>CM063512.1:41859112-43115362 GCA_032199755.1 Ambrosia artemisiifolia | reverse complement strand
GATATAAGAGCATTCACAACCCATCCCCCATTTCTTCCCCCATTCTTAAAATTTAAGAAAATCTCACAAAAACTCACTCCATCCCAACCCCTTTCCCCATACCCCATTTTTAAAATTTACAAAAAACCTATGTTGAGCCCCCATATATGGGGTCTTCCATCATTCCCCCATATCATTTAATAATAATATAATAATACAAATGAAAGGTGAAGTGAATTAATATTGGTTGTAAAGAAATAAAATAATAATAAAAAAAAGCTTATATGAGATATGAATGGGGAATGAGATTTGACAGAATTTGCAAAAGTGCCAGGCAAATTTAGAAAACTATGATTATTTTCTTAAATTATATGATTAGGGATGAGGGACGGGTTGTGAATGCTCTAAACCAGGGTATATGAATCCTAAATAAGGGTGATTCAAATCTACTTTATAAATCATGGTCTAGAATTGTACTTAGAAAGAAAATAAAAAGAATAAAAGAAACGAAGCACATGTTTGAGTTTGACCAAGTAAAAGGGGTTGATAAAAATGGTGGTCAACCTGAGGCATGTCAGCACCCAATGAGGGAAGGCAGAGGTATCTCACAGACGAATCTAGCCTACAGTCTTGGGCCACACCCTTTTTTACTTTTCTCAAACTCCATTTTCACCATCTACTTTTTATCAACCGTAGGATTGCAACTTTCAACTCATTCATTTCCTTTTGGAACAACAAAATATTATTAAAAAGATCAACTCATAAGCCTGGTGAGTGTGGTGGGTTGTCCCACCCCGTTTTTGCTCCGTCCCGGTGCCTTACACCGTCTCTTCCTCGTCTCAATCTCTCCCATCCCATTTGAGGACGGGCCAAATTATTTAATTTTTAATGTATGGATCAATGAGAGGGGTATTTTGGATTGTCTTGGACATGTCACACCACCCCTTTGGGGTGTCTCATTTCTTGATATTTGCCTCTACTGACAATATTTCCTACGTGAAGGGATGTCCTCCCGTCTCAATACCCAACAGTCTAGTTTGATGCTAATAAAATAGGATCATGATACTTACACACTCTCATATTTATTTGCACACTTCGTTACACATCGCGTATAGAGCTATATATGTGGAGTATAAAGGTTGCAAAAACCTTTTACGCATCACTAATGCTATCAGTTAGAGACGTGTCATGGACTTATACACGATGTATAGGGGGTTGCGTGAAAGTTTGTGTAGCCTTATACGCCGAATATAGCCTTATACGCGGTGTATAGGATGCATAAGTGTGCAATATATGGAGGAGGGTGTGCCAATATCCAAAGCAATAAAATAATGGGTTTTGATAAAGTTACACATAACTTTTTATACGATATGTATAGAGCTACACATGTAATATATAGGTTTGAATTTCCCTAAAATAATATTGTTGTCATATCTAGTTTGTCCCCTAGTCAATACGTGTTGTATACGTTGTTTTGTATAGATGGTATACCTTGTGTCTCATATAGGGCTATATGTGTCGTATAAATGTAGTTTTTAGAAACATTTTTAAACCTTTATCGTTTTAGCAAGTTTTTATGAAATTTAAGATGCTCTTGTCATTTATAAAGAACATTGTTAAATTAATAACTTTACATAAACGTACGTATAAAAAAATTATTTATCTATTGCTACATAAATTTATATCTATTTTTTTATATAAACTTGTTAATTTAATAATGTGTTTTTATTAAGATATTAAAAAAGTATTTTTTTTTAAATTGCTAAAATGTTAAATATTGTTTGCAAAAAACTACATCTATGCGATTCACATAGACCTGTGCGAGGCTTATACAAGGCAACAAGCTATACGACACATATCAACCAGCTATCAGACAAAGTATGATAGTAGAACATTTCTAAGAAATTGAAAAAGCTATACATATTATATAAGAGTCAAAGGGTGTGTGAGTTGATCATGAAGTGTTGCTACAACAAGGAAAATAACCGGGATTAGGTTAGGAGATGTTTAGGATCATAAGTTAGAGGTATGTTAGGTTTAGATTTAGGTTTGGGTTTAAGTTTAGGGGATCTTCGAGCTCCTGGAAGGACCTGCACAAGGTAGCAGACATCGTTAGCCTTAACGCAGGAGGGGGCCTCCTGCGTTTGGACTCCGGTGTGAGAATAAGTATGTATTCGTTTGGAGTTGGGAAATAATGAAGTATAGAGTATAAGAGTAGAGAGAAGAAGTGAGAAGTGTGTGTGGAATGACAACCCAAGGGTCTCCTTATATATGCAGTGGAATTCTGCCTAGGAGCTCCCTCAGGGTAGCTTCCTTACTATACCTAGCTATGTTTAACCCTCTTTTAGTTCCCTGCAGTGAGACTTTGCCCATTTGATATGTTTTCAGCTTTTACTATTTCCTAGGCAGGGCTTGGAGCTGTATGATGTTTTGTCCCCTGCCATAGTAATAAGCTAAAATACCCTTTTTACATTTCCAATGTTTTTACTGTTTGCTTTCTGCTCTGTAGCTTCCGTATGGCAGGCGAGCTGCCTTATATCAGCTCCAATAAGTCAGGCGACCTCTAATCAGTTTACTTTGCTTAACTTTTTTGACAAGGGACTTAAATGCTGTCGTTTTAGGACCCACGTCATCAGCCCCCCAGTCATAAGCATTTGTAAAGAAGTTAGAAGTGCTTGTGACTTGTAAATTATCTTCTACCCCGGTGGCAACGTTGTTCAGACTTAGGTTGGTACCGGGTAGTTTGTTAGATTCCAAGCTCCCTCATGGGAGCATCGTTCTCATGTCCAACCCTTCACTGAATTTTGTGTGAGTTTTTGGCCTTTTGTTTGTCATCATGGCCCTATTTTTAAATAATATCAGCAGCCATCATTGTTTCCTTGGGAGCAGACTTCTGTCCCATCAGCTGCCACCGATGACTATTGATTTGACAGGCGCCTAGGCTGACATCATCCTATCGGCCAGCTGAGCGACGGTTTTCTCCTTGGTAACCGTTCAATGCCATTTATTTCAAAATTTTAAATTTTATATAAAGGGGATAACACCCCTTGGTCTTTCATTTCATTCCCCATTTAGCAAACTTCCTTCTCTCTCCCACGATTCCCTCTTTGTCGGCACACCCCTCTTTTTCCTTTATAAATCCTGGTAAGTAACCTCCTTCTTTCTCATACTTGTTTTTCGTTATGTCTAAGAGTGATCTTGCTTCCCAATTTACTCGTTTATCCAAGTCCGATGCCGAACGGTTTTGTACCGAGATTGGCATTCCTTTGTCTTTTGAACCCTCTGTTCCGAAGGGGAAAACTCCGGTGACCACCGTCCCTTTCGGCAAACTGGCCGTTTACACACGTCAGTTTGATCAGGGTAACCTTAGGTATCCCTTTTCTATGTTTTTCCTGAATGTCCTCGAGTACCACCAACTGTCTCTTGATCAACTATGTCCTTCTAGTGTCGCTAGGATCCTACACTTTGAAATAGTGTGTCGTTGTCTTGGTTATGAGCCCTTTTTGGCTATGTACCGCCGGTTTTTCAGGGCCAAAAATGGGAACTGGTTTACTATTGAGAAAACTCAGTGTGAACCAGCTCTAATTTCCAGCGTCATTGGGCTTGTTTCTACCTGGAAGGACAAGTTCTTCTTTGTAAACTCTGATTTCCTACCCTTTAAGGCTCCCCGGAGCTCTACAGATGCTCCCCTGAATGACAAGGAACCCGACCCTGATACTCTTAACCAGGGATTGTTGGAAAAGCTTCGTGCTTTTCCCACTCGTCTCCGCACCTTCCCTGAGGATTTTCTGGTGATAGTGGGCCTGAGTGTTAACTGGGACGATCCTGAGACCGACCCGGTGATCTATCATGGTGGGGAGGGTATGTGTCGTTATGGCTTCCTTTCCCTACCCCTTTTACTATTATTTTTACTCATTGTTTCATCTAACTGTCTTTCCTTTTGCAGAAATGAGTACTCTTGATTTTTTGGCCCTGGATGACATTGCTGATGTGAAGTTCAAGGTTCGTACTTTAGCGGAAGGGAAGAATGTGGTGGTGAGGACTGAGCATATTCGTTTTCAGGGGGAGTATACAAGCATAGTGTCATCATCTTTGACTGCTACGGAGCCTTCGGGGAAGAAGTCTGTTACTGTTCGTCGCTCCAGCAAGCGACTTCAGACTGCTTTCTCCGGTCAGGGGAGCTCTTCTGCTGTTCCTTTGGTCCTTGAAGATAAGGATGAGGATTCCTCCTTGATAGCTTCTGCCTTGGGTATGCTCCCAGCTCAGGGAAAGGTAAGCTTACATTGTCCTCACCCAAGAAAGATGATGTTGTGTTCAAGAAACCGAAAGATGCTGTGATCAAGGGTGGTAGTCAGAAGTTGTGTTGCAATCTGAGGGTGGTGAGAGTTCTAAGACAGCTGTTGATGCTAGTGTTGATGCTCCTGTCCAGAAGGAGCAAGATGAAGGAGTGTTTGTACCAAACTGGGATGTCAAGACCACTGATGTTCTGAAGAAGGCTTCTGTTTTCCGTGATCTGATTGACCATTGCATTCCTGATGCCAAAAGGGCGCTCCATAAGGAATGGATGGACAAAGACGTGATGAAGAAGATGTACTATCACTTTAGGCAATTCTTGTCTTTGTTCCCTGATGGCATGGCAAGGTGGGGTGAACTGTTGTTGCGGAGAGAGCAAGTGGAGGGTGCTTATGAGGAGCATGAGCTTGAGTTAGTGAAGGTGAAAGAGGAGTTGGCAAGGTATGTTGCCCGGGAGAAAGATTTGGTTCATGAGTTGGCTGTGTCTAGGACCCAACTTGGTTTGGAGAAAGAGAAATTAGATAAAATGTTCAAGGGTTTGAACGATGAGAAGGCTAAGGTTGCCGAGGAAAGGGAAGGTTTGGCTCGGGCTAGGGAGGCGGTTAAGCAGGAACAGGCTGCAATAGAGAAGGTGGGTATGGAGCTCCGGGTCCAAGTGGACCGTTTAACTGAGGAGAAAGAGTGGCTTATCACCAAGGGGGTAGCCCGTTTTGTCACCAACCTACTGCATTCTCAGGAGTTCAATGCTCCTCTGGCAGATATCTACGCAAAGGTAGTATCTTTTGGTCGCCATGGAGGAATTCAGGCTGGTTTCAAAGCGGCCCAGGAGGGTCAGGAGCTCGAGGAGCTGCCATCCTTTAAGCCTTCTTCTGGGGAAGTGTTTGTGAATGCTGTGAAGGTGATGGAACTTGCTACCTATCCTTATATTGTTGCCATTGCCAAAGCTTCTCAGCAGCCTATCTCCTTCTTACAAGGTTTGGAGCCAATAGGTTTGAAGACGGAGGTGGCTAACGAGGTCTTCAACTCTTATGTGTCGAAGAAGCCCCTTAGGATCATGTTGGAGGAGGCTGATGGTGGGGAAAGTAGTTCGAAACGTCCGAAGCCTGCTGATTCATCCGCAGTTCCTATCTTGGAGCAGGTATTTGATAGTCCTTCCCCTCTCCAAGCTTTAGAGGTTGATTCTGCCCCTCCCTATGGTGAAGATGATCCTTTTTCTGGTCTTGGCATTGATGGCCTTTACGCCGATGTTGGCAACCAAACCTTGGCTTCTATTAGTGAAGGCGATGCTACGAACGAAGCTGATGATTCAGCCACTCCATGATCGAGTCATGCTTTAAGCTTTCTTTGTTTTGTTTATCTCTTGTGACGTTGCTCTTTTGTACTTAGCCTTAGGGCTTTTAATGTGGTTTATGAATGGGAATGCTCCCCCTTTAGGGGTGAGGCCTTATTTATGTTTAATGCTTGGTTGTCTTGAATCTTTTACTTGTCTTTTATAGTGTTTGCAATGTCTTTAACCTTTCTCCTTGAGGTGGATGCTGCAGTCACCCAACTCAGGATACTTAGCTAAGGAGCCGATGCAATACTTATCCTATCAGCTTGTTTGTTTATGTTTGAACCTACTTAAGTGGTTCTTTCCGTAATATGTTCGTTTTCGTGTATTGTGAACATGTAGGAGCTGTCTTGGTGTGAGGAGCCCACCCTCTTTCATGGGTTTAGGTATTCCTTCTAAGAACTTGTCCCATGGAGTCGTGGATTGTATTAGGGACTTACCCTGTATACAGGAAGGGTACTTAGCCTTGTTGCCTGTTGAGCAGTTGTGGCCTGGGATCTCATCCCCGTTTCATGGGTAGGTATATCGCCGGATCCCATGGAGCCTTGTTAGGAGGGGCTCACCCTTTGATAAGATAAGTGACAAGCGAATCGTTTAAAACATAGTTCATTCATTAATCATGACTTTGGAAATACAAAGTAGCATTACAACCGTTAAACATAGAATCGTTTCAAGTGTTTGTCACTCCAATGCCTTGGGATTATTTTGCCATTAGGGTCAGCTAGCTTGTAGGATCCTCCTTTGTGGGCTTCCTTGATGACATAAGGACCCTCCCATCGGGGACCTAGCTTTCCTACGTCCTGCTGTCTGCTGGCTTCATTGCACCTTAACACAAGGTCTCCTGGCCTGAAGACCTCTTTTCGCACCCTTGTGTTGTAGTAGGCCTCAAGTTTCTTTTTGTACCTGGCCTCCCTGATGGAGGCTTGGTCCCTTGACTCTTCGAGGAGGTCTAGGTTGAGTAGCACCTCCTTCTGGTTGTGTCGAGTGTCTTGACGTGCACTCCTTCCTGAGCTTACCCCTATCTCTGCTGTCATAGTGTCTTGACGCGCACTCCTTCCTGAGCTTACCCCTATCTCTGCTGGTATGACAGCTTCGCTTCCGAAGACGAGGCTATGGGGCGTCCTTTGGTGTCTTGTCTTTTCCATAGTCCTGATAGCCCAAAGGACGCTTGGGAGCTCGTCGACCCACTTCTTACCACATCTTCCTAGCCTTGCTTTAATACATTCAACGATGCTTCTGTTCATGCGCTCAACTTGTCCATTGGACTAGGGGTAAGCTACTGAGCTGAAGATTTGCTTGATGCCTAGCTCGGAGCACCAACTGCTGAAAGGTTTGTTGGCAAACTGCTTTCCGTTGTCTGTCACCATTTCTCCGGGTAGTCCATATCTACAAATTATCTGCTCCCACACGAAACTTATCACATGCTTCCCCGATATGGTAGCTAACGGCCTGACTTCTGGCCACTTGGTGAAATAATCAACAGCCACAAGAAGAAATTTTAGCTTCCCTGGGGCCTGCGGGAAGGGGCCCACTATGTCCATGCCCCACTTGTAGAAAGGCCATGCTGAGATGATGGGGACAAGGTCATGTTTGGGGTTGGTCTTTACCGGTGTTTGCAGCTGACAAGCGTCACATTTCCGGATTGTCTTGAAGGCATCCTTGTGCATGGTTGGCCAATAATAACCCAAGTTCATAAGCTTCGACACCACTGAACGAGGTCCGGCATGCATGCCACATATGCCTTTGTGTACCTTCCTGATGAGATAGTTGCTCTGATTGGGGCCCACGCACCTAAGTAAGGGTGTCAAGTACCCCTTTTTGTAGAGCTTGTCATCTTCGATCACATATTGTCTTGCTTTGATGACCAACCGCTTAGCTTCTTATTCATTTTCTGGCAGCTTTCCTTCCTTTAGGTAGGACACAATGGGCGTCATCCATGTGACTCTGTTTCGGTGACAACATCTTGTACTTCCTTATCATCAATGGACGGTTCTCGGAGCACCTCGACTAGGACCTTTTTGGTTAGGTGAGCGAATGTCAAGGAAGCTAGCTTACTCAAAGCATCCGCCTACTTGTTTTTGGTCCTTGACACCTACTCTAGTGTGAAGAATTTGAATTCTTTGATGAACTCTTTGACTTTTTCTTTGTACCTGATCATCGAGGGCTCTTTGGCTGTGTACCCTCCATTAACCTGCTTGACCACCAGGTTTGAATCGACGAAGACTTTTAGTTCTTGTACCTTCATATTTTTTGTCAACCTCAACCCGGCCAGGGGGCCTCATATTTAGCAACGTTGTTGGTGCAGGGGAAGTCTAGACGGAGGGCATAAGTGTATTCAGTTCCGTGGGGGTCCATGATGACAAGACCAGCCCCGGAACCTTCTACACTTGAGGCTCCATCAGTGAAAAGACACCATTTCCCCTTGAGGTCAGGTTGTTCTTCAACCTCATTCATCTCTCCCTCTGTCTGCAGGATGGGTAATTCAGCAAGAAAACCAGCGAACACTTGCCCTTTGTAAGCTTTCCTGGGCATGTTCTCTATCTTATGCTGCCCTAGGCCAATTGCCCACTTTGCCAACCTCCCCGAATCTTCTGGATTTTCTAAGATGGATCGTATGGGTTGGTCTGTGATTACCTTTACTGGGTGAGCTTGAAAGTACCGCCTTAGCCTCTTGGCAGTGTGCACAAGTGCTAACACGAGCTTCTCTATGGGGGTGTAGTTAACTTCGGCGTCTTTGAGGGCCTTGCTGACAAACTGAGCTGACCGCTTCCACTCCTGCGGACAAATAAACTGTTATTACCTCCCCTTCTTCAGGGGCTGCAATTTCTGGCAGGGAAGCTATGTGTTTCTTGAGCTCAAGGAAGGCAGCTTCTGCCTCTGTTGTCCAACGGAAATCCTTTTTATCAGCACAATTTTTGAGTGTTTTGAAGAAAGGTAAGGATTTTTTTGCGGACTTAGGTAAAAAATGTTTTAAAGCAACGATTTTACCATTGAGGCTTTGCACTTCCTTCTTTGTGGTAGGTGACTTCATGTCAAGGATGGCTTGGATTTTACTTGGATTTGCCTTGATACTTTGTTTTCTGGCAATATGGCCAAGGAACTTCCCCTCCTCGAACCCAAAGGAGCACTTTACTGGATTAAGCTTCATGTTTATTTTTCGAAGGTTATCGAAAGTTTCTCGGATGTCTTTCATCATTGCCTCCCCATAATTGCTTTTAATGACCAGGTCATCTACATAGGCTTCCATATTCTTCCCAATTTGCTTTGAGAAAGCTTGATCCACTAGCCGTTGGTAGGTTGCCCCCGCATTTTTCAAGCCAAAGGGCATCTTTTTATAACAAAAGATCCCCTTATCGGTGTGGAAGGCTGTCTTCTCTTCGTCTTCTTGCTTCATTTGAATTTGATGATACCCCTTGTAGGCATCTAGGAAGCATTTGTATTGGAATCCGGTGAGGGAACCCATCTTCCAATGGATCTCGGGCAGGGGGTAGCAATCTTTAGGGCTGGCTTTATTGAGATCCTTGAAATCGACACACATTCTCCAAGATCCATCTTGTTTGGCTACCATGACTGGATTCGATACCCAAGAGTGGTACTGCACCTCCCTCAGGATGCCAGCCTCGACTAGCTTTTCCACTTCTTGGCAAGCAGCCTGGCTCCTGGCCGGGGCCAGACTTCTTTTCTTTTGGACAACTGGCTTGTATGAAGGAGCTATGTTGAGAGAGTGTTCGGACATATCTCTAGGGACTCCAGTCATGTCCCCGGGGCACCAAGCAAATACATCTCGGTTATCCTGCAAAAGGTTGATTAGTTCACATATAATCTTATCAGGAAGCAGGTTGTTTACTTTGACGGTCTGCTCCTGATAGGCAGGATTTATACTGACTTCCCGGATGGGGTTATTGCCTGACGTCTCTGGTCCCCTAGGGTCTTTGGTCTCTTCTACAAATGCTATTAGAAGGGCTTCAGCTGACGGCTTCATAGTTGCAATTCCATTAGGAGTGGGGAGCTTCATTAGACCATGTGTCGTCGATACTACAACACCAAAGGTGGCAATGCACATTCTTCCGATGAGGACGTTGTAACTTGAAGGGTACCTGATAACGGAGAAAGTCAACTCTGCTGTCCTTGATAGGTCTTCGTCCCTGAAGCAGACACTGAGGATGAGCTTCCCTAGGGGGTGTACGCGCTCCCCTGAGAAACCCACAAGGGATGCGTCTGATGGTTTGAGCTTGGACTTGATCTCCGGACTCAGGGATTCGAAGCATCGTTCATACATTACCTCCGACGAGGCTCCACAGTCCATGTACACCCTATCTATCGGGAAGCCATCCAGTTCAGCTTCCACTATCACCGGTGTGATGATCAGCTCGTCTGGAGCAGGGGGAAGACAGATGTACTGTTTGTTCCAGGGCTCTGTACGAGCTTTCTTGCCCTGTTGGGTCCCTTCATGCCTGATCATGTTGACCTCCTTGTCTTTCTTCCCCTCACCCTTCCTTCCTTTGATGTCTTTGAACGGGTGAGCCAGCTCCCCGGACTTAATAGCCTCTTCTATTCTCTTTTTCAGTTGATAACAATCGTTTGTGTGGTGTCCGGTATCGTTGTGGAAGGCACAATGCTTGCTGGCATCTCTCTTGTTAGCTGGCTTGGACAAGGGTCTGGGAGGTCGAAAGGTGTACTTGACTTCCTCCGTGGAGAGTATCTCCTGAGGGGTCTTGGTGAGGACAGTGAATACTTGTTTCTCTCTTTCATGGTACCTTCCTGATCTGGGAGATCGCCTCCTCTCTTCATTCCTTCAAGTGTCGAAGGATCTTCCTGACCGTTTCTCGTTGTAAGGTTGGAAGAGAGGTCTTCGGGAGCTTGTTGAGCTATCTCTCTAGCTCCCTCGATCCCGTTTCCTGGTATCCTGCCGAGTCAAAGCTTCTTCTCCCCGAAGGAAGGCTTCTGCTCTTTCAAAGGCCTCCTCCATGGTTTAGGGAACATCTTCATGGAACATTCTCAGTAACTTTTTGGGGCGAATGGCCCCCATGAATCCCAACACCCGAATTTTTTCTGTGGATTCACAATACTGCAGGCCTTCCCTCTTATATCTTTCGATGAAACTGCGGAGGTCCTCGTGTTCCCCTTGTTGGATTTGGTGCTGTATGGCAACATCTTTAGTGCACTTCCTTAAGGGGTTGAAATTGGAGGTGAAGCTTCTCCTCAGATCATCAAATGAGAAGATACTCCGGGCCGGGAGGCCACAGAACCACAGACGGGATGGTCCTACCAATGTTTGCATGAACATGTGGCAGCATTCAGTGTTGTTCCATTTCTCCACAGTGGCTGCTCCGGAGAAAACGTTCAAGTGGTCGTCGGGATCCTCTGTACCGTCGTATGTTTTCACGTTGGCCGACATTTTGATCTTGTTGGGAAAATCAAAATGGGCTATGTGTTTGGCGAAGCATTCTAACGACTTGGGACGGTATGGCTATGAGGGCGTAGCCTCGACTCAAACCTCAGCTGTAGAAGTTTGAACCATGGGTTGGGAGGCTCCCGGACCCTGACCTCCAGGAAGAGGTGCTACTGGTACTTCGTTTAAAGGAGGTGGATACTGCCATGGGTATCCTCCTGACCATGTAGGGAAATATGGCGGTATGTAAGGTGAGTATTGAGGCTGTGAGTAGTTGGGATATGTCGTTCCTAGAGGGATAACAGATCCTCCAGCAAGACCTCCAGCTCCTGCAAGGGAGGTAGCCACAGCACTGCTGGCCAGCGGTAGGGACCTCAGAGCTTCTCCATAAGAGAGTGGTGTTGGGGACGGTAAGGAAACTCGTGTGCTTTCCAATAACTGTCCTGTCGCGTACTCTTGGACCCCAGGGGAGAGCACAGAACTGCTAGGACCTCCTCCTGGAAAAATATCCCCCTGACTGTTCAGGTAGGGGTGAGGATTTGTGTTGATACGTCGGGTTGCTGGTGAGGTAGTAGTTCCCAGCAACGGAGGACCTGGTGAGAGGGTGACAATAGGTTCTTCGTCATAAGACAACCTGACTTTTACCCCTCTGGACCTTTCCTCTCGTACGTAATCATTCAGGAGGTCTCGGAGTTGCAAGAAATTTCTTCGTACTCCCTCCGGGGTGATGTCCATTCGTTCAACTGGTAGCAACACGTCGTCCCTGGGAGACGAATTAACGGCCCTTGAGGACGGTGGTGTTAATTGGTAGTTGAGCATGTCTCCTAGAGACGGTTCGACGTGTTGTCCGTCCATTCCAGGTGTTTCATGGCCTGTAACGTCACCGGAGGTGTGACTATTGGCCGGAGTTTCTCGAAGACCCCCATCCAGGTGGCTATCTCCACCAGTCATCACAAAAAGAGGTTACTTAGGAACAAATGGGACTGCAGAAACTCTCAACAGTTTTGTTCAAAGTAGCGACAGCCCCACGGTGGGCGCCACTTGTTGCTACAACAAGGAAAATGACCGGGATTAGGTTAGGAGATGTTTAGGATCATAAGTTAGAGGTATGTTAGGTTTAGATTTAGGTTTGGGTTTAAGTTTAGGGGATCTTCGAGCTCCTGGAAGGACCTGCACAAGGTAGCAGACACCGTTAGCCTTAACGCAGGAGGGGGCCTCCTGCGTTTGGACTCCGGCGTGAGAATAAGTATGTATTCGTTTGGAGTTGGGAAATAATGAAGTAGAGAGTATAAGAGTAGAGAGAAGAAGTGAGAAGTGTGTGTGAAATGACAACCCAAAGGTCTCCTTATATAGGCAGTGGGATTCTGCCCAGGAGCTCCCTCAGGGTATCTTCCTTACTATACCTGGCTATGTTTGACCCTCTTTTAGTTCCTTACAGTGAGACTTTGCCCATTTGGTATGTTTTCAGCTTTTATTATTTCCTAGGCAGGGCTTGGAGTTGTGTGATGTTTTGTCCCCTGCCATAGTAATAAGCCAAAATACCCTTTTTACATTTCCAATGTTTTTACTGTTTGCTTTCTGCTCTGTAGCTTCCGTATGGCAGGCGAGCTGCCTTATATCAGCTCCAATAAGTCAGGCGACCTCTAATCAGTTTACTTTGCTTAACTTTTTTGACAAGGGACTTAAACGTCATTTTAGGACCCATGTCATCATGAAGTGTTCCAATATCTCAACCCGTAAGGGGGACGGGGCGCTACCAGAATTGGTCACGGGTACCCCACTACCAGCACGGTAACACCACCGCCACCCATGCTGGTAGTGGTCCCGTGAACCAAATCCTGGTTCTAGTTAACGGGCTGGTACCCGTGGTTTCTCTCTCTTTCTTTTGTCTTTTTCTCTATTTTATTTATAGCTGAGTGCTGCATCCAAAAAAGTATTTCAGTGAAGTAAATCATTGAAATGATGTGGCAATGCAAGCTTGATAGAAATCAGTAAAATAAATTTTTTTTCAGTAAATTACCCCGTCCCCACTAATAATAACTTTAACAAAATTCAAATATTGTCTATTGTAGTTTTAAATGTACGTGGTTTCACTTTCCGATGAGTAAAGGTATTTGTTTCAACTTTCAACTAATTGGACAATATCACATAAATATATAATTAACGTATTTTTTTTCTAAAAGTTCAACAAAGTCGTTACGAGTTCCTGTAGGAATTTCTTTATGATAAATTCAGGATACCCACGGAGCATCTGGTCCTCTAGGTCCACAAATCCAAGAAAAACCTGATCACCCACCCGCCCGAAGACACGACAGTGAATAATCGATAAAACCTGGTATTCTTTAATGCTCGAACTTATGACCATTAGGCCCCAGTCACTTATCATTAGGCCTCTATACCTCTCCACCAGGTGGGTGGTTAAATAATTAACATACTATGTACAAAAGGTGCGATGGGGCACCACCAGATTTGATAACGGGTACCCTACTCAGTGAAGTGAAAAAATTTTCATTGGGGGCATCCCTTCCCCCTACTTTCGTAACTATTAACATGCTCGGTGTATACATAAGTATCCGTCTGATTAAGTTTTTTTCTGTCGCTACTAAGCAAACATCTGAACAAGTGTCCCACAGGATGTAAAGCAATTATCACTGTGAACTCTGAACCCGTATTTATAGGGAAAAAACAGTAACTATTGGTGATATCTTGGAAGAATTATATTTCGAATTAAACCAAAAAATAAATAAATTATACTTAGTAATTTGAAAAAGAGATGAATTATGAAACAAAAATTAAATACATAACTAAAGTTAATGTGCCATGTGTGTTGAGACTGAGTTGTCACAATCACTCGTAGTCATCATGTTTCAATTTTGCTAGTTCGATTAACCAACTCGATCTTACCATGCATGCATGTATTATTAACTGCCGTCGCCCCACTGTAACATTAATATCATCATAATATAATAAGATTGATAATTAAATTTGCATATTTCGTTTGCACTTTTTTTTTATTTATTTCATTAATCTAGATCTTTTATCACATTATTTTATTTGTCTGACATAAGTAAAAACATAATATAGAAAAGCAAGGGATCATTAGTTATATTTTGTTGACCGGTATGGAACCGCCCCTCTCCACCTCAACCATTTTCTTTTCGGAGCCTGGTTGAGCGGAAAGATAATATCGAAATCTAGGTGAAGAAGTACTAGATTAACAAATACTTAGACGAGCACAGTAACCAGATAATTTTATTGACAGTGGTTAGGACAATTAGAAATACTCGAATGTAAATGTTACAATGCCTCGATTATAATCTATCTTTCCTAACTGTTGTGGATTTCTCTAAGTATTTGTGTGCCAAAGCAGAATGAACGCTCTCCCTTGGGGGCAGTGGCGAAGCTTGACCTGAAGGTTCGGGGGGGTTGGAAGTCACTAGTTTCGGGGGGTCGAAACCCTATATTTTCAAAATTTTCTATACGAATACTATATAAACGTAACTTCGGCGCGAAAATTCAGGGGGGTCGGCCGCCCCTCCCCGCCCCAACTAAGCTACGCCCCTGCTTGGGGGAGAGGGGTATTTATAGGCTCGACAGCTGCTCTGTGATTGGTCCATCTGAGAATGACAGCTGTCTTGCGCGGGTCCCACACAGTTGACAACAGTTGGAGCATGGGCGTTGTCTTCCTGTTATTGGTTCACGTATTGTGCAATCGTCTTTTCTGTCATTTTTCTGTACCTCGTACCTGCCAGAGATCGTGGAGCAGGGAATAATGGCATATGATTGGTTGCACGTCCTTTTCTTTATCGGTCGACAACTGGCATGCGCTAGGCAACGTGCGCAGGCTTCTAGAAGCTTTGCTTGGCGCTTCCTCTGACGTGTGTGGAGATGCGAGGCCGTGCGCACGTGCGGGTACATATCTCTTCAAGTCCCCCTAGTCTAGTGTTGTGTATGCGGAGCGTGCGGGACGCTGGACTCAGTAAGTTGATAATTTCCAGAATCGAGTTGCGGGGGGGTTGTTAGTGCTTTTTGATTTTGACGTGCGCCATGTGCGCTGCATAATTTCGTTTGCGCCTTGGCACACGTCGGTAATTAATTTTCACATCAATGCGGTCAGGCATGTTAGATGAGAGGACAGTTTGGTGAGACGAAAAGTGTGACACCCCGCATTTTCGGGTTAATAGTATAACCTAACTCTAGTTAACTTACACGATAGATCATGGCATTGCACTTGACTAGGATTAGTTAAGTGAGTCACACAATACACAGTTATAGGTTAATAACTGCATAAATGGTAATTTGGGGAATTACTGGATCGTATACATGAGTCTTGAAACCCGAATGTTGGTAAAATAATAACATAAATAATTGCGGAATAATTGTTTGATATTATTTGCAATTATGTGCTTATGTGAAATTATTCGTGTATTGTTATACAATTATGTTTATTTAAGCGAAACGCGTCACCGAACTCGTAGTGGACCCTCGACGAACTGACAAGATAGCTTGGGTCTAAAAATATTTGGGTTAAATATTGCTGGTGTGGAATTAGTGGCCGAGGCCCAAAAAATAAAGAAAAAAAATAAAACAACATAAGTCGGACCCGACCCAATGTGGAACCAGGCCCAGCATGATCTGAAGGGTGTCGCAGCCGCCATACATGATCCCTCCGTGGCCCGTGGGGGAGTGGTTTACGTGGGAAACAAGTTTAGGCTTTCTATAAACGATTTTAAACGCCATTATTGTTGGGTCAAAGAGGATTGACAAGCATGTTAACCTTAGTCTAATATCCTCTCTGCATATTTTGGCAAAATATGCAAATACTGAAGAAGTTGAGGGAAGTACTGAAGAAGCTGACACAAAGTGCTAAAGAGTAAAGTCCTGAAGGTGAACCAGACAAACACCTAAAGAACAACTTTGATCAGTTTACTCACCGGAAGTTGCTTGGTCTTCAGAAGTTGCATTAGAAGCTTCCCACTGCTCTTATCTTCAGTAGTTTAGTATTATATTAGTTTTTGTATTTGTATTTGTACAAGTTCCAATACTACAGCCTGTTGTAATATTATAGTATTAGTTTTAATACTTTCTATGTACGTTTAGTTCTATCTATAAATAGATGGGTTCACACCATTTATTATATACACAGACTTGCATATTATATCTTTTCTAATATATGAGAAATATTTGAAAACCCTTAACTGTTTTATCATATACTTCTTTGATTCTCATATACACTTGTGCTACTTTACTTATATATTTGACGGGGAATATTTACAGATCATAAAAGTGAACTGTTAACTTAGAACACTTATTATTCCGCTGCATTTACTTTGATTAAATAGTTCTAAAAGAAAATGACCATACAATTGGTATTAGAGCTCTGGTTTGTCTGATCAAATATCAATCTAACAAATTGAGAATCAGACATAGGCTCTTATTGATATTCAATCAAAGGATAAAAGTTCACTTTATTCAATCCATCACTTTAAGAAGTTGTTAATAAATCAATATTCTTAAAAATGGATCCTCATAATACTGGATATGCAAATAAGCATCCCATGCTAGTGAGAAATGAATTCAATATCTGGCAAAGAAGGATGACACATACTTTGTCACAACAAAACACTGGTTGTTGAAAGTTTGTCATGTATGGACCCCATAAACTAGTGACTGCAGATTTAGAAACTAAAGTTGAGAAAATAAAAGAACCAAAAGACTACACAGATGAAGATTTCCTAAAACTTGAGCTAGATGCTAAAGCTTTTTCAATGTTGGCAATAGCTCTCCCAAATGAAATTTATGTTGGACTCTTACATTGTGAGAGTGTAAAAGAACTTTGGGACTATCTAAAAGAACAATTTGGATGAACTGAATAGGTGATTGCCAACACCAGAGAAATCTTGGCTCAAGAATATGAAACTTTTACACATGTTAATGGAGAAATTTTAACACAACAATTTGAAAGATTTTCTTCACTAATATCTGAGTTAAAATTAAATGGTCAAACCTACTCAAATCCATCTATGTTGCATAGATTGTTATGGTCTTTTACATGGAAAATGGGAAACTTACTCCATAGTCCTCAGGTCAAATGCAAATTTTGATTCCCTAACACTTACAAAATTACATGGGAAATTGTTAACTTTTGAAAGAGAAATAAATCAAAAGAAAAAGTTACAAAATTCTTGAAAAACTGCTGATGACTATGTTCCTGGTAGTATAGCTCTTTTGGGATAAGACTCACCACGTCATCCACATGATAAAACAAAACTGCACTTTTCATGGTCTACCCGATGAAGATCCCCATGCTCATGTAGCAAATTTCCTCAAAATTTGTGATACTTTTAAGTTGCATAATGTCACTCCTGAAGCTATCTGACTTCGCATGTTTCATTTTTCACTAAAGGACCGTGCCAAAGCATGGCTAAACTTGTAACCTGCAGGCTCCATTACCACCTTGCCGACCTTGCCCAAAAGTTTCTCTCAAAATACTTTCCCCCAGCCAAAACCGCAAAACTAAGAAAGACATCACCACCTTTTGTCAAGAAGAGAGAGAGTCACTCTGTGAGGCTTGGGATAGATTCAAGGATATGCTGAGAAAATGCCCCCACCATGGAATCGAAATTTGGTTACAAGTTTCATCCTTCGACAATGGGTAGACAAACCAAGTAAGGCAGACGCTTGATGCGACCGCAGGAGGAAATTTCGGGAACAAGAGACCGCAGGAAGCTTATGATCTCATCGAGGAAATTGCAGTCAACAGTTATCAGTGGTACAACCCTCGAAGCCGGCCACCAAAGACCGGCCTCTATCAGATCGATTCCACCACTTCATTGCAAACTCAAATTGAGGCGCTATCAACTCGACTCAACCAACTGAGCAAAGCACAAGTCAACGCTATCACTGCAACAGAGTTGCAGCCGCAAGACGGAAATCTTCCTCAGGCCACCGTCGAACAAGTTGACTTCATTGGTACAAACCGCCCGCCAAAAAATCCTTACAACAATACCTATAATCCTGGCTGGCGTGATTCTCCAAAGTTTTGGTGGAAAAATAACATTAACACAATGCAGCCACCTAGATTCAGTCAACAAAACAACCAGCAGCGCCCTCAGAATAACGGTTACCTGTCTGTGGATGAAAGACTTGCAAAACTCGAAGCCAGATCAGCAGCACGAATGGACAAGAAGTTCAACAACACCGACAAGAGGCTTCAAGGACTCGAGTCCACCACCAGGAACTTGGAAGTACATTTGGGCATAATGGACAAGTCCCTAGCAGAAAGACCCATCGGAAGCCTTCCAAGCAACATTGAAACCAACCCAAAAGCCAATGTAAGTGACATAACTCTTCGAAGCAGCCACGTTTATCCTGAACCAGCGGTACCTGCTGATGGAGAAGTTGCACCACCCAACCCACCCACAATTGAACCCGCTCCAACCATAACCATTCCAAATGTTGTCGCACCAGAAAACTCGACCGCCAGTTCACCAATGCCGGTTAATGAACGTCCCACAGCCAACCAGAATCCTCCAGTTGTTCCACCGCAAGAACCACCAGCAAAGACGGTACGAAGGGAATATCAGCCTAACATACCTTACCCTGGACGTTTGATGAAGCAGTAGATGGACGAGCAGTACCAGAAGTTCACTGAACTCCTAAGTCAAATCCATGTCAACTTGTCCTTTATAGAAGTCATCTAGCAAATGCCCAAATATTCAAAATTCTTAAAGGACTTCTTGAGCAACAAAAGGAATCTCGAGGCAGCAATCAAGGGTAACGCACTGGAGTGCGCAGCACTGCTTCAGCAAAGTCTCCCACTAAAGCTGACCGACCGAGGGAAGTTTTCTCTACCTTGCTCTATAGACAACTTGCCTACGAATAATGCCTTAGCTGATCTTGGTGCAAGTGTGAACGTTATACCCACCTATATCTACAAGAAACTCAACTTGGGTGAGCCACGACCTTTAGTAGCTACGATCGAGTTGGCGGATGGAACCATAAAGAAACCCGAAAGGGTTGTAGAAAACATGCTTATCAAAGTAGGGAAATTTGTCTTCCCCGTCGGTTTCGTCATCCTTAACATGGGCGAGAGTAATATTTCTACTATTCTCGGCCGATCGTTTTTAGCTACCGCTCGAGCTACTATAGATATGAGTGACGGGATTCTTACACTTCGGGTTGGGAACCACAAATTACACTACACTGCCGGTGGAAAAGAATATGTGTCTGACGACCCATTTGACGTGGCCAACTTCATTGATAAACAATTAGATTATCAATTGAAGAAAGCCAAAGGCGCAACAATAACACCGTAAGAAGAATCCGCTGTGGGGCTCGACACACCAATTGGATAGACGAGTACTGGAACAACCGTCAGAGGAATGGAGGCAGGAAAAGAAACGGACGGAAGAAAAACACCATCAATGTCTTAGAGGCAGGGAAGGAAGCAGTCTGAGCATCACGCGTTTTGTCCAGCCAAAGACGTGAAACGTGGCGCTACCGTGGAGGCAGCCCGGATCAAGTAGCTTAGGACGAATAAGTTGAGAGGTTGGTGCATACGGTAGAAGAGTCGGTCAAGAACCATCAGGTATGGTCGTTCACTCTTGATATTTTCTATCACCCAGGTATGACCTCTTAGCATTAGGACCAGTAGCTTGTCTTTTATTTTATTTAGCTTTTATTTTCGTAACTAATAAATTGTTTAAGTTCATGCCAAGTGATTTCTCTCAAAGAAGCATTCATGTTGAGACAGCTGCAGGGATCAACCGCACGTGGACCGCTGAAGAACAAAAAGGGGAGATACTTGTTCCTTTTGACTTGCCTGCTTATTCTCTTTGCACACACATATCACGAATAATAATTAAAAAATTGTGTAAAAGAATTAAGTGTGAGGTGTTTAAAATTTTTGCAAAATTTAAAACGTCTCAGAGCAATCAGCAAACCGAAACTAAAAAGGAAAAAATTTTAAAAGTGTTTTGGAAACAAAATTATTTTCAAACCCTTTGAGTCCGCCCAACGATTTTGCGGGAGATTAGGGAGGTTGTTGGTGGTCAAAAGAACCATCTAAGGTGTCACCGATTCCTTAAATAACCCCTACCCCTACATGTGAGTATTATTGAGCCTTATCGAGCATACCATTATCTATATATTACACATGCTCGTTCATTTGTTTCGAGAGATATTCCCTTTTGGCATGACACGATTAGAACTTGTGTGACTTATGCGTTACAAGACCACATCAGAGGTGAGTGTGTGAAAATGATCTAGGCATGTAGGACTTACCTGTTCCGTTACCATTGGCCTTCCATATATTTCCCCTTCTCCTAGCCACCCATCCTTGAGCCTTAGCGTTTTCATTTCCTTTCATCCATCTGGCCCCCATCATGACAAAACCAGGGAAGTGTTGAGGTGTTGAGGAAGCTCTTTGGCAATTTCGGGACTTTGAAGCATAAGCCGCACGTCAAGAATCCAGAATCTCGATCATGAAAAGGCTACAGAAGAAAAGCCATCAAAAGAGCATACCAAGTGTCAATAATCATCCAGTAAACATCAAGTGTAACCTATTATACTCGTGAAAAAAAAGTGTGAATAAAGATGTTTCGGAGCTTAAGGAATCAAGAGATCTGCAAAAGATAAGTTTTGTGAAGCTTTCTAAAGAGACCAAATAGTCAATCCAGCCTAGTGCAGGCTATTAGGCGGCCCTCGTGCCGAACGATTCACAAGAATTAGGCCACATTCGAGCTATGAAGTCTAAGGAAAGAACAACAAAGCCAACTTAGAAGATCAATGAGATTCCAGCAAACACCTCAAGCACCGACCCCGAAGTTAGTCATGGTCATAGACCCCATTCCGACCCTATTTTCCATTACCTCACTAAACTAACCCTTGAAAAGTCCTTTTGATTCACACGCATCACTTCAATAACAGTGGTGGAGTTTCGATTTGCATACAAGCCTATAATTCGTGTCTTCCATTAGGTGGAATTTGAGTGATCACCCCAAAATAAAACCCGAGTGAATGAGAGAAGTGAGAAAAACGGAAAAAAGGACGTCTTAGGAAGTGTTTTAGTAGTCATACCACAAACCAAGCCCGGAATCCCGAGAGTTTATTAAGCGAGACTCTTAGGAGGTAAGTTGAGCTCGGAACATCGAGTTAAACTTACAATCTTTCCCCAAGAAAAAGTGCCTAAAAGTTCGGTTTGCTTTAGGACAAGAAAAAGCTCAAGTGTGAGGTGTTATGATGTTTCGAGAAATCGACATGTTTTCCATGCATATTCTCACCTATCTTATACTCAAAGTCGTGTTTTTATCTCTGTTTTGTCATGATTTATCTCTTTTTGTTGATAATTGCAGGATCAGAGGTCAGGAGGTGAAAAGAAGTGAAAAATGGCATTAACGGATGAAGAATTGAAGACTTTGAAGCTCTGTCAGCTGCAGCACGGACGTGCTTACGGCCGTGCAACTGATTTGGGTCAACAAGTCAACAAAAGACAAAAGTCAATTTTCTGGCATGGCACGGGCGTGCAACACCAGTGTGCACGGTCGTGCTCTTTGAAACGTGTTCTCCAAGGCTTGCAACCGACCAAACTGATAAGACGGTTACTTGTACCAGCAAACACGGGCGCGCCTACACCTGTGGCACGGGCGTGCATGACCTACAAGGGGATAATTCTGCACGAAATGACTCTGCGACAGTACCTGCTGTCGAGCATGGGCGTGCCACCAATTGAAGCACGGACGTGCTTGGTCTGAATTGCCTATAAATAGAGGCATCCACTCCACATTTTGAGCATTCCTTCCCATTTTGAAAACCAACACTTCTCCACGAAGTTTCTGCCCTCTTTGAGGATTGTAGGTGTCCCTTGGAGCCTGAGATCACTCCATAAACACCACATTCCAGAGAGAAACAACTTGAAATCACCAAAACCACTAGAAATCCTCATATAACCTTTAACCATGTCTTGTACACAAACCCAACTTTGTGAGCTTGTTGTATCAACCATGCTAGGCTAGATTTCTGTTGGTGTTGCTAAGGTGATGATGGAAACTTGGTATGAATTAAATAGTTTATCTTTTATTTAAAAGTGGTGTTTAATGTTCTTTATAAATCTTTCTATTATGAACTTTGTTTAATGAGTTAATTAACAAATAACTTAATCTTTGGTCTTGTGGGTGTCTTGATAGGAAGTGGGAGGACTCATGAGTGTACCCATGGTGTGTAACAACCCATGCACTTGTGACTTGTGAACTAACCTAATCCTGCGAGTAGCGATTGGCCCATTTGTGGGTAAAAAAATACACACACTTAGTGGCTTAATCCTCTACTATCAAGATCTCATTTAGGATCCGTGCGGTCTTTATACTCGGTCCTGGTGATAAGCCAAGACTTGATTGTGCGACTTGGCTTCATTGTCTATGTGAAAGCTTTAGCGCAAGTCGAGGATTGGTGAACCCGTGTTGAAACAAAACGGTCTTTATTTTCTTTCATTACTATATTGCCACACAATTAGTAATAGACCAATCACTTTTTGGTAAATTAATTAAATCAGGTAAAGTATGCACGTGTTCTGGTTAGTCACGACTCCTCTATGATATTAAATGGTAACTTGTTCGGTCATGCTCCGGCCACCGGCATGTTATTAATAAAAGTTTAGACTAGTTAGATGTCTATATCGCAACACTGGGGAGTGGGTAATTCGGGGTTGGGTTATGATGGTGCGTGAAGTATATATATTTTTATGATGATATTTGTTCACACAATTTCTAGTTTTAAAATAGTTTTACCCTAAATTAAACTACACACACGAAAGGCAAGTGTACCTATCGAAAAGTAATATAATTTAAATGGTAAGAACCGGATATCAATCCGTGGACGCGGTTTCTCAATACTAAACTTTTGTTACTGTAGAGCCTTTTCGAGAGTTGGGTTGATTTTTCTAAGTTAAAATTACTAAATATTAAATGACACTAAAAATAAACGGATCTAAAAACAATACTAATTAAAAGTCATCTAAACTAAGATTCCACTAATGACATGTAATGTTCCTAGAGTAAGAAATGATGGTAAGACAAAACTCTCTAATAATTAAGTTCCAATCAAGGTCTCTTAATTATATAATCCTTTGGAAAATTAAAATGACAAAACACTTTAATCATCTAAAATCATTCTTTGAAGTCCGTTTTGTAATATTTAAGTTAATCTTTAAACACGAGTTATTCATTTGTCAAAATTCCTAACTCGACAACTTAAGGAAAATTAATTTGAACAACAATTTAATCACCTAAAGTTGTTTTTATGTAGATAAATATTTATGTTGTTCAAGTGACAAATCTAAGGTTTAAAACTTGTAAGACAATAATTTTGGCCTAAACTACTAACTTACAATTTCTATCAACCTTAGAATCTAACACAACACCATTATGATTTTTTCCAAATCTAAGTGCAAGATTTCACACATGTTCAAGTTCTTCATCTCAAATTAGTTAACAATTACCATTCCTAGTTTCATGTTATGAACCTAATTATTACTAACAAGACTCAATAATGAACATCTACACATGGGTTTTCCAACATTCATGACCAAACATTCACCAAACTAACATGGATTAGGCACTTTAAACATGTACAAAATTCCAAGAACAATACTAAAAACTCATCATCAAGATTAACATAAACTAAATACCATCATGTCTTACAATTATCACATTACATAATCAAAAGCTTCATCAAAGTTTAGACAACTAAAGATGTTTAGCCCATAAGGCTTACAACAACTACAAACATCCTTGCTAAACTATCAAAATTCATGGTTAAGATTAAGAAATTTCAAACCATAAGCAAGCAAGGAAGTAGGATGTTGATGAAAGATGATCTTCTTGATGTTGGAAGTCCTCTTGAATACTTGATAATGGATGGAACCCACCAATTTGTGTAGAAATTTTCGTGAGAAAATGGGGCTCCCTTTGGAAAGCATCTTAGGTTTGTTTATATAGAAAAGCATAGGCATTGGGTGTGCCTAGGAATTGACATTGGGTGTGTCTAAGAGTTGGCATTGGGTGTGCTTTATGTTTGACTAGATCCTTAACACCC
This sequence comes from Ambrosia artemisiifolia, assembly GCA_032199755.1. Taxonomy (NCBI): domain Eukaryota; kingdom Viridiplantae; phylum Streptophyta; class Magnoliopsida; order Asterales; family Asteraceae; genus Ambrosia; species Ambrosia artemisiifolia. Next base: position 43,091,276 of record CM063512.1, on the reverse strand, counting down.
ATTGGTTCTTCAAGCCCCAATGTTTACTGTACACTTGGATGATAAAACACGTAAAGTAAAGTAAGCAGCTAGGGTTTCATTGACATTGAGTGTGTCAAACAAGGCATTGGGTGTGCCTAGCAAGGAAGCATTGGGTGTGTAAGCAAAGGAGCACTGGGTGTGCTTTTCTTCACTTTTACAATTGTGCAGAACTTCCATATCCTTTGCATAAACCTCTAAAACACCAACAATCCTCAAATCAAACCTGAAATTCACAAACAAAGCAAATAAGTGTCTAATCTTGTGAAATATCCCTTAATCGTGCACATTTCGAGGGTAAAATCGTGCTAAATAAAGTGTGTAGATTTAAGCACATCAAACATCCCCACACTTGAACCTTGCTTGTCCTCAAGCAAGAAATTAACAAAAATTCCAAATGGCAACAATCAACTAACAACATGAACATAAACTCATAACAAAGGTCTAAGATATTCACAAGGAGGCAACCATCAAAAGAAAGAAAACATTGAGATAAAAAAATGAGAAATATCAAAGGGAATGATTTATCTATGAAATTCCCAACATGACAACTTTGCATCCTCACAATGTTCACTCACACTTGGCTAATTTATATGATCGTACATAATGTGGAGTATGAATAGACACTCAATGCCATGACAATAACTAAGCAATAATGTAAACTTGTAGAAGGATCAAATCTCTACCAATATAGCTAGAAACGTCACATAAATCATGAGGACTTTGTTCGGGTTGTAACTTGGCTAAGGTTAGGGTAGGGAAGTTTGGGAGAAAGTGGCTAAAGTGCTAAAAATCTGGAAAATAGGCTAACTCAAAACAAAGAAACAACAAAACTATACAATAATATATAACTACTACCATACTACTAATCGAGAGCTCTTAAGGTTTTTGCTCTTTTTGCTCCAAAATTGCTCTAAATAGAAGCCAATTGTGCGGCTTTTTCTTTATTTTTCTTTTTTTCTATTTTCTTTCTTTTTTTTTTCTTTTTTTCTCTTTTTTCTTTCTTTTTTTTTTACTAACTATATATATAACCATGTAATTCGGAGGGAACTAAGTACGTCTACTTAGACAAAAACTCCAACATAGGAATATAACAAAAAAAATGAGACTAACACTAGCCAAACCGGATTTTTAACAAAAGGGTGAAAATATAAAAGGCTAATTTGGCTAAAGTGGGTGTAAACAAATGTGGGCGAAAATGAAAAACACGGGAAACGGCTCAACAAGGCTCACTAAAGGAATATGTCAGGTGTGGGTATGTTAAAGAAGAGAAAATGGCTAAAACAAAGAGGTTTCCTAATGCCTCAATCATATTTATGCTATGAATCCACTTAAGGCCGAAAGATGTATCCTACCACAAGTTTTGTATTGCAAAAGTTATCCGGCACGCTCAACTTTTGCCCGCAAAAACATGAGCAAAAATAATCCTAAAGCTAATAAGGCTAAAAAATAACTCACGGAAACGGGCATATGGGCATAAATGCAAAGTAAAACATGCGGGTCATCCTTTCGATTTACCATACTCAAAGATATATAAATTTTTTTTTATTTCTCTATAGTTTCTTTTTAATCAAGTGCCCCACGTAGTGCTCTCAAACCTTGCTATTTGTCAAAAATTAAAGATGTTCCATGTATGTTATTATGTGATCGCCACAAAAATTATTTTTAGGAGCATTTTGCTAAAAAAATCATTAATTTCTCTATTTTTAGGACAAGCAAAATCCAAACAAATTCCCTCCCCACACTTGAATTGTACATCACCCTTGATGGACAACAAAAACATACAAAGCAAAGAAAATGCAATGCAATGGAGTGTGAAAAGAGAATGAAACTTCCCTTCCGAAGAGCTTGATCAGCATGCGAAAAGGGTGTCCCTCAGTGCGGTGTCAACCATCCAAGCAACTATCAAACTTGCAACATAAAAATCAGATCATCATCATCGCAAAAATCCTAAAAATAAAACATAAAGCATAAAACATAAACATAACCAAAGTACACAAAAGGAAGCGTCTGAGCGCAATAATCGAGTTTGTACAAACAAATCTAGTACAACTCTACCAAAAATATCCCCAAAACAGCTGGGATCATCCCTCGGTCCACTAGCGGTCATCCAAATCCATGCCATCCAAGTTACCCGCATGGGGCTGCTGCTCGTGATCAACGTGTGGCTGCTGTAGAGGTGGAAACACTGGTAGTGGACGTGTCACCCTACCTGAAACTTTCGATGAATCTTGCAACTCCTCCACTATCCACTGCATGTATGCCAAGAGTCGGGTCTGCATCCCCTTCACCAACTCCACAGCCTGTGTAAGCTGGAAAACGCGAGCTGATAGGTCCGCAAGTGGTGAAGGGGGCAGTGGAGTAACCGGATCCACCCCTGTGTGAGTATCTGCGCCCTGAACTGGGCTCACATGCTGAGCTTCCTCAACCTCAACTCTATCCGGATCTGTAGCTGGTCTGTCCGGATCCCAAACACGATCCCATTGGTCAATGAGTCTCGGCCCACTCCGTGTCTTGCTTATTATACGCATATTTTTCAAAGTTGTCAAGTGAATCACTGTCGTCTCTGCCACTGGTGTCAAACCACCCAAATGCTTATTAGCCAATAAACCATAAAACCTAGCAATAACAGTAACCAAATGACCCCCACATATCCAGCTCGTAGCATATCTCCCAGTACTAGTCAAGAAATACCATGCAATCGAATGAGCGAGGTTGCAAGCCCGCGGCTGCACCAAACAGTACATGTAGAACAACTCCCGCAGATTCACAACCGTATCCCCATTGCCCCTACCCGAGATGGAATAAACAAGACATCTGTGTAAAACCCGCAATAACGGGTCTCTCAACCTTAAAGCCTTCGTGTGGCTCGGATCATAAGTCCCCACACCCTGATCAAACCAAAACTGATTTTTCACACGTTCGGATGGAAATTCAGTGATCCCTTCAATGAAAAGTGGTGTAAGTATCTCATCCTGTGTGCAAAGACCCAAGATCTTTCCAAACCTTGCAACTGACATTTGTTTCCAACTCCCACCTAACCTGAATCTCAAAGCTTTCTTGTTTCGCAAATTCCGACACGGATATTTAAACTCAAATGTGGAAAAAAATTCCATCACTAGCTCCACGTACTGAATCTCGTGAACACTGAACAGACGGCGCCACGGCTCAGTCATCATGTGCGACCATCTCGCTCCCTGCCCAATAGTGTCTAACACCGCTAAATCGATACGCGACTAGCTAAAAGCAAATGCCGGCGAGGCCATAATGACTCTAGTTTCTTAGCGTAATCGGACTCAGAATCATCAAACTGTAACCACTCGTGATCACGGTTCCCAGAAGCATCATGTGCCATGACCTGCAAAAACAATTAAAAACATGAGTTTTGGGAGTGAACTTGAGCAAAACTAAGGTTCTGATCAAATTTTATTCATTTATCTATTTTTTTCTTTAGGCATTATCATGCCTTGGACTAGACATACAAATTGCATTTTTTTTAACTCATGAAAAACTCTTTTGCACTCCTAGCGACAAACTGATGAGCACAATCACACACCTTTTTGAGATGAAGGTCAAGATTGTGCCTATTAAGAACATGGTCAAGCTCAATACAAATCAACATGTCACTCGCTATCACAGTTCCCACATTCAATCAAAGACCAATTTTCAAGCACAAACAACTAATTTTTTTTTTTTTAAAATAACTCTAAAAAAAACAGGAAAACAGACATGGTAACAACTGTTAAAAAAAAACTAAAACCCTGAAGAAAAATGTTTTAAACGAACATAACGCTAAAGATTAAAACCCTAGAAATCAATAACCACAAAACTTACTCGAAAGCAGTTCAAACAATCAGCACAAAGCGAACTTCGTTGCAATTCAGGAAACGATGAGGTGTGATGGATCGAAAATTCAAGTTAATAAAATTTGGGGAAGACGACCAGTGGCTGCTGATTGGGTTAACGCAGAAGGCACATCTGGCGGCCTTATCAGTATCTGGGATCCAGGTTACTTTACTTGTACTCACTCGTTTAAAAATCGTAATGTATTGATACTCTCTGGCACACTACCACAGCTTGGTATTTCTGCCCACATTGCAAATGTATATGCGCCACAAGATCTAAACGCCAAAAAGGACCTCTGGAAGATTATCTCTGATCAGATTGACGCTAACCCTGGGTTTTGGATTTTATTGGGGGATTACAACGCGGTTCGAATTCCGGATGAAAGGCTTAACGCGAACTTTAATTCGGCTTGTGCTTCAGCCTTCAATTCGTTTATTGAGGATAATGGCCTTTTAGAGTATTCAATGGGTGGCCGAAAATTTACAAGAGTTTCAGGCGGAGGTGAAAAGTTTAGTAAAATAGACAGGATTCTTGTCTCGCACAGTTTCTGGGATAAATGGCCAAACGCTGCACTAGTCGCACATCCCAGGAAAGAATCAGATCACAGTCCCCTTACCCTGTCCACGGACTCGGTTTCTTTCGGTCCTTCGCCTTTCCACTTCTTCAACTCCTGGCTGGCTGCTCCGGGCTTTACAGACATGGTCAGCCAGGCGGTTGCTGGGAAAACCTTCCTGGGCAAACCTGATCAGAGACTCGCGTGCAAACTTAAACTCATTAAAGACGTCATCAAAAAATGGTTGGTTAGGGAAAGGGACAGGAAAAAAAGTAGACAGGCAGAATGTGGAAAAAGGTTGAATTTTTATGATGAAGCGGCGGAACAAAGAGCTCTTTCTGATTCAGAGAAATTGCTATGGAGCGAGGCAAAAAAGGAATGGGACTCGCTAAAGACCGAAGAAGCAAATGATCTTAAGCAAAAATCTCGAGTAAGGTGGGCACTTGACGGTGATGAAAACTCAAGTTTTTTTCACGCCATGGTGAATTTTAACAACAATAGCAAGCGAATCAATGGCTTCTTGGTAGATGATAATTGGTGTTGTGAGCCGGAACGAATGAAATCAGAAGCAAGGAAATTTTTTGCCAGGAAATTTAGTGAACCACTGATGGTTCGACCATCCTTTTCCTGTCCGGGCTTAAATCAACTCGATCCGAGTGCAGCTGCGAACCTAATTCAGCCGTTTTCATTATTGGAAATCAAATCTGCCATTTGGGACTGTGAAAGCGACAAGGCGCCTGGTCCGGACGGATTTAACTTTGGGTTCTTTAAACACTTTTGGGATCTGCTTAAGGATGATATTTATTTGATGATGCAAGACTTTCACGAGCATGGGGTAATTAGTCAGGGTTGTGCATCCTCTTTTATTGTTCTTATTCCTAAATGCACCGACCCGACATCTCTTAATGAGTTCCGACCGATTAGTCTTTTGGGGAGCATTGCTAAAATTATTTCTAAAGTTCTCGCCAACCGAATCAAGCCGGTCATGGAGAGCGTCATTTCTGAATATCAGACGGGTTTCCTGTCCAGCCGTAATATTCTTGACGGACCACTCATCGTTAACGAAATAATTTCCTGGGCTAAGAAACATAAGAAGCCTTCCTTCCTCCTCAAAATTGACTTGGAAAAAGCCTTTGATAGTATCAACTGGGGATTTATTTTGGAAGTTTTGTCACAAATGGGTTTCCCTGCTAGATGGCGGAATTGGATTAAGGGGATCCTAAGGTCGGCTCGGGCCTCTGTTCTGCTCAACGGCTCTCCTACTTGGGAATTTCAATGTTATCGTGGGGTTAGACAAGGCGATCCGCTCTCGCCTTTTTTGTTCATCATCGCTATGGAAGCCCTATCTTGCTTTATGAATAAGGCGGAATCACTGAATCTAATCAATGGTATTTCCCTACCAAACTCGGGTCCCTCAATCTCACATCTTATGTATGCGGACGACGTGGTGGTGTTAGGCGGATGGGACCCTACCAAGATAAAACACGTGGTACGGCTTTTTAGGTGCTTTTATCTCATCTCGGGCTTAAAAATGAACCTCAATAAGTCTAATCTTTATGGCATTGCGATAAATGCGGCATCGGTGGACGTGGTTGCTACTAGCATTAATGTGAGCAAAGGCAACTTCCCTTGTCAATATCTCGGTGTTCCCATTGGTGCAAACATGAATCAAGCGAAATATTGGAAGAGTGTTATTGATATTTGCAACACTAGACTCTCCAAATGGAAAGCAAAAACTCTTTCAAGTGGCGGCCGGGTTGTTCTACTAAAAGCCGTACTTGATAGCCTCCCTATTTACCATTTCTCATTGTTTCGGGCGCCATTGTGTGTCATTGATCACTTAGAAAGGCTGCGAAGGCGCTTTTTTTGGGGCGGAAATGATGAAAAAAATAAAACATCTTGGGTGGCATGGGAGCGAGTAATTGGCACAAAGAATAAAGGAGGAATAGGCTTGGGTTCATTACAGCACATGAATCATCATCATCATCATACTCAGTTTATCCCACCCATAGCAAAGCTAAGGTAGGGTCTGAGGAGGGTAAGATGTAGACAGCCTTACCTCTATCCCTAAGAATAGAGAGGCTGCTTCCAGTGAGACCCCCGGCTCGATGTGGTTTGGTATCAAGCCTTGGACATAAGGCACAAAACACTTAGCCATCGGGACAAACCCGATCGGTGCATTTACCCCTTTGTCTTTTGGCTATCAACGCCACTAGGGGTGTAAATGACACGTAGCAGCTCGAGATCGGCTCGGGATCGGCTCGGTAAAAAGCTCGAACGAGCCGAGCCTTAACGAGCCCGAGCCCGAGCCTGAAATATGGCTCGTTTAGTTATCGAGCCCGAGCTCGAGCCCTAGATACAAAGCTCGATTGGGCTCGCGAGCCTAATCGAGCCTTAACGAGCTAGAGCCCGAACCCGAGCCCGAGCCTAAGTTACAGCCGAGCCTAAGTTATAGCCTTAACGATTGGGCTCGCGAGCCTAAGTTATAGCCGAGCTTGCGAGCTCGAGCCGAGCTTTTGAGCTCGTTTGAGATTCTCAAATCACCTCGAGCCGAGCCGAGCCGAGCTCGAGCTTTGGATTTTGCTAGCGAGCCGAGCTCGAGCTCAAGATTGTAGGCTCGAACCGAGCCGAGCTCGAGCTCGAGCTTCACAAAACCTTAACGAGCCCGAGCCGAGCCCAGTCAGGCTCGGGCTCGGCTCGGCTCGTTTACACCCCTAAACGCCACCACATGATGCATGATTAACCGTCCATCGTTTTTAACGTTATTTTCACGAAATTAGTAAAATAACGTTAAAACTAGTGCAACTTTACTTTTGCCCCCTGAGGGCCACACATATATACATTATATGCGCACACCGAAAGTGGGGCGTAGCACATGAATATGAGTCTTATTTTAAAATGGTGGTGGCGCTACAAAATTGAAAACGAGAGCCTTTGGAAACGCGTGATTGAATCAATTCATCACAATGAGAGAGCATGGACGTTCTTGCCCATCAAATCTTCCATCTCGGGTGTATGGAACTCAATTATTAAAGCGGGCAAAGATTTCGAAAAATTAAACATCCAAGTTGTGAATTTATTCAAAGGCGTTCTAGGTAACGGGTTGCATATACGGTTCTGGCTCGACTGCTGGCTCGGGGAAACGCCGCTGAGGTACAAATTTCCAAATTTATTTGCGTTAGAATCTGATAAGGGCTGCAATGTAGCCCGCTTAAACTCGCTGGGTCAATTCGGGGTGGGGGGCTGGGCATGGAGAAGAGAACCCTTGCAGGTACTGGAACGTGCGGAGCTCGAAGACTGCTGCCATATGTTGCAGTCGTGTACGGTTTCTGCTGCTGTGGATGCTTGGAAGTGGCTGGGAGACGCGTCTGGAAGCTACTCAACAGCGTCGTGTCGCGGTCTTCTTGCTGCAACTGCTGTACCTTATTTCCAATTCAAATGGTCGAACTGGGTCCCCAAAAAGGTTAACATACTTGCCTGGCGTGCGGAGCAGGATCGGCTTTCAACCTTGGAAGGTTTAAACAAGAGGAACATCATCAACACTTCGACTATGTGCTGTCTTTGTGGCGACTATGCTGAGAATGCGAATCATCTATTTATTCACTGTTTCGTGGCTGCAAATTTATGGCAAAAAGTGGCGGATTGGTGAAACATTGCCCCTATCTTTGCCTTTAACTTTCGTGAACTCCTGGAATCGTGCAACATAAATGGGCTTAGAAAAGCGAAGAAGAAAGCGCTTTACGCGATCATCCTCACTACTTGTTGGGTTATTTGGAATGGCAGAAACAACAAAATCTTTCGTGGAAAAAGAGTGAATTTGGACGAACTACTTGGCGAAATTAAGGCGCAATCATTCTTATGGATAACAAGCCGAGCAAAAGAGATCACATGGGATTGGGCGAAATGGTGCTCCTTTGACTTCTAACTTAGATTAATACTCATGTCTGTTAAGGGGATAATTGTAACACTGGGCTGGGCATTTTTGTTTCTGTAATACATATCTAGCATCTTGCTAGATGTTGGCTTGTAATTTGTAAGGTGACACACTGTGGTTGAAATAAAGGAAGTTTGCCATTCAAAAAAAAAAACTTTTTCTTTGGTTTTTTTTTTTACTAATAATAAACCCCAAAAAAATCACCAACTCAACATATCTTCCACCAAAACAATAACCCAAATAACAAACCTGAAATACCGGTTACGTGATTCTATCACCACAACATCCAATACAAATCCTGCAACCTACAAAAATAAACAAATATATACAAAACATGCTAAGTTTTTTAACGAGTCTTCAGCTAGACTCATCACCCGAAATTCACTTGTTCCTGGGGTGGAGGTTAACAACCTCCTCGGCCGCGTCAATAGGTCCGTCAATGTAAAGCTTAAGATGATGACCATTAACTTTAAACACTCGGCCGTCCTCATGTCCTATCTCCACAGTACCATACGGGAACACCTCCCGCACCGTATAAGGACCCGTCCAACGAGACTTGAGCTTTCCTGGGAACAACCTAAGACGTGAATTATAAAGCAATACACGATCACCCGCTCGGAATTGTTTCTGGTCCTTCAAGCGGCGGTCATGTAAAAGCTTGGTTCGTTCCTTATACAATCTGGAGTTCTCATATGCATCACTCCTAAGCTCCTCAATCTCGTGGATTTGTACAAACCTGTTTTCACTCGCAGCTCCTAAATCAAAGTTCACTGCCTTCAAGGCCCAATAAGCCTTGTGCTCGAGTTCAACAGGGAGATGACATGCCTTCCCATAGACTAATTTAAACGGAGTGGTCCCTATGGGAGTTTTGTAGGCTGTCCGAAAAGCCCACAATGCATCATCTAACTTCTCTGACCAATCCTTACGGCTAGCACCAACCGTTTTCTCCAAAATCCTCTTAATACCCCGATTAGTGACCTCTACCTGTCCACTGGTCTGTGGATGGTATGGCGTTGAAAATCTGTGGTTCACTCCATAGCGTGACAACGCCTTGTCCAATTGCGCATTACAAAAATGCGTCCCTCGGTCACTAATCAAGGCTTTGGGAGCACCAAAGCGGGAGAATAACTTCTTCAAGAACTTAACGACCACCCTAGCATCATTTGTGGGTAAGGCTTGGGCCTCCACCCGCTTTGAAACGTAATCAACGGCGACAAGGATGTATCGGTTTCCATAAGAAGTTGGGAAAGGTCCCATAAAATCAATCCCCCAGACATCAAAAATCTCACAAACCTGAATAGGTTTCTGGAGCATCTCATCTCGAGATGAAATATTGCTTGCCATCTGGCAAGCATCACACGCACGCACCATATCATGAGCATCCCGGAAGATGGTGGGCCAGAAGAAACCGGCATCAAAAACCTTCTTCCCGGTCAAAGTCGCTCCATGGTGTCCACCTGTCGGGCCCTCATGGCAGTGTCTCAAAATCTTGCGTGCCTCATCACCATACACGCACCTACGCATGATCTGATCGGCCCCGACTCGAAACAAATATGGATCCTCCCACAAATAATACTTCACATCAGCGAAGAACTTTCGTTTCTGTTGGTGGGACATTCCCTTCAACATAATCCCACTCGCGAGATAATTCGCAAAATCCGCAAACCACGGATAATCATCCTCGTCTGGATGTGCATGAGGAATTCGTGGGGGAAGTTGTCATTTATATTGACCCCCACTGAATCTGATGAAGCTGAGCACTCAAGACGAGAAAGGTGATCCGCTGCTAGATTCTCGGCCCTTTTCTTATCACGGATCTCGATATCAAACTCTTGCAGCAAAAGAATCCATCGTATCAATCTCGGCTTGGCATCCTGTTTACTGAATAGATACCGAAGGGCTGCATGATCCGTGTACACAATGGTCTTGGAAAGGACAAGATAAGACCGAAACTTATCGAAAGCAAAGACCACAGCAAGGAGCTCTTTTTCAGTAGTGGTGTAGTGCTCCTGTGCGTCATTCAGAGTCTTGCTCGCGTAGTAAATCGGGTGAAAGTGCTTATCTTTCCTTTGACCCAAGACTGCCCCCACTGCGAAGTCACTCGCATCGCACATAAGCTCAAATGGTAGTGTCCAATCAGGAGCTACCATGATCGGGGCATTCACCAACTTCTCTTTCAACAACTCGAATGCCTTAAGGCATTCACTGGAGAAAACAAACTGGGCATCCTTCTCAAGGAGCTGAGTCATGGGACGGGCGATTTTGGAAAAGTCCTTTATGAATCGCCGGTAAAAACCTGCATGACCAAGAAAACTCCTAATAGATTTCACGGATGTGGGAGGCGGGAGCTTAGAGATGGTCTCAACTTTGGCTCGGTCAACCTCGAGCCCCGCCTGTGAAATCTTGTGCCCAAGAACAATGCCCTCCTTCACCATGAAGTGACATTTCTCCCAGTTTAACACAAGGTTGGCCTCTTCGCACCTGGCCAACATCCTCTTCAGATTCCCAAGACAATGATCAAATGAACTCCCAAAAACAGAAAAGTCATCCATAAAAACCTCCATGGAGTCCTCAATCATGTCATGAAAAATGGCCACCATACACCGTTGAAACGTGGCCGGAGCATTACACAATCCAAAGGGCATCCGTCGATAGGCGAATGTGCCATAAGGACATGTGAATGTCGTCTTCTTCTGATCCTCAGGAGCAATGGGAATCTGAAAGTAACCCGAAAAACCATCAAGGAAGCAGTAAAACATCCTTCCCGACAACCTCTCTAACATTTGATCAATGAAAGGAAGTGGAAAGTGATCCTTCCTCGTGGCATCATTGAGTTTGCAGTAATCAATGCAAACTCTCCATCCGGTGACAGTACGAGTGGGAATCAACTCATTCTTTTCATTCACCACTACTGTCATACCTCCTTTCTTCGGGACTACCTGCACAGGGCTAACCCATGGTGAATCAGAGATCGGGTAAATCAAGCCTGCATCAAGTAGCTTAATGACCTCTTTCTTCACGACCTCTTGCATATTTGGGTTCAAACGCCTCTGATGCTGAACCACAGGTTTAAAGTCCTCCTCCATTAAGATCTTATGGGTACAAAAGGATGGATTTATCCCTTTTATATCCATGATCTTCCATGCAATCGCTCTCTTATGCCGTTTTAGAACCTCAAGTAACTTGCCTTTCTCGTCTCCAGATAAGGAAGATGAAATGATAACTGGTAGACTGGACTCACCCTCCAAGAAAGCATACTCCAAATGGGACGGGAGCTCCTTGAGCTCAACGGGTGGTGGGTCCTCAATAGAAGGGCGTGCCTTAGGCTCGGCATCGCGATTAACAACCTCAAAGACCTCCGGGCACGGGGGAGGCTCATGACCTAACAGGCAGGCCATCTCCTCAGCTGGCTGGCTCACAAAAAACGAACCAGACACCTCCCCCCCACATAATTGTGTGTCCCGTGTCTCTTCCTCAAATGTGTCCAGAAGATGATCACTCACGCATGAATCAATGGTGTCAATAAAGTAAAGTGCATCATCCTGACTCTGTGGGTGCTACATGGACCTCCCAATATCAAAGGTCACCTCCTCATCATCAACCCTAAGTGTAAGTCTACCGGTGCAGACATCGATCAGGGCCCTAGCAGTGGCTAGGAACGGGCGACCAAGGATAAGTGGCACATTTTTATCCTCGTCCATGTCTAGAATCACAAAGTCAACTAGAAACACAAACTTGTCAATCTTGACAAGCATATTCTCCATAATACCCCGTGGGTATTTCACAGATCTGTCAGCAAGCTGAATGCTCATACGTGTCGGCTTAGGCTCGCCTAGGTCTAGTTTAGCAAAAACCGCATAAGGCATGAGGTTAATACTAGCACCAAGGTCAGCCAAAGCATTGCTGACAGATAAACTACCAATCAAGCATGGGATAGTGAAACTCCCGGGATCATTCATCTTCCTAGTTAGCTTATTTTGGAGAATGGCAGAACACTCCTCATTCAAAGTCACATGTGAAAGCTCCTCAAGTTTCTTTTTGTTGGTGAGGATGTCTTTCAGAAACTTTGCATACTTAGGCATCTGTGCAAGTGCCTCAATGAATGGTAAATTTATATGAAGTTGCTTAAAAAGCTCAAGGAATTTACCATACTGTTCCTCCATTTTCTGCTTCTTCAATCTCCCTGGATATGGAACGGGAGGAACATACTCTCTCACTGGCTCCCTGGATCGTACTGTACTTGTTGGGCCTCGCCTCAGATGCACCTCATCCGGAGTCTCAGTGTCCACCTCCTCAACAGTCGGCTTAGATGTGGAAGCCGGAGGGGTAGTCTCAGTGGTCTTGCCACTCCTCAAAGTGATAGCCTTCACGTGAGCATTCGGGTTCGTTTCAGTATTGCTCGGGAGGCTACCCTGCTGTCTCTCAGATAGGAGCTTTGCAATCTACCCTACCTGGTTCTCGATGGTCTGCATCGAGGCTTTCTGACTCCTCAACTCGCTTTCGTGCCTCGCGAACTGATCATCATAATCCTTGAACCGCTTTGCACTATCCCGACTCTGAGCATTCTGGTTCGCTAAGATCTGTCCAAGCATATCCTCCATGCTGGGCTTCGCTTCAGATGTGGACTGTTGAGGGAGAGGAGGGTAAAACTGACCATGAGGCTGCTGTGGTCGAGGAGCAAATCCGGGTGGCTGCTGGCTAGAGGAGCCAGCTTTCCAACTGAAATTTGGGTGATTCTTCCACCCCGGATTGTAGGTATTGCTGTAGAGATTGTTCTGGGGGCGAACTTGGTTTCCCATGAAGTCAACCTGCTCATGACTCATCTCTCCCAGCTGACAATCACTACTCGACTGCGCTCCTCCACCCGTCACACAACCAGATTGAGACTGAATCTGGTTTGACATCAACATGTCAAACTTCGTGGACAACGCGTCCATCCGTGCAGCCATGGCAGTAAAATCGTCTACATGGTGGACTCCCTGCCTCGTAGACTTCCCTCTCAAGGGCTGGTGTGTGCGATTCTTCTCGGCAACTCTCTCCATGATCTCAAATGCTTCACGAGCGTTCTTCGTGCCAATGTCGCCACCCGCAAAAGTATCCACCAACTGCCGTCCTGTACTATCCAGACCATGATAGAAGATCTGACACTGCTGCCACTTAGGCAATCCATGATGTGGAACCTTTCTCATAAGATTTTTGAATCGGTCCCACGCCTCATAGAGAAGCTCATCATCCTCCTGTTGAAAATTGAGAATCCGGGTTCTCAATCTAACAGTTTTCTCAGGAGGGAAAAATTTCTGGAGAAACTTCTCAGCGAGTTGGTTCCATGTAGTGATGGACCCAGCTGGAAGTGAAAGAAGCCACTCCTTGGCTTGATCACGTAGGGAAAACGGGAAAAGCCTAAGGCGAATGGCATCATCGGTCGCGTCTTGGATCCTAAGAGTGGCGCAAACCTCCAGAAAACTAGCAATGTGAGCACTAGGATCCTCGTGATCCTTGCCATAGTACTGCACCGCATTCTGCAACATGGTAATGGTGCTGGATTTGATTTCAAAGTTGTTACTATTGATCGTTGGCTGGGTAATGCTCGTCTCCAGACCACCAAGCGTCGGGGTGCCGATATCATTCAGCGGCCTCGTCTCCAAGTCCTGGTCCGCCATGTCTACGCGCACCTCGTGGAACTCCTCGTCTCCCTCAATAGCTACGGCTACTGCCCGGGCTCGCTCCCGCAACCGTCTATGAAAATACCGTTCAGGTTCAGATGAAGGCTCGACAATTGCAGACGCGGGGGTTGAGGACATGCACCACCTGCAAAACAAGAAAAATATACAATGCAACTATACAAATGGTATAAAAAAACACGAAAAAAAAATAAAAAATAAAAATAAACTAAACTAAAACTAAACTAAACTACACAAACAACAAGATACTGATTTTTTTTTTTACAAACAAAATATTAACAAGTGGCTAAATCAGTAACTCGAATCGTTCTTGAAATATGCCGCATCCCCGGCAACGGCGCCAAAAACTTGACGGTGCGTGAAGTATATATATTTTTATGATGATATTTGTTCACACAATTTCTAGTTTTAAAATAGTTTTACCCTAAATTAAACTACACACACGAAAGGCAAGTGTACCTATCGAAAAGTAATATAATTTAAATGGTAAGAACCGGATATCAATCCGTGGACGCGGTTTCTCAATACTAAACTTTTGTTACTGTAGAGCCTTTTCGAGAGTTGGGTTGATTTTTCTAAGTTAAAATTACTAAATATTAAATGACACTAAAAATAAACGGATCAAAAAACAATACTAATTAAAAGTCATCTAAACTAAGATTCCACTAATGACATGTAATGTTCCTAGAGTAAGAAATGATAGTAAGACAAATCTCTCTAATAATTAAGTTCCAATCAAGGTCTCTTAATTATATAATCCTTTGGAAAATTAAAATGACAAAACACTTTAATCGCCTAGAATCATTCTTTGAAATCGTTTTGTAATATTTAAGTTAATCTTTAAACACGAGTTATTCATTTGTCAAAATTCCTAACTCGACAACTTAAGGAAAATTAATTTGAACAACAATTTAATCACCTAAAGTTGTTTTTATGTAGATAAATATTTATATTGTTCAAGTGACAAATCTAAGGTTTAAAACTTGTAAGACAATAATTTTGGCCTAAACTACTAACTTACAATTTCTATCAACCTTAGAATCTAACACAACACCATTATGATTTTTCCAAATCTAAGTGCAAGATTTCACACATGTTCAAGTTCTTCATCTCAAATTAGTTAACAATTACCATTCCTAGTTTCATGTTATGAACCTAATTATTACTAACAAGACTCAATAATGAACATCTACACATGGGTTTTCCAACATTCATGACCAAACATTCACCAAACTAACATGGATTAGGAACTTTAAACATGTACAAAATTCCAAGAACAATACTAAAAATTCATCATCAAGATTAACATAAACTAAATACCATCATGTCTTACAATTATCACATTACATAATCAAAAGCTTCATCAAAGTTTAGACAACTAAAGATGTTTAGCCCATAAGGCTTACAACAACTACAAACATCCTTGCTAAACTATCAAAATTCATGGTTAAGATTAAGAAATTTCAAACCATAAGCAAGCAAGGAAGTAGGATGTTGATGAAAGATGATCTTCTTGATGTTGGAAGTCCTCTTGAATACTTGATAATGGATGGAACCCACCAATTTGTGTAGAAATTTTCGTGAGAAAATGGGGCTCCCTTTGGAAAGCATCTTAGGTTTGTTTATATAGAAAAGCATAGGCATTGGGTATGCCTAGGAATTGACATTGGGTGTGTCTAAGAGGCATTGGGTGTGTCTAAGAGTTGGCATTGGGTGTGCTTTATGTTTGACTAGATCCTTAACACCCATTGGTTCTTCAAGCCCCAATGTTTACTGTACACTTGGATGATAAAACACGTAAAGTAAAGTAAGCAGCTAGGGTTTCATTGACATTGAGCGTGTCAAACAAGGCATTGGGTGTGCCTAGCAAGGAAGCATTGGGTGTGTAAGCAAAGGAGCATTGGGTGTGCTTTTCTTCACTTTTACAATTGTGCAGAACTTCCATATCCTTTGCATAAACCTCTAAAACACCAACAATCCTCAAATCAAACCTGAAATTCACAAACAAAGCAAATAAGTGTCTAATCTTGTGAAATATCCCTTAATCGTGCACATTTCGAGGGTAAAATCGTGCTAAATAAAGTGTGTAGATTTAAGCACATCTGGTTAACACAGTCTCGAGTCACTTTCTTTTCATTGTTGAGAGGTGAGCTACCCGGTTTGGTAGACCCTCATAAAAACCTTAAGAACACAAGTCGTTTATACAATTATGCGAAAACAACCACCTCTAGAGAATGTGTTAATACAACTCAAAGTTAAGCACAAGTGCGCAACTTAAACACGCCACTTTAGTAAAAGTCTACTATTTATTCATACCCTTCTCCATCTGATCTCGAAGCAACACCTTTGTTTTGTAATTGATTTCTCTCACAGCTTACATCTCTCTTCTACTCTTCTTCTCATAATTTAAAAACTCTTTTAGTAATTTTTAGGAAGCTGAGTAGTGAAAATCGTGTCCTTGAATTCGATACTTGGTACTTGCACATTTCTATACTACTCACGATAGGTACACTTGCCTGTTGTGTGGGGTCTAGAACGTTGAGCAACTATTGTTTTAAATTATAAATTTAAAACTTGAAAACCATACCACCGTTTTCCAACTTAATTTCATTTTCACCAAAGCTCTCGGCACCTCCTTCGGGACTTAGCCATTTTTAAAGAAAAGAAGTTTAAGTTTTGTTAAAACCCCACGACATCAGTCGCGCCTTATATTCTTTGAATTTTGCTGCCGCGCACTGGGCATAGGGCCTCATATAGACATGTTCAATGTCTTTTATGTGATGACGGCATCTGAGAGCTGATTTTCATGTCGCCCGGCCATGGACCCAAGCCGGATTCTAGAGCTGGTGTTAACAGTTTCCGCGACTGGAAGCCCAAATTTTTCTGGGTTGTTGAAGGGGTGGTGCCAATACAGATGTCCAGGAGGCGTATTGATTTGAAGTTTGTTGATGTAGAGTTAGTGAGGATAAGCCGATACAGATGTCCAGGAGGCGTATTGAAGAGGATTTGACCAGTCACCCAGTTGATGTGTGCTCAGTCCACGAGATTGCGTTGGTGTCTGTGGGGATAAGCCGGAAGTATGATGTGGAAGGACGGAACCCGCACTTGATAGAGGGTGGGAAAGGTAACCTTCATCATGCGACTTTTGTGTTTGTTATTCCGCCCTCTTGGTGTTGAGTTAAACATATTTTCTCATGTTGTATTGTTTTGCAGATGTTGAGAGTTTATATTTGCTGGGTGGTGATGATTTAGGGTGTACGTTTCGTGAGCTTGCGTAGGGAGAGGTTTATGTGCTGGACCGTGCTTGGGACACTTTATTACGTCCAAACCTCCGCCCAACCATCGAATTTAAACCAGCCACTCACCCATTAACAGCTGATGCAGGTGCGCTCTTTGTACCCCTTTAGATGTTGCGCCTGTTAGCATATATATTCCCGTGGGGTATCTGCTTGTTATTTTGTCCAACGACGAGTCGCGCGGTATACGTGATCTTTCCTCACCTGAATGTGTTGCGCCCACAGGTGAAAGTGGCAAGGCATCGTCTCCATCCTTTGTTCAGCAAGAGACTGACGACGATACAGAGGAGGAGCATCTGGTGTTGAAGAGACCCTCCCGCCACAACAAGAAAATCGAGGGCAGCGACACTGATGGTGATGACCTTTCTCTTTATTTGGACCACACTGTGGCGAGTTGCTATTTTCAAAATTATAACCGCTTGAACGTGGCTCTGTTGAACTTTCAGATGCATTCGCGTAGAGCAGAACCACTACCATTGACTTAACTGAGACCCCGAATATTGATCAAGGCATAAAGACAACTGTTGTTGGTTCTAAGTCTGTGCTCATTCCTGAGTTGACAAAGCCCGCGCCTGAGGTGCAATAGCAGAAGAAGGCGAGAAGCAAGTGTTCGCGCCCTATGTGCAAGTCTGCTGAGAAGTCCTCCGGTGGAGGTTTGTCCTCTCCGCTTGGAAAGAAGGTGCGCCTGGACAACATTATTGATAATGTTGTGAAGGTGACCTACTTGGTAAGCATGGTTGTCTCTATGTTTATTTTGTTTTCTTTACTTATTGTTTAACAGTTGCTAATTTTTTATCTTCCTTGCAGCTAATCTTGGTTTGCAGCAGAGTGGCGGAAGTGGTAGTGAACATGCTGAGTCTGGGGGAGAGCGGCCGACTGAGAAGACTAGTGGGGAGGGGACAATCATTGCCCCTACCGAAAAAGAGAAGACTCCTGATGTGCTAAAAGTAGTTTAATAAAAATAACTAAATTAAACCTAAAACTAGACACCTAGTAATACTCTAGACTCTCTAAAACTAAACTACTGACAGGAAAGTGAACCTATCGACTCTAATATAGCTAAAGTAAGTCCGGATATCGAACCCACGAGACTCTAATGGAAAACGAAAACTAGACTCGATTACTTATCCTAAATACTGATTAAATTAATTTATTATTTTAAAGGGGGGTTTTTTACTGAAAAATAAATTGCAATAAAATAAAGATTAACTAAGATTAACTAAACTGAACTAAAGACGAGAACTTAACTGAGCTGAATTCAGATGATGACAAGACACTACCTAGACCAGACTCCTAACTATGCCTGATAAGCTTCTATGGTTATGGAACTGATTTGGAACCGGGATCTTAAAATACTAAACATCAAGAATAAACTAGACACCCTCGACCCTTCTCAAGGGGAAACCCTAGAATATTGTTGTGCTGTTAAACTACCGGTTGGAGTACAAACCCTCACAGGTTATCTAACTCTTATGATCGAGTACCCGCTAGACAATCTACCTCACAGCGCGAAAGCCTCACCACACTAGGTGCAAGGGGTAATTATTGAAGCCTAGATCTAACTTGATACGCAGGAATTGAAAGGGAAACTAGGCAGATCTTCTCATAAAGCCTCTAACCTAGCGATCTAACAACCTAGACATACCAACAAGCCCTCACCTCACAGCTATTGGACTTGGAAGAATACCTAAAATCTTCTAACCACCAAATATCACTCCTACGGTAAACTCTCGACAATTGGCCATAAACTAGTTGCTACACAAAGTCTGCAACCTAACTAGCACTCATACATGAAAGACATTTACAAAAGTGCAAGTGGAGTGAATAAGTGACAATTAAAAAATAATAGATACGCACATACACCAGATCTAGAGAAATCAAAATTTTTACTGAACCATAAATCCAAAACAAGTTCCAAAAAACCATAGAAAATGCAAATCAAAACATAGTTATTTGTCTTAGTCTAGGTAGCTATAAGAGTTTAGCCACAAAACATCATCAAAACAGAGATTAAAAGGTTCATAATATCAATCAACATGAGTTTTGAATGAGAAAAAACTAAGAAACAACTAAACCGAATGATTAACACCCGAGGAAGTCGATCCTTTAGCTTCAAATCTCGAACCTTGCCCTTTCCTTGCCTTGGAATCACCTTGAGCAGCTCTATTTTCGTCCAAAGGTGCAGAATGAAACTTAAAATTACGATCTAGGGTTTTTAAATTCGATTTGGGCTTGAAAAAACACAATTTTGGGCTTCCTGACAGCCATCGTGTCACGCGACGGGATTCTGGGTAAGTGGTCGTGTGACACAACGCGTTCAAGCTGACGGGGGCATGCAATGGTAATAATCTCAACTTGGGAGGGGCAGAATGGACTTTTTGCTGAATAGGGGACGCGCCGCGTGACACGACGCATTTCAAGGAAGTCTGTCGCATGACACGACGGGATGATTTTTTCAATTTTGTTTATTTTTATCTTCTCTTTTCACATGCGACTCATCTGGGACCTCGTAAAGCACCGTTTATGCATAAATTTGCCTCTTTTTCCATCCGGATTCCTGTGACACATAAAATACTAAATAGAAACTGAAAATATATATAAACTGTAACACCCCGGTTTTAGGGTCAAAATTTTTGGCGTCTAAATTAGTTGACTACGCCAACTTTTGTATAAATAGTCGATCAAGTAAATTATATACATATCTATACCAATACAAAACAAAACCTGATAGCTATAACCAAAGATTTGGACGAGATAAAATAAATACCATATACGTTAGTAACCAGACCAATACGTAACACGAACCGAACCCGAACCCAACTCGCGAGAGTGATTACTCACCTCTTGGGACATGTGTCACCTTCCAATGGTGACACATGCCCCTCTCTTGTCTTAACACCTCACCACCAAGTTATTATAAACACATACGTATACCCACATGGTGCCACACCCTTTCATTATCCATTTCCATATACACATCTTTTCTTCTGCTTTTGTGATACGCACAAAGAGAAAGAGAGATCGTTAAATAGACAGGAACGATAGTGATGGGGGGTTTCGTAGAGGCGGCGCTAAGGTCGGACGACGGTGGGATTATGGTGGTCAGTGGTGAAGGCGACGGCGGCAATACGGTGTCTAGGAAGTATACACGGCTGCTATACAGGTTAGGTTCTTTTACAGAGTTCGTAGACAACTAATGATTAGGTGTTATTCAAGAGTATTGTATATATTGGATTGGTGATAAATAAAGGGCTGACCATTGAGGATGATATGAGTAGTGTTTTAAATAAATTGGAAACTATGAATAATGATGAAGGTTTAGGCTAAGGTAACCGATGGTTCTACACAGAGGTGATTAAATCTAAACAGAGAAATGGTTCATGGTAGCTATGGAGTTGAGTATACAGGAAGGCTACAAGATGGACAATTAGTATTTGGTAATGTTCATCATGAATACTGGTCAACTCAACCCATAGCAAGGTCAACTTAGTCAACAAGAGTATTAGGGAAGAAGGTGAACCGAGGGAAGGCAAGCTATCGAAGCTATGTAGGAAGCTAGAAAGGATCCTGCCAGTGGTTTGTAAATGGAATCTCGACTTGGGATGTTATGTGATGTGACGTGACGTGATGCGCTGCCAAGGTGAGTTACGTGTACCCCGACTTGTTTATAAAATGTTTTACTTGTTAAACTGTTTTATGTACAAGATACTTGCTGCCGGATTGTTAAACTCGCACTCATTAACCCAAGGGGTTTGGGCCACTTAACGTATGGGTAGTACTACTTGGGGAAACCCCCACACACAGTGGATCCGGAAGCCCGGAAAACCCTCCACTGGGGTCTGCGGACCGTTGTGACATATGTTTTGCCAGGTGAATCTATACGGCAGTATATAGATTCGGAGTTAGGATTGAGGTGTGGCTTGTACATTACCGTTATTGTTTGCATAAAACCACACACGGACTCACCAGCATTTTATGCTGACCCAAATCTACTTTTAGTATATGTTCAGGTACTGCTTGGAGTAAAGATCGAACATGAGGTATTTATTACATGTTGCAGTTAGAGATAATTGCTAGAAGATCATGATTACGGACTCTGGTATTGTCGGTAGAAGACTCAAGTTAAGAGAATGGCGGTTTAGATAATCTAGCATGGAATATTGGATAGGGTCTGGAGCGATAAGTGGATATTACTTCAACAACTGCTTCGACGACTCCGCGCCTCGTCCCTGCATTAGTTATGGAATATTTATTTAGAAATGTATAATTATATTATTGAACTAGTATATGTAAGAAAAAATAAATATAGTGTATATGTTGCTTCCGTTGTGCAATTTTGGTATCAACTGCATCCTAACCGACACCCCCTGGGTCGGGTTGTTACATAAACGACACACACTGACTCGATAACGACGCAAAATATGTACAAATAACCGATGTATTTTGCAATACATCAACTCCCTCCCCAACTGCTCGTCCCCTACTCCGCGTACTTCCCCGCCTCCGCGTCTCCCTACTCCCCCGTTATCTCCGCCCCAAACTTTGGGCTTTATGTTGAGGAGCATGGGCAAGTTTTCCCTCACGTTCGTGCGTGGATGATTTTGAAGACATATCCCAAATGGGCACCGGTTCCAAACGAGGTTGCAAGCGCCAAACGATCCAAAACTTCAGAGTCGGGCAGCAATAGCATGGGAGGCGGGTCGACCGGTCGTTGTCAAATTAATATAAACGACGACCCAGAGTTTGAGGAAGATCCCATTCCAGAGGAAGCACGACCCATAGGGAGGGACAAAGCTAAAAAGCAAGCTGCTCCAAAAAACGAGCCGCATTAGGGAGTGGGAACGGGTCAAAGATGGACAGTTTGGTGGCCGAATTGGAAGCGTTCAAACATACCTTTAGTCAAATACAAGCAGAGAATGTAAAACTGAAGGAACACGAAGTTGAAGAAAAACATCGGTTAAAGCAAAAGCAACTTGAGGAAAAAAATCGTTCCCAAAATGAAGCTACGCAACTAGAAGAATGGAGAATAATGACAACCAACATCAACAACTATCCCGAAGAAGACCGTCCCGTCTTGCTCAAATTGAAGGAGAATATCGCCAAAAAATATAATTCGTAGTTTTTTTAATTTAAGTGTTCGTTTTTTTAAGTGTTAGTTTTTTTAGTTTTATTTAAATGTTTTTTTATTTGTAATGTTCGGTTTTTTAATGTAATTTTAGGTTTATTAATTAAAAGATAAAAAAAATAAAAGGGTGATGATGTTCCTCTCCACACCCTAGGCCCATCATGGTGATGATGCTCCTACCCCTTGCTGATGTGGCAACTGAGGTGGAGGGACATCATCCATGATACTTATCCTCCACACCCAATAGCCTAAGCTACAAGTACCAAGCAAGCAACCCTAAGACCATGTGTAATGGTGGGTGAAAGAGACATTTTTTGATACTTGGCATGTGGGGCCACTTTGATGGGTGAACGTGGCATTAAAGGGGCAAGGAGTGTAATGATGTGTGAAAGGGGCATTATTTTTTAAATTTAATAAACACACTAATATTTTATTTAAATATAATAAAAACAATAAAAAAATTAAAGCAAACAATATGAACCGTTAGCTTTTTTTATTTTA
This sequence comes from Ambrosia artemisiifolia, assembly GCA_032199755.1. Taxonomy (NCBI): domain Eukaryota; kingdom Viridiplantae; phylum Streptophyta; class Magnoliopsida; order Asterales; family Asteraceae; genus Ambrosia; species Ambrosia artemisiifolia. The sequence goes on along the minus strand of CM063512.1, from coordinate 43,068,322 downwards.
ATAAAAAAATAAAAAAATTAAAGCAAACCAACATATCAAGGTCCCACCCTCACCTCCTCCTCCTATTCTTCTTCCCATTCTTCCCATCACCTACACCCACCACCTTCTTCTTCTTCGATCCATTGATCGTTGCCTCTTTTTTTTTTCTATTCAAAGGCCCTACCACGTGGCAGGATGTCATAGATCACTTGCCCATTTAACCTACGCGAAAATTTTCACGGGAGGTGGTTAGCGCCCCTTTAACAAGGGAGGGGGGCGGTGTGCCCATGTGAATTGGGCACGAATTAAGCCCTTTAGCGCCCCATTCACATACCATTACACCCGGTTTAATAAGTGTCCAAACATGAAAGACATCCACTAAGACTCTTATAAAACCATCAAAATAATAAATCAACCAAAGAGACGCACACACATCATAATCAATCAAAGCCAACCTTTACCAAAACATTATCATTCATACTTTATCCAAAACCTAAAACCATAAGTCAATATAGTAATCATCGTTTAACTTAGGTAGTAATTGAAGTTTAGCCATTAATATTCATGTTTAAAATCAGAAACATAGGTTCAAGATAAAAAATATGGTTCTCAAAGGCTCAAAACACTAAGTATAAAACTAACTAATATGACCAATACATGCAAATCTTGACTCTTAGCTTAAATCTCCATTGATTTTGCTCCTCCCAAATCGATCACAGCAGCTCCCTAACTTTATGTTTTCAGTCGAGTTATCAATAATAATCGACAACAAGGTTTTTTAAATTAAGATTAATTAATGGGTTGCTAATTACACTATATTAATAAACTAAATGCTTTGAACAGTAGTTCTATTGTTATTTTATTTGATTACTTTTTATAATAACTAATGAATACGTGTTCTTATCTGGTTATTTTTCGTGATACATGTTTCCTTCATATTCTCCCTCTCTCTCTCTAGGTTCTGCCTCTTTTGTTGTGATCCTCATTCTTTGTAGCGATCACACCAACAGCTGCTTCTTGCTGGCTGTGTAATGAGCCCTAAATTTGCTCGCGGTTACCGGTTGTCTCTGTTGCCGACCGTTGTTGTCGGTTTCTATCTGAAACCCTAGGTGGCGGCGGTCAGAGCGATGGTATTCGAGAACTCAAGGCCGAGCTTTGTATTTTTTTTGGGGGGGGGGGGTGTTTGAACTCCAAAAACGATGTACGCGACGGTTCAACAGAGGGGGAGATGAAATCGTTGTTTTCTAGGTACCTGTATATTGGGGGTTTTTAGACTCCGTTTTTGGGGTTCTTCTGTTCCGGTTGTTACGGTGTATACGCTAGCAACGAGCCGTTTCCGGCGGCCGGTTCATCCGACAACCATCTTAGGCGGCGGTGGTACAACTGCCCACGGTCGGCTCCCTGATGACAAAAAGTAGCAACGTAGCAGACAAAAAGTATTGTGTAGTTGGTATCTTTGAAAAATAGTTTGTTTCTTATCTTTACGATCTTGATATTTGATTTCTTCTAGAAACAAGCAGCATCAGGTATGTTGCTTCGATTATGGGTTGGTGTCTTTGTTGTAAAAGCTTACTTTTTGTTATCATCTCTGATGTTGTTCTACTTTATGATAGGGGTGTAAGCTATAATTTCTTGGGATACTTTGACCCTTGGAGACTGATGTAGTATGTAAGAGGGATGCCTTAAGGCCACCTTTTATGGCCGGATGTCTGCTGGTAATTGTTTTATTTATTGCGCGTTCGTGCGATGATGACAACATCGGTTTTCCATATCTATGGTGCTTGCTATTGGCTTTGCATACTGGCTGTGAGGGTGATGCCAATAGTAATGCATTGGCAACGCAACCAGCTGATATCTTGCCATATTGCATTTGCGCTTTGCTTTTCTTCAATGTATGAGCCATCAGCTACCGCTGAATGCCCCTATTGTCGCTTTGCAACCAATTTCTTTACTTACACTTTGAGCCACATAACGACGACATGCTTCTATTTTACGGATCAGTTGCTTCACGTTTGTAAGCTGCCTTCCTATTAAGGCATGCTTCTGATGCGATGATGACATGCTTAGAGTGCGCGAAATGTGACGGCAACGTCTTTCTCCGCTTCAAATTTGATGCAACAGCCGCCATAGAAGCATGTCTATATTACTGCTTCATTATTTACTTTGCATTCATAGGTTTGTTTTAAGGTAGTGTTTACCATATATACCCATTTGGTTGATTGTTTGCTACATGTTAAACGCATTGTGTTGGCGCCGCAAACTTCGGCGTGTGTTAAAAACCCGCTTAGTATATCTGTCGCACGCCGCCGCAACGCGCGGCGATGGTAAAATACTAGAACTGGAAATAAAGGCATACCGATCGAGCTAATGAGTGAACCGCTATCACTATTGCGGCTGCTGCCTTTCGTAACCTTAGCTACTAACTGCTTTGAACAGTAGTTCTATTATTATTTTATTTGAGCTAGCGATTGTTGGTATGCATTCGTCTTCGATTATCATTCTATCATTGACACACATTTTTCTAAGAGAATTACCCAAAAAAAGAATGTTGGCTTTGAAACTACAACATATCCGTTTCAGTTCTGAGATGAAAAATAGTTTGTTTGACCACAAAAGTCAAAGTTCATCATGGTCAAACTGGTCACATATAGATATATTGAGCATCCTTATAAATATGTCGGAAAATGGAACAGAAATCTGGTGCGGGAAAGTTGCACGACACGTGATAAAACTCGGGAATCCCGTCTTTTATTCTTTGAAAGATGGATTAAAATGCAAAAATAAAAGAATCACAAGAGACTGCCTCATGACAATTGCATGGATTGGGTGTGAAATTGTTAAGGGTCCTGATGATTTAAGATATTCAGCTTGTGACATTTTGTTAAGTACAATCGAGCAATACGTGCATCCTGGGATGGAACTTGAAGAAAGACTATTAGCATGTTTGTGCATATATAACTACACTTTTGGTAGAGGTAATTAATACCGTATGTTATCTTATTATTTTTATAACTTAACCCATTCTTCCATTATAGATTTGATAATATATTTTGCGATGCAGGCATGCATAAACTAACTCAACTTTCAGAAGGTGTTAGAGAGTCACTTAGACGCCTTTCAAGTATAACGTGGATGGCAGAGGAACTACTGAAAGTTGCAGATTATTATATGCCCAATAAATGGGTAAATTTTATTAGCTTTATTTATTTTTGTTTTTTCTTATAGGTCGAATTACATGGAATAGAAACAAAGTTTACATTTTTCTCTGATTTCAGCAACCAAATACTGATTTTAGCAAACAAGTTAAAAGTTTTGTTACCAATTGTAGTAACAAAATGACATGTTCAAGCAGTAGTTATTCATTATTTGCTAACTTTTAATAAATTAGGGAATGGGATCTTATTTATCATATTAGTGTAAGTGTATGGCAACTAATGTGACGTTTAGTTATACATAAAGCATATTTTGCATATGTGGCGGTTGACATGACATGTACAGGGCTGCATAAGCAATCTACAGGTGATATTAGTTAAAATAAGGTTGGTTGAATGGGTGATAGTTATAATTTGGTTTCTGTTTGGGGTGGTTATTTAAAATTGGTTGCTAGAAACATGAAAAAAATGATTCTTTTTCATGCAGTTTGCAATTTTATTTGCATAATGAGTGGTTAAGTTGTAGATTAATCCTGGTTAACTGAAGTGGTCTTTTAATTAACAGAGAATATCTTGTGTCCACACACAAGTTTTGGAGGCAAATTACAATGGAAGTGGAGCTGTAAATTCTCTCATCTACTATAGGGGATGTCTTTTCAGTGGATACTCAAATGGGTCAATTAAGTTTGCATGGTAGGTCTGGGACATCAAGGGGCAGACAACGACTCTTATAGCCGATGTTAAGGAGCACAAAAAGGCAGTAACATGTTTTGCACTTATGGAACCAGGAAATTAGCTTTTGAGTGGATCTACGGACAAAACAATTCCGGTAATTAAGATTTCTTTTATCATTGTTTTAGCTGAATGAATGAGTGCTTATGGAAATAAATGAAATACTTCCCTAATTGCAGATCTGGCAAATGTTTAAAAGACAAATGGAATGCATTGAAGTAATTACAACTAAGGACTCAATTCAAAGTCTAGAGACTTACGGCGAAATGATTTTTGCGGTTACCAAAGTCATAAAATGAAGGTAAGTAGGAATTATAAAGCGATTATCTGATTTTGAATAATCATAAGTAGATAATCGGTTGTAACAAAAAAGGTTATATACATAGAATCAGTTGGTTAAGTGTTTCATAAAGGAAAATATTATTGACATTGACATTCATCATGGTGATGGTGTGGAGGAAGCATTTTACACTACTGACAGAGTCATGATTGTTTCTTTTCACAAATTGGGAGATTATTTTCATGGTACAGGGGATATTAGAGATATTGGATATTTAAAAGGAAAATATTATTCCCTAAATGTTCCTCTTGATGATGGCATTGATGATGAAAGTTATCAATCATTATTTAAGCTAATAATTGGTAAAATTATGGAAGTTTTTAGGCTTGGCGCAGTTGTATAAATTAGACTGCTTTAATCTATCAATTAAAGGCCATGCTGAATGTGTGAAATATATGAGAGCTTTTAATGTGCCCTTACTTTTGCTGGGCGGTGGAGGCTATACAATTCGAAATGTTGCTCGCTGTTGGTGCTATGAGGTGATTATTTATTTAGTGTGATTTCAAATAATAAGAATATTTGAATAAGATAGTCACTTGTAGTAGACAGATTGTGCCATCAAGTGTGTGGGTGTTTATTATTTGTTTGTTTTTTTTTTTAATTTCTCATTATTTAAGGGATCGATAGATGAATAACCGAATGAGACATTTTGTGATAAAAAAAGCTAATAAAAGTTTGAAGATTAGGTTAAAAGAATATGTTGGTAATAAATAGTATTTTTTTGTTTCAGTTGGTAGGAACTGATTATGTAGACCCTAAGTAATCAGATAATTAATGGTAGGAGTTGTTTATCTAAACATACAAAACTGATTAGCAAATGCTATTAAATATCAATGTTTCAAATGGTGACCAGTGCTACTCAAAACTAAAAGTATAATGGATACTTCATTTATCTGTGCAGACTGGAGTCGCTCTTTGGGTTGAGCTAGAAGATAAAATGCCTCAACACGAGTATTATGAGTATTTTGGCCCTGATTATACTCTTCACGTTGCTCCGAGTGATATGGAAAATAACAACTCACGCCAGCTGCTGGATGAAATAAGATCAAAGCTTCTTGATAATCTTTCTAAACTTCAACATGCTCCAAGTGTGCAATTCCAAGAACGCCCCCTGATACAGAATTCCCTGAGGTTTGTTGCTTCAATTTTTTTTTTATGTGGAGTACATTCGTTTATAATCTGCACTCAACCATGGATAATATCTCATGGCAAAAATGTTGCTTGAAAGTTTTGACTAAAGTTGAATTATTTTGTTTAAATTTTCAGGGATGAAAATCGTCTAGGATTGTGAATTGTATTCTAGCACTTAAATCCTACCTAGAGTGGAAACAAACAGGCGCGAACGGGACGTGCAAATTTGGTGGGAATGTGATACCAGTCGCGCCTAGCAAGAACTTTATACGCAAGACACTTGTAGAACTTAGAAAACTTGTCACAACCCATGATTCAGCCAAGAAAACTGTGGGTGACAATGGCGGTGTAAGCTTCATCGCATCGCTGTTAGGGCCTTTTACTACACACGCGGTTGGGTCTCAAGCGGTTGCAATTTTGGTAAATTTGCAGTTAGATGCGGATTCTATTACCAATCTGTTACAGCCCACCAAGATTTCATTAATGGTTGATGTTTTGAATGAGGGGTCATTAGAAACCAAGATAGATTGTGTGAGATTGATGGAGGATTTGTTTACGGGCGCTGAAATCACCCCAAGTTTGAGGCTTTTAGTTGGAGTTTTAAGATTAGTGAAGAATCTGTAGGAAGCTCAATTATAAGCATTGGAGGTGTTCCGCAATTGGTTGAAATGTTGCCTCATTTTAACTCTGAATGCTTGGAGTTATCTTTACATGTTCTTGAAGTTCTGTCTTTGATCCCTGACGGTGCTTTGGTGCTCAAGAATTGCTCAAATACGATTTCTAATTTTGTCAAACTGCTGATGAAAGTATCGGAGAGTTGTACGCAGTATGCTTTATCGATTCTGTGGGAAGTCTGCCAGCTTTCGCCAGAAGAATCCGCTGCCATCGCAGTGAACGCGGGACTTGCAGCAAAACTTATGCTTGTGATTGCAATCCGGGATTGAAGCAACGGTCAGTCGAGCTTTTGAAACTCTGTAGCTTGAATTGTACATCTATCATTTTCATGTCAAAGTGTAAGCTGTCAAGAACATTACGTGGTATATTATCAACACACTTAATTTATTTGTGGATTAAGGCAAGGTCGAAGCAGGTGGGCCTGATTTGGGAAATTTGGTGTGGACTAAAACAATATAAAGTAGGTTGGTAGGATCTGGTGATGTGTTTTTCTTAGTGACTGTGTTTTGTATAGATTTGGTGTATGCTAGCACCCTATGCTTTACTAATAAATTTGTTGGCGGTTCCAAATAAAACCCCCAACTATTGGTTGTCCTAATATTTTCATGGTCCTTATGCATGTGGTTATTTCCACTCTTTGACCACCGTCTGCTTATACATAGTAGGTTAAATATTAGAACCCGTTTGAAGTAGCAGACATAGTAGATTAAATATTAGAACCCATTTGAAGCGCCGCAACGCGGCGCACAGTTTAAAATCCTAGTTAATTAAATTGGGCAGAAAACAAACATTCAACGACATGACCTTTTGGCTAGAGGTTGAAAAAAAACAAAACGGTTCGGGAACCGAAACCGGTCAAAACCGGTACTAAAAAAATCGTAAACCAAAACCGAAAACCGAGCTAAATCCTGTCAAACGAACCCGAACCGGTACACAACCCGGAACTGAACCAAAACCGGTAATGCTAAAAATCGGTTGAAACCAGGAAAAAACCAAAACCTGACTAAGAAAAATACATTTTTGGCCATAAACACAAATAAAAACTTTGTTTTTTTTTATTAAATTCGATTTGCTTGTTAAAAAAAACTAAAAGTTAATAAAAGTAAAAGTTTATGTAATTTATATGATTTTAAAAAGTGCGTATATGAACCACAATGGAACCAAAACTGAACCGGAATCAAAACCGAAATTGGGTAAAAAAACCCGGTTTGTGGCTGATCAAATCAGTATGGAACCGAACCGGTTTGACTTGAAACCACTCAACACCTAAACCGGTTTGGGTTCTTAAAAGAAACCGAAGTGTGCACAAACCGAATTGAAGTGCGCACCTCTACTGTTGGCGTCACGTGAAGGCCAGCTGGGCCCAATCTCGCCCCACGCGAGACTCCATGGCCGGCTGGGCTTGCTTCTTCCTTTTTTGGGATGTGCTTCTTTATTACTTTCATTATTTTAGGCCAGCTCATGGATGGTCTCGGCCCCTTTCTCTTATATTCTCTCTTTCTTTTTGGGCTTGGCAGCTTCACACGGGCCATCTATTTATTTCCTTTTTTTTTATTTTAATAACTTTTCTTTAAGTAATCAAATTTCTTTTATTATTCCCTTTTCGATTACAGGTGTTTGCGGCTTGATTATTTCCTTCGTATTAAGCTCCTTCGTGACAAACACATATAAAATAATAAAATAAATAAAGAAATAATAAACACGACTAAAAACTAATAAAAACCTTATTAAATATTATATTATACAAAATACAAAGAAAAATATATGTGTTTTGCAACATACCTGAGTTCTACATCTCGTTATGTAAACAAATAATAATACCTCGTTATGTAAACAAATAATAATATTTGAAACTTATATTTTAAATATGGTTAAACGAGTAACGGATAGAATGACTATTTAAAATAAAATCTAGACAGGTACTTAGTATTATGGACCATTTAATAATAATATTATTAATATTAATAATAATAATTTGTGCACGTGTAAGTATATGTAGTGCACATGTGCAAATGTAAATACGTTTACATAAGGGGAAATGGAATCTAATAATCCCAACTTTGAGGGGTTGGAAGGCAGCAGTCCCAACTTGAAAATTGTAACACAGCAGTCCAAACTTGTCAACATTTTTATTTTAATGGTCCCAGACTTAACTCAGTTAAGTTTTTCTGTTAAATGCCACGTAGGCATCCCACGTGGCGGTCCACGTGGCAAAAAAGTTGTATCTGTCAAAAAAAAAAGAGGTGGGCCCACATGTTTTAATCAAATATAATTATTTTTCAATTAAAAAAAAAGAGGTGGGGCCCACATGTTTTAATCATATATACACACATATACAATAGTTGTCTTCCTCACCAACCACCACCACCACCACCACCACCACCAACCACCACCACCACCACCACCAACCACCACCAACACCAACACCAGCACCAACACCTTCGTCACCATCAACCACCCTCAACCCTTATTTTATAAATACATCCAGACAACATTTAGAGAGAGAGAGATGGCATAGAGAGAGAAGGAGGAGCCAGATGGTGGCTCCCAGTGGAGCCATGGTGGCGACGCCACCTTCCAACGAACACACACACATATCTGTTCGATTAGAAAGAGATTGGGTTCAAAAAAGATGGCGGCTACAGGGATTCAGAACAGATCGGAACAAATAAGGGTTACCGAGGTGGGTTTGTGATTAAAACAATGTTGGGTTCCCTCCTTCGATCTCCTCCTTCTTCCTCTAGTTCCCCCTTTACAATTGTCACAGAGGTGGGTTTTTGTGGCTGAATTTTTTGTGTCTAGGGTTACAAAAATTTGGGGGAAATTTAATATAAAAGATGAAAGAGATTGGGTCTTGAAGATTGTACCCGAATGAGGGTTTGTGGTGGTGGTGGTGGGTGTCGAGCAGTGGTGGTGTTTGTAGAGCAGTGGTGTTTGTGGTGGCAGGTGGTTGGTGGTGGAAGTGGGTGTCGTCGGAGATGTCGTCGGAGATGGTGGTGGTGGACGGTGGTGGCAGGTGGTTGTTGTGGTGAAGATGATGAAGATGTAGTGGGTGTGTGTGTGTATATATATATATTATATATATATATATAAATTCTTTTTTATTATTATTTAAAGATTTTTTTTAAATATTAAAAGATTTTTTTAATTGAAAAACAAGTGAGACCCACGTTTTTTTTTTCAACTGGACAGATTTTGCCACGTGGACTACTACGTGGGATGCCTACGTGGCATTTAACAGAAAAACTTAACTGAGTTAAGTCTGGGACCATTAAAATAAAAATGTTGACAAGTTGGGACTGCTGTGTTACAATTTTCAAGTTGGGACTGCTGCCTTCCAACCCCTCAAAGTTGAGATTATTAGATTCCATTTCCCCTTTACATAAAAATGAAAATTAATGATTTTAATTAACACTTCCTATAATAGCCATCATCAGTAGTTCAAAAACTCCCCCAGCCTTTGTACACATAAACAGGTGTGTATTTATATATTTTTAGGTTTAATTAATTTATAAATTTAAGAGAGAATTACACAGATTGTCCTTTAGTTTTACCAAAAATTGCATGTTATGTCCTTTTATTTTATTTTTAACTCCCTGTGTCCTTTGTTTTGTGCACTTGTTACACCCTATGTCCTTTAGGCTAACTGCCGTTAAAAACAAACGGTTTCTTAGACATGTGCCCCTCACGTGAGGGGCAAAATTGTCTTTTCACTCCTGCAACATCTCCCTGCCTTATAACGTTCGAAAAAAAATTAGGGTTTTTTTATCACATAAAAAATTAGGGTTTTTTATCACAATTTATCACAACAGCCATGATTCGAACATCAACAACAGCAGCTAATTTGTACGTGTGGAATGCTGGCCATGATTCGAACATCAACAACAGCAAAAAACCCAGGTAGAAGATTGTATTGTATGTCCAATCGGTTGTGGTTTTATTGGTTGGTGTCCAATCGGTCAGGAGGAATCAAGGAAACTGAGAAGCAAGCTTTGGTTTAGTTGGATTTTCTTCGTTTTTTTTGTTATTTGTAGTTTATTGTTCTTGAATAGTTAGGCATGATGTGTACTTGAAGGACTTACAATGGTTATTAAATGTAAGATATTTTGGTTATGAAATGTAAGAAATCTTGTTATGAAATGTATTGTCAGAATTTTGATTGTCGGTCAAAACCTGGACAACATAAAGCATTAACCAAGCTGTGTTTAGATTAGAAACAACATACCATTGACAAAAGTCTAAATGGGTCAAAAAACTGGACATCAACCTTACCCATTTTGACCCATTACACATTTTGACCCATAACAGATTATCAACAACAGTCAAACATACCATTAATATGTAATAACCTGTTACATAAACAAACCCTCATGACCCATTTTGACCCATAATCATACACCAACAAACCTGTTAAAACAACCTTACCCATTTTGACCCATAATCATACACCCACAAACCTGTAAAAACCCTCATGACCCATTTTGACCCATAATCATACACCAACAAACCTGTTAAAACAACCTTACCCATTTTGACCCATAATCATACACCCACAAACCTGTAAAAACCCTCATGACCCATTTTGACCCATAATCATACACCCACAAACCTGTTAAAACAACCTTACCCATTTTGACCCATAATCATACACCAACATAACACAAAGTTTACAATAATCATAACAAACCATAATCATACAACATACTAACACAAAGTTTACAATAATCATAACAAACCATAATCATTAATCATAACAATCATTACATTAATCATAAAACAAAGTTTACATAAAACAAACCATTACATACATAAACCCTAAACCCTAAACCCTAAACCCTAAACCCTACTAAGACCATCCAGGTTCATCTGTAGTGCTTGATGAACCTTATCTTCAAACACATATTTGCAAAATTTGAACCTGCTCCGGAGTTCTTGTTAGTGTTGGTTTAACTAACAAGAGCACCCCATGCAGGTTCATCTCCAACAGACAAGGGATCCCCGGCATGCACCACGACGACCGTAATCATCTGCAACAGTGTTGATTACGTCCATCTGCTGGTACAGTCCAGAAGACAAAGGATCCCCTGCCTGCACTCCGTTTTCCGCTAAAAATAGAAAGTCAAGTCTTCGCTTGCTGGATCCGGTGGATCATCATCATCATCGTCTTCAATCGCCATTCCTAACAACAATAACAATAAATTATTATTATTCGGATAATAATAATAACAACAATAATCAACAACAACAACAATTTATCCCACTGAAAACCCTAAATCGTTCACAATCCAACCCACTGAAAACCCTAAATCGTTCACAATCCAACAACAACAATTTATCCCACTGAAAACCCTAAATCGTTCACAATCCAACCCACTGAAAACCCTAAATCGTTCACAATCCAACAATTTATCCTACTGAAAACCCTAAATCGTTCAAATCAACTGAAAAACCCTACTTTATGCATATTAATACTGAATATTTCTACATTCAAAAATTTTAGAAAAAATTAGGGTTATAACTTACCATATACAGTGCGACGAAGAAGAAGACGGTTGGGAAGACGGTTGGGAAGACGGTTGGGCTTCATATCTGCCTTCATCGTGTTTGTTTGAGTGTGTGTGTGTACAGGGGATGATCTGATAAAGAAGACGGTTGGGAAGAAGGTTATAAAGGCAGGGAGATGTTGCAGGAGTGAAAAGACAATATTGCCCCTCACGTGAGGGGCACGTGAGGGAGTTAACGTTCGTTTTTAACGGCAGTTAGCCTAAAGGACATAGGGTGTAACAAGTGCACAAAACAAAGGACACAGGGAGTTAAAAATAAAATAAAAGGACATAACATGCAATTTTTGGTAAAACTAAAGGACAATCTGTGTAATTCTCTCTAAATTTAATATTTAAGTTATTCTAATTAGCAAGCCAAATATGCATTGCTAACATGTACATTATGCTTTGTAAGTGTTCTTTGCATTGTTTGGTTATACAATATGCAGGATGGGTTGTACATATTGTGCATAATATAGTTGGATACAGCTGGGTCACCAATCTTTCATTTGTGCTCCACGTATCACCTCATCATCTACACCACTTCTCTAACACTCTGTTCCAGAGTTTCATTAAAGGAGAGAAGAGAAAGGATTAGGAAAGAAATGGAAAAAAAATGTGTTCCAGAGTTTTTTGTAGGAGGGAAAGGGAGGGAATGGGAGCGATAATAAAGGGGTTTTTAGGCTGATTTCCAATCTTTCCAATATGGAAGGAATTGGAGAGAAAGGAAGAGGAGGGAGATCCTTTCTCTTCCCTTCTTTAATGAAACTCTGGAACAGAGCGTAACTTCTTTCTTCATCATCAAAAGCAACACCACATCTGCTCATCTCTTTTCTCTTCTCTCTCTTCTTCAACTCTCTAAATTATTCTCTCTCTCATATTGCACTCTTTAGAAAACAACCAGTCCACCACCCTCTCTGTTAAACCCACCGTCGTTTGGCGGTGTTGGTAGGTGTTGCTGTTCGTCGGCGTCAATAGCACGCGATGACGTCATCTAGCGTCTTTTATGATTGTGGTCGCGATATTCTTTGTTAGCTGTGAGCAGGATTTGTGACGGCGGTCAACCTGGTAGGGTTTCGATCAACTTCTGACAGGAAAAACGAACGATGATAGTGGTTGGTTTCCATATCCGGGGACAGTGGTGATGATAGTACTGGTAATTTTTTACTTCCGATTGTTTTAAATTCACAAGAAAATATTGTACTATTCTTTTTGTTGATATTACTTTATGAATGACTAAATTGATGAATCCGAAATGACTATGTAATATGTTTATTTTAACATATTAACATGTAAGGGGTTAATGGTTTGTATACAAATTTTAAAGTTATATACACATGTTACAGCTTGACAAATGTATGTATTATAATAGTTTGAAAAGGTAAAAATAAATTAAAGAATTAAAGAAAATAATAATATAAGGCCTGAAGGGTAATCCAGTACTATAAGAGGCAACCATGGGTTAGTTTTTCAATTTTTTATGCTTACTTGGATCAATATGTTTATTATGTTTATGCATTGCTTTGAATTTTGATTTATAGATTAATTTCAAGTCTAGGTTTAGCCGTTTGGGTTTTGGTTATGAAGTATATGATTATATACAGTTTTCACTTCTAAATCAAAGGATTAGGTTCAACATGTAATTGATTTCATATATGCTTGCAGGTAAGAACTAAGTGATTCTTATATACAAAATGTGTAAAATCTATCATGGATGATTAATTATTAATTTCTGAACCACATTCGATTGACTGAGAGCACACCGCTCCACCGCATTTACTGCCTATGATGGTCATTAGGCGACCCGCCGGCTCTACTGATTTCATACTGTTTGGTCGGTTGAGGACGGTGTTTGGTGGAAGTGGTCACTGATGCGTAGTTCAATTTCTTTGATTGCTTAAGAGAGTTTAATACAAATATCAATGTGCAAAACAATTTCAAACAAAACATGCCAACAAGTCTCACTATAACTTGGTTGTAAAAATACTTTAAACATGAATCAGACTCAGTTGTGCAGAAAATGAATGCTAAAAACTAACTTGGCATGATGACTTTTCTTAGGCAATCAAAGCCACCCGTAACTCTGAGCCAAGTTAGTTTTTAGCATTCATTTTCTACACAACTGGGTCTGATTCATGTTTAAAGTATTTTTACAATCAAGTTATAGTGAGATGCAACCACTCTTCAGGTACACCCAACCCCCTGCTGATTAACAGGTTTCAATTCATTTACTATGTGTTTGGTGATATTTTAATCTAATCATGCATGTTGTTTTCCGTGAGTTTCTTTGCAATTGCTTTCTTTTGTTTGTCTTATCTTCTGATTTATTTTGCTCAAAAGTGTGTTGTTGTAGATTTTGTTTAGATGTTTGTCAATTTAATCGTTTTTTGTTAATGGTTTTTTATAGTTGTACATGAGTGAGGTGTTTTTTTTTCTTACGGGGTTTCTAATAGTTTTGTATTTTTAGGTATGATTTTGGTGTCTGTTATTCATGTTTTTTTTGTTGTTAATTACTGTATTGTATTTTGTTTAGGCTGGAGATGAAACCTTCAACTACTTCAAAGAAGACCCTTCATTGTTTGACATGCTTACATATGCTATACCACACAAATTGCATACCCTTTTACAAGCCATATTTGTATAGCCATATAAGATGTTTGTCATAGCCGAACCTTTGGTTTATAGATATTCTTTATTTTGTGTATGGCTTTCAGTTTGTAGTTTTGGATTGTGCATGGTGTTAATGACTCAATTAACGGTAGTGTATGCATCTAATGATTTGGTATTACCATTGTATTTGTTGTTTTGAAGACATTTGACAATGTTGGATGTAGGCTATTGTTATATGATGGCCTATGTACAAATCTGATTAAACTCCCAACCTGTCATCAAATCGCACCCGCCGCAACGCACGGGGAGAAACTGTTTGCTAAGCCTAATTTACAAACAAATGAACCCTTACCATTTATTCTTCTTGGATTTATACCGTACATATAGTTAACAATTGCTTTTATTAACAAGGCGTGTAAAAAACTTTACGACTTAAATATTAGATTCATAAAACATTTTATTATAGTATACAACAGAGCGCGCCCCCGCCGCAACGTGCGGGAGACGAAATCTAGTTTTATTCTATGTTGTAAAACAAGGTCTCGGAGGCCGAGTATTCCCCGAGTAATCGCTACAAGGTAGGTTGCCGAGGATCGAGTACCCTAGGCCTAGGCCGAGTACTCCCCGAGTACTTTCCGACTAGGCTGAGAACTCCCCGAGTACTCCCCGAGTACTCCCGACTCCGACTAAGGAGCGCCTAACGACTTTTGAAACATTGATTTTGTTATAAATATTAGAATTGGGTATAATATTAGGAGTAGGGTTTAAAGATGTAACCATGATAGGTGTTGGGTGACTTATCACTTAACCCTAGTCTAGGCACGGACTGGTCATTCATATTTAAATTAGGTGGGTTGTCCAAAGTCGACCACGGTAGTGGCTAACTAGTACCGTATCATCTAAGTATCACCTAAAATTGTCTTGATAATTGTTTAGGGTCAAAGTTCCAATTGATTAACATGTTTTTTCTAACTGGCAATTGTTTATCATTGTGAAAAAATCTCATTGTTGTGTAACGCATGTGTATAACCTGGGCATACGTATACATGTATATTGGGGACCTTTATACATGCCGTCACAAACGGGTTTATCAGTAACTACACGAGCTCATGTCAAGAGTGCTTGTGGTGTAGTTGGGGTTGACCATACTGGAATGTTATCACGGCCCTTTAGAATGGCGCCTGGTGAGACTGGGTTATAATAACATGGGCGGGTACAAGTCATGATTGTGTTAATATGTGATTTGAAAATTGTGTATTTTCATGAACTCATCAGCATAAGATGACCTCTATTTAAGTATGTGTAACATATTACTCTTGACCGGGTTGAGAGGCTTGTTATCAACTTGTGAATGGCGATGGATGCTTATGACTTAGATTAGCGATTACTCTAATGTAATATTGTACTTGTGTTTCATAGATTATGTAAAATACTTTTGTGTAACAAAATAGTTTGTTTGTACTCGTAAGTTGATATCAATTATACATTAGCATCCTTATTAGGTGTGGTGTCACATCTTATGACTTTAAAGAGGCATTAGTCGTCATCTTTTTGTCACCTTAAGTTGAGGGAGATTTTGTTAACCACGTGTGATGCCCCCTTGTTAGGGTGACCATATATCTTCTATGGTACTGAGTATGCATTATTGATAACACAAACAATGTGGACGGGGCGCTATCAGAATTAGGTACGGGTACCTCACTATCAGCACGGTAACACCGCCGCCACCTGTGCTGGTAGTGGTCCCGTGAACCGTTTTCTGGTTCTATCTAATAGGCTGGTAACCGTGTTTTTTTATTTTTTTAATTTACTTTAATTCCTTTTTTATTTATTTCTAACCATTTCCAAGCAACATTTTGTTTAATTTTTTTTACTTAAATTGTTTAGTTATAAAATAAATGAAACCGAAAGTAAATAAAAACACAAAACAATATTTATTAATATTAAACTTAAATAAAAATACATAAAAACATAGAAGATAAAGCTTAGAGTTGACGCATGAGTTGTCAGGTCTGGAGATGCTCAAAGTTGCCGTGGTAACGAGTTGCATAGTTCACCTGGGTCAACTCCACAGCCAACTCGGCACAATGCCTGGGTGCCGGCTTATGGTGCGCTCATAGCAGGTGGTCCACGATTTTAATGGGAATAAATTTTTTTGACCGTGTTGGGTGGAGACGGTTATGAGAAATAAAATCGACCTGACGGTTTGGTGATAAAAATTTATAAACCGTGTGAATTTAAAAAAAAGGTTTGTATTTGTATTTAAATGAAAAAGAAAAAGACGCCCCTTAAGGCCTTAATATGTTGTTTTATGGTTGTGTGGTCCTAGCAATACCTAAACTTTTCTACCTTTCGTTTGAATAATGAGTATACTTTTTCCTTTGCACTATGACGTCTAGAGCTTTCGATGCCCTTACAATGTGAAGGACCTTCATTCTATCGTGACATTTAACAACGATAATCAAAGGATTAGTAAACATATTTTGTCATTGTGCAAACTTGCACCAAAAGTCTTCAACAATGTTTTTCTCTTTTTCACTTTGTTTTCTTCTTGAGGTTCAACAATTTACTTGTTCGTTCCTAAACGTCAGAGCCAAGGGGTTTTCATGCATGGAGAACCAAATCGATACGAAACATTCAATCTCTTAGAATCCCACAAAGAGAGTTTTGTAACTAGATGCGAGATTGTGAGAGGATTCTACTACAAGAGCTTAATAGAAAAGGCTTTGTTTAGTAAAATATCTTTAGGGGCTCTTTGGTTGATTAAGTGTTGAATAATTAAAAGGCCTGAATGGTTAAGATGTCTAAATGGTTAAGTGGTGAATCATTAAGTTAGACCTTTTAATGGTTAATTTTCTTGTCCTACATTGGTAGGAGAGTTTTATTAAGGTTCAGCTTAGTTCAGTGTTTAATGGTTCAACAACATCCCAAATATTAATGGTTCATCCTTAACCATTCCATTCAGAAGCTGAAACAAACGCAGTGAATGCTGAATCATTAAGCGCTGAATAATTCAGAGCCTCATTAAGAGGCTTACCAAACAGCCCCTTACTCTTTACAACTGTTAAAAATAATAAGTCTATGATTCAATCCTTTTGTGTATTGGGCCAGTTGGTTTGTTATTATTGTTTCAGGAAAGTTGTATTGGGCTGGTGAAACTATTGGGCTTGTGGAGTTGTTTAGCCCAGCTGTATTCGAAGTATTATAACAACCGTTAGATCTTAATCCGTGTGAAGACAGATCTATGGCTGATATTGAAAGCGAGTGTGTTAGTTCGTGGAAGCTTCTGAAGGCTCTATATAATATCTTATTCTGTGTTGTTTTAGGGTTTCAGCTCAGATATTATTGTGTCTTCTCTTTGTATCCTTTGTCTTGTATCGTTCAGATTAGGGTTTGTATACCCAGTCTTTGTATTGTTTCTTTGTAGTTTTCCTTAGTTAGTTGATCTACTGATCTGATTAATCAGTAGATCTCTAACCTTTGTATTGTATAAGATCTCTACGATTGTAGAGATCTAGGGTTTGGTTTGGGTACTTTTTGGGTTGGTAAATAATAAGATTTGTCACTTGTTTTGTCGCTATTTCTTTCTGTTGATTATTATTCTTTGTATGGTTGTGTTTGTGGTTGAATATTAGTATAGAATCATAGTTTTTGACATGGTATCAGAGCTATAGGCTCTGTTATCATAGTCTGGTTTTGGTTCTGGTATCTTTCGCTGTGTATCTGAGCTGTCTAGGTCTAGATCTCACTAAATCGTTTTTTTGTTTGTATTGAAGGATCTGATCTAAGTAATAGATCTGGTTCTTCTTGTGTCTTGTGTTTATAGATTTGATCTGTTTGATAGATCTAGTCTATTATCTTTGTTTGTTAGATTGTTGTTGTTTTACATTGCAGGTTTGGTCAACCATTGTTGGCTTTGTTCTTGGTTGCTGGAGTTGGATTAAAAACCTAGCTTCAATTGCACTCACAGTTCTATACCCTAAGTGAAGGTATAGGCTGTGAGTTTGGCGAAACCCTAACTTGGGTTCCCCCTCACTGTGAGATCGTTTATTCTCTTATTGTTGTCTAGAGCCACTGACCGGGTTAGGGTGGACCGGTATTGGGCATATTATTTGGTGTCTTGTCTGATTTGTTGGTTGATATCTGTGTTGTTCTTTGTTCTTGATATTATTAGTATATATATATATATATAGCTAATAAAGATCTCCTGTGTTAAGATCTGGGTGGGCACCTATGAGTGATGAACCCACTATCTGACCCCTGACACAGCTTCGATCTCTTAGGATTGTTTTTGGTTTTCTTTTCTTTGTATTTGCTGTATCTGATTAGTTATCTGCTAATCTGTCTTGATTCTTTGTGTATCTTGATTGTGTGTTTCTTTTGTGTGATTATTTGATTCTGTGATCATGAGTGGAACTGCTGATCCAGCTCGTCCTGCTGGTGGTCCCAACAGTGGTGGACAAGGAGATGATCCTAATTCAGGAGCTCTCCTGGTTGGGACCCTGATTAGCAAGTTAGACATAAGTGATTCCTTATATCTTCATCCTAGTGACACTAGTAGTCTGTCTATTATAACAATCAAATTGAAAGGAACTGAGAATTACTCTGTATGGTCTAACTCTATGAAACTTGCATTACAGGCTAAAAATAAGTTAGGTTTTATAGATGGTTCAATTGCTAGGCCATTAGAAGATGAGGTTCTTATGAGACAATGGGATAGGTGTAATTCTGTTGTGCTGTCTTGGTTACTAAATTATGTTAGTGAGGAACTCTTTCTTGGACAGGTTTTCTCAAAACTAGCCACTGAAGTGTGGATAGATTTGAAGGAAACCTATGACAAAGTGGATGGATCAGTTGTATATAATCTATATCAAAAGATCAATTCACTTAGTCAAAATGGGAGTTCTGTGTCTGAGTATTATCACAAGCTTAATACTATGTGGAAACAGTTTGATTCAATTGTGCAATTACCCTCTTGTAGTTGCCAGGCTGCTAAAGAGTTCAACTCTTTTAGTAGTTTGATAAAACTGTTTCAGTTTCTTATGGGTCTGGATGAGATATACCAACCAGTCAGAACAAATTTGTTGACTAGGGATCCTTTACCTGACATTAAGACTGCCTACTCTGTGATCTCAAGGGAAGAGTCACATAGAGGCAGTGGAAATGTCAAGGGAACTAATGTGGCTTTTGTGTCTAAATCTAATCAAAGTTTTGAAAATAGAAAGAAAGCTGTAAATAAAGGACCTAATCCAAATTTAAAATGTTCTCACTGTAATATGTTAGGTCATACTGTTGACAGGTGTTATGAACTGGTTGGTTATCCACCAGGTTTTAGAAAGAAAAATATTAGCCAAAATGGTAGGGCTAATATGTCTGCTAATGTTTCTAATAATAAACAATCTGTGTCTAGTTCTACTGGTTTGCCTTTTTCACCTGAACAGATATCAAAGCTTATGAATCTGATCAGTGAAAAGGGAGGAAATGAGACTCAAAACACTAATTCAGGAGGTAATAGTGTGTTTATTAAAGGGTTTTCATGTATGTCTAGAATTTCAAATCTTGAGAAAATTTTTAAGAATTTTTCAAACTGTTCTAGCTTTGTTAAAGCTGCTATAAGTCTTGGTTGGATCACTGATTCAGGTGCCAACCAACACATGACTAGCAGTGAAAAAGAGATGTATAATTGTGTTGATGTGTCTGATTATGATATTCAAGTTAAACACCCTAATGGTACTAGTGCAAAGGTCTCAAAAATAGGAGATATAAAACTTGCTGATGGTGTTGTCTTATATGATGTTTTTCTTGTCCCTGAGTACTGTGTCAATCTTATGTCTGTACATAAGCTTGCCAGGGACAATAAGTTGAGTGTCTTATTTGATGAGGAAAACTGTTTTGTCCAGGATTCCAAGTCCAAGAGAATCCTGGTGACTGGTAAACAAAGTGATGGCTTATACTTTGTAGGAAAGAATGTGAGTGTTAATAATTCTTGTTTTAATAGTTTACATGATGCCAACTTATGGCATAGCAGACTTGGTCATCCTTCAGACCAAGTTCTTGCTGTGTTAAGAAAAGACTTGCACATAGGTCTTAGAGACTCTCAGCCTTGTGAGATATGTCACAAGGCTAAGCAAGTAAGAGTCCCCTTTCCCATTAGTGATCATAAAACCAAACACATTGGTGATCTCATTCACCTTGATGTTTGGGGTCCCTATAGGGTCACTAGTAGAGAAGGGTACAAGTATTTTCTTACAGTTGTTGATGATTATTCCAGAACTGTTTGGTGCTATATGTTAAAGAATAAAGGGGAAGTGTTTGAAAACTTAAAAGTGTTTCATGAACTAATTAAAACACAGTTTAAAGTTAGGATTAAAACACTTAGGAGTGATAATGGCACTGAATTTGTGAATCACCAAATGAAGTTATTTTGTGAAAATAATGGAATAATCCATCAGACAACTTGTGCCTATACTCCTCAGCAGAATGGTCTTGCTGAAAGAAAGCATAGGCATCTGCTTAATATGGCAAGATCTTTATTATTTCAAAGTGGTTTACCACTTAGGTTTTGGTCTGATTGTGTATTGACTTCCACTTACTTGATTAACAGGATTCCCTCTTCAGTTTTACTAGGTAAGAGTCCCTATGAGTTGGTCTATGGGTTTCCCCCCACTCTTAGTCACATTAAAAATTTTGGGTGTCTATGTTTTAATACAATTTTAAATAATCCAGATAAGTTGTCTATAAGGTCTGAAAAGTGTGTTTTGATAGGGTACTCAAACTTTAAAAAAGGTTATAAATCGTGGAATCTTGAGTCTAAATCTGTTGAGTACTCTAGAGATGTAAAGTTTTATGAAGAAATATTTCCTTTCAAACAATTACCTGAAACTCTTATCTCAGGTAATGATGTAAATCATTTAGACTTTTTTGATTGTTTTGAGTCAAATCAAACTGATTTTTTAAATGTGACTGAAAATGAAAAACTTCCCAATGATGAAGGGGGAAACAATGATGCTCAGGAAAGATCAACTAGTTTGCAACCAGGAAATCCTCCCAGGACTGCTGGGGGGGTAGACTCTGGTCAGCAGCCTATCAGTCCTGGTTGTAGGACTCCTGGTAGGGCAGACCAGGATGTTGATCTTCCACATGAAGAGTACAATCCACCTGAGGGAACTAGTGTTAGTACTGGTAGGAGGTCTGATAGGGTTTCAAACTTGCCTAGAAAGTTTAATGAGTATATAGTTGAGGGAAAAGTTAAGTATGGTGTTGAAAGGGTAGTTAATTACTCAAATTTGTCTGTTGATAATTTTTGTTTTGTGTCAAGTCTTAATAAGACCTATGAACCCAATTCATATTCAGAAGCCTCAAAAGACCCAAAGTGGGTTGAGGCTATGAATCTTGAAATGGAAGCTTTGTATAGGAATAAGACTTGGGAACTTACTGAGTTACCCAAGGGTAGGAAACCCATTGGTTGTAAATGGGTTTATAAGATTAAGTACAAAGCTAATGGTGAGGTTGAGAGATATAAAGCTAGGCTTGTAGCTAAGGGTTATAATCAAAGAGAAGGTATTGATTTTGGTGAAACCTTCTCACCTGTTGTGAAAATGGTAACTGTTAGGTGTGTCTTGAGTCTTGCTGTTCAGAATAACTGGGAATTATTCCAGCTGGACATTAACAATGCTTTTCTTTATGGTACTATAACTGAGGATGTTTATATGGTACCTCCAGAAGGGTATTGTTCTTCTAATGATAGTAAAGTTTGTAAGTTAGTAAAATCACTATATGGGCTGAAACAGGCTCCTAGAAAGTGGAATGAAAAACTTACAAAGGTTTTAATAGACATTGGTTTTAACCAAAGTGTTTGTGATCATTCTTTGTTTGTTAAATCAGTTGACAATGTGTTTATAGTATTGTTGGTATATGTTGATGACATTGTTATAACTGGAAATAATGTTAAGGAAATTGAAAAAGTTAAACAGTTTCTGAGTAAAAGTTTTCAAATTAAAGATTTAGGAAAACTCAAATACTTTCTAGGAATAGAAGTGTTGTATGAAAACAATTCTCTTTGTCTCTCACAAAGAAAATATTGTCTTGAGTTGTTGAGTGAATTCGGATACTTAGGGTGTAAACCAGTTAATACACCTATTGAGTTAAGTCATATTGTTTCTAGCAAGGCTGGAAAGAATGGTACTGTGTTAGAAAACATTAATGGTTTCCAAAAGTTGATAGGCAAGTTAATATATTTGTCTATCACTAGACCAGACATAAGTTATGCTGTACAGTTTTTGAGTCAATTCATGCATAAGCCCACTAAGGGTCATTTGCAGATTGCTCTTAGATTACTTAGATATCTCAAACTGTCTCCTGGAAAAGGAATACAGTTTAAGAAATCAGAACAGTTTGAGTTAACTGCCTATGTTGACTCAGACTGGGCTAAATGTTTGGTAACCAGAAAATCAGTTACTGGTTATTGTATATTTCTTGGTGGGTCTTTGATTTCCTGGAAAAGCAAGAAGCAAAGCACCATTGCCAGGTCAACTGCAGAAGCAGAATACCGAGCAATGTGTTCTGCTACTTGTGAGGTCATGTGGATAATCAATGTTTTAAAAGAGTTACATGTAGACTGTAAACTGCCTGTGAAAGTTAATTGTGATAGCAAGGCTGCAATCTGTATTGCATCTAATCCTGTATTTCATGAACGTACTAAACATTTTGAGATTGATTTGCATTTCATTAGAGAAAAAATCTCTAATGGTATAATTGAAACAGTTAAGATTGGATCCGAGGATCAAATAGCTGATGTTTTGACTAAAGGTTTAAATGGGTCAAAACATGAGCAGATGTGTTTGTTGCTTGGTTTGGCTGACTTGGTTCAAAAGGCTTGAATCAAGGGGGCATGTTAAAAATAATAAGTCTATGATTCAATCCTTTTGTGTATTGGGCCAGTTGGTTTGTTATTATTGTTTCAGGAAAGTTGTATTGGGCTGGTGAAACTATTGGGCTTGTGGAGTTGTTTAGCCCAGCTGTATTCGAAGTATTATAACAACCGTTAGATCTTAATCCGTGTGAAGACAGATCTATGGCTGATATTGAAAGCGAGTGTGTTAGTTCGTGGAAGCTTCTGAAGGCTCTATATAATATCTTATTCTCTGTTGTTTTAGGGTTTCAGCTCAGATATTATTGTGTCTTCTCTTTGTATCCTTTGTCTTGTATCGTTCAGATTAGGGTTTGTATACCCAGTCTTTGTATTGTTTCTTTGTAGTTTTCCTTAGTTAGTTTATCTACTGATCTGATTAATCAGTAGATCTCTAACCTTTGTATTGTATAAGATCTCTACGATTGTAGAGATCTAGGGTTTGGTTTGGGTACTTTTTGGGTTGGTAAATAATAAGATTTGTCACTTGTTTTGTCGCTATTTCTTTATGTTGATTATTATTCTTTGTATGGTTGTGTTTGTGGTTGAATATTAGTATAGAATCATAGTTTTTGACAACAACCCTATTTGATTATAAGAAAATAGAAATGACATATTATCGGATGATTTAATAATAATTCACATGTCAGTTTTTTATTTGTTTATTACAAGGATTAACCATAAGTATGTACTCCGTGTTTTAGGAGAAAATTAGGTAGGGCTGCAAACGAACTGAACTTTCAGTGAACAATTCATGAACCGTTCGGCGAGAAGTTCGTTTGTGTTCATTCATTTGATAAATGAACAAACACGAACAAAAAATTTCGTTCGTTTAGTTAAACGAACGAACATGAACAAAGGCTGTGTTCGTTCGTTTATGTTCGTGAACGTTCGGTAACTTGTTCGTTTATGTTCGTTTGTGTTGATAGTTTATTAGGGTTTTTAAGTTTTATAATTTTTTATGTTCTTATATATTTTTATTTTACCCAAATAAATAAATAGATAATATATGTGAGATAAATATATGAGTATGTGATATTAGTAAAGCTACTTTTAGTATCCAAGTTCATTATATTTCCATGTTCTAGTGCTCATGCCCTCCACCTTCAACGCCCACTACTAAGTATGTTTTGGTAACTACTAAGTATGTTTGGATAATTAGGTTATATTTTGGGTGGATCTTGCTAATGTCTTAATGTGTGTGAATTCAATCTTGTTTGAAAGTTAATATATGTTCATTTATGTTTGTTTGTGTTCATTAATGTTCGTTTGTGCCCGTGAGCGTTCATGAACAAAATTAACAAACGAACACAAACACGAGTGTTTTTTTTAACAAACGAACACGAACAGAAAATCGCGTTTGGTAAGTGTTCGTGAACTGTTCATGAACACTTAATTTCCTTAATAAACGAACACGAACAAGGCCTTGTTCGTGTTCATTCGGTTCATTTACAGCCCTAAAATTAGGAAATTGATCATTCTTAGCATGTGTTATATTCCTATAGTCATGTGAGAAATACGTAGTGTTATATTCCTTATTCCTTGTAACGCTTATTCATAACGTATTCTTTGTAACGCACGTTTGTTTAACTTCTATGTGATTTACTCATATTTCACATACTATCAATTAAGTCACTTTCTAATGTAGTAGACTCTTCTTTCCTTTGTAACATTTCTTTTCTAATGTTTCCTTAAGATTTTATTGCTCGCCTACAAATTTAGACAAGAAGAATAATATGATCAAATACATATCTAAATTCAGAGAGAATCGTTATAATTAGGAAAGTACTTGCACAAAATTGATCAAGAGGGTAATAGCTAATAATTCATTTCCAAAAACAAATATCGAATATTGATTGTTCAATATGCTCATATACCACTTGGTCGCAAAGCTCAAAATAATGTTCGATAAATCAATTTAGCCAATAATAATTACAATAACGGAAGATAATCAAATATAGGACAAGTAGTCCTTTTTATATCAAACTATTTAATAATCACAATCAAAATAGTACATTAAAAAGATGAAGAACAATAAAGAGTGTTTCTTACCTTAGTTAACACACACTATTTTACTCGAAATTTTTTATACAATTTAAATAGTACAATGATGATGTAGACATTTATGCGCGAATGAGTGAATGATAGCCACATGTAGCTCATCAAGAAGTGAAATCGTAACATGAGGGCATGGTATATTAATTGTGCCAGAAAATCTTCATAGTTGTTAGCTGACCTGTCATAGTTCTGAAATTCGGCTAAGTGTTGACATTTTAGCACTTCAAAAGCTTTTGAATGTTTATTCATAAGGCAAAATGGAATTTATTAATCTCATCTTTTTGTAGTTGGCTGATAATAATCTCACGTGAGTTTATTCTTCTTATCAGTCCCTTCTTTTAGACATTTTGCTCTCAATGCACCCCCGTTAACTCAAATCTGGTGAATAATCGTCTGAAATTGTGAGTTTCAGCTAACGGCGTTAGTGTGAGTTAACGGACGGTGCATTGAGAGCAAAATGTCTAAAAAGTGGGACTGATGGGAAGAATAAACTCAGATGAGATTATTATCAGCAAACTGCAAAAATGTGGGATTAATAAATTGCGTTTTGCCTTATTCATAAATGCTGTCTTCTCTTTCTACATTTTCAAACTGATCTTGCATATCCTAAGATTCGCACTAAAGTGTATGTATAAAATCATAATAGGGGTCAGAATTTATTTTGGTGACTTCTCATAAACTTTTATGGTGTTTTTTGGGATTGTCTTTACTACTTCTGATGTTTAACCATTCTATTTATGAGAACTAACAAAACATGAAAAAAGGCCCCTAAAACATATTTAAAGTAAAGTGAACATACCGTTTTTTTTTTTTCACAAACTGTTTTTTGTTTGAAATCGGTTTTAACTTTGAGACTAGGGGGAGTGGGGCGGGTTTTGGAGGGCGGGAATGCAATCCCGGGCGGGAACACCGTCCCTAGGGGGCGGGAAAGGTGGGGCGGGGAGGGTGGGCGGTGGGGGATTGCCGGGCGGGGGGGAGAGTGGAGGGTGAGGTGGAGGGTTTTCATTGGGTGATTTTTTTTCTTTTTTTTTATTTAACTTTAAAACAATATAATATTATTCCTTTCACCCTCTTTCCCCCCTTCCACTCCCCACAATTTTTTCCCCCCACATGGGTCCCACAAGTGCCACATGGCGCTTCACCCCCCTCTTTCCCGCCCCTCCACTCCCTCTAGTCTGACTGGTTCTAAGCCAAAACGGTTTAATTATACCCCCGAATTGGTCGGTTGCGAATTGGTTTGTTTCTTGGTTTTGGTTCCATTTTGGTTTATTACACACTTTTTAAAATCATATAAACTACATAAATTTTAACTTTTCTTAACTATTAGATTTTTCTGAACAAAAAAATTTGAAAATCAATACAAAGAAAACATAAGTTTATTTGTGTTTATGACCAAAATCGTATTTTTTTTCCTAAACTGGATTTAGCGGTACCGGTTTCGACTCGGTCAGGTTTGTGTGCTGGTTTTGATTCCACTTCAGGTTCGTTTGGCCATTTTTAGCCCCGGTTTTAGCCGAGTTTTAGATTCAGTTTTAGTTTAGGATTTCTTACATCGGTTTCAAGTAAACCGGTTTCGATTCGGGACGTTTTACCGATTTCGATTCTCAAACCAGTTTTTTTGTTCATCTCTACACAGAAGTGAACCAAAAATAAGCTAAACCATAAGCACAACATAAACAATATGTATCATATATTGAATTTTTAATTTGTCTTAACTTAATGTTTTAAATAGTAATCTAATACACGAAAATTATAAGAAATACATAACCCCAACTCCCATATACATCATACTTCATTGTGAAAATGCATCTTTTATAGATACTACACGATGATGAACCCATAAAAATAGTCTCATATACAATTAAATAAATCTCATGAAGTCAAAGTTGATACCCAATACCATACGTAATATCATATCCTAAAAAAGTACAACACAAAATTCACATTTCTTAAAAAACTTTCCCAACAGAATATAATAATAAGTGATAATAATAATAACGGGTTAGATTAAATACATAGTATAAAAAACAGGAAGTCGTAGAAAGTGTATCAAACGGAGTCCGATTGAACTCATTCAAACGACATTGGAATCATCTCATTGAACCTTCACGATCTCAGTTTTTAGGTTTTTGATTTTTTGGATTTTTAGCTTGTAGTTTTTAGAACTAGTGTTATATCATTGAGTCTTTTATGTTGCATTGCATTTGTTCTCTATTTTCGTCATTGTGTCATTTTTGCGATTCATTGTGTCTTTTTTTCTCGATATTGTGTTATATTTTGTGACTTATTGTGTTATATTTTCTAATCCGTTGTGTTTATTGTATTTTTATCACCATTCTAATTTTTATTACACTACGACTATTTTTCTAATAATAATAATATTAGATCCTGAAATTGGTTTGTGAAAAGGATGGTCAATGTTTGTGATTGTGAAGTTACAAAAATATCCAACTTCTACTTCAACTCCCTCTTCTTCCTTTCCTTTGATCCATCTTCTTCTTCTTCCTCTTCTTCCCTCTAACAATAATAATAATAATATTCCCATCAAACAAAACCACCAATCAACACAAACCCAGTCACATATTAATATACCCATGTCACTCCTTCTTTATTTCCTCTTCTACCCTCTGTTTTAATAAACCCATCCATCAGTTCCTTTTTCTTTTTTATTATTTCTGTACCTAACCATGAAATCCTCACTGAATAAGCTTGGACGCAAATTAAGCATGTCCAGAAGTGATGTTAAGGACAAGAAAGATCATCAACCTTCTGCCCATTTAGAAGAACTTGCTCAAGCTTCAAAGGTAGGGTTTTTTTATATATTTTTTTGCTTTCTTTTTTCTTTTAATTTTTTTATTTTTATTTCACTGTTTAATTGATTTGGGTGTTGTAAAGTTTGTTGCTTTTTTGTGTTTAGATGTTAATTATGCCACAGGGCTTCTGTTTTATAAGAGTTTGTTTATAATTTAATATGCCCTGCTATTTTCTTTAAAGATTTGGTTTTCTTTATTTTTTTTTTAATTTTTTTATTATTTTTGTTGTGTTGGTGAGTTGACTGGAATAGTGTTAAAAAGGGTATTGAATAATGTTAGTTTTGTTCAAGATTGGAGGAGGGTTGATGTTAGGTGTGATTAAAGGGTGTCTTGGTATAGTGGTTTGAAGTAATGCTGATGGAAAGGATTGGAAAGAGGATGTGATGTTGGCTGGATTTTGTATTTGATGTTCGCTTACTGATAAACGGTTTATGAGCTTTTGTTTAATTTTGTAGGATATGCAAGATATGAGGAACTGCTATGATTCGTTGTTAGCTGCGGCTGCTGCTACGGCGAATAGCATATATGGTAAGTGTCCGGATTGGCTGTCTGATGTCGTGTAATGATGCATTTATATTTTATTCTTTTAAGTAGAGCCGGTCATAGTTGTTAACAATGAGCAGAGCGCCCGCTAAGCGAATAGCGTAGCTTAGTTAGTATCGCTATATAGTTGGTTAGTGTAGCTTAGCACTCACGTGTCGCTATATAGTTGGTAGCGGCATTTAGCGGAGAATAGCGGTAAAAAGCGATTTTTTTTTATTTTATTTTCATGGTTATACATACGAAATGTTTCTAAAATTTTCTTCTATTGAATTGCTAAACATGAAATAGCGCCGCGCTATTTCATCGCTATCGCTACGTAGCGTATAGGTAGCATGTCGCTATCATCTGCTATTCGCTTTTGACAACTATCGAGCCAGTTTAGGACCATTGAACGGGTATTATGGAGGGAAATGATTTTAACTAATATGATTGTTGCACAGAGATGAATATGGTTTATGTATTCTTGTTACATTCAGCTTGTCTGGAGTGTTTTACGTTGGTGATTTCATGTGAATCTTTTTTGTCACATACAGAAGTTCGTATTATGGTTACATTCTTTTACCGTTAAGTTTTTGCGTGTGAATGTCTAACTGGTGGTAATTGGTGTTGTATTCTTTTTTATCAATACACAAATCATGTATTCTCAAATCTTGTTTACGTCTCAGAATTTGCGGAGTCACTAAATGAGATGGGGACATGTTTACTGGATAAAACGACAATGGATGCTGACGATGAAAGTGGTAAATAAGAATTGCATTTTGGTCCCTTTTGTATTATATTATCACGTGACGTGAACACCTGTTATATTTAGCTACTTTAGTTATGAACATATGAGATTATAACAAATCCATAGCAAGCTATTCATTTTCGATGATGATTAAACTCAGTAAATGTACACCATCTACTTCAAGATTTATGAGACATCTGCTACCTATGCAGGAAGAGTTCTATCAGCCTTGGGAAATATGCAAGCAGAACTACAGAAAATTGCTGATACATATGTAAGTTTTTTTTTTCCATGTTGTTGCTGCATTACTTTCTGTATTGAGCAGTGACTCAGTCTCTTGAAATGACAGCGTTCTTATGTCATTGTCACGGTTACAAACCCGACAGAGTCTCTTCTAAGTGAGTTGCGCAAAGTGGAGGTTAGTGAACTGTTTTCATCTACTAATGCTCTTGAATTTGTTTATCACCTTACATGATTGCTTACTTGCTTCTTAAGCAGACTTAGAATTACAGGAAGCTTCACAGTTTCATGTGATCATACATAATATGAGTAGAATAGTAATCTGTATAAGTGTATATGCAAAATGAAGATGTCGGTAGTGAGCAGGTATAAAAGTAGAATCCCACCACGGTTGATGATAATGAAAACGGTGATGACGAGTGTGATATAAGGCCAAAAGGGTAATATAACATATAATAAGTTGTATAACCCCCAAAATTTATGGAAGTTTATATAGCTTAACGAAGCATTTCAGGGTTAATTAGAAGATGTGATTTACTTATAGTTATTTTATAGCGGAAATGTCAGTTGTTTATAACAAATAGATCTTCATGGCTGTGCATAGAGATTGCTTTGTCTCAGCCGTTACAAGAGCCATGAATAGGTAGGCAGGATTTGGTGTCAATCGCTGAGATATAACAAAACCAGCCCAATAAGTAGATCGACTATTCTATTTTTATTTTTTATGGGTAAATGGTGAATGAAAGGGGCGTACTTTCATTCAACTTTTATCTGTGAAATATACTTGTTAAGTCAAAGTTTAGGAGCTCTTGGTCTCATCATCATCATACTCGGTAAATCCCACCAATAGCAAAGCTAAGGTAGGGTCTGAGGGTAAGATGTCAACCTTACCTACCCTGTAGGAATAGAAGCCTTGGACATGAGGCATAACACTCAACAATCGGGATAGAGACCAGTTGGTGCATGTAACCCCATGTCTTTCGGCTATCAACACCACCACATGATGCATGATTAACCGTTCGTCACTTTTAACGTTATTTTCACTTTCACGAAATTAGTACAATAACATTAGAGCTATTGCAATTTCACTTTTGCCCCCTGAGGGCTCACACATATATACATTATATGCGCACACCGCACAGCACCCACTTGCCACCTGCAACTGGTGATTGCTGACTGCGTTTTAAAATGTGTTTTCTTGAAAGTATAGACCCCAAAGTTTAACCTACAAACAATATTCATATTCTGAAAAAAGATTAGTCATTAACTTTCAGTGTATTTACAAGCCAGTTATGTTTTAATTTGTGTGGCGGGTAATATTACTTAAGTATTTAATCTGACATTATTACTTTTCAATGAGTAGATTTTTGTGCGTATTCTAAATACAGGAGGACTAATCATACTGTCATAAATGTTACTTACGAAAAGTATTCTAAACGTCTTTAGCTTCTTCATATAAAATATCACATGTATCTTAAAAAGGGATGTAAAAAATATATTGGCAAATATTAAAACCCAAACCGTACAGGCGTGGATATAACATTATCTAAAAGGATATCTATAAGGCCTTTCTCTTTAATGATTATTTACTTGAATAGCAATGCTGCCATTTTTTATGGTTAACTTAGGGTTCTATTTCTGATGCAGGAGATGAAACTTCAATGTGATGAGAAAAGGTAGAATTTCCTTTTGTCCCGTTCCTAACTTTTGACTTTTTAGTGAAGATTTGTTTGACTCTTATACAATTTCCAGGGAAGCATACGAATACATGATGGCACAACACAAAGATAAAGGAAAATTAAAAAGTGGAAAAATTGAAAGTTCTACCATGCAGAAGCTACAAGAAGCTCAAGATGAATATAACGAAGTGGCTAGATTATGTGCATTTCGTGTAAAATCACTCAAGGAGGGACAGTGTCGTAGTCTTTTAGCACAGGCTGCTCGTCATCATGCTGCGCAGGTGTACATTCTTTTTTTTTATATTTTTTAATAATTAGTTTATATTTCATTTTCTGTGATCACCCTATCAGAACTTGATTTTGGTGTTGTTTTCTATTCGCTGGAAACAGTTGAATTTCTTTCGCAAGGGAGTCAAAGTTCTTGAAGAAGTTGACCCTCATGTAAGAAGTGTTGCAGAGAAGCATCGGATTGATTGCCAACTCAGCGATGGGGTGGCTGGCGAGGAGGGTGAAGGCATAAGTAGCTATGAAAGCACTGACGATGGAGAGCTGAGTTTTGACTACAGACAGAAGAAACAGGGGCTTGCCACTTCATCAAATCCGATGGAGGTAAATACTTCCGTTTTTTGCTTGCTTTTCTTCAGTTATCTGTTATTAAATTGTCAGAGCAATGCTTTATACAATAGTTTCTATGCACTGGCTGGATGAAAAAATACAAACAGATAGATATACTTTAATTATTTTAGGTTTCTTGTGATTCACCGATACGGTTTCTTTTGCATATAACTATAAATTAATATAGCTGTGCCGCTATTTAGTATCGTCAGTATGCAGATTATAAGATTAATTGTCTAACTTTCTTTAATAGAAGAAGCAACGTGGAGATGTCATTTGTCTAAATTCGGTGAAGGATGCGACTATTGTTTAGCCACATTATTCATTAAAGATTATATGTTCATTAGATTTTTTTCTATTATCTGTCAGATTTTCAGGTGTTGAATCCAACAAAACTAAAATCCTGCTTCATGTACTTGTAGATGGAAACGAGTAGGTTTAAATCCATAAGAATTAATTTGGACCTACTTCTAGTCTTCTTTAGTAAAAAAATGCCATTTTTCAAGTTTTTTTAGGGG
Organism: Ambrosia artemisiifolia; assembly: GCA_032199755.1. Taxonomy (NCBI): domain Eukaryota; kingdom Viridiplantae; phylum Streptophyta; class Magnoliopsida; order Asterales; family Asteraceae; genus Ambrosia; species Ambrosia artemisiifolia. The sequence goes on along the minus strand of CM063512.1, from coordinate 43,036,059 downwards.
GTTACTTAATGATTACTAATGAATAAAATGATGAAAATAACTTTAATAAACATTTAAAAGAAGAAATAAACCAATTACAAGGTACAATCTGATCAAAGGTTCAATCTACTTTGATTCCGGATTAAATTATTGCCACTTGATTGCATCTGAAACTCACGAATAACCTAGTTACAGACTTACAGTAGTTATCTGGCTTTGAACATGTCTGGCCTTAGCCCTACAAGTACTAGAAGTTTAGAACGAGTATGTGAATATCCAAAAGCATTGAAATCAATAAATCTAGCATTTCTTGGGAGAAACCTAGATTATCAATCAACTAGACAGTAAAAAGGGATTAGGCATCCATGTATAAAGAGAAAATAATACTTACCACTAACAATTATAAGATTGTTCTCTGGCATGATTAGCAACCGCGTGATCCAGGTTTTTTTTGTTTGGATACTTAATGGTTATGATTTACCGTCTTCTGCTATGAATAATCCTCTTTTGTTATTCATGAAATTCCCATTTTTGTCTTTTTGCTTAGGCTAAAGCATAACTTAACATAAGCCTCTATCCTTTAGTCTCTTATCATTTATCCTTTCAACAAGACATATGTGTGTTTCAGCCCCATAAAAATCAATATTAACAATGACAAATTGCACAATAAGTACTGACCCTTTTGCAATTTTCCGTTTGCGGTACTCACTTTTTTTCTCGTCAACTTAAGGTCCTTTTTTACCAAAAAAGTAAGTTTTTTTTGTGAGTATTTTTTGTCAAAGATTGGTAAAAAGGAAAAAAAAAATCTCAAGTGGATGTAAAGTGCGATGTATCAATCTTCTAATTTTATATCAAAAGAAAGTTAAAGTGCGATGATAGTAATCCATCAATTACATCAGAACCAATATGAGAATAGGAACATACAAAATGTGAATCAACCATATTTATCAAGGTGCTCATTAACGGAGTCTGATAAACTTTTCAGCCATTAAGATATGGTCTTGTTTCTGTTACTGCATACTAAATTTGCTTTTAATGCCTCTGTTTTGCAGCTGGACCGAGTTGATACTGCATATCCTCAGGTTCCAAATTCAGCAGATTCTGACGTAAGCAGCACCGATTCACCGTTTGATTGTTACGATAATAATTTGAAATCTTTTTATGATAAATCTCCTCATCTGCTGCTTAATTATGCAGGTAAATGTGAATAAATATCAACGGGAACAGAGTCTTGGTAGGCAACGTCGAGTGAGCAGCTATTCTGCCCCACTATACCCGGAGAAGATCGACCCATCTGGAAAACCGCCCAAAGAAACGCAACCTGGTCGGAAATTTCACTCTTATGTTCTACCTCCTCCTGTTGACACCAAGACCTCAAATTCAAGAACACCACCTACATCTGGCTTTCAATACCCATTACCAGATGAAAAACACGAAAAAGATACCGGTAACGATAACACATCAACATCTGCATCCGCTTCAAAACCCGTCCGGTCAACTGAAAATGCTACCAGCTCCTCTACTCAGTTACCTGCTCCGTCAACCGAACGGTTTTCATTTCCACAACATCATAGTACTGCATATGATGGGAAAACCGCAGCAAAAAGACAAGCTTACTCTGGCCCATTAACACCGAGCAAGTCGTTTTCAGGTAAGATGATGTCATCTTCCGGCGGTCAAAATGTATCTTCACGTAGTGTTTCGCCGCCCAATTTATCTTCACCTAAAATAAGTGAACTTCATGAGCTTCCAAGGCCACCACCTCCTGGCAGTACGTCATTAACCTTCTCTAAACCTAGCGGTTTGATCGGACATAATACGCCACCTTTGTTTTTCAAAAATCAAGAAGCTTCTTCACAACCATCAAATAAAAGACCTGTTTTGACATCAACCGTTGCATCCCCTCTTCCAGTTCCTCCATTGGTTGTTTCTAGAAGCTTCTCCATACCTTCTACCAACCAAAGAGCCATAAGTTCTTTACATGTTCCTGACCTTAAGGTTTCACCCCACACCGGACAAGCACCCTCTCCGCCTCTCACCCCTGTTTCACTAGCAAACGTTTCAACCGTTTCAGATGTAGCCGCTCACATGGCCCATATCTAAGGTACATTTTACTCATAAATTTAACTACAATCTTGTTTTATTTTTTTCCTTTGAACTTATGTATATTACATGTTTAATTTGAGGTTGTGTCATGTGTGGATGCAGGTGGAACTGAAGATAATATCTGCAGTCTTATTGAGCATATTAAATTCGTATTGGTCGAATGATCATTTATCTTGGTTAGTTTCCATAGCAGGTAATCTGTAATATGATGCTTATGATCCATATGTTGTCTTTCAGCTTGCGTTTAACTCTACAACTATAAAATATATATATAGAGAGAGAGATTTTGTTGTCTCATAAAATCCTGTTCTTATATGATAGTGATATGTGGTTTTGTGTTTTGCTTTAGATTATCGATAAATATTTTTAAAACCATGAATGAATATGCAGAAAAAAGAGACGAAAATTGTTAAAACTGTTATTTTTCATGGTGTTTATGTTTATGTTTGTACAATTTCACACTTATATTCATAACATGTATGATCATATAGTAGTTGTATATTTGTACTCTGCATCTGAAAGACAAACATGCGTTTTTAGAGACGCGCTAATCTAAAGAACAGATATTCGAATCTAGTTCATGTATTATTTAATATGGCTAGACGAAAATACATTTTTAGGGATGTACGATTCTGAAAGACATTCGGACAAAATTCGCATATTTTTATATGGACGAAAGGAAGTACATTTTCTAAAATACGCAAGTCTAATAATCATAATCATATTCACATATCATTCAATTATGCTAACGTCTTATACTATTATCTTAAGTAAAAACCATGTATGTGACAAAATATATACAAGAGTAATGTGTTACTTACACTTTGCTTATATTATGTCACACTCATAGGAATAGTTATAGTTTTCCTTGAAAGTTGATAAAGGGAAATTGTTGCCATATTTGTCATTTGACACTTGTTACAAGAAAAAGAAAGAAATGCATATGTTGGAGAGTGAGTTGAGTTGGGACTGAGTGAGAGAAGCAAAGCAAACAAACAGCTGAATTGAGTTTTCTTTCACATGATTTGATCCTACCAACTAGAGTATAGACTACCCACCTCTTCGACCTTCATTTACTGATGTTAGGTCACTACATATCACATTTCTTATCACACTTGTCAACATTCCCTCTTAATATAAAATCAAAATCTTCACTTTCACATTTTTTATTTTTATTTTTTCATATATCCCTTGCATTGTAATTTTGTTTCCATATTTTTCAAGATTTTATTTTAGACACAACTATTATTTTAAATACAAATTTTACATTTAATAAAAAAAATTGTGTGATTCGTTGCACCGGAAAGAACTTGACTCAAGTCCTTAAATCTAGTGATGTATATCCACGCCAGGGCCAACTTAAGGGTTGGGCGGCAGGTCAGGCGATGACCCGAACTCCAAATCTCGGGAGGAGGGGGGGGGGGGGGGGTTGGCTAAAAAAAAGATCTTGTATGTATATTTTTTTTATTTATTATCATATATTTTAAGCTTTTTCACATATACATTTTTTAATATATTTAGGGCCCAATTTTTACTACTACCCCAAGGCCCAAAGATTTTTAGGATTCTTTGGGACGACCTTGATCCATTAAGTTATTAATAATAATGTTTGAAATATCATCTAAAAGTAAGCATGGAATAGGCATACTTTTAAAGTGTTAATTATAATATAGAATTAGTAAAATCTTACTCCCTCCGTCTCAATTTAAATGTCTTTCTTTCCTTTTTTGTTTGTCCCAAATTAAATGTCACTTTTCAAAAAGAAAAATGTAATTTCTAGTTTTGCTCATAAAAGACAAAACACAATCACCACTTTTGAGGATATTATTGTCATTTACCACATACAGACAAAAGATTTCTTAAAATGTGTGTTTTTGGACCTAGGACATTTAAATTGAGACGAAGGGAGTATATCATTAACCACCTATAGTTGTGATTGAGCGCTCGATACTCTTATAGATGATAATATGTTTAAGATCCGTCCTCTACTAGGTCGGAAGTTACTTCATCATTTTTTCCATGCTAACTATCATAACAAATTTTCTATCCTATATAATTACACTAGACCCTTCAAAGTTGAAAACCAACTTGTTGCACACCTCAAACCGATTATAATTATAATTAATATTATATGATTTTTATGAACATGATCACTCAACAATAGAGGATGGGCATGAGGTATCAAACTAGAATTTTCAAGCTATTCTCCTAGCAAGTTTGGGCATTTAACACATTTAATCACCTAAGATTTTTGCATGAGGTAAGCCCCTAGTTACATGTTGCACCTCTACACAACCATGCACATTTATTTTCGTATAAATATACGTTTTTAGTTTTCAAGCTTAAAAACCAATTTTGTGTCATCCAAATCACACAAGATAAACCTTCAAGGGGTGGCGTACGACCCAATGGTAAGCACTTGAGGTCTAAGGTTCAAATTTAGCCTTCATTTTTTCTACCTTTACCCATCTTGAATGTCACACACCAAAGACAACTCGATATTGATGATAAGCCGGTTATTGACGGGTCACGTAAGTAATCTATCTAGTAACGGCCAATGATGTTGTAGCCTAGTGGTTGCAATGGAGGTGGGAAGGTTTACCCGCTTTGTGGGGTTCCTACCCTGGGAGGTCATAGGTTCGAATCGCACCCAGAGTAGGGTTATTTTGAAATGAGGGGCTGGACCTTAGGGGGGGAGGGACCAGACCTGAAGGGTGCGGGGCTTCGTTATGGGTGTGTACCGTCGACCGTTCAAAAAAAAAAAAAAATTCTAGTAACGGATTGTCACGTTTAAATATAACCCATAGTATTATATTTATAATTTCACATCCAAAACATCAATTGACTACAAGTTCAGTTTTACGTTAGTTTTAACCAAAATCCTAATTCCTTATACAATCTCTTGAATAATCAAAACTAGACCTGGCAATTTAAACCCATTTGGTTGAGTTTGGGTTATTTTGGGTTTAAAATTTGACTTTGTGGGTTGAAATGGGTTTAATATAATTTTCAAGGGGGTTAGGATGGGTAATTTTAATTGTATGATATAAGTAAGTGGGTCAGGATGGGTAAACTAAAAAAAAAACAAATGGGTCAGGATGTGTATTTTTAGATAACCATATACAAATCTGAATTAAAACTCACCCAACACCAAAAGCGTTAATGCCTCATAGAAATAAATGTCATTAAAAACAAAAAATTATATCTTTTGCATTTGTTGATAACCCCGGTCGGTTCGAAACCGTTCAGGTCGTTAACGGACGACCAGGTTGAAACAACACGGGTCGTTAACGAGACCGATCTCATCGAAATGGTTCGAGTCGTTAGCGGGCTTGAATGAGTCGAAACAGTTTGAGTTGTTGACCGGCCAGCTCGGGTCGAAATGGTCTAGTCGTTGGCGGGCCGGTCGGGTCAAAACGGTTCGGGTTGTTACCGGGTCCGGTCAGGTCGAAACAGTCCAGGTCACTACAGGACGTGTCAGCTTGAAACGGTCGGGGTCGTTACCGGGCCCGGTCGGGAAGAAACGGTCCGGCTCCCTACCGGGCGCGATCGGGTCGAAACGGTTCGGGTCACTACCGGATGGGTCAGGTTGAAACGGTCTGCGTCGTTACCGGGCCCGGTCGGGTAGAAACGGTCTGGGTCGCTACCGGGCCCGGCTGGGTCGAAACAGTCCGGGTCGCTACGGAACGGGTCTGGTGGAAATGGTTTGGGTCTTTACCGGGCCCGGACAGGTCGAAACGGTCCGGGTCGCTACCGGACCCGGTCCGGTCGAAATGGTCCGGGTCACTACGGGATGAGTCAGGTTGAAAAGGTCTGGGTCGTTACCGGGCCGGATCGGGTCAAAACGGTCCGGGTCGCTACCGGGCCCGGCTGGAACGAAACACTCTGGGTCGCTACAGGACGGGTCAGGTTGAAATGGTTTCGGTCGTTACCGGGCCCGATTCGGTCGAAATGGTCCGGGTCAGTACGGGACGAGTCAGGTTGAAACGGTCTGGGTCGTTATTAGGCCCGATTGAGTCAAAACGGTGTGGGTCGCTACGGGACGGGTCAGGCTGAAATGGTCTGGGTCGTTTTCGGGCCCGGTCTGGTCGAAACAGTCCGTGTCGCTACCGGGCCCGGCTGGGTCGAAACGGTCCGGGTCGCTACCGAGCCCGACCGGTTCGAAATGGTCCGGGTCGCTAACGGGCGCGGTCGTTGACGAGCCAGATCGGGTCGAAACGGTCTGGATTGCAAACGGGCCCGGCCGGGTCGAAGCGATTCCGGTCACTAACGTTCCTGACCGGGTCGAAACGGTCCTGGTCGCTAACGGATACGGTCTGGTCGAAACGGTTCGGGTCGCTAACGGGTCCGGTCGGGTCGAAATAGTCCGGGTCGTTAACGGCGCCGGTCCAGATCGATAACGGGTCAGTCGGGTCGAAACAGTCCTAATCCAACACCCAAACCCATCCTGACCCAACCCATCCTAACCTATTTTTTTAATTTACCCATCTTGACCCACACCCATCCTAACCTAAACCCATCCTAACCCAACACCCAAACCAACCCAACCTACCCATTTTGCCACCCCTAATCAAAACATATGTATTTAAATATAATCTCCTCATGTGTTTTTTAACTCAATACGTTCTAATAACATAGTCACCCCAAATGGGTCAAAGAGAGTTTAAGAACATCATAGATTCATATCTCATCATTTTTTGATTTTCTTTCATTAAAGCTTTAAAATTTCTGTTTGCATTGAGCCTTTTCATAGGGAGACAAATGACTAATCACGGTCCAATTTCCCATTTGCACTTTATGTGACATTCTTTAGTTAAATTATCCAAATACCACCATATATATTATCCCACATTTCCCACTGATTATTTGTTCATAACGGATACCCAAAAATAATATTAAGGATTAATTACACTTTTGCTCTCTGTTATATGTCCATATTACGACTTTCAAACTGGATGGTTGGTCTACAATCTACATACTACTTGGAAAAGCCTACTTAAATAAGAGGGTTTTCAAATATAATATTCAGAGTTTTAACTTAACCCGGTCATAGAGGTTCTTTAAACGGACCCATGGTTCTAAACCGAACCGAACCGGGAACCATTTTCACCAAAGTTTGAGAACTGGAATTGGAACCTAAATACAAGAATGCGGTTCGGATCTAGCGGTTCGGTTTCAGTTCCTCGACTCTGGCGGTTAGGTTCCGGTTCCTCGGTTCGGAACCGTGAATTGCTCAGCCTTACGACTTTGATACATATTTATTGAAAACTACACCATTGGATCTCAAGTTATGCGTAAACGTAACATGGTTAGTATCTGCCTGACCAGGTTTTGACGGGTCCCATAAATTTTCTGTTAACATGTTCTCACAATTAAAAAAAATCACACATTAATTGACACTATCAAAACATCAATTGACATTAAAGTCGGTTTTACAGTTTTAACTAAAACCCTAAATTTAAATTCCTTATACAATTTCTTAAATAAATAGAACAATATGCATTCAAATATAATCTCCTCATCTTTAGGCCTGTAAACGAACCGAACGAACACGAACACAAGCATGTTCGTGTTTGTTCATTTAACTTTAACCGAACATGAACACGAACACATAATCGAACACATTTTTGTGTTCGTGTTTGTTCATTAAGAAATTTGTTGTGTTCGTGTTCGTTTATGTTCGTTCATTTAAACCTAAACGAACAGTTCATGAACATAAACGAACACAAATGATCAATATAAACGAACACAAATGAACATAAACGAACACAAACAAAAACAAGTTAATAATGATTCATGAACATAAATGAACGTTAGGGTTAGGGTGGAGAGCGGTTGTGAAGTGTGGAGAGCAGCTGATAAGTGATATGTTAGAATGTTAGTGGTTAGGGTTAAGTTTTTAGAACATATGAATTAAGGTTACTTAACAAAAGGAAATAAGTAATAAAAATAAAGTTAAGTTTAATTAAACGAACATAAACAAACAACAATAAACGAACATAAATGAACGAACATAAACGAACGTTCATGAACATAAATGAACGAACACAACGTGTGTTCATGTTCGTTCGTTTAATTAAACGAACAAAAAATTGTGTTCGTGTTCGTTCATTTATTTAAATAAACGAACATAAACGAACTTCCCGCCGAACAGTTCATGAACAGTTCATGAACGTTCGGTTCGTTTACAGGCCTACTCATCTTTTTTAACCCATTCAATAACACGGGTCAAAAAGACTTTAAGTACATTATATGATATCTCATCAACTTTTGATTTTCTTTCATCAAAGCTTTAAAATCTATGTATGAATTGCTCCTTTTGATCATGAACAATTTGAATGATCATGAACAATTCATTAGGAGTTGGTTGGGTTTTTTTTTTTTTTTTTTTTGATAATTAGATTTCAAATATGTAGATTGGATTTAAATTACGACGACATGAAGTCTTAGAGAAGTCATAGCAGATGGAGAATATATGGTGAATTCAGATTGGAAAAGGGGACTCAACTCGACTCAACTCGACTCGACTCGATTGGAGTTACAATTTATAGTATTGGGTCTTTATGGGTGATTGAATGACAAGCAAGAACAAAATAGGGAGGTGACAAAACATTTTGTTTGGTGATGGACTTGACGGGTATTGTTCTGTCTTAATTTCTTTATCGTCAATACACAATCACAACATATATTATTATGACGTATAAAATAATTCCAACTACAAGTTGATGAATTTTAACATTCTTAACAACATACAAATGGTTTACTATTAGTCTATTATAAATAATTCTTATAATAATATATTTATACTAGCTATATAGCATCTATCACTAATCTTTATTGCTACATGTTGATTGCATTATGTTGATATGAAGAAAATGAAAACAACAAAAAGGGTGCATAATGTATATTAGTTTGATATATACTACGTATCATATATGATCTGACAGAATAAAGTGTCATCATCACCATCCTACATTCATCTTTGTTTGGGGGTGCTAGGAATGAACTTTATGTACCATATATGTAACCACTTTTGGTAATCCCCTGTCTCCTTTGTGTCCCTTTTCTGTCTCCATATAATTCATACACACATTTGTAATCTATAGGTATATATATCATACATACATGATGCATATGTATATATATGTATGTAAGTATAATACATGTATTACGTGTATATACAAACTACATCCGTATACTAGTGTGACACGTGTCATGGTATTGAAGGAGGAGACAAGAGAAAATGGTGTCGAGTGTGAGGCGAGGATCGTACGGTGTCAGGAGAAAGTGGTGGTGCCACCGAGTAAACAGTTTGTTACAAATTTGTTTCATTATCAACAATATGTATTTTTTAAATTATTATTATTGTTATTTATTATTACAAAATATGTACTGGAGTGATCGAAGTATGAATGTGAGTGAAGCATAATAAATGCGGGGTTAGTTAACAAACCTATACTTTTGTTTCTTTTTCTTGATTCTATAAAGTAAGTGAAAAATCAAATATCTGATTATTTATCCAAAATCACAACCACTCATTTTTTTATTTTATTCTTTAGATTTACTCCAACGAAGGAATATTACCAAATCTTATTCAGTAAAATTATGTTAAACAACACGAACAAATAAAAAAAATACCATACTCTTGATCCACTTCAAAGTAATAAAGTAACCTGGTAAGTAAACAGTGGGATTCCTCGCGCTTTGCATTGGTGTGGTAGCTAGGGATTGGTCAGTATCATTTCGACTCGTTGCGATACCCGCCTACGTTATAGGAACCACAAAAAAATAAAATCGTAATATGTTTAAAAAAATATCGACATGTATTCTACATCGATCGAAAAGCATAAAAACGAATATCAGTTTTGATAATACCTATACCGGTATTGATATTGCAAGTCGGAATCGGTGTGGTTCGCCAAAGTGTCAGTATCGACTCTCGAATAAAACACTCTATTTCTCATACAACTATGTTGTCAACCGAATTTATACCAAACTAAATACATTCACGTATTCAGTTTTTATTAAGAGTTAACGAGCACGAAATAATCAAAAGAAATCAAACTTTATAAGTTAATTAAGACGTATATTATTTATAGTACACAAGGTTTAAAAAAATAAGGGTAATGGAAGGAGCATAAAAAAAATAAAAGGTAAGAAAAACTAATACTGTCTGTACTGATATAATAAAAATTTGATGTTACAAAGTTATGTGTAAACTCTTTTTAATACAATATATGAGTATGAGTGATAATGTGATATGAATGATGACGAAATAATTTATTTTAAACAAAGACCAGCAAAACAAAAAACAATGAAAAAATATTAACAAATAAAATAAAAAAGGTTGATCAACCAATCATAATACGTAAACACCTGTCCACATAAAGACAAACAAAACACATATCGTCTGTATATATAAACATTAACAAACCACACCATATATCACTATCCACAACATTCTCCTTAACATTCTCATACACATACTTCATTAATGGCGGATCAAGGCTCCTTGTACGATTTCTTTAACCTACAACCCCAATATCATCCATACCCATCATCACCCAACACCACCACCATCATCACCCAACCAAACAACCTTAACCATCATCAACAATATCATCATCAACCAAGACTCTTTTCTTGTCTCTACTGTCCTAGGAAGTTCTACACTTCCCAGGCTCTCGGCGGCCACCAGAACGCTCACAAACGTGAGCGGGCAGCTGCCCGACGCTCTTTTATCACCAACAACTATGTTTCTGATCCTCCTAGTAGTTCAGGTGGCGGCGGCGGCTATGGATGGTACGAGGAGCAGGCGTTTGAAGGTGGAGTTTTATTTGGGAATAATGTGGTGACTCATGAACATGCTGATGTTGATCTTACGCTTAGGTTGTAACTGTTTCATGCAGTTGTTTGTTTTTTAATGATATTAATATGCATGACACTACTGATGTTGGTAGTTAAGGTTTTGTTGGTTAGGATATGAGTATGATGAGTTTTAATGTTATTTTGTTGTTTCATTTTGTTTGGTTAGTGTTAGTGATGATGATAGTGTAGTAGTGAGATTGATGAGTATTATTATTGTAGAAATTTTATGAATGAAGGAGTTTTAATATCATTATGTTAGTGTTACATATTTCTTTTTATATTTGTTCATCTCATGATTTTGTATTGTGTGGTATCCTTTTTTTTGTTTAAATATTTTTAGGCGTGAAATGCAAGTTTGATTCAGTAAATATCAGTTAAAAATAAAGATAGGATGATTTTTTTTATGAATATTAGTATATATGTTACTCGTAGCTAGAAACATTGGGTGTTGTTTAATTTGAATAGTTAGTTTTATTCTTTAAATATGTAATGCTGTTTTTTTCCTTCATTAAGGTCATATATATGATGGTTGGTTTGGAAATGAAGTTAAGGATATGTATATGGATTGAACAGAAAGACTAATTAATACTTTAAATAAAAAAGATATTTTTTTACGTGAAGAAGATATTATTTAAAGATGAAAAGAAGATATAAAAGAAACAAGAGAGGAGAGGTGGAAAACAAAAACAATTTCGTACATTTTCAGTATTAATAATGATTTTTGTCAAATAATAAGTAAATAAATGAGGTGTAACATGGAAATTCCTTGTGTAGTAATGGGTGAAGATTCTGACTCCATTGGACTTTTTGGTAGTTGATTTATTAATAGTAAGATACTAAGATTGGACAAGAGGTAACCAAATGAACATGAAAACTATAAGCTGAAAAACAAACTCGTGTCTGAACTACATATAGCTAGCTATATTGATAATGTTAATTAATGGTGAAAACAACTTGAGTAATATATTATTAAGTCTTGTAATGTAATCGATGAAAATATATGAATATCTTTCAGATTGAAGCTACGTTTTGTTTTTCCGGTTACGACAATAAATGTTGAAAAAATGTTTTTTCTTTAATACAATCTATGAAGAAAAATTTATGTAATCCCATTAATGATGATTTTACATTTACATAGCCCAATGTTTTGGATGGCCATGTGATAATCGTTTTCGCCTTCCAAAAAAAAAATTTTGTAATCGTTTTCAACTAGTAACTAGTAAGTTTCAGCAGCTGCAGTGTTGCGAGAAAAACCCAAAAAATTAAGTCGTAATATGCTCAAAAGAATATCAATATGTGTTTTACATTGATCGAATACCATAAAACAAATGGCAATACCAGTTTTGATAATATAACGATACCGGTGCCAAATATATATAGAGAGTATGGTAGAATTTGGATTAGGATTCGGTTTTGAGTGTTTGTATGTTTCGGGACAAGGAAAATAAAGGAGGGAGATTGAGAGGATATTTGAAAATTAGTTATTATGACACAAACTTTTTTTATTGATAAAATTTACACATATATACATACCCTTATATACAAATGAACCGGTGTGTTACATAACCATCACAACCGTTCATGTTTAACCGACACTTAACTAATAACCGACACATAAGTATGCATGACATATCGGTTCATGCTTGTAACTTAGGACCTAGACTTATAATACTAATATGTACAATAATTAACATATGTTAATGTTTATATGATTACTTCTAACAGACTAAACACAAAGAATTATTATTATTATTATTATTATTATTATTATTATTATTATTTTTGTAAAATAGCAAATATATTATATACAAGAATGCAAAATATATAATATATCCTAATTTCTTGTTTTATAAAAATGAGAGAAACAAGAGAGGATAGTGTATCCTCAGTGTAGTATAGATTTTGTGAACTGGATTTATTAAAATTAATGTATGAGGCCTGTTCCGGATTATCTAACTGATGTTGATTATAAACAGAAAGACATAGTTATGTATGAACTAATTAACAATGCATTAATAATGTTAAAGAAATTAAATGTATGATACTTGAAGGTTGGAAACAAAAAGATATATCTTTCAGACTCTCTGGGCTATCAATTGTTGAAGACTTGAAGCTACTATTTGTCTTACAGTGGTTGCCACCGCTGTTGAGAAATGTTTCCTTTTATATTCATCCTTGTGAAGTCAGATTTTAGTAATTAAATTAATGATAATTTTATGATAAATTGTTATATTTGTTACTTGAGTCATCTTCGAGTGTGCATTGTTCAAGTACAAAAAAGTGGCCCTATAATAATATATACAAATTTAAACACGTATATGACAATTGGGTTTTAACTGGGTCATGACCCAAAATAAAAAGGTTAAGTTTATTGGGTTATAAAACTTTATAGTTTAAGTAGCTAGGTTAGTTTTGTATGAAAGGTAAATGTATCTAGGATGAATTTTTTTACTGAATATAGTATTGGAAAATTAGGCCGTTTGATTGAAAACAAAACACATGGGATTGACCGAACTCGTTTGACTCTTTTCGTTCGACTCTTTGAACGAACGTACCGCTTGCGAGCGATTTGTTTGAACAGTTGAAAACAAGCTCCTCTACTCGTTCGGATGCTTGTAACGAGGTTGATCTAAGCGACAATGATTTTGTCGAGGTTGAAGCGACCTGCCCACCCGGTAGAGATCACTCAAAGAAGAAGCCATCAAAATCATATAATTCGGGTGTAGATTATACCAAACATTTATCCGAGCTAAATGAACGTATGAGTACTTTCAATGACATTCAACAACAAAAGCTCGAAGAAAAAGAATCATTTGAGCTATGTTTGAAGAAAAAATAACCTTTAAACAGGAGAAAGAATCAGTAAAAAAACGAGAGAATATGAAATTCCTCTCCATAAATATCGATCACCTTCAAGGTCATGAACAAAAAATGTACGAGCAAATGAAAAAACAAATTATGGAAAAATATAGTTTTAGTTAGTATATTTTTTATCTATGCTTTTGGTTAAGCTTTTTATTATTTTAGTTATTTTTTTATGTAACGTTACTGTTTTATTAATATAAATATTTAATTAGTTTAGTTAAAAGAAGGATGAAAAAATAAGAACATAAAACCCGTCAAAACACCCTCTCTCACGCCACCACCGCCTAGTATTTTTTTGGGGCTTGGAGGGGAATTCTCTCTATGCTGACGTTGTTGCCACATGTCAATTCATGTCCCCTTCACCCCATGACCAAAACGAGTAGCCTAATCATTATTGGCTTGCTAACTTGGAAATTCTAAAATCACCTACAAGCATCCAAAAATTCCATTGATTGCGAGAAGATCATATTGAACAATGTTTGTGCGGTTTGAGCACGCAATCGATTAGTGTTTCTTGTTAGTCCAGTATATATGATTTAATTTAGCATATTAAATTTTGTCATTTTGATCTAGGAGTTCCTTCCAATTGAACGAACAATTAAGGATGAGCTCGGTACTGAAAGTACCGGTATCAAAAAATCTGAAACCAATAATCATCGAAAATAGATAACAGTATCAAAAATCACCATGTTCAAATTTCATTGTCCAACGTCACCAACCAAAAAATCCATTCCGGTATCAAATTTCACCAACCAAAAATCCATTCCGGTTCACACCAATAGGCCAACTGATTCCCAATCCCGAAGTTATCTTCAAAAATCACCAAAATTCCTTAGGAACCTACAATTAAGGATGAGCTCGGTACTGAAAGTACCGATATCAAATTTCACCAACCAAAAAATCCATTCCGGTTCACACCAATAGGCCAACTGATTCCCAATCCCGAAGTATGTTAAGATGCTATACATAGTGAAAAAAAAATATATATATTTTTTAATCGAAGTTATCTTCATTTTATTAATATTGCCGGACAAACATGAGTTAAACTAGGGGTGCAAACGAGCTGAGCCCGAGTTCAAACTCAATTAAGTTATGAGACCTAGAGCTCGGCTTGGTTCGAGCTTTGCTCATTGGTAGGTTCCTAAGCTCAAGCTTAGGCTCACTTATTTTTAGGTTCAAACTTGGCTCATAAACAAGCTTAAATAAGTCCGGCTCGTTTACTAAACAAGTTTAGATAAAGGATAAATATAATTAAATATTAATAAAACTAATATTACATTTAGACTAGACAAGCTTAATATGTGACATACCAAGCTTAAGCTGGTACTTGATAAATAAACAAAATTTATTTTAGGCACCATAATTCACCTTATCTTTATTAATTAAACTTTTTTTTAAACTCAAAGATGACATATCACTTTCAAATTATTTAATGTATCCCATGACATCTCCAACAAAACAAGCTGATACCAACGAGATGCCGGTTGTTTGATATCCAGGGGCGAAGTATGCTTTGGGCCAGGGGTGGCCCTGGTCCCCCCTGTTTTTTGGCGCAGTAGTGGAAATTTACGATTTTCTTAGGTAAATTGAGTCCGGGTTAAGTTCGGCCCCCGCCGATTTTCCACTACCGATTGAAAAAAATTGAGTTCGGCCCCCGCCGATTCCGAAACCAAGCTTCGCCACTGTTGATATCGATCATCGTCGAGTAGTTATCTCAAGAGGAAAACAAAAACACCCATCCAACATCCTATAAACTCATCTCAAAAACACCCATCCATCCAGGATCCTCTAAACTCATGTCAAATAAACCAACCAAGACATGACCTATCAAGACTACCCACCACCACAACAACCACAAGGCTACCCATCTTTTCCTCCACCGGGTCATCAGTACCAGGATCCATCTGGGCCGGGTGGGTATACATATCCACCACAGCCACATCACCCACCAACTTATCAAGGATACTTTAATCAGAATTGTGAACCACCTCAGTTTTCTTACCAGGTTTACTACCATCACTCATGTGAAAGTGAACATCATGATTATCAGCAACAAGATGGCCGCCGCTCTTCTTTTTTTAAAGGCTGGTATGTACTCTACTCCTTTCTTAATTTGCTACCTTTATTTATATTGCCATGTTATTACGTGAATTTTAGTGATAGTTGTATTTGTTATATTGAAAAACAATTGCTTAATAATGTTTCTATAGAATTATTGATGATGTAAATGTTGATTATATTAATAAGAACATAAGGTATAAACATAAGAATTAATCATGTGTACCTGATATGATTAACCGTTCAGGAACCTCAGTAATGGAAGACACCATCATCTTGGTCGGGTTCCCTTTAGGGTATGCAGTTCTGATGGTTTATGTGTTCTTAAGTTATGAACACATTGAGAGAGAGATAGGGGATGGCTAATGGTGTTATGATTGTCTCAACCCTAATCTCATAATATCTCTTCATATTTATACATACCCAGGGGACACCCTAATAAGGCCCATCTAATGATAGTCCGCCCATCAAAGACATATCTGTTATTGGGCTTAGGATAATATTAATAATTGATCATCATTATATAAATGATTATAATGGCTATCGATAAATATACAAACGTTACGTATATTTATTCCAACATTCTCCCACTTAGCCGAGTAATCATTTATTATGAGTATTACGTAAGTCTGCAGAGATTAATACTCATTTTAGTTCTAAACCCAAAATGTAGCAGAGAAATACAGCCGTTAAGTCTTTATTCGACTTAGGACCCCCATTAATCATACTACACTCAAATTTAGAACTTAACATTAGGATCAATTAACGTTATGCCCTTAGTTGATTTGTTGTATTATTGTCTTTATGCCATTATGCTAGCTTAGCATACTAATAGACAAACAAATCATAATGAGGAAAATTAATCATTAATCATTAGTCATAAGTCATTCATAGTACGATATGCAGTTGTACATGGTCATTAGTAATACCCTTTTTCTCTTAGTTGGCCCGTTAGTGAGACTTATGGGTGATAGACCTTTAGTTATTGGATCCATAAGCATATCATGAATGCATCCGATACAAAATTCTGATTTCCTCTATTTGTTCTTAATCATAAGCGAACAATAATTTCGTATCGAACTCTAATGCAGCTCCTCTCAAACTGTTACTGTTTGAGAAATTAGAGCAGCTGACTTTATCACAGTAAGTCTTCAACTTAGTATTTATATGGAGTTAATAAGTTATGAGTCAACTGATAAATTTACCAACAACATTTAATGACCATTCTGTTGTGATCAGCAACACATTATGTCATAAAAACTTAGGTTGTTGTTAACAATTCCTTATGACTCCTCCATGAGATAGTTATGTCTGCTGACGTTATGATATACCCCAAAATTGACACTTGATTTCCTTGAATATAACAAAGTTAGAGTAAGAGTAGTCAATCACTTTAGGTTCTCACTTCTTCTTTAGATTATAGTCTCTTGTTTCTTAAAGATATTGTAATGTTTCATTAGATGCTTTTCATCAATCTAGACAAGTCTAGAATTAAGCAATACGAACAATATCATAAACAAGCATAGACAAAAATTTACATAAGTCTTCTAATTAATGAAGCATAAGGTGATAATCTCAAATTATCCTATTATCCTCTTAAAGAGAGCAATGTTGTAGGTTACATACTTAAGGACCCGCTTAGAGTAAAACTTATGGGATGAAACTAATATCCCATTGGGTCTATCTCGGTATATTTTGATTCCTATCATGTAAGAGGAATCCCCGATGTTCATCATGTCAAAATTATGCATGAACAATGCTTTGACTTAGGTAACATTTACTTGTCAAGAGAAACGTCAGCTATGTAAGGACAAGTTTTCATTAGTTGCTCCCACTCATCTTGAGGTAGGTTCTTTAATCCACTTAATTCTTGATGAAAAGAATTTCATTATGATTCCAACACATTTTATGTTTGCATCAACCCATAAATGGATCTTATTGACTTACAGACTAAGTGTTCTTACCCTTCAGTTTAGAACTTTCAGGTTGCTTAATGAACATGTAGGTCATCGTTATGGAAAGTTGTCTTAATGTCCATCTAATGTGGCTCTTAGTTATTATGAGCTACTAGGACGGTAATGATCCTCAAAGAAATCTTTGTATAACACAGATAAGAAGATTCTTTGATAATCTAATCCCTCTTGAGTATAATCTTTTACAATCAAACATATCTTATAACGTTCCCATTCGGATCTAGTTTAATTATGAATACCTTTAGGTTATTCAACCAAATCACAAACGGTATTCTAATGAAGATTGATTGATACTAATGATTTAATTAGAAGAGGTAGGATCCATAAACTTTCCAAACATCCATTTTGTGTTAGTCAGGCAGGTTTCATAATCATCAATTTAATAGGCTTTTAGACCCAGATGACCTCCTGAGCTGAACATTGGGTTTATTATGATACAAACTTAACTTTAGTTAGGTGTTTTTATTTTCAGGTATATAATGAGCAATATTAGTTTCTAAGTGTGTAATAGTTGGTGCAGTAAGGTGTACAAGAGGAATGATCGAAGTTAAATTCGGAGTCAAACTTAATGAGTCTCGAATTTTAATGAGTCTCTCCCCCGCATCTTGTACTTCCGAAAAAAGTCATAATAAGGACTTTTACTGCTCCCACTTACCTTAGAAATCTTAATGAATCCAGCATGCTTAAGATCTAACATTTGGAAGATCCATAGATTTTAATAGAAAAAACAACCTAATGATGTTTATTGTCGTTTCTCTTGATGAGGATTACTTTAGTTAGAAATCTAAGTTCGCCCATATTTAGACATCCACAAAACTTTGTTAGGAGTACATTAAATGCTTAGGAGACAAGTTGTGATAGAGCGTTGTCCAGTGAAAGAGGTGTAATTTGAGGATAGATCAAATTTCCGTTCCCCCCACCTCTGTAACTTTTACAAGTCATAAGTAGGACATCTAATGCTCCCACTAATCTTTTAGGTCTCTTAGTATCTCCGCATAATAAGTTTTAGCGATGCGTGTGAACGGGAATATTTCATATATTTTATATTTGATTTCCCTTATCATCCATATTTCATAAGAAATTTTAAGGACATACTTAGAGGGAATCTTATTAAGTAATATATGAATTGATTTCTTTAATACTTTGGTCGGTAGGAAACACGTTAGACACAATCAGATATTTATCTAAGCTCCACTAATGTCAATTAGTTATGACTTATGATGGAAACCCATTTATTCCTTTCGCCACTTAGTGTTTAGGGCGTTTACACATGCTTTAAAATCACTGAGAATGAGATTTGATAGCCAAGCATCCTTTAGTGACCTGGTCATGATTTCTCATGAAATTTTGGTCTTAGTGGATGAATGGCATAGGTCTCATTTTCCTTTGTTAAATTCTCATTTTCATGATAACAAAGTTGTGAAAACGTTATTGGATCATCTAGTTTTATTTCATAAGGTTTGTATTCAGATAATGACAACAAATAATATGAGTGTTTAACTTAATAGTGGCTTTGGTTTGATCGTTAAAACCTTGTAATTGTCAAAAAAAATTGTAGCTTTTAGTATTGATACTAAATTCTGAGTAATCTCAAGAATATCGTAAGGTATCATAATTCAACACTAAGATCAGTTATTAATGGTTAATAGACCCTTAATTTTGCCACTAACTCTCATCTTAAGTATTCGTTGAATTCTGGTAAGGAAACGTATAAAACTAGACTAAACCATCATGTGTTAATTGGAATTCATTAGCATTTGTGGAGTTAAATATCCTTAATTAGGCACTACATATCTTAGCCAGCTGTTCTCCTTACTTATGGGTAATCTCATTGCTTATGCCTATTCTTAATGGCACAATTTTGATTAATAAGACTTTCCCTTTGGAGAAAATTATAGCTGAAAGTAGTACTTGTATTTTGTTTCCAGACCTTATAATTATCCTCTCTATGGTATTTATTCTTCCTCTTTTAGGTTTAATGGTACTAAGGTGAATAACATCAACTTTTCTAGTTTAATGCATTCTTTTTCCTGTACGTAATTTGCTATCAACACACTCATTTTACTTTGATATTTTTGAGTGTTATAGTTGATTCATAATGCATCTAATCGTACTTATGGAAAAGTTATTATGCGCTAGAAATTTATTGATTTCCATGTGTAACCCTTAGCTTTATGGGTCACGTTATTCGATATTAATATGTATTCACATATCCCATTTAACCATAGAGTTAGATTTATTTATTTCATGCTTCTTAGGAATTCGTTATATTCTTTCATTTCCAAAGATAATACCTTAGTCCTAGGAATTTCAAAATCTTTAATAGCTCACCTGATAGGAATCAGTAAAAGCGTTCTTAATTACCATAAGAGACATTTTGTGTATCCCACTTTCTTATGCTCAATGTTATTCTGTAATACTTTATCAGATAGAGCGTAGGAATGTTATGTCTTAAGAGGTAACTTAATAAGAACAAAGTTTAAGATAAATCTTCGTAGTTTTGATAATTAGAGTGGATTACTTAGTTGAGATAGTAATTTATAGAAGAATAAGATATTAGTTTCGAGTTATGGGTATTGATGTAAGGCAGACTTAGATTATGATCATTATATTAATGAAGGATCATTAATTGTGAGGATCAATTTTGTTATGAAGACGTGATAATATCATAACACCAACATAAGCTACTTAAATAACATGCTCTAGCTTTGGCTATACGCTATTTATTTAAGTATTAAGTTGCTAACAGTGAATGTAACACATCACCTTTGGGCAGAAGTGAGACACTCAAAGTTCTAATGCAATACGCTCAGTTCGCCAACATAATCTGTTACACATCACCTTTGGGCAGAAGTGAAACCTTATGGCATTTATGTGAACGAGCTACAATGCTTAACGAGATCTTTATAACGAACTAATGTGACACATCACCTTTGGGCAGAAGTGACACGTAAAATGTTATTTCAAGTTAAGCAAGGTTTTATAATGTTTTGAATAAACTTGATACATTAGGTTTTATCAAAACTGTAAATTTTATTAGAGATCCCGAAGAATAATGGGTTCTCAGTAATCTTATGAGTTCCCGAAAAATGAAGAGTTCTCGAATTAGCTTATGAGTTCTAGAAATAATGGGTTCTCAAATAATTGAGTTCTCAAAAAAATTTATATGAGTTCTCGAATAGCATAAGGGGTTCTCTGAAAAATAATGAGTTCCCGGAAAACTTATGAGATCTCGAATAACATAAGGGGTTCTCGAAATTATGAGTTCTCAAAGACTTAATGAGTTCTCGAAAGTGATGAGTTCCCGGAAGACTTATGAGATCTCGAATAAATCATGAGTACTCGAAGACTTAATGAGTTCTCAGATATCATAATGAGTTCTCGAATGTCAGGATGAGTTCTCGAATATCAGAATTAGTTCTCGATATACTGATGAGTTCTCGAATATATTATGAGTACTCGAATAACTTATGTTTTTGGATAACTTTAACAGTTCTCGGATTCTTTAATAGTTCTCGAAAAATATTAGTTCTCGAATACATGATAGTTCTCGATAAATAAGATGGGTTCTCGGACACATTCTGGAATCTCAAAAAAAAAAAAACATTTTCGGTTTTCGAAGTAGAAGACCTTGACTGAGAACTCCTGTCCGTGAACCTGATCGAAAGCTTTAAACCGAGAACTTAAAAAAACGAGAACCTGAATTCGGGAACTAATTGATAATCCGAGAACTTAATTTATTAATCCTTAAAACCGAAAACAATTATTATTATCGAAAACTAAAAACTGATAAAGTTAGTAGTTCAAAAAATTTTAGGGATTTAGCTATATCTTTTTCCAAGTTTAGATAGGAATAATTATCTCCAAAGATTTCGTAATATTTTGAAATCTTTGAATTTATCAACATGATTTCAAAATTTTTGGAGATTAAGTTTCCTAAAATATCGGAAACAAGATTTAATCCAATCTTGAACCAAAACATAATAACAATTTTCGGTTTTCTTATGATGTTCTTGAAGAAGATCAACCGAAAAACATAAACAATACAATTTTTTATCTAATGAATCCGTAATTATCTCCGATTAAATTTATGGAGTGAATTCAATTAAAACTAAAAAAAAATCAATCGGTTTATAAAGGTAAACCATTATTTGATTTTAATAAATCGAAATATTTTGATTTTTTGTGATTTGCAAAAAAATAAAGTGTTCTGATATATCGTTATTTGCAATTCTATGATTTGCTGTGATCATAGAATCAAAACTAAATTAAATCAAAAACACTTTCATACTTCGATTTGCAATTCTATGGATGATCTGATTATTATATATCAAACCATTATTTATTCCATTATTTTGCAAACCATTATTTATCGAACTGTTAACAATCTTCAATATTTCGAACCGCTATTTATTTTGCAAATTGAATTAGAATTGATATAATCAACATTGCTCTGATACCACATGTTGATTATATTAATAAGAACATAAGGTATAAACATAAGAATTAATCATGTGTACCTGATATGATTAACCGTTCAGGAACCTCAGTAATGGAAGACACCATCATCTTGGTCGGGTTCCCTTTAGGGTATGCAGTTCTGATGGTTTATGTGTTCTTAAGTTATGAACACATTGAGAGAGAGATAGGGGATGGCTAATGGTGTTATGATTGTCTCAACCCTAATCTCATAATATCTCTTCATATTTATACATACCCAGGGGACACCCTAATAAGGCCCATCTAATGATAGTCCGCCCATCAAAAACATATCTGTTATTGGGCTTAGGATAATATTAATAATTGATCATCATTATATAAATGATTATAATGGCTATCGATAAATATAGAAACGTTACGTATATTTATTCCAACAGTAAATAGGGTGCAACCAAGCCGAACCCAAGCTCAATTAACTTATAAGAGCTCGAGCTCGGCTTGTTTATTATCTATTAGTTAGTATATTAAATAACATTAATATAAATAATAGGCTCGTTTAGCCTTGCATGCTCGATAAGTGAAGCTAGGGCTTATTACTAAAGAAGCTTATTTTTAGGTTCGGGCTTGGCTTGTAAACAAGTTTAAATAAGCTCGGCTCAGCTTGTTTACTACACAACTTTTAAGGAGGGGTAAACATTATTAAAGTATTAAATATCAATAAAACTAATACTACAGACGATCTTCCACATGCTAGGCTTGAGCTCAGGCATGATAAGTAAACGAGCTTTGTTTTAGGCTCTTTCTCGTCTCGGGCTCGATAAGGCTCGGCTCATTTCGAAGCTTTTTATTGAGTCGAGCGCGAGTAGCTCGCAAGTGGCTCGGCTCGGCTCGTTTGCACCCATGTAATAGTTAGGTTCATAAAATGAAAACTTGTAGAGAGTAGGGATACTTGTTATATTGAAAAAGAGTTGGTTACTAATGCTAGTCTAAATTAGGTCACAGTTGGTTGATGTGGTATTGTACATTTTGTTTTTTGCAGTCTGGCTGCCCTTTGGTTCTGTTGTGTCTTGAAAGAATGCTTTGGTTAGGGATTTTTGCAGTTGGATTTATTTGTGTGCTATGGTTTTTAACAATGGCACCACAGAGAAGGCCTGGGTGTTATTGGTAAATTAGTATTTATATTTTTGGTTTTTCGATAAATTGGACGAGTTATGTTTGGATATGCAAAATTATTATACGTTGTACATGTTGGTTTTAATGTTTTATACTTTGAAATGAAATTGTTAAGAACAAGAATAAGAACCAAACTTTTGCTTTCATGCTATTATCATGTAATTCTATATCTTTTGTTCCTTTTTTTATTGGCTTGGTGGCCTTGTGTTATGTGCCCCAGCCCAATGTCATACAGCCCACATCGTCTCAGGAGGCCGGGTCAACCATGTAAGCTGGGTCAAAGGAAGTTGGACATGCAACATACTAATTGAATGCATCTTTATATTTTATTTATTATGAGTCGATTGATGTGCTAGAAAAAAGGAGATATTGGAGGATGCTTCATGTTTCCAGTAACGTTTTTAATTAAATTTTATGATTATGTTGATTGTAATCTCTTTAAAAGGAGCAGTGTAAGACCCTGACCCGTAAATACGCGATTATTGCTTAATCTTACGAGTTATAGCCTTAACTAAAAACCACTCCCGATTAAAACTTTGATATTTATTATAAACTCAAACCATTAAGATCAACTACATATTTGATTCCTACAAATTTTTACATTTTAAAAGTTAAAACATACTCTAAGATTTTGCGTTTTAACGGGAGTTCTTTGAATTCGAATGCGGAAGCTTGATGAGTGATCGGGTGTGTTCGGCTCTTATCGCGACTTGATCCTTGCTCCGGGACTTCCATCACATGTTTACCTAGCACCATTACACAAAGAATGGTTAGTGAGTGGTCAAATGAAACATTTAAACTAGTACGATGGTCATTACATGTCGAAACGGAACGAACCAGGCCAAACGGCCCTTTATCAGGAGAACAAACTGCCGCAACCTATGCGCAGCAGCTGTTCGGATCGCTTTTACCCCTTCTAAAACCCAAACTCCGACTTCGACTTTCAAATGAGAATTGTTCTACGCTCCAAGAGCTTTCCAGGCATATAAAGAACATCTCCTAACGATTTTTCTACGATTTTATATGGAATTTTAAAGATCGTGCTGTCATGCAGGTCTCTGTGCGCGGCCGCGCGCTCTATGTGAGCGGCCACACACAGCTTCTGATCATTGTTTGGTGATTTTTAAGCATGGGAATCATGTCGCAACCGCATTTGATGATTCCCGAAGCCTAAGTATTGACTTGCCGACTAAATAAACATTTGTTTGACTGAAATTAT
The DNA here is from genome assembly GCA_032199755.1 of Ambrosia artemisiifolia. NCBI lineage: Eukaryota > Viridiplantae > Streptophyta > Magnoliopsida > Asterales > Asteraceae > Ambrosia > Ambrosia artemisiifolia. The sequence continues at coordinate 43,011,378 of CM063512.1, read as the reverse complement.
AGTCCAGTTCATGATGCTATGACCCGGTTCAAAATTTTAAGTGTTTATGTTGATTTTTACCCATATCGACCCGTTAAGACCTTGAATCAAACAAGGCACTTTTTGACCACACCAAATGCCTACCGATTAAGTTGTCTAGTCGTTAGACACTTGATCAACAAAAGCGTTTATCCGATTTGTTTCATTATTATTTAGTTTCTTAGATTCAACCTTTAGAAATCTTTTAAATTCCCAAAATGCCCTTCATGGTCAAATATTTCAATTTAGCCATTCGTGGCGAAACTTCTTGTTCCAATTCTAATGTTTTTGACTCATTGACTTGTTTAAAAATCTCTAAGTCCTTCCGGACTTAGATTTTCATCCTTTCTCAAGTTTTCACTTGTTTAGTAGATTCTAAGCACATTAGTGCGCATTAGACATAGTTATGGAAATAACTTACTTGATTTGCACCCACGCTTCATGTGGGTAGTTTTAGTACTCCTGTTGCCTTGCCCGAAGGCGTTTAATTAGCTACAGTCTTACCGAGTGGACTTGACCATATCCATAACTCGTGCTTAGCATCCATGATTCTTAGAATCAAGCGTGTATGCGCAAGTGCATGTACCTGCGTGCTTTCTAACTAGACACATTATTTTCTCAGAACTCAAATGGTAAAACCTTGCCATTTGATCCGTTTAACCTCATAAATCTTAATGCTTGGAGTACAAGGATCAAGTGTTGGACTCAAATGGTAAGGACTTAACCATTTGACCCGTTTAGACCCATAGTTCAAGATACTATATTACACAAGTTTTTACATATGGTTCAAGTGATACAACTTGACCCATTTAACATCATGCTTAACAATTTCTTTCAATTGATTCCATTTGTATTAAAACATCATTTTCCACATCTCATTATTGATTGACCCGTTTGATGAATTTCACCATTCGGTCACGACTCATTGTTTCAAATATATGTCATAAACCTTGTTTGTTATGAGTTCAAGTGAGGCAACTCATTTAATACATTTCACCCCTCGAGGTTTACCTCTAATACATAAATGAGATTTATAACCAATATATACGACACTTAAGCCATGTTATAGACTACTAGTGTAAGTAAAACTTATCTCACCATGATCAAAACTTATACTCCGTTTGACTCGTTTGCATCCCTAGTCCTTGTACCTAACTTAGGGACATGTCAAACCTTGTTTTGTTAGAATACATTATATGGATTTCTTTCATTATCCATGGCATTCATGTATTCATTTTACCTCTAGCTCTACCTCACATTTCAAGTATTCATGTTCATACATGTTTACACATTTATTTCCTCATTCAAGCATTTTATCAAACACTTGGTGTGCACTCACCAATTCCATTGATTTTCATGAGTTTTAAGTTAGCCAAAGCATACCCATTTAGCTAAACATCACCATATCATGTTATCTAGACTTCTTAGTCTAATTTCTCATGATAACAACTCCTAAGAGTTATCATAACTACTAACCATATGTCGTATCCACCTAGAGGTAGAAACCCAAACTTTACATATTACATATTCATATGAACATAGCAAGCACACATGTAAAATGCTATTTATACTCAAATTAAACATGTTTGGGGCTCCCTAAGGTTAGAGAAACCTCCATCAACATACACATTCACGTTTTTATAAAAACCCTAATTTTTCACCATGATCAAAAACGGATTTAACATCAAATTGTACCAAATAAATGATACCTTTTTGTGTAATAAGCTTGGATAATCCGGATTTTAGCTCATGCATCGAAACCCCTTTGTTTTGGCTTGGATTTGAGCTTGAATTTGAGTGTTTAGGGCTTGAAGTGGAAGGAGAATGTTATCTCCTTCCATATACACGACACACACACACACCTATGTGTGTGTTTTTATGATTTTAATTTCATTTATAAAACCCACGTTTTCATCTTGACAACTATGGCCCCTTAAGTTTAGTCTCGGGTTTGTTTCTAGATTGCTACATTAACTAGATTAGTCTCTAGTAATGGGTTTAGCCTCGTTTTTACTTGGTGGTTTAAAAAAAATAACATCCACCATTAAACTCTTGTTGTTATTTTATCAATTACGCCTAATGGCGTATTTAGACGAAACGAAATCTCGGGGTGTTACAAGCAGCCTTTCATATTGGAAGATATCAGAAAAAATTGCCTCACATCTCTTCTTAATTTTTCTTATCTGCTATCTTTCTTTTTATTTCTTAACTACTGAATCGAACCGATCGATCCACATCAGTGGTATCAGAGCGGCCTTGATCCAATGGAAACCCGTAATAAAAAGTCTCTAGAACAATTTCAACAAGAAACGCATGAAAACTTCGAGAAAGTAACGGCTATGTTTGATCGATTGATGACGGAATTTCAATCCCTCAAGAACAAGGGTCCTGTAGGTACTTCGGGTTCCGGCGACGGAAAGATGGTTGTGAACGGAGGTGCTGTGAAACCTTACTTGAAGCTATGTTTTCCCCGGTTTAGTGGTGACGATCCTATAGGGTGGATATATCAAGCCGAGCAATATTTCGACTTTCAAAAAGTGGCTTTAGAAGATCAAGTGCAGGTGGCGTCTTTTCATCTAGATGGCATAGCTCTTCAATGGCATCGTTGGTATACGAAACCAAGGGGACCGTTAACATGGGATGAGTTCACAAGGGCATTGCTTAGTCGGTTTGGTCCGACTGATTATGATGATGCTTCAGAAGCCTTTCACCGACTCAAACAGGTCACTACGGTTGCGGCATACCAACAAGCTTTTGAATGACTATCGAACCAGGTCGATGGCTGTTCAAAACATTATCACAGACTAGCACCCCAGTTGCCCCATCATACCTTAGCTAAGATCTAAAGTCATACCCCATTTACAGATCAGCATTAGATGTGTTAATTCAGCAAGTTAAATTGATTTCCATTTAAAAACAGAATTAACCTGACTAAACCTAACATGCTTCTGGTTTTTATTCTCATACAACACACCCCTCACAATTTTTCACTCCACTCGGTTTAATATCTAGACTAGCATGTAATGCGCTAGTATTATTCACTCAAAAACCAAGCATGTAACTCTGTTATCATAGGCTTGTATAACAATCACACTTCAACTGTAGACAATGCACATATCTAAAAGGCTTACGGGTTTTTGGCTTAGGGTAGAGGTAGGATAGATTTGGCTAGAAGTGGTTAAAATAAAATGGTTAGACCAAAATGATTGACAATCCTTATTCACAAATTACAATTACACACAACTTTGGGCATATTTAACCATCGCAAACAACTTCTTTTTTTTTTTCTTTTTCTTTTTTCTCTTTTTTTTTCACTTTTTTTTCATACATATATTTCTTTTTTTTTTCACAACTTAAACATAACTCAATCACTTGAACAAAACATAAACACAATGGATGTCATCCAATTTATTGCACAAAGGTAAACAGGTCAATTTGGGTAATAGGTTTAATCAAATGAAAGGGTATAGGCTCAACATGGGCTACTAAGGGTGATTTTAGGTAAACAGGTCAACACATAACAAATAAGTGGGTATCAAAAGAAAAAGGGAAATCCTAAATTGCCTTTATCATTTACGTGCATATCTAGTCTACAACCTTAGCATGTATCAAATCACACAAGTTCTGCAACAGAGAAACATGTGGCCTACTCTCAACAAACGAAAATATATATATGAATCTATCATCTAGTAGGCTCAAGATCTCACAAAAGTGGGGAAATGGGTTACCGATGTGTGCATGCATTTATTACCAATAGCTTGTTAAACCTAGTCAGGCAATTGTAGACATTTTTCTTAAAAATACCTGCTGAAAACGGATCATATTACTTTTCCACAAATTAGACCATGACTAAGGATCTACCGCCAAAACAATCAAGAAACAACTGGTAGGTACCGAAAGAACTGCTTTATGTCTGATTAGAATGCTTTTTAGAAACAATTTTCAAGACATTTTCAATTTTTCAATTTTTTCTTCTTTTTTTTAATTTTATTTTTATTATTATTTTTTTTTTAATACTCAAAATTTTTAAGACTCAAAAATAAATAAAAAATGAAATTTCCCAACCCCCACACTTGAACGACACATTGTCATCAATGTGAACTAGGGAATAAACTAAAGTAGAAAGAAAACTAATATACAACAAAAGTAAAAGGAACAGACTCCCCTGGATAAGCAATATGCGCATGCGTCCGTTCAATTCCTTCCAATGTCGGCCGTATAGCATTTCATTCGCAGCCGATAAATAAACCTGGAACAAAGAAACAAGAAAAACAAAACAAAACAAACAAACCGGGATACCTGCAAACATTAGTGATTTCTGGATCGTCCCTGCCCGAATGGAGATTGAGTACGAGCGGGGCAATCTATTCTTGCAATTAAAATCATAACAAGTAATCCCATGACTCTTACAAAAAATAAAACTGACTCAAACACGCTTGAAAATAAAAATAAACTAAAATAAAAACAAATAAATATACAAAATATACAAAAATCATACCTGATGTTCATTCATGGTGGCCTCAAAGAACATTTGCCTACCGAATTTCCAATGTATGTTCGGTAGTTGACATGTCGAATCTTTATCTTCTTTCTTATCTTTGACATGTCTGCAGGATCATTGCTGGGCCACTTCACTATACTTTGTCCAAGGTCTTCAATGCTCACCTTCCTCTTTTGCCCACTCGAGCCATCATCTTCAACTTTATCTATTTTCCTCATAAATATGGGAGGATGTTCAGGATACACCAAGGTTACCCGGTTCACAGGTTCTTCAGCAGGCGTGTCTGCAAGTTGTTGTACGCAAGAAGTCACGTCTACCTTAAGGCTTGTAGCTTCCTCTTCTAAGGCTTCCTCCATCACATCCTGCTCCACACATGCCTCTTTAACAACTTTTTCAGCCACATCAACATTAACCATATCCGGTTCAATAGTCAAATCTTCAAGTTCCAAATCTGCTGCCAGTTGACCAACTTGCTTAAACAATGCCTCAACGGTGTGGTCCCGAACTTCATTATCCTTCTGCATTCTCTTAAAGTCCTCCCGGATTGCCTTTACATCTTCATGGACAGCCTTTATGGCCTCTAAGATCTCACTCAGTTGATCATTGCTTTCTTCTTCATTGTTTTGTTGCTGCTGATAACCGTAGTCAACACTCTGGCCTCCATTCACAATCGGATCAGTATACATGTAGTAATCTGAAGTTTGTTCCCTAGATTGATAAATGTTTGGCCTGTAGTATCTATGCTGACAGTTATGATATTGTGGCCAATAATATGAGGATGATAAGTATGAGTCTTCATCTTTTTCTAGCCCAAAGATAATACGATCCTTTCGTGCATTATATGCTTCAACTCTCTGACGGGCAATTGGACAATCTTGCATCACATGATATGGGCTCTCGCAACACCCACATGCATCATAATCCACCCAGTTCATCTTGAATTCAATTCTGCAAAGACTAACACACCCAGAGTAATACTGAACAAAACAAAGAAAAATAAAAGACAAACAAAGGACAAGAAAAAAAAATAGCTAAATAAACTAATAACACTAAGCGCACGAACTCCCCGGCAACGGCGCCATTTTGATCGCGTGTCGAAGTGCTAATCAAAAACTAAATAAAAACAACTCCTTAGCTACAAGGACTGCAGTATAGGGAGTAGGGTTGTCGAACCACGAGGAGTATGTGGTTAGTGTTAATAGCAATTTTTAATTATACTAATAGAAAAACTAATAAAATTATGAAGATTAAACTAAGTTGCTGCTTTGCTTACAAGAAAAGATTGATTAAGTGATTTGAATAAAAACAATGATAATAAAGAAGTAAGGGCCTGTTTGTTTGCGTCTGATTACCTCTGACTGAGCACATGTCTGACTCGGTCAGACTTGCGGATGTTTGGCTGGGCACATCTGAACGAAAATAATGTCTGACCACACCTCTTATCCAGTCAGATTTGGAGGCACGTATGACTGAGTCAGAGCTGCTGCATGAGCGATAGACGTCCAACCGAACACATGAAAAAAATGGGGCAGGCTTCTCTGTCACCACCATAGAACTCCTCGTCCTCCGGTTAGTGATTCCGCCGTACGACGCCGCCATAGAACTCCCCGCCTTCGATTAGTTCTTCTCTCTCTCTAGATGTCTGCAGTGGGTGTGTGTTTGAAAATAGAGAGGGTTGATGGTTTTAGGGGTTTTTTTATATGAGGTCAGGTGTGTGTTTGTAGAATGAAGATGGTTAGATGGAGTGGGGATGTGTGTGTGACGGTTTGCAGCAGCTTGTGGTTTTTTTGTAGGAAAGGGAAACCAATCAACCATTAAATGGTTGGTGTTTAATGATCTTATAATACTAGTTTATTTAGAGTTTCAAAATGCTCGGTAACAGTAATTAAAAAATTAAATGGTTTTTAAGAAACACAACTTTTATTGGTTTTTAAGAAACACAAGTATTAACTATTAACCATTCAGATGTCCAGCCAAACATCACTTAATGATTCAGCACTTAACCATTCAGACCCTCTTAATCATTCAGACCCCTTACTGGGTCAGCACTTACCCATTCAGAAGTTGCCAAACGGCCCCTAACTCCCTCTAAACTTCAAGTTTTAGGTTTCACACAGTTTTCAGTTTATAGATTGGGAACCACATAGACATAGTTCTGGAAATTAATTAATTAATTGGTAGCACAAGTTCTTGTCATCAAACCCTATTAACTACCCAATTGTAAGCGTCAAGTCAACCCTCTTTATGTCACCCAACCCGCTACTAAGTTTTGTCATCAACCGAACAAGTTGTAAAGAAGGGACTCAAAACACAAATCAATTGTTTCAATTAACTAATGCATCAATAATGTTTTAATTGTTTGGCATCACAAGCAAAACATAATCCAATACTGAAAATAAACATAAAAAGCGTGAAACCTATGCGAACCGTTCGTCTAGAGGAAGTTACAAAAGATTTAGCCGCTCATCTCTTTCGCGAACATGCCCCCTTCTTCCTGTCGTGCGAATTCTGTCTCCCAAAGAAGTTGATGTCGAACTTCCTTAATTCAGCCGTGCATGTTCCTTTTGTGCGAACCCCTAGGCCCAAGTCACAAAGAATTATTAAGCCCTCATCCAATCATGTTGGTTTTACTAAAGCCCGAATGCAATTATTATTTGACAGCCCATTTAGATTCATCATCATATTTCAGCTTCCTTTCCTGCACACCAAAGTCATATGACACTTTGTGTATTTAGAATCACTTTAAAATAATATATAAAAGCCATGGTGTTGTTTCAATTAAATCAACTATATGTCTATTATATTACCACTATATCACTCGTGAACTTTACTTATTTCTTTTTATTATTTTCTTCATAACTAATATAATACAAAAACAATTCAAAATAGTACATGTTATGGAAAATCAATGCATTTTCTAAATAAATAATATCATATATAGTGTACGTAAAATGCACCGATGAAACACTAAAATATATACAAAATGAGCATATTAACAAGGTGTGTTCGCCAACACATCAATGGCTTAACAGAATCATTCTTGGTGGGTTGTTTTATTGGTGGATTGAAAGAAGAAATTAGATTAGAGGTGAAACTTAAAAATCCACGTAACTTAGCTGATACGATTAGAGCATCACGTGCTGTGGAAGAAAAACTTACCTTGCAGCGTAGGGTTCTTCCGGGGTCAAGATCGCAGGGGTTTACTAACACACCGAGCAGTTCCTCTGGTGCGGGTTTACTCGACCCTGCTCCGAACCAAAAGTTAGCATTACCGACACCTAATCCCATACGTCGTTTGTCCAACACTGAAGTCCGCGCAAGACGCGAGAAGGGGCTTTGCTATTACTGTGATGAACGTTATGCCTCGGGACACAAATGTAGTAAACCTCAGCTTTTTATGATCAGTGATATCACCGACGTGGACGATGAAATCCATGCGGAAGATACCCAAGACCAACAAACGGATGTGACCCAAGCTGAAATTTCATTTCATGCCATATCCTGTACCATCCTTCCCCAGACCCTCCGCTTGCCTGGGAAAATTCAAAATAAGGAGGTGGTCGTTTTGGTAGACGGAGGAAGCACTCACAACTTCATTGATCAGGCGTTAGTGGATTGTTTTGGTCTTCGGGTTGTAAAAGATGTCAACTTTGTGGTGGTGGTTGCTAATCGGGAGAAACTCGCATGTGCTGGTCGAGTCCGTGATCTTACAATCATTATTCAAGGGTATGCCATAACTACTGATTTCTTTATACTCCCAGTTGCAGCTTGCCCTATTGTATTAGGAGTTCAATGGCTGAAGACATTGGGCCCCGTTGAAATTGATTTTCAAAGCCTCACCATTGGGTTCCAATTAGCCAGGTCGTCTCACAAGTTGCAAGGGTTAAAAAATTCTGACATCACAGCTTTGAAATCCAACGAACTGATGGGTGTCGATGGCACTGCTATACTTCTTCAGATCACATCGGTTTTACCGGTCACTCCCTCCGAGCAGCCTCCTTGCAAGGTTGTACAGTCGTTACTGTCACGGTTTACTCGGGTTTTTCAAGAACCCTCCAACTTACCGCCAAAACGGGTTCAAGATCATGAAATTCCTCTGTTGCCCGGTTCTAAACCAATGAGTTCACACCCATATCGTCAACCATATTTCCAAAAGAATGAGATTCAGCAACAGGTGCGAGAATTGTTGTCTCAAGGGTTGATCCGTCCCAGTCATAGTCCATTCTCCTCACCGGTTTTACTCGTAAAAAAATCTGATGGGTCGTGACGATTTTGTGTTGACTATCGTGCCTTGAATGACATCACGGTTAAAGATAAGTATCCAATTCCGATGATTGATGATCTCCTTAATGAGCTACATGGTGCGAATGTTTTTTCCAAACTCGACCTTCGGTCCAGTTATCACCAAATACGGGTACGAGAAGACGATATTCATAAGACCGCATTTTGCACACATGAAGGTCACTATGAGTTTATTGTGATGCCTTTTGGGCTTACTAATGCCCCGACTATGTTTCAATGCTTGATGAATGACATATTTCGGCCATATCTCCGTAAGTTTATTCTTGTGTTTTTTGATGATATATTAATTTATTCCCATTCTATGGAAGCGCATTTAGAGCATTTAGAGGTTGTTTTGAGACTTTTGGAAGCTAACCACCTATTTGCCAAAGCTGTTAAGTGTTATTTTGGGGTTACACAAGTTCATTATTTGGGCCATGTCATTTCCTCTAATTGTAAGACCCATCCCATTAATACGAGTAATTGAGCGAGAAATTACTTGGTTTGGAAGTTCTAATTCAAAACATTTCATCATTTACATAACACATCAACATTTAGTCCATACACATCAGGTTCCAAAAAGATATGTGGAGTAGCATTAGTACTTAAACATGACTACGAAAGATTTTCCAAAAACCAAGTTTTTTTTAAAAGGTTAATTTAAACGTTGCGGAAGCGGACAAGTCGAGCGCGTTCGGTTCTTCTATCAAGCCTTGATCACCAACCATTTAGCGTAGTTAAGTACCTGGGGTTAAACACGATTAAGTAACCCATTATTCGTTAACATGAATGTCTAGTATTGAAAGGATAATAAAATGAAGTTTTTTTTACATAACCTTTACCCGGGCGGGTAAGTGTTTTACCTGGCCGGGTAAACCTGCTGTTAGAAACTACCTTCTTTCATCAGAACCTTTACCCGGGCGGGTAAGTGTTTTACCTGGCCGGGTAAACCTGCTGTTAGAAACTACCTTCTTTCATCAGAACCTTTACCCGGCCGGGTAAGTGTTCTACCTGGGCGGGTAAACCTGCCCTTTTTCCTGCACCTAGCTACACTTTTAGTGCAGCTTCAAGGCCATTTATGGGACTTCTTGGGACTTGTTAATGGGTCATAATACATACCTCTTACATGATTAAATATATGTTTGGATTCTTCGTTCGGTTTCTAACCCAAAAACCATGAATTTTCTATCAATCTTTAAGCTAACCTGACTAGTTTTGCACATATCTAAATCATAAGAATTCATGGTTTCCAAGTTCTAGTTATGGTTTTTACCACTTGTCAAGTCCCAACTTGACTAGAGGACTTCCCGCCCAAGTCATTTATGCCGTGTTTTGCGGTGCCTCGTGTCCATGGCCACATGTGCCATTTCTCTTGGTCTCGTTCGCTCGGCCTCTATGACTTGCGACATGGGTTTTTATTCAACCTATTCTATCCCTTGGAAACCACCAAAAACATCTTTTACTAAATGATACGACCATAGTTACCATTCGTGATTATGCATACATATGTTTATTATAACAAGTCATAGGTGTGACTTACCTTAGTCGTGACCTTTTAGCTTCAAATCCTTACCCGAGTGGCTTCCCGTGGACTCAAGCTTGGCACCTAGATGAGTATTGCACACAAACATTTAGGTACTTACTCATAGGCTTATTTGTACATACTCATACAAGTTTTTATCACAAGAATGTAGCCTCTAATGAAATCGAGTTTCTTTGAGGCGTTTCATCAAACACCTTGTAGGCGTCTTTAAACAAGGTTATTTTCTATGACTAAAGGACCTCATTAATCCCTTTTTAACACAATTTCAATAACATAGCATAAGCTTAAGCATTCAAATCATGAGTTTCATTCAAAATTCATAACATAGATGATTCTTTTCTACTTCTAAAGCATCTCCTACCATTTTATCAAAACCCATACTTTCTACAACATGGATTCTTAAGAATCCATCATCATGCAAGTATTTTGCAAAACACACACAATTTAACATGTATTGAGACCCTCTAATACTAGAGCAACCTCTACTAACTCTTAGTTTCACGTTTTTAGAACAACACATAGTTATCACTTAACCATGTATGAACAATTCAACAAATCAAGCAAATTGAATGTTACCTAGATGTTTGTTAGGCCTAGATGACCCGTTTTTGGGCAAATGCAAGCAAAAACCTTTTCGATTTGACCTTGAATCAGCTTGTTCTTGAGTTTTAGGTTAAGTGTGTGTTTTTAGTGTGTGTTTTGGGGTGGGGATCGATTTCCCTGCCTTGGAGATGATCATATGTTTTAAAAACATTTTAACTTTGGTCTTTGGGCAGGTTTAGTCCCTCACAATCACCGGTTTAGCATTATGTGTTTATTTAGGCCTCTAAACTAACTAGTCCAACTCGGTTATTAGGCCAAAATGGAAATACTAATATTTCCTTGTCATGAGTTCGGTTAGTAAACCTCCTATTAATCGCTTAAACAAGACTAAATAGAAATAAGGAAATTTTGGGGCGTTACACTAATGGTGTTGCGGTAGAAATGGATAAAGTGCAAGCGGTTTTGTCGTGGCCGACTCCCACCACGGCTAAAGGCGTTCGAGGTTTTTTGGGGTTGGCCGGGTATTACAGAAAATTCATTAAGGATTTTGGTAGTATTGCAGCTCCTTTACACAGGTTGGTTGGAAAGGTCCCTTTTTCTTGGAATACCACAACAGAGGCTTCATTCCAAGCCCTAAAGCGTGCTTTAACTTTCGCCCCGACGTTAGGCTTACCTAATTGGTCTCTTCCTTTCACGATAGAGTGTGATGCTAGTGGGGTGGGTATTGGCGCAGTTCTCACTCAACAAGGGCGCCCTTTGGCTTATTTTAGTGCTCCACTAAAGGGCACTATGCTCTCGTGGTCGACTTATGAAAAGGAAATGTTTTCCTTAATAAAGGCGGTTCGTAAGTGGCGACATTATTTGCTGGGGTGCCCATTTGTGGTTAAAACGGATCACATGAGCCTCAAATATTTATTAGAGCAACGAATCACGACCCCGACCCAAGCACGTTGGCTATCTAAGCTTTTGGAGTATGATTATCGTATTGAGTATAAAAAAGGCACTACCAATAGAGGAGCTGATGCTCTTTCGCGGCAACCAGAGATTTGTTATATAGCCTTTTTCCCATCCTTGTTCTACAATTTGGCAAGATATACAACAAGAGGTCAAGACTAATTCTTTCTATAAGGGCTTACCTTCCACTTTGTCAGGTACTATGCATGGAAGTATTACTTGTAAGGATGGGGTATGGTATAGAAAAGGGGCCATCTTGCTAAGTCCTTCGTCTATGTTACTTCCTACTATATTAACTTTGAGCCATTCTTCTTTAGAAGGTGGACATTTTGGTTTTCACAAAACTCTAGCTAAGGTGAAACAAAGTTTCTGGTGGGCAGGAATGAAAGCATATGTCAAGAAATTTATCCGTGAATGTCAAGTTTGCCAACGATCCAAAACCGATAGCTTGAAGCCAGCCGGTTTGTTACAGCCGTTGTCGATTCCGGAACGCATATGGGAGGATATTAGTATGGATTTTATCGAAGGATTACCCGTGTCCAACGGTTTCTCAGTGATAATGGTGGTGGTTGATCGGTTGTCCAAGTACGCTCACTTTGTTCCATTAAGACACCCTTTCACAGCCGCGAGTGTCGCTCGAGAATTTGTCGCACATATTGTTCGGCTCCATGGAATTCCTTCGACTATTGTTAGTGATCGCGATAAGGTATTCATAGGTTCATTTTGGCAAGCTTTATTCAAGTTGCAAGGAACAGTTCTATGTATGAGCTCTAGTTATCACCCACAGACGAACGGCCAGACCGAGGTTGTTAATCGAACGCTAGAGCAGTACCTTCGTTGTTTCGTCGGGGAGAAGCCGCGAAAGTGGGTCGAATGGCTGCCTTGGGCGGAATATAGTTATAACACCTCTGTTCACACCTCCACTAAAGTGACACCTTTTCAGGTGGTATATGGACGCTTACCTCCCAAGCTTGTGCCATACGTTCCGAGCACTACCGATGTGCAACAGGTGGACGAGTTCCTTCAAGACCGCGATAAGTTGTTAAAGAAGCTATGTGACAATTTATTGGCGGCCCAGAACATGATGAAAATCAATGCTGACCGTGACCGTCGGGAATTGGAATTCAAGGAGGGCGATTTGGTATTCATTAAATTGCAGCCTTATCGCCAAACTAGTGTGGCCGCCCGACTATCGGTTAAGCTTAGCCCAAGGTTTTATGGGCCATATAAGGTTTTAGCGCGGGTCGGGCTAGTGGCATACCGGGTTGAGTTGCCTCCATCCACGATGTGTTCCACGTTAGTTTACTTCGTCCATGTGTGGGTCGGGTAACTGAGCCGGATCCTGTTCCGTTGGATGAACCGCTACAACTTCCATCGGGGCCCCAACCGGAGAGTATTTTAGAGGAGAGGGTGGTTCAAAAGGGCAAATATCGACCCAAAACGGAAGTACTGGTGAAGTGGGTCGGGCATTCCCGGGAAGAGGCCACGTGGGAAAATAAATGGAGGTCCTTCGCGCTTATCCGTTATTTCGCGTTGAGGACAACGCGAGTTCGAGTGGGGTGGATTGTTATGTGCCCCAGCCTAATGTCATACAGCCCGCATCGTCTCAGGAGGCCGGGTCAACCATGTAAGCTGGGTCAAAGGGAGTTGGACATGCAACATACTAATTGAATGCAACTTTATATTTTATTTTATTATGAGTCGATTGATGTGCTAGAATAAAGGAGATATTGGAGGATGCTTCATGTTTCCAGTAACGTTTTTAATTAAATTTTATGATTATGTTGATTGTAATCTCCTTAAAAGGAGCAGCCTTTCATATTGGAAGATATCAGAAAAAGCTGCCTCACATCTCTTCTTAATTTTTCTTACCTGCTCTTTTTTTTTCTTAACTATTGAATCGAACCAATCAATCCACATCAACTTGCTGATGATCCGATAATCCGCACATGAACAACATCCATCTCTTAAATGGCGGAACCTCCTTGAATCCTTGGCTATGATGTAATTCTCAACAATGTTGGAAATATTCTTGACTCCAGCGTGACGGTCAGTGCAAGTTTGCCAGTTCTTTATTACAACAATTGGTGATAGTGAGTGTGTTTCGAGTGAATGTGAAAGCAATCGTTAACCTCTCACTATGATATTTAAGATATTCTACTTTAACATCCTCATTTACATTTGTTCTTGCCGTTTGCTTTTGACACATTTGGATCTCTGGCCCCTGAGGCAGTACGGTTCCTGAAACGAGTGCAGAAGGTGGTCCACAGTGACTCGCAGAGCCTTAAGAACCAAGGGTTTGTGTTTAGCAGGATAGGCTTTGCGATTCAAAAGCGGGATAGTGGCGCAGCTTGTTGCCCGCTTACCCACCATCTAAATGTTACTTGTTTTGTCTATGGTAATGAAATAAGAAATTGGAATGACAAAAAAATACATTTTGAAGGATCACACTTTTGCCTGGCATTTGTAGAACATCAGTCTTGTAAATAATATCCTCAATTTGAGGATATGTTGTGGCATTTGTAGTAAAAATGTGAACATTGTGACTCACTTCAATCCAGTGTTCTGTTTCATTGCCACCTACTGACAACTTCCCATTGTTCTGCTTCTGCATATATATTAGACATGTTGGCGTACGGCGCGGCATCCCTGAGAACATTGAATTGTGCTTCTGTCGTTGATATAACAAGATCTTGTGTGCCCTACAAGTTCCGACAACTGAAGACAGCAATCCATATCTGTATAATAGATCAACCTTGGATGCATAATGTTGTCTTTTGACATCAGTCCTGTATTTTGAGTCTTAAGTTTCATGATCTTGACCTTTCTCAACAAGGCTACAAGCAGTTAGACCCGAAAAGCTCACTGAATCTAGCAGGTCCACATAGGTCCTTAATGTCACATCACCATCCGCTTCTTGTGCATAAGTAAGAGACTATTTCTACTAGGCATTTCCTTAACCTCAAACACTTGTATTGCATTTTTTGTGTACCGCAATGTTGTTGTGCATCTGCTAATCTGAGAGACTATTTCTATTAGGCATTTCCTGAAAACACTTGTATTGCATCTTTTGTGTACCCCTATGTTGCATGCATCATACATGTCCAGGAGAAATGTTTGACATGCAACATAATGCGATCATGACATAATGTAACTCTTTCTATATGAAAAGAGATGTATGGAATTGTATTATGAGTAGAAGTTATGAAAGGCATTGGACACACATACATTCCAGACAAAATTGGATTTCATAAGTCATAACAAGTTAAAGTAAACTGGCCATGTAAATGAATCGAACAAAGCTTGAGTGCTTGTTCATTTTCATTTGTTTAGCTTTTAACCGAATAATTCAGGGCCGGCCCTGAGCATGGGCCGCGTAGAGCCGGTCCGACCCTCAAATGGGCTCGAAATTTTGTTAAAAATTTACACACACACACACACAAACTCACACACATTGAAGAAACAACAGGTATAACTTATCCGTAAAACAAATAAGTTTGGTTTGATACTCGTGTTCGCTCAGATTATAATCCTTCGCTCACGCTAATGCCCGAGACCGTAACCTTAAGTGGTGATACGAGAAGTGTAACGTGTGTGGTGAAAGTAGGAACACAAGAATATAAATGGTTCGGTCTAGATCGACCTACGTCCACTGCAAAGAGAGGTATATTATTGCTCGGAATATTACAAGGATGATTACAAGTATTTTCTCTATTCTAATTCTTGCATGAAGTGTTTCTTCCTCTATAAAGGAGAGTAGATCTCCTTTTTATAGGAAAAAGCATGGGCCAATCGATATGGCCCACGAAGGGAGTAATCGATCTGGTCCTTGGCTCAGGCTCAGGCTCAGGCTCAAATGTCTTCGGCCCAGAAAATGGCAGGAAACAGGTGACAATTAATGTTGATGTGAGAGAAGACATGACTTGGTCTGCAGAAAATCCACGACATCCTCAGAGAGCTGAGACCCTCAAAGGGAGAAGTCTCTTGTGCTGAGGTAGTAACAGTCTTCCTTTTCTTGGAGGATGCCTGGGCCTTAGGCTTAGGATCAGGAGGGGGACTGGCCATCCTGGAGCTGGATGGTAAAGTGACCTTGGCAGCCTTGACATCCTGGCTGTCAATATCATCCAGGTCGAAGAAGGCAGTTTTCTTTGGTGAAAATAATAAGAAACATAGGTTTAGATAGGTATACATAACAGGACAGAAACATCCTCAGGATGTAACAGGTAATACTTACCAGACATTTCTGTGGCTTGGCTAGTGGTGTAGCTTTCCTCTACGTCGAATGTCCTTGCTGAGGGAGGTAACTCAATCACTTCCTTGTATCTTATGAAAGCGTCGTCAAAAGGAGGAGCAAGTTTAGCAAAAGAAGCACCTGTGACACAAAAATTTTCAGAATGTTAGTAATATCCTCAGGATATAACTACAAAAAAATTTCATCTTCAAAATAAACTTATCATCTTAAAAAAATGTTTACCACTTTTTAAATAAGACATAGGGATATCATTCCCTAAAGGAATGGATTCCCTCATCAGAAAGAAAAACTTTGACTTCCAGGACCTATCAAATTTTGTGACATTAAACAGGAAAGGAGGTTCTTTGTTAACAAGATGAAGAACATAACGGTTTGACTCATGTGTTTTCAACTTATATATGTAAGACAGGTCTCCTATCTTAAGATGGATGCCATGGTTCTCGATGATCTTGTTACAGACCATCTAGATCCTCCATATCTTCGGCATAGCCTGAGCATACGCCATCCCAGTAACATCAAAGAAATCTTTCATAAACTTGGGGAATAGATATTTTAGGCCAAGATGGAATGGCAGGTACAAGAAGCAGACCCAAACAGAGGATGCAAAATCAGATTTTATACTCTAATCATAGGGACGAATAACAGCAGAACTAGGGAAGGCCCCTGAGTTCTTTAAGGCCTGAATATCCCTATCATTGAAGGAGCAAACCTCCCGTTCAGTTTCCTTAAGCAGGTTATGGGGAATGAATTCTTTAGAGACTCCTACACTCCCAGATGCTCTTATTAACTTTTTGACCATCCTCAGAATTTTTTGTTTGAAAAAGTTTTGAAGGATGAAAGAAAAACAGAGAAGAAGAGAAAGATTACCTTTCTAATAATCTTGTTGTGATTATAAAGGAAGGAACAAGGTCTAGATATAGACGGTGGAAGGTGATGATGTGTAACGGTCATCAAAAAATTATAGCCGAAAAAGTAGCCGTTGTCATCTTGACAAACGTCTAATCAAGCTCATCAGATAAGATTTTCAATTAAAAAATATTATAACCGTTTGAGATATTAACGGTAACATATTTTTGGGGACAATTGTTGGTGGTGAAATCCTCAAGATGATTTTACCTTGTATATTCTATGTGACATCCTTAGAATACTGAAGGACTAAGCAGGGTTCAGGATGTAACGGTGTTTTACCTTATGTGCATCCTGAGGATAGACTAACGAATTATCTTATTATGATATTATTGTAGGTACACTTAATCAATATTAATGCTTGCAACTCTTCCCTAACGGCTATATTGTCTTACTCAAGTCAAAGGAGCTGATCATGGAAGAGCTATACGTGTGGAGCAAGTCCATTGCTAAAGAATAGGTCAACCATATAACCATCCAACGATAAATGAAAGGTGAAAAACAAGGAAACGGTTAAACAACGTCTATATTGGTTAACCACTCTTCAAAGCTGACTTGAAACAGTCCACTGGCTCTTTAAAGAAGGCAGATATCATGGGATCTTCTATTTATTCACTTGTAAACTATAAATAGGGGTGTGATGAACGAAATAGGACACTTGACTTACACTGAGCTGCTTGACACTTACTCGATACTAGCTTACTCGCAATAGAACACCTGATACTCTCTATTCACACACACAAATACTACATTGTAATCTTAGCAATTCGTTCATCACTCTTCCAAAGTTGTAATTTTTTTTACCAAATTAATATTAACAAACAAGGCAGGGGCCTAGTCTCCTCCCGAGATTTTATGCCGGCGATCAGCATTGATCAAGGGCTTTCCACGTATATCGAGTGTTGTTCCTTTGTTGCATTACATTTACATTCGTCTATCTTTGCTCGTCTTATCATTTTGTCAGATAGTACATCCTCATGATATAACTATCCATCCTAATCAATTCCTTTGCCATCTTGAGTATAGTTGTCAATTATTGTTTCTTTGATATTCTAACGTGTCATTTTCAAGATATAACCAAGTTTTTAACATTTTTAACAGTTTTAGCACTCTAACTCACATTTTCTAATTTAGAAAATAAAGTTATTTTTATAAAGCAGTTTTTGACCAAAACAGATTTACCTTATCTTTATTAATTAAGCTTTTTTAAAACTCAAATTAACTATATATCAAAACAAAATGGCCATGAATAATATCTAACTAAGGTTTGATTATACTTAACTAAACTATGGTTAGCTTCTTTTGTCTTCTTTGACTGCTATGTTGACCAACATTTAACATTTCTTTACCGACTCAACCTATTGGTATAATTTACACTATTTTTAAGAATCAAATAAATTAAAGAATATATATATAGGGTCAAGATCTTGTACAAAGTGTTTTTTTTGTGAGAAGTGTGAGAAGGTGTTTTGGCCATTGGATTATCTTAATCTAGGATGTGGATTAATTGGATGGCATTTTTGTAATTAATGTTATAATTTTATTAATTGATTATGCCATTAAGGGTATGATAGTAAAATACACACTCTAAATAAATGTTTCATTAAAACCTCATCTCTCACCTCTCTTCTCATATTAATTATGATTCTTAAAAAAAGATGATTATAGAAACCTCCTTTTTTTTTATACGCAACTTTCACAGTTTGGGGTTCTTTTTCATCAAAAGTGTCAAATAAATTTGGGAGCTTTTCCTAGGAAAATCACGTTTTTCTAGTTGTGTTATTAGTTTTTTTTTTTCATTTATATATTTTGATTGTTTTTTAAAATATGTAGTTATGCATATGAGGCTATGAACTATACTCATAAATGTATGTATAATTGTGTTTTAAAGTACATTCTAGTGTGTTTTTTGAATGTGCTACTGATTGTGTATGATGAAGATAAAACACACTGGATTGTGGAGAAGATGATATAAAACACACGGGACTGTTAAAACACAAAGTTGAGAATATGGTGATAAAACACACGGGTATGAACGTAAAACACCTTCTGGATGAAGCAAACACACAACATGACAAATGAATAAACACATTCATTTAAAACACCCTAGTATGAACGTAAAACACCACAGTATGAGATTTGGATAATTGATATAGTTGAATGTGAATGGCAATACGAGCAGAATGATTCTTTATAAGAAATCAGTAAAATTCTTGTAAATTCAAACAAAATCTCTAATAAAACTCTTATTTAATAACAAAATTAATTACACACATTATCTCCTAAAATAAGTTTAACAACCCAAATTACATTATTACAATGATACCCCTCTAGTTAAAAAAATTGGTTGTCACATGTCACATCTAGATTGGTTCTCACACTTCTCACAAAAAAATTGATTTTGTATAAAAACCTAAACCTATATATATACACTCCCAAAATCATACATATTATTGACACTACTCCACGTGTGAACCTCCATGCAAACCTCAAAGTCACCATACATATTAGAATATAACTATAAGGTACACCATATGTTTCTTCTATTAACATATCCAGCTAGCACCACCACATCCAATCAATACAACAACCTACAATGGCAAAACTAACACTTATCTTGCCCACCTTTGTCACCCTTGTAGCCTTCGCTACAGCACACAAAACCATCTTCACCACCACCATCGATGACGGGAACTCGGTCTCAGAATAAAGGCGGTGCAGCCAACGGTTACAGGGACAAAGGTTGTATTTGAAAGTAACATTTTGCAAACTTTCAAGGTGGATTAGCTTTCTTCATAAACAGATCTGATTACCACCGTCCCCGGCGCAATGCGCGGGAAACCACCTAATTGTAATCATGACTAAAAAATCATGACATATCACTTTCAAATTATTTAATTTATCCCATCACATCTCAATCAAAACAAACTCATACCAAGGAGATGCCAGTTGTTTGATGTCCATCATCTTCATCTTCGAGTAGTTACTAGTTACTTATCTCAGAGGAAAACAAAACACCCATCCAAGATCCTCTCAAATTTAACCCAATCTTTAATCCTTTTCTTCATTCATTCATTCCCTCCAATCCCATTAAACCCAATCAATCAAGAAATGAGCTATCAGAACTACCCACCACCAGGTATTTCCAATTCTCCTCATTTTATTTAAATTAATTAATAAATAATGATTTCAAACATCATAAAAACTTATATACCACTTTTTGTTTGTTAATTAAAGGATACGGGTCTCCATATCCACCACCACAACCACAAGGCTACCCATCTGCACCACCTTTTCCTCCACCGGGTCATCAGTACCCGGATCCATCTGGGCCTGGTGGGTATCCATATCCACCACAGCCACATCATCCACCACCTTATCAAGGATACTTTAATCAGAATTATCAGCAACCACCTCAGCCTCCTTACCAGGTTTATCATCATCACTGTGAGCATCATGATTATCAGCAACAAGATGGCTGCTCTTCTTTCTTTAAAGGCTGGTATGTTACGAGAATTTAAGCGATAGTTGTATTTGTTATATTGCAAAAACAGTTGCTTTATAATTTTTTTTATAGATGATGTAATGGTTAGGTTTCAGACAATGAAAACATGTAGTTATATTAAAAAATATTTGGTTAGTAATGTTTACATAAGTCTTTAATGTCATATGATAGTTGTATTTGCTCTACTGAAAAAGAGTTGCTTAATAATGTTCTATGGAATTATGGATGATGTAAATAGGGTGTAAGCAAGCCGAACCCAAGCTCAATTAACTTATGAGAGCTCGAGCTCGGCTTAGGCTCAAGCTCGGTTTGTTTATTATATATTAGTTAGTATATTAAATAAAATTAATATAAATAATAGGCTTGTTTAGACTCGCATGCTCGATAAGTGAAGCTCGGGCTTGTTACTAAACAAGCTTATATTTAGGTTCGGGCTTGGCTCATAAAAAGTTCAAATAAGCTCGGCTCAGCTTGTTTACTAAACAACTTTTAACGAGGGGTACATATTATTAAATTATTGAATATCCATAAAACCAATACTAGACTAAGGCTCGGCGAGCCTGGTGAGCTTCACATGCTACGCTCAAGCTCGGGCTCGATAAGTAAACGAGCTTTGGTTTAGGCTCATTCTTGTTTCGGGCTCGATAATGCTCGGCTTATTTCGAAGCTTTTTATTGAGTCTAGTGCGAGTAGCTCGCTAGCGGCTCGGCTCGTTTGCACTCATGTAATAGTTAGGTTTCATAAAATGAAAACTTGTAGAGAGTAGGAATACTTGTTAAATTGAAAAGGAGTTGCTTACTAATGTTTACATAAGTCTTTAAGGGGATATACAATAACATAATATATCAGTGATGTGGTAGTGTACATTTTGTTTTTTGCAGTCTGGCTGCCCTTTGCTTTTGTTGTGTCTTGGAAGAATGCTTTGGTTAGGGATTTTTGCAGTTGGATTTATTTGTGTGCTATGGTTTCACAATGATGCCACCACTGAGAAGGCCTGGGTGTTATTGGTAAATTAGTATTTATATTTTTGGTTTTTCGATAAATTGGACGAGTTATGTTTGGATATGCAAAATTATTATACGTTGTACATGTTGGTTTTAATGTTTTATACTTTGAAATGAAATTGTTAAGAACAAGAATAAGAACCAAACTTTTGCTTTCATGCTATTATCATGTAATTCTATATCTTTTGTTCCTTTTTTTATTGGCCTTGAATGGTGGAACCTCCTTGAATCCTTGGCTATGATGTAATTCTCAATAATTTTGGAAATATTCTTGACTCCAGTGTGACGGTCAGTGCAAGTTTGCGAGTTCTTTATTACAACAATTGGTGATAGTGATGTGATTCGTGTGAATGTGAAAGCAATCGTTAACCTCTCACTATGGTATTTAAGAGATTCTACTTTGACATCCTCATTTTCATTTTGAAGGATCACACTTGTGCCTGGTGGATACCCTTTCTCTTCCGCCTTAATAGAACATCAGTCTTGTAAATAATATCCTCGATTTGGGGATATGTTGTGGCATTTGCAGTAAAAATGTGACCATTGTGACTCACTTCAATCCAGTGTTCTGCTTCATTGCCACCAACTAACATCTTCCCATTGTTCTACTTTTGCATATATATTAGACATGTTGACGTACGGTGTGGCACCCCTGAGAACATTGAATTGTGCTTCTATCACTGATATAACAAGATCTTGTGTGCCCTACAAGATTCGGCGACTAAAGACAGCAGTCCATATCTGTATAATAGATCAACCTTGGATGCATAATGTAGTCTTTTGACATCAGTCCTGTAATTTGAGTCTTAAATTTCATGATCAAGACCTTTCTCAACACGGCTACAAGCAGTTAGACCCCGAAAAGCTCACTGAATCTAGCAGGTCCACATAGGTCTTTAACGTCACTTCACCTGCCATCCCCCTGTTGTGCATAAGCAAGAGAGACTATTTCTACTAGGCATTTCCGCGAACACTTGTATTGCATCTTTTGTGTACCCCTATGTTGCATGCATGTCCAGGAGAGATGTTTGACATGCAACATAACGCGATCATGACATAATGTAACGCTTTCTATAAGAAAAGAGATGTATGGAATTGTGTTATGAGTAGAAGTTGTGAAAGGCATTGGACACACATATATTCCAGACAAAATTGGATTTCATAACAAGTGAAGTAAATTGGCCATGTAAATGAATCAAACAAAGCTGACTGCCTGACTGCTTGTTCATTTTCATTTGTTTAGCTTTAACCGAATAATGAATATACATGAACATTTTAACAAACATATTCTTTTAGCGCTTAAGCGGAGGATCTAAAAATCTAAAATTATTTGGATTGACTGAAAAGCGAAACCAACTTGATCATGACATCCGAACATGTGGTTCTAAACGAATTTTAAAATCTGAAAACAAATTGAATCTAATGAAAGCCGATTTGCAAAGATTTTTTGCCCTCTAATTATATTATATATATATTAAACGGAGAGGTGTTACAAATAGTTTATTTCCAACTTTTTAGTTTTCGCCTTTTTTTTTTTTTTTTTTTGCTTTCTTTATTAAGTTTTTTTTTTTTTTTTTGCGTTTTGACCACCAACTTTTTTATTAAGTTTTTCTATTCCTATTTTGGCCACATTTTCTTTTCCTTTCTTTAAGTGTTCTTTTTTTTTCCTCATTTTGGCCACCAACTTTTTGGTTAGCTTTTTCTCCCACAATTTTTATTTTTCCACCGTTTTAGCCACCAACTTTTTGGTTAAGTTTTTTTTCCCCTTTTTTCCCACATTTTATTTCTTTTTTTTTACGTAGTGTCCGTCTACGTTCGTATAGTACTTTCGTCTCCGTTCGTCTGTAACACCGTTTTTGGTTAAGTTTTTTTTCCCCTACTTTTGCCACATTTTATTTCTTTCTTTTTTACGTAGTGTCCGCCTATGTTCGTATAATACATTCGTCTCCGTTCGTCTGTAACACCCGATCTTTAACCCAAGTTGCTCTACGTTCGTATGGTATTTTCGTCTACGTTCGTATAGCAATTTTTTATACGCCGTTAGTCTACGTTCGTACAGTACGTTCGTCTCCGTTCGTCAACGTAAGTTGTTTTAATTTTCTTTCCCAATTTGGACACCGACTTTTTGGTTAAGTTTTTTTTCCCATTTTCGCCACCAACTTTCGTTTACGTTCGTATAATACTTTCATCTACGTTCGTGTACGTTCGTATAATTCTGCCATCTACGTTCACGTTCGTATAGTTCTTTCGTCTACGTTCGTATAGTACTTATGCCAACGTTCGTCTGCATTCGTATAGTACTTTCGCATACGTTCGTGTGCGTTCAAATAATTCTTTCGTCTACGTTCGCCTATGTTCATATAGTTCTTTCCCCTACGTTCGATCTCCCATTGCGTAGATCATGGCCAACGGCGCAACGCGCCGTACTTCGAAAACAATAGTTAATATTTATCTTTGATAAAATTTATTATCATGGATGTGAATAAACTTTTTTTTTTTTTTTTTGCTTTCTTTATTAAGTTTTTTTTTTTTGCGTTTTGACCACCAACTTTTTTATTAAGTTTTTCTTTTCCTATTTTGGCCACATTTTCTTTTCCTTTCTTTAAGTGTTCTTTTTTTTTCCTCATTTTGGCCACCAACTTTTTGGTTAGCTTTTTCTCCCACAATTTTTATTTTTCCACCGTTTTAGCCACCAACTTTTTGGTTAAGTTTTTTTTCCCCTTTTTTCCCACATTTTATTTCTTTTTTTTTTTTACGTAGTGTCCGTCTACGTTCGTATAGTACTTTCGTCTCCGTTCGTCTGTAACACCGTTTTTGGTTAAGTTTTTTTTCCCCTACTTTTGCCACATTTTATTTCTTTCTTTTTTACGTAGTGTCCGCCTATGTTCGTATAATACATTCGTCTCCGTTCGTCTGTAACACCCGATCTTTAACCCAAGTTGCTCTACGTTCGTATGGTATTTTCGTCTACGTTCGTATAGCAATTTTTTATACGCCGTTAGTCTACGTTCGTACAGTACGTTCGTCTCCGTTCGTCAACGTAAGTTGTTTTAATTTTCTTTCCCAATTTGGACACCGACTTTTTGGTTAAGTTTTTTTTCCCATTTTCGCCACCAACTTTCGTTTACGTTCGTATAATACTTTCATCTACGTTCGTGTACGTTCGTATAATTCTGCCGTCTACGTTCACGTTCGTATAGTTCTTTCGTCTACGTTCGTATAGTACTTATGCCAACGTTCGTCTGCATTCGTATAGTACTTTCGCATACGTTCGTGTGCGTTCATATAGTTCTTTCGTCTACGTTCGCCTATGTTCGTATAGTTCTTTCCCCTACGTTCGATCTCCCATTGCGTAGATCATGGCCAACGGCGCAACGCGCCGTACTTCGAAAACACTAGTTCTTTTTAACACACAACACCCCTTTGATTTTTCTTTGTTGCAATATATACAAACAGTTGAGGTAGAAGGTGAAAGTTGCCTAAAAGCTTAATAGTAAGCATTATTTGGCAACACACGTCAAGCTTTAAAAGAAAGCGGATCAGATGCCCTTTAGATTGTCGCGAAGTGGACTCATTTCATTAATTTACTAAAGTGTCACCGAACTCGGGACTCATTTTCCAGCACAAGACTGTAAAATAACCCAAAAGGGAGAACAATAAAAAGAACGTGGCCAAACACCGCACCACCATGGTGTGGTCATCACTCAGAAGCAAACATCCTGAGATAATCAAAGTCGACGAAGAAAGTTCGGATTTCCATGGGTCCAAGTTCTACCAGTAGCTTTTCAGGATCAACAGCACCTCCCCTCATAATCTTGGCTTCTGATGAATCTTTGACTTTCCAGTTTAACCGCTTCTTCTCCATCTCACCTCGTTCTTGATTACCAGATAGATTCATTTCTGTCACTTTGCTTATCTGGAAAAGAAATCACACAGATCAAAAGGACAATCCTAGTTGGCATCAGCCATTTTTATATAATGCCATGATAAATAGTTTAATACCTTTCTATTTGGGAATAGCTTCTTCAGCTCCACACTCGCCATTCCGGAATAATCTTTGTCCTCTCCCACCTTTCAAACCATGTAACAAACACCCTTTAAGTATCATACTAGATGCCACATGACAAATTATAGCAAATAGAACATGTTGAAGTTGAAGGAAAACCTCGTAAAGATGAGCCAAACGAAGTAGTACTGTTCCACTTTCAAGCTCCTGCAATGATCCAATACAATATAATATAATCAAGGAATGACAAGTGTCCAGTGTCTCATTTCAAAAGGCGTTTTAGGTAATAATGGAAGAAAACAATATCCAAGATGTTCCAAGGGCACGGGTTGCCAAAAGTTAACACAACAAATGAAACAAGTTCATGCTAGGCATAGTATTTAGTATCATAATAAGATCTTTGATATGCAAATGAAGGCAAAGTTAAAATGGGAAATTTTTATTTCCCGAAAAATTTAAGACTGAAACAACGAACAATCAGGGCAATGTATACCTGTAGAGTTATAATTGCTGTGTTGATTGGCAAGCTATAGGATGCATCAATCATTGAGAATGATGATGCATGAGAATTTACCCAATCATTTCCATCCTGCAAGAGTATATGTATAAGAGACATGAATGCACACATATAGAAACCCAAAGGATACATATATGCATACACACACCAACAAAGAGAGCAAGGCTACTAAAGAAAATCACATTACCTGTTCTGCAAATGCTAAAAGGAGTGGAGAATAAATTTCTTGACCAAATGTGCGACGCCACTTGGCTCCATCACCCATGGGATCGATTCTAACATAATACTTTCCTATGAGCTACAAAACACCATACATGAATTTACATCTCATGAAGGAAAGAAAGTGAGTGTATATTTAACCTTTTTTTTTCTAAATGAACAAGTATTACTATGAAGCAACATGCTTACCACCAAGCCCTTGCAATCATCGACGACACATATCGTCTCATTTAGCACCTCACCAACACCTTTGGCATCATCGAACAATAGCCTCCTGCAAAAACACATTAAAGATAGCAACAAATTAGTGTACCATATATAAACACGGCTCCTTTTACATATTAAGTTTTCCTTCTACGCACTTGTTGCATACAGTACTTGAAAGTTGAAACTCGCTAAAAGTATTAGGCATTCTTCTACAACAGTAGTCTATCTATAAAGTTAATTATACGTCACTGATGACAGAAAATCATACCTATGGAGCATTAGTTCTATTTGGCCATCTACTAAACTCGAGCCACCCACTGCACGATCTACTAACACCGAGAGTTCCGTAGTTCCATCCTCAACATAAGCTCCAAGGTTTATCTAAGCAATCATGCGTACATACCGATACGAAGGAAACAAGAAGTCAATACAATAATGAAAAAGTTAAACAAGTTACCGTATATTGTTGCATTTAGAAAAGGTTTTCACTTTGAATCTAGGAATTCACGATGTGCATTGTGCATCTTATAAAATATATCCACAGCAGACAATTCCCAATGTGCAATGTGGTTACAGGTAAGTAAATTATGAATTATTATGCACGTACCGGGTAGTAATTTCCAGCAACTGGCTCATTAACTTCCAGATCCCAGTCAGTTCTGTAATCAAGAACCTGCAAAACAGTGATTTATACCAGGCTGCATATATATGATACCGTAAATTTAAGAGAGGAGTTTTAATATAAAATTATAGCCATATATCTATATACCCTTTTGATGAAGTCTCTCCCATTAGAATCAGTATAGAATGCCTTGTTTGTCTTTAAGCTAGTTGTGATCTGAGTTGTTATTTCTTTCCCAACACCATCATCTATAGGTATAGGTCCAAGCTAGCACCAAATTGTAGAAATATGTAATTAGATGATATGTATTTGTTAACAGAAAACTACCATTACATCATAGAATCAAGCTAACAGAAAACTTACCATAAACTCCATTTCAGCATGCTCCTTATCTTTGTATACACGAGTGACCTGTGTGCAAGAGCTTTATATAAAACATGAAATTGGCAGTTACCACATCCTTAATATGCTACACCTTCGACAAGTAAATACCTGATGCACCCATGGCTTGATCTCTTGATGCAACTCGTCCAATAATGGACCCTTTATAACTCTAAAATCTTTCTGTAACAAAACTTGCAACGTGTAATGGAGTTCTTATGTTAATCACCCAAAATAGGACAGCAAAAGGAGAATGCTTACCGTTCCTGCAGGTTTTATGGGAAATTTGCCATTAGGACGGAAGATGTAAGCTCCAGAGGCCTTCAAAACACAATAACGACTTCAGAAGATGAACAAAAGTTCAGGTAACTAAGTGAACTGAGCCAACTTTATTTAAAAACCCACACAGACAAATTTCAATTTACCTGATTTGTGCTATCATGCCCAGAATAGTAGCTGTATGAGTATTCATAGGATTCTTCAACCTTGAATCGTGTGCCAAGAAAGAGATGTTAATATTAGGTTTGATAAAACCATTATCACATGGCTGCTGCAATTTAATAAATATAATTTGATTTACTAATTATAAATACCAAGCTTCTGTTATTGATATAATGTGTAAGCTTTTCTTGATCTGTATCAAAATGCAGCTTCAAATTTCCTCCACCAAGAACTGCAGTTTTATCACTGGTATCTGAAGTTGAATTCCACACTATTGACATTGTTGAACTCATATCTGCTAATCATTATCACAGGTATCGTTTTTCATATTATCTCAACTGCTGGACAGCTTAAATTACAAATCGTAACAACAGATTCAATGAGTTGACCTGTGTCTTTGGCACTTGAGACAATGTAGGTGCTGAAACCAAGAGGTGGTACAGATGCCGTGAATCCTAGCCAATATTGGGGTGTAGTACTTGGAGTTTTACCAGTATATGCTTGAACATGGTAATACCTATTGTCCAATGGGTGGTTGAACATGGGAATAAGCTGCGATTTAATTACTTTTCCATCTGAATCTAGGACCATTATTTCATGGGAAGAAACCTGCAGCAATTTTGTATTATATCAAACAGCCAAGACATTAAAAGTCAAAGTAGAAAACCAAAGTAAAGATCAGCACGCACTGGAATTCGGACCACTTCTTCTCTCTTCCATCCTATAGGGTTGTAGACAACTATCACCTTTAAAGATAAGAAAGCTTAATATGATAGTTATCTAGACATCAAAAAAAACATAAAATAAAACGGAGAGGAAGATTATGCTTACCAAACTCTTTCCATCACCCAAAACAGCTTCGGATGGAGGACAATAACTTATGTTGATGAGAGGACACTGAAATTATCAAATTACGAATTAGCGATTGGCCATATTTGTACTCAAAATTACAAAGCAATACCTGCTGCAACGTGCTAACTGATTTTTCACGGTTTCCACTTGATCTTGATGCTGTTAAAGATGCCAACGAGGAAGCAACAACTTCCTCAGCCTGCACATATGTGGGACTATAATAATCAACACACATGTAACTTCATTATTTTAAATTTAAAAATATCAATCAGGCCTCACCTTTGCATAGCCCTTTGAGATACGCAACGTATAATCAGAAGCCACGTGTTGCCTTTGTGTACCACTAACTGCATCATGATGTTGAGCAATAGCAAGAGCATCAGCTAGGGCATCTGTATTTGGTCCAGAACTGTTCCTTCCCTTGTAGAATTCTAACTGCCTTGCTGCCTGAATATGTATATCAAGGTGAGTAAACTTAATAGAACATATCTATTATTAGAAAAAAGAAAAAGAATTTTAATACAACTTACCAGATAGTAACCACTCATTGTCCTGACATAACCTTTAAAATTTGGCCTGCTAGTAAAGTATCCAGTCCAATAGGTGTTTACTTTATCCGCATATCTAAAAGATTCCATTTTGTTCTTTTAGAAATAAGATTGTGAAGAGGATACAAGGTATCAAAGCGTTCTGACATTGAAGGATAACATTGTACTCACGGGAAGAAGTCATCAGTTTTCAGAGGCCATGTTTCATTAGCTGCATATTTTGCATCTGTGTAAATGGACGGGGTAGAATATAGTGCATTCACACGCCCATCCTTAACAATATCAACTAACTTATTAGTTTCTTCACAAGTAGATTTGAGAAAAGCTATCAACAGCAAGTATATGCAAGCAAAGATAAATGTATGTCAAGAAGCAAACCGCGTTCAAACATAAAGAGCAATACCAGGTTAACGTAATGTATAAATTTGTCCATCTGCCTGAACCATGAAACTGCATATTGATAGCGAAAGTCGGTTCCCATTGCCCACATTATATGGTTTGTCCTTGTTACATTAGCCTTCACCGAAAATATAAATATAATTAAGAGAGGTAAAGATCAATATAAAACTGACGGTGAGTGGGTATTGTGGGGGTGGTGTGGGGTGGGGAGTTCATGCAGACATGCAGTAATTAATGAACTCCATTCCGTTTTACAGCAAACCACTATTACAATAAAAAACTATATCACTACTTAAAACTACAAAAAGGTTCCAGTGCATATAACAGAGATACAGTTGCATACTTGAGCAATGGCAGCGGTTACAAAATCATCGACCCGTTCTTGAACATTGTAGTCAAAAAGGAGATGATCGTCCTTCAAAACAGAATAGGCAACTAAGCAAATAACCCAAACATAAAAACCAAATATCAGACAAGTTGACTATATCTTTTGCCTTTACCTGAATAGGTGGAGATACATCATTTATCTCAAACGTGAAACCATCCGGGGGATCATAATGCCTAGGAAATATACCAGTAAATATCTGCAAGTCACCACAGAGAGACATCGATTAGCAAACACTTAAACCTTAGTCCTTATCACCAAACTAACAGAATAAACAACAACTGCAATCAAAGTATACAACATACCTGTGAAGACGAACCAAGAGACTTGGAACCCTGCCATACAATCTCAAGAGTCTTTTCATTTTTCCTCTTTTCCCTGTCTTGATAATCCATTCGAGCAAAAAACAGCGAGTCAAACCCCACCTGCAACAAAATGCAAGTAAATCAGATCAATAAAAGCATTGCTTAAACTTCTTATCAACTTACATCCCTAATCCATATTCCATACCTCAGCCCCTAGCAAGTAAGCCTGAACCGCAGAGTGACCAAATGGATCAATCTGCCAACCAACTCTCGGCTTTTGCCCAAACTCCTTGTTTATAAACATATGCCCCATAGTCGTCTGATCAATCAAATCTACGTAATGTGGCGTCGCCTCATCGTGCATACACATTCCCCCATTTCTTAAAACCACAATTAATTAGGATTAACAAACACATTAATAACAATATCTAATACATCATAATTCATAAGTGAAAGCTCAAAATAAGTCAACGCACATAAATTCAAGTTGACCGTTATTAACAAGCTCCTTGACTTTACTCTTAAGCAGCTCACTCTGTTGATTCCACCATCGCTGAAAAAACGCCTGCAGAAAACACAAAACTGATAACCTAATAACCTAATTACAATAGAAACACGAAATTACAGTAAATAATAATAATAATAATAATAATAATAATAATAATAATAATAAGAGCATACGATTTCAACGTAGATAAACTTGCGATTTTTGTCATCAAGCAGAGCAGAGATGACGGAATCCAAGACGTTTTGAACACAGGCGCCCTGTGTAAATGTAATAAATGAAATGAAATAGTTATTACTTATTAGTGTGTGTGTGTGTATATATATATATATAGAGAGAGAGAGAGAGAGTGTGTGTGTGTATATACACGAATTGAGTTATTAGCACCGGTGTAATACTGATCGACGGTCTTAAGCCAGCCAACGTCATCATGAGAGTGAGGAACTAAATGAACATTAAGTTTGTTAGGTTGTATTAATTGAGAAGTGTTATATATCATATACTTGGAGTCAATGGCCTGAAAGCAGATGACGAGAAGGAGTAAGAAGATATTATTGAGTAACCGGATCATTGTCTCCGGTGAGCATAGAGTGTAGACAGTGAAGAAGAGAGGGACGGAGTTAGGTGTTGTATTGTACAAGTCAAATAGCTTCAATGATTCTATTATAATCATAGTTGAGTAAAGCTAACGTTATATTTTATTTCTAAAAATATATTTGTACACCTACTTTATATAATTGTGGATAAGATTAAGGTATGTGTAGTTTTGTTTATCCAAATTTGTAAACAGGTATTTAAGAGTCAACAAATTACCTATATTATTGAGTAGTTTATAAACTTTCATGAATAGTACTAACGGAGTTACTATTCAACTCTGTTAAGTTACTATAATTCAGTTAAGTTGCTATTTAACTTAACGGAGTTACTATTCAACTTCGTTAAGTTACTATTCAACTCCGTCAAGTTACTATTTACTCTGCTTTTTAATTTTTTTTTCCTAAATCCGTTTTTTTTTTCTCCGTTAAGTTACTATTTAGCTCTATTTTTTTTTTAATTTTCTTTACTCAACTCTGTTAGGCTACTACTCAATTCCGTCATGTTACTACTCAACTCAACTCCGTCAGTTACTACTCAACTCTGTTAGGCTACTGTTCAGCTCCGTTAGCTTAACAGAGTTACTATTCAACTGCGTTAAGTATTTAACTCCGTCAAGTTACTATTTACTCTGGTTTTTTAAAAAAAAATTCCGCAACTTCGTTTTTTTCTCTGTTAAGTTACTATTTAGCTATGTTTTTTTTTTAATTTTCTTTACTCAATTCCGTCGTGGTACAACTCAAGTCAACTCAACTCCGTCAATTTACTATTCAATGCCGTCAAGTTACTATTCAACTCCACTCAACGCCGTTAGGTTACTACTCAACTCCGTTAGGCTATTATTCAACTCCGTTAACTTAACGGCGTTACTATTGAACTCCGTCAAGTTACTATTTACTCTGTTCTTTTAATTTATTTTTTCCCACAACTCCGTTTTTTCCTCCGATAGGTTACTATTTAACTCTGTTTTTTTAATTTTCTTTACTTAACTCTATTAGAGTGTTACTCAATTCTGTCATGTTACTACTCAACTCAACTCAAGTCTGTCAACTATTATCCGACTCCGTCAAGTAACTATTCAATGCCGGCAAGTTACTATTTAACTCCGTTAATTATTGGTTCGCTACATCCGAAAGCCAATATTCTTGCAACGTATACATCAGTAACAGACACTAGAAAATTAAAAGAAAGACTGGTGTAATACTAAAAGAAGTTGCGTCGTCCTTCCACTGTTGTGCATTACATACACAGAATTAGATACCGATTTAACCTAGGCGCAACGCGCCGCCTCGATTACCACTAGTTAAATTAAATTCAAAGATATATATTTTCAAGTTCTTCTTTACATGTGGATTTAATAAATTATATCACTTGGAGGAATCAGGATTATTAAAAGGAGTGATGTAAACATCTTAACTGAAACTTTAAAGGATGAGTAACACTAAGATATTAAGGGTTAGGGCATGGTTTGATCCCATCACAGGAATCAATAATACTTTTTTAGATTATTATCTTTCTTTGCCTTTGCTCTCTAAGACCACATGTAGTGGTGAGTTAATGGGCGTGAAAGGGGCATTTTAACACCTCATTTGAAGCCCCAACACCGCCTCTCTCCTTGTTAAAAGGGTGCTAAATTTGTCAGGAGGTTGTGGCGTGAAATATTTAACGGGGGAGGGGGCATTCATCCACCTATCAAATCCTTCCACCTCATACCACCTTCAACGACAACCAATTATCCTTTTTTTTAATTCAAATTTAATATTTTTATATACACACTCACACCACTACACCCCTTGTTACTTTCAAGCCTCTTGTGAAATCCACATGACACTTATCAAAAAAATGCCAAAGAGAGGCTTTAAATTTCACTACCACTACACATGGTTTAATTCACTCCCACTCTTTTTATCCGGTAGCTTGATCATTTCTTAACCCAAAAAAAAAGAGACAATGGTAATTGTGTTTAAAAAAAAAAAACTTTGCACGTACCAAACAATTCCTTTTTCTTTATCATTTTTTTTTTGAAGTTTACATTGTTGTATAACATATACTGTTGGTGCACACATGTCCATTATGAAACATTCATTTTGATGTCAAAATCTAAACATATAGTTTAAATGTTCATACTTCTATGTCTATATGTTTGTAAAATATGTCTGTCATTTGCTTAGAGTAAGCCATAATTAAACATGTTAAAGATCAAGCACCAAAATGACCAAAGGATTAATCAGCAGTCTCATGGTCATTCCAAGGTCTGACCGCGGATCGTCCCACATCCTTCTGTCCAATATTGTCCAAATTGTGCGCAAGCATAATGCCCATGGTCGTTACCATCAGATCGTGAAGCGACTGTATCCTTTCCAGATCATTTCCCTCAATGAAGTCAAGTCATCTAAAGCTACAAGATCATCAAGTCAGCATGCATTTGGTACAACATGCAATCCATTTTCTTTATTACTTTCTTCACTAGGTGGCCCTTAAAAAACGCACTCACCAATAATCCCCACATGAGCAACATCCGTCTCTAAAATGATGAAACCTGCTCGAATCCCTGACAATGATATCCCTCGCAGCAATTTTGGAAATAATCTTGATTGCAGCATGACAGTCCATGCAAGTTCGCAAGTTCTTCATTACAACTATTGGCGATCCTTCTGGTGTATTAATGAGTGCAAAAGCGATCGCTAACCTCTCGCTATGATATTTAAGAGATTCTACCTTAACTTCCTCATTTACATTTTGAAGAATCACACTTGTGTCTGGTTTGTACCCTTCTTTATCCATCTTCCTCCATAAAACGTCAATCTTTTTCCTAATATCCTCAATTTGAGGATGTGTTCTGTCATTTGCCGTAAAAACATGAACATTGTGGTTCACTTCAACCCAACTGTATGCGGTTACCTTCCTTACTCCCCTATCCTTCATCGCCTTTTTCACCTTACTAACATCTTCCCATTGTCCTGCTTCTGCATATATATTGGACATGTTCACATATGGTGCGGCATCCCTCAGAACCTCCATGTTGAAGAGTGCATCCGCCGCCCTTTTAGCAAGATCTTGATTCTTGTAAACCCTACAAGATCTCAGGACTGAAGATAACATGATTTCGTCTGGCTCGAACTGCATTTCATTCATTAATTTCTCTGCTTCACCAAACCGTCCACATCTGCATAATAGATCAATCATGGATGCATAATGTTCTCTTTTGACATCAATTCTATATGTTTCGGTCATAGATTTAAAATGAGCAAGACCTTCCTCAACAAGCCCACGGTGACTACAAGCAGTTAAGACACCCAAAAAGCTCACTGAGTCCGGCTTAAGACCTGATTTAATCAGCTCCTCGAAGGTCCTTAACGTGGCTTCACCATCCCCTTCTTGTGCATAAGCAGAAATCATTGCATTCCATGAGACTATATTTCTACTAGACATTTCCTCAAAAACTCGTATAGCTTCTTTTATGTACCCACATTTTGCATACATGTCCAGTAGAGCGCTACCACAAAAGATATTTGACATACAGCCTAATGTGATCATAACAGAATGCAACTGTTTCCCTAAAGAAAGAGATGTCAGATTTGCAGAAGCTCTTAAGGTGCTTGCAAAAGTTGCTTGGTCACCATAAACATAAGCTTCCCGCATTTGCTTGAAAAACTGAAGAGCTTCATCATAGCATCCTTTTTGAACATATGCAGAGATTATAGCGGTCCATGGAACCACATTTTCACGAGGGAGACTTGCAAAGATCACATTAGCATCCTCAAACCTGTCACATTTTGCATACATGTCCACCATCGCATTCCCGACTAAAATATCCAAACTGGCCTCTGTCACCAACGCTTGAGCATGGATTTGCTCACCCAACTTTAGATTCATTTCAGCTGCTGCTAGACTCAGCATTGTTGCAAATGGAAACTGTTTCCTGTTAAAGTTCGTCCGCTGTAACTCACGAAAAACATTTAAAGATTCCTTCAACCGTCCAGCCCAAACAAATCCAGTGATGACAACATTATACGACACGCAATCTCGCAACATCATCTCATCAAAGAGTCTTTTCGCATCGTCTATGGAATCATGCTTCGAGTAAAAGTCAAGAAACGCATTCGACACAAACACGTTCCACACGAAGTTGGATTTAATAACAAGCCCATGAAACTGCTGACCAAGAAGAACATCATTTAGCCCCATACATGCACATATCACCGCTGCAAAAGTAAACTCAGAAGCCCTTACACCGCAACGTTTCATTTCTATAAAAAGCTCTATAGCCCGACCGTTCATTCCATTAATTGAATAACCCGTTATCATCGCATTAAACGTCACAGAATCCCTTTCCACCATCTCAACGAAAACCCGATGAGCCAAACCAAGGTTACCACTTTTACAATAACCATCAACTAAACTATTGCAAACCATAAGTGTCCAATCAAACCCGAGTTTAACGATATGCGAATGCACTTGAGCCAATGTTTTTATCATCAAACTCTCATCACAGCAAGACAATAATGTTGCAAAGGTCACATAATCAGGAACTGTCCCCCACCTACACATATCAGCATACAACTTAAAAGCTTCCACATTTTTATTATGTTGTGAATAACCACCGATTAATATCGTCCAAGATACCGCGGTCCTGACCGGCATTCCATCAAACAATTCTCTTGCTTTATCAAGATTGCCAGATTTAACATACCCAGATATTAAAGTGTTTAAAGAGTAAGTGTTTGTTTGAGGCATTTGGTCGAACAGTTGGTGTGCTTGGGCTAGTTTACCTTTGGTTATAAGATGGTTGAGCTGAAAGTTGGTGTGTGATGTGTTTGGGTTGAAGCCTGTTTTGATTATTGTAGCGTCTAGTGAATGTGTGAGCATGGCTTTGGTGCAGGTGGTGTATGAATATGGTAAAAAATGTTTTTTTATATATGTGGTGGCTGTACTTGAGCTGCCAAGCCTCATAGTAAAGACGATCATAATAAAGTGTCTTGATGATGTGATAATTCTTGCATCTTGTATTCTTGTATAGTCTAGAGCCACCAAAAATAAATTAGTATCCGGATGGGTAACCCAACAGTATGTACGATGTTACTTTATCAATTATTGTTGACATCAATTCTATTCTATTTTTTATCAACATTCATTCAGTACTATGAATTTTTATCATCTTTTTAACTTTTTCTTCCTTCATCGTACTATGTACTATGTCTATTTTATCAATTATTTGACGAGAATAAAGACGGATATGAAGAGGAATCTGCGGCGTTTAGAAGTGACCCACTAATCCTTGGTTGCACGTCAAGAGATAGCCAATGGTTGATCGTCTTACCAAGGAGGTGTCTACATATTGTACAATATTAACGTCATGTTACTACCAGAGACCATATATGCATGTTTATGGTTTTGGAATTTATTATTCTTCACTATTCATGCAGATAAGCAACTGTGCGCCTATAACTTGCAGGAAGATTGACCTATGGTGCTAACGAATTTTCTACCAGACACACACGATGAGCGGACAATATTGATGGTGTGTCTTTTAAATCACCAACGTGTTTTTGGTTTAGTTGGTTGTGGAGCACATAAAAAGTTCAAAAATTAGCGTAGACGGGTGGGAGTAGTGCCAGGATGGATGACATACTGGGAAGTCTCTACCGAGGTAACCAAAAAACAAATATGTGAGCTCATGGATAGTCATCCCATTAGGGAGAAAGAGGACAGTATTGGTGGTAAGAAGAGCTGATGTTACAAACCTAAACTCGCTGATTGAAATCCCACATTCCCAACTGAATCCATGTTTTGAATTTAAACTTTTTATTATTTAAACTACTAATTTCACCCGTTGCGTGTCACGGCAGTGTTAAAAAGTACAATAAATCAAATTTATATACTTATTTGACCAGACCCGTTTCTGGATAAAATTTACGCCGATACATAGACCAACTGAACACGTACATATAAATAAGCACGTAACATTCATTTCCCAACTCCCCCTATAAAATCAAAGGCTCTTTCTCTCTAAAATCAGCAGTGGAAAGTGGAAGATGCAGCAGATGGTAAGCGATGGTGACGCAATAGTGCAGCAAGTTGTGGTGTTCGCCGTGTAATGGTGTTAAGGAGAATGAAGAAACACCAATATAACAATCTATATATAAGAGCACAATAAAGAGATATTCTTATTAATGATTGCTGGGACATTACAGACACTCGAATACAAGATGTTACAATGTTTCGACTATAATCTATCTGTCACAACTATCACAGAATTCTCTCAGGGTTTTTCTGCCAAGGAGAGAATGAATCCTTCTCCTTGGGGAGAAGGGGTATTTATAGGCCTTCGAGATGATCTGTGATTGGTTGGAGTAGGAATGACAGCTGGCCTGTACGATTGCAGACCGTTGACATTGTTGGCGCTGTCCTCCTGCGATTGGTCCACGTGTCCCGCAGTCGTCCTTTCTGTCCTTTTTTGTACCTCGTACCTGCAGGTAATCATGGAGCAGGGAATAACAGCTTCTGATTGGTTGCACGTCCCCTTTCTTTGTCGGATGACAGCTGTCATGTACAAGGTTACGTGCGCAAGCTTCTAGAAGACTTCGTCAGCGCTGTGTGCTGACATGTACAGAGTTGTGGAGCCGTGTGCGCGCGCGCATGCACGGGTACATATCTCTACAGAGAATGTATAATCATGTCGTCTATAGTAGTACAACACATATGGCTAATACCCTAAATTTTATCCGGTAAACTTTTAATCTATGAGCAATTATACAATTCCCATCAACAGGTCACAATATCAACACTACAAAAAAAAAAAAAAAAAAAAAAAAAGCCCAAGGATATTGTGCTGTGCATATTAAGTTATCTGCCTGTTTATAAATGTAACATGTACAGTCTATATGGCTGAAAGTACACACCAAGAGGCAAACAATCCACTCTTATCATACCTCACTAAAAACACAACATATGGTATCAACACTCAACAGTGACGACTATATACAACAATGTGCGGAAAGGTGAGTATGCTTCATTTTGGAGGTTCCGAAGATGAAGCAAATGAAGCTCTTGGGTGCTTGCATTCTTGCTCGGGTGAAAGATTCTCAGGGGCAGCTCTCTTTGGTCTCAACTGCAAACAGAAAACGACAAATCATGAAAAGTGTAATCTCGTCCTTTTGCATCAGTTTGTGTGAGCATAAACACAGCAATGAGTCCGTGTCCATCCGTTTTGAATTGGTGCATGCATCTATATTCTATAGCCATAAATACACGCATCTACATTCTATAGGCATAAATACACAGACGGAGGAGTGCAAACTAGTCTTTATGAATACTTACGTATTTATAGATGTAAATACACAAACCCGACAGGGCAAACTTGTCCTTTTTTATTTAGTATATGTAGTAAGTCAAAAATATAAAATGAGTTGTTGCAGGAATCTTACCTTCTCATCACCACGCTGATAGAATTGCCTCAGAAGTATGTTTTTGGCTTCCGAAGATATTACTGCAAAAATGGATTTTTATATCAAAAAAAAAAAAAAAAAAACTTTCACCAGATTAAAATCCTATTTTACTAATACACACCCATTAAGGGTTTGACTTTAAAAGTCATTACTCACTTACTAATTTGCAAGGACAAAACTGGAACTTCCTTTCTTTAAACCATACATAACTATTTATTGTTTTCGAGGCATATAGCATAAAGTTCAGTATAGCAATTCATGCTATAAACTATAAACTCAAACTGTTATGAAGAAAGGCAAAACCTTCATACTATAAACTCAAACTTGCCTCCCTTGGTCACATGACACTTAAGAAACCTTTCATTTTCAGAAAAGTAATCATGTTAAAGCTGGCATCATATACTTGAATACCATGGTTATAAATCATGTGTTCAATATACTTTTGACTTGGGTCAAGTACATCCAAACATTTTTCATAACAGACCCAATTAAAGGTTGCAATATCTCTACAATCAACACACACAAAAGATTCATTAATGAAACATGGTACTTTCATGAAGCATACAGCTTCCAAGAAGGAAACGTGTAGAGCGCTAGAGGTAGCAATTTTGATCCATTTGTAGGTAACTGACTTGGGTTATATTTTATCTCCAATAGGTAAAACTAAAAAAGTTGGCTAAAATGGAAACAAGCCAAATGGATTGAAAGTTGCCTGGAGCGTATTGAAATGCATAAAGTCTCCTAAATTGATGAATGTTATTGTGATGGTGTCAGTTTGGTAATCATATTTAATATATTATCTGAAAATTTTATAATACAGAGAAGAAACGGCTTTATAGAACCTAAGAAATATTGTAATTCATGTGAAAACACAAGAAAGGTAAAGATAAAAATAGGTTACCTTGGTCAGGCGGTGGAAGAGTTCGATCATGAGTTGGATGATAAGTAATTGGTGTCTTCTTCTGAAAAAAAAGAAGAAAACAATCTTAAGTAATAAATTAAGATAATCGTCAGCATATATAATCAAAGGAAGCCCTAATAAGACTTACAGATTAAAAAAACGCCTAAAACAAAAAAATCTCCCAATGAAGAAATACAATTAGTCAATTACCAATACCAACTTAGCTAAATCCCAAAGAACTAAATTAAATTTATTTTATACTACTATTGAACACCAGATAATATGCAAATAACTAAATAAGTGAAATAACATCATCATGAAGTTACCTTAGGTTTATTCAGATTATGAACTGTTTAAGACAGTCGGAATTGATAAAAAATAATTTTGATGTCTTTATCTGTTTTTTTTTACTGTCTGAATTTTCTAACTTCTGTTTATATATGTTGTCAACCTAGTTAACTGTATGTACTGCCAAATTCATCAATCAATTTGCAAACAAATAAAAAGTTGGTTGCATCAAGAGTTCAAGATCGATCCTCCCAACAAAAATGTTCATTTTAGGGCTGCAGCTACACTTCCCCTACAAATAAATCATCTTCCTTGGCTTATAAGTTGCTAATGTCATGTATCATTATTACTACATATAATATGTAGCGCATACGCATACCCATAGATATAATACTCCAAAACAATAATTTCAGCCGTCGATACATCTAATCGTACCCCAGTGAAGCTTCATACACTTCATACACATGAATAGAAGACATGACAATATAACCATATGAATTACAATACTACATGTGAAGTTGTGAAGATAGGGCTTACAGAAGGTGCAGAAGGATCATTAGGGCGAAGCTGGCTGAAGTTGTGGGGGTCGAAAGAAGGCCAAATACCAACATCCCACGACCCCATTCAACACCCGATTATCGCAGCAGATGCACAGCACACTCTTTCTTTCTTTCTTTCTTTATTATGCGCGTATGAACACGGTTGGCCTATTTAGTCATTACTCATGGTCCATCACCAAAATTTCATCCACCTTTTAGAGTTTTAGAGCTGCTTCCTCTAATGGATTTAATAGTAACAAAATATTAATAACTAGAATATAAGAATTTAAAATTAAAACATGTATTATCATTCTACTATATTGATGGATGATAAATTTTAGCAAAACATCTTTAAAGATAATCATATCAATATGTAGATATTGTTCTATACGTAGATGGTGGTAGAATGGTTATCTTACATTCGACCAACCCGTCGTCTTCTTTAAGTTTCATTATACATCTTTTTTATAGCGTAAAATGAACAATCTAACGCGTAACAAACCTAACAAGAAACTCACAGGTTTGGGTTTAGTACAAACAAGATTAGGCAAGTTTCACGTTCACTCTATGAACCCGTTTAACTAAATGGGTCATGTTCATATCAGCCGATAAAATTGACATGTTTAATACGTTTATTTTAATACTTAGAATGCAATTTATGTCATTAATTATATTGATGAGGTACGCCAAAATTTAGAACTTAAAAGAGATAATTAACATAAGATTTCAAAATTAATATAATAGGAAGTTTTAATTCATAAAATTTTGTTAGATCTAAACAAGTGTTCAAAATAGAGATCAAAAGACCTAAACCAGTTTATGATGGAATTTTGATACAAAAACATAATCATAATCTGTAAAATTAATAGATCTACACATCAATCGTTGTATAACCATCAGATTGAATCAAACGTAAAATTATTAAGCTACCTAATAACAGATCGATCTTAACAACTAACAGAACAAATAATATTAACAATATCAAAGATCTAAACGAAAAAATATAAAAGAAGATTGATTACCTTGAGATGATTGAAGCACAAGAAAATGAATGGTGCAGGCAAAGGCGTGTGGGTTTGCTTATTGGATTATATGTCAACAACCTAACTTAGGGATGAGACCGATCCCGAAAACTTACAAAACCCGATACCGATATTGAAAACATACGGTACGGTATTGGTTCGGTACCAGTATGGTATCATTTTACCTTAAAATACCAATACCGTGCTGATCCCGCACCGATACCGAAACCGAAAACATCTAAATGTGAGTACCGATACCGAACACCCTCGGTTCGGTACAAGATCGGTATTCGGTGCAATATGCTCAATCAAAACTTGCTCGGATTTAACTTGGAAAAATCTAGCTTGATGTGGTTTGGTTTGAAGCCGAGCCGACTCGACTCTGTTAGAAAGTAAGTCTAGCTAGGATCGGTTCGTAATGAGTTGGATTAGCTCGATTTGGCTTGCTCATTAACTTGGCTCATTCTAGCTCGGATTATTATACCTATAATGTATTTTATTTTATTTTCATATACGTAAAATATATTATAAAATTTTTTTATTATTTGCATTTATTTAGGAACGCATTTGGATATCTAAGGCATATATTGGTGTTGATTAGGATGCTAATGAACAAATATTGGTATCGTTGAAATGGGAAACCCATTTTGTATCTGGTTCAACTTGTTAGCATGTAATGTGTTAAGTTAAACTTATTTTAAGTGTGTTCTTTTGAACTATTAAACAAAGTTTTAGATTATTGAAATTTGAAATCAATTATTAATTTTTCTTTTTAAATCTGAGTCGAGTCAAGCCAACTCGGTTAAAATCCAAGCCGAGCTTGAGCTTATATATTAGCTCAGATTCAAACCCGAGCCGACATGGTTTATAAGCAAGCAGGGCTCGAGCTTGCCCTAGCTCGGCTTGGCTCATGAACATCCTAAGGCGACACAAATCTAATTTTGGAATTGGTTTGGGTGAAACTGGATTCAATCTAACACGATCTACCACCTTGAGTATGTATACAGTATACTTTTAAACTGGTTTAAAAAAAACACTAGTTAAACTAATACGTTGAAAACAGTTTTCGTACCGATCCGATCAAGTATGTATTTCCTTAAAAAAACGATTCTCAAACGAGTATTGTTAAATATGCATAATGTTTGTGGTTTGTTTGTATCAACTATTCATACCAATAGAGTAGTGTTAAGTCTGATTTACAACCTAGCTTCTCGCTTGCGCATGTAAATGGTTGAGAATAAGGATTGTTAGCCAAAGAAAAGTGTACTTTGTGGTTCTATACCACACCATGGTTTTCAAAGCTTTTATATATTCAAATTATCAGAGTATATAATACATGTTGACGGATAGATTGAAGATGAAAACCATGTACCTTTTGGCGCATGCTACTAATTACGCAAAGTGATAGTAGTCCATAAAATCGAACCACTATCCATAATATGGTAATGCACCCCCATCTTAGTTGATTTATTCCAAATGCAGTTTATGAATAGTTTATCGTTTTACATGATTTGAGTTATGTATAGTTAAACGATAACATATCATGAAATATGCATCTACAATCTTCACAATGAGGAACACGTGCAAATATGATTTTTACCTAGCAATAGAGTATCAACGGCGGATCTATGGGGCTCGAGGGGTAGCCCACACGCCACCCCTCAACTATTATAACATGTGACTGGAATTAAAGACTAAAAGACTATTAAGCCGAAGCGACAAAACATGATAAAGATGAGAAAAGATAGTCATTAGTAGCATATAATCCGCACACGCACGAAAAAAAAACAGAAGCATATCAAAATC
The DNA here is from genome assembly GCA_032199755.1 of Ambrosia artemisiifolia. NCBI lineage: Eukaryota > Viridiplantae > Streptophyta > Magnoliopsida > Asterales > Asteraceae > Ambrosia > Ambrosia artemisiifolia. The sequence goes on along the minus strand of CM063512.1, from coordinate 42,967,886 downwards.
AAAACACTACCAAGATAAGCGAACCTCTTGCATCTTCATCTTTAAAGACATACAGGTTTTAAGTAACCTCAACCTTCTTCATATATTAACAATCAATAAACACACATCATATTGGTGATGGAAACAATTAAATATCACCAGCCAATGTGTTTTGGTCTATATTCCATCTATTCCTCTGCATAAATACATGAAAATAATAAAAAAGCATAGAGGAACCAATATAAACTTATGGATTAGATTCTAAAACGCGCAAAACAAAAGTGCATCTTATACTACAAGAGTATATAAAACCCACAAATGTTGGTGCAACAAGGTTTATATAATAGCAGTACATGCATGATGTCGTTTTCAGAGAGCCCCATTGATATAACAAGCATCATCTGCATTAAGAAGATATACCAAGGCTTGAGAAGTCCTATGCATTAGGAAGTGGTACCAGGATCGCTAATCACACCCAAGAAATCATCCTTAATGGTACCAATGCAGAACTGCAAAGCAACAGCCAGATTATATGGATTCAATATGTTTAAAAAGGGATACAAATATATAATTTTGCATAACAATGAACTAAAAAGTGGGTTCACCTAGATAACAGGCCCGCTTTAAAAGCTTAGCTAAAATGAAACGTTGAGAATTGCTCAAAGTGTTAACACCATTACTAAGGGTGTAAACGAGCCGAGCCAAATACTTATGTAAATATATCTACGATTATGATTTTTAACTTGCATAATAATAGTTATTATGTAAACAATTATTTTTCATATAAAAAAATATATGCATGATAGGCTCGTTTTGGCTCGCAAGCCTACTCAAACTCGTAAGGCTCGGCTCAAGTCGAGCTTTTAGCGAGCCACAAGTAGCTCATTAGCGGCTCGGCTAGTTTACAGCCCTTACAAATACTGAAATACTATTAACCTGCACAATTAGGTATACTTTAATATTTGGGTTTTTAAAATAACTTATGGCATACAATTTCAGTGGCATCAACTCGAGTCCCAATGATTTTCAACCGAACCTCACTATCCTTTTGAATTTTCACCTGAAAAAAAGACCCAAAAGCGCGATAATATCAAACATACCTCACCGATATGGCAAGTAAAACCAAAAAATATGAAATTAGCAATATTGATTCATACAGATCCATCTGAAGTTGTGTAATTAGGCATGTCCCCTGACTGAAACTCCATGTCATCGGGTATCAACTGCAAGGAAAAAATGAAACAATAATATCAGAAAAGTCCCATATTCAACACACACCCTCAATTCTGGAAGGATCATCATCTCATGTAAATACCAAATCATTTCAGTTAATGTTTATAATCACTTTCACAAAGTATAAACTGCAGACAAAGAAGCAGGATGATGGAGCTTCAAGAAACGATTAACTTACATGGTTTGACACAAATATTTGAACAGGCCCAGCTTCAGCAAAGAAACCCATCTGCAAAATTTGGCAAACATGATTACTTTTTATGGGTTGATACATAAAACCAACGTAGCTTTTCATTTTGCACAAAAAAGTCTCGGAACCCGATTTTGGTATATTAAAGTCCCTAAACTTGCTTAAAACACATGTAGCCATGAAAACAGCGATAACATCAGCTGCTATTCATGAAAACAACTTTTTGATCTCTTTATATTCAGATTTATACCATCTAATGTGACAAACAAAATTATCCATTACAATACTGTTCACACTTATGGTAGCAAGTTTAATAGGTAGCAAGTCATTACCTCAAAATTTTTCACAAATATGTGGTTTAGGGATATTAATAAACAGAAATTCGATTGAGGGACTTTTTTGTTATATAGTAGTATTAACCCATTTTCTATTTAGCCAAGCCAAAAACGCATTTTCGTTAACAAAACACTCTGCATCAAGTATATAACCTTGTTAACCATAGATACCACAGCTTCCAAGATCTCTCCTTTAAAAGGCCGAAAGACAACACACTGATACTTGACAGGGAAAGTAACAAAACCCGTTCCATCCCGAATAAGCCCTTTCCCTACGTTCTCTATACCTGTTATCGCAACAACAAACCCATGCCGGCCACTGCAAATAAAAAGATCAAAAACTTAGATATAACTTAGCTTAAATTTTCCACCAAAACAGTTGCAGGGTATAGAAATTAGAACCTGCAAGTACCCTCTACATCCTTCATAAGCTTTGAAACAAGCTTTTCACGAAGGTCACGACCAAAGTGTCGAGGATGAAGCTGCATGTTTCGCTCAAGCACAATGTGGAAAAACATTTTTCCTATAAACACAAAAATGGAGTACAATTCAAAACTATTCCACTTATTTTCACAATATCATTATAACATATAATTTTTGCATCAATGTTTTCATGAACAGCTGGTCAGACCAGGAACAGGACATACGACCTCTCTGGTTAGAGGCAAGCCGGTTTTTTTATAAATTCCTTTTTTTCTCCTCAAATCTTATTCACAGGTTCATTTACTACTTCAAGCCCCATATGTTATTTACTTAAGTGTTTATGATATACTAAAACTATAAATGGACGCCAAAACATAAGTAAAATAGCAAAACTGCACCAAAACTGTAAATAATGTATTAAATTATTAAAGACGTCATCCGGCTCTTATATCCGGTCCGACCAGTGGACCTGTAAGGCGACATGATCGCTGTCTGATGATACCAGTACCACATTGTAAACATTGTATGTAAGTCAACTGGCATGATGACGTCACATAAAAGTTTAGACCTAAGAATCAATGTAGGGTTCCAAACACCAACACATGTCCAAACTTAAGGCCTAAAATTTTGCTTATTTGATGCTATTGAAAAACCATTGCACGTTTGCAACACAGGCAAACTGATAATAACTTCCAAATATATAGCAACCAACCAAATCATCTACTAAATTAATAATAATAAATCCATAAATACAAATTCAAAGAGTTATACCATAAAAACCAAATTTAGGGTTTAGAAAAGTACGATCAAAGATAGGGACTCATTACGAGAATGGGATCAGAGCCAATCACCGGTCAGAGAATGAGAGCAACGAGAGACGAATGAATTTAGTATCCACTTCAAGATGGGTGGCAAATGGGTCGGGTCAAAACGGGTTCGGGCAAAAGGGGTTTGGGTCAAAGCGGGTTAATTTAAAAAATGGGTTGTATTGGTTCGGGTTGGAACGGGTTCAGGTCGGGTTTAAAAAGGCAAACAATTAGCAAACTGATAGTTACATATCAAGTAGATGCAAATACCCATAGTTGTGAAAGATTAGCATTAAAACTGATCAATTTTTTTTATTTTTTATAAACAATAAAGAATCCAAATTAACAACAGCTAGCCAATGAGTCTCTTTATCAATTTCAATGCAAATCAAATCAATGAATAATAACCATCACTTTGTCGAATTCACCTGCAAAGCAGTCGTTTCCTCCTCCACATAACCCTCATCATTCTCATCATCCAAATTGATTATTTGACTCTTAAATTTCTCTACACCAACTAACGTAATCTCATAACACTAACTCAAATCATTTCACAAGACCTAGTTTAATAACAGAACGCATATACACAAAAGCCCTAGCACAACCAAAACCACAAATCCAACAAATAAAACCCTAACGTTTCCTATTCAGCAATAGAAACAACACTACAAAACAAAATCACCTAAAAGTCTAAAACATAACAAAATTAACAATGATCAGAAAGAAAAACTCACTTAGTAGGGAAGCGAGAAAGGAATGTTCGACCCGTTCAAATGGTAAGGAATCAAGAGCTTGTTGGTGAAATATATTTTTTTTTAAATGGGCCTTCGGTTGGGCTCTTTAATTTGGATTTGCAAGGTGTATTTCATGGGTTAGTCCTACAGGCTCCATAATTCCAGCCAACACCATTAAACAATGCGTTGAAAGCTTCAGATTAATAATGTGGGCCTTTTTATTAGTTTTTTTTTTAAAGTTGGGCCTTTAATAAACAAGTCAAACCATTGCTAATGGTTTTCGTTTAGTGAAAATCAAATCTAAACCACGACAACTTTTCGACCCCCAAGGGTGAGGAATTGTTTTCGGTAGATTAGGGTTTTCTATCCAGAAAGCCAGAAAGGGGTGGCGGCCAAACTTGTTGCCCGTCTACCTACTATCCTTATGTAATTTGCCCTTTATATATCAATGAACGTCCAATTCATTTATAAAAAAAACATTGAAATTGGGAACTTAAGCAAACCAAATTTCTACTAACGGTTTGAAGCACTTTTAGTAAGCATTCTACTATCTAGGTCAAGATGCGTTGTTTGAGCTTCATAGGTTATTAGCTAACTACACAGATAGTTATAACATATCTCAGAGCTACAATTTTAGGCGACATAACACTTTCATAAGCCCTAAAACTCTAGATAGTTCACACACTAATTAAGAGTGTTCATATTTGGTTTTGATGGTTTTTAGTTCTAGCCGTAAGTTAAACCATTAGTAAATGGTTTTAATCATCGCAAACCAAAACCAAACCATAGACCATTAAAGCCGACCCAAACCGAATTGTTACAAACGGTCTGATTCCAAAATTTAAGCTTACCGAGCCTTTATAAAGAAAATACATAGAAAAATATACAAAGATATAAGTCACCTCGATCAATGAAACATTTTGTTAACAATCATTTTATCTAGGTCCATGGTTTAAAAAAACGCTTGAGGCGTACGCCTCGAGGTGTTTAAACAGTGGTATGCGCCTCACAGGACTGAGGCGTTATGAAAAGTTGCGCCTCAGGTGCGCCTCAGGGGGTTTTCAGGTATATTTTTGATGTTTTCGACTTTTTGTGACATTTTATGTCTTTTTTATGTGTGTTTTTTATGTTTTTGATGAATTTGATGATGAAATTAGTTAGCATTTTATTTTTTGAAAGATATATAATTATTTATTTAATTTTTTAATTCCGCCTCGGGCTTACGCCTCGGTTCGCCTCGAGGCTCGTTTCCGTTCTTTTAAACTTTGTCTAGGTCAATATGCATCTAAGACATTGGGTTCACATTTAATGAAATTATTTTCCTTCATTTCATCAAGTTACAAAATCAAAGTATAGTAACATAACTCTAAACTAAAGATATCTTTTTGTGCTTAGTTAATCAAATAACTAGTATCTAATCAGTGGCGGATCTAGAAAAAAAAATAGGAGTAATGTTCAAAAAAAAATTTGCCGTAGCTTCTTCATACAATGGATTGCTAGCAGCTTAACACAACCGGTTTTTATGTGTATTAGGTAATTGAAAATAAGATCAACAGTTGTGTGTTGTTTAAAATAGAAAGTGACAGGAAGGAGATGGATTGCTAGCAGCCAACACAACTGGTTTTTAAAAAATTTTAAATTATTGTGTTAAGTTTAAGGTTAGAGAACATTAGTGTATGTTGCCATGTCTTTATCTCCCTTCTTAACTCATGAAAAAATAAACTATTTATTTATTATTTATATCTTATAAAATCACCATAAACATAGTCAACTCTCACCTTTCTTAAGTTCATGGTGTGCTTGGGTCTAACCAAATATACTGCTAACCAACAAGACCATGCCTTATCTCAACAAGTGGCCAAGGTTAAGCAAGAAACCAAAAAAAAAATTAGATTCGAACCTAAAACCTCCGTTAAAAACTCTTATCATTTCTAAAAGAGCAAGCTTCATCAGGACATGTGGCCGGGGTTTGGACCGATCAGAACAGTCTAATTATGTTGATTTCATAAAGATAAACTACTACTATTAACATTAACGTCCGTCAACAATGGCAGCTTTTCAGAACAACAGCAATATCATTATCATAAGACACGCAGAAAGACTAAAAACTAGCAACACGCTAAAGAACAATGAGAGTTAAACGAGTATCATTCATATTCATAGAAACAAAATGAATCTTTTGAAATCAAAATCTACCAAAATCCAAACAGGTTCTAAAAAAACTAATTGAAACAAAGTAATTGAATATCTTTTCAGTTTTATTATCAGAATGCAGAAATAATGGAATAGAATACAGAACCTATAAACGTAACAAAGCAACAGTAACCGTAAATTCCTAATCAAAAACAATATAATCAATTATAACAACCAAAACCCATTTTATAATTACTAAATTCCTAATTTACTACACAAATTGTAAAACATCCAAAACATAAGTTATAAAACAGAAATTATAAAACACATGAGCAATTCCATTAAATTAAATTAAATTAAAAAAATAACTCACAATTCACAAGTTCAATTTGCAGCAGCCTGCAGGGGCGGCGCTGCCTGGCTTGGCCGGTGGAGGGCGGAGGACGGCAGTCGGGCGGAGGAGAGCGGGGTAGGGTTTGGTAGCTGCTGGTTGCAGAACAACAACAACGATGTTTTTTTTTTTGGTCTGAGTGATAAAGTGAAGATGAAAGTGGGCTTCATGGGGGTTGGGTGGGCTTGTTTTATAATTTGGGATTTTGGGCTTGTTTACATTAGTTAATTTTTATTATTACTCGAGAGTTCGGTAAATATTTTTCGAGTAAAGTGCACGGATGGTCCTTGTGGTTTGCCCAAATTTCGTGTATGCCCCCATATATTTTCATTGGTCCCCAACGTTGACATTTTATAACATTTTGGTCCCTACCAGCTAACGTCGTTAAATTTTATCAGTTAAGTCATGTAAAATGACCAAAATACCCTCACCCTATAAAAAAATAAAACCCTCTTTCTCCTTCACCTGTGCAAATCGACTCCATCACCACCCCCTTCAAACCACCAACACCACCACCACCTCCTCCTCCAACCACCACCACCCTACCTAAACCTGAATCTTCTCTGTCATCTTCTAGAGAGAGAAAGAAGGAACAACCCAAATAATTTTAATCGTCTATGTCATCTTCTGATATAATCCCCCAATTCTAATAATAGTCATGTTAGCCAACTTAATTATTCAATCATGGCTTTCCCAAACCAAAATAATTAATCACAACTATATATGACTTACGACCATGAGTTGTTTTATCAGTTGAGTTGACATGGGTTCATATTCAATCATCTTTCGACTTACTGATTTTACCTCTCTGTCTTCTTTCAGCCTCATTAGTTTTGCCATCAACTCGGCCTCCTCCCAAAACGACTCGATCATTCTCCCTTTACATCTCTCCAGTCTCTCCAAACACTGTGTCAACAAGATCAACTCGTTGGTACAAAAATTGTGGATCATGTCACTTAACTCGCTAAGTCGAATCATAATATGATATTGAATCATACGAGTCTAAACCGCCGATTGATAGGGTCAGGGTAAAGAATCGTTGTTGATGGTGGCGAGGACGGTGGTTGCGGTGGTGGAGACGGTGGTGAGGATGGTGGTTTTGGGGTTTTGGTTGGACGGTGGTGAGGATAGAACTGTGGTTGTGGTGGTGAGCATGGGGTTCAGTGGAGGTGGTGAGGGAGAGGAGGTGGTGGTGTATCGGTGGAGATGGTGAGGGAGAGGGAGAGGAGGTGGATGATAGTGGTGAAGAGAGGGGAAGAGAGACACAGACTTTGGTTGTCAAAGCTGTGATTTGACAGAGACAAAGGGAGCACCATTTATTTATTTGTTTTTTTATTTTTAATGAGGGGTAATATAGTAATTTTACATAGACTTAACTGAAAAACTTAACCTCCATCCAAGTCAGGGACCATCAATGAAACAAAATGCAAACCACAGATTCGATACGTGTAATTTCAAAACGCTGAGGAGCAGAGTTTAAATTTGGGCAAACCACAGGGACCATCCGTGCACTTTACTCATATTTTTCGGAGTAACGTAAAGTGGTAACGTATAATTTCTTTTAGTAGTAACGTATATTAAATTTTATTAGCAACGTAAATTTTATTCTAGTAGTAACGTTTTGAAAAATCGTAAGAAAAAATTTTTTCACTACGCGTGAAAACCCGAGAGGCAACGGGTGCAACCCCTAACCTTTAGTTAGGTCCCTTAGCCTTTGGGGAAAGAATCTGATATTTACCACGAAGAATAGGAAAAAAAACAAGCATATTTAAAGCGTGAGGTCTCAACAGTGAAATATGGAAGAAACAAACATAATTCTTTAATTATGAGATGGTCTGCAAAAATGGAACATATCTAAAGTGGCAGTGAGGGAAGATCCAAGAGCAGCTGGCAGGAATGATTGTTGTATGAGTTAATTGTTATGCCCGGTGCCAAACTCATAAATTTTTAGGTCGAGAATTTTTTAGATCGGTTGACTATCGCTATATATTAATTTTTGCGGTCCTATTTGGGCCAGGTCCACAAATTCGAGAATTTTAGAAGATGATTCTTCAATTGCCGCATTTGTTTATTTTATTAAGGTTTAAAGTTTATACAGACAATTCAACTTTCAAAAGCCGAATGTGCTAAATAACAAATATTTAGTGATTCTTTTTATATTTGCTTAAACAGTTAGTGATTAACATGGGCTTTATTATCATTTTTTTTAGAGTTAAATGTCAAAATGGTCCCTGTGGTTTGACCCAAATTGCCACTTTGGTCACTTTTTTGAATTTTTTTTGCCAAAACCACCCCTCAAATATCGAAAAGTGCCAAAATGACCCATATTTAACTGAGTTTCTAACTGAGGATGGAAAGTCAGTTAAGTATCAGGGGCATTTTCGTCATTTCATCCCAACCCCCCTCTTCTTCTTCTTCTGCAAATATAAACACCACCCATCTCCACAACCTTCACCAGCCACCACCACCACCACCACCACCACCCTCCACCACCCTTCACCCTCCACCAAACACCACCCTTCACCAGTCTTTCATTTATACTCGTATATCACAGATCCATCTTCCCCAATTGGCCCTGTAAACAATCCAGATCTCCAAACCCATCGTTTCCTTCCTCTCCAAGTCTCATCCATACCCACCCATCAATCCAAATCATCAACCCACCATGTCGAAAGACTTCAACGTCCCACCAGTTATCTTCCCATCCAACAACAACCCAAACACCACCGTCCCACCAGTTATCTTCCCCAAACTCTCCACAACTCCTTACCTTCTGATCTGTTGAAAGAGAGACAGAGAGATAGAAAGAGAACAGTGGAGCAAGAAAGAGAACAGTGGAGCAAGAGAGAGAACCGTAGAGAGAGAAAGAAACAGAGGAGAGAGGGAGAGAGAGACGGAAAGAAGGAAGAGAGGAGGACGACGGCGGAAGTGGTGGTTAACAGAAAAGACGGCGGCGGTGGTTTAGGGTTAGGGTTCCGATTAGGGCTGAGGATGGAGGTCATGTTCAGGCTGAGATCTTGATAGTTGAAGTCGGCTGAAGATGGTGTTAGAAAGGTTGTTCAGTCGTGACTGGTTATGGATCGGGTCTCGGTTCAACTGATCCAGTGCCGGGTGAAGTGGGATTTGTGTTCGGTGTCTTGGGTTTCCGATGAAGGTGGGTTATGATGTCTGGGTTTTGCTTGAGTTCGAATGGGTGTTAGTGTGTTCGAGTAGGAGATCTGTGTTCAAGTTTGAGTGGGTGTTCGACCAATGATGGGTGTGTTCGAGCTGACGAGTTCGAGTGGGTGGTGTTTATATTTGCAGAAGAAGAAGAAGAGGGGGGTTGGGATGAAATGACGAAAATGCCCCTGATACTTAACTGACTTTCCATCCTCAGTTAGAAACTCAGTTAAATATGGGTCATTTTGGCACTTTTCGATATTTGAGGGGTGGTTTGGCAAAAAATTCAAAAAAGTGACCAAAGTGGCAATTTGGATCAAACCACAGGGGCCATTTTGGCATTTAACTCTTTTTTTTATATTTGCTACTTGTGGGGTAAAATATTTGTATTGTTTCATGTTTATTATTTAGATGATACTAGTTTATATTTTAAAAGCTTAAGATTTATTTCTTTTAGGTCGGTGTCAAAATTTTGTAGGGGTCATTTACTCTTTTACAAAATTTTATGGGGGCGATGTCAAAAATTCATAGGGAGCATTTGAGATTTTATCTTATATGTAACACTAAAAAGAAATCATGCAGGTCGGCTGACCCTCATACTGTAAAATGTAGCCTTAATTCTGCCTCTAGTTATACCGAATATGATGGTGTTTAGATATTGTTAGCCAATGTATATTTCTATATCTACTACTGTTAGTACTACTCACTAAACATTAGCTCATACATTCGTTTCATGTACGCTCAGTTACAAGGCTTTGGGGAAGACATGAAAATACAAACACAGGTACTGAGTACCAACAGTTAATAATAAGCAATGACAATATTATTTACAATGATCACACACCAATCTCAACCTTGATATATTCACAATCAATAAACATAAATCAATGATAATTGAGAAAGAAGAAAACAAATAAAAACAAGCAGCTGTTGTTTATACACTTATCAAACAGCTGAATCTCCTTCCCAAACATAAAAACAAAAGAATTATTTCACAATGCACACACATCAAATCGGAGATAGAAATAATAAATAAATCTCAATCTCGACGAACCTTATTTTGCAGCCCGGAAGAGTTGACTTCCAAGTGTCACGACCGGGGTTCCTTCCCCCATGATTGTTGTCAAGCTCATTTCTTTTTCGAGTATTCGGTCCAGCTCGCTTACCACATGACTCATTGCAGGCCTTCTCTCACTCGAAACTTCCACGCACCCAGTCATCAAGTGGATGTATTCTTCCATACCTTCTGTTGTGAAGCTGTTACCAATTCGTGGATCAATGATACTAGAGATAGTTCTTGCTTCTTGATGATTATGCACCTGTTCATATAAAAGTTATATGTTTATAGAACAATCTAGAACATAAACTTATATAACTAGACTTGAATAAGCTGAATACCCATTCAACAAGATTATGGTTCGTGTTTGAAGATACTAATTCCGCTGCTTCTTGTCCACTTACCAACTCCAGCAGGAAAACGCCAAAGCTGTAAATGTCACTTTTTTCAGAGAAGCGTCTGAATTCGCGTACCCTGTAAAAAAATACAGGTTCAGAATAATATTCCAAAGAAAAAAAAAGTGAAAAAAAAAAACATGAAAAGGGTGGGTATAACTCTGGAGCAAGGAATATCTCATCAATTCTAGTTTGAGAAGATGGGCCCGCTGAATCAACTCGACCCAAGAAATTTCGGACACCTGCATCAGCAACTTTGGCTATGAAGTTTTCATCTACAAGAACATTTGCTGTTTTGAAATCCTTGTGAGCCAAACGCGGGCTTAGGGAGTGAAGGTGAGCCAAACCTGAACGTTACGGAATATGAATGAGAGTTACATGTGTAAAAAAGAACTTTTTTTTTTTTTTGAAAATTTGTATAGTAAATTTAAGTAACTCAAATATTTCACAAGCAACTTGCAAAAGAGTTGTGTTTTATCGTAAAAAGACGAACTAATACCAGGAAAGCCAAAAATGCTCACTGATTTTGCAGAGGATCACCTTTAGCCGCCCCAAGAGCTATTGAAAGTCTATGCTTGAATTCAAGTTTTTCTTTAGTAACATGACCAGCCCCTGCAGGTTCAAATCATGAAAACATCACACATTAAAATGCGTAAATATTTAGTCATATACTCATATTCATAATCTAGGAAGCAAAACCGGTTAGCAGACAGATAATTACCATACAAGTGGATTGAAACACTTCCGTTGGGTACATACTCGTATACAAGGATCTGTTGACCACTTGCCTGACAGTAACCTAAAAGAGTGACAATATTCCGGTGCTGAATAGACGCCAGATACCTCGCCTGTTTACAAGTTAAATCACATGATTCCGAAGAAACAAAATATGACTATAATGTAACAGTATGCTATGATTACCTCTTGTATGAACTCTTGAGTAGGAGGAGCAAGTCTCCGTTTTATCGCTACTAGCATACCATCATGAAGTAAGCCCTTGTACACCTCGCCGAATTTTCCTTCCCCGATCAAACTTTTGTCACTAAAATTTTTTGTAGCTAAAGACAATTCATCAATTTCAAACCTTCTGGTTTCTCGGGCGACCAGTTGAACTGCCTGAGATCTTTCAACTGAAAATGATCATACTACCTACTATCAGTACCAAATAATAATTTTAAATGAATGAAGTTTAATTCACTTGTTGATATATAATGCTAAAACTCACCTTGAGATGGATCAGAAGAGTCGGTTTCTGAAGTTCTAGACGCACTTCTGTTATTACAAAAGAAGAACCATGTAACTAAAATCACAAATCCAAGTAAGGCCATAGCTCCTGCAGCACCTCCCACTATTGCTGCAAGAGTTCTTGACATTTGGTATGAGGACCTACTTCACATGTCTAAAACATGACAAAAAGGGAAAATTGATGTAGAAATAAGTATACTATCATTGCCTTGTATATATATTTCATGTAGGAATGAGCAACACAATGACCTAACTTATTAACATATTTCATCAAGATGGGTGACATCTAGAAGTGTAAGTACGTTGCAATTATATGGAGTTCTTTTGTCACGTAGATAAAATTAATTATGCAAACAACTGTACGGTAGCAACCTCTCTACCCACGAGTAGAGGTAAGGCTGTCTACATCTTACCCTCCTCAGACTCTGCCTTAGTTTTGGCTATTGGTGGGATTAACTGAGTATAATGATCAGCCCCCGCTTACGGCTGTGCACATATAATGTATATATGTGTGGCCATCGGGGGGCAAAATTAAAGTTGCACTAATGTTAACGTTATTTTACTAATTTCGTGAAAATAACATTAAAAATGACGGACGGGATTAGCGCACCAGGTGGTGACGGCGATAGCCAAAAGACAAGGGGGTACATGCACCAATCGGGTTTGTCCCGATTGCTAAGTGTTATGTGCCCTATGTCTAAGGCTTGATACAAAACCACTATTGACCGGGGGTCTCACTGGAAGCAGCCTCTCTATTCCCACGGGGTAGAGGTAAGGTTGTCTACATCCCACGGAGTCAAAGTTCTTGAACAAGTTGTTGCAGAGAAGCATTGGATTGGCAACAAACTCATTGAGCGGTTGGAGGGGAGGGGGGCATAACGCATAAATAGCTATGACAGCACTGATGATGGACAACTTTCTTATACAGAAGTAACAAAGTGGAGATGCAGCAACTGCTCATTCAACTGACTAAAAGTCGCGAACGATGCAACATTCATTTCGCCACGTTATCCATCAAACATCAAAAGCGCTTTGAACTAATCCATTATACTCCAACAAGTAAAAAATTCAACAAAACTGAAATCCCATTTCAGATACTCGCATATAGCAACAAGTAAGATTAATTTAGATCTACTTGTTTGATGAAAACAATTGCAATATACATTCTAAGGGTCACCTAATGAATTAAATTAATAAAATATTATATAAAGTCAGAAACTTTAATACAATAACCATTCAACAAGATGATAAAAAATAGCAGCAAACAATAAAAATAAAAAAAAAATTAAAGAAAACGATCTACTCAAATGTTCAATCAAGAATCAACTCTAAAGAAACCTATTAGCACTAAAATATCTCCAATTCCAATAATTAAAAAAAAACTACTTAAATATAATACCAATTACACAAGTATTAAAAAAACAGCTAATACAGGATTCAGAGACTATCATTGAACTAAAAAGTAAATTAGGATTATGCTTTTATTTATGTATAAACAGAAATTGTACTTACAACCCAGAAATTGTAAGCTCATTCTCTGTGTTGATTAGCAATCTTGATCCAGAGCTTTTTATTCTGTTCTGCCCTCTGCTGTCATGAACAATCCTTTCTTTCTTTTGCTTATTATTTTCGTCTTTTTGTTTAATGTAAACCATAACTCACTCCTTCAACTTTCAATCTCTTGTCATTTTACCTCCCCAATTTTTTGCACATTTGCATGTATGTTTACACATTTTTTATGACCGGTTTAATTTAAACAATGTATATGTATAACTAATTTAAAACTTGGTATTAGTAAAACTCTCTCTCCATGGGCGATTTCCGGCGAGTTCCCCGGAAGCCCATTCCGGTTGAAATTCTTAGGAGAATTACAAAAGTTTACGTCTCTAACCTACCGGATCGGTGCAGTGGGAGCGATTTAGCGGTTGTTTTACGTGGGCATGGTGACATATACGATATTTACATTGCGAGAAAGAGAGATAAGGGTGGAAATAGGTTTGGTTTCGTCTCCTTTCTTGATGTAAAGAATAAAGAGGAGATGATTAGTAACATGAAGAACATTAAGATGGGGGACTACAAACTATCCGTCAACGTGGCCAGATTTGTACTCGAAGAAGGAGAAATAAAAGATCCTCCACGTCCAAAACCGGTCAAGGATCCGTTGAAGAAACACTCTGCTGATGGATGTGGTGGGCGACAAGTTAGGTATGAACAAACCGGGTCGTTGTCTTTTAAGGAAGCACTGACTGGTGTGAGAAGCAATGGTGCTGACGATTCAAAGGTGCTTCGGTTAGAAGGTAAAGCGACGGTTTTCGACGATCTTCGTGGGAGGTCCATTGTTGTTAGGGTTGTTGATGTTAATATGGTTAATCGTTTCCATAAAGAGTTGGCTGAGATGGGGCTAGGTGAAGGTTTTGTAAGGTATCTTGGAGGGTTAAACTTCCTTGTTACATTCAAGACCCAAGACCACGCTATTATGGCACGAGACGAGTTCGTAGGGAGGCCTGAAGTTTTTGTTTCTGTAGCAGTATGGGATGGGCAGGACGTAGGTTTTGATAGGGTGGCTTGGGTCAAAGTTTCAGGATTACCAATTCACCTTTGTGGTCCTGAGATTTTTGACGAAGTCGCTTCGGTTTTTGGTTCGATAGTGCAGAAAGCGGCGGACAACTGTTCAGAAGTTGATTTATCCGGTGGCCGTGTGGGTATCCTCGTCAAGTCCGGGTTGCTTATCAATGGTGAAGTCTCAGTCCTGTGGGAAGATAAGCTATATTCGGTTTGGGTTACGGAAGTTGTAGAAGGTATCCAACCTGTTTCATCCACTCCTAAAGGGGTTGTAGATGAGTCCGATGATGAAAGTCTCGCCGATGAAGATAGCTCTTCCGATGAAGATATGTCAGACGATGCATACGCCGGAGACGATGAAGCAAGAGCTAATTTGTCGCCGGTAGTTTTGGAAGGTTTTAAAGACTTTAATGGCGATTGCGGAAATCAAGGGGAGGCAATGATTGAGGAAACGGTCAATAACAATGATAATCAAGGGATGGAAGGTTCTAAGTTGACCAAAGCTGTTTGTTTGGGCCAGGATTTTATTTCTGAACGTATCATTAACAAAAGAAAAAAATACAAGGATTTTAATTCTTTGGGCCAAGACTTGGGGGCTTATACTAGTAGTAATGATAGGCCCAAAAAGGATTGTAGATTGGAGGAGGATGACCCTTTTGGGCTGGCCCCTATTATCTTGGGCTTAAATGTCACAACCAATAGAGGTGTAGTGGACTCAGATGTTAACACAGTGGATTTCCAAGACTTGATTGGGGATGCTGAGAAGAGTAACGATACACTGTCTGCTACTGATGTCGAAGAGACTGAAGGCTTAGACCCGAGCGGCGCTTCTCCTAAAACTCCTACCGATGATTTTCAGGTAAGTACAAACAAGACGGAAGCAGAGGCTAAGTCTACATCTCTGCTTGGTTCGGTGGTGGGTGTTGACTTATCCAATTTTCAGTCTTTACTTAAGGAGTCTATTGTCAATGAGGGTTTACAATCAGGTAATAGATGAATTTTTTGTCTTTTAATTCGCGCGGGATTGGTGGTGGCGGTAAGATTGGGCAGGTAAAACATCTTAGAATCAAATATAAAGTGGATTTCCTGGCTATCTGTAAGACCCTAACCCGTAATCACGCAATCAACGCCTAATCATACGGGTTTTAACCTTACTTAAACCACTCCCGATTAAAACTTTGATATTTATTATAAACTCAAACCATTAAGATCAAACACACATTTGATTCCCACAAATTTTTACACTTTTATAGCTAAAACATAGACTACTATTTTGAGTTTTAACGGGAGTTCTTTGAATTCTATTGCGGAAGCTTGATGAGTGATCGGGTGTGTTCGGCTCTTTTCGCGACTTGATCCTTGCTACAGAACTTCCATCCCTTGTTTACCTAGCACCATTACACAAAGAATGGTTAGTGAGTTATCAATGATTCATTTAAACTAGTATGATAGTCGTTACACGTCGAAACGGAACGAACCAGGCCAAACGACCCTTTATCAGGAGAACAAACTGCTGCAACTTTTGCGCAGCAGCTGTTCGGATAGATTTTACCCTTTTTAAAACCCAAAATCTGAATTCGACTTTCAAATAAGAGTTGTTCTACGCTCCGAGAGCTTTCCAGGCATATAAAGAACACCTCCTAACGATTTTTCTACGATTTTATATTGAATTTTAAAGATCGCGTTGTCTGGCTGTTCTCTGCGCGCGGCCGGTCGCTTTTATCGCGCGGCCGCGCGAAGCTTCTGATCATTTTTATCAATTCGCTGGGCGCTGTGAGCGGCCGCGCGGTCCCTGTGAGCGGCCGCGCGAAGCCTCTGATGTTTGTTTGGTGACTTTTAAGCATGGGAATCATGTCGCAACCGCATTTGATGATTCCCGAAGCCTAAGCATTGACTTGCCGACTATATAACCCTCTGTTAGACTGATATTAATGGCCGGTTCATGATTTTATGACCCGGTTCATAGTCTTAGGTATTTATGTCGATTTTTACCCAAATCGACCCGTTAAGGCCTTGCATCAAACAAGGCTCTATTTGACCATACCAAATGCCTACCGTCTAAATTGTCAAGTCATTAGACACTTGATTAACCAAAGCTTTTGTCCGATTTGTTTCGTTATGATTTAGTTTCTTAAATTCATCATTTAGAAACCTTTTAAATTCCCAAAATGCCCTTCATGGTCAAATCTATCAATTTAGCCATTCGTGGCGAAACTTCTTGTTCTAATTCCAATGTTTTTGACTCATTGACTTGTTTAAAAACCTCTAAGTCCTTCCGGACTTAGATTTTCATCCTTTCTCAAGTTTTCACTTGTTTAGTAGAATCCAAGCGCGTTAGCGCGCATTAGACATAGTTATGGAAATAACTTACTTGATTTGCACCCACACTTCATGTGGGTAATTCTAGTACCCTTATTGCTTCGCCCGAAGGCGTTTATCTAACTACCACTTACCGGGTGGCGTTGCTCCATACTTGCACCCTCATTGTTTACTTGGGCATCATGTGCCCAATTTCCAAGTGTTTTCCTGCACCCTTTCTAGATTAACCACATTAGTCCCTCAAGACTCAATTGTGATGCATTTCCCATTGACCCGTTATCCCCAAGGTTCTTAAGACTTAGATTATTGGCTTTGACTGTCGGGTACGAATGGTGAGAAAATCACCATTTGACCCATTAAGTCTCATGGTTCATAACCTTTTGACATTCCAACTTTTAATTAGGGGGAAGTGGCAATCTCACTTGACCCATTTACCCAAATTGCATAGCTTTCTTATTCAAGTGATTTATTATCAAAACTTGAGTTTAGACTTACCACATAGCTTTATTTATTGACCTAATTGATGATTTCCATCTTATGATCAACACTCTTGATTCGTTTATTACCATAAATCTTGTTTTGACATGGATTCGCATAAACCGTCCGTTTAATAGGTTTCACCCCCCTCGGGTCCTAACTTTATCCCTTATCAAGGTTTAGATCATTGCATCAATACAAAAGTTACGTTTGTGATCTAGTGAATGTAAGTATTACTTACCTCGCATCCATTCTTGTTTCCATGAGTATTCGCCTTGCATCCGTTTGACCCGTTTGCTCCCTCTTTGTTGTACCTAACTTGGGGATGAGTCAAACTTGTCTATTAGAATACATAATGTGGAATTTTGTTCACTATCCATAACATCATGTATTCATTATCATTACTAGCTAAGTCCATAGCCATTTTCTTACATGTCTAGTTGAGATTAACTCACCTAGGCATTTCATCAAACAATTGGTGTGCATCCACCAATATACTTAGTTTTCAACCTTCTAAGTTTAACCAAAGTATAGCCATGTATCTAATTATTATCATAACAAGATATTTAGGCATTTCAACTAAATTTGATCATTATAACAACTCCTAAGAGTCACCAAAACTACTAACCATGTGTGGTTTCAACCTAGAGGTTAAAACCCCAATTTCATAAGTTAACATATTCATATGGACATAATCAAACACACATATTAAATGTGATTTGTAACCAAATTATACATGTTTAAGGCTCCCTAAGACTAGGGCAACCTATATTAACCATCAATTTCACATTTTATAAAACCCTAGAGCCATCATCTTCAATATACCATGGATTTGGATGATTTAAAAAGGATCTAGAGTTACCTTATGATGTTTAGAACACTAGATGATCATGAATTCCATCATGCATTAAGAAAAGCCATCGATTTTGGCATGAATTGGGGCTGAATTGGTGGAGGTTCATGTGTGTGTGTTTTTGATGGTGTGAAGAACGATTTTTAGTGTGTGTTATCACACATTTTCATTCTTAACCCCCATTTTATTCCAACTTTGCCTAGTTGTCAAGTTTGGCCCCTCCGGTTTAGTACAAGTATGTAATCTTTACTAATTAAGTTAGTTCTCACAATATTCCCACGTGTGTTTGCAATTTACGGGACTTGTCAATGTCTCGTTTTATTATCCGCAAAATATTCCTTTTTGATAATGGGCTCAATATTGTGTATATATTGATCCCACCTATTAGAGTAATTAAACGAAACGGGTTTTCGGGGTGTTACATAAACATAATATTATTAACTAGGTTATTTCCATATTAGAATGTAACCCATCTTCTAATCTCTAAGTCTCGTGTTAATATTTTGCTAATCACGCCTAATGACGTAGTTAGGCGAACGAATGGTTTTGGGGTGTTACAAGTCTACCCCCCTTAAGGAGGTTTCGTCCTCGAAACCTTTCTTATGTTGTTGCTTTGGTTACACCAAAGAACCTTAGTGTCTCTAATAAATTCTGAGCACCGCTCAATCCCTTGACATTCTATAGTCTATCGAGTAGTACTATATACTTATTGTTTGTATCCCTTACTCGGCTTTCTAACTTTTATTATATGGAAGCCTTAGCTTTCATAATACGACTTGAGTCATCCTATTATTTCGGTTAACTAGGGGCAATATCTACATACTTACCCCCTACCCGACATTTTAGCTACTTATGTTCTTCATAGGTCTTCCCTAGACCCGTAGACTATCCCCGTCTACTATTATCCCGAATGATGTAATGGTTTAAGGGGCCATTCTATCAGGCACCTTAGGGTGTCTACTGCAATACTCGATTGTAGCATGCATATGCATACATGTCTATGCGTCTATTTCTAACAAGTAATTTGCCTTGGTTTCCAAGACTAACCCGGCTTTTTAACACAGCTGTTTTCTAGCTTCTTGGATTCATCCCCGAATCCAACCCTTGTTTCTTTTTGGTTTGCTAAAATGTTATAAACAAACCTTGATTTACATTAACACTTTCCTTTCTTAGACTAATTCTATTTTAAGAATTTGCCATTTATTTGGTTTACCCAAGTTCCCGTTTTGCTAACTCGATTGGTGGTCATTGCCCCAACCGACCCGTTCAAAGACTTTTGAGTTTTAGACTTCAAATCGTTTATATATTTAGAACGCTTAGTTTCTAAAAGTCCTTTTTCTGATTACCGATCTCAACATAAATTGAGATTGGTTTTCTTTTCATAAAACACGGTGTAGATTGGTCATTACTACGTATTGTATCGACTAATCTCATGTTATCACGGTTTGCATCAGATTGTAATAACTATACAATCCAACCGTTATTATGATTTGTATTAGATTGTACCAACAATACAATCTAATTTTATTGCGGTTTACACTTTTTCATCCTTAACCCAAGGGTTGAATGATTTACTGATCTATCATGACCCCAATCCGCTGTTTTAGGTCATTAATCCCAAGATTCATGACTTACCCGAATGTGATTATGACTCAACCCTTGATTAAGGTTCAAGTCCCTCTTTACGAATTTAACCTTCTATAAAAGTCCGAGTTTAATTATGACTTAACCTTGATTAAGGTCCAAGTCTGTTTTCAAGCTAAATCGGTTTATGACTCAACCTTGATTAAGGTTTAAGTTTATTTCCGAACTGAATCTATTTATGACTAGACCTTGATTAAAGTTCAAGTCGATCTTTGTATCAACCCAGGATAACTCGTATCGTATATTGCCCGTTTTGCTAGCCCAGCGTCTAAGCTGGTGCCTCGCTCAAGGTCTTGCATACCGTTTTGCTAGCCCAACGTATAAGCTGGTGCCTCGCTCAAGGTCTTGCATGGTTCGCATCCCTGCCGTGTTAGACAGTGGACTACGTCCAAACGCTCCAATTTGTTGTCCTCTTTGCTAGCCCAGCGTATTCTAGCTGGTGCCTCGCTCAAGGTCTTGCATGGATCGCATCCCTGCCGTGTTAGACAGTGGACTACATCCAAAATCCCCCGGCACCTCACACTTATTAAGCCTTTGTTACATAGGTTGTATATGTATTAATCATAAGAAATCCATGGTATCATATGTTTAACACTTACCTGGCCAGGGTAAGTAATTCGCATATGGTACACACAGACTTATTATAATTAAGGCATCACACCCTATGCAAGCAAATTTTCAGCTCATGCTTGTGCCCCCTATTTTATTTGGTAAAACCCTTCCTTGATAAATTGTTCAATGTTAGGTTTTTACCTTTATTCATTAAGAAAAAGCGGTGTGTTATCAATTTAATAAGGTTTGTGTGATCACACTCATTGGTATGATCACAACGCCTTCCTAAACATTAGTTTGGGATGATTACCCCCAACCCGGTCTCGATGTTCAAGTTAAGTTTGTGCATTGATCGTTCATTATTGTGAACTATGCACCTTTCACATTTTGCTTATTGCTTGCATGTGCAATTACTACTCTTCAGGTGATAATTGCATACTAATGCACCTACTATGATTTTGAGCATGTACCTGTTTGATACTTGCTCCCGTGTTCCCTTTCGTTACTGATCCATTAGCCCGAGTCGTAACTTGACTTGGTCCTTAGTGAGCAATGCTATCAGCCGTGCTCCATAAACCTCTACAACCTCGTTTGGTGAATCATTTGATCCTCTCTCGATCAAATAAGATGTTATCATCCCTGTCACATGTATAATTTCAATTAATTAGTAACATGACATTTCAGTATTAGTATGCATCACTGCAATAGTGATGTTAGAATTCTTGTTATACGAGATTTTCGTTGCCCGAATCAATCTTTTGGATAGGCCCCAATAGTACCTAACCATTTCCTTATCAAGGTTTTGAGATAGCGTGTATCTACACGATATCACTATTGATTACCTATAACAATTTCCGGTCAAAACGGATGTTCATTATAGGTATTACTTACCGGATTCCTCGATCAAGTCTCGAACCGAACACCCTTCAACACTTTGAGCGCACGGTTTGAGTCCAAGTGTCCTTCCTGACACTCGGATCCCTCAAACCTATGGCTCTGATACCACTTGTAAGACCCTAACCCGTAATCACGCAATCAACGCCTAATCATACGGGTTTTAACCTTACTTAAACCACTCCCGATTAAAACTTTGATATTTATTATAAACTCAAACCATTAAGATCAAACACACATTTGATTCCCACAAATTTTTACACTTTTATAGCTAAAACATAGACTACTATTTTGAGTTTTAACGGGAGTTCTTTGAATTCTATTGCGGAAGCTTGATGAGTGATCGGGTGTGTTCGGCTCTTTTCGCGACTTGATCCTTGCTACAGAACTTCCATCCCTTGTTTACCTAGCACCATTACACAAAGAATGGTTAGTGAGTTATCAATGATTCATTTAAACTAGTATGATAGTCGTTACACGTCGAAACGGAACGAACCAGGCCAAACGACCCTTTATCAGGAGAACAAACTGCTGCAACTTTTGCGCAGCAGCTGTTCGGATAGATTTTACCCTTTTTAAAACCCAAAATCTGAATTCGACTTTCAAATAAGAGTTGTTCTACGCTCCGAGAGCTTTCCAGGCATATAAAGAACACCTCCTAACGATTTTTCTACGATTTTATATTGAATTTTAAAGATCGCGTTGTCTGGCTGTTCTCTGCGCGCGGCCGGTCGCTTTTATCGCGCGGCCGCGCGAAGCTTCTGATCATTTTTATCAATTCGCTGGGCGCTGTGAGCGGCCGCGCGGTCCCTGTGAGCGGCCGCGCGAAGCCTCTGATGTTTGTTTGGTGACTTTTAAGCATGGGAATCATGTCGCAACCGCATTTGATGATTCCCGAAGCCTAAGCATTGACTTGCCGACTATATAACCCTCTGTTAGACTGATATTAATGGCCGGTTCATGATTTTATGACCCGGTTCATAGTCTTAGGTATTTATGTCGATTTTTACCCAAATCGACCCGTTAAGGCCTTGCATCAAACAAGGCTCTATTTGACCATACCAAATGCCTACCGTCTAAATTGTCAAGTCATTAGACACTTGATTAACCAAAGCTTTTGTCCGATTTGTTTCGTTATGATTTAGTTTCTTAAATTCATCATTTAGAAACCTTTTAAATTCCCAAAATGCCCTTCATGGTCAAATCTATCAATTTAGCCATTCGTGGCGAAACTTCTTGTTCTAATTCCAATGTTTTTGACTCATTGACTTGTTTAAAAACCTCTAAGTCCTTCCGGACTTAGATTTTCATCCTTTCTCAAGTTTTCACTTGTTTAGTAGAATCCAAGCGCGTTAGCGCGCATTAGACATAGTTATGGAAATAACTTACTTGATTTGCACCCACACTTCATGTGGGTAATTCTAGTACCCTTATTGCTTCGCCCGAAGGCGTTTATCTAACTACCACTTACCGGGTGGCGTTGCTCCATACTTGCACCCTCATTGTTTACTTGGGCATCATGTGCCCAATTTCCAAGTGTTTTCCTGCACCCTTTCTAGATTAACCACATTAGTCCCTCAAGACTCAATTGTGATGCATTTCCCATTGACCCGTTATCCCCAAGGTTCTTAAGACTTAGATTATTGGCTTTGACTGTCGGGTACGAATGGTGAGAAAATCACCATTTGACCCATTAAGTCTCATGGTTCATAACCTTTTGACATTCCAACTTTTAATTAGGGGGAAGTGGCAATCTCACTTGACCCATTTACCCAAATTGCATAGCTTTCTTATTCAAGTGATTTATTATCAAAACTTGAGTTTAGACTTACCACATAGCTTTATTTATTGACCTAATTGATGATTTCCATCTTATGATCAACACTCTTGATTCGTTTATTACCATAAATCTTGTTTTGACATGGATTCGCATAAACCGTCCGTTTAATAGGTTTCACCCCCCTCGGGTCCTAACTTTATCCCTTATCAAGGTTTAGATCATTGCATCAATACAAAAGTTACGTTTGTGATCTAGTGAATGTAAGTATTACTTACCTCGCATCCATTCTTGTTTCCATGAGTATTCGCCTTGCATCCGTTTGACCCGTTTGCTCCCTCTTTGTTGTACCTAACTTGGGGATGAGTCAAACTTGTCTATTAGAATACATAATGTGGAATTTTGTTCACTATCCATAACATCATGTATTCATTATCATTACTAGCTAAGTCCATAGCCATTTTCTTACATGTCTAGTTGAGATTAACTCACCTAGGCATTTCATCAAACAATTGGTGTGCATCCACCAATATACTTAGTTTTCAACCTTCTAAGTTTAACCAAAGTATAGCCATGTATCTAATTATTATCATAACAAGATATTTAGGCATTTCAACTAAATTTGATCATTATAACAACTCCTAAGAGTCACCAAAACTACTAACCATGTGTGGTTTCAACCTAGAGGTTAAAACCCCAATTTCATAAGTTAACATATTCATATGGACATAATCAAACACACATATTAAATGTGATTTGTAACCAAATTATACATGTTTAAGGCTCCCTAAGACTAGGGCAACCTATATTAACCATCAATTTCACATTTTATAAAACCCTAGAGCCATCATCTTCAATATACCATGGATTTGGATGATTTAAAAAGGATCTAGAGTTACCTTATGATGTTTAGAACACTAGATGATCATGAATTCCATCATGCATTAAGAAAAGCCATCGATTTTGGCATGAATTGGGGCTGAATTGGTGGAGGTTCATGTGTGTGTGTTTTTGATGGTGTGAAGAACGATTTTTAGTGTGTGTTATCACACATTTTCATTCTTAACCCCCATTTTATTCCAACTTTGCCTAGTTGTCAAGTTTGGCCCCTCCGGTTTAGTACAAGTATGTAATCTTTACTAATTAAGTTAGTTCTCACAATATTCCCACGTGTGTTTGCAATTTACGGGACTTGTCAATGTCTCGTTTTATTATCCGCAAAATATTCCTTTTTGATAATGGGCTCAATATTGTGTATATATTGATCCCACCTATTAGAGTAATTAAACGAAACGGGTTTTCGGGGTGTTACATAAACATAATATTATTAACTAGGTTATTTCCATATTAGAATGTAACCCATCTTCTAATCTCTAAGTCTCGTGTTAATATTTTGCTAATCACGCCTAATGACGTAGTTAGGCGAACGAATGGTTTTGGGGTGTTACACTATCCAGGAAACCCACTTGGATGATTATAGTAGGTTTGATTTTAATAGTGTTTGGGGTAATGATGTGCCGGAAGTGGATTTTGTCGAAGCTTCGGGTAGATCAGGGGGTATGTTTAACATTTGGAATCCTAAAGTTTTTTGTAAAAGTGACACGGTGAAGAATAGGAATTTTTTAATTACTTCCGGCTTTTTGGTTGGGGATGGTACTAGACTAAATTGTATAAATGTGTATGCGCCACAAAAGTTGGGAGAAAAAAGAGTCCTTTGGGATACGTTAAAGGGTGTCATTGACGGGTTAGAGGGGATGGTGATTCTTATGGGAGATTTTAATGCGGTTAGGGAGCGTGCTGAAAGAAAGAACTCTAAGTTTAATCACAGGTGTGCTCATAACTTCAACAGATTCCTGGACTCCTTGGGTTTGTTCGAGTATATTATGCGTGGAGGTTCTTTCACATGCTTGACTAAAAAAGATGGTGATTTTAAGTTAAGCAAGATTGATCGCTTTTTTGTTTGTTCTAGTTTTTTTAACAGGTGGCCCTCCGCGGTTCTGAGAGCGATGCCAAAACAATATTCAGACCATTCGCCTCTCCTTCTTTCGATAGTGGATGACAAAACTGGTCCGAAGCCTTTCCGCTGGTTCAACTCTTGGCTTGATAGGGAGGGGTGCAAGGAGGAGGTTATCAAAGTTCTTGAAAAGACTACGCTTGAGGGCAGTCCTAAGGATATGGTTAGTCGGAAGCTTAAAGCCGTAAAAGCCGCTTTGTCTGCTTGGTGGCAACGAACAAAAAATAAGGAAGGGGAAGAGTTAGAGTTGATTCAAGCTGATATTGACAGGTTGGAAAGAGTGATGGAGGATAGAGATTTGGAAGAGGATGAAGTTTGGGTGTGGGAGGAGTGCAAAAAACAAGTTGATTACATTAATATGTGTAAGACCAAAGACTTGAAACAAAAGTCTAGAGTTCGATGGGCTATGGATGGAGATGATAATACTAGTTATTTCCATGGGATTGTGAATGGGAGAAAGGCTAAAAACGCTATTCCGGGGATTATGGTCAATGGGAGGTGGATTACGAAACCGGAAATTGTTAAACGGGAGGTTTTGAATCACTTCAGGAGACAGTTTTCGGAACCTCAGGCGGTCAGACCGGTTATTAGAGGCAGTAACATTAGGTCGGTGCCTAGGGATCTTTCTCTTGCCTTAGTGGACAGGTTTTCTAAAGACGAGATTCGATCGGCTGTTTTTGAGTGTGGGTCTGATCGGGCCCCTGGCCCCGATGGTTTTAACTTCAGTTTCATTAAGTCCATTTGGAGCTATATTGAAGACGATTTTTTTAATTTAATGGAGGATTTTTATGATTCCGGAGAATTTGCTAGGGGCTGTACTTCCTCTTTTATTACTTTCATTCCAAAGTCGAAGAACCCGGTGGGCTTGTCTGACTATAGACCGATAACTTTAATTGGTGTGATTAGTAAAGTTGTGTCTAAAGTCCTGGCGATTCGTATCAAAAAGGTGTTGGGTTACGTTATTTCTGATACGCAGTCCGCTTTTTTAAAGGATAGGTTTATTTTGGATGGCCCCCTCGTGTTAAATGAAGTCTATGGTTGGTTGCGTAAAAAGGGGAAAAAAGCTTTCATGTTTAAAATTGATTTTGAAAAAGCTTATGATAATGTGAATTGGGCATTCTTGATTGATATGTTGGACCAGATGGGCTTCCCGGTTAGATGGAGAAGATGGGTGAAAGGGATCCTGGAGTCGGCTAGATCTTCGGTGTTAGTCAATGGGACGCCAACTTTTGAGTTCCGCTGTGAGAAAGGCCTCCGTCAAGGGGACCCTCTTTCTCCTTTTCTTTTCTTAATTATAATGGAGACTTTCTCTTGTATTGTCAATAAAGCTTGCAGCGAAGGCGCTTTGAAGGGGATCAAGGATCAAAATACGGGCTTGAATATTTCTCATTTGCTATATGCAGACGATGCCTTGATTATAGGGGAATGGAGTGAAGAGAATATTGAACAGACGGCTCGGCTTCTTCGGATTTTTCATCTCTGTTCTGGTCTAAAAATTAACATAAAGAAATCGCATTTGTTTGGTGTTGGGGTGCCGAGTGAGGAGGTTTTACAAATGAGTGCTATCCTTGGTTGTAGGTTTGGAGATTTTCCTTTCGAATATCTGGGTATTAAAGTTGGCGCCAATATGAATCGCTTGTGTCACTGGGACTCGGTGGTGGAAACGGTTCGCAACTGATTGACGACGTGGAAAGCAAACTCTTTGTCTATGGGAGGGCGCTTAACTCTTATTAAATCGGTTTTATCTAACCTTCCTATCTATTACCTTTCTATGTATAAAATTCCTGTACAGGTTGCGGAGCAGATAGAGAGCATTATGAAGCAGTTTCTTTGGGGAGGTTCCAACGGTATTAAAAAGATGCATTGGGTGGCTTGGGAGGTGGTTACCACTTCTAAAGCGGATGGTGGTTTGGGCGTGTCCAAACTGTTGGATGTTAACAAAGCTCTTCTTACAAAGTGGGCGTGGCGATTTAAGACGGACCCCAAAAGAAGCTGGCGTAACGCTATCGAGGCCATTCATGGAGGCAGAAATAACTGGTACTATCTTCCGGTAAACAGTGGGCTTACTGGATGCTGGAAGACTATAGTTTTGCTGGTGGAGAGATTACAACTCGAAGGTAGACATATTAATAATATCATCAGGGGTAAAGTTGGTAATGGTGCTCTCATATCTTTTTGGTCCGACTTATGGTATGGGGAGTCATGTTTAAAACATAGGTGGCCGAACTTATACAGTTTAGAAAAGCAGAAAACTTGCGCTGTTAATGATTGGATTATTATTAATAATGGGGCTCCTTGTTTTGTTGACAACTGGAAAAGGGGTTTAAGTTCTTTTGAGGAAATTTCCGAATTTAATGAGCTGCTGGAAGTGGTTCAGAAATGCTCTTTGGTGGAGGCTCAAGATTCATGGCGGTGGGACTCAGGGGATCGGACCTCATTCTCAGTTAAGAATGTGAAGCACATTTTGAACAAAGATCGGGACAACTCTAGAGATACGGATATGGTCTGGACGGGATGGATCCCTCTCAAAGTTAACATACATGTATGGAGGCTTGAGATGGACCGGTTACCAACCAGAATCGCGCTGAAAAAAAGGAACATTCACATCGAAGATGATACCTGTGTTCTCTGCCATACGACTGAGGAAACGGCGCTGCATCTGTTTACAGGCTGCATCATTTCTTGTGCCGTGTGGAAATTTATTGAAGGGTGGTGTCGCTTGGAGCCGTTTTTTCTGTTGGAGATCAAAGATATTCTCAAACTTCTGGATCTGATTCGTGGTTGCAAGCAAAAGAAGAAACTCCTTAGAGGCATTGTGATGGCGGCTTGTTGGGTGATTTGGAAGACTCGTAATACGGTTGTCTTTGAACACATCGAGCCAAGGGTTTGTGATATGATTGCTTGTATCAAATCGTTTTCTTATCTTTGGTGTCGTAGTAGAAACAAGAGCCTAGAGGTTACTTGGAAGGATTGGTGTAATTTCCCATTGTATTTGTTGTAATTGTGTGTTTTTTGGCGGCCCTTGTCTTCTTGGGTTTAGCCGTTTTTTAATGAAGTTTAAGTTTCAAAAAAAAAATTTAAAACAAAATATTGGTTGTAAGAGCGTTCACATCCTTCCGGCCAGGGGCGAAGTTTTGTTTGGGTCGGACGGTGCCACAGCCTCAACCATTTTTTTTTTGCTCCGTAATGTAATTTATGCGTTTTCGTTTGAAAAATTTTATATATTGAGTCCGGCCCTGTCCGTTTTAAGGGCCTCGTGACTTTCGGCTCCCACCGATTTTTTTTTCAAGATTTGCCACTACCTCTGGCCGCCACCATCTTCTACCCTATAATTTAACTAAAATCAAACGTTTAAAAGTTTATATCTTATTTTAAAAAATCTCCCGCATCACATTTACCATACGTCATACCTATCTCTATATTCTTTTTTTTTATTAGTGTTTCTCTTTTTTTTATATTATATATTTCTCTTTTGTATGTGTGATAGAGAGAGCGAGAGATGATACAAGGGTGAATGGTAGTTTTTTAAATTTAGAGGGAGTGTATGGGTTTTTGTTAAATTTTATTGGGTGGGGATAAAGATGATGAATCAGATGTAGTGATGTTTTTGTTAATTTTTAAAAATTTTAAAGATGTAATGAAGAATGGATATGAATAGGTGTGAAGTTCTATGCCACCTCCAAATGATTGAGACCTTCGCCTTCGAAAAAAAATTAGAATTTACAATGTTAAAAAATATAATTAATCATTAATTTAAAATTTCTAAAAACAATAATAAAAAATTGAAAATCCGGTTGACACGCTGACTTTTTTTTTTTTTTGAATGGCAAAGAACATTTATTCCATCACTCAATATTTACAAGATACATCTATAAGCAAGTTGCTCATGAGATGGAGTGTACCATAAAAAACCCAACCCTTAATACAGTTATCCCCAAAAGAAATTGCAAGTCCCCAACCCCATTACATTACCCACTGTGCAGAATTATGCTTACAAGATTGCTTTAGAAATCAAATGAACACCACTTTTGCCATTCAATTGTAGTCTCTTTAGCTCTACTCGATATCCATAAATGTGATAGTGCCTTAATTTCGCCAAGAAGTTCTTCCAGATTCGCCCTTTTCCCGCGAAAGATTTTGTTGTTTCTGCTTTTCCAGATGATCCAGCAAGTTGTTAGGATGATTGCATATAATGCCTTTTTCTTCGTCTTTTTCATGCCGTTGATGTTACTTGTTTCCAGCAATTCACGAAAATTAAACACAAAAATTGGAGGGATGTTGCACCAATCAGCCACTTTTTGCCATAGATTATACGCCACGTAGCAGTGAATAAGGAGATGATCTGCGTTCTCGGTGTACTCACCACATAGGCTGCACATTGGTGAAGTATTGATGATGTTGCGCTTGATGAGACCCTCCAGTGTTGACAGTCTATCTTGTTCCGCTCGCCATGCCAAAATGTTAACTTTCTTTGGTACCCAGGATGACCATTTGAACGGATAAAACGGGGCTGCACTTGCAGCCAAGAGCACGCGGCAGGAAGAAGTGGAAAACAAACCAGTGGAGTCAGCGACCCATTTCCAGCCGTCAGCTTCAGAGGACAGAACGCATTCTCTGATCAGATTGTTGCAGTCTTCAAGTTCCTTACGTTCCAAAACCTGCAAAGGCTCACGTTTCCAGGCCCAACCCCCACCCAAAATGTTACCCGAAACTGGTAGACGGGCTGCAACAGTGCAGCCCTTGTTAGACTCTAAAGCAAACAAGTTAGGAAAGGTGTACCTGAGCGGAGTTTCCCCAATCCAGCAGTCGATCCAGACACGCTGACTAATTTCACGGATTTAACGTATCAGCATTATTACTGATGGGCAATTCAACAGGCTTAACTACAAGCGGTTTCCTACTTAACTGATCCGGTTTTAGTTATGATAGACTTGCATTTTAACCCCATAAAATTCAATGTTGACCGGACAGATTTTGAAAAGAGAAAACTTCCATTTGAGATGTTTGAATTTTTAAATAATTAAAAGTATCAAATGTATGTCTTGTCAGTTAAGGTATTTTTCTTTACAAATTGAGTTTCTTTCTGACAAATTTGCAAAATAAAATCCATAATGGCACAAGGGGTGGTCAGCCTTTTATCACAATCATTACACTATTACACCCAATCAGATTTTGTCACCTTATTTTATCGCATTCTATCACATTACATCACTAAATACATGTGGTGGTGTGCACTTTTCATCACATTTCATTACTTAACTTTTTTTTTTAAAAATAATCTAAAAACATTACATTAAATTAAAAAATTACATTAACTAAAAAAACCTTTACATTAAATATAAAACATACATTAAATAAAAAACATAAAAATAAACCTAAAAACATTAAAAAAAAACAGAAAAATAAACCTAAAAACCGGAAAAAAAAACTAAAAGTTACATGCCCAACCCCACTTGTGGCAAATTTCACGTTTTCATTCGATGAGAATCGACTTGTATGGTTCTTCGGCGTCCTCGTGCGATTCCTTCAACACCTTCAAGTCTTTATTTTTGTCAATTTCGGACAAATGTTTTATGTAGGTGTTCTCTCTTTGTATTTTCAAGTCCGCCAAGTACTTACGCCTTTCCCGATTCTCATCAATTTCCACCATTTTTGCCAACTTGTATTCGGTCATCGCCTCCACCCAAGGTTCTTTCCCTTTGCCACTTGACGACTCGACACTTTTCCTTCGAGACGTGCTTCTTGTCGGGGGTGTGTCGTCCTCGGGGTCAGGAAATTCATCATTCAAATTAAATTCGGGCATGTTGGTAGAAAGCCCGTTCGTTGATGGTGTACCATTTCCCAAGTCGGATGTTTTAGATCGTTTTTTAGAACGACCTCCCCTTCCCCTTCCTCCTCGAGGGCCAGTTGGCCCATGTTCGGTTACCCCATGAATGTCAATAAGAACCCACTTGGAATGAACTCTTGCAACCTCCTAAGAATCCAACGAAGTAAAACCAGTCCTTACGTACAACCGCTTATAATCGTTGAGGGCCGCACATATGATTTCCACATCAGCCGCTCCACTTGGCCAAAGACGTTTCTATAATTTATAAAAAAAAATATAAAGTTAACAATTTTTATAAAGAAAAATATAAAGTAAACGATTTATAAAAAAATAACATAATATACCTGTGTGACGTAGAGGGCGTTGAATCTACTCATTTTTTTTATTTATATCGCTCCATTTACGGTTATTTGATCCATTCGCCTTCTCGTCATACCGGTAAGTTGTTCAAAGTGGGCCTTCACTCGCAGCTAGGGCTGGCAAATCGTGTATACCTGACCTGTTAAGACACGAACCTGTTAAGACACGATATACGAAACCTGACTACCTGTACACGACACAAAAAAATTTCGTGTCTATTTTTTCATACACGAACCTGTTAATTTTTTTAACAGGTATACACGAAAAGTATCTGTTAATACCTGTTTGTGACCATTATACTAATAGCATGTTTACGAACCTATTTAGTGAGACAAAATTTCCAAAAATTCACCAAATACCTAGATAATACCTGTTTGCGAACATTACACTTAGGGATGGCAAATCATGTATATCTAACATGTTTATACACGAACATGTTAAGACACGATACACAAAACCTGGCTACCTGTACACAACACAAAAATTAACAGGTAAATTCGTGTCTACCTGTTTAGGACACGAAACCTGTTAAAGCCATACATGTACCTGTTAAGATCGTTCAGGTTCGTGTCATGTAATCGTGTTCGTATACAAAATTTTTGGCCCTACTCGCAGCCAAAAGGTTTCTTTTGGTTGTTGATTTCCGATGTGTTTGTCCTCAGAAATGTGTAAAAACGACTTACCAACGCCACTTCTTCTTCTTGCGTCCAAGGAGTTATGTCTTTTGGCCCAGTGTTTATATCTCCTCATCTTCCGCTTCCTTTTGTTGCTTGCACTGGTATCTCCTCTTCTTCCTCTTCCTCTACCTCTTGTTCATATTCATAATCATCTTCCTCAGAATCTTCGACCGTATAGTTCTCTGGATCGCGAACCCCATAACGGTCGAACATAGGTAGATCAATCGGATCGGGAGGTGATTGAAACACTCCGGATGCGGTTTGGGTTGGCATGTTGGGTTGAGAGTAGTGCATTGGATATTGGTTTGGAAGCGGGAATTGTTGGGTTTGAAACATAAGGTTTTGAAAACTTTGGTTTTGATAGGATTGGTGTGTAGGTTGTGGGGTTGGTGGTGCGTCTTGAGGAAATCTAGCTGGTTCGCCTTAGTTAGGCTGAACCTTTGGCCTAAACTTTAGTTTCGTAGCCGATTGTTTCTTGCTAGATCCTTCCATTTTTTTTATTGTATTGTTTGATTGTGTGTATTTTTGATTTTGTATGGATATGTATATATAGTTATTGGAAAAAAAAAACTTTTTTGTTTAATTTAAGCGGTCAATAGACCGTTGGTGGTCAGCCAACGGTCCTTTTCAACGGCTATAATTTGGCCAGCGTCCACTTTTTCAACCGACCGTGATTCATTTGGGGGGGGGTGTTTCACGGTGATCACACTATCACGGGGTGGCCATCACGAACCACCCTGTGTACCCTAAGTGGACAAAAATATTTTAATACCTTGAATATAAAAATGTGGCTAATTCAACTTGGAAATTAAGAACTGAAAATCAAACATTTTTGTGTAGTCCTAATTACAAAATAGTGTTCAACTCAAGTACTTCAAATTCAAGAACACCACGTGCATATGTTTTCGTTGATTGTTTTATTAACAAGGATTGTTGATAATGCCAAATATTTTTAAAACAATTATTGCAATTTTAAGCCTACGCAGAATAGATAATTTTTTTACTTTGTTGTATGTATGACGAGTTACATTACAAGAAACCATATTAAATATCACGTATCCTTCCTATTTACTAGTTTTTTACCCTAATTTTTTATTGAAGAGATATGTCCCGTGCGTGCTTACGGACCCACATCTCCTACGACAACATCAGAATAATCAAAGGAAGCTTCTAGAAGGTCGTGCACTAGTACGTGCCAGCTATTGGGAAACATAGAAATGGATGTTCATCCAATCAAAAGGAGGAATTCTTTACTCCATGATCTACTGGCAGGTACAAAGGACAAGAAAGGACAACAAGGACGATTGAAAAGGACGCTCAGCTAATGACAAAAGGACAACGCCAAATTCTCTAACGTTTGTCAACCTTGTGGGACCCGCACGAGATAGCTATCATTCCAAAGATGACCAATCACAAGACGTTTCCTAGCACTATAAATTACCCTCTCTTCTAAAGAGAGAGGATTCATTCTATTCCTTACGTAACAAACTAAAGAATTCGTACTAGACTAGGAAAAAAAGCTTATAGTCGAAATATTTGTATTCATCTATATTCGAGAAAACAAGAACATTTGACCTTGCTCAAGCAAACTATAATCTAAAAGGAAAGGAACATGTTGGTTGCATATTATGGTAGTTATGGTTGCGTATTAGTGCAGGTTTATGGCTGCATATTATGGTAGTTTATGGTTGCATATTATGCACAGTTTTGGCTGCATATTAACATAGTTTTGGCTGCATATTATGGTAGTTATTGGCTACATATTAACATAGTTTTGGCTGCATATTATGTGCAGTTTTGGCTGCACACACAAGGGACAATAACCATCAAGAAGCAATAAAAAAAGAACAATAACCATGTACTAATCCGTACTAATCATATAACTAATATACAACAACTGTCAAATTCATACCAATCGTAACTAAAATGCATCAACTCATAGAATTTGCTTATGGACGTTTATAAATCGTAGGGGGTAGTTGGTTAAAATAAGGATGAAAAAGTGCAATTAATATTTAAACAAAAAAAGTTGAGTAAAGTTTGGGGGGAGGGGGCAAATGTATAAGTATTGTATAAAAGACATACTCGCCTTAAAAAAGTAGTTAATGAAATTAGGATGGAATGGAAACAAAAATGTTTAGTTAGTCAAGGTAATGAAATTATCCATTACCTCATCCATTCCATTCCCTCTAAAACCTCAAAAATCATTTCATCCATCCCCTTGTTTTTTTCCATTCTATTCCCTCTGTCACCCTTCATCAGCACCGACCACCACCCACCTCTACCTTACCACCCATCGCCACCACCGACCACCGCCGACCACCACCCACCGACCACCGCCACCCACCGACTGCCGCCACCACCGACCACCGCCACCCACCACCAAGCACCGACCACCACCACTGACACTCTCCGTCACCGACCACCACCGGCAACCACCATCAACCGCCACCTCCACCACGACCACCGCCACCCACCACCAAGCACCGACCGCCACCACCGCTCTCTATCACCGACCACCAGCACCGACCACCGCCACCCACTGACCACCACTGCCACCGCCGCCTCCACCACCACTCACTGTCGCCACCCACTGACAACCACCACTGTCACCGCTACTATAACCACCAAACGTCACCATCCACCAACCACTACCCATCGTTGTCGCCGCCACTAACCACCACTACCACCACCATTGCCGCAACCACCCAGCGACCACCACCACTTAGCAACCACCAACCACCGTCGCTTGCAACCACTGTCGACCGGCGTCACCACCACTCACCCCCGCCAGTTTTATTCCTACGTCTTTCCCTATCTACCAAAGAATACAAATAACGATACATTACATTCTTACGTGGTAACCAAACAACACCATGGAATGGTAATCATTCATTGCACTCCTTTGTCCATTCCATTCCCTTGTCCATTCCATTCCCTCATCCATTCCATTACCCAATACCAAACAGACCCATAGTTGGACAATATAGCGTGTAACCTATTTTTCAATTCACCCATTCAAGTGTATACACTAATACACGTGTCAAGGGAAGTTTAGATAGTGATCGAGATGATATGGTTTTGGAAACGAAAGAAACATAACAAACAATGGTGGCTAATAAATTTTGGTTGATGTTTGCCCACATTAATTGTCACACCCCGATTTTCCCGTCGGTTGTGAACGTTTGGTACCTTTGCTACGCAGCGGAAATAACACATCTAAGACTCTTTTAATTCTGAACGCCTTTACTAAGCCTTCTAGGATCTCCAATCCCAAGACATCGCCTATTCCAACCGTGTCGTTGCCAAATTCTAGACCTGAAAGACATGCTTAAAAAGGTCAACATAAAGTTGGTGAGTTCAAGGTTTTAGGTTTATTTCTCATCAAAACCCGTTCATTTCAAACCTTTGGGAAAATATTCATCAACATTTTAAGAAAGTTTATTTTCATTACACAAACCGTTATTTGTGAAAAATCTTGTAAAAGTCCCATTGGAATCCTCGCCAGGTATTCCATTTTATTTACCCTTCGGCCCGACTCACTTTACCGTATATTTATCTCCCCATAAAGATAAATATACTAGGTTCTTGTCGACCGAACAACAACATTTAAAATGAGACTTTATTCCCATGGAATCCTCGTCGGGCATTCCACAATTACTTTTGAAAACTTTCTTTTTGTAAACTATTTTCCCACTCGGATTCCTCACTGAACATCCGTAAATATAATTATGAAAACCATTTTCCCCCGGTAAATCCCACCGGTAAATTCGTACTTAAAAGCGGAAATGAACATTAAAATAGCCAGTATTCATAAACCAGTGCAAGTAACATAGTTAGATTAAGTAGTGTCATATATGTGGAGTCGCGAACCCCTACATGACGACGGCGACCAATCCTGAGCCCATAACCAAACCAAGACTACACATTTCATTTGCCCCGCGCGAGTTGTCTGTCGGATCAACAACTCAGTTCAGAATACGTGCACCTCTTGTCTTTACCGGGTTGACGCTATCAACCAGAGGTGGGCCTCGTCAGGCACCGATAGTACTATCCAAATATTCCTTCGGTTTCATATCCCTGAATTAATGGTTACAGTAAACACGCGAGGACCTACCCCGACTGGTTTCCGTTACCCAGGTTCCAGGTACCCATCTTGCTACTTATCATCCTCACCTCGACTCGACTCACTTTACCGTATATTTACCTCCCCATTAAGATAAATATACTAGGATCTTGTCGATCGAATAATTGTTACTTTCTACACCTTACAACTATTTAACAAACATATCCTTCATTTCCCTTTTGTCCCTGCACGACTTTATAAAAGCATTTGTAACTTTAAACGTTTTCTCAAAAACTTTGTTACGCTTTAAATTCATCAGGTTTTCATAAAACAAGCATGTCTTCCCCCCGAAAACATTTACAAAACAGTAAAAAGTGGGGTCATGAACTCACCTTGATTTCCTTGCTTAGCTAGCAAACAAGCCTGAAGCCTTGACCGACTTCCTTGTGTCCTATTACCAACAATGGACACCCTAAGGTCTAACACAAATAAGCCTAGCTTATTTACCAGTTACAAGATAGTTTATCCAACTATCTAGACTCGTGTATACAAACCCGAGTCTTAAAGTGTTTTAACTCGACGAACCGATCATGACTTATCTTAATCATGTTTAACATACGACATAGCACCCAAGTTGCGCACTTGTTACTATTCGTGTGTAAACCATGTTGGACTAAAACAACGAAACGCATTTCTTATCCTGAGCCGTAGCTCGTCTCGTTAGTCGGATAAATGTATTTGTCTTGTATGTTTATATTTAGGAAAATATGCTTTGCAAAAATACAACTCTTGTTATTAATTCCGATTAATAACATTTGTTACTTCTTTCCCAAAATCCGAACATTTAAAGTGTTCAAAAGTTTGCTTTTTATAAAAGTAATTCCCAAGCAAAATCGAACGTTTTATAAATTTTGAATCCGAACAATAAACATTATTTAGTTACCGAAAGCTTTCGAAAATTCGTCATCCTGGACGCTCGGCAAAACTATATATATTATACTTGTTTGAAACGATTGTTGGATTCACTTATTATTGTTACAAATAATCTTTTGTCAAAGCGTTGCGACTTTGTATAAATACATATATTTAAAGCACTTGGAAATTTATTTATAAAATACACAACTACTTCGCCTTCTTTGCACTTAGGATTCTGTAAAAATTTCGCCAGAGTTTCCTCTGTTTTTGCGCATTCCAGACAACACAAGTTGTCTACAATTTTCCCAAAATCAATTCCAAAACACAAGACAATCAATCTATTTATCCGCAAATTTCCAAATCAACGAGACTTTTATACGCTTCGATAACTTTTATATAAATTACCTATCTAATTAAATATACATATATACATATATAGTCCAACAAGTTAGTCCGATATCAATATTATTTAGTCACGATACAATAACCATTTATCCGATTTATACTTATCGTTTATTATTAAAGTCGGTTCGTTTCGCGAGTTATGACCGGTTATTAATTTATATTGCGTTCGTATCTATAAATACAACACAAAAATAACCACAAAGTTAATTATACCGAAGGCAGGAGCGTTGACTAAGTTGACAAGTAGTTGACCGAGTTTGACCGCACGTTGACCAGGGTTAACTTTTGACCCGACGTTGACCAGCACCGTGCTCCGTACCACGAAACCCGAGCCGATCAGATCTGACTCAAAGCACCCGGATCTGACCAGATCTGGCCCGCGCTATACAAACTCAACCCGAAACACCCAGATCTGACCCGAGACACTTGACTCGAACAACACCCGAACCGGATCTGAACCGTGACTCATACCGGACCACAACCAACTTGAGGCCCAAACCCGAAAACCTCAAGAACCGAGACCATAACGACACCCGAATCACCGAGACCACCAAAAACTACCAGATCTGAGCCGAGAAGCTCCGGATCTATAACCACTACCAAGCTTGACCACAACCATAACCGGATCTGACCAGATCCGGTCTCTGCGACCCCAAACCCGACTGAAAACAGCAGCTCGTCACCTTGAACCACAGCCAACCGGACCTGACCAAAACCAAAACCCGAGCCCTAAAACCTGAGAAAACCCTTCATCGGTCCACCTAACCCAAACCCCAACGATCCCAAACGATCTGATCCAAAACCACCACCATCGGGCCACCATTAAAACCCATCGCCGCCGCCCCTTCTGAACTCGAACCCACGAACACCGTGACCACTAAAAGCTCCCCGATCTGACTCGATATAACCTTAAACACGAACCATGAAAAACCACCATGACTGGAACAAAACCCAAACCAAAACCCTCCGCCGCCGCCACCTTGCGTCTGCCCCTTTGGGGCTGTAACATCGCCACGCCGCCACCACCATGGGATGGGTGGTGGCCGGCCGATCTACGAACAGGGGGAGAGAGGGAGGTGCGAGGGAAAGAGAGAAAGGGTGAGCAGGAGAGAGAGAACGAGAGGGTTAGAGAGAGAGTAGAGAGAGAGGGAGTTGGCTGCACAAATGAAGAGGATGAGGGGATTGTGAGCTTAAATAGTTAGGGTTAGAGTTGGTAGGTGTACCGCGTATCGAACCCGTTTTAAACGCTTTAAGGTTCGGTGCCTATTTTGGACTCACAACTTGTCACGAAAACTATTCGGTTATGCTCGAAATTCGAAACACAACTAAAATGAGCAATTTAATTATTATTTTCGCTTTCCGACGCGTGAAATTTAAATACGCGTTAAAATCGCGTTAATTACTTCGGTCGCGTTTTCCTTAATTTAAACGATCCGGTAACTTCCGTAATTTAATAAATAACATTATTTATAATAAATAATTATTCTGGAAGTATGATTTCGGTTAAAACCATGCGTTTTGACGTCCGATTCTGACGTCAGTTCCTTTCCGCGTTTTCCAAAACGCTTCGTTTTTTTTTGTCGTTTCTCGTGCCGATTTCACATCCGATCGCTTCAATAGCAAATACGCACCGTATTTTCGTATAATAAACTTACGTCGGTCCAGTTCATCACATTTTTACTGATGTTAGTTCGTTAACGTTGAATACGAGCGAATCTTTCTTTAAAAGCATCAAGGCGTCCACGAACTTCGAGGAGGACATCGTAGGACTTGTAACGGCTCATTAAATCAAAATTAACTTTAAACCATGTTAATCACTTCCAAAATATGATTAAAATCGCATCAGGCGTTGTACGGAATTTGCCGGTTGTCACATTAATTCTGGATACCTCAAGGCTCAGCCTCAAAATTTATAACTTGAAAGTCAAGTTGTTCAAGTCCTTTTCACTTTCTTTTTTAAGTCCTTTGCGGTTTCTTCATAGACCAAAATATCCCCCAATCAAAAATAATACATTACTAGTGGGTTAGTCCGTACGATGCTGCGGTTGTCAATAACTATCTTTTGGGGAGGGCAATCCAACCCCGGCTTATCTTAAACAATGATTATATTTTGGAAGAAAAAAAATTAACATCTACTTAATATTTTAGGAAAAATTTAACCTACATCAAAGGAAACCTATGACTTTTAATCAATTTTATGGTATACAAATTCACCTAAAATCCAACATTATATTCTTTTCGTGTTTTATGGTATTCAATTTTATGACTTTTAATCAATTTTATGTAGTCAATAAACTAATCTACTTACAATTAAATGCTTCTTTTCTTCATAAGTTGCAAGCACACGATGAGGCCAAGAGTTTTTAAAGTGAATTATGACCATAATCAATATCATTATTTAATCCAAATCGCTTACAATGAATTTTTAAGAACTCAAGTTACAAGAACACGATATGCCAATAGGCTTTTAAAGTGAATTATGAGCATAATCAAATACCACTTACAATTATTTTATATTATAGAAAGACAAATTACCCTTAACAATTATATTTGTAACTCTTAATTTTTAATAAGTTTTTGAGAAATGCTTTATAATATAGTATAGAAGTATTGATGAACTGTCATGGGCTAGTAAATCTTTACAGTCAATGAATTCAATTGGTGAATAAATGGGTGTCTAACTTCCCATGTCAGCAGCCATGAGAATGCCATTCTTGTGTTTGATCCCAATCATGAATGTACCACTAACATATGGGTACATGTTGCAAACGAAGTATGATTTGTAACATTATACTATATTATTTGCATAATACATTACATATAAAATATACTCATTGGATCCTTTGAGAATCGATTCAAATGTCAAACAAAATCACAGCCACAAAAGAAGTAAAAACAATCAGAAAGTGAAGGAATTACATTTTTGGTTGCACAAGTTAGACAGAGGAATTCATGCTTATTTAAAGAGGGTTGGAGACAAATCACGTCATCACCATCTGGCGTCATATCATCATTCCTAATTTCGGACCGAGCTAAATCAAATTTATATGCAATACCGAACTCACAATGCACCTACTACAAAGCAAAGAAAAAAACAATATGTGCATGAAAAATAAAAAGATCATGAACATATCAACCTATTTCTATAGAAACTCATATAAGGTTTTCAATGTATGTGCAGAATATTTATTATACATGGTTATGAAATGTAAGCCTACTTATAAGAATCACATAAAAAATAAAACAAAGCTCACTCGGGTTAAAACTTCAAACAACATCCAATAATCTAAAATCAAGCATAGGAGCCCACAACCAAACTGCCTTGAATGCTGATTTCGGAACTCATGGTGTAAAGAATGCAATGAAAGGCAATTCTAGTAAATAGAGTTGCCAAAGTGAGTATATAAAGGTAGGAGATCACAAACGGAGGGAATGGAAGGGAGTAGTAACTCATGATGTATTGAATTTTTGTGTTTACGAATGAGGGTTACACATTGAAAGGGATATAAAGTGTGTATTAGACAATTATATTATTATCATTATAGGTTGTACATAAAGGGCATAAAGAGAAGAAATGACTAGCAATTAAAAATTTGTGAAGGAATCTTTTAACTTCCATCTTAAAAATCTTAAAAATCGTGTGAAGTTAGCTTAGATATTTTGGTGTTAATAATGTAATACTGAAATAGAGATTTGACACCAAGATTAGTTTTGAATTATTATGATTTTGACTTTTGAGGTACACCCGTTAGTTGTGGTTGTGACATAGATGTAAATATTTTAAAAATATTTTCTATGATATAATAAAAATATAACATTTCCTAAATATATTAATATATAATCAAATTTACCTAACTAAAATACTATTACTCAATACGACAATAAGGGATTTGTGTCGGTTTCATTTCTTGTGTTCAAATAAGCCTACAGCCTATTTAGAGAATGCATTAAACTAAATGAATAAATCGAAACTAATGAAAATAGAAAAAAAAAAAGTGTGAATAGCCAAAATCGTTTCTAAGGTTTGACCAAATTTGCTAGATCCATCCAAAGAAGTTTTTTTTTCTCAATTAAACCATCGAGGTTTACATATTGTTGCCAGATCCATCCATTTGACTAACACTGTTAAAAAATAATGTTACTTGTGGGGTATTTGTGACATGCATTTTACATATTTGTTTTGATTTCTATCTTTTTTTCTTATTTCTAACAACTTTTAACATAAAAAATAAAGTTATTGTTTTTATGCTTGGTATCAAATTAAGGTAAATTCGTCATATTGATGATGGAAGAATTGCTATCGTCTGCTTAAGTGGATTAATACACATTTAGGAAGGTGTGATTGTTTTAGATAAATACATATCATATCCTAATGCTAATTTAATTTTCTTAGTTTGATACCATTCTTAGTTTGATATCATATCTAAATATATGCTCCGCATTATTAACATGTTAGTACATTTGCTTGATTTTGCCTTTTATTTATAACAACTCCTATTAACTTGAAGATGAGAAATACTAAAATGAATTTAGGAATGAATCATACATTGACTTGATAAAGTCAAAACTAATACTATTATGTTCTTCAATTGATCATTGGTTTTCAACAAACAAAATGGCATTACAAACAAAATCATTCAGTTTCCTATTAGGTTGTCAGATACGAGTACTTTTCCTTTGAATGGGCTGATCCTTTGACTTGGATTGGTAATTAACGATACTAGGTGGTGATGACACGGGTTGAGGAGGTGGGGATTGTGGTGGTTTCAAAAAAACTTAATTTTTTATGTTAAAAGTTTGCAGAAATAAGAAAAATCTAGAAATAAAAACAAATATTTAAAATGTCAAAAATACCCGTCAGCTAAAGTTAGTAGTTAGTTAAACGGATGGATCTGACAACTAAATGTAAACCTCAGTGGTCTAGTTGAGAAAAATAACCTTTTTGGATGGATATAGCAAATTAGGACAAACCTGGCACGTTTTTGGCTATTCACTCAAAAAAAAAAAAATATACAACTAGCACCCATGTTATATTAACTATAAATAAGAAAACTATTGGTTGTGTTATTGGTTTGCAGGTGAATATGAAAAGATTACTTCAACACTACGATTTTTAGTACAAAATTAGAATAATCATCAACGACGTCATGAAAAGGAAAGTTTAACTTGAAAACATTTAAATATTTAAAACGAGTTAATAGCCAGTTTCGTCCCTGAGGTTTGGTTCAGTTTGCCACTTCAGTACAAAAGTTTTTTTTTTTTTTTTTTTTTTGCAATTTTTTTTTTTTGCCAAATTCGTCCTTTTCACTAACCCAGTTAAAAAATGTCGTTAATGTCAGGGGTAGTGTTGTCATTTCACAAACCTCAAGGAAGAAATTGGCTATTAACTCAATTTTTTTTATTTTGCAAATATAACGCGAGGGACCATTCTTGCCAAATGATGAAAGTTTTAAAATCCAAAATCCCTTCCCTCTCCATTCTCGTTTCCGGCAGGAGGTGGCCGGAATCCGGCACAAGTCCAGCGAGGGGTATTCGTTGATTTTTAATACGATTCAATACTCTAATTTGAAGCCAAAACGTTCTCCTTCACGTGTTAATAAATTCCAACGATTTAAGCGAGTCATAAACATGATTTTAATGGGTTTTTAATCGGATTTAACAAGCATAACGGCCGGAATAATAAATCGCTTCCTTATGCTCATTTTAAACAGCTATTTATATAAAACGAGGATATAATTAGGTTTCTGCAGCACTTACTTTACAAACCCACAAGAAATCGTATCAAACTCGCACTCTAAGCTTTGCAATCGGCTCCTTTGAGACTCGGTTTTTGCACTTCTTTTTCGATCCTTATACGCGTTTGTAAGTCCACATTTTATATGCCATTTCACTCATTTTATCATGGTGGATAAAAGCCCTATGATTCTTGCTTTATATCTATAGCTGTTGGGGGTAATTGAATTTGAGTCTAGGGTTAGGGTTCATGATAGGATTTAGGGAAGAAACTGAATAAACTAATATTATATAAATAACTTTTGTTTTGAGTTTATTCAACAAAACTTCATATGGTGGAGTGATTGTATGCATGCCATTGTCTATGTATGACCCGGGTTCAAATCCCTTAATCCACGATTTTGGTTTTTAAATGGTCCATCACGTTATATTTGCAAAATAAAATTTTTTTTGAGTTAATAGCCAATTTCGTCCCTGAGCTTTGTGAAATGACAACACTACCCCTGACATTAACGACATTTTTTAACTGGGTTAGTGAAAAGGACGAATTTGGCAAAAAAAAAATCCAAACCACGGGTGTTGATTTGCAAAAAAAAAACAAAAACTTCTGTACTGACGTGACAAACTGGACCAAACCTCAGGAACGAAACTGGCTATTAACTCTATTTAATACATATAAAGTTATAAGATAATGAAATTGTTACGCTTCATGAACAAAAATATAAAATAAGGCGATTCTCAAGTGAAGAGAATATATAGATACATGATCTAATATGATTCTTGTTGGGGATGATAATGAGATTGATTTGAGACATGTATTGGTAGTTAACATTTATA
Organism: Ambrosia artemisiifolia; assembly: GCA_032199755.1. Taxonomy (NCBI): domain Eukaryota; kingdom Viridiplantae; phylum Streptophyta; class Magnoliopsida; order Asterales; family Asteraceae; genus Ambrosia; species Ambrosia artemisiifolia. The sequence continues at coordinate 42,923,894 of CM063512.1, read as the reverse complement.
TCCATATCCAATCATAAAACCATATTCGAGACCTAACCCAATACTCATTAGGTATTGGTAATAGCCGATAGTATCATGTATATTCGTTAGTTTGTTGAAAAAAAATCCTTTAGGTTCTTGAACCTTTTGAGTTTTTTTTTTAAAACACAACATGATAATTCGAAAATGTTGGGATTAAAAATGTCATATACATTTAGGTTATCTTTTATTTTTTGTGCATCACATTTGTATGCACAATTTAACACTTAAAATTATACATCATAGTAAAAAATGTCCATGTTTAAGAGTTTTCTTAGAAAAGTCTAAACTACTTTAAAAATAATTAGAATTAAAAATAATTAGAATGATAACATACAAGCAAAATGATGTTTTATATAGTAATTTAACTATCTTGACTATTTTTATTTTAATAGTTATATAACAAAATAACAATACTGTTAACAGTAACGGTAACGGTACGTAGTAGTAATAATAATAATAATAATAATAATAATAATAATAATAATAATAATAATAATAATAATAATAATAATAATAATAATAATAATAATAATAATAATAATAATAATTCAACTTCCACATTATTAAGAGTGCCTTAGATTCTCTCACCCACCTTGTGTTTATTTAAGTTTTGAAATTATTGAAACATGTTCTTTATTCAATTTAAAAGATTATAATTGTAAGAAAGTTATTAGCAAAGAGATGTTATATGCTTTACTTTAATGATTCGATGTATTACAAAAACATTTTCTCCATTTGCAAAACTCTTTACATATATGCATAATGCACTAACTATAAGAAATAAAGTAGGATATAAACAATAGCGCCGTTCAAATATGATAATGTTGATCACAAATTAAATCATTTTAATTAATTAACCAAAGTCAACTTGTTCATTCTTTTTATGAGTAAATTAGATGAGATATTTGGTATTTATATATTATTATACTAGATTATATCCTAGAAACTTTTCGAATAGAGAGAGTAAATGAAACTAGAATTAAGAGAGAAACTCATGTTACAGTAAATTAATTTGGCTTCATGCCAGGGAGGTCAACTTCGGAAGCGAATACATTCTGAGGAGTTTGATGGAAAAGTATAGGGCGAAAAAACGAGATCTTCATATGGTGTTTATCGATATGGAAAAAGCTTATGACAGTGTACATCGTAAACTGATTTGGGATAGTTTGGATGTTAGAGGGGTACCTGGAAAGTATATAGACATAATTAGGGATATGTATGATAGGACTGAAACTAGTGTTCGTGCGCCTGTAGGGGATACTGATTGCTTTCCCGTGGAGGTAGGGCTCCACCAAGGGTCCGCGTTGACCCCGTTCCTTTTTGCAGTTGTCTTAGATGAGACGACCAAGTCCATTCAGGAGTCATTACCGTGGTGCATGCTTTTTGCAGATGATATTGTGTTAATCGCGGAAACTAAGCAAAATCTAAATATGAGGTTACAAGAGTGGCGATCAGCTTTAGAGAGAAAAGGTTTAAGGATTAGTCACTCGAAGACTGAGTACCTGCACTGTGATTTCAGCGGGATAATCAACGAAGATGACACTCTGATCACAATTGATGGACATGTGGTTCCGGAAGTAACTAAGTTTAAGTATCTTGGATCGTTGTTCAAAGGGATGAGGAGATAGACAGTGATGTAACACACCACATACAGGCTGGATGGTGTAAGTGGAGAGCAGCCGCAGGGGTATTGCGCGACAAGAGGTTCCCAATAAAATTAAAGGGAAAATTTTATAGAGTTGTAGTTCCACCTGCTATGTTATATGGGACAGACTGTTGGGCCATCAGAAAGACACAGGCACGAAAAATGGAAGTAGCAGAGATGAGGATGTTGAGGTGGATGTGTGGTCACACTAGGTTAGACGGATAAGAAATGAGGTGTTTAGGAAAAGGTTAGAAGTGGCTAACTTATCGGATAAGATAAAGGATGGGAGATTAAGATGGTTTGGGCATGTGAAGCGGAGACAATTGACAGCTCCAGTTAGAACAGTGGAACACCTCACCGTAGAGGGGAGGAGGAGGAGAGGCAGACCCAAATTGACTTGGGACGAACGGATTATGCAAGATTTGTTAGAACTGCACCTCTCTGAGGATACGGTCCAAGATAGGAATTCGTGGAGATTTAGGATTAAAGTTAAAGGTTTTTAGGAGAACACTACTTTTGGTGTTTGTGCTTTGTCTTTTTGGGATAGTCCCTGTGCATCTAGGTATTTTGTAACTTACTATTCTATGTTATTCCTTCACTTTTTAGTGCTTGGTGTTTTCTCTATTTATTTTGATATACATAGTGTGTGTTTGTTATCGAGCCGGGGGTCTCTTCTGGAAGCAGCCTCTCTATCTCCAACGATGGGGGTAAGGTTTGCCTACATCTCATCCTACCCAGACCCTACTAATAGCGCTGCTAGTTGTGGGATTTCTCTTGGGTACGGTTGTTGTTGTTTTAAACTTTCCGAATAGATAAATTTAATATGAAGTGATAAAATATGTGTTATGATGTAACAAATGAGAAAAAAACAATTTTATTCATGTGAATAAAAACGAAATGTATATTAAAAAAAAAGAATGTATGTTTGGATGAGAAGCAGAGCTAGAACAACCATTGCAAGGCGTGATGGAGACGGTGGTCTTAAAGGTATGCCTTTTGTTTTTTTAGAATGAGTGGTTTTAATCTATTCTACTCTTAAAATACAAACCAAGTTTTAAAAAAATGTATAACATTTAAACAAATAAAAAAATACAAACCTAACTTAAAAAAAACCATATCATTTAAACTAATAAAAAAAGATAAAAAACTACTACGAGATATTTAGCTTGAATTCGTTGTTTCTCAAGTTCGAAAATCGCGCGATTCTCCTGGTCGAGATGCCGTGGTCTTTCTCTATATATATGTTTTTTTGTTGAGAGAAGAGTGTTTTTGAGTGTTGTGAGTAAAAAATAAAAGGTGAGATGATATAAATATATAAATATTTGTTTATTTATTTAACTTTTGACGGTTGGCGATTGTTAAAACCAAGGGGGCTCCACAAATCCATCCGTTGAGCGTTGCTATGTGGTTGGCGAATGACCCAATAGTGCCCCCAAATGGCGCTCAAGCAATGGGTTGGGGGACGCCTGTTAAGCGGCCGAGGTGGAGGGGGCGTTAATTGGCTAAGGGTGTTATTAAATGTACCCATCTTTCAGTTTGTGAGGTGAGACCCAACATGCCCATCTCACACACTTTGTATTGTACTAGGTTAGAGTCCCGGGTGTACACCCGGAAAATCCCCAAGTCAAATAAAAAAATATAACATGACGTTACATGCAAAGTTATAACATACATACAACTATATGTTCGATAGTAGTAGTTAATATGTTATATTTCAAACGAACAGTATAATATTCTTTATTTGTAACTTCTAAATGTAATATATATATATATATATATATATAGGTAGAGGATCCTGTAGGAAAATTGGTTTGTGTGAGAAGTGTAGGAAGGATTAAGAATTGACATGTAGCCACCATGTTTTTTTATTTTGGAATGATGTTTTGGGTTGTTTTGGCTTGAAAAACACTTAACACAACAATATTAAAAAATTTAAAACACAATCCAATGTATTATAGTCATTAAATTTAAATTACAGATAAAACACCCTAGTAATTACTTAAAACACTCTGCTAAAGTGTTATTGACATAGTGTTTTAAGTTTTAAGCCTAAAATACATTGTTTTCGGTTATTAATTGTTATGTTTGTTGTTTTTCTAAGCAAAACAATCCAAAACACCATGAATACGTCCAAAAAATGATGCATACGTCCAAAAAAATGATGCATACATATCAATTTTTAATCCTTCCTACACTTCTCACACAAACCAATTTTCCTACAGGAACCCTACCCTATATATATATATATATGAACAACTATATATTTGTAGAATCAAATATGAACCCATTGTGTAATCGGTTGCAACCAAATCATTAAAGGACTAATGAATCAACGAATGTTTGATTTGACTTGATTTAAAAACGTATTTATTATAACGACATGCAAATGAAGATTAAAATTCAAATTAAATAAATATAGTTTAACAAATTACACAACCAATTAATTATAAAAAAGTAAACAATTTATGCAAAATGTAATCGTATACTTATTCACAAATCTTCAAATATTTCTTTATAGACAACATTTGTGTGACATACAAATGCCCATGTGTAAAAACAGGATCCTTTAAATACAGACATATTCTTGATAGGGATTGTCCTTAGCTCTTGTTTATTATCATTGTGACACAAAAAGCAAGAGGAATTGTCTTCTGTTACATTTGAAAGAAATCTTCTCATCAGACGGGGACAGACTAATTCTTAGGATAGTGGTTCGCATTCCAATATTACTCCCTAAAATTATTTTAGCTTCTATAACACATTTCCCCATTATAACAACTTATAAATTTGTCCTGAAACACCAACTTTCAAAACCAATCGGTGGTTAGGTATATCAGACTACTTATGACCACTCAAAATATCACGGGAACGAAAAGTAAAACACATTATAAGTTTCATCATTATATACATATGGTTGACATAAAAAATCTAACCCACGACATTGCAAAATCATTAAATAAAATAGACAAAACAAACATAACCATGACTTATAAGATATGATGATTCAAACCAAAAAAATGTCAGAAAATAACTTAGATGACACAAAAATGTTATGTGAAACAATGTTTGTTACAGTGACTTGCTCTATAAGTCATTGTAACAATAGCCATCTACTTAAATTAAACAAACAACTTTCGAATAGTTCACTAATCAACTTTCGAATTTTGCGCATATGGGCAACATGTGGTTTCATTATATTTGTGAACTTATTAACACTTACAATGATAAAATAAATATAAGAATGTTTTTGATGACTTTTGACCTGTTTATTTGTTCAATTTGTTTCTCTATTAACCAATTTTCTAAAGTTGCCAATTTAACCCAATATAGTTAAAAAAAAAAGTACAACCCAAATTTGATCCATTAAAAGGTTTAAGCTATAAATGGAAATCTAACATTCCGGAATATATTTCATTTGAATACTTTTTTTTATTTCGATAGTTTCACCTACTCAAATCAATGAAATCTATCTGCTGAGTAAGTTTCTTTAGATTCATAAACTACGCACTTTATAAACATTGTTATTATCTAATCAGTTATAACTTATTATAATGAGATTATGTCCTAGTGGGGAACAAACTGCTTTGGGTTTTGGTTTTGACCCGTGAAAACAGTTTGACCATTCACTTTTCTAATTGTTATAGTCCAGGATTCACACCATCTCTCCATATGACCACACACCCATTAGGCACTTCGTAACAATAGCAAGGCATAGTATTTATTAACTATTTTTCTTAGTCAACTTACTAAGAAAAAATTTTAAACCCAATTTTGTTTCACCAAAAACCCAGATAAACATTAAAACAATAACCAAAACCCAAAAAATCTAAGTAATAAACACCCAACATTAGCCCTAATGGAGAAAATAAAAGATCTAACAATCGATTCATATAAGTTTGATTCAGCAAAGCTAGAATTCACTACACGGGATAGCATCATGTCTGAGTCCACACGCAAAACGCCAAAAATCTAAGTTTTTTTTTTTTTGATTCAGTGCCTACAACTTGGTTCCAGTAAGGCTTGGATTGCCAAACCAGCCACCCAAACATCATCGTCTAGCACATGTTCTTTAGAGGAATGGCTATATCCTCCATGACATTGAACAAATAGCCTACCGACCTTGGCCAAATGAGACATAGCGAATGCATCATGTCCTTCACCGCAGTACTGGCACATCGCCAATGTCCTCGCCTGTAATTCGTTACACAACTGAATATACGGCAGATTTGAGCTTTGAATTCAATTAACTATCTCACTTTATAGCATTTGCATCATGCTGCACAACAAATTCAAAACAAAATTAACAAATGAGTAACATGTTAAATGGGTCGTGCTCGTGGCTGAACCCGAACTTTAAAAAATAGAGAAGTATGTGAACTCTAATATCTAAAACAGATCATCACTATCAAAAATTCAGATTTTATGAATACAAAACATAATATCGGATCAATGCCCATAAAATATAACACGACATCAAACAGATCTGGAAAGCAGATTAATGACAACAACACTTTAAAAATAGATCTGGATAATAAAGAGTCGTTTAAGTCGAAACTCAAAAAACGACAACAATACTATAAAATCGATAACTGCTGATAATAGAAAAGATGTGGCGCAAGAGAATCCATACCTGATGTCGATTATTAAGAGGCGCTGTATTGGACTCTAGGGTTGAATGTTGATGGTGTGAATGAGAAACAATATACATCCACAGTTTTATTCACGGGTTAATGGGTAAAAAAATAGGCTTATGGGTCAGAGTAGATTAACCGCGAGTTTGCTTCTAGCAAAATCAGTTTGGGCCTCCATTATCCAGATACTTTGCAGAGGAACCTGCATATGTACGCAGGTTTGATTAACAGTTAAAATGCTTCAAAGGTAATGCAAAAGTACAGTTGAAATCAATGTAATACTTCATAAAACCAACATTAAATTACATACCCACAAACCTCACAAAAAGATCTATGGGATTTCAAGTAGTCAAGAAAAGACATATGGGATCTCAAATATTCAACATAAGATACCTTATATTTAAACTATTCACAAAAGGAATGTTGTTGTCTCAAGTATTCATGTATTCATGAAAAGCAATCTAGAATCTCAATTTTTCATCACAAGAACTCTAAATAAGAAGTAAAAAATCTGGGATCAAAAGTGTTTAGAAACAATTCATTCTATTTAATAGATGAACTAATATGCATGTTAAAAAAGCAATAGATCAAACAATTATGTATCTTCATAACTAATTGAAGTATCAATGGGAAGCGATTATATATATATATGTTATTAAAGGTGAAATGATAGGTACCTCTTTACACACACACATATATATGTATGAATGTTATTATCATTCATGGATTGGAAATTCATAACAAAGTTATTATGATTTATGGATTAGAAATTACTAACAGAGTTAAAAGCTTTCAAATCATGAGTCATGACATAGTTATTATCATTTATGGATTAAAAATTCATGATAAAATCAACACTCTTCTACATTTGTTGGCAGTTAACACTTAATAATATCTTGAGCATTCACTCACTTGCTCAGTCGGCTTTTTGTAGTTTGTCTTACCAATGGTCTCCCTCTCATAAGTACTTCTTTAGTCATAAATAGACAGTAACCAACAAAAAAAGAGAAACAAACATCTAGTGGTGATGCTCTAATACGATTAGCAAACTTATTGTTCTATGATTGGATTTATCCATGAGCATTTTGCAGTCTCGCCAAAAGCGTAAGATCTCCAAGCCACCATTAACTACTTAGGGCTTAAATTATGGGGTGTGAATTGATGAACCTAAACACTACCCATCTGACGGCTCATAAATAAGTTATAATCAAGTTGTAAACGGGTTGATCAATCATAATAAATGGGATAAAAAGCTGGAAGTTTGACCCACAAATACATATTCATTAATTTTTTATTTCTATGCTAATTTAAATCAACTGAAAGGTAACCCTATCCACAAATCAACCCGAATCCGACCTTATTAAAACGCCTTATAAATAACAATACTCAACCTAATGATAGGAGAAAAGAAACCTGAACAGGTCCTGCAGCAATAAGGAGGGCAAGCACATTACCACCTAAAACACGGCAATCTGGACCAGACAGTGCCACGCTTATCCCACCCGTTCGGATACGTTGACCATCAACCTTAGACAACATAAATGAACCATAGACAGTATCTAAAATTTCCCTGCATATATTAACAGTCGTACAAATACTTTTACGCACTCGAGAATTATGTAATCCACATATCATAGAGGTAAACAGATTGAAAGTCTACCAAGTTGCAATTCTGATGCATGCAATCATTTTTTATAAACGAATTCTTGTTATCCGATCCACCCGGTGTTCAGAGACTTTTTCCAGAAAACCATTATTGGATTAAGGACACAAGAAATGTGGTACTGACTTTATCACTCCTCACAGCCTTACAGGTATCCATATTAGACTGGCAAACACATATTTTAACAACGGATCATAGCCGAAATAATAAAAAAAAGAACCAAAATATAAACCAAGTACAATGTGAGTGTTACTAAATACCATTAGTCTGACACATTTAAAGACATGAAATAATGCTTAGCTATAATCTAATCATCAAAACATTTATTTTTATCTGTTTACTGAACTAAAAATAGAACTTCTAATAATTTGATCTTCGCTTTTTTGAGTTCCCATTTGGGAAAACTAATATAAGCATTTCATGAATTACAACAGCTAACCAAATCCTATCATACAAAATCAAAAATCATTAAAAGGTTAAAGAAACTGATGCAAACGTCAAAAAGTACAAAACGATCATAAGCAAAACTTATGTTTTTAATAGAATAAAATTAAGGGAATACAAATAAAGTATACCAAGTTAAAAAAACTTACTATGCGTTTCAGCGAAGGGTGATTGGTAGCGTCGCGGATGCGTTGCACAGTCCAAGGTTCTGGACAAAGCTTTGGTCTCGAATGCCATCTTGAACTGCATTCCAGGATTTTTAGGTACTTCAAAACATTATTGTGGATCAAACAATTTGATTCAAAGAGAGAGAAATCATACACCGTTCAGAAAAATACCTTGTATAGCCGATTGGAATGAGTACTTGACAGTGCAACACAATGTTAGATATTTTGTTTCTTTGTTAAAATTACCAATTGAAAAGAAGACATTTCTTAGCCAGGATTAAAAACCAACATTAAATATTTAAACTAACACAACATCATTAAGGTTTTTTTTTGGCTAAACTTACATACTGTCATACGCGAAAAGAAAACAACACCACAATGTTACATATAAAAAAAATAAAAAAACACAAGGCAAATTCAATGAAATTCATCAACACAATGCGCTCAACAAAGAACCATATCTACACATGACAGGGAGAACAACGAAAAAGGAAAATTGGTATGACAGTCGTTAACGGAATTTGACATACCTATTTGTCGGACCAGTGACCAGGTAATCGGAATCCTTATGATGTTTCAGAGAATTAAAAAAACCCTAATCAGTCAATACAAAAACAACAAACATATATCTGGAAAATCAATAATTGAAAATACAAAAAAAAAAACAAAGAATTTAACTTTCGGAAGCATATACTGACCTTGATTGATTAGTCAATAGTGTGGAGGAATAAAAAAAACCCTAATCGCTCAACACAATAATGGTAAATATGAGTGGCAAAATCAATCAATGAAAATACAAAAAAGGAAGAATCTAAGAATCGGAGCCATTTACTAACCTTCAATCTGGATGGATAATTATACCTTGGATGTTTGAATCTGGTAGACGGAGAGTGACGAGGGAGAAATGAAAATCAGGGGAATTAGGGTCCATCAAGAGAAGAAGCCCTAGGGGCGGCGGTTTTTTTTTTGGGAAAGAAAAAAATGGGTTTTATAGGATGTAGGATGGAGCTCCATTTTCAATTGGAGCTTAGGTGGACACTCTAAAAATGCTCTATTCAACCCAAGTGACCTCAATTATTATATAGATAGATTTTAGTAATTAGATGGGTGCATTTAGAAGTATCCAAGAGTGTATTGCACTTGTTTAACAATTCCAAATTTACAATACACTTTCCATTCCTCACACCATCATAATGATAAGAAATTAAGAACACCAACTACTACTTCATTACACATGCATGCTTCCAGGGAATCCTTCTGCTTCATTAGCTTTAATTAAACATTTTCACTTTGGTTTGGGTATGGTTACTCTTTACCTTATAATTCCTCATGTCTCCATGCAGATCCTTTTTATTAGTAGAATATTTTCTGCTGATGCTACTTAGGATAATGTCGATAGTGATTATTATGTGCAGCATCAACCATCCTAATGGTGGTGGTATTTTATTGGCTGTGGCGCAACAACAACAACAACAAGCGTCTCGTGTGGCGCAACATCTACCACCATCATCCGCAGATGATAGAAGCGGAGTTGTACTCAGAGGTGACGAAAGAACTCGACAAGTGATGCAGTGCTTCATGGGATGTGGTCAAGAAACCGTGAGGTGTGGTGTTACCTGCATCCGTGGGTCATCCCAAAGTATCGAACCCTGCTTTATGGATTGTTGTCTGTCTAACTTTGTATGTATGAATGGCTGCTTTCTACCCACTATTCCTCATGACTTGAATCCTGGTCCCAGCCCTGATCCCGTACCCATTCATTAATCATTCACCTATCTGTATACCACTCAGGTTTTAGCTAGCTAAATTCATAAGAATCATATCGATCCCATTTAGTTGTAAGACTCATATCCTCCAATTATTACACCTGTTGTCTTTTACTAGTATAAATATTTTGCTCATCACATTATAGGTTGTTACATGGGCAGAACCTTCTTTGGTTTGATTTAATTTATTAAAATCATTAACTCAATTTTATTAGATATGTGGCTTAGCACTAGTATAATTAAATTCGTCACGCTACCTTGACAATGAATACAACTCTATGTCTCTATGGGAGAAGAATGTTGGGGAGAGTTATTTTGCTTCAACAAGAAAGGGAGAAGATGTAGATACAGCAGCCGAGCCTTTTTTTTTTGTCATGTGGGTCAGAAATATTTGGGCCAGTTAACTAACGCTATATATTAACTTTTTTTGGTTTAGCTCGGGCTGGATCAGGTCGGGTCATATAAAAAAATGACATAATAAACCAAATTTTAAATACAATAGCAAAGGTATGTCAAACGTCAATTTTGAAGGGCGATCGACGGATTCCCTGAAGAGTGGCAGTAGGCAGACGACTCAATGGCCACGTTAGTGGACTTGGCAAGACTGGGGGACAAACTAGTGTGAAGTGTGGGCAGTAGGCAGACGACTCAATGGCCACGTTAGTGGTTCGTGATACACAACCGTGATGGCTATGATACACTGCCCACCTGCCATGTGACGGACAAAAACCATCACGAGTGTGATGGCTGTGAGAAAAGGTGTGAAGTGTGGGTGGTTTTTTGAGGATGAGGTGTAATATTATGATTGGTGGGGAATGATTTAGGGATATTAGTAATGGTGTGATACACCACGGCCCATGTGTTTAGTGACGACTGTAATAAAATATGATAAACTGAGGTGGCACAAAGTGATTGGGTGTGATGACCACCCTAACTTAAACACTAAATTCAGATTGTTAAACTAAAGGAAGCATTAAGTAAACGTGAAAGTAGGACTGATTCCTTTAATTAAATAGTTTTGAAAAAGGGGTCCTTTATGTGTTTAACCAAACCTGTGGAGGTCTAAAAAAACACGTGACTCAGAGCTCGCTTTGAAAAGGCTAAAAAAACCTCTTTTAAATTGGCTTTGTTTAAAACCGAGTTGAGCCTGGGCCAAAGTGGCTTGGGTTGGTTTGCCTCGAATTTTAGTTACATACGTACGTACTGTACATATTTTTATATTTTAGATGCCGATGTACTTACATTTTATTTGGTTGAAGTTGATTTGAATTTATTTTGTATTTGGTTGAACTTGATTTAGACTTGTTAAGTATTATGTTGAATTTGTTTGGCATATGTTTCCTAATTATTGAATGGTAACTTGAACTACTAAACTTGAAATGTGTTTATTAAAATTCTCTTTTAAAAACTGAGTCAAATCGAGCCAAGCAAAGGCAACTGAGCCGAACTCGAGCTCATATATCTAGCCTAGTTAAATTTGAGTTAAGCCAAATGAACTCGGTCTAAATTCAAGCTGATATGAGCTCTGAAGAAACAACGAGTATAACGGTGATTAAAGATGATCACCGTGTGTTTAATACACGTGTTTGCTCTGGTACTATCCTTCGCTCACACCGATAGACGAGCCGTAACCCGAGATGATAATAAAGTAAATGTGTATGTGCGTGGTGAAAGTAAGAACACAAGAATATAAGTGGTTCGGTCAAAAGTGACCTACGTCCACTGTGAAGAGAGGTATCTTTATTACTTTGAAGATTACAAGAGTGTTACAAATATTCTCTCTATGCTAATTCTCGTGTGTAATATCTATAAAACCGATCTTTTGCAAAGGAGATAAAGTCTTCTATTTATAGAAGAAGATATGGGCCGGGTGAGGCGGCCCATAAAGTCTTGCAACTGATCTGGGCCTGACCAGGCCCAGACGTCTTCGGCCCATGAAAATGGCGGGAGTCCAGGTGACAATTAATGCTGATGTGAGAGAAAGTTGGAGCTGCTATGTAAAAGTTACACGTGGCGCCTCCTGATTAGGCGCAGGCGGCGCTTTGTTCTGACACAACATGGTTGACTTACATGCTGGTGTTTGACGTGACGTCTGGCAGCAGGTAAGCATGTCTTCATAGTACTCTGACCAGTACTGTGGACAACAGCATGGTGGAAGCATGGGAGCAGTCATGTCAATATTCCTGTCAGTGGTTGTTGAACCACCCCTGACACGTGTCGCCATCTGGTTGGCGCTAAGGTTGCCCAGATATGAGCAAATCTTCTTCATTCTTGATCGTCCATACCTCGTACTAAAAGCTGAGTTTGGACGAATATTCCGCGGGTAGGAGTACACACGAAGATTCCTCTGAAGTGATGGCGTTGTGGATGATGTCACGTTGAGCGTGAACTGGCTTCACGCGCGGAGTTAGATCCGCGGGTCTAAGCAGCATCCTGAAGATGTTTGCTTCAGCGCTCTTTGCTCCTGCGCTAACATGAGAGCCCTATCCGCGCTATTATGTTCTGCGCTTAGATTAATGGCAATTGGGATAGGGATGCCATCCGCGTAAGGATTAGGCTCCCTGTCCCTTTAAGCCCCAAGCTCGACTTAGTTTAGCTCATAAACAACCCTAACAAAATCCCAAAAAAAATATATAAATTTAACATTTATATCTATAAAAAATTGGAACTTTTATATACGACTTTATAAACAATTATTATTATTATTATTATTATTTTTTTTTGAACCTTGTGTATCAGTATTTTACTAATCCATCAAAATATAAAATATTGCAATTTATAGCTCCACAATAACGATAATGGAAGGAAACAAAAGCAACCAACCATTCATCATTTTCCTTTACAAACGTAACCGTTGCACAACGGAATTTATCGCACAAGCGCCTGCGCGCCATCCAAATTCAAACACCCGACCCACAACTAACAAAAAGCAAAAGCCACCTTTTACTTTTTTCAACCCCTTTTGCCTATAAACCCAAACACTCATACCACATCAAATAACTTATCTCATTTGCTACTCATTCTTTACTAAATGGGTTGTTGCATTAGCAAATGCAAACCAAGAACACCACCTCAATTTAACCCAAATGTCCAAGACAAGCTTGTAATCTCTCAATCACCACCTCATACTCCGTCGTATCCGCCACTATCTCCACCACGAAAGCGTAAAATCGTGCCATCTCCGCCTTCAACGACAGCCTCGGCTTCCTTTGCAAGCTCTACACAAATAAGCACTTGTGGATCTTCTTCATTGTCATCAATCTCTTCTTGTTCTTCTTCCTCTATAGCATTTTCCAAAGTGGACAGAACATTCTCTAATGACTTTTTACAATCATGTGCTTTAGAAAACCCTCAAATAATTGGGTTAGACCCCATGAAAAAGATCGGAGTTGTGAAGCAAATAAGTCCTGGAAGCACAAACAAACGTGCTCGTGCAGGCTCTCCAACGCTAACTCGACAAAAAAGCTTTCGAATTGAGAAAGAAAGATTGCCTTATGGTGTTGTGAATGGAAGAACCACCATGTCATCACCTTCTCCTAGTAGAAGATTAAATGGAAATGCAAGTAACTACCGAAGACATCAGCCAATGATGTCCCCAATGAACAGACTTAATGATAGTATTAGTAATCGCGTCGTAAAGGCGACTACAAGGCCAGCGAGTCCAAACCGTAATGTGATTAGCAAAGAAAGACCGAATTATTTGAAGAACAAAGAGAGATTTGGGTATGAAGTTGGTTCAAAAGTTGAAGTTGGTGAGGTGTTGTCTAGATTGAGTTATTCCGGGTCAGCTGTTAATGAGGATCTTGATAATCCTCATATTGCTTTGGATTGCTTCATTTTTCTTTGAAAATACAGAAACATTATAGTTTGTTAATAGGATATAATTTTTCTTTGTTGCTTATTTTTGTGTGTTTTAACATTTGGATTCATAGTTTTTGAATGTCCTAAATGCATCTAGCATTTTGCATATTGTTCTTGTTGCCTGTAAGATTTACAAGGAATTGGATATATAGAAAGGTTTTCTTTGTTTGTTCTTATACAATCTGGAATTAAATATGTAAACACAATAATATAGGTATGAACAGTGCTGGCTCCATCGTTTTGGTGGCATAAAGTGAAGCTCAAATCCGGGGCCTTTTCAAGAAAAAAAACTTGTTGGTTGTTGCACACTTGCACTCCCAGTCTCACAATGGCACAACATGAAGAATTTGGCGTCAGTTGAAGAAACACCAATATAACAATCAATAATGGACGAGCAAAATCAAGAGATAAGTTATTATTGCTGGACTGGACAATTACAATACTTGAATATAAATTGTTATAGAGTTTCAACTATAATCTATCTTTCTCAACTAATACAGAATTCTCTAAGTTTTTCTCCGTGAAAGAGTGAATGAATCCTTCTCCTCTGGAAGAAGGAGTATTTATAGGCCTTAGAGGCGTCCTATGATTGGCTGAGCTAGGAATGACATCTATCCTGCGTGGGTCCCACGAGTTTGTCAACCGTTGACGCTTTGGCGCTATCCTCCTGTGATAGCACGTGTCCTGTAGTCGTCCTTTCCGTCCTTTTCTGTATCTCGTACCTACAGGTGATCATAGAGCAAGGAATAACAGCCTCTGATTGGCTGCATGTCCCTTTCTTTTTCGGGTCACAACTGGCATGTACTGGGTTTACGTGCGCAGGCTTCTAGAAAGCTTAGTCCATCGCTTGTGCTGACGTGTTGTGGAGATGTGGGGCCGTGTACACGCATCGGTACATATCTTTTCAAGTCCCCCTAGTCTAGTATTCTGTATGCGGAGCATGCGGGGCACTGGACTCAGTAAATTTGAAAGTTTTCGGTTTTTGGTTGTGGTGGTGATTTACGCTCTTTGTTTGTGTTGTGCGCCATTTGCGGAGTGTGGTTGCGGCTTGCATGATTGCGCACGTTAGTAATTAATTTTTACATCGAAGCGTTCAGGATTTGCAGGTGAAAGGACAGTTGGTGAGCCGAAAAATCGTCTGGCGGTTTCGCTTTGTCAGGTAGGGGTGTTCATCGGTTCGGTTTACGGTTTATTTGGTTTATTCGATTCGGTTTATTCGGTTTTCAAAATTTTGTACCCCAAACCAAAAACCGAACCAAACCAAATTAGGAATTTGGAAACCAAACCAAATTCAACCAAATTGAATTCGATTTGGTTTCGGTTTAACCAAACAAACCAAATTCAACCAAATTGAAACGAAGTTTTTTTTCTCTCTAACTTATATACCTCTGTGTTCCGAAATCCAAATAGAAAGTTAGCAATCAATATAAACCAAAAAATCAAACCACACAAACACAAACATCATAGAAATTAGAAATAGTAAATAAGTTTTTGCCAATTCCACAAAATATAAATAAACTTCAAACTTAAATCTTTCTCCAACTGTAGTGAACATGCATACGAAAAATAAAGAGATATTAATACTAAACATATAAATCGTGTAGCTTGATAATCAGACAAACGCTTGATGCAATCATGGGGAACATATACCTGGATATTAGACTTATACTCTGAATATTACTTATAAATAGGTGGACTTTATTTTGGGTTGGACTTACCTTTAATATTTTGGGCTTATATATTATTTATTGCTTATTAAATATTATTATTTTTATTTAATAATTAATTATTTTACCGGTTTATTCGGTTATCCAAATAAAAAAATTTAGAACCAAAAATCAAACCAAACACCAAATCCGTTGTTCGGATTGGTTTTTTCGGTTACGGTTATGGTTCGGTTTTCGGTTTTTATTTGGTTTTCGGTTATTCTGAACACCCCTATTGTCAGGGCGTGGTGGGCCCAACCTGTCGCTTCGCCTGGCAGCTTGTTTTCTCTCTCTGACGTGTAGCTTTCTGGTTGGGTGGACGTGCGGCACGTCTGTACAACTGCTCAGGGCATTAATTGCCTAACCTATATAAATCTTTATTTCCCTCTTAGCTTCCTTCACATTTTTTAAAAATTCCTAACTTTTTTCTCGGAATTCTGTCGTCCAAAACTCCTCTTTTGACCTTTAAATCTTCCTGTTTTTTCTTCGATCCGAGTCGTTTCACGATGGAAGGTTCATCAGATGTGTTTGTGGTGAAGGAGAAGCCCAAGAAGGGTGGTAAGAAGGGAGAAGGGGTCTCCAAAAAAGATAAAAAGACCCCTCCTCTTGCAGGTGAGGTAACAACGAAATGGACCAAGGATGAATTTCGAAAATTTTGTCAAATGTATGGGATTCCTGCTTGGTACGAGCTTGAGGTACCTGCTGAGGGTAAAACGATACTACAACTGCCAACTAGGAAGATAGGAGTATATGCGGTGTATTTTCAACAGTGCAATTTTAGGTTCCCAATAACCAAGTTCCTGAGCACTGTGGTTCAAACCTTGGGCGTTCATCTGAACCAGGTGCACCCTGGGTTGATGTCCAGGTTGTTGTCTTTTGAGTTTTGTTGCCGTGCGCAAGGGCTGACGCCGGATCTTGACATGTTCTATGTTTTTACACTATCACGGCCTCCGAAAGCTGGTTTTCTTGCCGCCCGTGGTATAGGGTGGCACCTTGCGTGAGGTCAGGGGTCAAGAGAGTTCGTGAGTGGAAGCCCAAGTTCTTTTGGTTCCTGAAGGCGTGGTGCCAATAAAGATGGTGAGGAGGCCTGTTGATGTGGAGTTTGACAGGGTAGAGCTCATAGATTATCAGGGGAAAGCGTAGTTCAACAAATTGACCAACCACCCTGTTGATGTCTATTTTGTGCATGAGAATGCTTTGGTTATGGCTGGAATGAGCAAGAAGTTTGAGGTAGAGGGGCGCAACCCTCATTTAATTGAAGCTGGAAGAGGTAATTTTCCCTTTGTGCATTGTGTGTTGTTTGTTTTCTGTGTTCCCCCTGTTTATCTTATGTTTTACCATGCCTTTTGTAGATGTTGAGAGTTTGTATGTCATTTTGTTGGGCGGGAGGTAGTATGGGATTTGGCTTCCACCCGCTGGCGGAAAGGGAGGTGTATGTTTTGGATAAATCTTGGGAGACGTTGGTGCGCCCCACTGTCCATCCTCCTCAGCTAAGGGCCTCTCCGCACTTGTTGAATGATGTGACAAGTGTGCTTTCTTCTCCTCAGTTGGACGTTTCCCCCCATGAACATGTACATGCCCACGGGGTATCCGCTTATTATTATTTCAAGTGATGAGTCGCACGGCTCTAGCGATAGTTCCTCATCCGTACGTATGTCGTCCGCAGGTGGCAGTGCCAAAGTGTCTTCTCCCAACTTTGCGCTGCAAGACTCTGAAGAGGAGATAGAGGAAGACAACTATATTGTCAAGCGGGTCCCTCGGAAAAAGAATGTTGAGGGAAGTGGTGATGCGGACGGCAGTGATTTTCAACTTTGCTTGGATCATACCGTGGTAAGTCGCTACTTCCAGAATTATAACCTAATTGAACATGGCTCTGTTGAACTTTCAGATGCGTTCGCGTTGGTTGAAGATAATGTTGTTGATTTGATGGATGTTGCGGAGGGTGGTGAAGGGCAGAAGATGGTTGTTGCTGAGTCTTCCAAGTCCGCAATAATTCCTGAGTTGACGAAGCCAGTACTTGAAGCATGTGAGGCCAAGAAGAAAAGATCCTGACCCTCATGGCCCAGGCGCCATTCTGCTGAGAAGGCTTCTGGTGGGAGTTTGTCATCTCCCTTGGCCAAGAAGGTTCGGTTGGATACACTTATCACCGATGTGGAGGGACACTTTCTTGGTGAGTGTTGTCCTTTCATCACATTTTATACTTGTCTTATTTTTCAGACTTAGTTTTTGTTGCGCAACTGTTCTTATCGCGTTGTAGTTTGCTGTGGGGGGGGGTCAGCTGTTGCCCCGTTGGAGATGGAGAGACTCCGTCACCACAGGCGCTGCCCCCTACCTCGCCTGTGAGCACGCTTCCCCGAGACCCTACACCCTCGGTGTCTTCGTCACCGCACTGCCCAACTCCTCTGCCATCCCCCTGCTGCTATGATTAACATTGAAGAATCACAGGGGTTAGAGATGGGCGATTTCCGAGAAGATGTTACTCCTGAGGATGTCAGTGAGGGGCCAGTTTTTGGTATGGATGCTTTGAAAGATGGGGATGCAAAGATGGGGATGCAGGGAAGAAGATTTTGACTGAGCCTATTGCTGGTCACTCAGGCAGCGCTGAAAGTATCCCTCATCCGCATATCTTCCACCTAAAGGATGCTGGTAAGGCTTTTGTGCCTGGGTGGACTCTGACTCATGGTAGACGCTTTTCAGAGCTGGAGAATTGCTGAGAGTTTCTTGGTAATTACATACCTCCGGCTGAGCATGTTTTTCAGAGGACCCGCCCCCACAATGACTTGCTGGAGGAGAATGTTGCTAGTTTGGCCAACTTTTTATCTACTTCGGCCGAGATTGTGCGCGAATGGGGTGTGCTCTCTCATGATAGGGAGTTGGCTGTGGAGGAGAGAGAAGTTTGAGGAGGAGAAACGTGTTTATGCGTAGGAGCGTGAAGAGCAGCGGCGCGAGCTGAAGTTGGCCAAGTGGAACGCAGTCACTTTTACGGAAGGGAGAGACAAGGCGGTGAAACAGTTATCCGAGCGCAAGGCATAATGGAAGGATGCTAGTGTTATGACAAATCAGAAACTTGAGGCAACCGTTGAACGCGAGCGTAAGGCCAAACATGGCTACAATGAGGTGTCTACAAAGAACCTACACCTCGGGATGCATTGAAGGCCAAGGATTCTGACGTGGCCGATTTAAAAACGAAGATTGCTAAGTTGGAGATAGAGCAGGTCAAGCTTGCGAGGGAGAAAGAAGATGTAGAGGGTGACCTTTTGGATGCACGTGATGAGGCCCGCCTGTTGCAAGAGGATCGTAAGTGGTTGTTCACCACATGTATTCCGAAGGTTTGATCCGAACTTGTTTATTTACTTTCTTTCTCCCATGCTTGTCTTTTATATATATGTGTTGTTTGTGGGTTGCTAACTATTGCAAAAATGGTGACGAGGTCCATAGGGCAATTGCTAGGGTAACCGTTGGGTCCAAGCTTGTTAGGCGGAAAGCCGGTTTTATTGAGGGGTACCAACATGCTAAGGATGGCAAGGCTCTAGATGACTTTGCGCTATACACGAAAGATTTGGATGTCGTACTTGCCAAGAAAGTTGCTGAATATGACAACCTTGAGCTTGGGCTGGTAGAGTTTGTGGTGAGTCATGAGCAGCGCCCCACTGTTCTGGAATTGAAGGACTAGTTTGAAAAGCAAGGGTTGGTGCACGTTCAACATCAGCAAGAGTTGGCCGCAGCGTAGAAGGAAGATGCGTGGGAGGGGACAGACCAGAGGGAAACGAGAAATTAGATTTATCTGGCTCCGATGATGATGATGATGATTTTAGCGACTCCCCCTCCACCAGCAAAGCTGGTTGATGGCCTTATGCTTCCGCTTTATGTTTACCTGTTTGTATTTAAACAATATCTGAAATTTTGTGTCAACTTGTAGACTTTTATGGATTTCGTATGAATAGTTTATTTTGTTGAAGCGCATTTATAGTTTTTAGTTACATCACACATATGTGCTTGTAATGTTATGTATGAATGCAATGTTACAGGGATGTGCTTGAACATCCCTTAAGTTGTCAACGCTTTAGTGCGTTGGTATGAAGCGACATGGCGACTGTTTGAACTGTAGTCGTATGTTTAGGGTCACTTGTTGATCGTCAATTTGTTTGATCAAGCCGTCGCGCACTAGATAGTTGTCCATGTTTCTGCGCAGGCATGTGTTTCTTTTGTACTTTGTTGCACAACTTGTTTTCAGTTGTATGTTTCTTATACAACTAGTTTAGGTTGCATTTTACTATGCGCATGTTTAGGTTGCATGTTACTATTTTTAATATGCAGCCTAGTTTAAGGATGCATTTTACTATGCAATTCACTTTAGGTATGCATTTTACTATGCAACTTGGTTGCATTTTACTACACAACTTGTTTTTGGTTGCATTTTACTATGCAACTCGTTTATGGTTGCATTTTACCATGCAACTCGTTTGTGGTTGCATTTTACTGTTAAACTTAAGGTGAGGTTCATTTCATGGGGTTATGTTGGTCTCATGCGGGCTGGTCTGGTTACTAGGATATAAGAAATGACAAGAATTTAATGTTTAGAGGCAAACAGTTAACTGTAGTCATTCAGCATTGTTGGCTTAGTAGCCTTCATTACAATAAAAAGGATTACATATAGCATTTTCTTAGTTGCGCCGCATTCCAAGTCCATGGCACAACCTTGTCTTCCAGAGTTACCAGTTTGTATGCCCCTTTCCCTAGAACTTCGGACACGCAATAGGGTCCCTCCCAATTAGTTGTGAGTTTCCCCAGCGGGACTACGCCACTCGCTTTATTGTTTCGAAATACAAAATCCCCTTCTTGGAAGGCGTTGAGTTTGACCTTGGCGTTATCGCTCAAGATGTTTCTTTTAGTTGTCCTCTTTGACTGTGGCCATCTCTCTTCGCTCTTCCAGGAGGTCCAGGTTTAAGTGCAGCTCCGCATTGTTGTCTGTGCGGTTTGCGGAGAGGACCCTGGCGGAAGGGAGGCCTATCTCCGCAGGTATCATGGCCTCTGAGCCATAGGTCAGGCTGAATGGGGTTGCCCGTTGCTTGTTTTTGTAAGTGTGCAGTGCGCCCATAGCACATTGGGCAACTCCTCCGCCCATGCTTTTCCTTTGGTTCCCAACCTGGCCTTTATGCCTTCAACCAAGCCTCGATTTGCGCGTTCCACCTGGCCATTACCTTGTGGGTGCGCGACTGAGGTAAAGACTGGTTGTATGTGCAGGTCATCATAACACTTTAGAAGCCCTTTGTCCACAAATTGGGTGCCATTGTTTGTGACGATGGTGAGGGGAACGCCGAAGCGGCAAATGATAAACTACCATATGAATTTTTTCAATTGTGCGGGTGGTGTGATTTCCGCCAGCAGCTTGACCTCTACCCAGTTCGTGAAATAGTCGATGGCGACCACTAGATATTTTCTATTTCCGGTCGTCATCAGAAACGGTCCCACGATGTCAATCGTCCATTTTTTAAATGGCCAGGTGGAGGTTACCGGGATCAGATCATTCTTGGGTCGCAGGGCGTTGGGCGCATGGCATTGGCATGAGTCACAACAGCGTATGATTTTTAGGGCGTAAAGATGCAAACCCGGCCGATAATAACCTGCGTTCATGATTTTGGCCACCACCATGCGTGGCCCTACCTGAAGTCCACAAATTCCTTCATGTATCTCCCTGGTCAAATAATTTGCATCGTCTGCAACGAGACACTCAGCAGTGGTCCCAGATAAGACTTCCTATATAACACGTCGGCTTGCATTTGGTATTGCAGAGCCTTGTGTTGTATCTTTTTTTTGCGTCTGGGCGCTTGTCTGGGAGTGTCCCTGCGGTGAAGTATGAGAAAATCGGTGTCATCCAGCTGTCAACACCCGTTTGAACGATATTTACTTCCTTGTGAGGAACCGATGGCTCATTCATGACTTTTACACAGACCTCTTTTGCTAAATGACCCAAGTTTGGTGAGGCCATTTTTCTTAGAGCTTCCGCCGGATTGTTTTGATTACGACTGATGTGGATGATGGTGCAGGTTGCAAAATCGTTCATCAGTTCTTTGGCTCGCTGGAGGTACATGATCACTGATAGGTCTTTGGCTTCATATTTTCCTGTGATTTGGCCAGCTACCAACATTTAGTCGATGTGCGCAGCGACATGCTTAGCGCACAGCTTTTTTGCTATGTGCAGACCTGCCAATAGAGCTTCATACTCGGCCTCGTTGTTTGTGGTCGTGAATTCCAACCGGATTGCATAAGTGAACTCGCCTTCTGGGCTTATGATCCTAAAGCCTACGCCTGTGTTGTCCTCGTTTGATGCTTTGTCGGTGTAGAGTGACCAAATGGCCTTTTCATTATTGATCGCTTGTACTTCTTTCTCAGCTTTGCACTCTTCGACTTTTTCATGAGGTACTTCGGCTATGAAATCGGCCAAAATCTGTCCTTTGATGGCTGGGCGTGTTTTTTAGAAGATGGTATGCTCACCCAGCTCGATCGCCCACTTTGCCAATCTTCCCGACATTTCTGGCATTGATATAACGTTGTTTAACTTGTAGTCGCTGAGAACATTGATTAGGTGGCCTTTAAAGTACCTGCGCAGTCTGCGAGAGGCATGGACTAAGGCCAAAACCAATTTCTCCATTGTTGAGTATCTTGTTTCAGCATCTGTAAGGACCCTGCTGAGTTAATAGATTGGGGTTTGGACGAGCTTCCTGTCGACGATCAACACTGTGCTGACCGCCATCTCTGTTGCACATAGATACATCGTCAGAGACTCCTTGGGGATGGGAGCGGTCAGTGTTGGTAAGTCCATCATACATTTTTTCATGTCTTGGAATTCCCCTTCAGCCTCAGCGGTCTACTAGAATTGATTTATCTTCAAACAACTTTACATTGTCTCTATGAAAGGAATCGACTTGCTGGCATGGTGCGATAGGAATCGGTTGATTGCCACCAAACGCCCATTTAGACTTTGCACCTCTTTCAGCGTTGAAGGAGACGGCATCTGCGCATTGGCCTATATCTTTTCTAGGTTTGGGCGGAACCCATCTTTGGTGACAACCACTCCTAGAAACTTTCCCTCTTCCATGCCAAACGCGCGCTTGCTTGGGTTCAGCTTCATGTGTATTTCGTGCAAGTGCTTGAACGTTTCCTCGATATCCTTCAACATTTGGTCTTCCTCTCTGCTTTTGATGACCAGTTCGTCCACATACACTTCCAGATTCTTGCCAATCTGTTGCGCAAATGCGCGGTCCATCAACAGTTGGTATGTGGCGCCAACATTTTTTAAGCCGAATGACATCTTGGTGTAGCAGTAGATGCCTTTCTCTATTCTAAAAGTTGTTTTATCATTGTCTTCTAACGCCATCTGGATTTCATGGTAGCCCTTGTAGGCATCCAAGAAGCATTTGAACCTGAAGGGCGATTGGGAGTCAATCTTGGGATCAATCTCGGGGAGCCGGTAATAGTCTTTCGGATAGGCTTTGTATAGGTCTGTGTAATCAACGCACATCCTCCATTTATTTTATTAACCATTACTGGGTTCGCCACCCATGTCTGGTACCTTGTCTCCCGCAGGATTCCCGCTCTCAGTAACTCACCCACTTGCTCGTTCATTGTTTTTGTTTTTTCTGCGCTCATGCTTCTGCGCAATGGGCTCCACTGAGCGGTAAGTGTTAAGTTTGTGTTGTGCTAGCTCTCGCAGGATGCCCACCATGTCTAGTGGTTGCCACGCGAAAACATCGATGTTCCTTCCGAGCAGCTGCTTCAAATGGTCTCGGACGTTTTCAGGGAAACCGATGGCATCGTGTACTGGAGAAGGGATGATGTTGTATGATGCCATGGAGTCACGCCCTAAGATGATGTCATATTTTGATCTTGCTCGAATTATGAGGAACGTGATTTCTTCTGTTCTTGAATGGGTTTTATCTCCGAGGGTGAGATGAAAAGAGATTTTCACTAGCGGAGTTACCACCTCATTTGAGAAGACCATGATCGAAGAGTTGATGGGGCACATGCGTTCTTTGTCTTCAGCATCTAACGGGTTGAAACATTGCTCATACATGATGTCGGAGTTGTTTCCAGTGTCCATGAAGGCTCCTTCGTTCTGTAATGATCAAAGATGGTTGTGACAATAAGTACGCAGGTGGAGGACGGTCCTCCTTTGACTATTGGGAAACAGACTTGTTGCTCCTTCCACTCCCCTGTTTGGTCAGTCTTGCGCTTGTTGCGCCCATGCCTGCCGCTATGGATCATCATTCTTAGGTTCTTGATCTTCTTTTGGGGTGGCCCGTCGTTTGGCTTATGTTGGACATTTTTTAGAAGATGTCCTAGCTACCCGGACTTAAAAGTATTTTCTATCGCAATCTTGAGCTGGAAACAAGCATCTGTTTTATGACCAATGTCTTGATGGTAAGCACAAAACTTCTTGGGATTTAGACCATCCCTTTTCTTGATGACTCTTGGTTCAGGGAAATTGATGTTTTCGGTTCCAGAACTTGCACTGGAGTCTTTGTCAAAGGGGTCCAAGAGTTGTCACTGCACCTTGCTGATTTTTGGTTAGATGATTGATTTCCCTTGTATTCAATGCCCTCAACGGGTTTGGTGTCCGCCTGGGTTGCTCCTTGAAGCCTGTTCCAGACGGATCCCTTGCCCTTTCATTCATGTCTGTTGTTTCTGTTTCGGACGGATTGAGCTTGGGCATCTGTGTATTGCGGGGCATGCACTCTGTTCCAAACAGAAAGCTCTCTTTCAGTGTGCGCATAGGTTTTAGCGCCCCGCATGATTTCTTCCCAAGTGTTTGGCATTCTAGTGCAGCCTGCAAGGGTGCGGATTAGCGGATCACAGTGCACACCTTGTTTAAAAGCTGCTCTCATGAGTTCAAAGCCGATAGGGCCCTATCTGAAGAGCTTCTCTGTTGAATCTGGTGATGTAGTCTTCGATTGACTCATTATCATGTCTTCGCACTTGCAGGATATCGGTGGAGTCTCGTTCTATCCTGCGTTGCTGGCTAAAGGGATCGAAGAACCTGCTAGTAAGTTCTTTAAGACTGTCAATTTTACCATTGGGTTGGCTATCAAACTATACTCACGCAGCACCTGTGAGTGTCTGCGCGAGCATGTGACACCAAGCTGGCAAGGTCCAGCCCGCGCACTTTCCTGCTACCTCAAAGCTTCTTAGGTGATCACCAGGATCGCCTGTACCGTCGTATATTCCCAGGTAGCTCGAAATCCTGGTCTTTGGTGGCAGTGGGGTGAGCGCGATGCGCGAGGTAAACTTGGATTTTTCATTGAAAGATGGAGGCTAGTATGGCTCGGTGAGGTCATCTTCGCCGGACAAATAGTGTCCTCGACCAACGGTGTTGGTGAGAGAATGGCTATTGTCATGGTGAAAGTGACTTTGTGACTCATCTGAGTCTTCCCTCCTTGTTGGATCTGTATGTTTGCTTCCGCTGACGTGTCCAGGGGTTTGGAGGGCCCTTCAGATATAGTGATGGGCCTTCCTTCGACGTAAGACAGCTGTCGGGACGTGTCTCTGGGCTGCTTTTCTCGAAGCTTCTGCGCATATGCATGCTTCTGATCGAGATAGTCGCTTAACTTCGAGGTTTTGGCAGTCTTTGCAGGAAGCTCTTGGTTCCCGGTTAGACTTGAGCACCACTTACCATCCTCAGACAGATGGACAAAGCGAAAGGACCATCCAGACACTGGAATACATGCTCCGAGCATGTGCAATTGATTTTGGGGAAAATTGGGATACACATTTGTCGTTGATCAAATTTTCCTACAATAACAATTACCATACTAGCATCAAAGCTGCCCTTTTCGAAGCGTTGTACGGACGCAAGTGCCGATCGCCCGTGTGTTGGGCTGAAGTAGGGGACAAGCATTTGACAGGTCCTGAACTCATCCAGGAGACAACTGACAAGATCTTCCAAATCAGGGACAGATTGAAAGCTGCCAGACACAGGCAGAAGAGTTATGCGGACCAGAGGCGTAAACCCTTAGAGTTTCAAGTGGGTGACAGAGTATTGGTCAAAGGATCTCCATGGAAAGGAGTTCCCAGGTTTGGTAAACGTGGGAAGCTCAATCCCAGATACATAGGTCCATTTGAGATTCTTTCACGAATTGGACCGGTTGCATACAAACTCAAGCTACCCTAAGAACTCAGTGGTGATCAGGACACGTTTCATGTTTCGAATCTCAAGAAGTGTCTTGCATATAAGTCATTGGTTATCCCTCCAGAGGAAATCCACATCGACAAACAGCTCCATTTCATAGAAGAGCCATTCGAGATAACAGATTGGAAGGTTCAGAAACTTCGTCGCAGTCAGGTCAAGTTGGTCAAGGTACATTGGAATTCCAAACGTGGACCCAAATTCACGTGGGAGCGTGAGGATCAGATGAAACGCAAGTACCCATATCTTTTCCAGAAGATCACCGGTTCGGATGACCTGCACCGAAAATTTCGCGGACAAAATTCCTCTAACAGGGGGAGAATGTGACACCCGTCGAAATCACCTGTCATATCTGTACACTTAGCTACATGTATACAGTGTGCATAGCATTACATGTTATCATTTGCATCAGAGTTGGACTATACAGGGTTCCAACGAGTCAATACCAAGGCATACAGTCTAGCAGTAGATACACTAGTCCTATCTAGTTGAATAACTCATGATAGATTCTAGGGAAACCATGCAATTGAACAAGAATTCCAATTTGTTACCCCGACAAGAACAAAAACAAACAATTTTCACCTACATGAATTATCCACATGCATTGTCCAACAAAGGTGATTAAACTTGTGTACGAGAACATTAGCTGCAATGCATATACATATGTATATTTATAGACAAGTTAATATGTAGCAAGATCCAAATTATACACATATGTATACATGTACATGATCACATATACATGTATACACACACAACTACCTATATACACACACTGAGTATATAACGCAGCTTGAGTAGTAAAGATATCTGTACACTTAGCTACATGTATACAGTGTGCATAGCATTACATGTTATCATTTGCATCAGAGTTCGACTATACAGGGTTCCAACGAGTCAATACCAAGGCATACAGTCTAGCAGTAGATACACTAGTCCTATCTAGTTGAATAACTCATGATAGATTCTAGGGAAACCATGCAATTGAACAAGAATTCCAATTTGTTACCCCGACAAGAACAAAAACAAACAATTTTCACCTACATGAATTATCCACATGCATTGTCCAACAAAGGTGATTAAACTTGTGTACGAGAACATTAGCTGCAATGCATATACATATGTATATTTATAGACAAGTTAATATGTAGCAAGATCCAAATTATACACATATGTATACATGTACATGATCACATATACATGTATACACACACAACTACCTATATACACACACTGAGTATATAACGCAGCTTGAGTAGTAAAGTCTTGTGCTATAAAGGCATAAGCGGGTAAAGAGTACATGTGTTGAGCTACCAAAGAAGTAATAACCCCTAAAGAAGCTAGAGAAAGGCCTAATTGAAAATGAATTGAATTATTAATTGTGTCATAAAGGCCCTTATGCCCACGTCCCAATCGCCCTCCCGGAGGGATATGTGCATCTAAAAGATCTTTCATACTGTGCCAAATCCCAATCTACGGATTGACTACGGATTCGAGCCATAGCACATGGTTTCATAAAACCACACGATTTTCCCGATCTAAATCAAGAAGTTTTTACATGAAGAAGATTTGGCTCAGCGTGTTCTATTCGATACGGGTAGGAGAAGAACCCGACTCGGTATTATTAAAATAATAGAGGAAGCAGAACCAAGTCAAGATGATACGGATCAACCCATTTTTTTGCGCCAAAGATCTTACCATTTCCGAAGGAGCTGGAGTTCCATCTCTTTTCCATTTCCATTCAAGAGTTCTTATGTGTTTCCATGTTCCTTTGAGACCCCGAAAAATGGACAAATTCCTTTTCTTAGTAACACATACAGGATTCGTCACTACAAAAAGGATAATGGTAACCCCACCATTAACTACCATTAACTACTTCATTTATGAAATTCATAGTAATAGAGATACATGTCCTACCGAAACAGAATTTGTAACTTGCTATCCTCTTACCTAACAGGTAAACATTTGCCTCCGTGGAAAGGATGATTCGGTCGGATCGACATGAGAGTCCAACTACATTGCATTGCCAGAATCCATGTTGTATATTTGAAAGAGGTTGACCTCCTTGCTTCTCTTGCAGTACAATCCTCTTCCCGCCGAGCCCACATATACACATACACACTCACTTACTAGTCACCATTCTTATCCGCACATGAGACATTACACAAGAATGGCAAGCACAAGAATTCCACAACCTCCAAACCATGTTGAATTGCCACAAAAACTATGTTTTCTTTCCACATGAATCGGCTAGGAGCCACCCTACACAACCAAACATCACCACAACCCAACAACCTCAAAAACCTAAGTGTTTCACCAACTAGAGACTTTGTTATCCCACACCATGGATCTAGACAACTTTGACTTCCTAATTTGTTCACCAATGATCATAAAAATCGGCCCATGTGTTCCCAAAGCAAGAACATGTGTATCCAAGAACCTACAACTAGCTTACACCACCCACCCTACACCAACATACATATACACGCATATATACATCCACACACAACTCCATATCCCAAGTTCCTAGACATATACTAACCTAGTAACAACATAATTCCCATGATCATCCAACCTTGGTCAATTTTCCTAAACAATCATGTCCATTCCCCATGCATATTTCGGCTCTACACCTCCTACATAAACAAACAAGAACCAAAGGTCAACTTATTATACTAACAAGGAAAGTTACTTTTATACACAACATGAAATGTTAGGGTTGACTTACCATGTTTGTAGACCAGTCACCCAAGACCTTCCCCTCTTTCTCTCGGCTATATAAAGGGCAAGACAACAAAAGAGATTCACACCACAACACTCACCAAAACTCACTAACACTTGAACACACTCCACTCTCTCTTGCTACCACTCGGCCATAGGGAAACCCCACCCAAGGGACTTGTTTCGATCAAGCAACACCACCACTTAGGAGTTCCAAGCCTTTAACAACCATCTAGGAGCTTTATTGTGAGGAGTTAGCTTGTTTTCTTTTATATTTTCGGCTATATACACTCAAGGTATCATATCCGAACCATTATTCATTTATTTGTGTAAATGCTCGACCATGACAGGCTCACCCGAGGCATATACACACTCGCACACTATGATCATGAGTTTTTCAAGTTAAACTAACTAAAACACTTAAGTTTTATGTTAAAAGTTTAATGTTTTAGCTTATACATACTCACCCACATATATACTATTACGTGCATATTAGAACCCATATGTGGACATCTACATACCCCCACACATACACACGAGTGTATGCATGAGAGTATGGGGCTGAGGCCGGCCCAAGCTAAGCCAAATTCGATTAGTTTTACAACTTATACTAAAGCTTATTTTATAAACATGTGTTAACAATCCTAACATAAGAATTTTCTTGGAAACATATGATATGCGAGTATGTACAAAGGCAAAATACCTAAATGTGTTGTCTTTATGCAAAACTGCCAAAAGATGTGTCCATGTGCCATCCTAGACTTACATAACTGAGGCATAAGTAACACTCGGTAACACTTAGTAAGTCAAGACACATGAATTACCAAAAACAAACTAAACATAGTCAACTAAACAACAAAATGAACATTTTCTGACACATACAGTGTGTGACACAAGTGGATAGTGGTACAGAAGGTGTTATAGTCGGGTGAACAGTTGCATGGTAGTTAGGACCAAACATAGACTTAAGAGGCTTCTAAATTTAATTTAGGGCTTCCCAGACCAGACTCATCGCTTCAGGTTCAGTTCAGTACTAGCATCCAGATACCAAGTGAGCATTCACGGCGCCTTTTTACGGTTTTTACATTTTTCCGGGGGGAAAAACATGCGTACAGTTTTCAGTACAATCATGACTATTATGTGAACATGAGACATCAAGGTTCAGGATTCATTAAGCCCTCGTGTCATACATGATACCATAACCATTAGCTATGGACTTAGCCATGAAGCACCAGGATAGATCTATTGGGTTGACACCCCCACTCTTGGCCAGTCGCTCTGACCAGATGACAGATATCAAAAGAGTGCTTGTATTTCACATTATTCATTGTCTTTAGTGTACTATGGGCGAGGCACAACATGTCAAGGTTTGGTTATGGGCTCATGTTAGATCACATATTGATTATTGCCCTAGCTAGGCAATGATTTAGTCGATTTTGGATTACATGTCCACCATCTAGAAGAAGGGGTATTTATAGGCCTTAAAGGCGTCCTGTGGTTGGCTGATCTAGGAATGACAATTGTCCTACGCGGGTCCCATGAGTTTGTCACTCCAACAAACCGTTGGAGCCTGGGCGTTGTCCGTGATAGGTCCACGTGTCATGTAGTCGTCATTTCCATCCTTTTTCTGTACATCGTACCTGCAGGTGATCATGGAGCAAGGAATAACAGCCTCTGATTGGCTGCACGTCCCTTTCTTTGTCGGGTCAAAGCTGGCATGTACTGGGTTTACATGTGACACGTTATGGAGATGTGGGGCCGTGCGCACGCACAGGTACATATCTCTTCAGCAGTATATATTTATAGGTTTCATTGCTTCTCGCACAGCCCAGTTCTTTTAATGAACAGTCCAGTTCTTGAAATCTGGATACCTGCCAATCCTTGCACAACCCAGTTCAATGTTCAGAAACAAAATTTGTGGCCCTATAGATTTAGGGGCTCAAAGCCCTAACCTCATTTGGCTTGCACTTGAGCCGGCCTTGGGAATGAAAAAATAAATCAATCAAATGTCACAATAGATGCTCTAATGAATACATGTGGTTTAGGGGCAGCATCAGGATACACCCTTCTTTCTGATCTTTCGATGACAGAGTTCCTCTGCTTTACATTCTTCTTCAATTTACACATCTCCGTTAGTCTGTCGTTTTGAATGGTTGTTAGAATCTTCGTAGAATGACTGTTTTTTACCCTTGGTTTGTTTGTTGTTGTCATAGTCGTCGTCGATGTTGTTGCAAAGTACACCCCTCACCTTCTCTAACCCTACCGACCGATCACCACCTGAACCATCATCCCTTACCATTAGAATCACCTGCTCACAAATGGGCATACATTCCAGATTTTGTAACCCATTCTTCAAATCCCAGACTCAAATGTGTGCAACGATGTGAAACATGGACCAAAATGGTTAGAATATTTGCAATATGAACGACACTAGGAAAATAGCAAACTCCGAGACTCTGAGCTAACACCTTAGCTCGTATGAAATGCTGGTCAATCTCAAAATGTTTTGTATGTTAGTGGAATACTGGATTGACTGCAGCTAGATAAGTATTATCATTGTTGTCACACCACAACGTTGGTGGACTAATAAGTGCTATCCATAACTCATGATGTAGGGAATTGGTCAAGCGAAGTTTAGTAGAATTAATGCAAATAACTTATAAATACCATTAAAATACCTAACCACTTTATAAAATTCTGGAAACATTATTTTAAGCTTATAAACTGAATTTTAATTTTGAAAAAAACAATATTAAATTATTTTGAAATAATTAAACTAATTTTAATTGTAACTAATTCATTATAAATCTGTTGTAAATAATTTTTACATCAAAATTTCACAAAACTTATTTTTAACATTTTAAAACAGAAATAAAAATTTTATTTTTAGAAGTTGAAAATTAATATTTACAACTTAATTAAATTAATTATTTACTTTAGCAATAAATTGTTTTATTATCAATAAATAATTAAATATAAAAATAATTTTATGATATAGCAATTATCAAACAATGTTTCCTAATATCACATAAAATAAAAAGCTTTTATTAGATAAGTAAAAAAACAATGGGAAGTCGCCGAAGTTCCATACCGGAAAAGTTTCAAGGTCGTATTACGAAGTTTTTTGTATCAATCTTGCCGGATAAATGTAGTGGCATATATATTTAGCGGAGTTTATCCGACCTTTAGGGGTGATCTTTGTTCTCTGAATTGCAAGGACGCGTTATAAGGTCGGAAATCGCTTTGGTTTTATGTCGTTGTTGGACATGAAAGATGTGCGGGAGATGGTGAGAAAGTTGTGTAGTATTAAAATGGGTGATTATGGATTGAAAGCGAACGTTGCAAGGTTTACGTTTGAAGATGGAGAGATAGGACCTCAACCGAACGAGTATAGGAAGACTGAGAAGGGAGAACCGTCAGCAAGGAAATTAGGAGAGGGCGGCATGGCAGGTTCTAAAATATTCTCTAAGGGCGGCAAGTTGTTTCAAGAAACTTTAACGGGAAGGAGGAATGTTGAAAAAGATTCTCGAGTTATGCATATTGAAGATAGGATTGTGGCGTACCAGAATACACATGGGAGGGCTTGATCTTTCAAATGATTAACATAGATGCTCTCAAAAGGATCAAAGTGACATTGACAAATCTATATGAAGAAGAAGGCAAAGTTCAGTACTTGGGTGGATTATCGGTGATGGTCACGTACAGAATCAAAGATATGGCACAGGCGGTCCTCATGGCGGCTAAGGATGTTGTAGGAAACTTCTCATCGGTATCTTCTTGGGAAGGTCAATCTCTAGCGTAGGAACGTTTAGTATGGCTGAAGATTAAAGGTTTACCGATACAGCTTTTGAATGAGGAGGTTATAGCTAAAGCAGGGGAGGTATTCGGGAAGGTTGTATACAAACCACCAAGAACGAAAGATGACTCTGATCTCTCCTATGACTATATGGGGGTGTTAGTGGGAGAAGTTAAAAAGATTGCTAAGGAGGTGACGATTCTATGGCGAGATAGAAGATTCCGTATTTGGTTACTGAGGAAGCAGGGGACTAGGTCCCGGAGTTTTTCGATACCAAAGATGTTGACTATTCGGATGTTAATGGTGATTTCTCAGGGACGAATGTTAACAATAATAAGGAGAATATAGATATGGCGGAGGACCAGCTAGAAAAAATCATCGGAGGTGAACGAAGAGGTTGCTGGATTGGTTAATGAGGGTGACGTAGTAATTCTGGTGACAAAATCCGGTGGTCAATCGGAGCCGGATATTATTTTGGAAGGTCTTAGTGTTGCAATTATGGAGGAGACTTTTAAGGAAAGTATTAATAGGAAAGTTTCAACTGGGTTAATTTTGATTTTGAAAAAGATATTAATGGCATTGATGTGGTGAGAGAGTATAATACAATTTTTTTTTGAAACGTTATAATACAATTACTAATAAACGAAAAAAGAAGCAGTGATCAAAGGTTGATACGAGTCGGCCCAACTTGGAATACTCAAGTAGTATTGAGAAAGCCAAAGTGGGTAAAAAGCCCAGAGGTGTTGAAGGTCAGGTGGGCCTAGAAGGTTATGACCAGGAGGATGAGGAAGTGGACCGTGATATTGTGGTTAATGAAGGGCAGGAAGGTAATTTCGTGGTTAAAAATAAGGAAAAGGGGTTTTAGGCCATGTTTGGCTAAACTTCTCCTTATCACCTTATTTCCTTTTCCACCTCCTTATCTCCTTAATCCCAAAAGTCACAAATCCTTACTTATAACTTATCTCCTTTTCAACCCACAAAAACTCCTTTTCAACCCATTACCCAAACATTATTTTCTCCTTATCTCCTTCTTGATTAAGGAGATAAGTTATAAGGAGGTAAAATAAGGACTCCCAAACATGCCCTTATTCTTTTTTGTCTTGCAATCCAAAGCCACAGAACAATATTCTGCTAAAAAAGAAGACGCGAGACCAGATTCTGAAAAAATGGTGACACAAGAGGCAAATGATAGAGAGGTAGAAGAGACCATTCGGATGGGGGTTCGACTAGGTGCTCAGCTAGAAGACCGTAAAAAGCTTGTTCATGAAGCTATTTTGGGTGAAGGAGTACAGGTTGGTAAGAAATGAATATGATTTCCATTAATATTAGAGGAATAAGGGTTGGTGGAAAGGCGGCTTGGTCGAGTGGTCTATGAAAAAGGTATGGTGTGGATTTTATAAGTTTACAGGAATCTCTTGTTTTGGGGGCATCTTTTAGTGAGGTTTCGACCTTATGGGGAGTAGGGGATTTGATTTTGATTCCGTAGATGCGTTAGGTAGATCAGGAGGTATGATTAATATGTGGAATGATAAGGTTTTCCATAAGACTGCATCGGTCAAGTGTCGAAAGTTTTTACTGACTTCAAGATACTTAGTGTCTAATGGATCTAATGTATATGCGCCGCAACGGGCAGGGGATAAAAGGAGATTATGGGAAGACTTGGCAGGGGTCCTTAGGGGTTATCAAGGTATGGTTGTGTTATTGGGTGATTTTAATGCAGTTCGATGTCCAGAAGAACGGAGGAATTCGAAATTCAATCAACTAATTGCGACAGATTTTAATGATTTTATTAATGATATGGGGCTTCAAGAATATTGTATGAAGGGTTATAAGTTTACTTTTCCTACAGGAAGTGGTAAAGAGCATAAAATGAGTAAGATTGATTGGCTTTTGGTGTGTTAGTCATTTTTTAACAGGTGGCCAGCTGCTTGTCTGAGGGCTCTGTGTAGGGAATTTTCGGATCATTGTCCTATATTATTGACTGTGGTTGATTCTAACTTTGGGCCTAAGCCTTTTAAATGGTTCAACTCATGGTTAAACAGGGATGGATGCGAGGAGGTGGTGATATGGAAAAGTTGGAGGCAGCCATGCAATATAGAGACTTTGAGTAAGAGGATGTATGGGTTTGTGAGGAATGTCGAAAAGGGATTGATCACATGAACACGTGTCATAACCGGGTCCTGAAACAAAAATCGAGAGTTAGATGGGCCATCGATGGGGCCGAGAATTCAGTATTTTTTTATGGAATTGTTAATGGGCGAAAGGCTGCAAATGCCATTCCGATTTTGATGGTAGATGAATCTTGGGTAGCGAAGCCTAATTTGGTTAAGAAGGAGGTTTTTAGACATTTTAGAAGCCACTTTGCACATTATTTAAAGTCAAGACCTCGTCTTCATTATGATAATTTGAAATCTATTCAAAGGAATTGTGGGGAGAACTTGATAGCCGCTTTTTCAAGAGAGGAAATCAAGGAGGCTGTGTTTGATTGTGGGTCGGATAGAGCGCTGGGCCCTAATGGGTTTAACTTCAGGTATGTAAAATTCTTTTGGAGTTTCTTGGAAGAAGATTTTTGTTAATCTACTTAATCATTTTCATGAGCATGGTGTTATCAGTAGGGGGTGTAGCTCCTCTTTTATTACTTTAATTCCAAATTCTAAAACGATAGTGGGTTTAAAATATTATAGCCCCTTTAACTTGGTAAGGATCATTAATAAAGTTATATCAAAGCCATTAGAATAAAAAAGGTGTTGGGCATTGTAATTTCAGATTCTCAATTGGCGTTTATTAGAGGTAGGTTCATTTTAGATGGACCATTATTGGTTAATGAGATAATTGGGTGGATCAAGAAAAAAGGTAACAAGGCGTTCATGTTAAAACTGGATTTTGAGAAAGCCTATGACAATGTGAATTGGGGCTTCTTATTATCTACTTTAGACCAAATGGGTTTCCTGGGTGATGGTGTTCTTGGGTAAAAAGGATTTTGGAATCGGCTCGCTTTGCGGTATTGGTTAATGGGTCTCCTACATTTGAATTCCAACGTGAAAAAAGGGTTCGACAAAGAGATCCTCTATCTCCTTTTCTGTTTTTGGTTGTGATGGAAGTTCTTCATTGCCTTCTTGAGGAAGTGGTAGATTTGGGTGAGATAAAAGAGATTCGGATCGATAATAGCTCAAAGATCATTTCACATTTATTCTATGCTGATGATGCATTGATAGTGGGAGAGTGGTCTAAGGAGAATATGGAAAATGTGGCAAGGGTGTTGCGGGTTTTCATTTATGCTCTGGGCTTAAAATAAACATTCAGAAATCATATTTGTATGGGATTGGTTTAGATAGTAGTGAAGTGGAGAATATGGCGGCAGATATTGGTTGTAGAGTTAGATTTCTTCCTTTTGAATATTTGGGAATTAGAGTGGGAGGTAATATGACTCAGGCCTGTCATTGGAACCCGGTGATGGAGACGATTCAAAACAGGTGGTCGATTTGGAAGGCTAAAACATTATCAATGGGTGGAAGACTAACTCTTATAAAATCAGTATTGTCGAGTCTTCCTATTTATTATTTGTCTCTATATAATGCACCTATAAAGGTATTGGATCATATGGAGAGGTTGATGCGGAATTTTTATGGTCTGGTAAGGAGGAGGTGAAAAAGGTTCATTGGGTTTCTTGGGAGGTGGTAACTACTCCCTAAGAAGGAAGGGGGGTTGGGAATTTCTAGATTGGCCGATGTTAATTTGGCGTTACTTGCTAAATGGGCATGGAGATTCTCGGTTGAGTTTGAGTCGACTTGGCGAATGGTTATTGAATCCATCCATGGTGGTAGAAGATGTTGGGGGTTTTTTTGCTGATTCGAAGATCTATTGCCGGTTGTTGGAAATCTATTGTTACATTGCTGGAATCGACTCGAATACAAGGTAAATCTGTGCATCAAATGATTCGGGGAATAGTGGGTAAAGAGAATGAAGTTTGTTTCTGGTCCGATTATTGGCTTGGAGATGTGTTGTTAAAAGATCGATGGTCGGGTTTGTACAAGTTGGATAAAAACAGAAAATGCAAGGTTATTGAGAGAATGGCTTAAGAAAAAAATTGTGTGGCTTTCACAGGAAGGTGGTACACGTACTCGCGCACGGTAGAGGAGTTGTCCGAGTATCAAGACTTGGAAAGATTGCTTGCTTCGGTTCAATTGGGCGAGTCTTCGGACAAATGGGTTTGGGTGGATGGGTCTACTGGGTCGTTCACGTTCAAGGATGTAAATCATTATTACGGGAGGGTGGCGCAACAGGTCTGAATCTTCATATGAAATGGGAAGGCTGGATACTTATTAAAGTTAACTTAATCACGTGGAGGGCTGAGCGTGATCGACTTCCGACTCGGGTTGCTTTGGAGAAAAGACGCATACCGATTATGGATACGTTGTGTCCTTTGTCTAATTCGGCTGCTAAAGAAATTAACCATCTGTTTGTTGGTTGCGGTTTTGCTTATGGGGTTTGGAGCTTTATTTGTAAATGGTGTAAGTTGGAGCCATTTTTTGCATATGATTTTGACAATTTATGGATGCTTTACAAGAACGTTCATGGTGGTAAATGGAGGAAAAAGATTATTAGAGGTATTGTTATGATAACAACATGGGTCTTATGGAATACACGGAATGTCATAGTATTTCAAGACAAGTCTCCAAAGGTTATTGAGGTGGTGGCTGAGATAAAGTCGAGATCTTTTATTTGGTTAAAACATAGATCGAAGTTTAAAAATATTGTTTGGAGGGATTGGGCAACTTATTCATTGTATATGTATTTTGGTGGCTCTCGGTTTGAGAGATTGCCGGTTTTAAATAAATATCTTTTCCCACGGACCCCCAGAATGCCTTAGACTTAAGACAACATAGACACAATTAAGTCCTAAACTCATTTGTCCTTTACTTAAATAGGATAACACCTCTGGATTTATTACAAGTAGACTAGCTTTTAAGCACAAGCATTTAGCATCCAAGGTGAGTTTAAAATGCCCCATATTTTTACAGTTTTTTACATTTTTTCCTGGGGTGACACATGTTGCACAAACAAACTCAAACTTATAAAATTTTGTAATGTGTCTTGTGTGAATCTTTGATGTTACACATCTTAAACATAAGCCAGGTAGACTAAACAAATGACTCACATAATCATTAACATTCATCAAGTCGGATACAACCATTTGGTATGGATGAGCATGGGTGATTGTTATCGAAAAAACACACAAACACAGGAAAACCATATGCGTATGGGATGGACCACAATTAACATGTCACAAGGGTTTATTATGCAACAAGTTGCCTTAGTTATGTTTTCACCTATAGACTTAGATTAACTATTGACACATGAATTGCACAACATTATTTTGGACTTACTTGATACATAAATAAAAACCTATGTATTCTCACCAACATCTAGTTGGCCCCCTCCATTTTAAGGAAACAATGAAGCATAAGGGCTTGAGAGTTTGCTTGAAGTTTAGTAATTGAATAGACGATGTATTTCATCTTTCATGTTTAATCATTTTGATATACTCTGATTTGGAATGTTATTAGTAGTGAAAAGAATGACTATTAAAACTCATTAAATACCATCAGCTACTCAACAATCGTCACTAAGTGGCACCTTGATGTTTCCGTCATCGGTTGGGGTGTTACATAGTGACTTCCAAATAGGTCTGAGTCATTTACCACCTTTCAAATACCAATTGATCTCGTTTTTTTAACCAAACACATCACGCTCTAGTTATTACCACATTGACATTTATAAAGATTCAGAAAAACATACTAAAGAATCCCCATTTTAATTAAATTTGAAGCTTTCTTCTGTGTTTTATGAATCAAGTCAGTCAAGGATATGGTTCTAACTAAGAGGAAGAACTGTATATACCTGTGGTCTTCACAAATCCACGACAAATCACCATTTTGGTAAAAACCCTTGATTCAAAACTCGTTTCCATTTAAGTCTATTCACGTTTTAAGGCTTTTGATGCTTAAGTCTTCAATGAACGTCAAATCCAAGGTAGGGATGGCAATGGGTCACGTATTGGTAATCCAATACCCATCCCCAGTTCTAATATTGAGTCTGATACCCGACCCAACCTTTTGAGTAATTATCCATTGGGTGTCGTGTATATCCTCGGGTACTAAGTACACATGTTAGTAAATTACCCTTTGGGATTTTCAAATACATTTCTTTCTTACCATTCCATTTTTATATAATCACATATTATTAGTAACTAAATTTAGTTAAAAATGATTAATTACATACATATTATTATCACCATTAAAGTTCAAATATCTATTATATAATTGAAAGCAATATATCATACATGGCATTCAAAGAGGGCATCATTCCCCTTGAGTGTGCCATGTGGAATGATTTTAGGAAAACAAAGATTTAAAAACAAAATTACAATTTTCTCCCTTATGTTTCCTCCCATAATTTTTAAACGTTAATATCTTTTATATACGAGATTTTTTAAAGAAAAAAATTACACCAAATTAACGAGCGTTTTATTATCTTTCCAACGAGTACTATAGTGTTATATAAAAAAGGAGAAAAACGACTATTTTTTTGTTTGAAGTATTAGGTGTTAGCATTGGATTTATAGATTGTTTTAGGTTAGGTATTGAATATAGATATTAAAGTTATGCATTTTTTTAGCCTTTATGATAGGTGTTAATATTAGAGTTATATATTATTTCAAGTTAGGTATTGAATATTGATATTAGAGTTATGCATTTTTAAGCCTTTATGATAGGTGTTAATACTAGAGTTATATATTGTTTTAGGTTAAATACCAATATTAGTATGTTAAAGTTGTACATTTTTTAACCTTTAGGATATATGTTAATATTAGAGTTACATTAGAGTTATACATTGTTTTAGTTTAATGTTAGCATTGGAGTTGTACATTATTTTAGGTTAGGTATTAATATTAGAGTTTAACATTTCGTGGGGTTTTGTTCATACAAAAAAAAAACACAAAGTGTTCAGGTAATTCATTAATCATGTATAGGCAAGTCACTAATTATGTTCAAATTAGTAAATATCAATTCTATTTTCAACATGTGTTAGCGTTGGAGTTGTACGTTGTTTTAGGTTAGGTATTAATAATAGAGTTATACATTGTTTAAGGTTAGGCGCTAACGTTGGAGATAGATCGTTAATTGTTTTTTTTAGGTGCTACACAAAGCTTTCCTGCATGTAACTATAAAGCGCATCATTCTATTTCATATGTAAAATTGATATGTCATAATAGATTTTTCAACCCCATGACGTTACCAGGATATAATCTAGTTTAAAGTATGAAATTATTAACTATGTATTAATTTGGAAATGGATGAATAGTGCCACCCTCCCATTAATGATAAATTGGTTAGTAGTGTAGTGGTTTGATACCAATACTCTTAATGGGAATTCACAGGTTTGAGGTTGGGCAATGATATTTATTTGTTATAGCACTAGCCTCCTCTGATTGGTTGGAGGAAGGGTGGTGGGTAATTTTTTTATTGAATAAAATGATAGAAATTTCAAAAGATTAATTTAACTATGTAACATACAAATATAAACAACTAGAATTTAACCCCCCGCGCGTTGCAGCGGGGGTCACGTGTTGGTAACGCAAATGATATACCATCAGAATGCATTTATCAAACAACTATTGTCAAAATTAGGTCCTCCCACATCGCGTGAGGGGGCGTAAAGCTGTGCCAAGTAGTACTAATGTTTTCCTTGTTCCGAAAGTACCTTTTTACTGTCCAACACAACATAGACCCCAAACCAGTGTTTTGAAACAACCGGGGGGTCGAAACGGTCCGGGTCACTCGGTGTGTATGGACCTAGGGGTGGACCGGTGAACCGACAGTCAGACCGGGAACCGGGCTGGTTAGACTGGGTTTTAAGGGGTTGAACTGGATTTTTTAATATTTTTTCAAGTTTTACACAATTAATTTACGAAACTATCCGGTTCTTAAATCTGATTCAACCTGTCCATTCAGAAAGGTTACGTTTTTAGTCGGTTAGGCTTTTCCATTCAGAAAGGGGTGGCGGCGCAACTTGTTGCCCGCCTTACCGCTATCTTGATGTAATTTGTAACCTTTTTTATTTAATGAAAAGTCATTCATATCGTAAAAAAATAACCCGTCCAAGGACGCAAGTTCGTTGTCTGGTCGGGATCTGAAAACATTGCTTCAAACCTTCCGTTACCACTACCATTGCGGTTTCCTTTGTAGCCGATAACGTTAGAGGCACCTCCGTTCATTCACAATAAACAACCGTCGTCAACATATAGTCATATACCTCCGTTCATCCACACCTCCGCACACTTAAGCATAGACATTATAATTTCAACAAATTCAAGTTCTTCTTGGGTGAAACTCAACTATGCTAGTAGATTGTGGTAAACAATTAGTCAATTACACACTAAAATACCAAAGAAAAAAAGAAAACATAAAAAGTAAATCCACATTCCACATAACACAAACCATTAAACATTCTAATAACTAAAATAAAAACGAATTACTGATCGCCTTGTTTCTTTTCCAATTTTGTATATGTACATTCTTTTCACATCCCAAAATTATTAAACATTCCATTGCCCCTTCATTCTACCTTTGTCTTTGATTCTTCCCTGTATACACCATTAATAACAACAGTAACAACGGCGGCGACAATCGCCATCCAAAATGAAACAAAAATGAGAAAGAATTTACGTCATCAGTGGTGTGCTGCCGACACACACAGACAAAGAGAAATGACTTGCGAAGGGGACATTGACGGAAGACAACGTTTGGCGGTCTCACCACCGTAGCACCACCACATCCCTCCTTTCTCTCTCCCTCTCTTTGACTAATAATCCAGAAGTGTATGGTAGGTGAGGAAGGTAAAGAATAAGAGAGAGAATGAAGCAATAAGAGAGAGAATGAGTAATGTGTTTAATCAGGAAAAGGAAAGTAGGTGAGGAGTTGAGAAAATGATAAAGGAGAAGAGAGATAATGAGGTAAGAGCACTCACATCCCATCCATCAAATATATGCGAGTGTGTCCACCAAATTATATGGGGTGAGTGTAAGTGGTTGTGAGTAGAGGAGAGAGAAAATATTTGGTGAAAGCACTGTTCCACCCTAAATATGAAAAACTACTGTTCACCCATATATATATTTTAATATTTTTGTAAGTAGTTGTGAGTGATGAGAGAGAAAATATAATGATTTCCACCCTAAATATGAAAAACTACTGTTCACCCCTATATATATTTTAATATTTTTGTAAGTAGTTGTGAGTGATGAGAGAGAAAATATAATGATAAAAGTATGATTATTTTAATTAGGAGAGAGAATATTTAGGGGTGAAGTAGTGATTTTTAGTGTAATTTGATGAGGATATTTGGTGGATGGGTTGTGAATGTTCGAAGTGGTGGCTTGAACACCTATCTCATTATGTTATGCACATGTACAACCCAAATTACACATGGTACAATAGCATACAACACAAAACACCACTAATGCACATAGTACAACACCTCATTGCATAAACCA
This sequence comes from Ambrosia artemisiifolia, assembly GCA_032199755.1. Taxonomy (NCBI): domain Eukaryota; kingdom Viridiplantae; phylum Streptophyta; class Magnoliopsida; order Asterales; family Asteraceae; genus Ambrosia; species Ambrosia artemisiifolia. The sequence continues at coordinate 42,881,737 of CM063512.1, read as the reverse complement.
CTTGCTAAATAGAATTATTTAAATATCCCCAAGATATATATCATATTAGAAAAAATTTAACTTTTTCAAGTAACGAAACTAATTGAATGAAGCCTTAGTAAACAAGTGTTAGGAAAACAAAGGGAATATATTTTTGGTATATGGTTTGATAAACGGGTAAATAGTTTGGGTAAACAGGTTAAGCATCACCTAATCTCATAATCATCTCATACCCGCAAAAATATATTTTTCCAATAGTATAAGCAGTCCTACACCTACCAGGTTTCAGATATATCTCACCCAGATGTTTTAGGTTTTGAGTATATCCGTCTGACTCTGTTTTTTATTTTTGGCATCCCTTATCTAATTGGTTGAAGGGTAAATAGAGGCTTCCATTGTACATGTCTTGGTTTTTGGGCAATGAAAAGTAGGACTTGGAAGAGGTTTTGGACCGCTTAAAAATACTGTTTCAAAAAATAGTATGATTTTTTGAGGCGGTTTCATAACCGCATAAAAAACATCGAAACCTGCTCCAAAAAACATTTATTGAAAAGCATTGACTGGAATCTAGCCGAAACCTACCTAAGTTGCCATTGTCGGAGTATTGAAGTTCCTTCTATAAGTTCTTGTATTTTAATTTATAAGTCTTATATTTCTTGCATTGTTCTTTTTTAAATACAAAATTCTTTAATCATGTTGTCTTGGAGACTTGAACTAAAGGCCATCAAAATTAACAAGACTTTGTCTTAGCCAATGAATCACCAACCCCATAGGGTGCATAATCACAAGTTTTATTCAGCAAAAAATGAAAATATGACTATTTTGTAAAATAAATAATGAAGATAGTTTTTCCCAAATAAAACTTTGAACAAAAATGTACTCTTTCTCTTTCAAAACAACCATCCACGGGCCGCAGGGAGCAACCAAACACCTTCAGCGATAAGCTCATGATTATTTAATTTGGTAGACTTAGATCTTGAAAATAAAAATTTATGCATTGCCACCGAGACCTCTGTCGGGTGGGGGCTAGAACACCGACAATTTATTGCCACGTGGAGGGCAGTTTAGTACGAATCATTTTCTCCATTGTTGTCTTCACACATATCTGATTAGTTATATTATACCACCCATCATTTGGTAGAGTGGTGTGGGAAAATGAAGATAAGAGCTTGAGGCCATTTAGTCTCAAGTTCGAATACGATCCAAAGGGTTTTATCGTAGTGGGCCTTCGGGCAGCGGGTTTTTCCCCAAATTGGTGACTTGGTGGACTTGTACATCACATGCGCAAGGCAAAGATTTTATGACAGCCATCTCGGAGAAAAAGAAGGCCAATGTGATCGTTGGCAATGGTCATGTGACCGTTTGGGGCTAAATTTTCTTTTTCCAAATACTATATATATTATTCATTTTCAAAAGAGGATAGCAGCGCAGCTTGTTGCCCGTTTACCCACCATCTAAATGTAACTTGTTTTGTCTTTAAGGTTCATTAGATATAGAAATAAAAAAAAATCAACTAAAATCAATATCACCAACAATCAAACAATACCTCCAACAATAAGGTAGTGTTAGGTATGCAGGAATGGAAGGCGGAATGGAATGGAAGGCGGAATGGAATGGAGCATTACGATGGAAGGGAAAAAAATGTGTTTGGTTGGTCAAGGTAATGGAATCATCCATTACCTCCTCCATTCCATTCCCCCTAAAAACCCCCAAATTCATGCCATCCATCCCCATGTTTTTTTTCCACTCCAATCCCTTTGTCACCCTTCATCAGCACCAACCACCACCACCACCCACCTCTACCACTACCACCCATCATCACCACCGCTTAACGCCATCACTGACCACTGCCAACCACCGACTGCCGCCACCCATCAACCACCACTGCCACTCTCCGTCACCGACCACCGACCACCACCGCCAACCCCACCCATCGACTACCGCCATCAGCGACCACCCCGCTACCCACCACCAATCGCCACCGACCATCGCCACCCACCACGAAGCACTGACCGCCATCACCGACACTCCCCGTCACCGACCACTTCCACCACTGCCACCCACCACCAACTGCCACCTCCACCTCCATCACCAACCACCGCCACCCACAACCAAGCACTGACTGCCACCACCGACACTATCAGTCACCGACCACCACCACCAACCGCCACCTCCACCTCCACCACCTACCATCACCACCCACCACCAAGCACCGACCACCACCACCGACACTCTGCGGACCGACCATCACCACCACCACCACCCATCGTTGCCGCCACCATTGACCACCACCGTTGCCGCTACGATGACCGCCACCACCCACCGACCACCACCTCTGCCACCACCAACCACCGTCGCCGGCACCCACTATCAACCGCTATTGCCACCACTCACAACCGCCGGTATATTCCTAAGTCTTTTCCTACCTAGCAAACAATACAAAGTAATGATTCATTCCATTCTTACGTGGTAACCAAACAAGACCAGGGAATGGTAATCATCAATTTCATTCATTTGTCCATTCCATTCCCTTGTCCATTCCATTCCCTCATCCATTTCATTACCCCATACCAAACAGACCCTAAAAGAACATAAACCTCAATCAAAATACATTCAAGCTTAAAAAAATGGAAGGATCGAGCAAGAAATTTGCGGCTACGAAGTGAAAGTTTAGAGCAAAGGTTTCGCCTAATTTAGGCATACCGACTAGGTTTCGTCAAGACGAACCACAAACCCCACAACCTACATACCAAACGTCTCAAACCCAACATATCCCCACCTCACCCTTTCAAAACCTTATGTATCAAACCAACAATTTTTGAGTCAACCGGTTAATAACTCGATTCCTAACCAATATCCAATACACTACTCCCAACCCAACATGTCAACCCAAGTCGCATCCGGGGTGTTTCACATACCTCCTGACCCGACAATTTTTGACTCAGTCGTTTATAAAATGTTTGTTTAAGTTTATTAAAATTTATAGTTTATTTTAAATTAAGTTTATTAAAATTTATAGTTTATTTAAAAAAAAAGTTTAGTGATGGGTGTTATGACCATCTCATGGATAGTGTGATGGAATAATCAACATAATGGGATTGGATGTGATGAAATTGAAACTACCCCACCCTTAGTGATATGTTGAATAATTGAATAACATATATGTTTGTAAGAAGAGATTACAATCAATATGATAAAGCTAATCAACTCAAGATAATGATAAAACGTTAATAATTATACATACCAATATTCAAACTAGACATAGAATAATTAGAAATAACAAACTTAAAATAAAGGATAGATTATATCATAATAATTACAATTATAGATAATACACTCAGCTAACATCCATACTCAAGCTAGCCACTTCCATTGGAGTTTGAAGAGCATGTAAGAAACTTCACCACAGCCTTCACTGCCCTTGTGAACACATTGCCCCTACGAGGAACGTTTCGTTTAGCTTCAGTCATTCTTAATTATAGTTGTTTCGAGTAAAAAACAATTGAATGCATACATACATATATAATGGGTAGGTTTTTGTTTTTATTAACAAAAGAGATATGATCAAGTTGTAATTTCCCAAACATGTTCCTCTTAACTTCCATTTCTGTTCAGTGAAATTTATGCTGCCACTTTTGTGTTGTTGGCATTGTTTAGGATGTGTTTAGGGATTGTTTTGAGAATCAAAGTTCACAGAAATTACTTCCATACTTGTAAATAATAATTTATCATTTGCTGGTGTTACACATTCTTTCACCATAATTTCATCATACAAAAAAGCTATGCGTGTTTGCGGTACGATTTAGCCACTTTTACTTTGCAAGCCAATACGCACACGCACAAGGATCAACGAGGAGTCTTAAGTCCCATGTACATGTGCAATCGAATTGAACTTAAAAAGCGAAAACGTACCAACTATAAAAAAAAATAGTAGAATATAAGAAGATTAATTTAAGATGGTTCAAATAGGTAAATCAGCTCGTTGTCGCCATCAAGCTCAAAAAGAACAAGAAAAATGCTAGCTCGAAATCAACACGAATGGTTTTCTAGCTGAACCAAGCTAACTCGTTTGAATTTCAAGTCAGGATGAACTCGAATGGTTTTAGACCCTAAATTAACAAACATGGGTTTGGGTTGGAAAGCTGTTATTTGCACATTTAGTTGCATGCTAAACCCATAAACATCGATGAATAGATCCTATGCAATGATAACTTTTAGATATATTTAGTTCATGGCCATAAAAACTTGGCGGTCGATGTCTATTGACCTAAAACTTCTAAATTTTGGTGTGTTTTACTAGATCACATAGACACAAAAGCAATAATCGACAACATTTACCGATGATTAGACCTATAATATACGAAATTTGCACAGATAGGGCTTGTTGGTGCTAGTGTTAGTGCGTTTAACTTTATCCAAATCGAAGTGTAAATATCATAAGACAAGTTGAGAATGAATTTGAATACAAGCTTAAAAAATGTATTTGACAATTTAAAAAAAAAACGAATGAACGTAAATGAACAAATATTTAGACATGTAAACAAATAGACATAAAAGAACGTTCATGAATTTAAATGAACAAACTAAATATGTGTTCATGTTCATTTATTTAACTAAATAAATGAACTTCATCCCGTAAACGGTTCACCTAACGTTCAGTTCATTGATACACGTGTTCTTAGCGGTAATTTTCTTGGAATTAGAATGATTAATTCATTTTTTTTTTTTAACGGAGAAGAGAAATTTTTATACCACACGAAACCACAAACATAACGAGTACAAAGGTTTCCTAACTAGATATTAGAAAACCGAGATAAAAGAAAAATACACATATGTGACGCTCGCCTAATAGGCACATAATCTACAAATCGCCCAACCGAAACACAATGCGCTTGATCTAGACTCTCCATTTTTCCACAATATGACTTCCATTAGTAAAATCACAGCAGCCCCAACCAAGATAACTTTCCTTTCAACCTTCAACTCAGACCATTCTTAGATCTTTTGCAGGAAGCTGCACATCCGATAGCCAAATGGAGCCCAAACATTGCACATGAAATGTAAATAGACTGAAGCGATCAAGTGAAAACGCGCAGCCGCTACACAGATATTATCCACAGCGATCAAAAATTCCTTACGGCCCTTTGAACACCGAACTTAGCCGCGCTTTGTTAGAGACCCGTATCATTGCATGAGTTACGCTTTCCTTAAATTTGTTTTAAAAATTCAATGCAAGTTACATCAAAAACTAGAATATATTTCAAAATCAAGTAGAAGTAATTTCTATGAAATCCTAGCAAACACTGATGGAAATTCAATACTAACCTGCTTGAATTTCATGGAGAATAGCAGAAAAATGTTTGAAAATACTTTTGTTTTAGGGAAAATCACCAATATAGCCCGTTGACCGGGCATTTTGCACAAATAAACCTTGCACCCCTCTTAGGAAAGACGGGACACGGCTCCCAATGAGCCTGAACCGTCTCCCAAGGGGCTTCCCATTTCAGCCAACAGAGGACCGCCACGTGGCGTTGTTGATCCCGAGGCTGTCCCGTCTCTCTCCAGACGGGTCAGAGGTCAACCGTCTCTCTCCCCAGACGGGTCACACTTCCCCATGCCGTCTCAAGCCGTCTCGAGAACCGTCTGAACCGTCTGAAGTGTTTCGGGAACCGTCTTTCGGGAACCGTCTGAAGCCGGGTCACATTTTACAACGGTGACTCGCCCTGTCCCGAGACGTCGTCTCCGGTGAGTCCCGATGGTTCGACCGACGCTTCGGTTGTCCAGGTCACCACCTATAAATACAGTGTCCCGTCTCCCTCCCGTCAGACCATCCAAACCACCACCACCGTCTAACAGTAGCAGCACTATCCAAACCACCACCACCGTCTAACAGTAGCAGCACCGGCCACCACACAACCACACCGTCCACCACCACCGTCTAACAGAAATGGCACCCCAAAGATGGACAGAAGAACAAGAGATTGCACTCGTATCAGCTTGGCGCCACGTTGAAGAGAGCACCCACCAAACGAACAAATGGTTTCGTATCCAACACGAGTATAACCGGCTGGTTGGAGGGTCTGACCGGACAACGGACTCTCTTAGCCGGAAATTGAACGATTTGACAACGAAGTGTCAAATCTTCAATGGGTACCACAACCGGACTCTTCAGTTGGTACCCCCCGGCTTTCCCGAAGACACGTCAATTAGACACAGTCAAAGACAGTATAAAAACAGGGAGGGAAAAGAATTTAAACATTTGTCCGCGTGGCAAATGATGAGAGATTATCTATCTTAACTAGTTTATTTGTAATCATTTTATTTATGTTTTTTTTTATGTTTTTTTTATTAATGTTATGTAATGTTTATTTATGTTTTTTTTTATATCAAAGTAAATATTTCATTAATATTACAATAACAATATTATTACAATAACAATAAACAAACCATAACAATAAAAAAACTATACTATTACAATAACGATAAACAAACTATACTATTACAACAAACTTCCTAAATTTTACTTGCTAAGAACTAAGAACTTTGTTTGAATGGTGTATGTGCGCTACATAGACAAAGAACTCTTCTTGCAAATAAAATAGACTACCACATTGTACATGCAAATTACACGGGTTAACCCACGCGCAGATGCAACAACAATCCAAGTAGCCGTACGCAGATGAAACAACAATCCAAGTAATCGGACAATATTTTCGTAAGCCGGTAGGCTTCGGTTGGCAAACAAAAAAACATCTTGGAAGATGAAAGGTTTGGAGAGGGTGGTCGGTGCAAATTTTGTTAAATGAAATCCGGTATTTATATACAATTTTCAGACGGTTCCCGAGACGGTTTGAGACGGCATGGGGAAGTGTGAACCGTCTGGGGAGAGAAACGGTTGACCTCTGACCCGTCTAGAGAGAGACGGGACAGCCTCGGGATCAACAACGCCACGTGGCGGTCCTCTGTTGGCTGAAATGGGAAGCCCCTTGGGAGACGGTTCAGGCTCATTGGGAGCCGTGTCCCGTCTTTCCTAAGAGGGGTGCAAGGTTTATTTGTGCAAAATGCCCAGTCAACGGGCTATATTGGTGATTTTCCCTTTGTTTTATTTGCAAATTCGAGGTGGAGACAGAAGACAAATTTTAAAGTTAGAACATGTGGGCATTCTTTATGCACTCACAAAAAAACATAATTCAGATATAAACATTTTCTACCGAGTACCGATACCATACCAAACTAGTATTCACCAAACATTATCGGTATTATTACCGGTATTCATTTTTTTTATTTCAATACAAGTCTGACAATGTATTTTTAAACTACCGATAATTAAATTGTAAATATATTGCCATCTTTTTGTACAATAATTAAGTATTAAGTAATTATACAAACTAGCTTCCATTATGGACAATTAAAGTTACTTATTTTAAAAGGATTAACTATCAAAAAATGAAGAAATGCAATTTATAAATAATACGAAAAAACGTTGTATTTTTTTATAAAAAAAAAATCGCTAGAAGGAGGGCTTGAACCTCCGACCTTGTGGTTAACAGCCACACGCTCTAACCAACTGAGCTATTCCAGCTTTGTTTTGAAAGCAAGACTAGACGATATTTAATATTAAAGACAAACTTGTAAGTCGATGGGAAAAATGTCCATTTTTCTTTGCTAAAATGAAGCGTATATTGTTGCTTCATTTAATAACTTCTATTTTATATTGAAAACGTCCCTATCGTTTGGAAAAACCTCTTTCCTCATCTAAATCTTAAAGAAACAATATGTATCTATTTCAAATACGTAATTTAATAGGTGAAGGACTCTTGTGTAAAGTGTATGTATAGATGGTTAATAGAATTAAATTAAGTTCACTAGTAATATAATTCATTCTAAGAAAATCTATGTCAAACACTCCGAAGTGAAGCCACATGATTTATCATGCATTTAATTCTCACTTAGTCAGTGGCGAAGCTTGGTTTTGGAATCGGCGGGGGGCAAGACTCAATATTTTTCAATCGTTAGTGGAAAATCGGCGGGCCGGACTCAATTTACCTACGAAAATCGTAAATTTCCACTACTGCACCAAAAAAACAGTGAAAAATTTTCATTACGCGTATTGTATCATGAACACGTATACTTTCATATCATACGTTATTCTAACCCATTAGTATATTTACGTGACACATTCAGGGTATACTCGCTAAAGGTACAGTATTAATACATTAAATGATATTAAGAAAGAACAATCAATATATACTCTCTCGCATTGTGAAAATATTTTCGTATGTGTTTGATTTTGCATTTTGTGGGGTTCGTTTATGCGTTTTTGAGTTGTGTAATTAAGCAATACATCCCAAAACTATTTATAATGATTTTATTTATTTATTTGCGAGAGGGGGGCGTTTAACAGCTGGTTCCAATGATAAAAAAGTCAAACAAAACGGCTAAATAGCCGTTATAAAAGTCAAAAATCGATTTCACCCAATTACAACTATAAAAACCGGATCCTACGCGAGTTTCAGGTCGGGTTGAAACCCGGTCTGGCAGGAACTGAGGACCTGATTTTGAAAAATAAAGTTAAAACCATGTAGGAACTGCCGGCTATAAAAGGGTCTGAACTGGTTCCTCCTACCATCGGATAGGAACTGGAACCAGTTTTGGGTCAGGTACTACGAGTAGCGTCCGCCGTCTGGGAAGTTTTTTTTCCATCTTTATGTTGACTCTTCCATTTATTTGTGTGACAGTTTTTTTTTAAGAGTAGGGATGTTTGAAGTAGCGCTCCATTTCCTCTCTACTTCATTTTAGTTTTACATGTCAAGGGACCTATGTTTGATTAAAATTTTCCAATTTCTGAGAACATAATTTTGATTTTCATGTCACTTGCCTTGAATTTGAACACATGCAGATAATATATCAATTTAGTGAATATTAGCCAATATGAAAAGAAAAGGAGAAAAAAACGAAAGTACAAATTGTACATCTCTCGAAAAGAAATAATTACAAATATTACATCTCTTGAAAAGACAAGCATCAAACACTTCTATCATTTGTAGGCCTCCTAGAATTATAAACAGCGTGTAGGTAGATTTTTTTAGGCCAGATAACACGTCCTAAACATCTTAATACCGCTAGAATACAAATCGTTAATAGCGCCGCTACATAAATAACAATACACAAGTATTAATTCGGAGTCTTAAGATCCATGTACATGTGAAATGAAATTAAATGTAAAAACGAAAACAGGTTATAAAAAACTAGTGGGGAACCCGCGCGTTGCGGCGGAGTCGATAATACGGGGCGGGAACATAACTCAAATAGGGATGGCAATGGGTCGGGTTTGGGACGGGTTTAGGTAATCCTAACCCCATACCCGATTAGGTATGCTTGTCTCAAACCCGGCCCAAAACCCGTCGGGTTTGTGTCGGGTAATTACCCATCGGGTATCGGGTATACCCGCGGGTTTCGGGTAAACCCATTAATTTTTAAAACTTACTCATTGAGTATATCCGACCAAAAACCCGATTGACATCTATTAGGTAACTATTAACCAATTACATTTACCATTATTAAATATATATGTAAATGATTACAATGTATAAATATAAAATACTTAAATCATATAAAAATAATCAAAGACATAGATAACAAATAGTATACACTAACTTTTTGGTAATTTTAGCACAAGATGATAATGTAGATGGACAATTAGATATATTATGCATACATATTTAAAACGATATATTAGAAATTATATTGGGTATCTAATCAGGTAAACGGGTATACTTTATCGGGTAATCGGGTCGGGTAAATGGGTATATCATCAAATCCCAAACCCGTCCCAAACCCGCGAAAAAAATAAAAACTAATCCCATACCCGGACCCATACCCGATTACCCTGCCCAAACTCGTCCCAAATGTGTCAGGTTTCGGGTTTACCCATCGGGTTCGGGTTTGATTGCCATCCCTAAACTCAAACCTTATCTAATATTGTTTGGATGGTTACAGTGTTAGAACAATGTTGACAGTCATGTATTCTTGTTGCGTAAAAAAGACAACCATTCAATCTAAATAAAAATAGCAACACATAATAAAAACATAAATTAGAGATAAAAAGGGAAAAGAACATGAGGTCATTCCAACCCCTACATGCCTAGTTTGTTGCATCGGACTATAAGGAATTAGCCCAAAGGAAGTAGTGTTCTTTTCATTTTGATCACTTGCACTCTTGTTTCTGTAGTAACCAGATAAATAAATTCAATAAACTTCTCATGTTATCTTGAAATGTTATACATTTGTGATCACAAAGTCTTGATTCTGTGACATCAGAATTTAAAAGCAAAAAAAAAAGTTCATTTGTGCACCTATGATTCATAACTTTTGTCTCTTATTTGAAATACCCACAAAAATAGACGACCAAACCCGTGTTGATGCATAATACGTCTAATAATAGATTCAGAAAAAAAAGAAAAAGAAACGACTCAAATGGGTTGAAAGCATTGTATAAAATTTACGTTTATCAAAGAAGTTTGAGACAAATTTATAAAATAGTAATACGATTTATCGAGTAGGACATTAAGGAAAGACGAATACCTTACCAAGTTGGCATCAGGAAGTTCTCTAACAGCTTCATCAACATTTTTTGCAGTAGTTTTTACCTCACGGAAAAAAAAAAGAAAACCTTGCACAAATTAGTAGTTAATAAAATCACATCATTAAGGCTCTTTTTTTCTTTTTTTCCTTGTTTTGGATAAACAAGGTGAGTAATATAATATATATATATATATAAAAGAAGAGTTCATTCATACACCAGCAAATAATAGTAGCACTTTTCTAGATCGATGGGATAAAGGCAATCCAACAAATAAAGAAAACATCAACACTTCATAGTAATGACACTTTCTTATGGTCTTAAGTTTGAAGTAACTTGTTTACTTTGGAGATGACAACATTGTTTGCACGCATATCAAGAAAAACCACACCTGTAGTAAAGCAATTTTGACAAGTTCTCTAACTTCATGATTTTTTCCCTCATGAACCTACATATAATTCAAAAGAAAAAAAATACCTAAGTTCTTGTTGTGTATCAATCATAATATGTGTTGGTTAGAACAAAAGACATTTCTACACAAAAAGAGGATAGTATATGCCTCAGTCTACTGTTTTAACTACCAAAATTCAATGAATTACCACAATATGAAGGTGGGATCTTGTTTTATCAGGTTGTTGAGGTAGTAATTCCACAACATCAGGGGTGTAATGAACACCATCAATTACTCTTCCCTCACTAATTGTTATCAAGTGTCGTTTGTGTACTGTTCCATCAACTGTTGCAATGTACCTTAGAGCCATAAAATAAGATGGATAACACTTAGAACTTTTTGATTATAGAAAACAATTGCAAGATAACCAGATGGAATCTTACTCCTTGGATAAACCAAATGCAAGCTTAAATTAATGCAAGTCATTATTTTATTCATTAACATGCCTTTTTTCTTTGAAAATAGTGATATATTATCTTAGAACCACACACATAACTTAATAATTTTGTTTGGCAACATGGAGATTTCGTGGATAGCATTTAGAAATAACATTAAATTGAGATTAAATTTGATCCAGTTCCTCTCTTTTTCTGGATATTGAAAGATGCAATTCAACAACACTTTTCAAATGAATAAGAAATGCTTTATAATGTATTAAACATCCGGTTGTAGGCAACAGACAACAACAGTGCTTTCCAGCCTGCTAGCATCAATCGATAAAAAATAAAACCACTCCAATTATATATAAAAGAAAACATAAAACCCTAAATCTTGAAGAATCTGATTGTAATGTCAATTAGAAATACCTTTGACCTTTTGCTTGCACGTAGTGAAGAAGATGATGTAACAACAAACAAATCTTCTACTTCAATTTCCCCTTGGATGCTCAACATGAAAGCTCAATCGGTGTGGGCAAGTTAAAGCCTTCATGCTGGGAAATATGAAAGGATTAAAACAGAGATTGTTAGTTAAATGCTCTAAGAGTATGGAAATATGAAAGGATCAAAGCTTGAATATTAATGACATTATAATGTATTAAACATCCGGTTCAAGGGTAACCAAGGAATGAATTGTAGTGGACCCTGTTGTGAAAAAACCAATTGTGAAGTAGGCATGAGGGAGCTCAACAGATGGGGGATTTATGGCATATTGATTAAGAAAGGCCTTTGGTGTGCTTGTGGAGTTTTTTTTTTTTTTTTTAACGGAAGGTGTGCTTGTGGAGTTAATTCACTCAAATACTAACTTATTTAGTCAACTAAGGTGTTAAATTTATGCAAAATTCCCTTTTTACCCTTTCTAAAATGCTTTTAAGGATTGTACCATAAGTATATAAACTTGTAATTACTTAACTTTTACCGGCATCCTTCCCTCATGCTTTATATATAGTATAGATATAGATATAGATAAATAGGAAGAATATAAGACTATGTAATTAAGATGGTTCAAATAACTCGCTATAATCTAGCTCGATAAGAACAAGAAAAACGCTAGTTCGAAACCTGTTATCTTCGCATTTAGTTGTATGCTGAAGCGAGAAACATCGATGAACATCATGTGCAATGATAAATTTGGAGATGGATGAGAAGAGACAAGACTTGTCCATGCTCGTGTCCGTGCATCTAACTTTAGCCAAACAAACAAACATAACACTTAAAAACAGATTTTCTTGTTCATGTTTGTTCGTTAAGAAATGAATGTGTCCGAGTTCGTGCATTAATGTTTGTTCGCTAACATTCTAAAGGAACAAAATGAACACAAACAAAAAGCAACCAAAACTAAATAACAATAACCAAATTAAATCTAAATACCATCATTATATACAACATTAAAGTAAGCAACGGTATCCAAGTTAAAGTCTAAATATCATTAGATGAGTCAAGAATGAATTCAGATACAAGCTTAAAAATGTATGTAAACGGACATACATAAAAAAATATGTAAATGACAGTTTAAAACAAATGTGTAAAGGAACATAAATAAATGAATGAAAATGAACGAACATATATATGTAAATGTAAACCAATAGAATAAACAAACGTCATGAACATAAAAGAAAAACAGAACATGTGTTCGTGTTCATTCACTTAACTAAACGAACCCAAAAACTTTGTTGATGTTCTTCTGTTTATTAAATAAATGAACTTTCCGCCAAACAGTTTACATTCGGGTTATTTATACATGTGTTCCCTGGATATACTCTCCCAATTCTTTATTATTTGACCTCTAAACTTAAAGTGTGTTAAAATTCAACACAACTTACATAAAAAACAAGAATGTATTTTCAAAATCAAGAAGCAGTCAAGTAGTTTAAATCCTAGTAAGCTGCTTGGATTTCATGGAAAATCGCAGGAAAGTGTTTGAAAATTGTACAAGGTTTCTATTCTAACAAAAACAACCTCAACATTACCCTATATATAGGCAAACCTGCTTCATGAGCAAACCGAGAAATCGGATAAAAATGATGGAATGCAGTAAAGATGGTCCTCGCCGTGGTAGCGTGCTAACGAAGGTGATTAAAATCTTGTTCTGTTGTTCCGGTTGCGGTCAAAATGAATAGCTTATATAGGTATATATGGTATCGTTTGTGTTGATTCATGGCTTGATTACATATAATAATAACTATGTATATGCTATTTTGACTAGCTTTTCGGTTTGTGCAATGTATATTTGTTGTTCATGTGAATTCATTGTACTTGTGAAACGTGTGTATTCTACAGCTTATAACTCGTTATTATTAGTATAACTCGTTATTATTAGTAGTACTACTTGCTACTGTTGTAATTATTATTTAACGTTTGCACCAAAACAAAAGTGTATATCATCGAAAGAGTTTTACAAACGTATACCCAAAATATCCAACAAGTGATCATTTGCGATCAGGGGTAGCATAAAAAAGTATTCATGGATGCTTTTAGCTTCACTTTACTGAAAAACAGTAAAAAAAAGTGTACAAACCTTGATACAATCCCGAGTCAGAAACTTTGATGCTGTAGTGTACATCCTACCAAAAGACTTCGTTTCTACGTTATAGTTTCATGACTTAGTGTTTTGGCTGCAGTTACAAGCATGGCTAGTCCTTCAAGTTCTGCCACTGGTGCTTCATGTCCATTCTTCTCTAATTCATCTTCTGTTTTCACTTTCTTTTGCATGCTCTCATACAACATTCTCGCTGTTTTTATTCTCTTCAATTCTCTCTCACACTTTCCACAAAACCAACTTCCTTCTGGTATACATGAAAGTTGCGGTGATGTACAGTAGACATGATACGCTTGATCACAGGCATCACAAAGAACAATCTGATCATCGTCTTTGTCCATAAGGCAACGTCTACATAGACAAGATGGACAGTACCAACAAGGACCATAAACACCTAACTGTTTGTTTGTTAGGCATTTGTCATGGTAAAATTTGTGAGCACATAAAGAATGCCCACATGTTCTAAACTTCTCATCTATTTTCACCTCAGATTTGCAAATAAAACACATGTATTGATTTCGACTTTCATTAGTTTCGCCGTTATCTAGATGTTCATCCAACCCATTTACTACATCTTGTGGTTGGTTGCTTGTTGGAATATGGTTTTCGAGTGGTATGGAAGCAGCAGATTGTAGCTTCTCACAGACTACGCAGCTATCGTGAGGTGACCCTATTCCATTTGAAGCACAGTTGGTACAATACCAACTTTTGAGAGGGATTGATGTACCAACAAGCTCTGTACATGAGAGGTGGTATATATCTTCACATGAATCACAAACTAAACAGTTTTTGACATCTGCTTTTCCTCCACATCCTTTGCAGCCACAAACTTCTGGTTTCCTGACAGACTGTTATATGCGTGTTAGAAATGGAGACCAAGTTGGTGTTTAAGTTTTTTTGGTTGCTCTAACGTACACATACCTGCTCGAAGGTGGCCCTAGATTTATCAGAAAGACTCTTTGCAAGTGTAACCATTTCATTGCCAATTTGTTGAAGCTTTGTCCATACCTATCCAGTTTGGTCAAGTTGTAGAAATCAGTAAACGTGCTAACATTTATTCGCCTTCACATAATGACTATCAACTGTTTCTGTATGTATGTTAAAAGAGAACAATAAAAAGATACTCTTACGGCCTACTGATTAACAGCCGATCAACAGCATAACATGTAAATACATATGTTTTTAAGTATGTAGGGCACATATGACATCTTGGAGACTGACAAAATGAGGAACTTAACATTTCTTGTGAACACAAAATGTTTAGACCAATAAACAAAAGAAAGATATGTGCCAAGCCATATTCGTCATCTAACAATAAGATGCCTCCTATCCAGCTTCTTTGGATTCTCTCACACTTAAAAGACAAGACTAAGTAACATTACCGGTAAAAAAAAATAACCTTATATTTCTCAGAAATCAAGGAATACCCTTTTTGAAACTAGCAAACTTAAAGTTAATCACGAGTTATGTAGTATACTACTATAGCCAACTTCCATAATCATCCAATTCCAACCTTCAAAAATAAATACCTATAAGTATTTTATTCTAAAGCATACTCATAGGAGTATGAACCCGAATCACCGGTTCAAATAAAACGGTAAAATAAAGGATAGATCTATGATAACGAACAATAGGGCGACGAATTTCTAACCAAGGATACAGATACACCACCAAGGATCGGAACTCGGGTCTAAGAACACCATCCAACTTGCCATGGTTGAACTAGCATAGACACATATTAATTCATCTTAAAATCCATTGAGAAAATTAACACACTTTTTTTTTCATACAAAACACACTGATCTCTTCTTTTGAGTTACGAACTATTACATAGGAGAAAAAGCCAACAAATTAGGAACTACCTCTAAACATGGGTACAACTAGTACCACTACTTAATAACTAAAACAACATTACATAATTTTAAAAACAAAATGCAAGAAACAATTGGCGCCAACTTGCAAATTCATTTACATGGATTGAGATCGGGTCACAGGGTGGCACCGGGTACGGATGAAATTTACCCGATTGTACCAACGGCTACCAATTTTAAGTTGTCCTGTTTTTACGGGTCATAATTTGCTATCACATACAGCCACAGTTAATGTATATGATGAAGAAATACATGTTGAGCATATTAGTTAAATCCTGAAACATCTGAAGAACCCTCAAATGTTGGTATATCTTGGTAAATACAATGCATTATAATATTTAAGAAATCTAACAGGTGAGCTGCAATAAAATATCAAAATCTATGAACATACTCAATGGAACAAAATCACCAAACGACAAACAGTATTCAAGCATATAGAGCTTATTAACTAGATACAGAGACAACATATGAGTATGTTTTCTAGAGCACAACCCACTAGACACTGAAAAATATGGAACTCCAATCCCAGTTTCTTCTCAGCAGATTTGGCTGATTAAAAAAGACCAACACCAAAGACAAGGAAGAAAATCTCTGCCCATTCAGGATAACCAGGTTACAAAAGCTCTGCAGCTTTTGAGGAATGCTACGTCGTTAAGTAAGATTTTGTTATCTACTTCGTATATCAGCAAAATAAACTACAATATATGATCATCTCTTATGGTTCCACATTGACTTTACAGGCTAACCTATGACTTTTATCCGATTCAAATGATGCACACAAATTAATCTTCACACATGGTACTACTGTACTTTCATTTATTAATATGTGTATATGTATATAACTGTATATAATATTCTATACACAAAAAGATGGGTTCCCTTGCATTTTGCTGAGCCACCATTCCATCACTCAAACATAACCAGTGATGACAAAAGGCAGCATTTGCAGTTTCTTTCAAATTTCAAGCTAGCTCGATTGTCATTATAAATATGCATGTCAAATTGAAACTTGTTAATTAATTCATTCGAATCTTGGGGGATTGGAGTGGTAAATATAATATTATACTTCAACCAAAATGTTTAAAGTTTAAACAAACATTTAGTTCATATATTGCAAAGGAGGGTAATAGACCATTTCACACTTGATTTTATGCATGTGTAATCTGCAAGAACTCTGTAAATAAAAGAGCATTTGACTAACACAGATGGGACTTTTTGTGCTGTTATCACATTAAATGGTAAGATAAAGTGAGAACCCCTCTATACGCATGCAAAAAAATTATAAATCAACATATAATCCACAGGGAAATATCATCCTCTACGCTACAGGCTATCACCAGTAAATCTAATGTTAATAAGAAAAATTAAAGTCTGGACAAAAGGATTACCTGTTGGATATCTTTTAGGTAAAGCATTGGTGAAGTTTCATAAGCTCCATTTTTCAACTTCGAGTTTATAGCATCAACATTCGAAACTCGATTAACATCGACAACACCAAAATTCTTGAGAAGTAAGCCACGTAATTCTGAAAACTTCTCCGAGTTTAGAGTATCAGATAATGCACGCCCACACAACTCAGAGTTTGTAGGGCCTTCTGATTGTTTTAAAAATCCACTAGACAGAACATGAGAAGGTTCTTGAGCAGAATTATGTGTTTGGTTGTCACCTCTTTCAACATTATCAAGAGATTTCTGCAAAAGAAACAACAAGCATGAAGCTAAATGAACAAAAATACATTCTTTTTCTAGAAGGGAGCAAGATTTCACTGAGCAATATGATACAAAGCATTTTAGAAAGTAACTTACCTTAATCACAGGAGTAGGATCACTTTCTGGATGAGTCAGAAGAGTGTTCTGGATGCATCTTTCATGCCCATTAAGTGACTGAGGTTTCTGCTGTAAAACAATATTGCTACATTTCATAAGAGAACATTCACCCGGCCCATTGGAAAATGCACCAGAACTCAACCTTTTAACATATTTATCGAAAGCACTATCATCAACAGCCTTTATCTGCAATAAACCAAGTTGATAGATTCACAGTTCAGTTGAACATTACAAACAGCAAGTAAAGGAGATAACACGAACCATAAAGAGACTGAAATTGCATATAGACTTTGCATAAACAAGATGGGAGTAGCTGTGACCGACACCCTGACACCCACAGCAGTAACGGAAACATCTAAGTTGTTATCAAATAAGCACTTAAAGATATTTCCGGTACCAATTCGATTACTTTAGATTTTTCCATTTGGGTTACCTAATCTTATTAGAAGGGAGCTACAACAGACACACACAGAAACACCTCAGATAACAAAATGAGGAATCCTGAATCCTAGCAGTTGTGAACACAAAAGGTTCAAAAAACGAAAGAAAGACATGTGCCAAATCATATCCATCATCTAAACACTAAGTTGCCTCCTCTCTTATCCACTTTCTTTGGAAAATCAACTTTTATTGCAGTATAAAAGTGAATCCAAGACTAAGTAGTTTATTCTAAAGCGTACAACTGCAGTTAATAATATTAAAAGTATAAAGAAAACCATGTTAAGCATAGTTGTTAATAGCGAATAGCGGACGATAGCGACAAGCTACCGATACGCTACATAGCGATAGCGATGAAATAGCGGGCGCTATTTCAAAGAACTTTGTAGAGATGTTTTATATGCATATTTTACCAAAAAAAGAAAAAAAAATATTAAAAATAGAAAAATCTCGCTATTTCCTTGCTATTTGTCGCTATCAACCATATAGCTACACATGAGCGCTACGCTACGCTATTCGCTATAGCGGGCGCTATAGTCGCTATTAACAACTATGATGTTAAGGATGAAGTTCTTTGTTCCTAAAACTAAAGAAAACAACATCACAGATTGTGATTCACAATCATTGATATCAGATGTTAAAAGT
The DNA here is from genome assembly GCA_032199755.1 of Ambrosia artemisiifolia. Lineage (NCBI taxonomy): Eukaryota > Viridiplantae > Streptophyta > Magnoliopsida > Asterales > Asteraceae > Ambrosia > Ambrosia artemisiifolia. The sequence continues at coordinate 42,862,969 of CM063512.1, read as the reverse complement.
CACTCCAAAGTTAAATTTCCTAAAAAATTCTAAAGAACCCTAAAATGTTGATGTATCTTGGTCAATACAATACAGCATAACAAAATTAGGTCAACAAAGTTCTACAAACAACTAAACAGCAAACAAGTTTAACAAAAATAAAACAAGAGTAAAACCAATTCAGTACCTTACTATCTGAATTACTCATCTTTCTACGTTTCCTCTTATAAATTCTTAAGCCGTCATCAGAATCGCCATCAATTAGCAGCAACCGACCATTATTATAACCATCTACCGCTTCAGCTTTTGGTTGAACAGTAGTGCAATTCAAGGCCAAAACATAACCACGCTTTATTTCCGTATGATCAACCATACCAAGAAACAATGAAAGAAACCCTAGAAATGTGAAATGGATCGAAAAAGAGTAGCTTTATGTATGGGATTGAACTATTGAGGTAAGGAATGAGAATATATATGTGTGTTGGATTGTAGAGTTAGTGTGTGTATGTGTTTGGTGCCCTAATTAGAGGTAAAGAGTAGAGAATATGGAAGGAAGGAAGGAAGGAAGGAAGAAGACAAGTGCAGTGTGTAGGGGAATTGGTGAAGAGAAAGGGGGAAGGAGTTGATATTATTATCCCTTTTAAAATTAATTTTGAAAGAGAGGGGTTGTTTTCAGAACCGGATGTTGAATAAGTCGTATTACTGGTCCACTTGTCCGACCGGTTCAACCAGTTGGACGGGATGTAAGAACCGGATGGTGTCTTCAAATTAATAGGGGTAAAATTTAAAAAATATATAAAAAAAATCCGGTTCAACCCCTCCAAAGCCCGGTTCGACCGGCCTAGTTCCCGGTCCGACCCCCGGTTCAATGCATACCCGGTTCAATACCCCGACCAGGACCTTCGACCTCCGGTTCCCGGTCCGACCTGCCGGTCCAGTCCGGGTTTCAAAACAATGGTTAGAGGGGCATTGGTTTGAGAATAATTGGTTCGGGTTTAAACCGGTTCTAGAATGTCCAAACATAAAGGATGCTCACGGTGTTTTTTAAACGTAAAGGCTGAATTAACCATATACAAAAAATGTTGTCTGTAAATTTGTCTTACAAAAGGCATAATTCTGTTAATAAACAAAGTAATCATAAATTTATCTTATCTACTGTTATATATAAATAAAAGTAGATGAGGGACACTTGGCATCTTGTGAGGGCTTCATTTTACTTTTTCCCGCTTATTTTAATGGGTCAAGAAAATGGGTTATGGATACTCCTAATACTAAGTATTGTGGTCCCATTTAAAATAGGGGTTTTTGTTATTTATTCACCTAAAACGTTTATATCTTCTCTTTCCTTCATCAAACGAACCAAAACTCACCTAAAAAACTTTTCCTTATTGCTGTCGCAAGCTAAAGCCATCCTTTTTGCTATTTCCCGCTCATTTGTTCTTATCCCCATTTTACGGTACAAGTAGTTTCTTCTTCGACTTACACCCAAATAGGTTACCATTACCCACCTTTAAATCTCTTTTCTTCATCATAAACCCTAATGCCGATTATTTTGTTGTTTCCGCTACATTGTTCCGTTCAAGTTTGTTAACTTATGGAGGATTAATCTGCTTCTCTGTAATTCCCTTTTTTCCTTCCCAGAACCAACTTGCTCGCTAACCCTATGATTAATTTGATTTTGGCAGCAATATTCGCCGATTGTTGTTTCTGAGTGGAAATGAAGTTTAACATGCGTTGCCGAATTGAATCAGCTTAGCAGATTGTTTGTGATCTTGGCGGTTTAGTATTAAGGTTTCCGGTATGATTTCATATGGTTTCATGTCATGAACATATGGTTTCATCTCATGAATCAAATGTTTTTTGTTGATGATTCTGTTAAACAAAATGGATATTTTTCTCGACATGGTTAATCTGAGTAATGATTTGGTTCTATACTGACATTGTTAACATTTATGTGTATTTATTATTTAATAGTTACCATTTATTGGATGATTAGTTGTTTAGTGCTATTAATTTCTTATTTTAACAATGATTGAGTAATTCTTGCATTTCTCCCTTTTTGTTGATGATTTTAATAGTTCGTGAATTAGTCAGGCAGTCGGGCGATCCATGTTTCATACAGACATCTTCTTGCAGGTTTAGTGCTAATAATTTCTCCTTTTGAATCTAAAAAGGTGGCTTCCTACATCTTTCTTAATCATGCACTTTTACTCAACTTCTTATATCTTTACTATGGCCAGCTATTCTAATATATTTGTTTTTGTATGTATGTAATTACATCATAATTCTAATGAGTAAGGATGCATTTGACTTACTATTTTCTGATCACCACCTATCAGTTAACTTTGCTGAGAACTCTGTATCATTTTAGTATAAAAGTAATCCCATCACTAGATCTGAATGGTTTGAAATAAAATGTTGAACAAGAGGTATTTGTTTGTTATCATAACTTTATAAGTCGTTTTGCATTTTGTGATTTATGATACAATTTCCTGTGGGTATCTCTTAAGCTTACCTCAAATAGGTTGAAATAAGGGATACAATAATGAATTGACTAACTTCATGACCTGACATAGAAGATTCAAGATTCAATATACAAAAATCTGTTACTTTGATATAAAATTGAATGCTGATTCCAACTCTTGGTGATGATATTGTTTAGAAGAAAGTGAAGGTCGAAAATCTGAAAAACACTTTGTGTTTATTAACGGTTGGACAAATTTATTCAAAAGCTTGCCTTTGGTTCCATACTTGTATGTCATCAAGTTGATACACTAAAAATTAAGCTTAACATTTTTGTTGAGGCTGGTTATCAATTTATAATTTCAAAAGAAGAAGTTCCTCATGTTAAGGACGGAGATATAGGATATGACCGCTTTCAAAAGATGATAGTACATTAAATGCTAAAGAATATCATGACTTCATTATTATTGCTAGGAATCGCATTGTGAGTATTTTTTTCCTCTTTATATTAACATCCTTACTAATTTATTCAAAAAGTTTATTTACTTATATGTTAGTTTAGATTTCATTATAAATCATTATATGTTTACATTACTTGGCGTCTGCCAAGGACAGTTGTTAAGATGGCGGAACCTGAACAAGTCAGTCACATGACTGTAAGGAATCTTGACGGTGTTGAAGTTCTAATGTCGCTTCGTATGGAAAAGTCAAAAGAAGAAATTAGGTTTGCTATTCAAAATTGGGGTGAATGGTTGAAGGAAAATGGAATAGAAAATGGTAATATTGCCACATTTATGTATATCAAGACTAAAGGTGTGCTTTTTCTAACTTCAGTTTCCAAATTGAAGAAACGAGAAATTAAGAAGCGCAAGGCCAAAAGACAAATTTTTAATGTTTGATAATTACGTCGTATTGTCTTTTTCCATGTTTTTTATAGTAATCTTTTTTTTTTTGTTGAATACTGGCTAATATGTGAACTTACCAATGCAGCTATGACATTATGTTTGGTTTTATTTTTTCTTGGTACTTGATTGTTTGTTTTGGTATTGCATGTTAATATTATGTTGGATATATTGATAAAGGTCTCAAAAATGTTAATTGAATCGCAAAAGTAACCAGTTTATACAAATAACTTTGTGTCAATCTCCTCGGTATAAGTTGTTAAGAGTTATATTAACACTCATTAGTAAAATAGATAGAAATCATGTCAAGTTATTTAGAATATTAATTTAATAAGAAAAATATTCGTTAATCTGAAAATGTCAATAATCAACATTCATCGTAACTTACTTCCTTTGTATAATAAGTTATATTCGTTATGAATAATATTGTAGGGAATCCCGTGCATCGCACGGGTACTAAGCTAGTTTTTTATATATAATCATTGAATCGTCGTTTTCATCTTAGTGTAGTGTTTATCTTTCGCCTTCGGGACTACTACAGAGTGTGTTGCTTCATAAGAAAATGGAAGCGTCTTAATTTCCTTCTTCTACTTCCTCCTCTTATAATTCTTCTTCATGGCGAGTTCGCCTTCAAGACTTGTTATATGTTGTACATGTTCCATGGTCTTTCAAGCAAATGGGCATTTCCATTGATTCGTGTATGTTTGATGGAGAACCATATGTACTTAAACAATGCTCAAACATATTTTGTAAACAAGTGTTTGTGGTGTTTTGCTATATACTGGAATGAACATTCAATTTCTTTGTTCTTGAATGTGTGGTTGACTCAGATGTTGATTTGTCTACACAACAATGATAACATATAAATATATAATATATAAGCCTTGTTGATAAAGCCCTCTACGGTATTACAAAATTGAATGTTGAAACTGAGAGTATACGGAACATCAATGGAGTTGTGAAGCTTCTTTCCTCGACTCCTTGTTGATTATACATTGCTCGTTATATGTTACACATATAATAGAATCCATTTTATTTGCAACAAATGACAACATAATATTCCAACAAAGAGATAAACCAATATTTCAAATTCTATAAAAAAAGAAACCTTTGCTTTCTTTAGTCATTGATACAAACAAACTCTATTGTTAATTCTACACAACCAAAATCCACTCTTTTCCCTTTTCTACTTTGCCTGAGATTCTTTTTCTATGTTAGAATGCAAATGAATAAATCAAGAAACACCCATGTCACATTCACTTGGACTATCTAACACAACCCTATTCATTATCCTAACAGGTTTTGTTAGCTCATCAAACTCGCCTGCATCTAAACCCAAAGGCTCACTGATCATCAAGCTTGTTCTCGAGTCACCTGTTACCTCCCCAGCTTCTTCATTACCAACATCTAAGCTGATAAATTCAGCAAATTTTCCTTCCTGACACAACATACCCCCATCCACATCATCATCATCCATGTCATCATTCTTTATATACTGATTCTCAGATACGTTCATTGCCTCTTCAGCCCTAAAAGAACCAAAATAGCGACCCCTCGAATTCTTCTGCTGTTGACCCATTGAACTCTGATGTTTCCTTTTCAACTGGTTTTTAGGATGGTGGAGCTTGCACTTTGTACCTTGAGAACACGCGCCTGTTGCTTCAAATACTGGGCATGCATATGAGTGCTTCTTTCGACACTGCAAGTTAGAGATTTGATCCAATTTACACAATTATATCTTAGTGGGTTGTGTGCGTGTGACACAATACATTTTCAATATATCATATTCTCTCAAATCCTAAAACTAAAACTCAGCAGCTTTACCTGTGTTCTTATGGTATTCACTAGTTCTCTTTGATTACCCTATATAAATAAGCTTTACATTTACTACTTTTTTTCTGGAGGGCTGTGTTTAGTTAAAATGTCATTCCTAAGTTAAAGAGGTTCCAAAACTTATACCCTTCCCTAGGAGATAAGTAAATTAAAAATAGAAGAAACTCAAAAAATTAAAAGCAGTAAAATGAGAGATATCAACGACATGACATCAACTCCATCACACGCTACCTCATTGCCATCTGCACAATAACCTTTGAGAAAACCTTCACAAACAGAGGCAGCTGGGTTCACATTTACATGTCTATACGGACAATTATTGTTTGAGCACAATCCTGCAACGATAAAAGTTTAGAATTTTCATAATGGTAAAGGGTGTGGGCAGAACAGGATTGTAAAACTCACCCTGCAAAAAATAAGAACAATCTTGCATCCTTTCGGGAATGACCTGGAAAGGAAATATTATCAAAAGTTACAGTGTGAATAAGAAAGGATAAAGGGTGAAAAACTACAAAGAACTGCAGACAAATAATAGACCTTATGAGTTAACTTGCAGTCAGGATTGGAGCATAAACCCTTCAAAAATTTGGTGCATACTGCAATTTTAGATGAATCATGGATGTATGGACATTTTCCATCATCTTTGTTGCATTTGCCGAACCTCGTAAAAAACTGGCAAAACTTTTTCTTTTTAGCCAACCGTGTTCTAGCTGTGTGCAAGCTCCATCTCACTTTTTCACTAGCAAACACACGTGTTCGCCTTTTTGGATTTCTAACCAGCTGATTACCAGTTCCAATCCGTACATATCTGCCAAAAAGAATCACATCTTTAAATGTTTCCCACTTCGCTGATTGCAAACGCGGTATGCATAGATGTTACAGATGATTAATCAATTTCTTTTTTATAAAGTTGTATACGGATACAAATTTGCAACATACTTGATATGATTCTCAGCTTAAGAAAAAATGTAACATGTAACATGTACTACATACTCATCATGGCCGATCTTTAATCTCTTTGGAACATAAGACTTTCTGATCTCTTCTTTTGACTGCGTAGAATTTGAAGGCTCCTCATCTGCACGTCATAAGTCTATTAGTGGTTTTCTAGGGTTTTGGGGAAAGTTGGCCAACTAAATCATTTGTTTAACCATCATTTTCATCGTTTGCCGCGCTGGGTAGCACATTCCACCAGTTAAAGATTAAACAAGAATAAAGCTCATTGCTAACTAACATAGTTTTGAGAAAATCTACTGACCGTAACAATCATAAATGATCCATTATACAGATGAAAGTTGAAATCTTATGTATAAATAAACTATTTCCAAACAATGTAAAATTATTGAGCCAATACCATGGGAGCACAAAACAAACAGTAAGAACTTATCATCTTAAGTGTAAAAACAAATCTTTCTAAACAAAATTCTGATATTGTATGTTCATGACAAAGGTTCAGTTCAAGGACAATATATGCATATTGCTTCACAGTCTGAACCTTTTTTAATGATTTCTACTGGGCTATGAAGTTCTTACTGGTAGCTATAAAAAAGTATTGTTACATTAAGTTATAACCGATCCACAACTAGTTTGATATTTAGACAATACATTTTCTACTTCTATGTTTGTCATGGTATTTCATGTGCCTTCAAAACATGATTCATGCATCAAACTTTTAAGCACTCACGACTATCATAGCACAAATCCCTACACACATTAACTAGCTCCGGATAACAGCAGTACACTATGGCTGTATGGCAGACTAAATATTGACAAGCTAAAGACAACAGAAATATGAATCAAAATGAATTGTATCTTCTCATAAACATATAAAAAAACACACATTCAGGTAGTAGCATATCATCGACTACAAAATATATAATTTCTTAACTATCCTGAAAAGACATGACAATTAAAGATATAAAATGCCAATCCATGTAGCACCAAAAAACAGTGTGTGCATGTGCATCTGTGTACATGCATATTAGTAGGCAAGCTTGGGTTAAAAGGTGTAAAATAACCAAGAACCATGAACTAGAAACAGCTTTTAATCAAATCTATGATCTCATACTAATCTTTGGTTTCTTGCTAATTGATTAAGGTTTGCTTTCCTTTGGCAGATGCTTGTTTCAACACGTCCTATGAGTTGACATATACAATATGCCATCTACAAAAGAATGTATAACAGCCCTTATAACGCCCAAACCTTCATATACAAATTAATGTCTAAATGAATCTTTCACAGGAGGCTCTTCCCTTTCAGGAATACAGCACCCACTTGATATATACATGTCATCACCAATGGCTAGTGACACCATTTGCTGCTCAAACTGCAACTAGAATTGCCATTCATAAAGCAATGGGCAAGATCTTCATCAATAATTCAATATATTAAAACTGTAAGGGATTTTTAGTCAAAGCAATTAGAGTTGTAATTAAGAGAGTAACTTGCATAGCCACTATTAAATGGTTGGTTATAATTGATTATTATCCGATAGTATTTACTATTCAGTCGTTTTTCCTACAGAACATCCATAAATTGGATAAATATTGGAACTTTTCTTACAAAAAAAAACCGTGTTATGGTTAACCATAGCCCTAAGTGCTACAGCCTCCAATTCCAAAATCATACGAGTATGGTAGTATAAAACTTTCTTGGATTGTTTATGTTAACTAAGCATAGTGCTTAGTAAAAAAGTTTGAGGAATGATGTGTATGCAGTTGGAGTAATCATGATAATCAACAAGAAAACAACCAGGACTTGACCACCTGAAATTCTTTGAAGTGTCCTCCTTGAGGGATCCATTTTATATCTGACCGACCCAATACGAAATATGCGAACTCCTGCAAATAATACAGATTGAGAATGTGATAGTCAAACTATATTACAAACGACACTCTATGCCTATAGCAACCTTCATCAAAAGCCCAGATAGAAGTAGCAATCAGAAGCACAAATATCTGATGCACAACATAACTCATTGACTTACTTGACACGTTATTCCTGCTCTTTAATTCAGCAGTGACAGAAGCAGTGCCATGCTGTTCTCTCTTTTTCTTCTGAGCTGCTGCAACTGCAAGTGTGGCTTCCTAAAATAAAGAGAGTATAATCGCAGATTCACAGTTAACAAACCATCACAACTAAGTTATTACAATAGGTAATACATGTCTAAAAATTCATCCACACAAACCTCATTAGTTCTTTTTGAGTTCCTCTCTATGGATTTTGACCATTTTAAACTGGAACCACCAACACTTAATAACTTGGACATACGGAGAGAAAACCCATGCTTTGACCTTGTGTAGATCGTCTCTCTCTTTCTTGAAAGCAGCAACTTGCGACTGAAAGTACAAAATCAAACATTGATTTATCAAACAGAACAAAACATGTTAATTCAAATAACAAGTGATAAAAGTGCAGATATACCTGATAGAAGATAATGAACTACTATTGGTTGTAGATGTTGAAAGATTCATCAAATTTACCCAATTTCTTGATCTTTTCCAAGGGAACAATTGGGGCCTCAGTTTCTGACGTAATGAGGCACCATCTTTTCCCAATGACTGGGAGTTGAGCGTCCAAACTGGAGGAAATCTCAAATGTTTATACTTCTTATATATACCTTGGATCAATTAATTTTTTTAAGCAACATCTCAGAGAACATTAAGAAAAAGAAAATAGATCTTTTGCTCATCAGAAAATGACCATATGTTCATGTAACTTCTGGTGCACATAGACCTTGTACGTGAAAGAATTGAAAAAAAAATATTGTGATCAATAGGACGCAAGTGTTTCAGTTTTGAAAACAAACCTTTAAAAGACTGTCGCTTAATACTGTTCTTTGAAGCCTTGCTCACATCTGCGTTTGCTGAGTCATCTCCTGCTGCTGTTCTAATAAGTTGATTTTTTCTCCTTTTATAGTAGCTATCTGATGATGATGATGCTTGTGTCTTATCCAAGTCCTGAACGGATTGATCACTACAAGAAGCAGCAACCAGCTGGTTTGATTTCCGCTTCACATATTGTATCTTGTTTCCTGTAACTACGTCATCTTCTATCTTTTGGCTTTCAGAATTGCTGGATGTATGAATTTGATCTTCAGCTACTTTTTGCTCAACTAAATTCCCTTCAACAGGGGATGCAGGCAGAAGTTCCAGTGGCGAAGATGACAAATCTCTCGAGTATGTTGGGCAATCCGGTAATTTGCTGCTGCCTGACAATGGTGGTGTTTTAGGCCTCACAACAGAAGCACTGGCTACTCTTGAGTAAGTATTATTCACTTTATTTCCTGATCCTGCACTATTTCTTGCTTCAATCAAACCTGAAGGATTCAATTGATAAACAGAGGACCTTGAAGCAATGGCAGTCACAGGAGCACTTTTTCTTACAAGACTGTTACCACTTCGAATATAAGAGTTCTGACCCGCTGTAATTTGCTTAGGTGGCAGAGGAACAGGAGCAGGAGTGCTAGAAGATCTATGCCAAGTTCGAGGTTTTGTGGCGCTGTTTACAGTTTTATTGATTCTTGAATTTGTGAAGACTGGAGACGAACGCGCTGCCAAAACTCTTGGTACTGCAGGCACAGAACTCGGCTTCTTCAATGGCAAATTCGATCCCTGGAGATTTGTACTGGAGCCTTGAGTCTTAACACTGCTACCTTGAGATGCAGATGAGACTCTGTTAATTACTTCCCGTTGACTCGTTTTTGTACCAGTTTCGGGAGCATTTAACAGAGCAACATCTTTCGAGTCAGACTTTACAAAAATATGGTCATCACTCTCAGGTATACCCAGATCAGATATACTTTTATCTGTTGATTTGCTAGTCAGCATTTGTGAGTCTAGAAAACTGGACACTTTTTTGGAAGAAAAGATACTGGTTAGTACATCAGGCCTAGATTCCCCCGATTTACCATTTAAGTCAGCAGCAAATACATATGCGTCATTGGCAAATGTAGAAACAATACCTGTTGTGGGTGGTAAATCATCGTTCGAATCTGTACTAAGTTCTCTATGGACAGGACTAGGTGTATGAACTGATGTAGAAATCGGAGTTACCATCTCAGTAATTGTATTTTTATCGAAAGAATGCTCCTTATGTGAACTACTTCGTGTCAAATTATCTTCAGCAAAGATATCCGTGTGGATAGATTCTTTAAGAACATCTTCAGAAAATTCACTTGACCCATTAAAAGATATTTGATTCCTAGTACCCTCAAACAATTGGCTTTCATCTTCCTTTCTTGACACATCATCAAGAAAACCTTGATCATCACTCCTGTCAGGCGATACGATAACAACCTCATCAGAACAAGAATCTAAAGGTTCCATGTCAGCAGTAGTACTCGTTTCTTGTATTTTGACTGGTTCAGTGCACAAACTGTTAGAAACATTGACTACATCAAAACCAGCATTTGATTGACCATGCCCTGATGCAGCAGAAATATCAGTACGGCTCAGTGACAGCCTAACATCTGGAGATACATCCTGAGTATCATTCTCAAGATTCACTGAAACTTCATTATCACAGCACTTCTGGTTAAGTTCGTTCGCTAGACCGTCATTGATCATAGACACGCTCTGTGCAGTGAACTTCTGGTTTTCATTGCAGTCATCACCAAAACTGTTTATACAATGAAGACCCAGGTCCAATTCTTGCATTTTGACTGGTTCATTGCACAAACTGTTAGAAACATTGACGACATCCAAACCAGCATTTGATTCCGTGGACCATTTCTGAATCTCTATGTGATCATCTGCTGATGCAGCAGAAATATCAGTACCGCTCAGTGTCAGCCTAACATCTGTTGATATAGTCTGCATATCATTCTCAAGATTCACTGAAACTTCATTTCCACAGTGCTGCTGGTTAACTTCGTTTGCTAGACCATCATTAATAATAGATACATTCTGTGCAGTTAAGTTCTTGTTTTCAGTGGAGTCGTCACCAAAACTGTTTATAAAATGACGATTCGGATTATGAACTTCTGAACCATCTTTCTCTAAAACTGTATCCTGGGGAGTTTCATCCACTTTACCGGAGACTAATTCTTCTAGTGTAGGGAATGGAATGGCACCAGAAACAGGTGCATCCGAAACATTCTTTAAATCCTCACCCTTGATATTATTATCTTTCACTGCCATCTGAAAATTAAATGAAAGAGAAGCAGGCTTTATTAATTTCCTTTTCTTCTTAAGCCTAAACGACAAGGGCTGCCCTTTAGATCCTCCATTCCCATCACCCTGATCTAAAACCTTGCCTGGCAAAGAACTGTTATCCTCATTAGAAACAGAATCTTTGTGTGCTAAAACCTTGCCTGGCAAAGAACTGTTATCCTCATTAGAAACAGAATTTTTGTGTGCCGGCTGCTTTGGAGCCTTTTCAGAACTAGAAGGACTGTCAAACCCACGTGAAGAGCTTCGAGATCTTGTAGAACGCTCACTAAATTTCGATAACGGTGAATCAAACCCTTTAACTCTCTTAGTCTTTCTATTCTTAGTTTGTGAGCGGTTATTATCCGACATTGGACTTGAAGGCGTTACAACAGCCTTGGCTACTAAAGCGTTAGATTTAAACGACACGTCAAGATCTACCGGACTACGCTCTCTGTCCCCCTCTATCTTTTTTTCTGAATACAAACTAGACTCTTTACCTACATGATCCCTATCCCTATCCCTATCCTTAACTTTATCTTTACCCCTATGATTACTACTACTATTCGATTCAACTAAGTAACCTTTGGAAACATGCTGGGCATGATTCCGATTCCTATTACTACTACCATTCGGTTTCCCTATCCTAAGTAAAACACTCTTCTTTTGCACTTGCTTAAACTCATCCCTACCTTCCCTACCCCTACTAAACTTACCAGACTCATACTCGTAATCCCGCAACTGCTCTCTACCATCTCCCAATTCATTCTTCTTCCCCTTCATCACCCATTTCGGATCCTCATCCCCATACTGCTTCCAAACCCTATCGTTTTCCGACATCGACACATACCGAGGCTCCCGAGGTTCCCGAGGCTCATACTTGTCAACATAATCCTTATCAACAACATTCAAACCCGACCGAACAGACGCATAACCATCAATACTACTAGAAACAATACTACTAACATATCCATCATTAACATGAATATTATTATCATCAATAAACCTAGTAGAGGAAGAAATAAGACGTTCAGTACCGTGAGGTTTATAATAAGATTCAGATGATGGAGGATAATGGAGCCTATTCGGGTCGGATCTGAAATCGGTAGGGTAATCGAAGCGATTGGAAACCCTAGGAGGAGAGGAGCGGTTAAAAAAGGTGAAATTAGGGTTGTTATAAGATTGGGGAGGAGGGAGAACAGGAGGGGGAGGGGGAGGAGGAAGGTATGAAATAGGGGGAGGAGGAGGGTGATTGACTGATTGGATAAAGTGATGGTGGTGATGGTGGTGAGGGTTATTGTTATAGGGATGAGTAGGGCGGTCGTCGGTGGGAGGAGGAGGAGGAGGGGCGTATCTGTGGTGGTGATTGTGGTGGTTGAATGACGGGAAGTCCATCGGAGAGAGGCGGTTGATATTGTGTGAGGATATTATGGATTTGTGGTTTTGGTTTTACGAAGGTTGGACGGCTGGTGATGAAGATGGCAAGTTTTTAAGTTTAAATATTGTATTACTACTCTCCCTCTTCAAAGACGTGCGTTTCTTTGTTTCTTTGATGTTTTGGTCAGAGCCGGCTACCAGGCGTGGTCAAGCTCTTGAGGGGCATAGACTAACACGTGAATCAATCTTATCTACTCTTTCAAAATACATTTTGCACATAATAGTGATAACGGGTGTTCAATAAATCGAATAACGAATTTTTTAATTATTCGAATCGAATTTCTTGAATTTTTAATATTTTTACTTGAATTCGTATTCGATTTGTGTTCACTTAAAAATCAATTTATTCGATTCGAATAAGAAACTCGAATTCGAATAAATTCGAGTTAGTTCATATTCACCACAAATAAGAAATTGTTTTATTTTTAGTTTTAAAACTAATACAAACTCATTATTTTTAACATATAAAATACAAATCTATAAAATTGATAAACAGCAGTATGTCAAATACGGAAATAGTAAAAATAGTAGAGAGTATAGTTTGTTAGAGTTTTGTGATGTATAAGGTAAATATGTAAAATATGGTTATGGTACAAGTTGTAGAGACTATGGGTTCTTAGAGTTTGACCAAAATTTAGAAATTCTATTTTTTAATGTGTATATTTGTGTATATAACAATGTGTATGTGTGTATATATATTTAAAAAATATACATGTACAGATTTTATTCGAATTTCGAATCGAATCAAATTTAAAATCATTAATTTGTATTCGATTCGTATTTGATTTACTGGACTCGAATTCGAATTGAATCGAATTTGAGTTCTTAATAATCGAATCGAATTCTTGGTAATCGAATCGAACTAAGTCGAATTTTGAATTTTTCGAATCTGAATCGAATTCTGAACACCTCATAACGTGGACGGTCGGTGGTCCGGTGGTTGGCCTGAATTTATTAATTAATTCCTTTTTTTAACTTAAAATAATAAACATTATATTACAAATAAAAAAAATTAAATTATTTGTATTTGTAAAGAGAAGTAACGTATCGAAAAAATGGCGGTTATATTTCCCACCACTTGACCTGTCGCGTATTATCATCGGTCGGATAACCGAAAACCAACCGCTCAATTTCGTGACTATCTGATTACAACTCTGTCGGTGGTTGTCTCTTAATTACAGTTAACAACCAAATCGTCGCGTCTTTTCAATCACTGTTTCCTCCGCCATCTAGCACTGTTTCCCCACCCTATATATAACCCTCACCACCACAACAATAACTAACTACCGGTAATGTGATTACCCGTCTGAGACTTTTTCACACTGATCATTTCTCCATATAACCGAACGCTCATATGTGGTGTTTCATTATTTATTGGTGACGAAATAGAAGTTAACGGTCTAACTTTTAAAGGAGGCAACTGTTTGGGTTGCTTACTTAAGCTTAACGTTGTGTTGTTCGTTTATCAAAGAACAGAGCACGATAGAAATTTAATGAATTTTGTATCATCAAATTTTTTAATTGAGTTTTATGATATTAAGGTGAAACTACTTCAAATAAGTTGAAAACATAGTTTTGTGCAAAGCGACCCAATGGTTGCTATGTCAAAGACTAGGCAAGAGCATACCAAATGGTTCCATCATCTTTTTTTATTTACATTTGAGCGACGTAGAGACAGAATAGAGAAAGTGTAGGATGAAAAAAGAAGTAATTTTTGACAAAATGTAATTGATCGATACAAAGACAAGGAATTTAGAGTCAGGGCATGGGCTCTTGGGCTCTGAAATTGAAATGATGAAGATGACTTCAAAGTGTGCATTACTTATTTAAGATTTTGTCTTGATTTATTTATGTGAATAGGAATAAAGGAGTCTGAAAAAAAAAAAACTTGAATCTAGAAAACTAAAGTGAGTGACCTATGTTAATCTAATTTGCTAAGAGTTGTTAGTTTTTGTCTTATTTATTTTTTATACAAAATATATATGATATATATCATTGTATAATTTATAGTAGATAATTGTATTAAATGAGTTTACACCAATTCGCGCTTTACGTCGACATGTTGATTATGAATTTCTTTGTTATCATTATATGAGATGTAAAATTCTTAAATTTGATTTTGTACGTGAGATCATTTTGTGGCACAATTAGCGACATTTTAAAGTGTTGTAAATCCAATCATTTTACATATCAAAATCATGACTCTTTTAGATGATGGTTTATTATACTATCTATAAATTTCTTGATTCCATCTTAATTAATATATATGGTACGTAGATACATTTGTTTTTATCTAAGAACTAGCGAGAATGCCCTCGCGTTGCGGCGGGTGTCACGACTAATATAAGATGCAGTTACGAACCACATAAGACTATGAAGCAGCTATATGCCATATTGAATTATACGTTCTCGCTTGTAATATAGCAAACAATTAGGTATATAACAATTACAACAAATAATTAGTTTTACCAATTAACTGATGATACAAACAAAAATGGCATTCTTAGTTCATGGACAACCGAATAACTTAAAAAGAAGAAAACAAAGACTTTAAGTGGTCGTGGGTCTCTGGCAAAACAAACCAAGTGATTGGGGTTTTAGCCAGAACTAAATTGACCTTTTTTTCTCTTTTTTCCTTTCTAAAACGACTCGTTCTGACCTACACCTATGTTTGTCAAAGCTCGTTACGACCTGAAAAAAAAGTGAAATAGCTCGTTCCAGCATGTCACTTCACCTGACCCATCGTGCCTGTTTTATAAGGCATAGCTTGAAGGGTCCTAGTTTTCACTTCAAAAGAGAAGCTTGAGATCGTGTCAGCTGCTCGACCATTGATGAGGTCTGGTAGGCTTGCACCAGGCTTGAACTATTGGTGGAGACTCCACAAGCCATGGCTCATTGCCATGATAGCGTAGTTGCACGCTCCTGTGAAATTCAATACTAATAAAGTTGATATCCAAATAAAAATCTACATATGCATTGTGGGTTGTTCAAGTGTTTTAACATAAATAACCAATCACCTATTTATACATCAGTGGTCCAAAATTACTAACATGAGAAATACGTTGTGCAACTTAACAAACCTACGCAATCTTTTGAATTAGATCCAAACATTAGAATAAATAAATTATAAACCATGTGTGATCAACTACTCAACATAGCATAAATAAAATAACCATATGTGAACAATAAACTGGTTCTAACCACCTAAATTGCCATACCGAACAGTATTGGTCAAAAGTCTGATCCACCCAACCAACCGGGCTAGTTTGGTTTGCCGTTTTTGAAACCGGGCCAGTTTGGTTAATCGTTTTGTTCTTAAAAAACACATTATTGAAATAAGGCGTTATTATATTCACAACGCTCGTAAATATAAAAAAATAGTTATCTGAACAAAAATGGTTCAAGTAAACCCAACAAGGCTGACCCACCCATTTTGCCACCACTGAGGCACTAAACAAAATCTTTATCGAGTTCTTAGGGTCAAGTTATTTTACACAGTGTAACAAAAATGAGAAGGGTGAGAAGGATACAAAAAACACAATAGATCATGAAATATGACACAATGAGCCACAAAATATAACACATTGCCAAAAAAATATAACACAATGCTGAAGAAAAAAGACACAATGAATTGAAAAAATGACACGATGATAAAAATAAGAAAAAGACACAATGATATAACGCATATTCTAAAAACTACAAGCTAAGACCCAAAAAATCGAAGACCTAAAAACTAACATCGTAGGGTTCGATAAGACGGTTCCAACGCCGCTTGAATGAGTTCAATCGGAGTCCGTTTGATACCCTTCCTACGACTTCCTATTTTTCTTTCACTATGTATTTGATCCTAACCCCTAATAAATAATACTAAATTATGGTTCACCTGATTTTGTTTAACATCTTTAGTGTTCTTAACTAGCACAATGAACAAAGGAGATAAGAATGGTGGACAACTGGGATAAAGTTATCGTTATGTTTGGCACAGAGATTTTTTAGGCTTTTTTTTTAAGAAATAAACCCACTGAAAACAAATGTTTGTTTAGATCAATCAACAAACTTTTGCTTGGTTTTGTCTTCTGTTTTTACCGGTTGTACTTGCAGGTTAAGTTTCTTTTGAAACAGAAAAAATGTTATGATATTCTTTTGTATGATCTCTCATCTCTTATCTTCATCCGCATATGCAACACTTTTATTTCCACCTTTATTAAGAAGTTAGAAATCAGTTGTTAAATTTATGAAATTGGATTTTGGGGAATTGTTATGCAGCCAAATTCTACTCTTATGTATATTAGGTGTTCATTCCCCATCTATTCCTTCATGTTACATTATCTACAATAACACCCTTTACAACTCATTGGTTCTTTATTTACATTTTTGTTAATCATATCCAACGTATATGTATGGAATCTTGCTTGTAGCGTATGTGTATGAAATCTTGCTTTTAGAGTTATGTTGTGAGCTATTGGAATGGTCGTCCTCTTTGGTCTACGCATTTGGATCTTTAAAACAAAGCTACCCTCTGTTGAAAGGTATGTTCACTTGCACTTGCCGTCTGAATCTTTAAAATGAAGTTACAATTCTCATTTTCCATTTTTGTAAATGTGGCTGTAACTACCTACCTTTATGTGTATCTATTGGCCATGTCATTTTGCTTAAGTTAAATCATTTGAAAAGCTATGATCTTTTTTTTGATTAGTTGTGTGATGATATAATAGACCTACACCCCATATGTCACTATCTATAACAATCGAATAACTAATTTTGTGTTAAAAGGTCAAACTTTGACTATCTCTAGAGGAAATTAAAAAGATTAGTTAGCATTGAATATTTATTATGCTCCGACCAGGAGTGGAAATTAGTGGCATCACCTGAAAAATCAAGGCACAAAAATAATCAGGTTTTGTGTTGTAAATCAGTCATTACGTTCGCCGTTCAGGTTGACCAGTTTAATTAAACAGGTCAACTTCTCTACCGCTGCAATGCACAAACATTCCCACTGGTAACCTTTAAATATTTAAAATCTAAGCCCCATTTCCAAGCCCCTCAACTCCCCACCATTTTAATGGCTTGACAAGTGGAGGCCACATATGCCACATGACAACTCATGCCCCTTTTATAAGCCCCCCCCCCCCCCCCCCCCCGGCACGCCCCATAGTCTAAAAACAAGTTTTTTATCCACTGTGTTCTAGAGATTGACTTAAGAGGGGAAGAGAAAGGATCTCCATCCTTTTCCTTTCTCTCCAATTCCTTCCAAATTGGAAAGATTGAAAATCACCCCAAAATCCTTTTTATTATCCCTCTCATTCCCTCCTACAAAAAACTCTGAAACACATTTTTTTCTCACTTCATTCCCAATCCTTTCCCTTCCCCCTTTAAATGAAACTCTGAAACATAGTGTTAGACATCATTAATATACTTTTTAAAATCAAAGCTACCATTCACAAAAACATTTATAAAAAACATTGTTAACTCAATATGCAAATTAGTGAATGGTTGAAGGACTGCTTCTGTAACTTCTTAAAACTTAAAAGAGATGTGTTGGCTAGGGTTTGTATCCACCTCTTTAAAACTCCTCACATTACATTTCTACCAAACCAAACAGACATCTAAATACGATGACGGCGACTCTTAAATCTCAAGAACATGTCATGATTACGAGTTTATTTTCTCGAGACATGTCGTGTTCTTGAGCTTTAGAAACGCCGTCACTTGTAACCGATCTCTGTAATAGCTAAAAACTGTTGTTGTTTGCATTCGTTAACGGTAATCGTACGGCTATCATCTGCTATGTGCTTGTTTCTTTTGATCTCTTGATTTAACTTGTTTAGATTAATTTTAGCGACTTTTCTGTTCAGAAATACTGTTTTTTTTTATTTATTTGTTTTTTTTATGTAAATTTAGTGAGTTTAATGCTTTGAAATAGTGGATGGTTATTACTAAATTTATGATAGGTGATGATTGATTTGGTAATGATAGATTAGATTCAGTGTCTATTTTGTATGAATTTAGAGAAGAATATTATAGCATCTGGAATTGAATTAGTAAAGATAGGATTAGAAGAGTAATGTATTGTTTAATCTGAGATTGGATTGATAAAGATCAGTTTTTGAAGGCAATGTATTGTTTTTGAAAGTTTTTTACTTTTTTTGGGACTGTTTAGTGTGGTTTAGGAAGCACTATCCGTGTTCAAGAATAAGTTTGGAACTTTGGATTATTAATAAAGGGAAACAGGAGACGGAGAGCCGGCCCGGCCGGCAGGGACGGATCTAGAGAAGGAGCAGGGGTGACGTTACCCCGTGTTTTGTATTACGTTACCCGTGAAAATTATGTAACGTTACCCCTGAAATCTTGGTCTAGATCCGACACTGCGGCGGCCGGTTGGACTGGTGAGGAAGTGACAATGACCACATGGTTCATTCTCCTAGTTGTATTGTTGATCTGTATGCTTGTTTTGTACTCCGAGAGCTCTCGGACGATAATGCTAAAACAAGGGAGTGGGTCAGGAGAGTTGGAAAGGGGTAATCAACACCACTTACTGATTATTGCCAAGCCAAAGTCCCTACATAACATGATGTTAGGAGGTGTTTAGCAAATTTAGGGTATTCCCCCACAAAGATTTCACAAATACACATTATGTGCATAATTCACATAAGTGTCATTTTTAGATGAAGAAGAGTAACATGATACTTAAATTTGAAACAATATAGATGCAATTTTAAATTTTTTGAAAAGGATATGTATGAAATTGTTCATCAACCCAGGCCTTAAATTTACACACGTTGAAATTTATAATTTTATAAAACTGGGTGTATTAATACGCGCGTTGCGCGTTTTTCACATGACGCGTTAATGCGGATTTTGGTAACCGACAAAGGCATAGAGACTAACCTTGGACAATGAGAATACCAGGAATCTCTCGCGGCCCGCGGCACATGGTGGAGATGGCGCACAGTAGATGTGGTCGGTGGCCGGCTGCGTACGTTAGAGTGAAACAGCTATTCATTTCGTGGTCATTAAATATATAGATAATAAACGAACAAAAACAGAACCCGTGCGAAATCGGGTAAAAAACGCATTATGTCGGGGGCCAAAATGGAAAAAAAAAACTTAATAAAAAAGTTGGTGGCCAAAACGAAAAAAAAAACTTAAACAAAAAGTAAAAAACGTTGTGTGGCCAAAATTAGAAAAAAAAACTTAACAAAAAATTTGGTGGTCAAAATGGGAAAATAGTTATCAAAAAAGCAAAAAAAATGTGGCCAAAATAGGAAAAATAAAACATAACTATTTAAATCAAGACATTTATTAATATAGTATAATGAATATCAACAGCTTAATTTTATAACATGATTGTCAGGGTCGTCTCTAAGAATCCTCGAAAATTCGAGGGCCCAAAGCGAGTAGAAAAAATGGGCCCATACAGCCTTCCCCCTTTGATCGCCAGTTTGTGACTTTGAGTTTGTGTCTTTGGTACTTGCTAGTCAGCGGTCGCCAAGCTCTTCATAGTTCTTTCAAAATTGTGCGTTTTGCGTGCTCCAATTCAGTTCATGTTTGAGTATTACAGTTTGCTAAAGAAAGGCCTCGCTGATTATGGCCAAACCAATTACTGATATTTGCCAAACCAAAGTCACGACATAACATGATGTTAGGAAGTGTTAAAGCTATTTTTGTGTATTTCCCACAAAGATTTCACCAATACACATTATGTAAATAGCTCAAATAAATGTCATTTTTAGATGGAGAAGATAAATATGATACCTATATTTTAAAGAATATAGATGCAATTTTTAAAATTTTGAAAGGATAAGTATGAAATTGTTCATCAACCCAAGCCTCAAAGTTCACACACATCCTAAGTCATCATTTGAAATGTATAATTTTATAAAATTTATAAAATGAATGTCAATACCTTATTTTTGTAGTATGATAGTCAGGGCCATCCTCAAGAGTCCTCAAAAAATCGAGGCCTAGGACGAGTAGAAAAAATGGGCCCCTACTGCCTTCCCCCTTTCGATCACCGATTTGTTAATTCGTGTTTGTGTCTTTGTCCCTAACCAACGTCATTATAGTTCTTTCTAAATACGGTCTAGGAAAGGTGATGAGAAGTGTCCGGGCCTCTGGGGAGAGCTCGTCCTGAGCAGTCGGGCCAAAAGGGTTGCACATAAAGTCACTTGGTCTAATTAGGAATTTGGTCTATATATTGGGCTATTGGCTACTAAAAATATATGATTTTCTTATATTTAGTTAATATCTTCAACAAATATGTTCTAAAATGTGTGTAGTTATTCTTAGATGATGATAAGATTATAGGGATCGTCGGTAAAGTGGCTAAAGCTTTTTTGCTTTATCAGGTCCAAGTGACCGTATTTGGGGCTTGAGCTTAACATACAAAAACTGAGGTTTCTTAGCCGTCGTGTATTGGAGCTAAGGTAAAGGAAGGATTGTTCCCCAGAGGGTCGTGCACAACAAAATCTCGTCGTCAAGGAACCAAAGATATGTTTTTAGTTGAATTGGTTTTGTCATTCCAAATGTGGTTGCGACACAGCCTGTTGTCCGTTAACATGCCATTCTATTGTAATTGTTGTTACATTATGAAATATCAAATTATCTATACATATAATAAACCAAAGCCATTTTAATGGCATGGCACTCAAAGAGGCATTCTCCTCCTTGAGTGTGCCATGTGTCATCCCATGTGACATTGAGATATTTTAAGAAAAAGAATATTTAAAAATAAAATTGGATTTTTCTCTCTTATGTTTCCTTCCATAACTTTTAAACGTTAATATCTTTTATATAAGAGATTTTTTAAAGAAAAAAATTACACCAAATTAACGAGCGTTTTATTATCTTTCTAACGAGTACCATAGTGCTATATATAAAAAACGGAGAAAAAAAAACGACTATTTTTTTGTAGGGTTTTGTTCAGAGTTATACATTGTTTTAGGTTAGATATTAATATTAGAGCTATACATTGTATAAGGTTAGACGTTAACATTGGAGATACATTTTTAATTGTTTTAGGTTAGGTGGTACCCGAAGCTTTCTTGCATGTAACTGTAAAGCGAATCATTCTATTTCATATGTAAAATTAATATGTCATATTAGATTTCTCAATCCGGGACGTTCCCGGGGTATAATCTAGTATATTATATATAGTATCAATTTACAAGTAGTTTGTGCTTTATGGTCTTGAACATCATGCTAAACAAGTGCATTGTGCTTGAAAGAGTTGTACATCATTCTTTGTAGGTTGTAACTTACTTTGTTATTTCTTTTCTTTTTTACTTTTTACCCTAATAGTTTTCAACTTTTACATTAAACCCCTATTCTTTTTCTAATTTTGAACTCTATCCCATGTATGTTAAACAATTTTTTAGTTTTAGTTTCAATCCAAATTTTTTGAGTTGAGACGCCACAACAGGCGTATATAGTTCAACGTTTTTACATATATTTTTCCCGTTTAAAGGTCACGTTATGGTTTAAGTTCCAGTTAAATTTTTGCCCATTAACACGCCACAACAGGCGTGTATGGTTCACTGATTTTACGTCTACATTTTGCTTGGTTTTATTTTGTTTTTCATTTTTTTTATTCTTTTTATGAATTTTCCGGTGTTGTTGGCCATTCGCCCTCCACAGCATCGCAGGGGCTTAATACTAGCTCAATAATTATTGAATGCTAAAAAAATTTAAAAAATGAATATATTATTTAAAGAAGGGAAAATTGCAATTTTGGCCTTTGACCCGAGTTTTTTGCGAAAATAGCCCCCTCAGCCGACTCGGGAGAGACGTCTCCCGATTCCCGAGACACCGCAACCGTCTTTTGTTTCAAATCCCCCACGGACCAATTACCGTCTGCCACGTGTCCGACGTTTCCGAAGACGACTGGGATCTGTCAAAGAGGGCTCCCGAAATATTGGAGCCGTCTTCGGACGGTTCCCACATTTTTTTTATAAGTTGATTGTTTTTTATAATATGATTGTTTTTTTTAAGTTGATTGTTTTTTTTAAGTCTAAAAGTAAATATAAAAACATAAAAACATTTCTTTAAAAATTAAACATAATAATAGGAAAACATAAAAAAAAATACATAACAAAGAAAAAAAAACTTAAAGTTGGGGGCGCAACAATCGCCATGCCTCGACATGTTTGAAATCGTTGCCGTATCGAACCCCATACTCATACTGAGTGAATCCAATAGCCAACACTTCATCAAGCTCCGGGTCTTCGGTAACCTGTTGCTCGTATAAGGTGTTCCACAACTCACATTTGATGTTGAGGTCGCCCCACTTGAACTGGAGGTCACTGACGGTCTTGGTGGTGTTGGTGCCAATGTGTTCAACGAAGTCGCTAAACACCCGAGCCCAAAACCCCTCCGGGGGGAAGGCTGACCCATCGTCCCGGGGGGGAAGGAGTTGAATTTCCGGGTCATTCGAGGCGTCCTTGTGGCAGACCACAAGGGCCATCTCTTCCTCTTCGGTCCATGCGATCATATTTTTGGCGGATGTGTGTTTTTTTAGTTTTTATCGGTTGTGTGAGTTTTGAGTTTTAACCACGGTTCTATTTATATACAAATTTTGCACACGGTAATTAATGCGACGGTTTCCAAAACCGTCTCGGGAACCCTCAAAGATTTTGCACACGGAACCGTCCAAAAGTCGCCACGACAATATTTAATATTTATAAAACCGTCTCGGGAACCCTCAAAGATTTACAATATTACAATTTGTAACACGACAACAATTACAAAAACTGAAATATTACACGAAAAATATTTATGTTTTTATAAATATTAATGTTTTTATTAATCCAAATATTATAATATTACAATTTGTAACACAACAACAATTACAAAAACTGAACTATTACACGAAAGTGTTATAACACTAAATGTCTAACCAACTATTGAAGACTAGATCCTAATGTTAGATGTTTCCTGCTTTGAACCATTGTTTCGAATGGTGTATGTGGTCTACATAGACAAATCCGAGACGTTTCCTCGTTTCATGTAACAGTAGTTCCCAGTGTGCACACGTCGACCACCAAGACATAAATTTGCAGGGCGAACGAACTTGCCAATAATGTAGACCACCACATCATCGATGCATTCTACACGGGTTAACCCACGCGCAGATGCAACAACGATCCAAGTAGCTGTACGCAGATGTAACAACGATCCAAGTATAATCGAACCGGACAATATATTCGTAACCCGGTCGGCTTCGGTTGGAAAAGTGGAGGATTTAAAAATAAAAATGACATTGATCGGAAAGTTGTAAGGTTTGATGAAGGTTTAGTATAGATGATTGAGAGAGGGTACAAATTTTGAGAAGTGAAATGGGGTATTTATACACGACTCAATGTGTATAAAAAGTCGTCTCCGTGGCGACTTTTGGAGATATATAAGTACAAAGTCGCTTCCCGAAATTTAAAGTCGCCTCGAGAATTCAAAGTTCCGTTGGTTATTTAAAGTCGCCTCGGTAATTTCAAAGCCGCCTTGGAAAAGTCGCCACGGAGACGACTTTTTCCTGTTCAGTCAAAGTCGCCTCAGTAATTTCAAAGACGGATCGGTAATTTCAAAGGCGATTTTTTCTGTTCGGACGCGTGGCAGACGGTAATTGGTCCGTGGGGGATTTGAAACAAAAGACGGCTGAGGTGTCTCGGGAATCGGGAGACGTCTCCCCCGAGTCGGCTAAGGGGGCTATTTTCGTAAAAAACTCGGGTCAAAAGCCAAAATTGCAATTTTCCCTTTAAAGAAACTAAAATCACATGTATGAATAACTTTTCTAAATCAAGGGTGAATACTGAATAGCAACAATTTACACATTAAGCAAAGGGTGAAGGCTAGGGTTTTGAGAATTTGACTGTGGTCACCCTTTTAAATAGCAACACTTATATGTTTTATTGGAACATCTGAAAATCATACGGTGTCGGCGGCTCATGAAGCTTAAAAACACATCGTAGTAACTGCGGATACATTTTTCCAACTAACGATGTCTTTTTAAGTTTCAGAATCGCCTACATCCGTACGAGTCAACGTTCGTGTTTTTATTTGTTTGTTTCTTCTGTATCAGGTTAGTATTAACGAATTTCATTATATGATGGTTGTCTTGTTTATGAATTTGTTTTTATGTTTTTGCAGGTTTTAAGGAAAAAGCAACAGATCTATAATATCTGATGAAAACTCTTTAATTATCAACTTTTGATTTGATATGTGCATAGTTTGATTCTCTAAAATCTATTTACTGTTGTTGAAAGGAGTTGTGAATTTTTTTTATGTGTTCTAATTATAATCTGTATTCAGTACTCGAAACAGAGCAAACCAAACCAGGAACCCAAATTACGTTTTGTAGTTTTTAATTAACAATGGTAATACCAAGTGCTAAAATAAATACAAGATTTATACGGATAAATGATAAACAAGTTAATCAAGATTTATACGGATAATAATAATTGATCTTAAAAGTTAAATGTTCGAGCCCAAGGCATTATAGCCTAGTGGCATCTTGGTGGTGAGATAAGACTTAAGGGCCATATGGTCCTGGGTTCGAATCTCACAAAGGGGGTTTTCTCATAATTATGAGTTTCCTCCTGAATTGGTGACTTGGCGGTGGAATATGATCGCGTGACAACATTGGTGGCACGATGATACTCCAGTGTTTCGTGAGTGATTCCAATTTGTTGGCCGTTCAAAAAAAAAAGTTAAATGTTCGCAGCCCCTTCCCTCTGATCCAAGCCTACCTCGCTCGCCCAGGCCTGCCGGCATAATAATGGAATGATGGAGCTAATTTGCTTGCTTGTGCAGGCGATGACCGCTCGGGTAGGGCGCGGCAGAAGAGCTTCGAGTTATGGGTTGTCGAAGACTAGAGCAAAGAAAAAGTCACTCGAAGCTTTGCCCTTTGCTGTCTTCCTCCACCTCAATTGCCCTTCACGTTCTCATCAAACAAAAGACAATCAGTCCTAAAAACTGAAGTTTTTACAAACTAAATATGGACTTTTGATATTTTTATAAATCAACGGTGTTATAAAACTAATAAGTAAAATGAAAATGAATTTTATGGTGGATGATTTCTTGTTTGTGTTTAGACCAAGTAAAAGTTTGTTTTATCAAAGATATATCGTACAAATTTTCTTAAAGAAGATAATTCCAAATCAAATTAAAGTTGATGTTTGTGGAAACAAGCATTGGTCCCTATTCATTGCTTGGTGGGGATACCAATAGAGGGAAGCATTCGGTTCCTCCATGTTCCACTACAACTCTTCTAGCTTACACCTCAAATGTTGTAATCTTTAAAGATTATGTATTCGGTTTGTTGATTTTTTAAGCATTCACAAAAGGATCATTAGTGGGAGAGTTCAAAATGGTTTTAAGAGTGTTGCATACACGTTTATTGCTTTTCTTTGCCAAACAACTAGCATCGCATATCACCATTGCCTGAACCCCTTACAAGCATCTTGGTATACTGACAAGTGACAACATAAGGGAAGAAGAAAGACGAAAAAGAGTTTTTGTAGAATTTTGTGAATCTA
Organism: Ambrosia artemisiifolia; assembly: GCA_032199755.1. Taxonomy (NCBI): domain Eukaryota; kingdom Viridiplantae; phylum Streptophyta; class Magnoliopsida; order Asterales; family Asteraceae; genus Ambrosia; species Ambrosia artemisiifolia. Next base: position 42,836,679 of record CM063512.1, on the reverse strand, counting down.
ACTACTTAACCAATCAACATAAAGATAAACACAACCATAACACAGGAACAAAGATATAGCGACAAAACGGTGACTGAAAGCTCTTATTAACCCAAACCAAAAAGTACCCCCCAAACCCTAAGTCTCAGCAAATCACTTAGACCTAAATGAAAGATACAAAGTATCAAGAGGATCTGCTGATTAACAATATCAGCAGATCAATACCAGAACATACAAACACAAGACAAAGACGAAGGGTACAAACCCTAGTACAGACTGAGAGAGACGAGAGAGATTACCGAGACGAACAAGACTAATAATGAACAAAAAATATCTAAACATGATATATATATGTAGCTCCAGAAGCTTCCACCAAGTTGCTCATCCAATGGCTAAGATAGCTTTGAACCAACGACAGAAACAACATCTCGAAAACCCTGATAACAAACCTCAACAATAATATTATTGAACCAGACCAACCATAAGCTGAACCGGGTCAAAGATAATGGACCACAGACTTCTCATAAGCCCATCAAAGGAGAACCATATAAACAACCCAATATAACTGAGCCTAAGCATCAAATTATAATCCAACACATAGTTTTAACACCCCCCCCCCCCCTTAATTTGATTGCTTGAAAATATCTATTAACCCAAGTTTATTGCACAAAAACTCATGCTGAGTACTGTACAAACCCTTGGTCAATATATCAGCTACTTGCTGATCAGAATGGACTTTAACAGCTTGAACAAATTCTGAATTGATTTTTTCCCTTAGGAAATGTAAATCAATTTCAAAATGTTTTGTTCTATCATGGAACACAGGGTTTTCTGCTATAGATATAGCATACTTATTATCACAAAATAAGCTTAATGGTAACTTACTTTCAATTCCTAATTCACTCAACAAATTAGAAATCCAAATAAGCTCACAAAGAGTAGTACACATAGCTCTATACTCAGCTTCAGCTGATGAACGAGCTATAGTGTTTTGTTTCTTGCTTTTCCAAGAAACAAGACTTTCACCCAAAAAACACACAATAACCTGTTACTGATTTTCTAGTTGTAAGGCATTTAGCCCAATCAACATCTAAGTATGCTGATAAGACCAAATCTTTACCTTTCTTAAACAAAATCCCTTTACCAGGTGACTGCTTTAGATATCTAAGCAACCTTAAAGCTATTTGCAAAACACTCTCAGTTGGTTTATGCATAAACTGACTGAGAAATTGCACTGCATAGCTTATATCTGGCCTAGTTAATGATAAGTAGATTAATTTTCCTATAAGTCTTTGAAAACCAGTAACATCACTTAGATATTTAACATTTTTCCCATTTTTTACTGTTAAAATATAGTTTTGTTCATTGGGAACACTGACAGGTTTACACCCAAGACATCCAAAGTCACTCAAAAGGTCTAAACAATATTTTCTTTGGTTCAAACAAATTCCAGACTCAGAATATAAAACTTCAATTCCAAGAAAATATTTTAACTTGCCTAGATCTTTAATTTGAAAACTTTCTTTTAACATGGTTTTAATATTCTCAATTTCTTTTTCACTATTACCAATAATGACAATATCATCAACATAGACAAGCAAAACCACAAACACATATTTGTTTGACTTAACAAACATAGAGTGATCACATTTACTCTGGACAAACCCTATACCAACCAGAACATCAACAAGCTTCTCATTCCATTTTCTGGGGGCTTGCTTAAGTCCATAACGAGACTTAACTAGTTTACATACTTTAGAATCTTTTCCTGAGGAATATCCCTCAGGAAGTTTCATGTAAACATCCTCTGTTATAGACCCATACAAAAATGCATTGTTGATGTCAAGTTGGAACAAAGTCCAATTGTTTTGAATAGCCAAACTGATCACACATCTAACTGTGACCATTTTGACTACAGGAGAAAAGGTTTCTCCAAAGTCCAAACCTTCGCTTTGACTATAGCCTTTAGCAACTAACCTAGCCTTGTACCTATCGATTTCACCATTAGACCTATACTTTATTTTATAGACCCACTTGCACCCAATTGCCTTTCTACCTGGTGGTAGATCAGTGACAATCCAGGTGTTATTTCTATACAAGGCTTCCATCTCATTATTCATAGCCTCAATCCAGTTAGGATCTTTTGAGGCTTGATAATAAGATGTAGGTTCTAAAGACTTATTAACACTAGAGACAAAGCAAAAGTTATCAGAAGACAGATTAGAATAATTGACACACTTTTCAACTCCATACTTGACCTTCCCCTCTACAACATAATCACTAAACCTCCTAGGCATATTAGACACTCTACTAGAATGTCTGACACTTCCCTCAGATGGGTTAGTCTCATCATGTACAGGTTCTACATCATTGCCAACCTCCTCAGGTCCACCACATCCAGAATTGCCAGGTTGCAGTTCATCAGAAAGATGATCCACCCCCAGCAGTTCTGGAAGTAGGACCTGGTTGCTGACTAGTTAAACCTTTATGAGTACAAGTGGTTCCCCTTTCATCATTGGGAAGGTTGTTAGTCACATCAGAATTTTGAGTTTCATTTGTTTCAATACTATAAAAAAAATTTTTAAATTTGTAAGACTCTCATTAAGATGATCAAAACCTTCATTTTGCAAAATTTTTTGTTTGAAAGGATAGATATCCTCATAAAATCTAACATCTCTTGAATACACAATAAACTTAGTTTCAAGACACCACAATTTATACCCCTTTTTTAAAGTTTGAATATCCAATTAAAACACATTTGTCAGCTATACTAGTATTGAAACAAAGACACCCAAAGTTCCTAATATGACTAAGTGTGTGTGTGTGGGGGGGGGGGGGGACCCAAACATTACCTCATAAGGACTCCTACCAGACAGAACACAAGAGGGAACCCTGTTGATCAAATATGTAGCAGTTAAGACACAATCAGACCAAAACCTAAGTGGCAACCCACTCTGAAATAAAAGAGCTCTAGCCATATTAAGAAGATGTCTGTGTTTTCTTTCCACCACACGATTCTGCTGTGGTGTATAGACACAAGATGTTTGATGGATAATACCTTTAGACACACAAAAACTCCATTTGTTTGTTTATAAACTCAGTTCCATTATCACTTCTGAAAACCTTAACTTTAGTTTTGAACTAAGTTATTAACAATTCATAAAATGCTACTAAGTTTTCAAAAACCTCCCCTTTTCCTTTCATCATATAACACCACACAGTTCTAGTGAAATCATCAACCACAGTTAGGAAATACTTATACCTTTCCCTACTTGTTACTTTGTAAGGACCCCAGACATCTAAATGAATTAACTCCCCTATGGTTTTAGTTTTATGTTCACTAATAGGAAAAGGAACTCTAACTTGTTTAGCCTTATGGCAAATTTCACAAGGTTTAGAATCAGTTTTATTAATTCCCAGATCATCTTTTGAAATGGCTAGAACTTAATCAGATGGATGTTCCAATATACTATGCCAAAGATTTCTATCATTAACACTATTAAAACAAACATTACTACTACTCACATTGTCGCCAACAAAGTACAAGCCATCACTTTGCCTACCAGTCAGCAGGATTCTCTTGGATTTGGAATCCTGAACATAACAATTATGTTCATCAAATAAGACAGACAACTGATTATCTTTTGCAAGTTTATGAACTGACATTAAACTCACACAATAATAAGGAACAAGAAAAACATCTTTTAAAACAACCCCTTCTGCTAATTTAATGTCACCGATCTTGGTGACTTTAGCACAAGTTCCATTAGGATGTTTAACTTGTATATCATAGTCTCCTACATCTATACAATTAACACATACATTCATCACTTTTAGTCATATGTTGGTTTGCACCAGAATCAGTGATCCAACCATGACTAATAGCATATTTAATGAAACTACAATAGTTAGACCAGTTTTCAAAAATGTTTTCCAACCTAGATATTCTAGACATACAAGAAAATCCACATATGATAACACTCTCACCTCCAGTTTTAGAATTTTGTGCTTCATTTCCATTTTTCTCACTGATCAGACTCATCAACTTAGATATCTGTTCAGGTGAAAAAGGAACAGTAGAAGCAGTAGCAGAAGAAGAAGTTTTACCACTAGACATATTACTAGAAGCATTAGACTTATAAGACTGACTATTCTGTTTATTAGGGACCCGTTTTCTAACCCCTTGTGGACACCCAACTAACTCAAAACACATGTCCACTGTATGCCCAATTCTATTACAGTGGGTGCACTTTAAGTTGGGATTGGGCCCTCTGTTAAAGCCTTTTCTATTGTCAGTAGCCTGACTTTGACTTCCCTTAGACACAAAAGCCACATTAGTTCCTTTAGTACTATATGAGGAACCCCTATATGACTCCTCTCTAGACACTATAGAAAAGGCAGTCTTAACAGATGGCAGTGGGCCTTGCAACAAAAGTTTGATCTAACTTATTGATAAACATCATCTAATCCCATAAGAAACTGCATTAGTTTTATTAGACTATTGAAATCATTAAATTTTCCAGCAGCAGAACAAGAACATGTAGGCAACTGAACTATAGAGTCCAGTTGCTTCCACATTGTATTAAGTTTGTGATAATATTCAGAAACTGAAGAACCAATTTGAGTTAATGAGTTTATCTTTTGATGCAAGTTAAACACCACTGATCCATCAACCTTATCATAGATTTCCCTTAAATCAATCCAAACATCCCTAGCCAATTTAGAAAAAAACTTGTCCTAGAAATAGATCCTCACTAACAGAATTTAACAGCCAAGTAAGCACAACAGAATTACACCTATCCCATTGCTTTCCTAGGACTTCATCAGTAGAGGACCTAACAACAGACTCATCTATAAAACCATATTTGTTTTTAGCTTCCAAAGCAAGTTTCATAGAGTTAGACCAAACAGAATAGTTTTCTGTTGCTTTTAGTTTAATACTAATGATAGACAAAGTACTTGTATCACTTGGGTGGATGTACAGAGGACCACCTATATCCAACTTACTGATTAAGGTGTTCTCTGGACCTCCACCACTACCACCAGAGGTGTTGGTAATAACATCACCAGTGTCACCCATAGTAACAAATGAACAACCAAGATAACAGGTAAGAAGATCAGATAGCAATAACTACCTAATCACACAAGAGAAAACAAAAACCCTAAATCAGAACGAAGTTGTGTCAGTGTTCAGATAGTGGGTTCATCACTCAAGGTGCCCACCCAGATCTTAGCATAGGAGTTCTGTTATTAACTATATATTTATATATAGTAATAATACCACACAAGAACAGACAAGAGACAAATAATAGCAAACAGATAGCAACTCAAGCAAGAACAACACCAACAAACAATAAAGAATAAGACAGAACGATCTCACAGGGGGGGGGGGAACCCAAGTTAGGGTTTCGCCAAACCCACAACCAACACCTTCACTTAGGGTGCTGAGTTATGGGTGCAATTGAAGCAAAACAATCCACTCCAATATCACCAGTGCACTCCTTAGCCAACAACAGTTTGACTTTAACCAAACCTGTAACAATAACAATACCAGAAGAAGATAATAGACCAGATCTATAATATCAAATCAGATCTATTAAAACAACAACCAAGGTAAGGTCAAGATCTATAAAGAAGATCAAAACCCTAACAACCAGACGACACATGAGATAGAAGAATAAACGATCAAAGAACACAGCGGAAGACTCAAACAACACAGATCAGAAACCTAGGGCTCTGATACCATGTAGAATTTTGTGAATCTAACTACTTAACCAATCAACATAAAGATAAACACAACCATAACACAGGAATAAAGATATAGCGACAAAACGGTGACCGAAAGCTCTTATTAACCCAAACCAAAAAGTACCCCCTAAACCCTAAGTTTCAGCAAATCACTGAGACCTAAATGAAAGATACAAAGTATCAAGAGGATCTGCTGATTAACAATATCATCAGATCAATAACAGAACATACAAACACAAGACAAAGATGAAGGGTACAAACCCTAGTACAAACTGAGAGAGACGAGAGAGATTATAGAGACGGACAAGACTAATAATTAACAAAAAATATCTAAACACGATATATATATATATATGTAGCTCCAGAAGCTTCCACCAAGTTGCTCATCCAATGGCTAAGATAACTTTGATCCAACGGCAGAAACAACATCTCGAAAACCCTGATAACAAACCTCAACAATAATATTATTGAACCAGACCAACCATAAGCTGAACCGGGTCAAAGATAATGGACCACATACTTCTCATAAGCCCATCAAAAGAGAACCATATAAACAACCCAATATAACTGAGCCCAAGCATCAAATTATACTCCAACACACAGTTTTAACAGTTTTGTTTCAACGTGTAAACAAACGTCGACCAAAATCATCATAGGTGGTATCACCAATTTTGCATACCCATCATTATCCTCTTTCATCGTGTAAACACACCCCGATCACCATCATTCTTATTCAGCGACTTTGCAGGTTTGTTTATATATTTATATTTTAAATAATTTTTTAAAAAGGGGATGCTAAATAACCATTATGTCTTAACATTAAAAACTAACCTGGTTAGAGCAAAATGATATCACGCGTCTAAAATGGCAACATGATGAAGATCAAGCGTAATCATTTTAGTTAAAAGGAGTTAAATGCCAAAATGGCCCCTGTGGTTTGACCCAAATTGCCACTTTGGTCACTTTTTTGAATTTTTTGCCAAAACCACCCCTCAAGTATCGAAAAGTGCCAAAATGACCCATATTTATCTGAGTTTCTAACTGAGGAAGGAAAGTCAGTTAAGTATCAGGGGCATTTTCGTCCTTTCATCTGTAAACCCATCTGAACTTATCCCTCCCAAATCCCCAAACTCCAGCATAACATCACACGTCCAGTTCACAAGCTTCTTTTCTTCACAACTCTCCCTTCATCACCCCACCTTCTCTTAATTACTACTCCCTCCGTCCCATTAGAAGTGTCCATATTCCCTTTTTTATTTGTCCCATTTCATGTGTCCACTTTCAAAAATTAATAGCCAATTTCCAAATTTACCCTTAAAAGCACAACTAAAATAAACAAAGAATATGATGGACCCACCTATGACAAGGGTATTATTGTCATATGGCAAACAAAAAAGTCAATCATTTAATGTGCCTAAAACTTTGTGTTTTTAAAACTAAGACACTTCTAATGGGACGGAGGGAGTATCTTTTTAAACGATTCATAAAGTTTCCTGATCAAACTTAATTACTCTTTTTAAACGATTCATAAAGTTTAGAATTGTTGTATTAGTTAATGATTGATGGCCTGTTATAGGGGTGTAGAACAAGGAATTAAAGGTGTTGTGATGGGGTATATAATCGTGATATCGTTACCTATGATACTACTACTGTTGATCGCTGCTATTGGATGTTATCTTTTTGGATTTGTGCTTGATGAAGAGGTCTGTAACTCAAAGAACAAGTAGACAGAGAAGGGAGGTCTGAAATAAAAAGGGAGAGGCACCCACAGTCATGGCAGAAACGACGCCATTAGGTTTTCACCAAGAACCCTACGGCCCTACCTACGATATCGGCGACTGCTCCAAAAGCTGAATAAAGGTGGTCCTATGAGGGCTACAGTGGTGGAAGGTTGTTACCAGATCCGTTCGGTGGTGGTTGGTCGGATGGTTGTTGGGGGGTGACGGTGATTGTGGGGTATGGCGGTGGAGGTGGAGGCGGTGGTTGTGGGAAAATGACGGTGGAGTATGGGGGTGTTCTTTGTTATCTTTTATATATACTGTTTTGATTGTTTTTGTTTTTGTTTTTTGAAGGTTGTTGTCAAATGGATTTACTGTGTTAGTGAATTGAAAGAGGGATTTAGGGGTTTTATGTTAACATTACAGAAAAAAAAGATTAATACTTTGGAGGACGAGCAGCTAGGTAGAGAGAGAAAGGAGAGGATGGTGGAGTTGTGGAAGGAGGGGTGGGTGCAGGTAGGTTGAAGAAGATAATGAGGAAGAAGGATTGAGTTGAAAGGACGAAATTACCCCTCAGACTTAACTGACTTTCCATACTTAGTTAAAAACTCAGTTAAATATGGACCATTTTGGCACTTTTCGATACTTGAGGGGTGGTTTTGACAAAAAATTCAAAAAAGTGACCAAAGTGGCAATTTGGGCCAAACCACAGGGGCCATTTTGGCATTTAACTCTAGTTAAAAGACACCGCATGCAAATTGTAATAAAGTTTAAACAAAAACTAATTATCTTTCAACAAAAAATATGTATGTTGTTTAGAAAAACATAATTAAAAAGTAATAATGAAAACTATTAATAAAATTTAAAGTGAATATATTCTTTTTAGACACCTTTCTGTATATTTTTTTTATGGTGGATAATTTTCACTTTTAAAATTTAAAATGAATATATTCTTTAAGAAAACAATGTATAATATGACTGTTTTTGTAGTAGACGAGAATAGGGAAGACAATTGGTTGAGTGTTGGTACTCTAATATTATTTATGGTTGTAAATAATTTTTCATACCTGAACCAATACTTATCGGATAGTAGCTACACCTCTTAGTTTCTTAAACAAAAATACCAATAGGGATTTTAAAATACATTTTTTTCTTACCATTCTAATTTTTATATGATTTATATTCTTAGGAAAGGGTGGCGAAGAGGTGAAGTTGGAGGCTAGCGCTTTGGATTGTAGACCGGGTACCACTCTGTTCAAGTACTTGGGTATTCAAGTAGGAGTGAATATGGGTCGAATAAACAATTGGGATCCGGATATCAAGGTTTTTAAGAATCGGTTGTCCAAGTGGAAGGCTAATATGTTATTGATTTTGGGGGGGGGGGGGGGAGTTGTCCTTATTAAATCCGTGTTGGAGAGTCTCCCGACATACTATTTTCGTTGTATAAAGCGCCAATTGCGGTGGTGAATAAACTTGAATAGGTTATTAGGAGGTTTTTATGGGGTGGGAATGATGAAGTTAGTAAGATGCGTTGGGTTGATTGGGATAAAGTGACGAAGTTGATAAGTGTGGAGGATTGGGTTTAAATAAGCTTGACGTGGCTAATGACGCGTTAATTTTAAAGTGGTTATGGAGGTACAAAGTTGAGCGCCATGCTCTTTGGAGGAAAGTGATAGATACGATTCATGTTTCCGGGAGAAGATGGGATGCATTTCCATCAAATGAGAACATTGTTGGAACTTGGTCTAAAGTGGTGAGGCTCGGGTATCGTATGAAGGTCCACGGTGTGCATTTTGTAAATATGATCCGGGGCAATGTCGGTATGGGCACGAAAATAAAATTCTGGATTGATCCTTGGGTGACAACTGAATCGCTAAAGTCTTTATTCCCTAATATTTTTCGGTTAGAAAGTAACAAGTGGTGTACGGTTTCTGCTCGGTTTGGGTAGGAAATGCAGGCTAGTACGATTATGTGGGAATGGAGCAGATATCCTTCTTTGAAAATAGAGGTTCGGGAGGTGTTGGCTTGTCATCGATTGATTGCAGCTGTTCAGCTTTCAAGTTAAAGGGATGAATGGGTTTGGAACAAAGATGTGCCTATAGATTATTCAGTGAAGGAGACGAGGATGTGGCTTATCGGGGATGCTCCGAGAGAGGTTAGTAATGTGTATAAATGGTGCAAGTGGATTCCAAACAAGTGCAACTTATTCATGTGGAGGGCGAACATGGATAGAATCCCGACCATGGCCGCTCTTGCAAGGAGAAATATTGTGTTTGGTGACGGATTATGTTCGTTGTGTGGGGAGTCGGAAGAAACTACGGACCATATTTTAACGATGTGTAGCATCGCTAATGGTGTATGGGGAGGTATAGCTTCGTGGTGTAGACTTCCTAATATGTTTTTGTTTTCGATTCAAGATGTGTTGTAGATTATCAATCAGGTCGATGGGTCAAAGATCAGGAAAGAGGTAGTGTATGGGGTGCTCGTGTTGACATGTTGGCGAATATGGATAGCTAGGAACGACAAAAAAATTTCTAACAAGGAGGTTAATGTGGCGCATATAGTGTCCGATGTTAAAGCTTTGGGTTATCTTTGGTATAGGAGTAGATATAAAGAGGGTAAGGTAGATTGGAAAGGTTGGTGTTATTTTCGTGTTGATATGATGTAATGTTTTAGCTAGCGGATATCTCTACCTTGGAGATATTTTACTTTGCTTTGTGGTAATGAAGTTAATCTTTAAAAAAAACTAGGTATTTTACCCGGTCGCGCGTTGCGGCGGCGTCAATCTTATTTGGAAAATAAGTAACGACATAGCTTGCGTCGTTTAACATACCTTGCATCGTTTGAGATCTCAAATCGATTTTCACATGAAGGTTATGTAGAGATAATGTAATGAATGCGAATTAACTAAGATCACATATCACACAACAATGTTGGTTGAATGGTAGTCACATTTCAAGAAATCAACAAAATCTTGGCAGAAAGCCCTTGATTCATTTGTGCTTCGGATGCAAGCTTCGGTAGTAAATTATCACCATATTCAACCTTACCAAATTTCACAATTTGGGTCTCCAAGTTGAAAACCGTCCTCTGCTGCTAGTGATTCCTCACTTATTTCATCCACCAATGCAAAAGGCCTACTAACATTTACATCCATGACACTCATGGATGAGCTTATACCCACCACACCTGGGCTATTAGAACCTGCAATATCACCAATAAATAAATATTGTTGTTAATTAAATAAATTAAAAACAGTTTATATAAATTAGATAGAACATATTCCTATTAAAATCCATCCACCTGTATAAAAACAATCCAACTTCAATTCAAATAATCAAACCAACACATGTACTATTACATTCAAATAATTATAACTCATCTAGAAATACTACATTTGTTGCTCATACAAATGATATGGGTCAAGTCTGATATCCTGCAATAGTTTCAATCCGTGACATGTTATCTGTAACCAACATATTAAAACTTACGTGTATGAATCATTCAAATATGTTATATATTGAGCCTCGGGCGTCACTTTTTGGCTCTGCGTAATGCGTATAAAACCACCATCAGAAACAAACACAATAATTCCAGGAAATTAATTATTTACAGCTTGCTGACCTCAAAAAATGATTTATACTCCAATGCAGTTAGTGGCAATCCGTACACCGAGTCAACTCATTCTAGACGTGTAGCTTCTGTTCTTATACTTTGAGTTCCATGATCATATGAATGTGGATTCATAGGCCACGTGGGATTCACGTAACCAAATTCCCATGGTAGCTTGAAGTAAGGAATGCTCCATCTTAAACTTTTAATGAATTCACTGTACTCAATGGGCAATGGAACTGCTGACCATCCGGATAACGCAAAGATTTGAATGTGGCATACGATTCGCTGATTACATAATGCAGAAAAATCAGTTAATGTGTTTGTTAGGAGGTGATCAAGTGTAGGTAGTTAAAATAAACTATTTTACAAAAAGAATTTCTCTTATCAACATTACCCATGATTAGAACTTGGTAGTTTTACTTATGAATTCTTGATCCGGGCTAAACCCTACATCTCATATATATAACACGGGTCCAAAAAAAAAATTAAATTAAATGAAGCTTAAAAAAGGAAGTGGGTCAAATCAAACGGGTCGAAAGTGACCTAAAACGTAATTTTAATGCATAAAACCTGTTAAAATCTCTTATATGAAGTTCAGTAATTTGGATAAAACGTGTTTTCGGTCAACACTTATTAACCAGTACCAAAAAGTCAGATACTGCCCTTTTTAACCCATTACCCAACTTGACCTGCCCATTTTCCCACCTATAGTGAATTTATAAGAAAACATACCAATTGCATATAACGGAGTTTTTGTATCCTTAAACCCTCAAAAAATTCCTTGCATAGCCAATGACAATAGAACAGCGGGCGCACCAAGGGATCTTAGGGTCAAATACTTGTAGGCTGGGCTTAGCATTTGAGAATCCTGAACCATAATTTGGATTAATTGCAGCATGAATATAACTAATTTGCTTCATTAAAGTAACATTTGAACCCATCTATATCAATGATATCATAAAGGAACAATTATGTAATTTTGACTTTGAATATCCGTAAAACTTACAGATTTTATACCCATATAACTTAACAATGCTTTTGCAGAGAAGATGAGCATAAAAGCTTGGGTTAGACCAAGAACGGCACCTATCAACAAAGCCGCAGAAGCCGATGAGACATGCCTTCTCTTGTTCATATTCTGTGGTCAAATCCCAAAAATGTTTTTTAAGAAATAAATCATGTAAATAAAAAAAAAACATAATTCTGAGTCGTCGTACTTGGCGTTTTGTTACATACAAACCATCATTCAAGCGCCCATGTAAGTAGGAAGTGGTTACCAAATACAACGGTTCAAAAAGTCAATCACTTAATAAAGAAAGTCAAAATCCACAAACAAATCATACCATGTTTTGGTACTAATAATTTTCTCTCATTATCCAAAGTTGACCTTTGTTCTAACTCAATATCATCAAGAATTGATCTTGAACTTGTGGCACTCTCTTCTTCAGCTACTAAAGAAGTTGTGACACTCACAAATGGGAATATAGCAATCTTTAGCAACCCCAACAGAAGCAAGCTCCACTAGTCCTATATCGTTTTAAACTGACAAAAAACTCAAAAACTTCAATTTCTTACATAAGACAAATCATATGTTAAACACATTAGTTACAACTGCTAACCTAAATGACCAATGAAGGCTGTGTCAATCAAAAAAGCAACAGGGTCTGCCATCAAACCCAAAGTTGCAGGGATCGCGATCTTCGCGATCTCCAAATTCAAATCATCTTTGCTAAAAACACTCCCAAAACACATCATATGATCACGAAAACATGAAATGAAGACAATTTAAACCAAAATTCATAAACCCACATACGCTTTCCTAGTTCTTGTTGTCCAGGCATTGCAAACAACGAACATGTGTACAACTACAACCCTTCTATTCTTGATCCCACTATGCAACCAAATAGTATCACATACCTCTGGCCTGATCATTGGCCAAGTACCACCTTAATATATATAGTCAATTCGCATCCTACAAACACAAAATGGTCATATATGTGAAGCAAAGTGTAACAAATGTTAAATCTTTATACAAACAAAAATAATTTGAGATTAGCATAAATTATAAAAATACTTAGCAATGTGTGAACTTGATCTAAAATCAACCTAAGAAAAACCAAACAACCCGAACTTTAAAAACAACTGAAATAGGGGGCGGGGGGAAATACACTCCACCATCTGTTTCCATCACACACCCGCTCAAAGCGGCTAAGGCAAAATTCTATTGGCAATTACGGTTCTCTAAGCGGCGGAATATTAGAACACCTAGCCGTCGCGTGTAGCCATCACGGCTCACCTGTATTATTTTGCAGTTGAAAACCCTAACCCCTGCACCATAATCCCCAGCCACGAAAATAAGTCAACAACACTGTAGATAGAAGAGTAGAAGGGAGAAGATAATGGTGGTGGTCGTACCTGTTGATAACGATGAAGGCGACAGTTGTTATTGTGGAGGAAGTAGTTTCCGACCTCTCCTTTTCTCTTTCTAAAATAAACACAAAATTAGCGATAAATACAGTTACTGAAAACATGTTGGAACCTGTCGATAACCCTAACCGCACAAAATGAAGCTGAGGCCAAGAAATGGGGTTTAAAAGGTTAAGAGGAGGTAGGTTCTAAAGAGAGAGGAAGGAGAATGGTGATGAAAAAGAAAGAGAAAGGGAAAGTTGGTTGATAGAGAGGTGGGTATGCTGTCACCTGTACACATGTATAGCAGCTAAAGCCAACACCTGTCATCCACTAAACAATAACCCAAAAAAAGCAAATATTAGCAGCTTGTAAGGCTCGAACCCGGGTACCTTCTGAAAAACAAGGTCAATCCCACCATCTGTGCCACACCATTTTTCATTAACATATATGAAAACATAGCTATTTAACATAACAAAAAAATAAAAAAATAATAAAGTTACTTTCAATTTCCCTTGCATTATTAATATAGTATAATAACACCAACCTTTCCAAAGTTTATTTTGTAAGGGCAGCCGGGGTGGTCCGTGATGGCCACCCCATGATGGCGCGATGGCCGCGAAACACCGTCCCTCCTTAACCTATCACGGTCGCGAACAATTTATCCGCGATGGCCATCACGCTCTCCTTTTCTTTTCTTTCTTTGTTTTATTTTTCTTTTGTTTCTTTGTTTCTCAATTTCTTCTTTGTTTCTTCTTTGTTTTTCTTAATATTATAATATTATATTATTATTATTATATTAGAATATTATATCTAAAATTAAGTTTATATATTGTTTCATATCGTAAAAAAAATTAAGTTTATATTATTATGTTTTTTTACAATATTAAACAATATATAAACTTAATTTTTTTTACAACAAGATATACATACTCATATATTTTTTATAATATATGTTAGTATAGCTGAGTTTGGTGCACTTATCGGGGGAACAAAACTTACCTGTGATTCAACTTCAACACGATCTAACGGATGAGGAGGAGAGAACATTGGTTGAGGAGGAGGTAGAGGAGAAGAGAACATTGGTTGAAAAGTAGTCGTTTGAAAACTAGTCGTTTGAAAAGTAGCCGTTTGAATAATAATTTTGTTAACTATTTAAATAATTATTTTAAATATTTAAATAATTTTTTTAAATATTTAAACATTTTTTTTATTAATAAAATTGTAATGTTTTTAGTTTATTTAAAAAAAAATTTTAGTGATGAAATGTGATAGAATTTAATACAATGAGGTGGCAGAATCTGATTGGGTGTGATAATGTGTTGAATGTGATAAATAGCCAACCACCCTTGTGGCCTAAGTAGGGGTGGCAAAATGGGTAGGTTGGATGGGTTTGGTTGTTGGGTCAGGATGAGTTTAGGTTAGGATGGGTTTGGGTTAAGATGGGTAAAATAAAAAAATGGGTTAGGATGGGTTGGATCAGGATGGGTTTGGCTCTGGATGGTTTGAATTATGATAGGTTCACATCAAAATAGATTAATTTTTTTTTAAATTAAAATAACAATAAAAATTAAAAATTGTAAAAAAAGTAAAAAAAATATAAAATAAATTTAAAAATAAAATTTTAAGGGATCCGAAATATTTCATTTTGAACCGGGCCGGTTAACAACCCGGACCGTTTTGACCCGACCGTGCTCGTTATCGGAACGTTTTGACTTGACCTGGCCCGTTAATGACCCAAACCGTTTCAAACCAACTGACTGTTATCGATCCGGACCAGGGCCAGTAACGATCCGGACTATTTCGACCCGACCGGGTCCGTTAGCGACCCGAACCGTTTCGACCTGACCGGATCCGTTAGCGACCAGGACCGTTTCAACCCGGTCGGGCCCGTTAGCGACCGACCGTTTCGACTTGATCGGGCTCGTCAACGAACGGGTCCGTTATCGACCCAGACCATTTCGAACCGACCGGGCCCGGTAACGACCGGACTGTACCCGACCGGGCCCGGTAACGACTCATGCCGTTTCAACCTGACCCGTCCCGTTGCGACCTGGACCGTTTCGACCCAGTCGGGCTCGGTAGCGACCGGACCGTTTCGACCCGACCAGGCCCGGTTACGACCAAGACCATTTCAACCTGATCCGTCCCGTAGCGACCCGGACCGTTTTGACACGATCGGGCCCGGTATCGACCCGGACAGTTTCAACCTAACTCGTCTCGTAGTGACCCGGACCGTTACGACTCGATCGGGCCCGGTACCGACCCGGTCCGTTTTGACCCGACCGGGCACGGTAACGACCCAGACCATTTCAACCTGACCCGTCCCGTAGCGACCCGGTCTGTTTCGACCCAGTCGAGTCCGGTAGCGACCCGGACCGTTTTGACCCAATCGGGCCCGATAACGACCCATACCGTTTCAACCTGACTCATCCCGTATTGACCCGGACCATTTCGACCCGACTGGGCCCGGTAGCGACCTGGACCGTTTCAACCTAACCCGTCCGGTAGCGACCCGGACTATTTCGACCCTACCCGATCGGACCCGATAATGACCCGGACCGTTTCGACCCGACCTGGCCCGTCAACAACCAGACCATTTCGACCCGAACGGGCCGGTCAACAACCCAGACCGTTTCGACTCGTTCAAGCCCGCTAACAACTCGAACCGTTTCGATGAGATCGGTCTCATTAACGACCTGGTCGTCCGTTAACGACACGAACGGTTTCGAACAAACCGGGGATATCAACAAATGCAAAAGATATATTTTTTTTTGTTTTTAATGACATTTTTCCATGAGGCATCAACATTTTCGGTGTTGGGTGAGTTTTAATTTAGATTTGTATATGGTTATCTAAAAATACCCATCCTGACCCTTTTGTTTTTTTTGACATACCCATCCTGACTCACTTACTTACTTTCTACAATTAAAATTATCCATCCTAACCCCCTTGAAAATTATACTAAACCCATTTCAACCCACAAGGTCAAATTTTAAACCCAAAATAACCCAAACTCAACTAGGTGGGTTGAAATTGCCAGGTCTAGGCCTAAGTAATAAAACTTTTGTTTTATTATGAAATTTCAAATTGATGGAATTTAAAGAGGGTAAGGTAGATTGGAAAGGTTGGTGTTACTTTCTTAATAAACTTTTGTTTTATTACGAAAGCTTTTGGTTATCTTTGGTATAGGAGTAGATTTAACCATGCTCATTCGGCAATTGAACATACCAATATAATCGTCTCGATTCCCTCTTTTAACTCCGGTGAACAATCGCCTAAAATTGTGAGTTTTAGCTATAGGTGTGCATGGGTCGGTTTGGTTTGGTTTTTATCATTAACCATAACCAGAACCAGAACCACTATTTCGGTTATGGTTAATCGGTTATGAATTCGGTTATAGTTTGGTTATGGTTATTTCGGTTATCTATACATATAATAAACCAAAGCCATTTTAATGACATGACATTCAAAGAGGCATTCTCCTCCTTGAGTGTGTCATGAGTCATCCCATGTGGCATTGAGATATTTTAGGAAAAAAATAATTTAAAAACAAAATTAGATTTTTCTCTCTTATGTTTCCTCCAATAATTTTTAAACGTTAATATATTTTATATACGACATTTTTTAAAGAATAAAATTACACCAAATTAACGAGCGTTTCATTATCTTTCCAACGAGTACCATAGTGCTATATAAAAAACGGAGAAAAAAAACGACTATTTTTGTTGGGTTTTGTTCAAACAGGAAAAAAAACACAAAGTGTGCAGGTAAATCATAAATCATGTATAGGCAAGTCACTAATTATGTTCAAATCAGTAAATATGAATTCTATTTTCAACATGCGTTAGCATTGGAGTTATACATTGTTTTAGGTTAGATATTAATATTAGAGTTATACATTGTTTAAGGTTAGGCGTTAACATTGGAGATATATTTTTAATTGTTTTAGGTTAGCTGCTACCCGAAGCTTTCATGCATGTAACTGTAAAGCGCATTATTCTATTTCATATGCAAAATTAATATGTCATATTAGATTTTTCAACCCTGGGACGTTCCCGGGGTATAATCTAGTTAACCATAAACTTCAACTAAAACTAATTTTCGACTAAAGTTTAAAAATTAAAACCGTGTGGGTCTGCAAAATAAAAAGTGGAACCTACGATGGTGGACTTAGCTTAAGCTTTTTTTATAAGACTAACAAGATTACATTTTTTTTTGTTAAACTATCAATGAGGAATCCTTGTTAATAAGATATTTATAGACAATAAAAAAACTTACCTAAGCTTAAGTTTAATTCTTTATTAAAATAAAGGTCACCTACATCGAGATCATTTTGTTACCATCATACTTTTATTTTAGTAGAAAACTCTACATGGTTAGTGTAAAACATAAACCTATTACAAGAATTAAAATTAGAAGTTCGGTTCAGTTTTGGTTATATCGGTTAACCAAAGTTTCATAACCATGACCGTAACCGCTCAGTCGGTTAAAGAAATTTCATAGCCATAACCATTGGTTATGTTGGTTATCGGTTAAAATCGGTTCGGTTATGTTGGTTATGGTTTGGTTATTGGTTATGATGGTTAATTTTGCTTACCCCTAGTTTCAGCTAACGACGTTAGTGTGAGTTAACGGCGGGTGCAATGAGAAAAAAATAAAGAGTTAATTGCTAATTTAGTCCTTGAGGTTTGTCAAAAATTGCCACTTTCATCCAATTTTTTTTTGTCATTTTAGGCCCTGGGGTTCATTTTTTTGTCATTTTGGTCCCTGTGGACTAACAAGATTTGGATGAAAGTGATAATTTTTGACAAAACTCATGGACTAAAATAACAAAAAATGAAACCATATGGACTAAATTGACAAAAAAAAGATTTGGATGAAAGTAGCAATTTTTGACAAACCTCAGGGACTAAATTGGCAATTAACTCTAAAATAAATTAAAAGGTGAAACTGGTGGGAAGAATAAATTTAGGTGGGATTATTATCGGCAAATAACACAAAGATGAGATTATTACAATCTAATTTTCCTAAATTAAATTATTATTAATAACTTAGATATTATTGTCACTATAAACGTTTTAAAAATATATAAGTATCACGATGACGTATATTTCAAAAA
Organism: Ambrosia artemisiifolia; assembly: GCA_032199755.1. NCBI lineage: Eukaryota > Viridiplantae > Streptophyta > Magnoliopsida > Asterales > Asteraceae > Ambrosia > Ambrosia artemisiifolia. The sequence continues at coordinate 42,818,091 of CM063512.1, read as the reverse complement.
TAATTTCTTAATAAAACAAAAGTATATTTTATAAGTAATAAAACTTTTAAAATGAATAATAATTAACTAAGGGGCTGTTTGGTAGCCTCTGAACGGTCATTAAGAGGTTACATCTGAATGGTTCATAGTCTTGTAATTGTTAAGATGTAATCTCAAGTATTAGAGCATTCAAAACCCATCCCCCATTCCCTCCCTCATTCTTAAAATTTAAGAAAATCCTACAAAAACTCACTCCATCCCAACCCCTTTCCCCATACCCCATTACTAAAATTTACAAAAAACTTATGTTGAGCTCCCCATATATGGGGTCTTCCATCCTTCCCCCATATCATTTAATAATAATAAAATAATACAAATGAAATGTGGAGTGAATTAATGTTGGTTGTAAAAAAATAAAATAATAATTAAAAAAGTTTATAGGGAATATGAATGGGGAATGGGATGTGAGAGATTTTGCAAAAGTGAGTGGCAAATTTAGAAAACTATGATTTTTCCTTAAATTATATGGTTGGGGATGGGGAATGGGTTGTGAATGCTCTTAATAGTTAAGAGGTAATATCATAATGATTGTCTTTTAACCATTCAGACTTAAGGTTAACTTTTAACTATTAAGAGGTTATTGACCATTGGGGTTGGTGGCCCAATGGTAGAAGCAAAGCTTCTAGGAACACTAAAGGGGGAGGTCATGGGTTCAAGTCCCGCAAGGAGTAGAAATTTGCCGTTCAAAAAAAAAAAAAAAAAGAGGTTATTGACCATTAACATTGTTAAAAAAAATTTTACCTGCAAATTGATGAATATGTTGGGGGTAATATTGTAATTTACCTAATGTGAAACCAATCATGGCAGCTCGCTAGGGTTTTGAGAACTTATCTGCCTATGTGCATCTTTAAATAGCAGCAGACATACATTAATCCCCATTCCCAGCCCAACAACCCAAAAACATCTAAAAATCATCATCATCAACATACGATGCCGGCGGCTCTTGAAGCTTAGAAAAACGTCGTTAGTACGGATTCTTTTTCCGAAGAACGACGTTTTTCTGAGTTTTAGAATCGCCTACACTCTCGTAACTAGATTCATCTGCCCTTCGTCTTTGTGGATTGAGGTTTCATTCATATAAACTGATTTTGGATTCCCTTTTAATGTTTGTTTTGCAGGTTTTTAATTGATCAGGGAAGTTTAAAGGGGGCAAAAGAAACAAACAAATCCTTGCTTTGATGAAACTGTTAGACAAAATCTTTGAAATAATAATGTTTTATATTAACTTGTTTTCATATGCACCCAGTTTTTATTTTTTTTAATCGCCGACAAATCAAACCCGAGCATTCTCGGGTAGCCTTTGAACAAATTCATGTGCACGTAGTTTGATGTCTAAAATTAGAATAAGAGTCTTATATCTTGTGGGATCATGTTTTGAATTTAATATGTTAAGTAATTAATTAATTAAACTTAGTAACTCAAAATTTGAATAACCAAAAGAGAGAAGAGTTGAGACATGGGTTGATGATAGAAGTTAAAACATTAAACTAGAAACTTATAATGAGACAACATTATTTGTTACTTCGATGTTAAAAGTTGTCCGATCCGATTTTGAAGTTGCAAAAGGGAATGTTTATTTGGTGTGCTGCTGCTATTGATGATATATACAATCCTGACCAAAAAGGCCTCGCTTCGGAGGGGTATGATGTTCGTCGATTACTCCTGCTCGTTGTGTAGACTACAAGCCGAAGATTCTGATCATTTGTTGGCTAGATGTCCGTTTGCTGCTATGGTTTGGGGCATTAGAAGAAATGATATGGGTAGCGAATTTTTTTTTAGACCGGTAGATTGGTATGGAATGGAACCCCAAGGGCTGCATTCCGGCACCTAAACGCCACGTACGCACCATGTCAGAAGGGTGCTTTATTCCCCTTATCTTCTAATAACTACCATATACAATAACGTCCCTTTAATTAAAAAAAATAAAAAAGGAAAAAGAAAAAAAAATTGACTGGTTGATTTAAAGGGAGCTCTACCAGACCACCCGTTAGTGCTCGTTATTGCATTCATGATTGGTAACCCCTGGCAGCGAGGAAACCTTTCACCCCCCAGCCTTATGTTTGTTCAGGGTTTTCGGATACATAAAACATCAAGAATGGAGATGGTGCAGTGCTCCATTTTCAACCTTCACAATCAACCTCAGTAATGTTTTTGGTCTTGTGGTTGTGGTTTGTTGCTGTTGGTTTTGAATTTTGTGTGTTTTTCTTGGTTCCTGTCCTGTAGGTCATTTCTCATCTTCTTGCTGGATTGGGCCATTTATGTTTGACTAATAAAAGCCTGTCATTTAAGAAAAAGAAAAAAAGTACAACTGATATTAATACAGTAAGGTGATTTGAGTCATTATATGAGGTGTATCACACTATGATGGTTGGCACGAGATAATAATTGTCAATGGATCTGAAAATTAATAAGAACATGTGTAGTGGCTAAGTGAAATGGGCGTGAAAGAGCAAATTTAGCCCAAACACCGCCCCCCTCTAGTGAATGGGGCTCTAAAGGGGTAAAATAAAGTGGCGGATTTAGTATATTTTAATATATTAAAATTGAATTAAAAGAAAAGAAAATAATAAAAAAACCTTGCAAACTGACGTGAAAGAAAATGATTGGAGGGTGGAGTGCCCCTTAACCCGCGAAATTTTCGCGCCTGCCCCTTTAGAGCCCATTCACTAGAGAGGGGGGGGGGGGTATTTGGGTGTGAATTGGGCGCGAAAATGCCTCTTCACGCCCATTTCCGTTAACCACTACACATAGTCTAATGGTTTTAACTTTTAGCAGCAACATCCGTACCAATGGGGTTGGGATTTTGATTTACTTTTTTCATTATCCTAACAATCATTGTGTTTCCTTTTCTCACACATCTAACACTTTTTTCTTTCAAAATATAGCGAATTTGAAACTAGTATAGTTTCAAAATTTTGGGTTTTCCAAATATATCAAAACTATAATTTTGTCTACGAGTGTTGCCCCGCAGTTATATGTGTCAAATACATAAAAAAATAACAAAGTCGACCTAGGGTCTATGCATTGCCACAAACCTATCAAACATGGAAAAATAGTGGCGTTATGACGGACTTGTCAAACGGGAAAAAATAGATAAAAAACGTTGAACCTCACATGCAAGTTGCGGCGTCTTAACTTAGAAAATTTATAGCAAAACGTAAAACGAAAAATATAGGAAAGATGAAAAGTATGAGAGACCAAAGTTGAAAGTAAAAACGTGTTGGGATTCAATTGCAAAAGACGAAAAACGTTGGGATAAAAAAAAATCAAAGACGTTAAATCGCAAAAGATGAAAGCTTTTGAGTCATAAGTGAAAAATCAAATTAATCAAATGGGTTAAATTGCCAAAGATTGAAACTTTAGACGTAATTTGCAAAGATTGAAACTCCGTAGCTATAAAATGAAAAATGCATTTTTTTGGACAACCCCCTAAAGAAAGAATAACACCCAAATAAGCATAAATAACTTGTAAATTATAGTTTGAAGAATGACAACCTATCTTAGTTTTAAAATATCAAAACCTCAAAAATTTAAAATTTCAAATTTCAACTGATCTCAACCACTTAGAAATCAACACAAACACCACACAACATTAGTCTGGATGAATCTCCTTCCCTAAGATTCAAAAATCCCTATAAAAACAAGGGAAAAACAGATGCGTTCTAGGTTAAAGTCAAGTACAATGTCAAATGAAATTAGTTAACTGCAACCAACGAGGAGCTACTAGCTAGAGCATATGCACACAAATATCAATTCCATTACTGGAACAATCAGATCGGATGTTTCTAATATCTAGACTTGAGTTCACGAAATTTTTATTCATGGAGATCGTTATGGCGAACATAGACTACTCACAACTTACGGTCTCACTGGTGCATGACGAAAATAAAGATGAATAAACTTAACGAAAACTACATATTGTAAGAATAAATATATCTTATTTATATATTTCTAAATCTAGCCATTATAATAATTTATTGATCAATTACTAATATATCCCTATGTTTATAACTAGTATTTTCTTGATGGACGGAATTAACCTTACTAGCTTAATAGGGTTTCTCCTTGGGTGTGTCTGTATATATATATATAGATATATATATATATATATATAGAGAGAGAGAGAGAGATTTGTAGATGCCGTTTTGCGACTAATGATTAGATGTTAACATGTGTTAGGGGCGAAGGTAGTTTTATAGAGGACGAATCTGGAACAGACTGATCAGAAGAACACATTCGACCACATGAAGTGGGCGAATGTGGAAGTGACCTACATTCGACCAATGAGAAGGGGCGAATGTGCAGGTGTTATAAATAGATTTTGGGTTTTTGTAATGGATAACGAGTCATTCAGAGTGTGTGTTTTAGGTGTGTGTTCCAGAGAGTGTTGAGAGTGTTATTTTGTATTCTAGATTAACTGTAATCAATCTGTAAGCAATTATTTGGAAAAGTTAATCTATGAAAAGCTTTTAAAATGACTTTGATTGTGTTTTGATTGAGTTTATATCAGTTTGTTCTAAGCTAGGGTTTCCGCACCTGGTTTAGCAACTTGTATGATCATATAATCCTGTTTTTGTTGTCAAATTCATCCTCTACAAAGTGGTATCAGAGCGTAGAGGATCATACAACAACAAATTGATAAACTCAGAGCTGATTTGGACATAATTTTCATCAATTCACATCTGTTTTCATATAAAAATGGTTTTTGAGTGTTTTTGAAAGAATTAAAGGTGATTTTGTGGATAAAATTCAAAATTCCAAGTATTAAAGTTGTTCCAAATCATCTCCGAAGCAAAACCTGATCAAGATCATTCAAATCCACAAACTTTTGAAAATCAGAGATCAAAATAACCGTTTTTCAAAGTGTAACCGTTTTTCAAAAGTCTGAAATGGCCGAACCTGGAGTTTGTGGGCGAATGTGTGAGTTTTAGGTCGAAGGTGAGTGGTTTTGTGGGCGAATCTAGAGGTTTCTGGGCGAACGTAGAGTTTTTCACTAGAACTTTTTACATTCGGGTCATACTTTTCACTCTCGGGACATCGGGCGGACGAAAGTGAAACAGGAACGGTCGAATCTAGGTTGATTTGGACGAACTTAGAAAGTGTTTGTATAATTTTTACATTCTGGTGAGATTTCACATTCGGGTGATTATTTTTGGGCGAATCTACTCAGAAAGGGACGAACCTGAATCATCTTTGGGCGAACCTAGGATAGTTTTTGAAAATTTTTCTAAGTGTTGAATTTCTCAAAGTTCGTGATCATGTGGCGTTATCAGACTACTTCTACACCAGCAACTACACAACCACAACAGCAGGTGATGGACCCATGGACAGTGGCAGCACAGAAGACGAGCACACAGTCTTCACAGCCGGTTAACTACATGACTCAAAGTGCACCTCCAGCACCACAGTCTGACTACTGGGGAGTAGCAGCAGCGGTGGTAAACACTCAAACTACAAATGCTATTTCCACACTGATTAATGATTTGTCTTCAGGTAGCGGGACTCGGCCACCGAAGCTCATGGAGATTCAAGAATACAATCAGTGGCAGAAAAAGTTCAAAATACACTTGGAAGGCATGGGAGTGGAAGGTGCTGAAGCATGGAACATGATTGCTAAAGGTTACACACCACCAGTTCTGGAGAACACAGGTGAACCAGTGCCATTGGAGAGCATGGCTGAGGATGAGAAAAAGAAGTTTGCTGTGGAAAAGAAGGCGTTTTCCCAACTGACACAGGCAATCACAAATGATCTGTTGCATCAGTTTGGGACGTGCACAACTTCTAAGGCACTGTGGGATATGCTTAAAAGGAAGCATGATGGAAATGAGAAGACTCGAAGTTTGAGGACTGAAGAACTAATAAAGGAGTTTGAGAATTTTTCTTATGTTGGAAATGAAACTTTGAAAGAACTAACTCCTAGATTTAATCATTTGATTTCTGAATTGTCTAGTTATGGTATACAGATTCCTATGGCAAAACAGGTGGACAAGTTTGCAGATGCATTACCACCTAACTGGGATCAGCATGTGGATGTTCTTAAGGAGAAGGATGCTTATCAATATTGGTCTCTCCAGGAGTTCATTGAGAAGCTGGAAAACAAAGAGTTGGAAGAGAAGAGGAAGGCTAGGAGAGCACAGATTCCTCAGAATCCAAACTTATACTTTGGAGGATCTTCAGTTCCAGCTAGTGCAAGTTCAGGAGGGCTAGTTGCACCACATGTTGCTTGTGTATCCAATGTTGTGGAATCACCGATCATTAACTATCAACAACAAACTTCATCTTTATCACAACCACAACCACAAATTCCATATCAATATTCATACATTCCACCATTCTCCCCAAAGCAACAAGCAGCTTTCTATACTGCTGGTCAATCTCAACCACAACCATTGAACCAACTTAACCAACAAACGGTGGTTTTGGAGACTTCCAATCTTGGAAATGTGACTGTAGAAGTTGCTCAGCAACACATTGCATTAGTCTCTGCAATGGTTTCTTCCTACAATGGGTTAGTTGCTAGTCAAATTGGTAATAACAACTTGACCAATGAAGACTACGCACAGATTGATAAGGAAGAAATGGAACTCATTGATATCCAATGGGCCTTTGCTAGCATAATGCGAAGAGCAACAGAGTTTATTGAGAAGACAGGTAGAACAGACTTGGGAACTTCTCCTAATACAACCTACGGGTTTAATAAGGAGAAAGTGACTTGTTTTAACTGTGGAGGTAAAGGTCACTTTAAAAGAGAATGCATCCAGCCACCAAAACAAGGCAATAGAAATCCTTTCAATGCCAGTTATCAGAACCGTCAACAACAAAACCAAAACCAAGTTTCCCACCAAAACAACAACCATCAAAACAACTTTAACAACAACCAAAATAGACAACCAAACACACCAAACCAGACACAAACCCAAACACCAAATAATACTAACCGAACAGTCATACCAATCACTACACCAAATGAACAACCGAATACCAATCAAGCATTGGTAACTCAACAAGATGAAAGGTTTGACTGGTCGAGCATTCAGATAGGTGTTGAGGAAATCACCACTGGGGGAAATGTGGCTTGTGTTGCATATCAAGTTGATGTTGAAGATTCTGTGACGATGGAGGAGAAGGTAGGAACTGAAGTTGATAGTGATGAGTCTGAGGCTGAGATGGATGGGGAATTTGAACCGGTTAAGGTTAATGCTGAGGTTGATGTTGATGTGCAAACTGAAGAAACAAATTCTGGAGTTGTGATTGATACTGTTTCTGACATTCCTGAGGAGTGTGAATCGGTTTATTCTGATTCAGACAGTGAATCGGATACGGAAGCAAGTGTTAATTCTCTTGATGAAGATATCGATCAGTTGCTTGCAGAAGCGGATTTTCTGATGACAAGGAAGTCGTGCATTGCAGATGATGCTTTCACAAAGATTGATTATTCCAGATTCTTTGCAGGAAAGGAAGCTCATTTCGCATTAATGGCCATGACTGATCCGCCAAAACCTGTAAGTTCTGCGTGTAGTACTGATAATACTAGTGAAAAATACTGTGGTACATGTGATAGATTGACTGAGGAGATTAAACAACTCCGTGTTCAACGTGATAGTGCTATCATGAACAGTCAATCTACTCGCAAAGAGTTGAATGCTTTTAACAAAGTTTTAGATGGCTACAAAAAGGACATTTCCGACTTGAAAAACACTTTGTCTTTAAAACAATTGGCAATTAACAACTATATCAATGAAATTGAAAATACCAAGTTGGAAATGGCCGCCATCAAATGCTTTGCTGAAAAAGTAAACAAAAAGCTGGAAAGCTATAAGAATGTTGCTTATGTGGTAGATCACATCATTGATGATAAAACCACCAATTATCGGGCAGTACCATCTCCGGTTCTTTTTGAAAACCATAATTGTCACCAAGTGACACCGGAGAGTTCGGTAAAATCTGATTCAGCATCGGAAAATGAATCTAATACTTCAAGTACTGGTGATCCAAATTCCGATGTTAGACCGATTTTGGGAATCAATGATGAGGGTGTTACTGCTGAAAGTGTTGACTCAGACTCAGAGAGTGATGATACTGGTTGTAACCAAACTGTTAATGCATGTGAGATTCCAAAAGAAAATCACATCATTACAAATGAACCAGTTTCATCATCTCAAATTGTTCCAATGAGAAGTGTTCATCATGTGAATAAGTCTGAGAAGAATGTTGTGAAGAAAGATCTTAATGTGCTTAAGAAAGATCTTGATTTGAATGATAAAAACGAACAATGTGACAAACCTGTCAAGGTGTTTTATCGGATGGAAGGATCCGATAAGATCATCTCTGACGAAGACTTTCCAATAAAAAATGCCAATTATGCTAAAATAGAAAAGATTTGGCAAGAAAGTACAATTTGGTTCCCAAAACATGAGAGAACAAATGAAATTCCACCAGCTTTGTTAAAGAAGTTGTATTTGGATGTTCCTCAAGAACCAAAGGTCCATGTCACAGAGTTTGTTAAACCCAAAAACAGAGCTAATGGTTACAATGAGCCTACTTACTCAAAAGGGCCACTTCCTGAGAGTTTAAGGAAGCAACAGTACAATGATCAATACCCTGTTAGATCATTTGCTCAACCAAATGCTCCAAATGTTTTTGAAGAGTACCGTGCGTGCTTTAAGTGTGGGGAACGTGGGCATTTACTTGCTCAGTGCCCATATGTAAGGCACAAGAGGCACGAGGTAGAAGTGAGGAATTCCATGAGGAAACCGATTGATCATTATGTGCCACCTCATAGGAGAGTTGTTCCTCAACAACCACAACCGTTTTATAATCATAACAATTTTCAAATGAGGAACACTCGTCCAATGCACTATGATAGAAGGAATCGGATTGCGATGGAAAACTCGTGGAGGAAGCCTGTGGTGAACACAACAGTTGAGAGGCAAAAGGTTCCACCAAAACCGATTGTCAAATCAAGTGTTGGACCTAAGTCTGTTAAATCAGATAAGGTTACCAAGAAAGTTACATTTGCTAACAATGTTCAGAAACCGACTGAGAACCCAAAGTCTCAGATTCGTATCCTGAAAAGGACTGAACAATCTTGGACACCCAATGGTACTCCAGGAGCCTCAACTTCAAAGGTTAATGAGAGAAAAGAAAATGTTTTGAACAATCAGAAAAAGATTGATCAAAAAGTTGTTGAAAATGTTTGTGATAATGTTACTGTGAAACCTGATGTTGAAAGACCCAAGACTCAGGCTTGGGTCCCCCGAAAGAACTAACTGATTTACTTTTTGTGTGCAGGGAGCTTCAGCTGGCCCTATTAGCAGTCTTTGGATTGTTGATAGTGGAGCTTCAGGCCACATGACAGGGGATCTTGCGTTGCTGTTTGACGTGAAGAACATCAATGGCGGATATGTAGCGTTTGCAGGAAACAAAGGTGGATATATCACAATGGAAGGAAGTGTGAGCAATGGGATAGTGAGTTTCGAGCGGATTTCGTATGTAAAGCAGATAGATTACAATCTGTTGAGTGTCAGTCAAATTTGTGACAAGAAATTTACTGTGCATTTTGATGACAAATCCTGCTATATTCTGAAACCGGGCTTTACAATTCCTAAAGAGTGGATAATGTTGAAGGCACCTCGCGTCAACAATCTTTACATTCTTGATATGTCCAAGGCAATGACATCACAGGGGCAAATAACATGCTTTTTGTCAAAGGCGACTGAGAAAGAATCGATAATGTGGCACCGAAGAATGGGGCACATTCATCTGAAGAAAATGAATCAACTTGTGAGGAATGGACTTGTCGATGGAGTAAACGTGAAACATTTCCATCTGAATGACAAGTGTGTGAGTTGTAAAAAGGGGAAGCAACACAAACAGTCCCATAAAGTGAAAAAGGTTAACTCTGTTGAGATGCCACTAGAGCGATTGCACATGGATCTTTTCGGACCGGTCAAGCGCCATAGTCATCTTGGAGAGCTTTATTGTTTAGTCGTCACTGACGATTACTCAAGATTTTCATGGGTGATGTGTTTGCAGAATAAAAGCGACACGTTTATAAATCTAAAAGTTCTGTTCACTCGATTGGAGAATCTCTACAATGTGAAGATAAAGAGAATTCGGAGTGACAATGGGACGGAGTTCAAAAATGCAAAGATGGATGAACTTTGTGAAAACAAAGGGATACATCATGAATATTCGGCTCCGTACACCCCTCAACAGAACGGTGTTGCTGAACGAAAGAATAGGACTCTAATTGAAGCGGCTAGAACTATGCTTGCTGATTCAAATCTTCCAGTAATGTTCTGGAATGAGGCGATTTATGCAGCAAATTACACACTAAATCGGGTTCTAACAGTGAAGAAGTTTGGAAAAACATCTTATGAGCTGTTACACCGAAGGAAGCCGAACTTAGAGTATCTAGAACCTTTTGGGGCGCCTTGCACCATGTTGAATCCAAGCGAGAAGTTTAGTCCTAAAGCCGAGGAGGGTTACTTTGTTGGATATGCAACCCCACTCAAACGGGTATACAACAAGCGAACTCGTCGTGTGGAAGACTGGGCTAACGTGGACGTTCAACGATATACTCAAAATATTCAAGGCACGGGTCCTGATTGGATGTTTGATTACAAAGATTTCTTTGAATCATTCAATCTAGATAGCTTGGTTGAAGAAGCTGTCATTCGACTACTTTACGAGTGTGAAAATGCAACAACTTCACCGTTGGTGCGTCCAATCACCGTGAACCCCCTACCAGCTTCTAATGATACCAACGCTCCTATACAAGAAGAAGAAATATTTCAAGAGGCTTCAACTTCATTAGACACTTCAGAATCTGAAGATGAACAATTTGAAGAAGCTATTCTTGATCAAGCTGAAGAACAGGAGGCACCGCCAGTGAACCCAACTCCAACTACTGATGTGGCTTCATCATCAAATACGGGTCATGATCTGGATGCTGTAGAGAACTTGACTGTTCAGACGGGAGTGCAAGTACCTGATTATCCGGAATCTCGGATTCATCGTATTCACCCACTGGAGCAAGTTATCGGTGATCCTGGAAGCAGTGTTATGACCAGAGGGCAGCTTAAAAGCGTTAATTCGCCAGAGAGTTTTGGTGCTTTAGCTTTATATGCCAAAATTCAACAATCTGGTAGTCAAAATGATTGGTCGTTTGCGTGTTATGTGTCGCAGGTAGAGCCAAGGACATACAAAGACGCTTTGAAGGATGATGCTTGGGTGGAAGCTATGCAGGAGGAGTTATTACAATTCCAGAAATTGGGAGTTTGGACGCTCACGGATTTGCCGCCGGATAGGAAGAAGATTGGCACCAAGTGGGTGTTTAAGTGTAAGAAGGATGATCGTGGGGTAATAGTTCGTAACAAAGCCAGATTGGTCGTGCAGGGATTCCATCAAATCGAAGGGATTGATTATAATGAAATCTATGCACCGGTAGCACGAATCGAAGCTATTCGGATGTTCCTCGCGTTTGCTTCTTATAAGAAATTCAAAGTTTACCAGATGGACGTGAAAAGTGCATTTCTGTACGGTAAAGTCAAGGAAGAGGTGTATGTCGGGCAGCCACCAGGCTTTGAGGACCCAATCCACCGGGATAAGGTCTACGTGTTGAACAAAGCTCTTTATGGCTTGCACCAGGCTCCGAGGCAGTGGTACGAGGAGCTGAGTACATACCTCATCACCAAAGGATTTAAGCGCGGCCTCGTCGATTGTACCCTCTTTACGAAAAAGACGGGAGATGACTTGCTTCTAGTACAGATATACGTTGATGATATAATATTTGGTTCAACTAACGAGCTTTTATGCAGGGAGTTCGAAACTGTCATGCAGGAAAAGTTCGAAATGAGCGCAATGGGGGAGATGCAGTTTTTCCTAGGCTTGCAGGTGGACCAAAGACCCGATGGGATCTTCATTCACCAGACGAAATATGTCTCCGACATCTTGAGCCGGTTCCAGATGGAGGACTCAAAGCCGATGGATACCCCGATTCAACCCAATCACGGGATTGGAGTGGACGCTAAGGGGGAGCTGACGGATCCTTTTACATATAGAGCAATCATCGGATCTCTGATGTATTTGACGGCGTCTCGACCAGATATTATGTACGCAACGTGTCTCTGTGCCCGTTATCAATCGAAGCCGAAACAAAGTCATCTGACGGCGGTCAAGCGTATCCTTAGATATCTGAAGGGTTGTCCCTCAAAAGGACTTTGGTACCCTAATGATGATAATTTTGATTTCATATCTTTTAGTGATGCAGATTGGGGCGGCTGTGACAAAGATAGCAAATCTACTACAGCAGGTTGCCAGTTTTTCGGGAGCAGGTTAATCACCTGGCAATGCAAGAAACAGACTTCCGTAGCACAATCTACCTGTGAAGCCGAGTACATTGCAGCCTCGAGTTGCTGTTCGCAAGTACTTTGGATTCAACAACAAATGGTGGATTACGGTTTGCAGTTTCTAAAAACTCCTATTTACTGTGACAACGAAGCCGCAATTGCATTAACTAAAAATTCGGAAAATCATTCTAAAGCGAAACACATCCGGATCAAATATCATTTTATCCGAGATTGTTACGCTAAGGAATTGATCGATATGATCAAAATACACACTGACTACCAACGTGCAGATCTGTTTACTAAAGCCTTTGACCGTTCACGCTTTGAATATCTTTTAAAAGTAAACAATATAAAGGAAAAACAGGACTAATCGGCACCTCGGTTTATCGCTTTTTAGTTTTTAGTTTTTATATTTTGCTAATTGGGAATTTCTCTTTGCTAATTGGGAATTTCTCTTTACTATCATAATCCTCAAAGAAGTTGATGCTTTCGAGGGGATTGTTTAATCCTCAAAGAAGTTGATGCTTTCGAGTGGATTGTTTCTTTCAAATTTTTGTTTTTGTTTTTCATAAAAATCTAAAATCCAAAAATATGTTCTTTATTTTAGGGGGAGCCTTTTTATCAGAAAAACCAAAAACAATATAAAATTCAAAAAGACCTAAAAATTAGAAAATCAAAAATGATTTCCTGGTAAAACAGAGGAAATGATAGTACATCAGTGGGAATCTGACACAGGCTAAAGAATTGTATAGTTTATGAGACGTGTGTTGACTACGTGTGATATGCTGATAGGCTTCGTAGAATAAATATTGCGTGCATTAGTGATACAAACATAACGAACTACGCGTTCGTGGCTGAACACCTCATGGGCATATGGTCTTAGTACCGTAATTTCGTTTGATAGGATTGCCAAAATCTGAGGTTTCGGGTCGTTATGTTATGGTTATCCGGGATATTCTGATAAACTTTTGTCGTATTGATTTACGGACCTAGTTTTATCAGAATATTTGCTAAAAGAGCTTAATTGCCAAAACCGGAAGTTACCGAATTGAGGAACTTTATGTTTTAATTGATCATAGATCATTATTACATCGTATTGATCATCTGATGCAAATCAGTGATTAATATCAGCCTCAACCTAGTGTATACGCACATGTTACTCTGCTGCATTCATTTGCTGACCTGTACACCTCTGTGCTATATACTTTGTAACTTTTACGGATAACTCTGGCATAATCACGCGTTACGACGAAGCTTTGTGCAATTACTTGATACGGGAGTATGTCGTGTGTGTGGGCACCACATCGTGTTAGTCTAATACACCTAACTCGTATCATTTTAAAGCATTGCGTAATTGTCTGCATGTGAGCTTACGTGGACCACAATATCAGCAATTGCCGTATCACATACTGTTTCTAATGATAATATTAAACAGAAAGATCAACGCTGTGATCAGATTTCTCAGAAAACTGATATGATCCTCTGACCGGATTTCACAAAATGTTTACTGCTTTCATTTTACTTTGATGCATTTTATTTTGTTGCAATTTACTTTTAATGTCAAAAAGATACAAAATCCAAAAAGATTTTAGGTGTGTTTTGATAAAATTTCAGAAAGGTCCAAAATTTTTGCATTTCTGCTTTATTTTTGATAACCGGGGATGCTTGATAGTCAATTTCTGAGATTTGACAACACCATCTGGGCTTTGTATCATTCTAAAAGTGAAAATTTGTGTTTTGGAAGCTTAACGGATTGAAAAATGTTGAACGGGATTCGAATTCGTGATTTGGCAAAATTTTCAGAATTTTCCATTTTACATTCGCCCCTTAAATGGGTCGAAGGTGGAAAATTTTCTACATTCGGGCTAAGGTAAACGGGCGAATGTGGATGTTTTTCTATAATCCACATTCGGGTGTAAACGTTTCACATTCGTGCCATTAAGTTGGGGCGAATGTGGAATTTTCCCACATTCGTCCATACCTAACGGGCGAATGTAGCCATTATAAGTACCCAGTTCACAGGTTCGACCATCACTTCAATTTTTTTTTTTCAAAATTTTTCTTCGTAACACCACCTTGTTGATTTTGATTTCCCTGCTTGTGCATTTTGTTCTCTAGTGTTCACTGATCATTTCTACATAAGTATTACAGGTAATGGACACAGATTGAAGACGGAATCGTTGATTTTCTAAACCGACCTAGGGTTTAGGGGTTTAGGGATTTTTAGTGTTTGTTAATGCTTTTTGTTGCTAGATTTTCATTCTATATCAGTTTTAGGGGGAGAGTATTAAAGGAATTAGGGTTCTAACATGGTTTAAAGTGTTGATTGATTGAATGAAAATTATAAACCCTAAATTCTATTGAAAACCGATATAAAATGAAAATTAGGGTAAATTGATGATAGACGATGCTTAGTCGGCTGTTTTAGATCAGATTTGAATCAAAATTAAGGGTTAACAACATGTTTTGAAAAATTTTAAATTTTAGGAATGAACAGGATCCACCTTCGGTTCATCGAAGTGGACGAAGGTGAATCAGTGTGGACGAAGGAAACCTTAAACGGACGAATGTATCATTTTCATCAAAATCCTTTTACATTCGACCAGAAATTTACACCTTCGGCCATAATATCTTACATTCGACCATATTGTTTGGGCGAATGTGAAATTCCAAAACCTAAAATTCTAAATTCTTGACAATTTCGTGTTTTAACGTTTTATTTTGATTTTACATTTCAGATGGCTGAAGAACAAGCAAATATTGAGATTCTTGTGGAGACTGCAGTGACTGATCCTATTCCAGAGACTGTACCAGAAGGAGAATCATCAAGCGGTACAAAATGGCCGTTTGAGAAGACTCATAACTGTTGTGCGTATCTTGGAGATGTGGAGAAGAATGTGGAGTTCACAGAGATTATTAAGTTTCTGAAGAGATGCAGAGTGGTTTATGCTTTGGCCACACCAACTATTATCTACAAGGATATAGTTGAGGACTTTTACAACAACGCCAAGTATGATTACTTTGATAATCAGACGATCATTAAAAGCAAAATTCAGGGAATGGAGATGTTTATCACTGAAGCAGATATCAGAGAAGCTCTCCAGATCCAGTTTGAAACAAGTGAGGATCCAAGGGAATTGTCATGGACTGAGCAGAAAGCCTGTTTCCTGAGGATGAAATACAAAGGACCGATCACTGATGGTTCTATGTACAAAGGGAAACTAGGAGTACAGTTTAAGTATTTTGCTCACGTCATTATACTTGTGTTTGGATGTGTTAGTGGGGGATACGATGTGATGAGGAAGAGTTTAAGCTCGTTAATGGTTGCATTGACTCTCAATAAACCATTTAACGTTGCTGGAATGATTTTAGATCATATGTTAGAGATGTTGAAGGGGTTGAAGCTTAAGAAGTTCATGCTTTATCCGAGATTCCTTATGATGATTTTTGATCACAAATATCCACACCTGAAGAAAGATCCAACACAGATACTGGTTATGGATCACATGAACATTAGAACCTTAGTGAGAATGAAAGGTTACAAAGGTGTGCCTGAAAATGAGAGACCACCTTACAGGAGGTTGTTTGGAGCCTTGGCTAGAGAGGATTACATGGATCCTGGAAAGAATACAGCGAGGCATCCTGGTAGTGATAGTGATAATGATGATCCATTAGTATATGCTGATGCAAGCACGAAGAGAAAGAGACAAGTTGTCAATCCCGGAGCCAAAGGGAAGGGTAAGGGAAAGACAGATCAGGGGAGTTCAAAACAACAAGCGGTGAGGAAGAAAACTACTGCTAAGAAGGGTACGAGTTTGGTAGATGAAGAGTCTGTTGATTCAGAGGAAACAGAAACTGAAGAACAGTGGGATTCGGATGCTGAAAATGTCCGGACTACCAAACAAAAGGCCACTTTGGTTGGTGAGTCTGAATCACTTAACAGATCGATTGAAGAAGCTAAGAAGAGCAAGCAATCTGTTGGTGCTGAAGATGAAGGGTTGACTATTAATTTGGATGAGTTGAATGAGGGTGAAACTGTTGTAGTGAATTTGCCCAAGCCCAAACACAAAACCATGGCCAAGAAGACTAGTACAAAGCAGCTGAGAGAGAAAGAATTGAACTTATTGTTGAAAGGAAAGAGATTACCTGAAGCTGGTACATCATCTAAACAATCTTCACCAGCAGCTAAGAAGCAAAAGACTAAGGAGGCTACACCATTACCAGTGGATCAATTTAATATTGCCCTGGATAATGTTCTTGACATGTTTACTAAGCCTCAGAAAGGAAAAGAAGTTGAGGTTGAGCCATCTAAGTCAAAGTCTAAATCGAAGAAAGTCACTGTGGATGATGATGTGATGAAGCAGGTGAATAAGAAGATGGACGACATGATGAAGATGCTAGTGGCTCAACAAGCAGAAATTGCCAGATTCAAGCAGAATGAAGAGAAAATGCTTCAGATTGTTGTAGCTTCTAAATCTAATCAGGATGAGATAGATGAGAAGGTAAAGAAGCTTGAAGCAAAGAATAAGAAACTTGAAGGAAAGTGTCTGAGAAACAAGAACAGATACAAGGCAATTAAAGAAGACAATAAAGAGTTGAGGGCTGAAAACAAACGCCTTAGTGATCTGATTGATAATCTGTACAACGTTGCACCCAAGTTGAAGGAGGGTGAGGAGGATACAGAGAAAGAGGTTGAACAGGTTGATTTTGAACCATCTGAATCTGATAAAGAGGAAGATGAGGATGATGAGGATGATGAGAATGAAGAATCGGATAAGAGTGATGATGAAGGTGATAATAATGATGATGATGATGATGCTGAAGGTTCAGGAAGTCAAAAGGAGGATGATAGTAGTAGTGATGATAATGATGGAGGAGATGATACTTCAAAGTTTACTTTTGAGAAGAGACCACCTTCAAAGAAGAAGAAAGACACAGGTGAGTCAAGTTCGAAGAAAAAGAGTGAGAATGTTGATGATGAGACTGTGTTCTGGAATGAGAAGGTGAGGTCCTTGTCTGATGATGCAAAACAAATATACAAGGACATGTTAGAGAAAAGAGAATGGACCATTGAGTTCACAGGTCGTTTTGCTGAAATATTCCAAACTGATGACATGCGATATGAATTGGAATATAACGATCCTGATTTGGAAGAGGGGGAAGTACCTGCATCTGTGGCAAAGGAGATTTTAGATGGGCTTGCACAGAGGGTAGGGAAAACGTTTGAAGAATTCATTGTTGATGAGTCGATTCCACATATTCCTGAAAAGGATGTTGGAAGTCACTCAGATGACAAAGAAACCCCTGAATTTGAAGAAGTTGAGATAGAGGATATTACACGTGAGGAATATCCACAGTACTTCAGACAAACTGATGAAGATGTGATATTTCCTGATTTTACTGAAAGACATAATACGTCTGCTAAAAGAAAGGCAAAGAAGAGGAGTGCTGAGTTTGTAGAGAAAGTGCTTGGAGCTGATTTGCCAGAATCTTCAAAGAAATCTGATGAGTTGAAGGAGTATTTGAAGAAATTAAGATTGATGGATGAAAACCGACCGAAGCCTGAAGCTCAAGGAAACTTCTATAGGTTTCATAATGCGAAGTTCAGAGGCAGAGCTCTCGGGTGGACATACTTAGGCAGGCTGAAGTGTTTAGCTGCTAAGTGGGAATCTGGAATCTTGTACTTTTACAGATTCATTGATTTGCTTACTCTACCGTACTGGGCGGTTAGAGATTTATGCAGATTCCAAATGTCTGGTGCTTCAGTGAATAATTCGCACGTCGGTTGGTGTGCAGACAAATTGGTTTGGGAGAGTAGAACTAAGTGGAACAGATTTAAACCACAATATCCCCGGAGGAAAGTTCACAGGGATATTGATCCCAGAACCAAGTTGAAAAGGGTTACCTTGATTTATAAGGCACCTGAAGTTATGAGGAAGATACCTTTAATGCCTATGCCTCAACACTTCAGTGCTGACTTCATTTTCTGGTATTATGATTGGAGGAAGGCAGAAGCAGTGATCGTGTTGAGAGATGGAAAGGACAAATACAAGCATGTTCATGTATTTGATCCTATGTGGCTGATAAATTGCACCTTCGAAGACATCATCATGCTTTTCTATAATCCGATTCATCATGAGCCAAACGATGCAGATCAAGCAAGGAAATACACACAAGTTGTGGGTGTTTGCTTTGCTTATGACATTAATGCTGGAAGTAATTTGGAGGGAAAGCTTGGCAAGAAGGTGAAGATGGCTAATGTGTCAAAGCCGGTAAAGAGAAAATTAGAGCCTGAGATGACGAAAGAACAAAAGAGTATACTCAGAATCAAGCTGCTGAATAAAGCCATGGATGAAGATAGAAAACGATCTAATCAATAGTCGAGGGGGAGTTTGTAGATGCCGTTTTGCGACTAATGATTAGATGTTAACATGTGTTAGGGGCGAAGGTAGTTTTATAGAGGACGAATCTGGAACAGACTGATCAGAAGAACACATTCGACCACATGAAGTGGGCGAATGTGGAAGTGACCTACATTCGACCAATGAGAAGGGGCGAATGTGCAGGTGTTATAAATAGATTTTGGGTTTTTGTAATGGATAACGAGTCATTCAGAGTGTGTGTTTTAGGTGTGTGTTCCAGAGAGTGTTGAGAGTGTTATTTTGTATTCTAGATTAACTGTAATCAATCTGTAAGCAATTATTTGGAAAAGTTAATCTATGAAAAGCTTTTAAAATGACTTTGATTGTGTTTTGATTGAGTTTATATCAGTTTGTTCTAAGCTAGGGTTTCCGCACCTGGTTTAGCAACTTGTATGATCATATAATCCTGTTTTTGTTGTCAAATTCATCCTCTACAAGATTATTAGAATGTTTAAGGTTGGCCAATAACATAACACCATAACTCACGAAAGCGTCCCCTACTCTCTCTCAATTACGTTCATCAAGAACACCTAAAACCATCAGAACGGTACACCCTAAGAGGAACTTCACCAAACTCAGAAGACGTCAATGTCCAATATAAACTATGCATTAGTTGTTGAACTAACTAACTTATCAAGTACTAATATTTATTAGGTTTTCCATTATATACATGCAGAACTTATCAAGGAAACATGTTTTGACTAATCAAGAATGAAATGCGCTCGGGATGAGGATTTCTTAGATAAAGAATGATGAACCATTCTTATATAAATGTGTGACATGTTTTGAAAGATCAACCAAAGTGGAAAGGAACACGTCGTATCTATAGTACCAATGGACTGAATAGAACAAAGATATATGCTATAGCTGAATACACCACTTCTGCTTTGGGCACTCAAACAACTATATTCAACCTCAGCAATGACGCTTCGATGTATATTGTGGATTGAGGAGTCTTTGTTAATGAATCAAAAGCTGATGTAGATAAGTTAACTCATCCAGTGGAAACTAAGAATGTGGATGCGTTAACTTAATTATCACAAGGCAAAAGAAAAATCGAGGTCCCTGAGGAACTTACGACAACATTTCAAGAAAGGCACGTTCATTGCGATGATTCTATGGCTAAATGAACACTTTACTTGAACTAAAAGAAAAATGAATCCCCTTCCCGGATACAATCTAAATGAACCCCGAACAATAAGACAAAGAACTAATGCTTCCATTAAGACATCAGTAAGTGTGGTATTGTTTCTTATCAAACAAGAAATTGACTCACTTGGTTTTTATCAGAATAAAAGGCGAAAACAATGAAACGGACTTTGGATGTTTATCTTATATGATATGAATCAGTAAACGAACACACAAAGACAAACAAAATCACTTGGACTTTATTAAACTTATTCAAAGGAAAGGTTTACAAAGACTCTCTTTAGGACTCACACATGACCAACAAAATGCAAATGAAAGAGCTGGCTTGAACATGGGGAGACTAAGGTATTTATACTAAGTCTTAGTCTCCCTTATGTCTTAGTCTCTTGGCCTAGGGATACTGAGGCTTAGTCTCCCTATCCTGGAAATTACAGTTTTGCCACTAGGTATGGTTGATGATGCTTTTACCAAAATGAATTATGCCAAGTTCTCCTCTGGAGAGGAAGCTCATTTTGCTCTTATGGCTATGACAGACTCGACTAACTCGGTAAGTTCTAACTCACTTCCTAAATGCAATGATTGTGTTACTTTGCTTGGTATGTGTGATAGACTTGAAAATGAAAAATGTGAGCTTGAGATATGACTTAGACAATGCTAAAACTGTCATTGAGACTTTTCGTAAAAATGAAAAAACTTTATACAAAACTTTGGAAAATTATAAGAAAGATGTTTCAGAATTAACAAAAACCCTTTCAAATAAACAAATTGCCATAAACAACTACATCAATGAGATTGAAGAAACTAAACTTGAAATGGCAAAAATCAAATGTTTTTCTGAGAAGGTAAACAAGAAACTTGAGAGTTATCTCAATGTGGCCTATGTTTTGGACCACATTGTAGAAGAACCAAGCAAGGAAAACATTCATTCCAGTGTCAGTTACAAATCTGTTCCATCCCCGGTGTTGTTTGAGAATCACAACCTTGATGCTGTGACACTAGAGAGTTCAGATAATTCTACTTCCACATCAGAAAACACATCTAACACCTCTAGTGTGGGAGATCCGAATTCTGATGTGCGACCGATACTGGGTGTGAATGATGAGAATGTGGTAGCAGAAACAGATGATTCTGATTCGGAGGATAATGAACCCAAAAAGAATGATAACATTCCTTTGGAAAATAATATTGAGTGTGATCATTTACCTAAGGTTTAGATTCTTCCTGGGGCTGAAACTAAGCCGAATCCATCAGTAAAGAAAACTGATGAGACAAAATCAGATGACAAACCAGTTAAAGTATTTTATCGGATGCAAGAATCCAATCAAAATTTTGCTGATTCTGAATATCCCATACAATTTGTCAACAATTCCAAAATTGGTAAATTTTGGCAAGAAAGCACAATCTGGTTTCCTAAATCTGAAAGAACAAATGATTTTCCACCGGACTTGATAAAGAAATTGTATGGTGATGATTCTAAAAAGGCAAAAATCCATGTGACTGAGTTTGTTAAACCGGTAAATCAAGTGAATGCTTTTGTGGAACCGGCTTACTCTTTGGAGCCTGCTCCTGAGAGTTTAAGGCGTAAGTGTATTGATGATCAATATCTGGTTAACACATTTGCACATCATCATGAGAAAAATAAGTTTGAAGAATACTGTGCCTGTTTCAAATGTGGGGAACGAGGGCATTACTTGCTCACTGTCCATATGTGTGACATAAGAGGCATGAGGTTGAGTTTATGCAAAACCAAAAGGAATTCGAGTGTTGTTTATCCTCAAAGACAATTTTATCCTCAAAAACAGTTTTATCAACAAAGATGGAACCAACCGATTGTCTATGACAATCACAATCGGATTGCTATGGAAAAGAAACTGAAGAAGCCTATGGTGAACACAGTGAATGATAAGCAAAAGGTTTATCCTAAACCACCTGCTAAGTCAATCACTGGACCTTTGTCTGTTAAATCAGACAAGGTAACTAAGAATGTTCCCCCAAAAATCGTTTCAAAGAAATCTGAGGAGGTTAAATCTAAACCTCAAACACAAATTCGTATATTGAAATGATCGGAGCAATCTTGGACACCTAAGGGTTCTACAGGTGCTTCCAGCTCAACTTCAAAAGAATTGGTGGAAGCGGTTCCTAAAATGAAAGTTTTGGAGAAACCGATTGCTGTTAAGGCTTGGGTCCCTCATAAAAACTAATCATTTGTTGATTGGTGGAGGGGGTTCCAGCTGGCCCTGTTAGTAGTCTTTGGATTGTTGACAGTGGAGCTTCCAGGCACATGACAAGGGATATGACACTCCTATTCGATATAAAGAACATAAATGGAGGTTATGTTGCGTTTGCTGGAAACAAAGGAGGACACATTACGATGGAAGGGAGTGTGAGCAATGGGATTGTCAGTTTCGAGAAGATTTCGTATGTGAAACAGGTCGATTATAATCTTTTGAGTGTGTCTCAGATTTGTAATAAAAGGTTCTCTGTGCATTTTGATGATAAGTCGTGTTACATCCTTAAGCCTGGTTTTGAAATACCAAAAGAGTGGATTATGTTGAAGGCTCTGAGAGTGAACCCTTGTCTATTCTTGACATGAGCGAAGCCACTACAACACATGGCCAAGTGACGTGTTTTCTATCGAAGGCTACTGAAAAAAAATCTATCATGTGGCATAGAAGAATGGGGCATATTCATTTGAGAAAGATGAATAATTTGGTAAAGAATGGGCTAGTTGAAGGAGTTAATGTGAAGCATTTCCACTTGAATGACAAATGTGTTTCATGCAAGAAAGGAAAACAGCACAAACTTTCCCACCGACCCAAGAAAGTTAACTCTGTTAGGATTCCGCTTGAACGCCTACATATGGACTTCTTTGGACCAGTGAAGCACAAAAGCATCAACGGAGATCTATACTGTCTTGTGGTGACTGACGATTATTCTAGATTTTCGTGGGTGATGTGCATGCAACAAAAGAGCGAAACATTCAACAATTTGAAGATTCTGTTTACCCATTTGGAGAACATTTATGGATTGAAGATCAAAAGAATCAGAAGTGACAACGGGACAGAGTTTAATAATTCGATGATGGATGCATTGTGTGAAGAAAAAGGAATTCATCATGAATACAATGCGCCATACACTCCACAACAGAATGGTGTTGCAGAGAGGAAAAACAGGACTCTAATTGAAGCGGCTAGGACAATGCTTGCAGATTCTAATCTTCCGGTTATTTTCTGGATTGAAGCTATTCATTGAGCTAGTTATACACTGAACCGTGATGCTAAGGGGGAGCTCGTTGTCCCCTACATTTATAGAGCCATCGTCGGATCATTGATGTATATGACCACTTCCCGCCCAGATATAATGTTTGCTACATGTCTTTGCGCAAGATACCAGTCGAAGCCGAAACAATCTCACCTTACTGCAGTGAAACGAATCCTACGTTATCTAAAGGGATGTTTATGGTACCCTAGTGATGATAACTTTGATCTCATTGCTTTTAGTGATGCAGATTTCGGAGGCTGTGATATTGACGCTAAATCCACAACGACTGGATGTCAATTTCTGCGGAGCAGGCTAATAACCTAGCAATGCAAGAAGCAGACATCAGTTGCACTTTCAACCTATGAATTTGAATATGTGGTGGCCTCGAGTTGCTATTCACAAGTGCATTGGATTCAACAATAGATGCGTGACTACGGTTTGCAATTTCTTAAAACCCCTGTGTGGGAACCACAAGTGAGTTAGTTATTAATACACCTTAAGCGTATCATTTTAAAGCACTGCATAACGGTTTGCATGTGAGCTTATGTGGACAACAATACCAGCAGTTGCCAAGATCCACAGTTAGTAAAGTTAAAATGCAACAGAACAACGGTGTGACTAGATTTCTCATAACCTGATATGATCCTCTTACCGGAAAATCACAAAAAGGTTACTGCTTTCTGTTTTATTTTCTTCATATATGCAAAACTCAAAAAGATTTTTGGTGTGTTTTAACATAAACTTCAGAAAATCCAAAAGATTTTGCAGTTCTACGTTATTTTCGATAACCGATGTTGGATGATGATCATTTTCTGGAAGTTTGACAAACCAATCAGAGTTTTGTATCACAAAATCAAAAGTTTGAAAGATTGAAAGTTTAAATGATTGAAATTGACAAAATGTGGACCGAATTGGACATTTTGGTAAAAATCAAATTTTCAAAATTTTTATTTGCGCTTTCGTTAGGTCGAATGAAACTAGGGCTGGCATATCGTGTCAGACGCGACACGATAAGACACGACACGATAAGACACGATGACCTGAATGGCTAGACACGAACACGACACGATAACTAATCGTGTCGTTTTTTCTAAACACGAACAAGAACTTAATTTTAACAGGTTAACACGATAATACACGATAAGACACGATAAGAAAAAAAAAAGAAAAAAAAACCCTCATCAAGCTCAACAGGCTCCGAATCCAACAACCATCGAACCCGAAACACAACCCATGACAACAGGCTACGAATCCAACACCAACGAACCTACCATCGGTCACAGATCCGAAGTCGACTAATAACTCGCCCACATCATCGACTAATAACTCGCCCACATCGGCCCTGTTACTGCTGTTGGTGGTTTTAATGTGTGTGTGGTGAAGAGAGTAGGGTAAGAGATGAGGAGGAGATAAGGTGTATTGATAAAGAAGGTGTTGGAAAGGTATGTTCGCCATGGAGCCGGTGGAAGGCGCTTGTGAAGTTGGGAGGTGTGAATTGTGATAATACCCTAGAAGATACTTTAGGGTTAAAAAATTGTGTACCACTACCTACCAACTAAAGTTTAAAAATTGTATATCATCAAGAGATGTTCATGCCTTACACTAACCCACCACTTTTCTATTTTTTTAATTATCATCGTGAGAGACATGATTACAGATGACCCACCATATTTTTTTAATTATAAACTAAACAGGTCTATAACGGGTCTTAACAGGTTAATAGGTATTAACGTGTCGACCTGTTTAAGACACGAAACCTGTCAAGGTTAAACACGAAACCTGTTAAGAACAGGCAGGTTCGTGTTGTGTTGTGTTGTGTTATCGTGTTCGTGTCTGAAATTGCCAGCCCTAAATGAAACTTGGTAAATTTAAAAAATTTCCTTCGAACCAACACAATTTTGATTCGGGATTTTGCTAGCACGAACCAACTTTTGTGATGTTCATTTGACCTCGTAGAGGGTCGAACCAGTGATCCTATAAATAACCTGATGTTCCATTCGACCCCTCACTTTCATTCGAATACACTGTTACTCAGATCAATCCTCCCTATACAGGACATTTCGAAATTGATTTTTAGACTTCATTATCTTGTTCCTTGTATAAGCAGGTATTCATCTATGTAATTTGTAGGATTTTTTACTGTGATTTCGATTGGAAATTGGGGTTTTTTAGTTGAAACCCTAACCAGATCAATGAACATAATTTTGATGATTGATAACACAATTTGATCATTCAGATCATCTAATCGTTTGTTTTAGGGGGAGAATCGATCAAAAATTAGGGTTTAAATCAGTTAATTAACAATTTGAAACTTTAGAACCCTAATTTTATATAAAAACAATCGATTAGGATGTATTTGTTGAAATTGATGGAAAATTAGTATTAGTCGAAGTTATTAGAAGATTTTGGACAAAAACAGATTAAATCAAAGATTTAAAAATTTGAATAAGAACAGGTTCATTCGACCCCTCAATAAGGTCGAACGGAAAGTTTTTTAATTGATTCATGCCAATAGGTTTTGGTTCGGGACCTCGATAGGTCGAACCCAAATTGAAATGACCAAATTTTTAAAAATTGTCGTTTTTGTTTAATTGTCTAATGTGTTTGATTGTTTGTTTTGAACAGATAAGAAATGGTAGAATCTAGAGCACCAGAAGAGCTTGTTTTTCAGAAGAAACATAACTGTTGTGCATTCATCGGGGAAGTAGAAGACACATACGGAGAATTCCAAGGGATAATTGAGTTTTTACAAAGATCTCGGATTGTTTATGCCATTGCCCAACCCAACACTATTTACAAGGATCATCAGAAGGAATTTTGGGAGAATGTAGCAATGGATTTCTTTGATGGCAAAATAGTTATCCATAGCAAGATTTTCAAGGAAATGTCATTCTTGTTGGTGAAGACGATTTTAGGAAAGCTTTGAAGTGAACTGATTCTGAAACAGATCCAGTTACACTACCATGGACTGTACAAAGAGTATGCTTTCTCAGGATGAAGTATTTGGGAAAGATTTCTGACTGCCAACTGTTTAAGGTGAATGTGTCTCCAGCATTCAAATATTTGATTCATGTGATTCTACATGTGTTTGGTCCTATCAGAGGTGGTTTTTGACGTGCTTAGGGACACTACATGTTCTATGGTGGTAGCTTTGATACTGAACAAGCCTTTCAATGTGTCTGGGATATTGTTTAAACACATGAAGAAATTCTTTGATGGAACGAAGACGGATAAATTCCTCATGTACCCTAGGTTTTTGCAGATGATTTTTTATGAGAAAATACCTAATCTGGTCAAAGATTCCAAGCAGATCATCAATCAAGAACACATGGACGTGATGACTCTGAACAGGATGAGGTCTTACAAAGGAAAAGAAAAGAAACCTCCTACGAGGAGATTGTTTGGACATCTTATTAATCCTGGATTTAAAGCTCCAGATCATGATGGGTGGAGGCACAAAGAGAGTGATTCAGATTCTGATTCACCTCTTGTTCCTGTTTTGAAAGGTGAAAAGGTAAAGCGCCAAGTCGTACAGAAGGGTGCTAAGTCTAAGAAGAAAGGGAAACAGATTGAAGGTTCATCTGCTAGTGCAAAGAAAAAAGGAAAGAAAAAGACGTTGTTGATCGATGAGGACACCGAGACTGAGGAAGAGTGGGTGTCTGAGGATTCTGATGAGGAAGCGAATCCTAAGGCCACTAGTGATTCTGCTGTTCCTGATCCAGTTGATGAGTTAGTCGTTGAACAACTTGGTAGAGGTTATGTAGAAGTGAATGAGAATTTAATTATTGAAGAAGAAGCTGATTTTGCTGGATCTCCAATAGCTCCTAAGTCTACAAAACGTGGTAGAATTAAGACTATGTGTAAGAAGGAAACGAAGAGATCAAAGAGACAAAAGGGGATGGATTTATTTCTAAAAGGAAAGAAGGTACCTGAAGCTTCATCTGAACAAACCACAAGCAAATCTCCGAGCAAAGAACTCCAGACTAAGAAGAGGAAAACGATTGAAGAAGTGGTGATTGCAAAGAAAACCACAGAATCTACAACACAATTGAACCTAGATTCAATTTCTAAATCATTGAAAAGTATTTTGTCCAACTTAAACAAACCCACATCATCTTCAAAACCTCAAACCAAAACTGGTTCACAACCCTCTATGACAGTTTCTGAAGATGTAATGAACTTGGTAAATCAGCATATGTCAAAGATGATGAAGTTCTTTACAAAGAATGAGAATGAGATCAAGCAGATGAAGAAAAATGAGAAAGATATGCTTGAAATTGTGATAAAGTCTAAGGAGAGACAAGACAAGTTAGAAGAGGAAGTAACTAGCTTGCAGATTGAGAATTCTGAACTAAAATTGTCAAGCAAGAAGAACGAGAAAAGGATTGTGGCTGTAGAAAAGGAGAATGCTAAATTGAGAAAGATAATAGATAATTTGTATCAGATAGCACCACAGTTGAAAGGTGCTGATGATGAGGATGATGAAGAAGATGAGGGAGAAGAAAAGGAAGAAGAAAAGTTGGATTATAGTGGAACTGATGATGATGATAATGATTTGGTTGGTGATGATGGAAACGATAAAGATAAGGATGCTCAAGGATCAACAAACTCTGATGATAATGATGTTGATAAATATTCATATGAAGCTAGAGATAAGGGAAAGAAAGATAAATCAGCAGGATCAAGCTTAGGTCAAGGAAAAGGTGAAATGACTGAGGCTGACAAACAAAGATTGCTGAAGATGTTGAAGAAAGGTTATGTCTCGACCAGATTCATTGCAAGATTCAGGGATATATTTGTTAATGATAATATGAGATATTGTATTGAATATCCTGAACCTGAACTTGAGGATGGTGAAGTTAGTACTAAGATTGCAAGAGAAATACTTGAAGGTGTGGCACAACAAATTGGTATAACATTTGAAGAGTTAATACAAAGGAAAGAGATTCCTGAGTTACCAGTTGTTGAACCAGGACATCATTCAGATGATTCAAACGTGGATTTTCATGAGGTGGTGATTGAGGATATCTCAAATAAAGAATATCCTGATTATTATAATGCAAAAGAAAATATGAGTATCCCGTTTGTTGATGATTCTGTCCAGAAAGAATCAGAGAAGGTAGCAGATGAGAAAGGCAAGAAGATTGTTGATGAATTTCTATCCGATGAAGGAGAAAAAGCTAATGTAAATAAGAAGTCTGATGCTTTAATGAACTATCTCAGAAGGTTACGAGAAGCAGATGAAAGTAGACCGAAACCACCAATTCAGGGAGATTTCTATTGCTATCATAATCAATCGTTCAAAGACAGAGCAATAGCATGGAAATTCTTTCCTCAGCGTAGATGTATCGGTATCAAGTGGGAACGAGGGATTCTGTATTTTAGTCACTTTCACGATATCAGAACTCTTCCTTATTGGGGCCGTGCGAGATATTTGTAGACATAAGCTGGTTGGTGCGTTTGGATTGATTGAATATATGGCTAACAAGATGACGAGAGAGAGCTTGACGAAATAGGATATGTTTAAGCCACAGTATCCTAAGCGTATCGTTCACAAGAAGATCAATCCTGATAATAAACATCCTTATGTGACATTGAAGTATAAGCCGCCGACGTGTATGAAGAAAATACCATTAATGCCTATGGAACAAGATTGGAATAAGAATTTCGCTTTCTGGTATTACGATTGGGGTGCGTCAGAAGCAGTGATTGTGTTAGATAATGAGGACAAGAAGAAGTTGTGCAGGAAATTGAGGATTTTTGATCCGATGTGGTTGCCAAAACCTGTCGAAGAATGATATTGAAACATTGCATTTCAATCTGATTCACTTTGATGCACTTGACACTGAACAAGCATGGAGATTTCAAAGAGTTGTCAAGTTTTGATAGGTATTTCAGATAAATGCAGGATGTGATTATAACGGGTTGCTTGGAAGACGTGCTTTGACAGGGCCGACCCTGAGCATGGTCCGGGTGGTCACCGGCTCAGGGCCCGACCCTAAAACGGGCCCGAACTTTTTTTAAAAATATACATATATATATATATATTACATTCTATATTTAGGATATTTATTTGTATTTTATACATTAAAGTCTTGTTAGTGGAGTTGGAAAAACCATGCTAATTTAATGTAGAGGTCCTAAGTTCAATCCTTGGCTCTAGCACCATATTAAATTTTTTTTCAATTCATTCCCCTTTACAAAATTTTGGTGGCCCAAATCTTTTTTTTCGCCCGAGGCCCAAATTTTTTTTAGTGTTCTCAGAGACGGCCTTGTGCTTTGAAGCTAAAGAAGCCTATTCAAACTAAAGCTGCTGGAAAGACGAAGAAGGCTAAACAATGATGAAGAGTGTTGAAAGAGATAACGTAAAATAATCCGAGCTACAAATAAGGGGGAGTTTGTAGATGTATATGTCATATATGTGTCTGTAGCTTTCGAATTACAAATAACAAGATTGAAGAAGATTTGAAGATTACAAGATTTTGTTGGATTGGTTCGGGTCATCGTGGGTTCGAACCAGTTTCCAAAGGGTCAAACGAGTTGTATTATTGTTGATTCGAACTTGTGCAAGGTCGAACAAGTTGATTTGACCTCATGTAAGGTTGAATGAGTTTTTCTATATATAGGTGTTAGGTAGTGACGGTTATTATGTTAGTTGGTCAGTTGTGTGTGAGTCCTATAGAGTTCATTTTCACCTTTAAGTGTGTGTTTTGATCAACATCAACCTGTAAACGTTTATTTGATATAAAGTTAATGAAAACATGTTTGAAATGATTTCTATCGTGTTTTGATTACGTTTTTTTATCATTTTGCATGATATTCAGGGTTTCCGCACCTGATACGTCAACACTCGTGTGATCTTATTGTATCTTTGTTGAAATCTGATCCTACAGGACCAAACCGTATTCTAGATAATACACAGCGTACCTTGCTCCACGGCTTCATGCTGCTAAGTCATGGCCTACCACATGTTCGTCTCTCGCTCCCACCTTCAAAACTCCTATTCCAAACATTGTTTTTTTCTTTCCTTATATTCTGATGTGTTTTTATGTAACAGGCCGTGTAGACAATGTGTATAGAGACCGCAACCTCATCTGTACTTTTCAGCCACCACAGGAGTATGAAGAGAAAGCCGAAGCTACTGCTTAAGTGAGCTATGAATCGCCATATTTGCTTCAAGGTTCATGTCAGTTAACGTAAATGGGAATTAATGATCTGTATTACTGAGTTTACAATTGGTATGTTTTCTACTTTTATCATTTTTATTAAGTCATATTAGATTTTTCAACCCCAAGATACTCTCAAAATAATCAGCTAGTAAATATAAATATAAATATAGCTATAGCTATAGATATAGGTAGCCCACTTTATTTTTATTTTTATTCACGTCAGCTCAAAACATTTCGAGAATTTTCAGAGACGTTCATGATTATGTTTGCCGTTCAAAAAAATGATTATGTTTCGTAGTAATTATTAATCTCTTATTACATGGGACATAAAACATTTGAAACCCTAAACTTTAAGAGTCTAAAACAACAAAATATTCGCCAACGTTAGCTATTGCTCATGTTACATTTAATGATCTTCACTTATTGGTTACATCCATGTCCAATGGGACATATGAAGCCCATAGTCATACACTTAAAGCTCCAACCTTTTCATTTGGAAGTTTTGACTGTTCTTGGAGATCGACCACCTTTCTTTCTTGAGAAAATCCCACCTAGTGAAGGAATTATGGTTTTTTTCAAGCCTTTCTTCTTGTGTGAAGATGGGCTTGTTTCTTGCATTTTGGGTGCTTCAGCCATTAACTTGGTTAAAGAAGTAGGGCTAGCAAACTTTACCGATCTCTTCTTCTCAAACATGGCGTACTCGTCGTCGTCATCATCATCGCTTTCTTCCTTCTCCGGATGATTTACTTCGACTTTTAGCGTATTTTCTATGCATTTGATCTCTTCTATCTCCTTATCAATCGGGGAATATTGTTTTGGATAATAGGGTTGTTCTCGTTTAGACTTGAGTTGTTTTAGCTCGGACTTGGTTTCTTCAAGTTCTTGTTTGAGTGAGGCGAGGTAATAGGCCATGCATGTTTCCTCCTCTTTTGCTTTCTCTAGTGTTTGTTTTGTCGATTCGAGCTCTGCGGCTATTGCTCCGAATTTTGTTCGGTATTCATGGTTATTTTCTCCTTCGATGACCGCGGTCTACAAAGATATTTAACATGTTTAGTATAAGTTTAGATGCGTATAATCACATATTAAGTGCCAAATTTGAGTAACTATTGAAAGCATATTCTTTGTATTAATTGTTGTACAATAAACTTGAGATGTAAATGCATATATATAGTCATGAGTTATGGCCATGCAAATGCACTTGTAAGAGAAGAAAATATACCAAACATGCATCAAGTGCAATCATCAACAAAGTTTTTTGTTTTTTATGTAGATTGGATAATTTTTTATTTTCTTTTCTAGTTAATTTTTTAAACTTTTATTGATTCTAGGTAATCCGCTAGTGTTTAACTAGCTAATGTAAATAGTGTTTATGATGATCCGCTAGTTGAATAATTAGCAGACGCTCTATTCTCAGGGTTTGTGACAAGTTGACAAATATGTATTGACTTTTTTTAACATAAGCACTATTTTGCATCAGGTAGTTAACTAGCGAATAGCGATACTCATAAACACTATTCGCATCCACTAATTCAATTAGAGAATCACCTAGAATCGAAACAAGTTCCAAACATTGACTAGAAACCATGAAAAGTAATTACTCTAATTAACCACTAAAGAAAAAAAAAAACCCTCAACAAACACAAAGTTACTTTGGTTTTGTATCAATTAGTTTACATAACAATCCCATATTAACTGATTATCAAAAAACCTTGCAAGTACATATACTTTGGCTAAGACTGGCCTAAAGACATCATGTAAGAATACTCAAATTAGAAGGAAAGCAAATTAACCTGTTTGAGCTTCTGGCCGACATAGACCTCTTCGGCCAAGACTTTCTCTCCGAACAACATAACAGCCTCTTTAACCGACTTGAAAGGCCGTCGCATATCGATCTCCACCCGTCCTCGAACCACCAATCCTTCCACCATCTCCATCGATCAAATTTTACAAAAACCCTAATCTTAAAACTTAAAAACACGTGCATGCAATGAAAGGTGTAATGGAGTTATGAAAGATTATATAATAGAGAGATAGAGTTGAATGAAAAAGAGGGTACATATTATCTTTGCGTCCACTTCACTATAGGATTCTGTTAATGGAGGGTGATGTTTTTAGTTAGGTGGTTGCACCGTCTTATTCCGTTTTTAATCCTTAATTTCTACCACCATCCCCTACGTACCATACCATCACTCCCAAAACAAATACCATACTAGTGGAGGACATTTTATATATAAAGTTTGCTCTCATAAATTAGATTTTTATTTAAAAAGTGTAAGAAATCATCATAGAGGGATGTTAGGTGTCTAAAACTATTTTAGAGAAAAAAAAAACGAATTATGCCATGTTTGGTATGTTTTGCAAGGAGTTTAAGAGCTTTTAAGAGCTTCAAGCTTTAAGAAAAAACCCATACTTAATAAAAAGCTTTGTTTGGTTGAAAAAACTTGAAGCTTTTAGGTTAGGAGAAAAAACTCTATATTAAAAAGCAAGTAGTACTAGCGTTTAAGAAAAAACTCTTACTAGCTACAAGCTTTTAATAAATAAATGACACAAATACTCATTCTATTATAAAAATAAAATAAAAACATTTTTTACAAACTATTAATTATGTTCATTTTGGTCATTTTATACATTTTATTAAAAGCTCAAACTACTCTGCCAAACATCAAAATATATTTAAAAAGCTCTCAGCTATCAGCCATTAGCTAGTTTTGCCAAACATACCCGTTATCTTGTCCTAAAAGACATATGTAGTGGAAAACTTCATTTTCACGCCCCTCTCCAAATTGAGAGATTTGATTGGTTATTTATTTTCACGCCCGGCCCTCTCTCTTTTTGATCCAGTGTTATCATTTTCAACGCCAAACAACAAATTTGAAGAAAAACACCTTAGGGGTGATGTTCCGGGGGCTAGAAAACGCCCAAATTCTTTGTCACTACGGGTGTTCTAATCTAAAGAACCATCCATACAACGGTTACGGATGACACCATGGTATATAATACTTGTAGCTAGTTGTATTGAAAGATAGATCAATGTAGCTATACTTGGACGTACGTGCCCCACTATATTTTTTAATTGTCTTTTCTTGTGACTTTGACCTTTCTCCTATCCCCACTTTAACCTTTTCCAATAAACCCATCAATATTTTGGTTTAAATTTAGGTGAAATTTGCCTTTGAACTAACTAATTTGCCATCAAGACTATTTGATATGATGGTCTTGTTTTCTTGTGTTAATTACTTAAAAAGATTATTATAAAATAGCTATTAGTTAGATTTATTTGTATTTATCACGCCTCTATAATAATAACTAGTGTTTAAGTTACTCGCGCTTCGTTGCGGGAACTCCTGTTACGTTGAGGGTTTGGTACACGGTAAAGATCGCGCCTCGCTGTGGCAGCTCCTGTTGCGTTGAGAGTTTGGTGGACATTAATTCTATTACCCCGCGTTTCGCGACGGGAGCTCCTGTTGCGTTGAGGGTTTGGTGGACGTTAAAGATTGTGTGTCATCGTGGGAGCTCTTGTTATGTGGAGGGTTTTGTTGACATAAAAGATAATATTATGTGACTGTTACTCTCACGTGGGCTTAAAAAAAAGTACTCGCGGCTAAAAGCTAAAAGTTTGGTGGTCAAAGTTTGAAATCCTAAAAGCTAAAGGTTTGGTGGTCAAAGTTTGAAATCCTAAAAGCTAAAGGTTTGGTGGTCAAAGTTTCAAATCCTAATTAAAAGCTCAAAGTTTGGTGGTCAAATTGGGAAAAAAGAACGTACATAGGTTAGTAAGAAAGTTAGTTGCCAAAGTGCAATACAAATTTAAAAAAGTTGGGTGGTCAGAATTTGAAATTCTAAAATGACTAAAGTGTAAATATTGAGCAAAGTTTGGTCATAATAGTAAATCGTGATGTGCCTGCCGTCAAAATGGGTCAATCAAAATTGGATGCCGCCCAAATTACCCAATCAAGTTGAGGCAGTCAAATGTGTAGCCAATAATATTGAAGAGACACCGTAGAAGTGTCTCTTCTTTATTAGATACTATAATAATGTGAACGATGTTATATTTTGCTTATATATCATTAAGTTCTACCTTGTATAAATGATCCGTAAAGTGGTAAGTTTAACGCTTTTCATCATCTTTTCTCATGGCATCTTGTCCGTTAAATAATTTATAATCGTCAATCCACAAAGAACACTTAATGAAGGCGATGCAGTTAATTATATGATAGTGAGATTCTAACTAGATAATTAAGAAATATTTCATATATGGTATATAGTGATAATGTAAAAGTACGTACGGTGATGTTTTTGTTTTCAAGAAACATAACGAAAATGAACTAAACGTGAATACATGGAGTAATATCCTTTTTCTGGTTATCCTTTTTTGTTTTCATTCGTAACAACCAAGTTTTTGGTACCTTGGTACATGGATATCATATTTTAAAATTTGTAATATTTTGAAAAAAGGTTAAAGACTAACACGTGATAACAATATGAGGATACACACAAAATGAATGTTTGATATTAATAGTTTATCTCAATTACACTTTGATTCCTCATTTTTAACCGAATTGAATTTTCGTTAATGAATTATTAATTACTTTATCCTCCTTATAAACTAACTATCCCATGACTTTTAAATGAAGCTTATTTTTTCATACGTTAATATTTTTCTTTTTAAATTAAACTATAAAAATGAGTATTTAATTCCGTTTAATTTGAGTATAGTGTTGTTATATTTTTTTAATTAAAAATTGATATGCTACGTTATTAATAATGTCTATGGGTGAACACTAACTGAATCGTTAACCAAAATCAAACTGAAAACAAATGAAATCGAATTACAATCAACTAAAAATTCAATTAACTACAAACCGATTAACCAAAAAACAGGGTATTGATTTTTTTTTTAATTTGTATCTTCTTCTAACCAAAATTAATCAAATAGAACCATTCATAATTTCAAGATTTAACTGATTGTTTTAATGTTTCTGATTTAAACATAAGGGTCAAGCATCCAAATGGAACTGATGCTTTGGTAACTAAAATAGGAAACATTAAATTAGCTGAAAAAGTTGTGTCGAAAGATGTCTTTGTTGTCCCAGAATATAATGTTAATCTAATTTCAGTTCACAAATTAGCTAGGGATAACAAGTTGTTTGTTGGATTTGATGAGAATAATTGTTACATTCAGGACTTAATCACTAAGAAAAACCTGGTGACTGGTAGTCAAGTGGATGGCTTGTACTACTGTGGTAACTCTGTGATTTCCGACAAGGTGTGTTACAATAGTTCTATAATGTTCAATTTGTGGCATGATATATTAGGACATCCATCACATAATGCTCTAAAATGTTTAAACAAAAATTGAACTTAGGAAACTATGATTTAAACACTCCCTGTGAAGTCTGTCAAAAGGCTAAGCAGCATAGAGAATCATTTCCCTTGAGTGAACATAAATCTAAGGCCATAGGTGATCTAATACACCTAGATGTGTGGGGACCATATAGAGTGTCTAGTAGAGAAGGGTTTAATTACTTTCTCACAATAGTGGATGATTTTTCTAGGGCTGTATGGGTGTGTATGATGAAGAATAAACAAGAGGTTTTTCAAAACATAAAAGATTTTGTTGCTATTATTGAAACTCAGTTTAAAACTAGAGTAAAAATAATTAGAAGTGACAATGGTAGTGAATTTGTTAATAATCAAGTAAAAGGTTTTCTTAAAACTAAGGGTATTCTTCATCAGACTTCATGCACTTATACACCTCAGCAAAATGGGATTATAGAAAGAAAACATAAGCATCTTCTAAATGTTGCTAGAGCTCTTTTGTTTCAAAGTAATGTCCTTATTAGATTTTGGTTTGATTGTGTGTTAAGTGCTGCTTATCTTATCAATAGGACACCCTCTTCAGTTCTAGGTGGAAAGACTCCATATGAGGTAGTTTACAACTTTGAACCCTTTCTTGATCAGTTGAAGTTGTTTGGTTGTTTATGTTTTTGTACAAATCTTAATGAATCTGATAAGTTAGCTAGTAGAGCAGAAAATTTTTAATGATTGTAGTTCTTGAGTTAATCCTTGTTTTGTAACATTTTCATAAAAGGTGTTTGAAGGTAAAAAAAATGAGTGAATTGGATT
This sequence comes from Ambrosia artemisiifolia, assembly GCA_032199755.1. NCBI lineage: Eukaryota > Viridiplantae > Streptophyta > Magnoliopsida > Asterales > Asteraceae > Ambrosia > Ambrosia artemisiifolia. Next base: position 42,781,575 of record CM063512.1, on the reverse strand, counting down.
AATGGAATGTACTGATTCCAAAATGGGAACGTGTTTTTAAAGGTGGAGAGCACAAAACGAGTCTTTTTACCCATTTAACTTAAATTGAATAAAATTCTATGAGATTATATGCTTATGAAGAAAACCTAGTAATTGTGATCATTGTACAACAATACATACTTTGGATAAATGTGAGATTATGGTGTAAAACATTGTTTGCAATAGCAGAAGTCGGAAATGCATAAAAACCCTATCGATAAACATCAAAACTGCTGCTAATTAGAATGTTTGCTAGCTCGTTGCAGAGGCAGTTATACGACCATATAAAGAATGGTATCAACTTTACCAAGGATACATGTGTTGAATTTGTTGTTTTTACGGTTGAACATGTATCCTTTGTTTTGTAGATGATTGTGATTTTAAATATATCATTGTCTAAATTCATTTCGCATCGCTAATGGTGTTATTAGGTAAACTACCGCTAAGAGCAGGTTGACTACGGGATGGGCCTTGGTTTAGTAATGCTAATGGGTTGGACTACGCTATTGAATACACTAAAGTTTGGAGAGGGGGTGGGGTTAGTAGTAGTAATTCTTGACCCGACCCTAACATGACATGAAAGGAAAACAAGTTTTGGGTCAAAATGACACAACTCTTTAATAAACAGGTCAACGATAGTGCATCCGTATATTAAATAGGTTAAACTGAACACGATCCGTTTAGTAAATGGGTTAACCTATTAACTCGTTTAAATGCCACGATCTGTTTAGTAAATGGGTTAACCTATTAACTCGTTTAAATGCTTTTAAAATGGTTAATATTTATTTTAGAATTGAAGTGTGTTGAACTTTTAAGGATGAGTACTTTACTTGAAGTATTTGCTTTAACTATTAACTACTAAGTGACCAAGTGTCATATGGCATTCAATTTTGTTAATTGGGCATCAGATATAGAGAAACCAAAATAATTGATTGTTTATTTTTTTTCCCAAGTCGCTAGGTATTATTTATAGCATAAATGAACATAAAACGGGTTATCAGAAGTGCCAATGCTCTCCAGCTTAGCTGGTTTGAGGTAGGGTGGGTTTCCCCTTAAAGGTTCCCATCCTGGGGATAGGTCACAGGTTCGATCCATGAACACCATAAAAAAATTCCCCATAACGGTTTGAGCTTAGGCAAGGAGGATACCGGTGTGTGGGTAGGGATTTGAACTTGGGACCGCTAGGTTAGGGTTGTACAAGGATTTCCACTGAACTAAGCCTTTAAATAAAACGGGTTATCAGAAACGAACAACACGATTATAAATAGATTCAATACGACACGGATACACAATTTTATGATAGGAAAAGGGTAATCCATCGAGTTAATGAAAATTTGTCTTCTTGAAAAGCTAGAGTGCTATCCTTTGAAGGATGGGTCACACCATAAAAAAATTCCCTCTGACAGTTTGAGCTTAGGCAAGAAGGACACCGGTGTGTGGGTAGGGATTCAAACTTGGGACCGCTAAGTTAGGGTTGTACAAGGATTTCCACTGAACTAAGCCTTTAAAAAAATGAGTTATTAGAAACGAACAGCACGATTATAAATAGATTCAATACGACATGGATACACAATTTTATGATAGGAAAGGGTAATCCATCGAGTTAATGAAAATTTGTCTTCTTGAAAAGCTAGAGTGCTATCCTTCGCAGGATGGGTCACATTGATAAAATTAGTGTTGGGCACCTTACCTAATTGCTATGTGTCTTTTTTATGGGAAAAAAAAATACTTAGGTCAAAAACAAAAGGGGCTGCGTGTAGGAGCAGCAGAAACAACAACAACAACTTTACCCAGCAAATCCCACAATTAGCATAGCTAAGAGTAGGGTCTAGAGAGGGTGAGATGTAGGCAAATTTTACCCCTATCCTTGCGGATAGAGAGGCTGCTTCCAGAGAGACCTCCGGCTCCATAACACACAATCGATAAGCAAACAACACTAAAAGAGTAATAAAGAGCTACTATAATATAGAGAAACAGTGAGAGCGTCGCATATGTAATACAAGGTATATATGCTATCAAAAAACAACATAAACCATACATACTCAAATAGAAATCACCCTTACAGGCATTTACCAGTGTAAGAGAGAGTCTAAACTCTTAGAAACACACTACGATGCAACCAAAACCCACCCCTAATAATCCTTAGCCTTAATCTTATGTCTCCACGAACCCTTATCCTTGACCATGTCCTCAGATATGTGCATCTCTACTAAGTCCTGCCTCATCCGTTCATCCCAAGTCAATTTGGGTCTCCCACTACACCTCTTTCCCTCTACAATGAGGGTTTCCACTACTCTAACTAAGGCCGTCATTGGCCTCCTCTTCATATGTCCATACCATCTCAATCTTCCCTCTTTTATGTTGTATGATATACTAGCTACCCCTAACTTGCCTGATATACCATCTCAATTAAAGATATGAATCTTGGACTCGTTGCTAAGTGGTGGTGGAGATACAAGACGTGTGTTAGTCAATTATGGGTGCAGGTCATAAACGCCATTCATGGAAGAAAACATAGTGATGCTTTTGTGCATGTGAAAAGTTTAATATTGTATGAGGCTGGTTTGTTATGTAGTATTAGTCTCTGTTGTACAATGGCTTGGCTCTTAGTCTCTTGCTAAGAGCATGTGTAGTGGGGGGCTTCATATATGGAGCCCCCCTTCCTGATTGGTCCACGTGGCTGCTGAGTCAGCATGGAGAGAGAAACTGAAAAAGGGGTGTAGTGGTGGGGCTTTATATATGGAGCCCCCTAATCTGATTGGTCCACGTGGATTTTATTTTTTATATTCTTTTAACTCAAAATAATTAAAATAAAAGGTAAATAAATATAAAAAAATTAGAAATAATATTAAAAAACACACAACTAATATTAAAAAAAAAAGTTACAACTAAAATTAAAAAAAAGTTACAACTAAAATTTAAAAAAAAATTACAACTAATATTAAAAAAAATTACAACTAATATTAAAAAAAAAACAAACACACTAGAGGTCATATTTTTTCAGGATTTGTTGCCTGTGAAGCATAGCGAGGCGTAGCGCGTCTCCTTCGAGGTCTTCGATCGATTTCGACAAAAACTCAATGTCTTTTTCCCTCTGCCTCGCCTCTTGGAGCTCGACAAACCTTTTATTCTCCACCACTCTCTGCTGCATCGTCTCCAAACGTCTTTGGCCAAGGTCGCGAATATCTTGAAGTCTACGGTTCATTTCTTCGAAATCATCCTTCAAGCCACCGCCTGTTGCCGAAGACGACTCCCCCTTCCCACCCTTTGTTGATTTCCTACCAGGTGGTCTAGGGATATCCTGCTCCTCCTCCTCGTCCTCATCCTCCTCCTCATCAACCAAATTAACATGATCACCTAAACTCACATAGCGAGCATCGGATGACGGTGTATCCGGATCTCGCGTCGAGGAGGAGGTTTTGCTACGTTTTGATGGTCCTCCTCCTCCTGATCCTCCTCCTCTCCTGATCTTCCTCCTACCACCCGACCCCATAGCCGGTACCTTAGCCCACTTAGGACTTTTTCTCAACATCTCCCAAATTTTCAAATACGGGAACGGTTGGCGGGTAGATCTCATCTCGTCCAACGCTCTCGTCAACACACCATCATCACCTTCCCCACTGCCCCTGTTGTCCATACAACGCTGGTAAACCTGAGAAAACGCGTGACATCTATTATTTATGTCCGACCACTTTCCCGATATGGAGTCGTTCTCTCGATACTCCCCTCTACCCATCGCACCAAAAAACAGCGCTCGAATCCGAATCCAAAACTCAGGAAGATGTTGATAGTTGGCTACAAAAAAAATTTATACGATTAGAAATATATAACGAACAATATATATATAAAAAATAAATACTATATATAAAACACAAACAATATATATATAAAAATTTACTTACAAACTAGTGGATCCTCCGATACGTCGAGCCAGACTCTCGCTAAAGCATATTCCTCGTCTTGGGCCCAACGTTCTATTTGCTTTTTTTGACGAGGTTGGGTAGCATCTTTCTTTTTATGCGAGCGTTTCCCGCGCCCGCTCCCACTCCCACGCCCGCGGCCCCCCCGTTGAGAACCCTCGGGTTCGTCGGTCTCCACTTGAGTTTCTGGCACGAGCTCGGCCTCCTCTTGAGAACCTTGGCCATAGTTTGGTGGAGGAAAAAATTGGCCCGGTTGTCCATAGTTTGGTGGAGGATAAAAGTGACCCTGGAGTAGTTGCGCGTATTGCATTGTGTTCGGGTCAAACTCCGCCCAATTGGGTGGCAGTGGAGTAGTAGTGTTTGGCCTCGAACCAGGGCGACCCGGGACCCCGAATGGTGAACCGTATGGAAACATGTTTAGTAGATGTGTGTGTTTTTTAGTTTGGAAAGTGTTGTATGTTGTATGTGTATGTTGTATTGTGTTGTGTATATATAAAAATTTAAAAAAAAAAAAGTTAACCGTTCAAATAATATGGTCCCCAACGGTCAAATTTTTTTGACCGTTTGTTTTGTCCTCGCCACATGTCAACATTTGGTTGGTTGGTTGAGTTTCAAAATGGCGTTATAGCTATAAAGCCCCCGGCGAATTTGAAGGCATAGCGCCCAGGTGTCATGGTGTTTGGGGCGCTATAGTTCAATTTTTTTGACAAATAGCGCCCCACTACGGGTAGTCTAAGACCATGCTGGTTGGTAGACCTGGCAATTTCAACCCATCTAGTTGATTTTGGGTTAATTTGGGTTTAAAATTTGACCTTGTGGGTTAAAATGGGTTTAGTATAATTTTCAAGGGTGTTAGGATGGGTAATTTTAATTCTAGAAAATAAGTAAGTAGGTCAGGATGGGTATGTCAAAAAAACAAATGGGCCAGGATGGATATTTTTAGATAACCATATACAAACCTGAATTAAAACTCACCCAACACCAAAAACGTTAATGCCTCATAGAAATCAATGTCATTAAAAACAAAAAATTATATCTTTTGCATATGCTGATAACCCAGTCGGTTCGAAAACTTTCGTGTCGTTCACGGTCAGCAATGTTGAATCAACATTGATTGTTAACGAGACCGATCTCATCGAAACGGTTCGAGTCGTTAGCAGGCTTGATCAAGTCCAAACGGTCTGGGTTGTTGACCGGCCCGTACGGGTCAAAATGGTTTGGTCGTTGACGGGCCCGGTTGGATCGAAACGGTCAGTGTTGCTAATGGGATCGGTCAGGCCGAAACGGTCCGAGTCGCTAGCGGGCCCGGCCGGGTCGAAACAAGTCGGGTCGAAACAGTACTGGTCGTTAGGGGATGGGTCAGGTTGAAACGGTCCGGGTCGCTACGGGATGGGTCAGGTTGAAACGGTCTGGGCCGCTACCGGCCCCGGCCGGGTCGCTACGGGACGGGTCAGGTTGAAACGGTTTGGGTCGTTACCGGGCTCGGTCGGGTCGAAACGGTCCGGGCCGCTACAATCCCCGGCCGGGTCAAAATGGTCTGGGTCGCTACGGGACGGGTCAGGTTGAAACGTTCTGGGTCGTTACCGGGCCCGATCGGGTGGAAACGGTCCAGGTCGCTACCCGGGCTAGACCGGGTCGCTACGGGACGGGTCAGGTTGAAACAGTCTGGGTCGTTACCGCGCACGGTCGGGTCGAAACGGTCCGGGTCGCTACTGGGTCGAAACGGTCCGGGTCGCTACTGGGTCGAAACGGTCCGGGTCGCTACGGGACGGGTCAGGTTGAAACGGTCTGAGTCGTTACCGGGCCCGGTCGGGTCAAACCGATCCAGGTCGCTACAGGACTGGTCATGTTGAAACGGTCTGGGTCGTTACCGGGCTCGATCGGGTCGAAACGGTCCGGGTCGCTACAGAGCCAGACCGGGTCGAAACGGTTTGGGTCGCTACGGGACGGGTCAGGTTGAAACGGTCTGGGTCGTTACCGCGCCCGGTCGGGTCGAAACGGTCGAGGTCACTACCGGGCCCGGCCGGGTCGAAACGATCTGGGTCGCTACGGGACGGGTCAGGTTGAAACGGTCTGGTTCGTTACCGGGCCTGGTTTGGTCAAAACGATCCGGGTGTAACGCCCCAAATATTTAAATAACGCAAATATTTGGTAGTAGGTGAACATGTTGTATAAAATAAAGGTTCATATCTTATTAAAGACAACTTGGTCTCCAAGTTTCGGTCAAACAAGGATGGCTAGTAGTGACATAAGTTATAACCTGAAATAACAAGTAAACAAAAGGGGAGGGGCTTAAGTTGAATAAAACCTAATTCATGGGTTAATAAAGGGAGGACTCAAAACAAAAGAACTCCATCCTACCTAATGAAGTAAGGAAAGGATGGAGATCGAGCGAGGGAGCGGATTGTACGTGGTCACGGTCACACTAAAATACTTAGTAGATTCGGTTTCTAAACATTCAAGGTTGTTTTTAAGAAATGAATTTTTCGGTTGGTATTTTCCGCTGTGTATATTATGTATTACGGATCTAGGGTGTTACACCGGGTCGGTACGGGACTGGTCATGTTGAAACGGTCTGGGTCGTTACCGCGTCCGGTCGGGTCGAAACGTTCCGGGTTGCTACCGGACCCGCGCCCTTACTGGGCCTATTCGGGACGAAAGTCCCGGTCGTTAAAGGGCCATTCGGGTTAAAAAGGTCCCGGTCGTTGACGAAACGACCCGAGTCGTTGATGGGCTGGGGGATCGAAACAGTCTAGGTCGTTAATGTTGTAGGTGAAAATCCTCAGGATGATTTTACCATACATCCCTAATACACCATCCTCGGGATGCTGAAGGACTCTGCTGACTTCAGGATGTAACTGCAATTCAGCATGTGCACATCCTGAGAATGAACTAACGAATTAGCTTTCTTATATGATTGCAGGTACAACTAAGTTATGATATGGATTTTTATGCTAAGCAACGTCTATCTTATAACTCGCAAGTGAAGAAATCAAAGATAGAAGTGTAACTCATGGTCTATGATCGAAGATGGAGTCAAACATGTAATCGATACACATTTAATATCGGCGATAAACAAGGAAACAACTGGATCATTGACTAGCCAAAAGGAAACTGTCAACCAACGACTATTTTCTATTAAGAGACCTCCAACGTTCACCTGAAGAAGCTGTTACAAAACATTGAAGACATTAACTACTTAGCGGATCTCACGGGATTCATTAGTTATTCTCATGTATTATATAAATGGGAGTATTGGACGAAGTATAGGACACTTACATGCACCTTGCTTACACTATAGCTGCACACTAACACTTAGAAACACACACAATCATTGTAATCTTAGTATACTCGTCCACATACTCATCCAAAGTTGTACTTTTTTACCAAATTAATATTAACAAACAAGGCAGGGGCCTAGTCTCCTCCCGAGGTTTTATGCCGGCGATCTACTATTGATCAAGGGCTTTCCTCGTATATCAACTATTGTTCTTTGTGTTTTACTCATTTATTCGTTCATTACAAACAGTTCCATCCAGAGGATATAACTGTCCATCCCGAAGCAAACCTAAACCATCCCGAGCATAGTTGTCACTAATTTACTCCTTTTTGCATCCTGATCAAACATTTTCAGGATATAACTAGTTTTAATAGTAAATTCACATTCTTAGCACACTACCTCACAATTTCAAATTTGGAATACAAGATTATTTCTACTAGGTAATTTTTGACCAAAACAATTTGGCGCCCACCGTGGGGCAAGTGGTGCTATTTTAACAAAAAAACTTTGTTAAAAACTTTTCTCATTTAATTCTTTTTTACAAAACTTGACAACTATGTCGTCTTCCCAGAAAAATGTTTCCTCATCCATGCCTTCATCAACTTCTACCAGAAATACTACTTTACCACCTCCACCTGCATTCTCAAAGATTGTTACCTTTCAAATTTCACCTAGGCCAACATTGGGGGCGTCTGGATTTTCTCCTGTTCTAGTTTCGAATGATGAGATCCTATCTATATTTTCAATGGTAAAAGATCAAATGCAGCAACAACAGGAGACCAACAGAATGCTAATGAGAGAGATACAATCCCTCAAGACATTTTCAAAGAGACCAAGTGAAGAAATGGGGACACCGTTACAACCAAGGGTGTTAGATTTCAATTCTGGCATCTCTGGAGGTGTTCATCAAGGAGATTTCATCCCCATGAACACTGGGTTCTCTGCTCCTGAAACGACTACTACACCCAGGATGGCAACTACCAGGGATGCAGGATATGCACCTGTGCCATCCCAAGGATATAACAACAACGGTAACAATTTAAGTTCTAGTACTTTTGCTGCTAATGATGTTGCTTCTTTGTAGGATACAGGAATAAGCCCTCAACTAGCAAGGGAGCTTCAGAGGATCAAAGATATGGTATCGAGTGTGCCTGGGATAGTGCAACCTATCCCTGAGGTATCCTCAGCATGCCATAGGGTGTCAAGATTCGCACCCCCAATATGTGATGCATAGATCCCAAAATGGTTTCAAACTCCAAGCATGAAGCTCTACGATGGATCAACTGATCATGAGGAGCATGTGGCTCAATATAGGGAAAGGATGGAAATAAATCCAATCCCTACCAATCTGAAAGAAGCATGCTTATGCAAGGGATTTGGTTCAACTCTCACTAGTCTAGCCCTGAAATGGCTCCTAAGTGTTCCTCCCTATTCTATTACTTCTTTTGCACATTTAATTAACATGTTTAATAATCAGTTTTCTTGTAGTCGAACGTTCGAACATTTGACAAGTGATCTATACAGGGTGACTCAACCACAGGGGGAATCACTAAGAGAATTAATTACTAGGTTTGGAAAGGAAGCACTTGACATCCCAAACCTGGATGTCACAACAGCGGTTCAGGCTTTCAAGATGGGACTGCAGAAAGATTCACCATTCTACCAAGAATTGGTGATGAATCCAGGCAGGAACCTAGATGAAGTCAGGAACAGAGCCTTAAGATTCATCCGACTTGAGGATGATAAGAAGATACAAGAGAGGATAGAATCATCCTCAAAATATAACCATCCCAATCGAAAATCCACTCCCACATACGAACCATAAAAGCATAAACCATATGCTAGGCCTGATAATAAGAAGGTCAATGTGGTAGAGGATGACGATGAGGATGACTGCCCTAAATTACCAGACTATTGTTTTTCTGTGGATATAAAAGGGTTGATGTATGCCATGAAAGATCTAGTGGACAAAGCAAGATGGCCAAGGAAGGACAACAAGACAGGATGGAGAGACAAATCCAAATGGTGTGCCTTTCATGAAGACTTCGGCCATATCACTGAAGATTGTATCGCGTTGAGAAAAGAGATAGCATATCTCTTAAGCAAGGGTCACCTCAAGGATCTCCTGGGCAAAAAGAAATCAAGAGCTCAGGATGGCACCAACATCCCGGAAAGAGCAGCATCCCCACCTAAGGATGCTGGCATTATCAACTTCATTTCAGGAGGTTCAGACATTTGTGGAACCTCATACTCAGCTGCTAAATGACATGCGAGAGAAACAAAGTCTGAAAAAGGAGAAAGACCAACGAAGACGACCATCCTGACAACCTCAAAAGTGATCAGCTTTGAGGAAGAAGACAGAGAAAACATCCTTGATCCTCATCATGACGGTTTAGTTATTACTTTATATATTGCTAACCACTTTGTTCGCAGGATTCTCGTAGATGGAGGAAGTTCAGTGAATATCATCCAGCTTGAAGCCCTTAAGAGAATGAACATCCTGGAATCCGAAATAGTTTCCAGGTCATCAGTTTTGGTGGGCTTCAGTGGAGAAACTAAGAGCATAGTGGGCGACATCAAGCTACCAGTATATGTAGAAGGAGTGAACTCTATCCAGAGATTCTGTGTGATAGATTCCTTATCCTGCTACAATGTCATCCTGGGGAGACCCTGGATACATGACATGATGGCAGTGCCTTCAACATAGCATCAGTGTGTGAAACTACCCACACCTTGGGGAGTTGTGAAGATCAACAGAGATCAACAGGAAGCTAAGGATTGCTATACGACATCAATGAAGGCCTCATCCCATCAAGCATAGCAATTACAGCAGGATGCACAGTGCCATCCTCAGGATGTTAAAGCAGATCCTTACCAGGATGTAAAAGCCATCTGCCTTGACGACAACAACAAGGATATCATTGTGCAAATCGGTAAGAATATCCCACATGATATTGAACAATCACTAATATCTTTTCTTAAATGTAGGATGTCTACTTTTGCTTGGAAGCATGAAGATATGACTGGCATCTCAAAGGATGTCATTACTCACAAACTTGGGATTGATAAAAGTTTCAAGCCCATTCAGCAAAAAAGAAGGAAGTTTGCTCCAGAAAGAAATATCATCATACCAGAAGAAGTAGACAGGCTGTTGAAGTCTAAGATGATAAGGGAAGTAAAATTCCCAAGATGGCTAGCGAATGTTGTGGTAGTTCAAAAGAAAAATGGGAAATGGAGAGTGTGTGTAGACTATACAGACCTTAACAAGGCCTGTCCTAAAGATCCATTCCCACTACCACACATAGATTCAATGGTGGATGCTACAATAGGCCACGAGATGCTGACATTCATGGATGCATCCTCAGGATTCCAACAGATACAGATGGAACCAGATGATCAGGAGGACACAGCGTTCATGACACCATCAGGCATATATTGTTATATAGCAATGCCATTCGGATTAAAAAATGCAGGTGCCACTTAGCAAAGGCTAGTGAACATGATGTTCAAAGAAAAGATTGGGGACACGATGGAGGTCTACATTGATGATATGGTAGTAAAATCCAAGAAAGCAGAAGATCATCTTCGGGATCTCAAAGAAGCTTTTGACATCCTGGATGCTTACAACATGAAGTTAAACCCAGCAAAGTGCCATTTTGGAGTTGGAGCTTGAAAGTTTCTTAGATATTTGGTAACAAAAAGAGGGATAGAAGCTAGCCCTGAACAAATAAAGACCATCCTTGATCTCAAATCCCCAAGAAATATTAAAGGTGTGCAAAGGCTGATTGGCAGGATAGCAGCGCTGAATAGATTCATCTCGAAATCCTCAGAGAAATGTAAAGAATTCTACGACAACCTGAAGAAGAATAACAAATTCGACTGGGACAGAGGCATGAAGAAGCATTAAAGAAGCTCAAAGATTATCTTGCAGCAGCTTCATTATTGATGAAACCTGAGGATGGAGAACCTCTCAAGCTATATCTTGCAGTTTTTAGGAATGCAATAAGTGCTGTATTGGTAAAGGACTTCGAAGGCAACAACATCCTGTCTATTATGTAAGTAAAACTCTACTAGATGCTGAAACCAGGTATTCACATCTCGAAAAACTTATTTTAGCTTTAATAATGGCTTCTACTAAGTTAAGGCATTATTTTGAAACACATAAAATATATGTTCAAACTAACTATCCCATTAAGAATGTATTAAGAAAACCTGAAATATCTGGAAGAATGGCAAAATGGTCAGTTAAATTAAGTTCCTTTAACTTAGAATATGATCCTAGAAATGCAATCAAGTCACAGGCTCTAGCAGACTTTGTGGCTGATTTCAGTAGTGACATCCTGAGTGAAGTAGAGTCCAAAGTTCAACAACTAAACGAAAATTTGGAAAGATGGACTCTATACACTGATGGTGCTTCGAATGCAAGAGGCACAGGTCTGCGAATACTACTAAAATCGCCACAAGGGGACAAGATACCCCATGCCATTAGATGTGCATTTCAAACAACCAATAATGAAGCTGAGTATGAAGCTCTCATTGCTGGTTTACAACTTGCTAGAGATATGCATATTGTTAAAATTGAAGTCTTTGTTGATTCTTTGTTGATTACTAACCATTTCAATGGATCATATGCAGTAAAAGGACAAAAGTTAGCCATTTATCTTGAAATTGTTAAAAATTTAGCTACTTCTTTTGTAGAATTTTCACTAACACAGGTACCTATGGAAGAAAATGCTGAAGCTGATGCCTTAGCAAACCTGGGATCCTCCTTTAACCTACCAGAAGGATCCAAGATTCCCATCATCCACATCTTGAAACCAGCGATTGAAGGGTGGCATCCTGAGGATGACCAGGCACATCCTGAGGATAAAACAGACCATACTGTGGAGATCACTGTTTTAGCCACTCAGGAACAAGACGATTCATCATGGATGACTCCCATAATGAAATATTTACAAGAAGATGTCATTCCTGATAAGGAAAATCCAAAGGCTTTCAAGATAAAGGTATCTAAATTTACAATTATAGACAATATTTTGTATAGAAAGTCTCTCGCAGGTCCATATTTGAGATGTCTCAACAAGGATGAAGCAAACGAAGTACTCAAAGACATCCACGAAGGAGATTGTGGAAATCATACAGGAGGAAGATCTCTCTACTCGAAGACTTTGAGGACAGGATACTATTGGCTTACTATGAAGAAGGATGCCATGCTGTATTCCCAAAAGTGTGATGCATGCCAAAGACATAGCAACATACTTCACCAGCCTGCTGAACCACTACATCCTATTATTTCACCATGGCCCTTCATGAAATGGGGAATGGACATAGTAGGAAAGCTACCCAAAGATCCTGGAGGAAAGGTATTCATGCTAGTGATGACAGACTACTTCTCGAAATGGATTGAAGCTGAAGCATTTGTGCAAGTCAGAGATAAAGAGGTGGTCTCATTCATCAAAAGAAACATCCTAACACGAGTTGGAGTACCATCTGAAATCATTTGTGACAATGGTTCTCAATTCATTAGCAAAAGAACAACTGACTTTTGCGAGAGTTGGGGGATCAAGATGGTAACTTCAACGCCAGTCCATCCTCAAGCTAATGGACAAGCAGAATCCTTAAACAAAATCATTGTTAACAACTTGAAGAAGAAGCTTAGGGAAAAGAAAGGGAAATGGGCAGAAGAACTTCCATTTGCACTTTGGGCTGATAGGACTACTTCGAAGAATGCTACTGGTCAGACACCTTTTTCTTTGGTCTTTGGAACAGAAGCAATGCTTCCAACAGAGATGGTCATGCCTACAGCAAGGAAACATCTTCAGGATGCAACTACCAATTCTGAAGCATTACTACAAGACTTGGAAACTGTGGATGAACTCAGGGATGCTGCTAAACTAAGTATGGCAGCATATCAACAAAGGATTGCTAAAGGTTACAACAAGAACATCAGGATAAGAAGATTTCAAGTGGGAGACTCGGTATTGAGAAAAGCCTTCCAAAATACAACAAAACCAAGTGATGGTAAGCTAGCTCCCAAGTGGGAAGGGCCATACTTAATCGATTCCGAAGCTGGTAAAGGAGCATATTGGCTGTCAACAATGGAAGGAGAGATTATACCAAGAGCTTGGAATGCTATACACTTGAAATACTACCATGCCTAGGGATGCATGTGATTGATCTCTCTGGAAGAGAAACTATGATCCGTATCATAGGTGGGATGGAGGTGAAAGCTGATAGAGATGAATCATCTCCATATGTAAGTACTTATCCTTGATTTGTTTCGATCGATTATATTTTCACTAAACATGGTCTAGAAATAGTCCATCCTGAGAATTTTGCAGTACCCCCTGAAGGTGGAATGCTTAGAAGACTAGGGGGCTGGCCACCCTCTCCTCCGTTAAGGTGTCTGACACCTTCCTAAGGTTTAAAGGTTTTCACCTTTCTCATTGGGTTAGCAACCCTCGCCTGGAGCGCACGATGCCCATGTATATTCTCGGGATGGCGGGACCAGTCCATGTAAAAGTGGCTGACAATTTCATTATCTTTGAGATATACGATGGAGCTCTTAAGGTTTAGACATTTTTCAATGTCTCTAAGGTTTAGACGTTTTTCAACGTCTCTTTGGTCTAGTCACCAGGGCCTTGTCGCCAGTTGTTCCTAAGGGCCTTGTCGCCAGTTGTTCCTAAGGGACTTGTCGCCAGTTATTCCTAAAGGTCCTTGTCGCCAGTTATTCTCAAGATGATACATAATGGTCTTATCACCAAGATATTACAAAAGGGTTTTTGATCCCAGTTAAACCAAAGGCCTAAGTCGCCAGTATAATAACAAAATCTCCTTTTGCAGGATATAAGGATTATAGACAGTTAAAGTCTATTTTGAAGATATCAAACTAGGGGACATCCTCATAATGCAGGACCATCCCAAGGATGGAAAAGAAACTAGATGCATCCTCAGGATGCAAGACTATCCCAAAGATGAAGAAGAAACTGGGGACATCCTCAGGATAATGAAGACCATCCTGATGATGAGAAGGACTTATGTGGAATATGACAATATCAAAAGAATTATTCAACAGAGAAGATACAAAAGGTATTATTTCAGAATATTTCTTTACAACCTAAGTGTTTGCTAATGTTTGCAGAATATTAAAGGAAAAGAATACAGGAACAATAGCGTCAAAAGATTGTTACCATATATTATTATGCATCATAAGTCAAAATTTGATGTCAACCCCTGGCTTCATCCAAAACCAGGACCCATCCACCAGGGGTCAAAATCTATGGTCCAAGGTCAGCAAAAAAAGATTTAGGGCTTCGTCTTGCAACCAAGATCCCTCCACCCCAAACCTTATAATATCCTAAGTTATTACATATTAATAATTGTCTGAAATTGTTCTACCAAACACAACCACAAAGATCAAATAAAAAGTGGGCTCCAGCCTAGTCAACACATCCTTCATCGCCCACTGGAAGGTCTTTCACCACCTCAGCAACCTTGGCCTCCGCTGCCTTCACCTCTGCATCCTCAGGATCCTTAGCCACACCCTCAGGATGAGCAACAGGAACAGGCTCATAGACCACTTCTTTGCCACATAGGCTCCTAATTTTTTCCTTCCAAGCCTCAACATCCCAGGTGTTCTGATCGAATCCTGGATCTTTGGCCTGGAGAGCCATCTTCACTCTGGCCTCAAATACGGCAATAGAAGCGGATTTGATAAGCCCATTCCTGTGATCCTCTGCCTCCTTCTGATGAACCAACAAGGCTTTAGCATGCTCAGCTTTCACTCTCTTCAACTCGGCCTAAGTCTCTGCCAGTTTGGCCTCAAGAAATTTGCCCTTCTGCTGAGAAATATTCTGAACATCTTCAAGCTTGGTTTGGGCCTCATAAAGCTGTGACACCCGGCAAACTCCGGTAATTAACGTTTTGAAAACTCAGTAAGTCTACCTTAGCGACTCGTGCATACATTACACATGACAGGGTCAGTCGAGTCGAGTCGTGCATCATTGGGGTTTTAACACACGCAAGTCTCGAGTCCCGGGAATTGGTGAACGAGTGTGAACGTGTTTGTTTTCATGTATTATGTGTTTTTAATCATTATGTGACTTGTCGGTATGTGTATACGTGTTTACATACGTTAAAACGGTGATTACACACGATTGCATGATGTTATAGGTGATTACGCGTAATTGCATGATATTAGGGGGTGATTAGCCCTAATTGCATGCTGATAGGGGGTGATTAGCCCTAATTGCATGCTGATAAGGGGTGATTAGCCCTAATCGCATGTAGTATCAGGCGATTAGGCCTAATCACATGCCTTAGGGGGCGATTAGACCCTAATCGCATGTAGTATCAGGCGATTAGGCCTAATCCCATGCCTTAGAGGGCGATTAGGCCCTAATCGCATGTAGTGTGAGACGATTAGGAGCCCTAATCGCATGTACCTGCTGCACAATCGCCTGACGTGTTTTAAACGACTAGAAACGCCTATAAATACCACCCTTGACCTCTAAAACACCATTTGTGCAACCCTAGCCGTCCCATAACCTATCCCAACTCACAAACACCCTCTGGAACTCGTTTTTACATCAAAACAACCATTTCCAAGCTTTACCCATCATTTTCTCCTAAATCCAAGGTGTGTTCTTCATCCCTAAACCTTTAAATGATTATGTTTTGTTCCCTAAAAGTCCAGACCTGACTTCTAAATGTTTTTGTCTTTGAAAATCCATTAAAAACCGTTTTTAAACAAACCCAAACCTTTATGCATGTTATATGTGTTATATGTGATTAAAGGTAGGATTTTTAGGATTGGAACATGATTGTTCTTGTGTTATTAAGGTGTTTATGGCTGTTATGAGTTAGTATGATGATGTCCTAGGAGTTTGGATGGTTTTGGTTGTGTGTTGTTGATGTTTGATGTTTTGGCCCATTTGAATGATTTTGAATGATTAAGGATGTTATGAGGTGTGTTGTTGATTGTATGATGTTAGGGTTTGCTTTAGGATGATGCTAGAGCAGTAGGATACTATCGGACAACGTTGTTACGTGAGGAAATCTGGATATTTTCTATTTAGGGCAAGTTCTTGCATGTTGATGTGATGTTTACATGTTAAGTTTACTATTTTGGGAAAATGCTCGCATTCGGGACTGTTAGAATGATGATAACTTAGGGGTTTTGCTTGAAATATGTTTGTTAATGTGTTAGGATTGATATTGGGTGTTTACAAATGTTTCGGATCTGATTTGGAGGGTTAAACGCGCGAAAATGCGTCGCGCAGCTGCAGCAGGCGATTAGGAATCCCAATCGCCTGATGTGGTAGGCGATTAGGACCCTTAAGGGGCGATTAGGCCCATAATCGCCTGATAAGGTAGGCGATTAGCACCCCAATCGCCTGTTGACCAATCCTAATCACCAGTTGAGTTTTCCTAATTGCATGCTAAATTCCTAATCGCGTGTACTGCTGTTATAAGTGTAGTTTGACATTCCGAGACCCGATTTGACACCTAGGAACATGCTAGGAACCCCGTGACATGCCTAGTAACATAGTAACACGTGTTTGGACTTATCTGTGCGTTATTTGACCTATGTGTTAGACTCATTGAACTTTAACACATGTTAAGTACTAAGTTGCATGACTTGTATATGTTTGTGTATGAGATGAACACGTGGAATGTCGGGTCACCAACGGGATGTCCAGTCTTGTCTTACGTAGTCTGGTTGTCGGTCAAACACGTTTTTCAAACACATAATGGACATGGACTGGACTTAGGGACTAATGAACCCGACGGGTTATTAGTCTAACTTGACACATATCTTATGATAGGTCGCCACTAGTTGGGGCTATCATATCATATAAACGGTTTACTCATTAACAGAAGACGCAACCTAAGGTGAGTTCACGGCCCCACATTTTACGGTTTTTGCTTTCTGGGGAGAAACATGCTTAAAACTCTTTTATGACTCATTTTCATGTTATACTATGGCTTACATCTTATTACTATACGGTTCATCAAAAAGTCCTTTAGAAACCACTAACATGGGAATCTGGCGGGGAAATGTGGATAGCGCTATTGGGAACTGACAAGCCCCACTCGACGGCTGGAGGCCGGGCGGGTGCATATTGTCTCTAAAAATACAAGGCCTACCGGTGATGACGGTAGTCCATAGGAAATTAAGGGTCATTAAATGGCTTAGTCAGCAATGGTTTCACCCGTAGTAGTAATATTATTCTGCGCCTAGCTAGCGTTCTCGCAAGCATAGTAGTATAACAGTGACGGTAACGGTTTTCGAAGGATCACTTTAAACGTGTAAATAAAACCTGTGAACTCACCAGCATTATATGTTGACTCTTTTAGCATGTTTTCTCAGGTCGCTAAGGTAGCAGCTGTCAACTAGGCGCACGGAGTCGCACTGGAGTCGTACTCGCGTCTAGGGTCATTTATGCATGTCTCTTTATGTTAAACTTTTGAACTTATGTCTTTAGTTACTCATGATTTGTAAACTTTAAATGCTTCCGCACTTTAAGATGTTGGTTTTAAATCTTATGCATGGTTTTTATTTACGTATGTTTTTACATTTAGACGTCGTTATTGTGACCGTTGACTTGGATCCTGGTGTGTCACACGCCTCGCGGTAGAACTCCGCAAGTGGAAATTTGAGGGTGTGAGCAATGGCATCCAAAGACTTTGAGAGATACTCATGGCCCTGACAAGAAAAAGGAAAAGGTAAGTACTCTTAACCATTTTTCACTAACATAACAATGTTATCCTCAGGATGGGACCATACCTGAATAGTGAATTCAGAGATCTTGTTGAGAATCTCATTACAGTTCAAACCCTCGAAAGGGGTGATCTCCTGAGCAACAACAACAACAGTACTCCCCTTCCTCTTCTTTGAAGCAGCAGCAACAGCCCTAGTCTTAGGGGGGTTGGAAAGAGGAGTAACCATCTTGGAGCTGGAAAAAGAGGGAGAAGACACTTTGGTAGCCATGTTATCAATCTCATCCAGGTCAAAAGAAGCAGATTTCTTGGCTGAGGCTAAGAAAATAGCAGGGTTAATAAATAAATAGAAAGATAAAACATCCTCAGGATGCAACATAACATGCTTACCAGACATCTTGGAGGTCTGACTGCTGGTATCACTTTCTTCCACTAAGAGGGTCCTTACTAATTCAGGTAACTTGTACACAACTGAACACCGAAGAAAAGCGTCGTTCACAGGGGTAGCAAACTTGGCGAAGGAAACACCTGTTGAACAAAAAGATCTCAGGATGTTAGCATCTTCGGGATGTAACTAAAATTTTTTACAAAAACATTAAAAAATAATTTTACCACTTTTTAACCAATAAAGAGGAATCTCATCCCCAAAAGGAATAGAACTCCTCTTAACAAAAAAGAATTTTATTTTCCAATTTTTCTCAGATTTGACCACATTAAACAGAAAGGGTGGTTCCTTTTCTATAACTTGAAAGACATAACGGTGGGAACCGTGTGTCCTCAATTTATAAATATGAGCCAGGTCCCCCACTTCAAGATGGACGCCATGATCTTCAACAAGCCTACTACAAACCATCAGAATCTTCTAGAGTTCAGGCATGGCTTGGGAATAAGCCATCCCAGTAATATCAAAGAAATCTTTGATAAACTTGGGAAAATGATACCTCAACCCTAGAAGGAATGGTAAGTACAGGAAGCAGACCCATGTAGGAGAAGCAAAGTCTGATCGTGCATGAGAATCGTAAGGACGAAACTCAACAGAGCTTGGGAAGACTTTTGAGCTTTTTAAGGCTCGAATCTCCTTGTCATCAAAAGAACAGATCTCCTGTTCAGGATGACTCAAGAGGTTTTGGGGGATGAAGTCGCCGGAAGCTCCTACACTCCCCGAAGCTCTTGTGGATCTTTTTGCCATCTTCAGAATATTACTAAGATTTTTTGCAGGAATAAAGAGAAAAGTGGAAGAAAGAAGAGAGAAATTACCTTCTCAAAAAAACAAATGTGATTATAAAGGAATGAATCAAGCTCTAGATATAGAGGATAAGGGATGACGTTTGTAACGGTCATCACATAATTACCGCCTAAAAAATAGCCGTTGTCATCCTGACGAGACATCCCATCAGTCATCGAGTGAAGATATTCAGATTAAAAAATATTTTTACCTAGATATTAACGGTAACATATTTTTTGGGGACAATTGTTGTGGGTGAAAATCCTCAAGATGATTTTACCATACATCCCTAATATACCATCCTCGGGATGCTGAAGGACTCTGCTGACTTCAGGATGTAACTGTAATTCAGCATGTGCACATCCTGAGAATGAACTAACGAATTAGCTTTCTTATATGATTACAGGTACAACTAAGTTATGATATGGATTTTTATGCTAAGCAACGTCTATATTATAACTCTCAAGTGAAGAAATCAAAGATAGAAGTGTAACTCATGGTCTATGATTGAAGATGGAGTCAAACTTGTAACCGATACACATTTAATATCGGCGATAAACAAGGAAACAGCTGGATCATTGACTAACCAAAAGGTATCTGTCAACCAATGACTATTTTATGTTAAGAGACCTCCAACGTTCACCTGAAGAAGCTGTTACACAACATTGAAGACTTTAACTACTTAGCGGATCTCACGGGATTCATTAGTTATTCTCATGTATTATATAAATGGGAGTATTGGACGAAGTATAGGACACTTACATGCACCTTGCTTACACTATAGCTGTGTCACAACCCGACCAAGGTGGGCCTGGTCAAAATACAGATTGGTACCAAACTTGCACAGCGGAAGTAACAATTACTATATTAAAGGTTAAATACAATTTCTAGTTCCATAATATAAATACAATACTTAAAATAAATGGTTCAAAGGTATGCAAAGACGAGTCGCGGCGGTCGTCGAAGCAGTCGATGATGTGCAATCCTCAATCAATCCAAACTCTAGCCGTGCTTAGCTCTATACGCTCTAATCCGCATCTAATATAATATACCTCGCGTTCGCCATCCATCCATGCGTTGTACCTGAACACATGCTTAAAAAGAGTTTGGGTCAACAAATATGTTGGTGAGTTCGTGTGTGCATTAAGCTGGTTTTCAATGAGCTCATCTTCTCAAATAGTTTATCGTTTGAAAACAAGTTTTACTTGGTTTAACACAAAACAAGTTTAACATTCCAAAACAAGTTTAATACGGTTTATCACATGGTTGCACTGGTGATGTACAAGCCACACCTCAAACCAGACACTGAATCCACTTGCTCTCATTATGGATTCCCATGGCAGAATACGTGTCACAAACCTCAGTGGAGGGTTTCCCGGGTTTCCGGGTCCACTGTGTGTGGGGGTTTCCCCAAGTAGTACTACCCACATATTAAGTGGCCCAATCTCTCGTTGGGTTAATGAGTGTGAAGGTTCGGTATTCGAGAGCACACCTTGTCACATCAAACTGGTTTATCATTCTGGTTTTTACACTGGAAGCATATGTTCACCCCAAAACAGTTTAAAACAGAAAAAGAGGGGATGGTTCACGAGACTCACCTGATAGCATAGCATAAGTGTAACACGGAATGCGTGTTATTGCGTCCTGGTATTCTCCTGATCAAGTCCTATGTTGACACGCATCATTAGTGTTTGATTATAGTCATCTTGGTTTCTCGTGGGGACGAGCTCGAGCGTATGGTTTTGTATTACACCCTTATTGTTATTCAATCAATGTTGTAAGCTTGCATTCCTTAAGTGTAGGATAAAACTAATATTCATGTTCTACTCGGGGTCTGAGGGCGTGTGTTTGCATATCTCCAAGTGTTTCATCTAGGTTATAAGTTATACTATCTAAGAGTAACGTTTCTAATCTTCTTGTGTCGCATCTTTTGGTTCTAGTGGTCCAAAGTGTAATGCATTTCTGTTCGTCTTAATAATATTCTTATGTCTCGTCGTCCTTATTCAATGTTTTAGGCTTTCACTAGTCGCTAAAGGATATATGTCAATCTTCATGTTCTAAGTTCATGTCCGAGTGTCGTTACCATTAACTAGCTTCGATTTACGAAAGGTAATATTCGTCTTAATAGCTATGTTTATATATATATAATCTTATAGGTTTGTATATTTATAGTACATGCCGCTTATGTCCTAAACTCATATCCGAATGTTGAGTCCAAAGTTTTGGGTATCCTTGTCTATCGTTTCCATTATCAAGTTGAAGCTTAGGTCTTATGATCCAAAGTCCCTTCCTTGCAAGTTAGTGTTCGCATTTGCACCACTTAGATCCAATACTTCAAGTACCAAATTCCAAATGTCATAATACCTAATGTCAAGTACAAATATCCAATCCGATAGTCGATAATCAATATGCACCTATGTCCGCCGAAAGTTGTTAATACGCTCGTCAAGTCCCACACTCAATATTATATAATCTAAAGGTTATAACTAATATAAATAATAAGTTAGTGTGTCTGATTATACCTCATACTGATCTTGATTCGTGTTGACTAAAATGTCTCAGTTTGACTTCTGTTGACTTCCATGGACTGTATGTGACCCGGTCAACTTATGTTGACCAATGTTGACTGTTGACCCGTCCCTTTGACCAGCATCCCACTGACCCTTACACCACCGCTGACCACCACAGTACAACCACCACTTGCAGTCACCGCTATCAACAATACCCGAATCCTTCATCGGGTCACAACCCTAGTCCTGCAGCCACCTGCTCGAATCTGAGCCTATTGGAGCAGCCACCTCCTTCGCCGCCGTGAATAGTCGTCGTCTTCCTCGTGAATAGAACCGGATAACCAGTCGTAACCACCATCACCCTTGATCAAACCACCATAACCTTTCACCTCCAACCCCTAATCGGAACCTTAGTGAACCGCCGCTGCTCCTTCCTTCTCTGCGTCTGTCTCCCTCTCTCCAGATCTCGTCGCTTCTCTCTCTTACTTCGATATCTCTCTCTCTCTCTTGCTGTTTCTTTAATCGGGTGTGATGTGTGAGAAGTGAGAGATAGTATGGTGTGTGTGTGTGTGTTATAGGGAGCAGTGTTGTAGCCGGAGCTCCGCCGCAGGCAGGAGGCCACCGGTCCTTCTCCTCCTCTCATCTGACTCTCTCTCTCTCTCTCTAGATAGTGTTTGGATGTGTGTGTCTATTGAGAGCAGATACCAATGAGAAGCATTGGTCTTGGAGGGTTTTCTTATAAAAGGGGGTGGGGGTTGTCATGAGGTGTCCTTTATGTATTAGGTGTTAATAATATTAGGAAGCCATGGGGCACATGGCAAACTTGCCATGTGTCCCATGGTGACTAATCACCAAATTGCGGGCGGGTTCGGGTTCGTATCGTGTTCAGTTCGGTCTTATAACACTCATTCTAATAATATATTATATATAGGACGGTTCGGTTTTTAGTTTCGTACATATTCGTACTTATGTATTGGTTTTTAATTAATATAAACGTGAAAAATTTTTGGGGTCTACACCGGGTTGTTACAAGCTGCACACTAACACTTAGAAACACACACAATCATTGTAATCTTAGTACACTCGTCCACATACTCATCCAAAGTTGTACTTTTTTACCAAATTAATATTAACAAACAAGGCAGGGGCCTAGTCTCCTCCCGAGGTTTTATGCCGGCGATCTACTATTGATCAAGGGCTTTCCTCGTATATCGAGTGTTGTTCTTTGTGTTTTACTCACTTATTCGTTCATTACAAACAGTTCCATCCCGAGGATATAACTGTCCATCCCGAAGCAAACCTAAACCATCCCGAGCATAGTTGTCACTAATTTACTCCTCTTTGCATCCTGATCAAACATTTTCAGGATATAACTAGTTTTAATAGTAAATTCACATTCTTAGCACACTACCTCACAATTTCTAATTTGGAATACAAGATTATTTCTAGTAGGTAATTTTTGACCAAAACAGTTAACGATCCGGTCGTGCCGAAACGGTCCGGGTCGCTAACGTGCCATAGTCGGGTCGAAATGGTTCGGGTCGCTAACGGGCCCAGTCGTTGACGAGCCCGATCAGGTCGAAACAGTCCGGATCGCTAACGTGCCTGGACGGGTCGAAACGGTTCCGGTTAGGTCGAAACAATCCGGGTGCTACATGGCCCGGCCGGGTCGTAATGGTCCGGGTTGTTAACCAGCCCGATAGGGTCGAACCGGTCCGGTTCGAAATGAAATATTTCGGACCCCTTAAAATTTTATTTTTAAGTTTATTTTTAAATTTTTGTTTACTTTTTTAATTTTTTTTAAATTTTTTAGTTTTTTTACTTTTTTAATTTGTTATTGTTATTTTAAATTTTTTAAAAAAAATAGACTATTTTGATGTGAACCTATTATAATTCAAACCATCTAGACCCAAATCCAAATCCATCCCGACCTAACTCATCCTAACCTATTTTTTTAATATACCATCTTGACCCAAACCCATCCTAACCCAACAACCAACCCAACCCAACCTATCCATTTTGCCACCCATATTGGTTGGCATTGTTTTTTTTTTTTTAAATCTCATTTGGCTGTTAAAAAAATGAGTAATCCTTTGTTGTTTCTATTTTGCTTCCATGCTTATACAACAAGTTCCAATAAAAAACAACTAAAATCATCATCATCATCATACTCAGTTAATCTCACCTATAGCAAAGCTAAGGTAGGGTCTGAGGAGGGTAAGATGTAGACAGCCTTACCTCTACATCTTACCCTCCTCAGACCCTACCTTAGCTTTGCTATAGGTGGGATTAACTGAGTATGATGATGATGATGATGATGATGATGATTTTAGTTGTTTTTTATTGGAACTTGTTGTATAAGCATGGAAGCAAAATAGAAACAACAAAGGATTACTCATTTTGGGTCAAGTTTTAAGTTTCAATTGGGTCAAGTTTTAAGTTTCACAGCTACGCTCAATTAACTAATCAAGTTTCAAGGTTCGGTCGAGAATCAAGTTCCACGCCTAATTTCAAAACCATTGAAGTATCGAAGATGAAAAGTAGAAAAGCGAAAAGACACTAACAGTTGCGTGTAGCAGAGAAGGGTAGGAGGCTGGAGCACCCGAGCAAGCAGGTCGTGAGAGTTAATCTGTTAAATCAAGCTTCACTTTCATCCTTTTTTTCATATAATTTGCTGATACACATGGAAGAATAAAAATGCATCTTTTTTCACATTAATTTAATTTTTATCTATCTTGATTATAAAGTTCCACTCTTATTTATCAGAATCTTGAATGTTCCTTTCACTTTAATTGTTTGCATTCTTCATTGTTTCTGCACATATGTTTTCCATTTGTATGCATGTCCTTAGAAAACAAGAATTCAACTTCAATAATCAAAACTTAAGAAAGTGACATTCACATAACCATGATATCAGTTTAGAACCAACCAAATAGACAAAACAAGAATTCAACTTCAATAATCAAAACCTTAGAAAAAAAAACAAATATTATTGGTGTCACAAGAAAGACAACCAAAGCAATCAACATCTTATAACAAATTCTTCTTCTTCACTTCTTTTCTTCTACGCAAATCTCAAATGCTTCCCTTTGATGATGATGATGACAACTCTCTTTCGGGTTCCTCATCACTATCATACACGAATCTTGTGTGTTTCCCAGTGAACTCAACACCTTTGTTGACACTTATCTTGCTCATTTCTTCACACAACTCATCCACCACCACATTTTCATGACCCTCATCATCTTTACACTCTTCACTTGTGCTCGCATTCACCTGAACCGACCATCCGGATGAATTGGAATCTTGGCATGTCAACAAAGAGTTACACTCAGATGAATCAGAATCATCCATGAACAATGACTTTGTTATCACATTCTTTTCACCCTTATCTTCTTCATTTGATTCAGCAATAATCTCATTAAGCAACTATATTTAAAAAAATACAACATTAATATCCATAAAGATTTAAAAACAAAAAAAAACAAATTAGCGAATGTATCAAACCTGAGTAAAATTGAAAGTTTCAGCAACAGGAGAGACAGTAAATGATTCGAAACCATTATTGTTACTAAAGTTATAAACTTGAGGAGTATTAGCAGGAGTTGGTGCAAGAACAGCCATTGGAGAGTTCAAAAACCTTCTATAAATCAAAGGATTAGGTTCAAAACAAATCTTTGAAATCACTCCCTCTTCTTCTACTTTCTGCAATAGGCTTTTCACTTGACCCCTCAACAAAGTCTCACCAGAGCCTGGGGTAGTAACGGTTTTCGACTCGCTGCTAGGAATCATCATCCTCTTCTTTGAACATCTTGATGAAGGGGTCTTTAAACTCCCCATTGCAAGCCCGACGATCGGTGAACCGTTTGTTATATCAAATAATGCTGAATTCTCTCTTTCTTGATTTCTTGATTTCAAGAAACATTTGTTAGTAGATTCTTGATTCTCCAATCCTTCAAAAAAAAAAAAAAATACAATTTTAATATAAAAAATAATAATAACCATATGATAAATTTCTCAAAAATAAATTATGATAGAAAGCCCTTTATTTTCCAATCATAAAAACACAATTTTTAATATATAAAAACAATACCCAGATGATAAATTTCCCAAATACAAATTATGATACAAAACCCCTAATTTTCCAATCATAAAAACACAATTTTTAATATCAAAAAACAATACCCAGATGATAAATTTCTAAAAAATAAATTACGATACAAAACCCTTTATTTTCCACTCATAAAACACAATTTTTTACATCAAGAAACAATACCCAGATGAAAATTTCTCAAAATATAAATTCTGATAAAAAAAACCACAATATTTAAGATTAAGAAACGAAACCCATATGATAAATTACTCGAAAATGATGTATGATGGGTCAGGAAACTCACTTGATGATCTTGTGATTCTTCTTGATGACAATGGAGTCTCCATATATGTATTTCTTGATGACAAGAATTGCTGAATTATTATTGTTTAGAGAAAGATTAGAGTGAGAGAAAGAGAGAGATGGTAAGGGTTTTTAATAGCAGTTTATGGGAATTTATTAGGGTTCTAAACAACGGGAGAAAAAGAGAAAAATATGACCGTTGGGTTATTTCGAAACTAGCCGTTAAGAGTGTATGGGTTTCTGCTGTGTTTGTATATTGGGCTTACACAAAGGGCTTTTAAACTCTAAGCCCAATGATAATTTTAAAGTAAATCATACTTGCTTATTCACATTTAATGTTTTAGCTTCGGCTATGTTTATTTACGTTTGGCTATAGGTGCACAAAACGGTTTTTTTAGAAATCGACCGGTTGTAAACCGGTTAGGATCCTTACCGGTTCCTTTCCGGCTTTTAAACTCGTAACGGGTTGGAAACGGCTTTTTTTGGAATTGGTTTGAAACCGGTTTGGCTAGAAACCGGTTCAATTTGGTTTGGCTGGATATGGGTACCGATTCAGGGACCACCGGTTCGTAGAAGGGACCAAAACCGGTTCGGGAAATATCGGTCCCAAACCGGTTTGGTTTCTTTAACTGTTTTTTTTGTTCACCTCTAGTTTTGGCCACGTACATTAATAAACGGTTTTAAATAAACAAAATGTAAAATTTTATTAAAAATAGATAGTGTTAACTGGATATGATGAAAGCCATCAAGTTACATAACTGATTTATATTGTACAATTTAAGTAACAGATAATTATAGTTTTTGATAATTATAGTTTTTTATTACTCTTTTACATAAAAATATTTGCCTTTGACCTAGCGGTATCAAGGTGTGTTAGCTAAGACTTTACCTTTTAAAATGGTGAGGGCTTCACATACTACTCCCCGACCCCCTAATATAAGACCCAATCCCAGAAAGATTAAAAGAAAATCATGTATTAATCCAGGTAAATCCATTATATATAAAATAAGAGATAAAATCTTGCATAACTTTATTGACCCGGTCAGGAAAAAATAAGTAACTCTATTTTTTTATAATAGTTCTTAATTATTCAATTTGAAAAATTCCATTTTCATGGATACAGATTGATGTAGATATAGTTATTGACCTAATATCGAAAGAGTAATTTGAATCTATATATTTTCAAATCATCAATATGGAAATCTTGAAAAAAAAATTTAGCCGTTAAAAAGAAAATGTAGTGAACAATACTTTATTACAGGAATGACAATAACAATTTTGGAGTAACTCATTTATATTTAACTGGGTGATTTAGAAACAACTTTATGTAACCTTAAAAATTGTACATACATTTATACATGATGTTAACCAAAATAAACAATGTTAACCAAATATAATGATAGGGAATGGTTCAATAGAGAACTCATTTTAGGGAGAGAACTTGAGAACTCCTAACTAAATACAAAAAAAAAAAAAAGTTGTTTAGGCTTTTGGGTGGGTGGGGTGGAATTAGGTTTTTGTGTGGCGGTAAGTTGGGGGTGGGGGTTTAGGCTTTTGGGTTATACTACACATGTGCAGTAGCGTTTTTTAGGTGTGTTTTTTTTATTTTTTTTTTCTGAACGGGGATGACGTGGGAAAGAGAAGCTCCGAACCAGATTTTTGGTTTTTGACTTAAATTTTGAGTTATGATTTTTTTTTATTTTTTTCTTAATTTAAGTAGGAGTTCTCGAGTTCTCTCCCTAACTATGAGTTCTCAATTGAACTTTCCCCTATAATGATATATGCAATTATATAACCAGTTTTTATTTGTTAATTTTCTTTTAATTAAAGCAACACATAGATGTATTTAACAACATGGGCAACATGAAATCGCATTCTGAAGTAACTTAGCATTTAGACCATATGGTGTGCATGCGGGGAGATCATCCGGGGAGGTGAGGTGGCATTGGGGAAACCGGGGAACACCGCCCCCCCTGTAAACTTTCCGGGGAGAAAGTGGAAAAACCACCGAGGACACCGGATAAGATGATTGGCTATTTTTTTTATTTTTATTTTTTTAATCAAACTTTAATAATAAAAAAGAAGGGGGAAGAAGGGGAATACCATTTCCAAACTTTGGGGGAGGAGAAGGGGGAAATGACGTGGCGCTGACGTGGCACTTGGGGGAGTTGTGGGAAAAGGGGGCACACCATATAGCCTTAGTTAGATATTAAATAACAATAATGACTGGAAGTACAAATCAACGATCTACAATATTTGGTCATGTCGATGTGGTACTGTGTAGGCCCGTCGTTATCTATTTACCCTTTATGAGGTCGGAATGCACCTATCCCAAACAGCTACTACATACACAAAAGTATACATGTGAAGCCACTTTGCAGTGAGTTGCAACTCGACAGAGACTTGGAAGGGATGATTTTAACAGTTATGGTAGTTGTTTGCTTATTTACGCCGACGACAAATGTGAAGAACCTCAAGGCCACATCTGAACGCATCAGCATTCCTCCGTTTGCAACCATCATGCCTTCCTTGTATTGTTATTGAGTTTTGCCCGTGTTCAACTTGGTTATATGGTTATGATGAACAATGAGTATGCACAACCATGTGCAGTGACTAGTGGAATAGGAAACAGAGGATGGGGAAGTTTGATAAACACACACAAACTAATATTATTCCCACATGAATAAAATGATACATACTAGGGGTATTTATACCCAAATGTACTGACGGTTAAATAACCGTTTTATAACTAACCGACACAACTATACTAAAACCGACATATCCTTTCATATTGGCACCAATTCCGTGGTTTGACTTTTTTGGTTGACTTTTGATTATCACTTCAATTTCTTGATTACAAACTTCTAACAATCTTTCCCCTAATCAAGAAATGATAATCTTTATTTACTCCGTTTCTTGTCCATCTTCGTTTATGCAGTCCTTTTCTTCTTCTCTTCTTTAATCTTGAACCAATCTTCTATCTTTGATGCATAATAAGTCTTCACGACTAATCCCTTTGATCCACATGATCGTCTAAAGCTTTCTTCTGACCCGCCTGGTCCTAAAGCGATGAGGAAAAGATGGGTATCACACGTCTATCTTCTTCTTTCCAAATTGCATCATTTAAATTTGACTTCTCCGGGCCTTCTGCCTTGTATCGAATTCTTCTCGGGTAACGCCTCTGCGTCTTTAAAACCCTTTACTGAACATCTTACTTCTGTTCTAAATGGTTCCTCTTGATTAAACTTGTTTCGGACTTCGCCGGAACTTTTGGCCGGAAAACATTTCTACTCTGTTTTCGTCTTTTGAATCTGTTATGGCCCTTCTTGACTGCGTTTTTCTGATCAATTGATGTTAATAACCAAGTCTGATTTGAACAAACAATCACTGTTGTTCGATTTCTTTTCTAGATAAACTTCCGATTCATTTTTGCAAAACAGGGGACTTTATCTTTTCGCTTAATCGGATTTCTTCTTAATCGAATCACTCGATTTCTTCACATGTTCTTTCTTCCCAGGATTTTTAACGTGGCGCTCTGTTACTATGTTGAGTTTTGCCCCTGTTCAACTTGGTTATATGATTATGATGAACAATGAGTATGCACAACCATGTGCAGTGACTCGTGGAATAGGAAACAGAGGATGGGGAAGTTTGATAAACACACACAAACTAATATTATTCCCACATGAATAAAATGATACATAGTAGGGGTATTTATACCCAAACGTACTGACGGTTAAATAACCGTTTTATAACTAACCGACACAACTATACTACAACCGACATATCCTTTCATATTGGCGCCAATTCTGTGGTTTGACTTTTTCAGTTGACTATCACTTCAATTTCTTGATTACAAACTTCTAACAATTGTGTCTTCATATATGAAAATTTTGGTAATTGAGCGTAAAGTGTGTGTATTTAGATGTCCACAGATACGTGTATATATAAGGGATCCAACGTTTAAAAAGAGAAAATACAGTTCTAATCTTTTTAACCGAATAGGAAAAATAAAATCTTGGTCAATAGCAGAATCAAATCGTCTTAATCATGGGATCATGCTTTTTTATATCGACTATAAGATCCAAATCATTTTTCTATGGAAATGGATAGATTTTATAAATCTATGTTACCTTATTAAGGAGGAGAGATGGCTAAGATAGTCATTTTACCACCATTTTAAGATGGCATATCAAGAGCCATAAGTCTAATCTCATAACTTTTACCCTATTTCTTCCTTTTATACCCTTGTGTACAAGATGTAAAGCCTATTGTATTTATAAGTAATACACACACTTTATCATTCTCCATATGTAACCCCCTTCTTAAGTTTCATTATTAAAACATCATAATAGAGAAATAAAACCCATCATCAATTTCATTATAAAACTTAATGTGAATGATTCAATTAATAATTAACCGATTAGGATATGAGACATCCTAAATCCTGACGCCTTTAAGAAATCAGTAACCGAAATGCATTCATTTGTGAAATTAAGACTAATAAAAAAATTCACAACATATATTAACACAACCTTTTGATTAAGCATTGAACTATCAATTGAATTGCATAACTTGAGCTCTCAACTCTATTCAATTTATATCACCATCATATACCACCATCTTGCTAATTTTCAAGTTTAGTCCGCAGATGGTGGTTTCAGAATTAGAAGACGATGCCGCCTCAAATAACAGAAACCATTGTCACAAACCTCCAAGATGTTGACTTTCGAAATAAGAGGGACCTGAAAAAACTATAGCCATTGTGGAGGAAGAAAAAGGTTTGGAAGTCATTGCCTCGCGTGTTGGTGAAAACGATTTGTGAGTATATAATGTCCATGTGATTAACAATGAGCCGAAGGCAACTGGAAGTAAGAAACAAACCAAACAAAAAAAAGAGTGGTTCATAGACGAGTAACGGGCTGCCACCTGCGAGCGGGTCAAAGAGTAGTTTAAGAAGGAATTGCACATCATCATTGGATCATGGACAAACCAAACTTGATATCGAAATTGAATGGCTAAGAGAAAGATTGAGGGTTGTATATCGGGTCACCTACCCGTTCACTACGCCTATTCAACAGATCCTTCCAAATGGTGTTTCTGATTTCCGCAACAAGAATGTAAGGTAGCGAATTAGATGGCCCTGTAACCCGTGATCAGGCCGGAAAACGACACTAACTTAGGTCACCCTGGATATCTATTAAAGTGGTTAAATTAAGTCCCCATGCACCGCAAGTTGATCCACATTCAGCATGATGCTGATTTTTCCATTACCATAAACTTAATTTCCATTTCCTTTTATTTGGAAATGTTATTACCTCATTAGAAATGGATCAGTTGTTTTTTTTTATTTAATTCCCTAGAGACCCGGAATGTACGTGGATATTAGTTTACTTTGATTCTCTATATGTAAACCTGTCGAAAGAACGAGGACACTGAGTTTATGAGGCGGCAAAAGAAACACACCCGCCGCAACGCGCGGGCATTCCCACTAGTATAATATATAATTCATATTTTGTTGTGCTTTGACGCCAATGTATCAAATGAGTAAATAAGCACTTTGTTAGAATAAAAACTGGTTGAGCAGGTCAAATAGCATACAATGCATCATATATAGTTTTATCTCTAAATTTTGAATATCTTTGTAGTAATATAGCTATTTGTAAAAGCAAAACCTTACATCAGGGGCTCCATATTTCAGACTTTACACCATCATCAGGCTGTAGACCGTATCTCTTTGCGGATTTTGGTGTTTGTTATTGACAGTCTTGGATATGTTACATCAGGAAATCTTGTACAGTAGTAAGTAATTCTCTGGTGTAAACTATATCTACTTAAGTTCAACAAATTTTAGATGTTAAATGTTACAACTGTTGTTGAAGATTGAGCTCAACTATTGGTATAATCATTTATTAACGTCAACAACACAACATACTGCTTGTTTGACACGCTAAAACCACCAACACTTCCTGGCTAAACGCACAAAAACACCTACGTGTATGTTGAATGCAACCATTTGTGCTACGTGCTTCCAACCATCATACGCATTGTTAATTAGATGAATCAAGACGTGTCCTCATGGGGCATCTCCTCCATCCTCGTTGGCCATTCCAAAACCTAAATTATTTGCATGTAAATAAAAATATAAGAATTTTTTTTTTTAAATGTTAAGTTTTGTTTTTAACGAGTTGACGTTACCCGCGCGTTGCAGCGGAATGTTGAGTATAAATGTTCTTAGTTTCACTACATGAGATATGAAAATTCTGAAGTTTATGCAAAACATACGCTCTGTATATGCAATTCGAAAAGAAAAATAACGATAAATACGGTAACGGTGTAGAATTTAACCGTTTGAATCGGAATTGATTCCCTAAATGCAATTCAAGAGAAAAGAGAATGGCAATTATAGAACAGAGTATGAAGAAAGGAGAATAGATGTTGGGGATATTGAAGTTTGAAGGGTGTGTCGGTTTAAGTTTGAACGATGGTTTCCTATCTAATGAATTTAATTTACTGATTTAGGAGGGTATATTTATAATAATTATAATGTGGGATGTGCATTAAAAAAAGGGCAAAAAGATGAAGGCGGTTTCCAAAACCGTGAGGCTTAACGGGATTCATAATGGGATTCATAACGGAAATATGTTTACCGTTAAGTTAGTATTTGTTATATATATAATTCCAGAATAAAACCAAGTTACAAATATGGATGTACACCAAAATAGATACATATTCATACACAAATTCATTTTACCTTTCTATCTAAGCCATATCTCAACCAATCACCCCAGCCCCTCAATGTTTGCTTTATTTAATGTTAACAATAACATCATATCCCACAAAACCATACCACTCTAGTTCTACAATCCTATTCAAGATAACCAATACACTTACATCAAAGGTGTTGTAAAATTCATGCTAACTGCGAGAAGAAACCATACCACTAAGTTTCTATCCTACGTTAAAGTAAAAAAGTGTGAGAGTGAGAATATCTAAGCATCTTATTTATATTTGTTTATGTGTAAGTAGGATTGTTCACGAGCCGAGCCGAACCGAGCGGACCTTTGCTTGTGTTTGGCTCATTTATAAATCGAACCGAGCCGATCGGCTCATTTACAATCGATCTGAAAACCGAGCGAGCATTGTTCGAGCGCACATTTTTTCGAGCGAGCGACGAGCGGTGAGTGTTTTCGGACAACCATAAATTTGGGATGTTTCCTTTAATATTCTCGCTGTCAAGTGATGACTGAGGTTCGACCATTCGAGAATGAGGTTATAGTTGAGTCCAGTGAGGTGATGAGCATACCACAGAGAACGATTGTCGCGTTGTGCCGTAAGTTGATATCGGGAGATGATTGATGGTGGACAACTAATGAGAATAGGAAGTCAAGCATGTTTTTTTCAAGACTTAGGGTTTTACAGTTAAGTTAAACTTAGTGTTATCATTGGGTTGATTGAACTAGTAACTATAAATATAATTGTATATATACATATATTGAGCCAAACCCAATAAATTGGCATATATACAACTATAAATATAATTGTAATTAATGTATATATTTAATTATATATATAATAAATTAGTACCGAGCCGAGCAGACTTTTGCTCGTGCTTGACTCATTTACAAATTGAACCGAGCCGATCGGCTCGTTTACAACTGAGCGGAAAATCAAGCGAGCAATTTTCAAGCTAATTCCGAGCGAGCGTTGAGCGTTTTGAACAGCCCTATGTGCAAGTAATAAAAAAGACTTTTCTTAAGGTACGTGTATTTTCTGTGGATATATCTCATATTAATAAAAAAAATATGAATCGTGTGATAATGGAAGTGACTTGGGCTATCCATGACTTTTGACAACTTATTTACTAAAAGTAAAGACCAAGTCTCGGGCACACGCACACCGACACGGCGTGATGTAATGTTTTTTAACCTTTTATGTCGACCCAAATGTCTCTTTATTCTTGAAGTAACGCTATATCCTGAAATTATAGCTTAATGACATTTTAGAGGTGAGATAAAGCTTATGGCTATTTGGTGTTGGGCTCGATTCATACAAGAAAGGTTTTATAGATTTATTAGGTTTTCTCTTAAATTGGTATATAGGCATTATTGCTTAGTGTAGATACATATGATCGGATCAATGATCCCCATTGTCGTTAAAAAAAACCAAGGCATCTTACATTTAGTAAGTTCGGTAACGGGGGTGACAGTGATGAATATCGATGGTGACTATGGTAAGTGTGGGTTGATCGGGGCGTAGACATCGGTAGTGGGGTTGGTGGCAACCAGGATGGAAACATACCGAGGGTAACAATGGTGGGGGATGTAATGATCAATTTTAATTGGTTATTTTTGTATTAGGTTACAATCTTGTGTATTACATGAGTTGATAAATGTAATTTTATATAATTAATAAAAAAATTATGTCTAAGAAAACATATGCATTTCACGGTTGAAAAATCGGTGTATTGTACTAAAATATAATGTAATTTGTTAACATATACAGTTGTCTATATATATATACATATATTTATTTAAAAAAAATTAACATTGACGTGACAATAATAAATTTTGTTAAATTAATTTTTTAAAACACTTTTTTAATGAGATTTGTTAAAAATACATCCTATGGTTATAATTCTAATGTTAAACATATGTTTGTGCGCCTGGACTACTCGTTTGGTCATATATGTTGGACTAATTATATTCTTGAGTATTGGGCTTTTATTTCAGTAAGTGAAGTGGGCTTGAACGGTTGATGGGCTTGAACGAGTACGTGTGGATTTCTGATCGTTGGATTATTATCTCGAAGTCTTATGAGAGCCGTTGGATGAGATATTCCTGATGTCCAGCTATATAAGCTCATATCGTCATTATTTTAATTCATTCGTTTTGTTTTCGTCTTCTTTGTATTAGGGTTTCTCTGTTCTTGTATTCATCTGCACTTGTGTAAGTGTTTGTATTATCACTCTCATCTGCTGATCTCATCAATCAGCAGAAGACTCTGTATGATCATTATTGATCTTTGATCTCAGTGATTTGCTGAGATCATCTGGGTATTTGGGGGGCAATATTTTGGGTTGGTTTTAATATAGATTTTGTCACCGTTTTCTGTCGATATACCTTGTGTTCTAGTATTGTTCTTTATTGTTTGAATGTTTGTGTTGTTTATGTTGAGAAACCCTAAATTTCTACATGGTATCAGAGCATTAGGCTCTTGATTCTGGTCTTGTTTTTGTTGTTATTCCGCTGTTTGTCTTTTATATCTTGGATCAGATCTAAATAATAGATCTGATTCTTATTCTGTCTCTTATAATAGATCTGATCTTCTAAATAGATCTTGTCTATTATTGTTAATCTCTGTTCTTAGATCTAGGGTTCCAGAGGTCAACTATTGTTGATTACTTTGGGATATTATTCTGGTGAGCTGTTGGATTGGAAGCTTGCTCTCTGGTGTGGATCCTGGTTCTGGATAGCTGTGGATATTGCTCTCTGGTCGTGTAACCCTAAGTGAAGGTTACAGACTACGAGTTCTGGTGAGATTGTTCCTGTCTTGTTCTTGTGTCTAGGGCAAAGGCCCGGGTTAGGAGGACCGGAATTGTGCCAACTATTTGGTGTCTTATTTGTTTTGTGTATTGCTATTGTATTGTCTGATTATCTGTCTTGGTTTACTATATATATATAGTAGTTATTAAAGGGCTCCTGTGTTAAGATCTGCGTGGGCACCTATGAGTGACGAACCCATGATCTGAACACTGACACAGCTGCGCTCTCTAGGGTTTTATCTGGTATTATTGTCTTCTTGGTGCTTGTTCTTGTTTGTATTTGTTGTGATTGTTTGATCTGTTCTTTACTATGGGTGATAATGTGAACCCTAATGGTGGTGGTGGGTCTGTCATCAACACTGGAGGTGGTGTTGACCCACCAGTACCTCCCAATACTCTAATTAGCAAATTAGATATTGGTGATCCTCTGTACATTCATCCCAGTGATACTAGTACCTTGTCTATTATCACTATAAAGTTGAAAGGTACAGAGAATTACTCTGTGTGGGCAAGTTCTATGAAACTTGCTCTTGAGGCCAAGAATAAATATGGCTTCATTGATGGTTCCACTGTTAGGTCTATTGATGATGATGTCCTAGGGAAACAGTGGGATAGGTGTAATTCTGTTGTGCTAACTTGGTTGCTTAATTCTGTTAGTGAAGAACTGTTTCTAGGTCAGGTGTTTTCTAAGTTAGCTAGAGATGTGTGGTTAGATCTTAAGGAAACATATGATAAGGTTGATGGGTCAGTGGTTTTCAACTTGTATCAGAAGATTAACTCTATAACACAAAATGGAAGTAGTGTTTCCGAATATTACCATAAACTTAATACTATGTGGAAGCATTTGGACTCTATAGTTCAACTGCCTTCCTGTTCATGTGCTGCTTCAAATAAATTCAATGATTTCAACAGTTTGATTAAACTAATGCAGTTTCTAATGGGTCTTGATGAAATTTATCAACCTGTTAGAACTAATCTTCTGATGCAAGACCCACTGCCCACTGTTAAGACTGCCTTCTCTATTGTATCTAGAGAAGAATCTCATAGGACCTCTAGTTCTGGTACCAAGGGAACAAATGTGTCCTTTGTTGCCAAAACTTCTCAGTCCTTTGACCCAAGGAAGAGGACTAACAGAGGTCCTAACCCAAATCTGAAGTGTAACCATTGTAATAAACTTGGTCACACTTCTGATAGATGTTTTGAATTGGTTGGGTATCCCCCTGGTTTCAGAAGGAATGCTCCAGGTCAGCCTAACAGACCTAACATTCCTGGAGGAACTGGAGGGAGATCAAATCAATCTAGTAGCAATTCTAATAATAATGTGTCTTCTAGTGCTACTATTCCATTTACTTCTGAACATATAAGCAAACTGATGAGTCTTATTGGTGATAAAGTTGGAAGTGATACTGCTCAGTCTAATAGTGTAGGAGGTAATCAGAATGTTATACATGGCTTTTCTAGTGCTTCTGTTTTAAATAAACTGAGTAGTGTGTTTAAAAGTTTTGCTA
This sequence comes from Ambrosia artemisiifolia, assembly GCA_032199755.1. Taxonomy (NCBI): domain Eukaryota; kingdom Viridiplantae; phylum Streptophyta; class Magnoliopsida; order Asterales; family Asteraceae; genus Ambrosia; species Ambrosia artemisiifolia. Next base: position 42,744,452 of record CM063512.1, on the reverse strand, counting down.
GTTCTTCCAACTTTCTAAAAACTGCACTTCTTTTAAAGTGGATCATGGATTCAGGTGCCAACCAACATATGGTTGGTACTGATGAATACATGGTCAACTGGGTGGATGTATCACAGTTTGATGTAACTGTGAAACGTCCTAATGGGTCAAGTGCTAAGGTCATGAAGATAGGAGATATCAAGTTAGGAAATAACATTATCCTAACTGATGTGTTCTATATTCCTGACTATTGTGTTAACCTGGTGTCTGTAAATAAACTAGCTAAAGATAACAGACTAAGTGTTTTGTTTGATGATCATGCTTGTTATGTCCAGGATTCCAAGTCCAAGAGAATCCTGGAGACTGGTAAAGAGCATGATGGTCTTTACTTTATAGGTTCAAATGTGAGTAATAGTTCTATGTGTTTTAATAGTTCTTCTGGTGTTAACCTTTGGCACAGTAGGTTGGGACATCCCTCTGACCAAGTTCTAGCTGTGTTAAAAGGAAGTTTAGATGTTGAAACAACTCATTCTGGTCCTTGTGAGATATGTCACAAGGCCAAACAAGTTAGGGTCCCTTTTCCTTTAAGTGAACATAAAACAAAAGAAGTAGGAGAATTAGTTCATCTAGATGTATGGGGTCCTTACAGGATAACTAGTAAGGAAGGTTTTAAATATTTTTTAACAATTGTAGATGACTTCTCTAGATCTGTTTGGGTCTATTTGCTTAAAGGAAAAAGTGAAGTGTTTGAAAATGTTGTCATTTTTTATGAACTTGTTAAAACACAGTTTAATAAAACTATTAAAACTTTTAGGAGTGACAATGGTACAGAATTTATAAACAAACAAATGTCTAGTTTTCTTAATTCAAAAGGAATTATGCACCAAACATCTTGTGTGCATACTCCTCAACAAAATGGAGTTGTTGAAAGAAAACATAGACACCTTTTGAACATAGCTAGAGCTTTGTTGTTCCAAAGTAGTGTGCCACTGAATTTTTGGTCTGAATGTGTTTTGACAGCTGCTTATTTGATTAACAGGCTGCCCTCTTCTGTGCTAAATGGTGTGAGTCCTTATGAAAAAATATATGGGTTCCCCCCAATTATGAGTCATCTTAGGAATTTTGGATGCTTGTGTTTCAAAACCATTTTAGATGAAAAAGATAAACTAGTAAGTAGAGCTGATAAGTGTGTTTTAGTTGGATATTCTGTTTTCAAAAAGGGTTATAAGTTGTGGAATTTAGAAACCAAACAGTTTGAGTTTTCCAGGGATGTCAAATTTTATGAAAACATTTTTCCTTTTAAAACAGAAACTGGAAAACTTGAGTTTAAAGATTTAAATCATTTGAATTTTTTTGATTTATATGATGACACAAGCATTGGAAATTCTGATAGTGATAATAATAATAATAATAATAATAATAATAATAATAATAATAATAATAATAATAATAATGCTCCCAATGATGAAGGGGGAACCAGTGTTGCTCATGAACACTCTCCTGAGATAGGATTAGATGACTCTTCTAGGATCACTAGTGAGGCAGATCATTATGATCAGCAGCCTAGTAGTTCTAGGTTTAGAGGGACTGATTCTACTCATAGGATTGAGGGTTCAAATGATGAGAACTGTACTCCTGAGGGACATAGAATTCAACCTAGAAGGTCTGATAGGAATTCTGTTTTACCAAAGAAATTTGATGATTTTGTTGTAGAGGGTAAAGTTAAATATGGAGTAGAAAAAGTGGTTAACTATTCTGTTTTATCTTCTGAAAATTATTGTTTTTGTGTCTAGTCTGAATAAGACTGTTGAGCCTAGTAGTTATTCAGAAGCCTCTAAAGATCCTAGATGGATAGAGGCTATGAATGATGAAATGGAGGCATTACATAGCAACCAAACTTGGGTTTTAACTGATCTTCCTAAGAACAGAAAACCTATTGGTTGCAAATGGGTTTATAAAGTTAAATACAAGTCTAATGGAGAAGTTGAGCGGTTTAAAGCCAGGCTTGTTGCCAAAGGCTATAACCAAAGAGAAGGTCTTGACTTTGGAGAGACCTTCTCACCTGTTGTTAAAATGGTGACTGTTAGGTGCATGATTAGTTTAGCTGTTCAGAACTCTTGGACTTTGTATCAACTTGATATTAACAATGCTTTTCTTTATGGGTCAATAGATGAGGATGTTTACATGACATTACCTGAGGGTTATTACTCAGATAATGAAACTAAAGTGTGTAAACTAGTAAAGTCATTGTATGGCCTTAAACAGGCTCCTAGGAAATGGAATGAGAAATTGACTAAGGTTCTGTTAAACATGGGTTTCAAGCAAAGCATATGTGATTATTCTTTGTTTGTAAAATCTGTGGGAAATGTGTTTGTTGCATTACTTGTCTATGTGGATGATATAGTTATTACAGGGAATAGTGAAAATGAGATAGATAACTGTAAAAATCTACTTAAAACAAGTTTTAAGATTAAAGATTTGGGAAAACTTAAATACTTTTTAGGTATTGAAGTTTTATATGATAAAGGTGAAATTTGTTTGACTCAAAGGAAATATTGTTTAGAGCTTTTGAATGAGTTTGGGTATTTGGGATGCAAACCCATTAATACCCCAATAGAACAAAGTTATATTGTATCAGCAAAGGATTCCAAACAGAGTCCTTTACTTGACAACATAACTGGGTATCAAAAGCTGATAGGGAAACTCATTTACTTGTCTCTTACTCGACCTGATATCAGTTATAGTGTTCAGTTTTTGAGTCAATTCATGCATAAACCTACTAAGTGTCATCAGCAAATAGCTTTAAGACATTTAAGGTACTTAAAGCTATCTCCTGGAAAAGGAGTTGTGTTTAGAAAAGCTGATAACTTTGAACTTAGAGGTTATGTAGATGCAGATTGGGCTAAGTGCTTAGTAACTAGAAAATCTGTTACTGGGTTTGGTATTTTTCTAGGAGATTGTTTAGTCTCCTTGAAAAGTAAAAAACAAAATACTATTGCTCGTTCATCTGCAGAGGCTGAGTATAGAGCAATGTGCTCGGCTACCTGTGAAATAGTTTGGCTGAAAAATCTATTAGGTGAATTACAAGTACATTGTAATATGCCAGTAGATCTCTTCAGTGATAGCAAGGCTGCTATATCAATTGCAGCTAATCCTGTGTTTCATGACAGGACTAAACACTTTGAAATCGATCTTCATTTCATAAGAGAAAAGATTTCAGATGGTGTTATTAGAACTGTCAAAGTATCATCTGATCAGCAACTTGCTGATATATTTACTAAAGGATTGAATGTTGTTCAGCACAACATTTTGTGCTCTAAACTGGGCATGAAAGACATGTTCAACATTTGAATTATGGGGGGGTGTTAAAAATACATCCTATGGTCATAATTCTAATGTTAAACATATGTTTGTGGGCCTGGACTACTCGTTTGGTCATATATGTTGGACTAATTATATTCTTGAGTATTGGGCTTTTATTTCAGTAAGTGAAGTGGGCTTGAACGGTTGATGGGCTTGAACGAGTACGTGTGGATTTCTGATCGTTGGATTATTATCTCGAAGTCTTATGAGAGCCGTTGGATGAGATATTCCTGATGTCCAGCTATATAAGCTCATATCGTCATTATTTTAATTCATTCGTTTTGTTTTCGTCTTCTTTGTATTAGGGTTTCTCTGTTCTTGTATTCATCTGCACTTGTGTAAGTGTTTGTATTATCATTCTCATCTGCTGATCTCATCAATCAGCAGAAGACTCTGTATGATCATTATTGATCTTTGATCTCAGTGATTTGCTGAGATCATCTGGGTATTTGGGGGGCAATATTTTGGGTTGGTTTTAATATAGATTTTGTCACCGTTTTCTGTCGCTATACCTTGTGTTCTAGTATTGTTCTTTATTGTTTGAATGTTTGTGTTGTTTATGTTGAGAAACCCTAAATTTATACAAGATTTAACTTTGATTTTTTAATACCGCCTATTTTTTTATTATTATTTACCATCTAACCACATATTTGAAAAGTTTTAGATATCACTTATAAAACAATTGTCTTCATTATTTATCTGTTTAGTATTCTAGCTAACACAAGTTTAAACTTGATGAAGTTTTTAAGTAAAAAAATATACGTTTATTTAAAGTATAAATAATTAGTTTTAATTAAAAGACAAGCATTTATAATTAAGTAGAAGAAAGAAAAAAGAAAACCAAAAAAAACAGGCTACTCCAATAAATGACACTATCTAAATAAATAATAGATAATAGATTGTCACCCAACATCATAACAATAACAAATTCAAATTCAAATTCCTTTTGTTAGAATCCAGTCTTTTTGGCAAATTTCAATTCCAAATCCAATTCCTCTAAGTTTTAGTTCGTTTGACAAATTCCAATCCTACTAATAAAAATTCATGAACTAAACACACCCTAACGAATATTTATAGCTATTTCTTATTTGTTGTAAGCAAAACGAAAAATGACTAAATCCAAATCTATTAATAAAAATCCATAAACTAAGCGCACCCTAATGAATATTTTATTTCTATACCTTATTCGTTATAAGCAAAAAGTCACTTAAAATTCACATACTTTTATTTATTTTAAAATTTTATTATTTTTAAAATAAATATTGATAGATGGAAAAAAAATAACTAGGTCTAGGAAGCGTATATGTTTGGTTTATGAAAAAAAAAATAGTTTTTAATAAATAAGTTGATAAGAGTGGGTTTGGAGTAAGAGTGAAGTGTGAACACCCAAAGCTTAATAATCTATATCTATACTATATATAAAGCATGAGGGAGGGATTCCCGTCAAATTTAAGTAAATACAAGATTTGATCCTTATGGTACAACAATCTAATTAAGTTCCTAAAGGGGTAAATGGTCTTTTTACATGAGTAATAAATTAATATACAATTAAATTGATTAATGAAATATTGTTAAATACACTTAAATTGATAAAACTTCATTCCCTTGATGCCCCTCCCCTCCTTTCACCTTCTCTACTACTCCTTTCACCTTCTCAAACGTATACTCCTTTAATTCACGAAATTTAGTTTTAATGCTAGAAGAAATCCAACCGCCACACACACACTCTAATTATCACCAAATCAGTTTTTTGAGACATCAGTAGTAAAACCCTACACACACCTATACCTTCATGATATCATCAGCGTATTTTTCATTCATCTCTTGTTGATCTGATGAACACCATGGAGCTCTTAGCACAGGTATGGCTTTGTCGCATTTTTTGAATCATTCCACCACCGAAAACTCTCATCGCCCCCTTACTCTTCGTCACCACATGTATGATTTTGTCGGATTTTTTGAATCATTCTCACGAACGGTTATTAATTACCTTTAAGCTCTTGTTTCGTAATGTAAGTTGTTTTTTTTTCGTTTTGAATTACTCTATATTGGGGGTACTGAATGTGTTTTTCCAACTTTTAATCCATTTTTATGCGTTGTTCTTGTTGGTTAGTGAAAGAGTTTTGTTATTCTCGTATCGGTTGATTGTTGCAGTGTATGTGTTTGTGAAAATGCCGATGTGAGATTTTCCTGGTTTTGTACAAATCTCATATGGGTGTCTTTACTTGGTTCTTTTAATACTGTTTTTGAGATGAAAATCTATATTAGTGACTTATCATTTGAGTTCCTTACAGATCAAATTTGACCACCACAAGAAGTTGTACAATTAGAGGGCGAAGTTGTTAGCTTTATGTAGGGATGCATTGCTTATTCTTAACTTGTGTACAATTCATGAAAGAACTCCATCCATAGTGTTCATAAGATCAAAGGTCTCAACCCAAGTTATAATGACATTTGCTTCTCAGCACAAGGTGGTGTTTGTCAACGAATATTTATCTATCTCCTAGATATTGTCTATTATATATAATTAAAAGAATGTTAAATGCTAAAATGTTTCTTCAATGATGTTTCACAACTCTAGGAAAGCCTTCACTGCATGTTAATAATTCACAGGTAGTATGAACTTTCAAGTTACCACAACGATACCTAATTTTTCTTAAATGCTTTATCTTTGTAGGGAGCATTTGTTTGGTTAGATTTCAATGGGATAAAAGTGTATGATGATTAGTAGATAAAAACTTGAATGATTTGTTTTTTGTTTCTTGTAGCAATGCTCGAGCCAATCACGTACATATTCTTTTCTTCATCTCTTTGCTATACAGTTTAGAAGATTACGCCATTTCAGATTATAAAAATTTGTGTAATAGTGATCCATATTTTATATTCTAATAATGATAAGATCATTTCAATTTGGAAATTTAGTCTGTTTGGTTATTAGGGATCAATTTATGGCTAATTGATTACACATTGAATTAGTTAAATAGAGTTTCTATATACCATATCTCGCTGATTGTTTTTGTGTATTTTGGAGTGACATGTTTGTGAACTTTTGGGTGTTTTTAGTTGCAGTAGGGCATCTTTTTTCTTTAAAAAAACATTTTTGAAACTAGCCCATTCTGACCCAAACTCGCTCGCTCTGCACCTAACGCGTTCTGACCCGAACCAATATAACAATTGTTTTAGTTTATTGGTTAATATAAACTGACGTTGATGAGTATATGTTGATTGTTTGTTATTGTAATTTGATACACTTAAATTTTTGGACACAAAATAATATGTTCAATCCAGCCAACTATGTTCATTAACTCGCTAATCTCATAGCTCACTCAAAAGCCAAGACCAATCTACAAGGTAATCTGCAGTAAGCATCATTAACAAACTTTTTAAGGTCAATTGTCAAAAACAAATACCTTACAAGCTGTCACTCAATTTGTACACAAGTTCCTGAACTTGGTTTGTTAACTTATGGTGCATGTGAAAATGTTGAGGCATTATTTGTTTCCTACCTGAAACACATTATTTGTTTCCATGTGTATCTGTGTTAGCCATGGTTTAAAATTCTCTGTTACACTCTTGTTAAGAACACTTCTTTTGCATGTAATTTTAGTTCCAATTGTTTAAGCTGTGTAATTGTTTTTTCTTCATTTCTCAAAGTTGATTGATTTATGTGCTGTAGAGAAGATGTTTATAAAAATTCTCACACAAAAGCTTACTGATGTCACACATTCTATTTTGATGTTCTCTGTATTTATATTTGCAACCAATTAGCCAAACAATATCTTCTTTCAGAGTCTTCAAACATGGTGATTGTCATGGGCCCCAACATGTAAGTAACAAATAAGCTAAATTTGAATCTCATCTTTTTGTTCTGATTTTATAGAATTGATTACTCATAAGTTGACATAAAGGCATAAAGCCAACTCCTCTTGAACTAAGAACTTGACAAGGTAATAACTACAATAGCAGAACGTAATCTATACCAGAACACCCAATCCGGGAGGGAGTCTTTAAAGCCATCCCCAAAGCTAAAAGTATACTGCATAAACGTTTTTCAATAATTCTTTTAATCATGATTGAGCAAACTTGCCACTCATTTGAGACATGTCATGAAAAGCTTTTACTTCACTTTTTTTCCTTTCATATAAATCATTAATATGCCAATATGAAAGAGATAGTTATATTATTTCGGCATTTCTAACAAACTCTAAGTGACTTTCAATCCATTTACATTCTAGGCAACTCTTTTACTTTACCATTTGCTCTGTTAAAAATTAAAACTTAACCCAAACCTACACATTCAAAAGTAATTTTATTGAGGCTTGTAAATTTTTCACCCCGCCGCATCGCGCGGGCTCCCCACTAGTGAGAATATACGCTTACGGCTTACCCCATCATTGAGTTGTTTAGTGTTCTCGTTTTCATTAACTTAATGCTTATGTATCCACCAAAAGCTTAAGTCATCGAGAAGCCTTTTTAGAAGTGAAGTGAGCTGTTATGAAAATCACCTCGCACTAATGGAGTGTTTTTATAGTTTTCTTAAAAGTGAGTGACTCCGTAACGAGGTCACCACTATATGTTCAAAGAGAAAGTATACGGTATAAAGCCCCTTAAAATAAGAAGCGTAAGAAGCCACCAGAGATTGACACTTGTCAATTTAACCTAACCACAGTTAAACCACAATTAAACCTATTTTTCCTCTTCCTGTTCTAGACCTAACCCATATCGTTTTGAAACAAACCGATCGTTCGAGATCTGACCACCACCACCACCATCACCGCCACCACCACCACCACCACCATCACCACTACCACAACCACCACCAAACCTGCAGTAACAACAGCACCACCAGGGGAATTAATTAAGAACGAGGATACCAGCAGCATGAACAGTTTCATACCAATTAGTTTTTCATTGCTTCTGAAACTGTTTCTTCTTCTACTGATCCCTCTCGTTAATATCGACGGATGGTGAACCCTGGCTGTTGCTGCTTTCTTTTTCATGAGATGGGTGCATTTGTTTTCAAGGAAGTGGAGTGGGTGAGAGGTGCGTTTGTTTCCAAGAAGGAGTGCGTTTGTTTTTGAAGGCCATTTTTTGTGGATTGTGAAGAGTGCGTTTGTTTTATTTTGTTTTTCAAGTTCAAGGTGATGATAAGGTGCGTTTAAATAGTAAAGGGTGCGTTTGAATTTTGATAAGTGTGTCTGAAATTTGATGAGTGCGTCTGAAAATTTTTTATTAGTGCGTCTGTAAATTTGTGAGTGCGTCTGAAAATTTTTTATTAGTGCGTCTGTAAATTTGTGAGTGCGTCTGAAAATTTGATGAGTGCGTCTGTTTTTCACCAACTTCATCTTCTTCATCTGCAACTTTTTTTAACCTAATTTTTATGTTTAATCATCCTTAATGAAACAAAATTCAGAGTATTCGACAACTATTACAATTTCATAATTGTTCATATGATTAGTTTAATCCTCTGTTTTTGATTATTTTTAGATCAAATACTAATCTTACGTTTTTTTCGTTTATTGTAATCGATTTTTTTTGTTTTTGAATTGTGTAATCATTCTAAACATGAATCGATTTGAAAACGATGAAAAATCAGTGTTCAATTAGTTTTGTTGTTACGATCTGGAATCGATCAGTTAAAATTAGACGGTTTTTTCCTGTTTTACCCTTGGTTAGTTTAACCCAAGTATGATTAGGGTTTTAATCTGCATCCTTAATCTAATGGTCCAGATTGCTTCTTACGCTTCTTATTTTAAGAGGCTTTATACAATATCTCTTCCCATGTTCAAATGGCTGAGTTTATAACACTATTAGAAAAAATTTTTGATCATTTTGCTACGAATCTATTAACATATGTCGCAGATTCAGGCACATGCCAGCAATCATTTTCTTCTTGTGAGCCTATACTAAGCAAGTCCGAAATAAGAGGCCCGGAAAATAATCTGCCGATTGCTATGAATGCGATGAATAAATATCGACTTAAAACCTAAATAAAAGTCATTCAATTATTTAGCATAAAAATCAACTGTTAGTATAGAAACGTGAGATCTATAAACCCTTTTGTGCATGAGGGTGTTTGGGATTGCGTTTTGAATCTGATTTTTATATTATTGCGTTTTAAAAACGCAGATAATCAGTTTTTAGGCTACCAAAACACAATAATCTATAAGCAGCTCCACCCCTGGTTTTTCAAAATGCATAATCTGTTTTGAATAATCAATCTCAAACACCCCTATATATCTATGGGTATATAGTAATGTGAGAGGAAAAAAAGAGTGGATTATGCACTTGTATAATCGTGTTACGTATTATAGGGAACAACATTTGCATGTTTATATGCAATTGTCTTTGTGTTTTTTACATAAAACTAATTTTGTATTGAACATTTTTTTTTATCTGTGTATAAGAAAAACAAATATTTATTTTGTTTATGTATATGGTTTTTTAAAAAGAGTAAATTACTATTTGAGTCCCTGTGTTTTGGTCGTTTTAACTACTTGAATCCAAAATGAAAATGTTTAACTACCTGAGCACTTTAGTTTCCCAAATTTAACCATTTGAGTCCAAAAACGTAACGTTGGTTAGATTCTCAGTTAAGTCCCCCCCACGTGCACCCCACGTGAGGGGCATATTTGTCAATGTATCCCCTATTTAACCAGATTTACCCTATTTAAAACCCTTTCACCCCATTTTAAAACATTTACCCCTTCTCTTATTCAAGATTACAAACCCTAAGCACATATGTTCTTCTGATCCTCAATTGTTCATCAAAGATGATAGAGTTTTCATGCTGGAATGTTCGTGCCCCATTCGTGCATTTTGATCCTTACGAAGAATATGGTAAGTGTTTTTTTTTACAATCTCACCAACAATTTAATGGTTTTAACATGTTTACAATATGAAAATGTAATCAAAATTTTTCATTTTTTGTTACAGAGGGTTGCCCTACGATGTTTAGCATCCAGGTGTTTCATGGTGGAGAGTTTTTAGGTTACCCATGTAGAAGGTATGTAGGTAAAATGAATTATTTGGACAACATAGATGCTGATCAGTTCTCAGTGATGGAGTTTAACTCTATGTTTAAGATGTTAGGTTATGATGATGATGATGTTGTTTATTACCACTTTAAGATTCCTGGTGAAAATTTGGACATTGGTCTTAGGGCTCTAGGGTCTGATCAAGATGTGCTTGTGATGTGTAAGTATGTGTCTAGGACTAAGGTTATAGAAGTGTATGTTGAGCATTGGGTTACAAAATTGGAGACATATTTTGTGTCACCACATAAAGGTAGTTCAAGTGTTATTATTGAGGAGATTGAAGAAGATGTTGGTCCATCTGTTAGTAAAGCTAGTCATGATAAATCTAAGAGTTCTAATCAGGGCAAAGCTGTTGCTAGTAGAAGGCTGCTAGCACTAAAGTGGATAGATAGTGATGTGAATGCTGTTGAAAATACTAATGATGTTGAAGCTAATTTAGATGATAATGCAGAAGATGTTGAAGCTAATTTAGATGATAATGAAGATGTTGAACAACACAGTGAGGATGATGACTCTGAAGACTCAGATTACAGGATGGAAAAGGAACTTGATGACAATGATGAGTATGATGATGATTTTGAGGATGACCTAGGTGAAGATGGTAATGGTAAGAAGCATAAGCATAAGCAGCAGAATGATGATGAAGATGATGACTATATTATGGATAAAGACAATGAGATTGAAGATGTATATGTGGACATGAGTTCATTTAAGGCTGCTGCAGAAGTAGATCTTGAACCAGAAGATGATAACTGTGATGATGATGAGGGTAGTCAAGATGAGGCTGCTGTGGAGATTGATATGGATGATTTTGACAGTCCTGATGATGAAGATGATACTCCACTCAAAAGAGCCCTGAAGAAGTCCAAGAGGAAGAACAGGAAGAACAAAGCCTCAAAAGGTATTAATGTCCCATTTCAAGTGAAGCAAACTTTCAGTAACAAAGAAGAAATTAAATCACTAGGTTAGTAAAACAACTTGCAGTTGAATCCAGAAGACAACTTGTTATTAGGAGAAATGATAAGTTTAGATTTAGGGTGGTATGTCATGGTATTAATCCAGATTTACAAACAAGTAAAGGGCAAAATTGGGACTTTAATTCTATTGGTGGGCCCAACAAAGTGGGGGAATCTTCAACAGGGAAAAAAACAAAAGGTGGTAGGTCAAAGTTATCAAACCCATTGAATACTCCCAATAAAAGGTTCCCTGAACCCACTTGTCCATGGATATTGCACATATCTAGATCTAAAGAAACTGATTCTTGGCGTGTGAAAACATTCAAAGATGTTCACAACTGTCTGCAAACAAGGGAGGTCAGGCTTTACACAGTAAGTTCTGTTGCAAGGGAGGTGGAATAGATTATACAGGGGAACCCAAATCTAACTTTGAAATACATTCAGACTCAATTAGAGAAAAAACATCAAATTCAAATCAGCTTGCAAAAGACATTCAGGGCAAAGGTGATGGCTGAGCACAAGTTGGAAGGAGATTTCAAAGCCCAATATGGTATGTTAAGGGAGTATTGTGAGGAATTAGTGAGATCTAACCCAGGCACAACAGTTAAAATTGATGTTGAAAGGGAGTTCAATCCTACTAGTTCCACAAGACAGTTCAAGAGAATTTACATATGTTTGGGTGCATTAAAGGCAGGATTCAAGTTGGGTGGTAGGGAGATCTTAGGCTTAGATGGTTGTTTTATTAAGGGTCCATTTCCTGGACAAGTTTTAACAGCTGTGGGGGTTGATGCTAATAATGGGATCTATCCAGTTGCATAATCTATAGTTGAGGCTGAGAACACTAGTGCATGGACTTGGTTCTTAGAGAACCTAGCAGATGACTTGGATCTTGATACCAATTCAGACTTCACATTTATCACAGATAGGCAAACGGTAATTACATTTATCACACCATTGCATACCTTAACTTAACTGTTAGGTTATATTATAATTCATTCAATTGTCATGATGTAGGGATTAATACCTGCATTAGCAAAAGTTTTTCCAATGGCTGAGCACAGGTACTGTTTGAGGCATATTCATGAAAATATGAAAGCCAAATGGAGGAGAGACCTGTATAAGGAGCTGTTATGGGAATGTGCTAGTGCTACTACAAAGCCACAATTCAACAGATGCATGGCATCTGTTAGAAGGGTAGATGTGAACCTATATGAGTGGTTAAAAAAGATTCCACCTACATGCTGGGCTAGATCTCATTTTACTGGTATGTATGTTTACATTGTGTTTTAAATATAGATAATATCTAGAATAATAACCTTTTAACATTGTGTTTTACTGGTATGTTGTTCAAACAGGAAGGGCAAAGACTGATGTTGTGTTGAACAACTTATATGAAGTCTTTAACAGACAACTGGTGGGGGGAAGGGACAAACCAATAATCACTTGTTTGGAGTATATAAGAGAATACTGTATGAAAAGAATTGTGGTTGTCCACAAAGTGATTGCAAGATCTGATGGTCCTTTGACACCCCATGCTACAAGGACATTCAATGAAATCAAGAATGATGCTTCTCAATACAATGTTCTCATGGCTGGTAGAGGGAAATTCCAGGTGAGTGGTCCATACCAAGATCAATGTGTGGTGAATTTACATGAAAGGACTTGTAGCTGTAGGAAGTGGGAGCTTACTAGTATGCCATGTAAACATGTTGTTGCTGCCATATGGGACATGGCAAGGAATGGTCAACAGGTAGGTAGTGTTGAGTCATGGGTAGATGAGGTTTACTGGCTAGACACTTGGAAAAATGTGTACATGAACACCATTGAACCTATTAATGGGAAAGATTTATGGACACCATCTGAATGCCCAACAACAATCACTCCTCCTAAGCATCACACACAAGTTGGTAGGCCTAAAAAAAACAGAAAGAAATCAGCAGTTGAGATTGAAGAGGGGGCACTTGTCAAGAATGGGAAACTGACTAGGAAAGGGACTAAGAAAACTTGTGGTAAATGTGGTAATGAGGGGCATAACTCTAGGAGTTACAAGGGGCAGAGTAGTCAACCTTCTCAAGTTAGAAAGAAGGCAAAAGTTGGAAACAGGAAGGCTACTGCAAGCAGTCAACCTTCTCAGGCTGTCAAGAAGGCTCAGAATCAAGCTACTCAGCAATCTTAGTTATGCTTTTGATGTTTTTTTTTTGGAATTAAGTATGTAATGGTATTTTGGACATGTTATGTTTGATGTTTGGTACTTTATCTATGATCTTAGGTATGTTAAAACTTTGGTAATGGTATTTTGGTATTAGTATGTTAAAACAGTTGCAGAATTATTAATGTATGGTATTAGTTTGTGTTTTGACAATGATTTGGTTGAATCTTGATGTTTGCAGTCTTTGTTTTGATATACAGTTTGACCCAAATGATCCTTTGGTGGTCAACTATACCTTCTTTTGATGTTTGCAGTCTTTGTTTTGGTCCACATTTTGTTTGCACTTTTTATTTGACATTTTGTTTGACCCATTTGACATTTTGGTCATTTGACTTTTTAATGGTCCACATTTTGTTTGCAGTATTGGCATCAACACAGTTTGACCCATTTGACATTAATAAACTTGCAACAAACATACAAAAGACATCATATTTCATACCATTTGACCATTACAAAAGACAACCATTCATCCTTACAAAAGACATCCATTCATCCTTACAAAAGACAGCATATTTAAGGATCAAGTTCTAAACCATTCATCTAGTCAATTACATCACTGGCTTATAAAATACATCACAAAGAATACCCAACTGAACCATAACAACATTTTCATCCTTTTCAGCTGCTGATCTTTCTTCCTTTCCATTTCTTGGTGATTGTTGAGAGATCGAAGCAATCCAGGAATAACTTCAGTAGCTCGTTCACACATTGGAGGATCAGCCCAAGTAACAAATCCACAGTTCACACCCTAAATTTTTTAACCAAATCTTCAGCTACAAAACTTGGCTAATTTAGATAAAAAAAAATTAAATAAACTTACAGCCCTAGCACAGTAATGGAATCGACGACCAGGGTTTGTTGTTGTCCAGGACGTGCGAATCGTTGTTGCAGCTCCACAGGGACAAATCACCATGTTAATCGCTTGATTGTTCATCAATGTAGGATAATAATAATGGGGGTTAGGGTTTTGGTTTGGATTCGTTCGTTAGTATTATAGAGATGGAATAACAGGGGTGATATGTTTAAATAGGGGATAAATTGACAAATATGCCCCTCACGTGGGGTGCACGTGGGGGGGACTTAACTGAGAATCTAACCAACGTTACGTTTTTGGACTCAAAGGGTTAAATTTGGGAAACTAAAGTGCTCAGGTAGTTAAACATTTTCATTTTGGATTCAAGTAGTTAAAACGACCAAAACACAGGGACTCAAATAGTAATTTACTCTTTTAAAAAAAATCTTCCCCATTTTTAATTTAAATACCAACATTTTCTAAGCTATATTCACCATTTCACACCTTTTCAACCAAAAATCATACAAACTTCACAATTCTCATAAATAGTTATCACCTTTTCTCTTGCATCTCTAAAAAATGGATGGCAGTCTTGACGCTCTTGGAATAATCATTCCACCTCTTGATGGCAATAATATATTCTCAACAGATAGTAGCTTTGAATTTATGACAGTTGTCGTCTTGCGGGCCATAGGGCAAGACACTGAAACATCTATTAGAATATATGACGCATGTAATCATGTAAAACGTCACCAAGTTCTAATGCAAGATTATTTCGCCCACTATCCCAAGTAAAATGAAGCCGCTTTTAAAGCAAGGTATCGTATGTTGAAATGTTTATTTTTAAAATTTGTAGGCGGCATAGAAGCAAAACACAAATGGGTTCAAGAGGCACTAGACGGAAGGATGCAAAAAAGTTTTACGGCGATGCAAAAGTGCACATCTACTGTCAAACAACTCACAACTCGTAATCTTTCTGACGAGTACGATGAGTATTTGTGTATGTCTAAGTGGATTTCGCGTGAATTTTCACAATATTTTTGTAACGTAATAATTAAGTTATGCGATGAAGAGCTTTTACGTAGATCGACAAACCACGACATTGCACGTTTGTACGAAGCAATCAATGAAAGACATCACTTTCATGGTATGCTTGGTAGCATTGATTGTACACATTTAGTTTGGAGAATGTGTCGTATGGAGTTGTGAGTCCAATATATGAGAGGTGATCACCCATACCTGACAATGATGCTCGAAGTGGTTCTCACAAGATTTGTGGTTTTGGCATACGTTTTATGGTCCGCCTGGATGAAACAAATACCTCAATGTTCTCTTACAATATCCAATATTTCACACTGTACGGAATGGGACCACGCCTAAAAGTTCATTTTACGTACATGGACGTTGAAAAAAACGTGAGATTATCTTACAAATCAAATCTACCATGCATGGTCAACGTTTGTTGAAGGGTTTTGATACCTGATCGATCCAAAAGAAAAGAGGTTAACGAAGATGCAAGCAACGACAACAAAAGATGTGGCGCGAGCTTTCGGTACTTTAAAAGGAAAATGGGGTATACTTAAATGATCCATTCGGGCTGTGACTATACGCAAGATTTGGGAGTTATGTATCCGTGCATGTTGTGCACGTTGTTGCACAATATGATCATAAAGGACAAGGGAAGAGCGATATCCCCAATCCACATAGGGGATACAACGGTTGAGACAACCTTTGATTAGACCCACACAACATCCACCACTTAACCAACAACTACAAACTGAACCTTGCATCACAACCTTGTGCGCCCGTACAACCATCACCAACCATCGCTGCCTACACCATCTCTGGCCAAAAAAACCACAACCCTATGCATCTGTACAAACCATCACTGTACAACCGACAGAAACCATCATTGCTTGCACAACACCACCAACATCTAACTTGTACCTTCAAATACAACCACCACAACAGCAGATTCGGCCGCCCCTAACCGTAGCTACAAACCCGCCGGAACCGTCTCCCCTTGACCCAAACAACCACTGTTGGAACCAAATATGCTGCTCCAAACAACCATCATAAGAACCTGAACCCAAAAAAATGGTGTCATGGTCATGAACCACTACAAACCATTGTTGCACCATTATTGTTGATTTTGAACAAAATTAGTGTGATTTGAGTACCAAGAAGAGATAGAAGGGAGTGTTAAAGAGAGAGAGAGAGTGTGTGTGTATGCGCGCGCGTGTGTGTCACACCACGCCAATGGCGGAAACACGTGGCGCAACGCTCGAAAGCATATCAAAGTCAAGATTAACACAAACAATATTTTAATTAGAAAAGATCATTTCATTAAGATGTCGAAAATAAGTACCTTGTCTCAAAGATTACACAAAACAACAACATAGAGTTCAAATATAGGGTTAATGTCTATGTCCCAACCCAATGGTAAATATAGGTAAAACCCCCGACAAGGTAAATATAGGTAAAAACCCCCGA
Organism: Ambrosia artemisiifolia; assembly: GCA_032199755.1. NCBI lineage: Eukaryota > Viridiplantae > Streptophyta > Magnoliopsida > Asterales > Asteraceae > Ambrosia > Ambrosia artemisiifolia. The sequence goes on along the minus strand of CM063512.1, from coordinate 42,727,622 downwards.
CAAGAGTCTGATGTCCCATTTTCCACCGTACAAGCCACAAATCTATTCAACACTTAGTTACCTGCAAGATATGTTTAAAAAGACGTCAATATATAAAATATTGGTGAGTTCACAGGTTTTAGTTTGATAATACAAAACATTTCAACAACAACATGTGCGGAACAAACACAAGTAGTGGCCATTGTAAGGAGTAGCTAAGTCCGACAAAACTATGACAATCAATTCCTTGAGCCCGTAACCAAACCAAGACATGCAATGCCCCACGAGTAGTTGTTTCTCAGAATATAGAAACTTAGTTCCGAATACGTGCACCCCTGGTATATATAGTTACAAAATCGACGTTATCAATTAGGGGTGGGCCTTGTCAGGCACCAATAGTACTATCCAAATATTCTTTCGGTTTTCGATTTCACACACACACACACGAATAAATGGTTACAATAGTGAGGACGCACCCCGAGTAGTGTACAACAAACCCAAGTACTCATTATGCCATTTAACACATTTTCACATTTAACAACATTTTGACAAAACATATCTTTCCCCCAAAACAAAAACAGTAAAATGGGACCATGAAACTCACCTGAAGTACAACGTGCAATCAAGTAATAGAGAAATAGCAAGTCCGAGGTCAAACACCTACAAACGTCCTAGTGCGTATAAGTCACTAAGTCTATAGCGTGTGTTTTTCGGAAAGTTGTACACCCAACTCCTAACACCACTATTGAATACAATTCCCTGTTTAATTAAACGTGTGTCCTAGGTCTGTTGGTGATGGATTATCCTTGTTATAAGTTAAACTTATATTTTCGTATTAATTAACTCGTATTACGTCATCCTCGACTCGACTCACTTTACCGTATAAGGTCTTGTCGATCGATATTTAATTTTCAACACTCGACTCGACTCACTTTACCATATATTTATTTTTCTCATTAAATAAATATACTAGGAGCTTGTCCATTCGATAAATATTTTACATTGTCAAGTTCATATACATACTTGTTATAAACTTGTAATCGTTATAGATTATGTAACGTTAATTATCCCGCGAATACTTTTCCAACACTTAGGAAAGTGTTATACATTTTTCACCTATAATTAATCTTATATATTCTAGTTCACAAAATATATATTTTTATGTCCACATTAGACGCGATAACATGTATATATCTTAAAGAAAGTTATACAATATATACTTATTCGTCCGTTTTACATTTTTGTCCGTTAATACGTCGTAATATAAATACATTCACATTCGATTATTTGTATTTATATATTTTCGTATCCCGAATAATACAAGTTGTTCATATATATATTTTGTAGGAATAATTACTGATCGTCGTAATATTATTTTTCCTACTTCCAAAATATATTTTTAGTTATTGTTCTTAAATTTCCAATAATATATTCCACTTGAAATTAATCATCTTTTAATTTCTACATATTTTACTTGGAAACTTATAAAATAACTTTTGTGTTTCCAAAACGAAGACTTGGTTATTTTTAACACAAAAAATCCTGAACTCTTTTATATTCCCATAGATATAAAAATGTTCATTTTTATACAATTCTACCAAGTCTTTAAATCACCATTAATTTTGGTTATAAAAACCTTTGTTTTTATATTTCTCAACACCTTTGGTTATTTATATTTTTATAAAATCCCATTTTATAAAAAAAACACTTTGTATAAAAATACAACTTTTGTTTTGTGGTTTGCCTAAACTTAAAGTATGCTCCCTAGCTTTTCAAAATTACCCAAATGGGATATGTGATTTGAATTTTATTGTATCGATGGTCCCTGACTCGGATGGAGGTTAACTTTACCAGTTAAGTCCATGTGAAATTACTATATTACCCCCTCTTTAAAATAAAAATAAAAACAAATATTATAAACTCTCACTCAATCTCTATCTCTCTCAACCACCACCACACACATCTACCACAGCTAAAGCATCACCACTACCACCAACCATATACCACCATCAACCATGTACCACCACCAACCATCCCTATTCATAACCCATTAACCCACCCATACTCTGTTTCTTCCATCATTCACAATGCACAAAATCTTTCAAATAAACCCAAAACATTTTCTGGGTATTCATCAAAATCCCATAAAAAGATTCAGATCTTTATATTATATACCATATTCCATCAAACAAAACCATTTCTTGCTTAATAAAATCAAGACCATTCTTCAACAAGACAAATAGGAAACCATTCTTTTAGCCTCAAAGATTCCTAAGTAACTAAACCCACATGTAATTCAGTTGCTTCTTCAAGAAAACATGTGGGTATTCAATCAAAGGATTCCATTGCTAAAAAGACCCGACAACATCTCCACCCAACAAACAACCCCCCAAACAACAATCATAACGACTAGCCACCACCACCACAAAACCAGTCACCTTCTCCGTTACCTACAGCAACACAACCACTATCACTGGCCACCAAATTCATTCACAACACGCAAACGAATAGGTCGAAACACACGCAAATTAAGCAAACGAATCCTCCACCACCACATTCACTCACAACAGGGAACGTTGGTGGTGGTGGTGACGGTTGAAGGGGGTGGCGATTGCAGGTGGGAATGGTGGTAATGACAGCGGTTGCAGGTAGGGATGGTGATCGTGGGGGCGGTTTGCAGGTGGGGATGGAATTGAGGGTGATGGTGATGGAGTCGATTTGCACAGGTGAGGGTTGGCGGGGTTGTGATGAAGAAGGTTTATTTTTTATATGGTGAGGGTATTTTAGTCATTTTACATGATTTAACTAACAAACTTAACAACATTAGCTAGTAAGGACCAAAGTGTTATTAAAGTCAACATTAGGGACCATTGAAAATAGATGGGGGTATATGTGCAATTCGTGCACACGATAGGGACCATCGTGCAGTTTACTCTTTCATTAACAACCTTTGATAAACAGAACTTTCCATTTTGAACACTCAACTTTTCCAATGTCACATTTTTAGACTCAAGTTTCTAAAATGACATTTTACACCCCATAACTTTTAAAGTCACCAAGTAACATCCTTAACTTTTAAAAGTTACATTTTTATCACTAGACATTCAAGAAATGACAATTTTTTCATCAAACTAGTTACTTTAACATATCAACTTTTTCATTTTTATTAAGATCCATTATCATCCATGGTCTTTAAATGTCTCATTAGGGGTATTATTATGTGTATTTGTGTATATTAAGTTCGTTATATCCAACTTTGTGTTTTAAAGTCCATAAAATTTATGGATGTAAACTTTTATATTCATCATTTTCCATTTATCCAACATGATATTTAGTTTTAGATGATCATTTTATGTTGACCAAAACCACTTTTAAGTGTATTCAGGATACATTCATAAACTATGCTTAGATTAACATTTTATATGTGTGTATGTGAACTTTTGTAACTTACAAAAACAACACACCATCACCAAGAAACCCATAGCCCATATATCATTTTTAGAGCATCCATTTTTGTGTATAAAAACATACATTTCTTATGTTTAAAGCCTTATGTACAACTTGCTTTTAAAACACAAAAACATATACTTTCAAGAATAAAAGTAAGATCAAGAGACTTACTACTAGCACAAGGCTAGGGAAGCTAAAAACACTTGATTTTGATGGGGTTTTGTGTGTTCTTCCAAGAGGGTTGATCTCGTAGCTTGACAACACACGTTGATCTTGTGACAAATGGTTTGATCATGTATGAATTTTGTTGTTGAAAAGTTGAAATGAGAATGTGTGTGTGTGACCATTTGCGGCCAAGAAAGGAAGAAGGAAGAAGATATCTTTGTGTTTGATCTAAAAATGGATGTGTTTAGATTTTATAAAGATCCAAAAGTACACATAATCTTATCATATCTTCATTTCCACACCAAAATCCAACCAAATCTATCAAACATGCCAAAAGAAAAGATTTTGGGCATGGACGCATGGTAATGGCCTAAGGCCGATTTTTATTTAGGTGGGAGGGACCCACATGAGAAGTGAAGAGGGATTTTTATTCTTCATTTGGTGAAGCATGCTTTCTAGATGAATAATATAAAAAATAGTATAATTACGCTATTAGAGTAATTACAGTAATTAATCTAAAATTTCTAGAGTGATTCACTATTTTTTTTTTTAAGATTTCAGTATTAAAATATATGTTTAACAAAATAATTTTTTTTTCTCTAATTCAATTCTCATGTTAAAGCCTATTTGTAGGATAAAACTTATTTGTACTTGAACACCCCCCCCTCTCTCTCTCTATATATATATATATATGTATACAAAGAGAGAGCGCATGCAGAAGAAGGGGGGGGGGGGTAAGTAAGTCGGGTTCCTAAGTAATAAAAAAAAACAATAGCTTTTCTTGAGGTACGTTAGAACTTGGAAGAGACTTGGGCCACGACTTTTAACAATATGCTTAAGACCGAGTCTAACACTGTCACACGTAGAGACCTGGACCCAGTTCTGCATTCTTGGCTTCCAGATGAGATGTGATGTTTTTATATGTACACGTTGTTCAGTTTTTAAGAACTAATCAAGGCCTCTTACTTTTACCAATTATACTAGTACAAATTGAAGTATCTAAACCAATATTTTATGTTTATACCTCATTCGTTGTAAACCCAAAAACCAAAAAAAAAAAACATTTGCAACATAAACAAAACTCTTGAAATCTTGAGGAGAAGACAAGATTCAAATCTAGACATGTTTTTTTTTTTTTTTTTTTTTTTTTTTTTTTTATTAAGACTGATTTATTTTAATTTAGAAGCATAAGTAAAGTAATATTCGTTGTTTTACTTTTTTTTTTAAATAATTATGAAAATACTCTACCGTTTCTATTCATACACTTGAAAATGGTTTTTCGTTTTAAGAATAAACAGAAAATGAAAGCTAACATACATGCTCCATCAACTAACATAACTGAAAGTTGAAACAAATAACCAGTGAGGTTATTTTTGGTTCATGAAAAAATAAATAAGGTTGATTGTGCTTGTTTGGAGTGAGTGTGAACACCTAAAACTGGATAAAGAGTATAGGTTTTTGAATTACATCTATAACTACATATCCACCCTCCACTTTCTGAATTGACACTTATTAGCATCATTGTGTTGTTCACTTATGCATCCACAAATGTTTCTTTTTTTTTTTCTTCTAAATGTTATAATACCAGAACAAATCACAATAGATTATTAAGTAGTAGTGGATAATACTTAAATTCAATAGGAATCAATATTGTTTGTTCTATCAACATATACTCACAAACTTATTTCTATACTTCTCAAGGAATCACTCATCAAAGGATTGTTTCCACCTAAGTAAATTTGATTATGAATTTTTCCTCTCATTTACAACTAATATCCCCAAAAGGTGTTAGTGATATTTGAAGTCAATCAAATAGCTCAACATACTTCTTGTTCAAAACAGACGTGTTATTTGTCTAGAATTGTAATTCCTATTACCTAATGTTCAAATCAATACAATTAGTTATAGAATATTCCTATTATCTGATGTTCAAATCAATACAGAATATTCCTATTATCTAATGTTCAAATCAATATAGTTAGTTATATTTGTGTGTTGTAGCGTGATAGAACAACATTGTAGTCAATGAAGACATCATATGCGCAAGCCTTATGCACATGCATCATACGTAGATGCATACATGGCATAAAGATACATCGTCACACACTTGTACTCATATATCAACCAACACGTATATATTCCTTATTTGTGTTGGTGGTTTTACTGTTTTGATTTTTTGAATAGATTATTTGAAGGCCAAATGAGAAATCACGTTAAACATTGATATGGGTTAGAAGGCTTGGAGTACACGCTCGTTCAAGACTGTTATGAATTAAATTGATGACCGTAAAACCTCAAAGGGTTTAAGAAGCAAAGCCCCTAAACCAAGGAGTGTTCTAAGGGTGCATCACCTCTTATTGGGGTCGCGCTCTTAGGACTAAACCCTATATAACTGTATTGGACTAGTGGTTATACCCCAACTACATACCTTTCCACAGAAGGTGCAACATTTCACCCTAACTGTTGTCATGGTTTTACCCTTATATAAAGAAAATCGTTTTGTCTGATTAAATATACGAATTAACATTTCAATTTTCACACCGAAGAAATCTCATTTTTTGTTGAAACACTTTATACCTATCCAGAATTGATTCTGTGTACACATAATTTTCTTTAAACAAAAAGTGATTCACACAAAAATCAGAAAGTATCAAAACCATACGAAATCATAAACCTAGTAACATTAGTATTTACTCAATTAAAACTCCAAAACAATGTTGCATATTCTTTTATTCCTCTCATAGAGTTTTCACACAAAAAAAAAAACCATAACGATCTTTACAGAATATTGAAGGATATACATTATACTAGGAGTGTTCAAAAAATTCGAAATCCGAAAAAATCCGATCCGATATCCGAACCGAAAAAAACCTATCTGAATTCTTATTTGGATATTAGGATGGATCCGATCCGAATCCGAATTACTTATTCGGATTTCGGATTGGATTCGGATTTCACAATTAAATTATTCGGGTTATTCGGATTATTCGGGTAACCGAATAACCCAAATAAGCTTCAATTGAGTTTTAGTAAGGGAATGACCAATTGTTTGAAACTTAGTTCAACCTATGAGGCCAATACTAAACCATAATTCTTCAACATCATCCATCTATATGGACTAGTTAGTGTCACGTTTCGTGATGTTTGATTCTGTGTTCAAGACTATGTTTTAAAGTTTGATTTTGTGTTTAAATTTACGTTTTGAAGACTATATTTTGAAGTTTGAACTTTGTATTTGTGTTTAAGACTAATCTCTATTTTCGCTTTTGTATGTTTATTGAATTCAAATTAATAAAATGTTAGGAACCATAAATTAGGAAAAATACAAAATTTGAAAAATTGTTGTTTAGTTTAATTTGGATTATTCGGATATCCGTTCGGATTATTCGGATTTATCCGAATCCGATCTGAATTGAATTCGGATCGGATGGGTATACATCCAATTCGAATCAGATCAGATTCGGATAGGCTCCTAAAATTTCAAAATCCGAATAATCCAATTTGAATAGTCTGAATAACCCGTTATCCGATCCGATCCGATAAACACCCCTACATTATACAACCAAGATTATCATAAAAAAGAAAGCAACAACAATTGTAGATCCATATTCCCACTTTCCAAACTCTTTGGGGGTATGAACAGTAAAGTCAAGAATCTCACATTCTCCTTGTAAACAAAACATGTTCAAAAGCTGTTCACAACCAACTTAAGTCTCCAAAAATCTCCCTTTCACACACACACAGTGACACACCTACACAGTCATACACACACATATATCTTTGGTCCAAGGTTATACCACCAGAAAAAGTCTATTTTGACCACTCCCACCTTCTCCCTTTCTCCCCTCCTTCCTCCTAACTGCTTCAAACTTTCCTCTTTATTATTTTAATTCCTTTCAATTATTTCCCACTTCTTCATTTCTTGTCTGCTTCTCACTTCTTCCCTTATGTATTTAACATTCATCCCTTTGTTTCCCTGATTTCCCACATGCCCAACTTATAAATCTTCAACTCATAATAATAATATTATTAATAATAATAACATGGGTAGCTGTTTTTCTACCACAAAGATCAGTGGTTCCAACAGCAACGCTCCATCATCCACCAACAAGCACAGAACAACAACAACAACCACAACAACAGCTACAACAAGTACAACAACAGGTGCCAACAAGCATGATGGAGGTGGGTCTAACTTCACTTCACATAAAACCAATAATAATAATAAGAACAAGAATAAGATGAAGAACAAGGCTAATTCCAGGAGACAGAATGGAGTGATCCCTTGTGGAAAAAGAACTGATTTTGGGTACCTTAAAGATTTTGATCAGAGGTATACAATTGGGAAGCTGTTGGGTCATGGTCAATTTGGGTATACTTATGTTGCTACTGATAAAGTTAATGGAGATCGTGTAGCAGTCAAGAAAATTGATAAAAATAAGGTGTGTTCTGTCATTTTTTTATTAAAAGTTTGAAACTTGTGTGTTGTATTTGTTTGACTATGTTTGTTTATGATTAAAATGTTGCTGAGAACATCAAAGGTTAGAGGTTGGATCAAGAATCATGTGATTATTATTTGGATGGTTTTAGTGATTTAGTGTTCATGTTCTTGATTTTGTTTGAGGATTAAGAAGATTGCCTGATATGAGTTCTGCAAGATTTCTGCTTTTGAGACTAAACTGTTCTTGAAGATCATATGAACATAAGATCTAGTCTTTAGTTATAATTGTTTTATGCTGTGTTTGTTCCATCAAATTTCAGCAATTGACATAAAAAAAGTGTTGACTTTTTGAGTTTCAATATTGGAGGCTCTAGAATATGCTTTGCTTCCACATCACCCCTGCCCGGCTTTGCCCGTAAAAAAACGTCTGCCCAGTGCCCTTTCACATGCCCGGTTGTGGGGCGTTTTTAAGCAAAAACGCGTCTCTTCCCTCTCTCCTCTGCATCAACGTAAATGCCCGAAAAACGTGTGTTGGGGGCGCTCTTAGTAGTTAAGAGTCTAGAACTGAGATAGAAGAACTTGTCAACATGTACTAGCTTTAACTATATATTTAGTGATCTTGAATTGTTTTTTGTGTTTTATGGCAGATGATCCTTCCGGTTGCTGTTGAGGATGTCAAGCGAGAAGTTAAAATATTACAAGCCTTAAGTGGTCACGAAAATGTGGTTCAGTTTTACAATGCATTCGAAGATGATTCCTACGTGTATATAGCTATGGAGTATGTTGCTGCAAATCCACTGCATTTTAAATAAATTTCCATTAGTGGTTATATGCCTTTGGAGTCAAGTCATAATTAGGATCTTGATTAAATTTTACAACTTTGCTTCGTATAAGGATGCCAAATTCACCAGATTTTGATTATAAAGTATGTGACTTTCCCTTTTCAGGTTATGCGAAGGCGGTGAATTACTGGACCGAATCCTGTCAAAGTAAGAACTCTCATTTTTCACCCTAGATTTATCGAAACAAAAGTGTATTGACTTTTGAGGTCAAACCTATTGCTAGTCTTATTTAATAGTCATCTGTTTACATCCTAATCTTGTTCTTCAAACTCCGATGAAAAAGTAAACATCTGTATAAGTTTTGAAGTTAAACAATATTGCGTTTTCCCTCAAAAGTCAAAAGAATGTCCATTTATTGATCTTGATTTTGTATTATTATTTGGTTTTTCCAGAAAGGACAGTCGTTACACAGAGAAAGATGCCGCAATAGTTGTTAGGCAAATGCTTAAAGTTGCAGCTGAGTGTCACTTACATGGTTTGGTGCATCGTGACATGAAACCAGAGGTACCGACAAATAAAGATTTGTGATTTCCGGGTGATGACAAGTAACTCGTGAAGGTCAATAGTCAAACTACGGCCACACGAGATTTTTTTCATTAGCATGTGTTCATGGGATGATGCTAACCTTGTCTTTTTTTTTTTAATTTTTGTAGAATTTTCTTTTCAAGTCACCAAAAGTAGATTCACATTTAAAGGCTACAGATTTTGGACTGTCAGACTTCATAAGACCAGGTATGTTCAATATCTTAAATGTCCTTCAGCAAAGACAGTAAAACGAGTATTCAAATTTTACAATATTCTTCTTATTGTTTAAGATTTCAAGATAAAGTTACGAACATTCGTTTTTTTCTTTCTTGTTCTATAGTCTCATGTAATTATTTAAATAACTAATGCAGGAAAGAAGTTTACAGATATTGTTGGTAGCGCTTATTACGTTGCTCCTGAAGTATTAAGGCGCAAATCAGGACCCGAGTCTGATGTATGGAGTATAGGTGTGATTACATACATTCTACTGTGTGGGCGTAGACCGTTTTGGGATAAAACAGAGGACGGGATTTTTAAAGAGGTTTTTTTGACATTAAACTTTACATTTGTATACTGAAAATGCCATTTTTTCCGTACTTTTATGCGTGTTTAATCATACTTATGTAATATTAATTTCAATTAATAGGTATTAAGAAACAAACCTGATTTTCGGCGCAAACCATGGCCAAGCATAAGCGCAAGTGCTAAAGATTTTGTGAGAAAATTACTTGTTAAAGATCCACGTGCACGACTCACTGCTGCTCAAGCACTGTGTATGTCTCTTTCTTTTTACTTTTTTTGTTTGTTGTTTAGGTCAATATGTGATTAATTTATTGAACTTTTACAGCACACCCATGGGTTCGAGAAGGTGGAAATGCTTCTGAGATTCCTCTTGACATTTCTGTTTTATCAAACATGCGAAAGTTTGTGAGATATAGTCGCCTAAAACAGTTTGCTCTACGGGTAAATAGTATTCTTTTTTAGTTTGGTTTATTTGTGAGCCCATATTATATTAAAGCAATGTTACTAAAACCTGAGATTGTGTCACAGGCATTGGCTAGCACTCTTGATGAAGAGGAAATAGCTGATCTCAAAGATCAATTCCATGCAATTGATATAGATAAAAGCGGTGCTATTAGCCTTGAGGAAATGAGACAGGTATGCCGAATTCAAGTTTGGTTTATTGATCATCACATAGGTGAATAACATTTGTGATTTATTGTTGCTTTTGTCTAAATTTATAATGATTTTCTTGTAGGCCCTTGCTAAGGATCTCCCATGGAAGATCAAAGAATCGCGCGTTTCAGAGATTCTAGAAGCTGTAAGTGACCTTTTCAAATGAACTTGCATGTGATAATTTGCTAGAGATAGTAGTTGATGATAACTGCCTGCCTTGCTTAAAATACTGTATACAATACTTGTCAAACTTCTGTCCAAAGGTCAACGAATTTATACCAGTTTAGGTTACAAATCAGTCAATCTGACTTCGAACTCAAACTCTTCAAATTTGTTGTCATGTGATGTCTACGTTTCATGATTTTGATGGATATAATCCGTTTGTGTGATACAGATAGACAGCAACACAGATGGGCTTGTGGATTTCACAGAGTTTGTGGCAGCTACTCTCCATGTTCATCAGTTGGAGGAACATAACTCTGTAAAATGGCAACAATTGTCACAGGCTGCTTTCGAAAAATTCGATGTGGATAGAGATGGGTACATTACTCCCGAAGAACTCAAAATGGTACGCCGTCTTTTCATGTTTTACATGCTTAACAATAATTTTCCACCGACTTTCGGGTCCAACAAATTCCTTCATTTTCAAAATCAATATGAGTTTTGCTACTAACTTCAACATTTTTTGTTCAAGTTTTGACCTCAAAAGATAAACTTAATCACAAATTTTTTTTCCATTTGACTTTTTAGGTCAAACGGGCTTCTTTTCAAACTCAAAATTGATACTCGTTTTCCGACAAATTTATAACCATCTTTCTGTGATCCATCACATTTACCATAATATTCAAATCAACCGTTATTTTTCTCAAGACTTCAAAACACACATCAATGTTTGGTTGAAAGTTCGGTCCTTTTACCTACTCACGCCTAATTGTTGACTTCTGCAGCATACGGGTTTGCGAGGCTCAATAGATCCAATTCTGGAAGAGGCTGACATTGACAAAGACGGGCGGATCAGCTTGCCTGAGTTCCGTAGACTCTTAAGAACTGCAAGCAATCTCTCTAGCCCGACTGCACATAAAGCTGCACATAGAACATAGTTTCCAAAACGAGAGTTGATGTTTTCGTGTGTGAATTGGTTTTCTGTTTTAAGTGAATAAATTTGGCCTCTTATTCACCAAGATCTCAAAGCAGCCATTTTCATAGACAGCTCGTTTCTTGAAGAAAATGCAGATGGCATCAGCCGTAGGTTGTATGAGGAACATGTTATATACTATGTATGCAAGAACAGAGTTAGCGTTAGTATTAAGTTATTTCTTGTGTGTGTATAGTTGATGTCGTTAAGGTCGGTAAGTGAATGTTTCAAAGCACTTTTGGTGTTCTTTGTGATTTTGAGTTTGATCCGAAGAGACCATTTTCTTACTTTACATCGAGGTTTTAATCATAAAGCGTACATGTTTATTATACCATCTTCTTGTATAGCTGTACTGTACAGGCACTGGCACACATGTTGAACCTTATGGCAAGTGTTTCTTTAAGTTACAGTAACCTTAAACTTGGCCAATGAGTCTGGTAATTCTTTAATACACCAAAAATGTTGATCAAAACTTTCATTTAAATATAGTATGTTAAATAATAACATTACTTTTTTTTTTGAATGGCAAGAAACGATGTGCCAACCACCATGACACCGGACACTGTGGCCAAGGTCGACTACTCGACCGCCGCCAGCCCCTTGGCTCTCCCAGATGCGCGGAAACCCGATCTCCACTCGCCCGAAGACACGACAGTGGAATAATCAGTAAAACCTCACCTTCCACCCGAGTCGAACCGGCGCCACCCGTATTCGCTCTTCACCTGAATGCCGTAGAAAATAATGGGAACAAAATCAAGTGTGTAATGAATAAGTAATTAAAATAATTAATTTGTTTGAAAAAATATGAAAATTTGAACTCAAATCTAATTATTTTTATTTTGAGTATTTGACTGAAACTGAGAAAGGAAGTCCTAAAAGTTAAAACAATAATAAAATGAAATGTATATATTGTTAAAATATAATATATCACAATTCTATGTTTAAATGTCTTTGGGTCTTATTATGTTCGGGCTTACAGTTGGGCCCTTAGTTCTGAGTCTGGTTGGCTTTGGGCTTATTATTATTATTATGAGCTGTTGGCCTGTGGCCCAGCTCATGTTATGCATTATATTTCTACGGTTGTGATCTTTCAGGTTGTTGGTGATCTACGGTTGAGGTGTGTTCTCGAAGAATGTTCGAGACCTAGTATAAAAGGATTATTATTCTTCTGTCTTCATTCATTCTACACACTCATACTCTCTCTCTCTGTAATCGTCTCTCTTGTATTGATTAGGGTTTAATCTCTGTATTTTGATCTTCACAAGTGTGTGAAGATCTGTATTAGTATCTGGTGTAAGGATTACTCCTGTGTAATCCCTGTCTGGTCTCTGTTGATCATCTGTATCGTCGTCCTAGTGACTGTAAGTGTTTGTATTGAACATTCAGATACGTCAACTGATCTAAACAATCAGTTGACATATTATTCTTTAGGATCTCTCTATTTAGAGAGATTCAGGGTATTTGGGGGGCAATATTTTGGTTTGGGTATAATAAGATTTTGTCACTTGTTTTGTCGCCTACTTCTGTTGTTCTATCTTCTTGGTTGATCTTGAGTTTGTGTAGGCTCAGATCTGTGTATTGTGGTTTGGATCATATATTTTTACATGGTATCAGAGCCCTAGGCTCTTATATCATAAAGGTTTTTTAATAAACGATCCTGTTCTTGTCTTCCGCTGTGTTGTCTAACCTTGAGTCTTAAATCTGAGATCTAGAAATTTAGATCTCAGATCTGGTATTACTGACTGTTTGTTGTGGTGATTGACAAGTGTTGGAACTGGTGTCAACGGATTGTTGGCTCCTTGGTGGTTCTGGATAGCTGGTGATACGTTATCTTGCTTGCTCTCTGGTTCGTAACCCTAAGTGAAGGTTACGAGCTACGAGTTATTGGAGAAACCCTAACTTGGGTCTTCTTGGTGAGATTGTTCCTTGTCTTTCTTTTTTCTTGATCTTGTTGTGTCTAGGAGCACTGTCCGGGTTAGGGTGGACCGGAGTAGGCTCAATACTTGATCTATTGTCTGTCTTGTTTCTATTGAGTTGTGGTCTTTACTTGGCTGTTTTCTGTCTGCTTCTACATATACTTCTATATATATATATAGATAATAAGGGACTCCTGTGCTAAGATCTGGGTGGGCACCTTGAGTGACGAACCCACTATCTGACCCCTGGCACAGCTTCGTCCTATTAGGACCTGGTTGTGTTTTGTCTATCTGTGTGTTTGTCTTGGTTGGTTGTTGGCTTTTGCTTGTTTGTTTGTTTCTGTTTCAATATGTCTGGAGGATCAGAAGCACCACAAGGCCCTCAAGGTCCTGGTCCTACTGATCTTGCTGTGGGAACACTGATAAGTAGACTTGATATCAGTGACCCACTCTATCTGCACCCTAGTGACACTAGCAGTTTATCCATCATCAGTCTGAAACTCAAAGGAACAGACAATTATAATGTGTGGTCTAGCTCTATGAAACTGGCATTAAAAGCTAAAAACAAATATGGTTTTATAGATGGAACATGTGTAAAACCTGAGGATGATGAACTGCTAGCCAAACAATGGGATAGGTGTAACTCTGTTGTGTTGTCTTGGCTGCTGAATTCTGTTAGTGAGGAACTGTATCTAGGTCAAGTTTTCTCTGAATCTGCTTGTGAAGTTTGGTCTGATCTTAAGGAGACTTATGATAAGGTTGATGGCTCTGTTGTGTTTAGTTTGTACCAAAAAATCAATAGTGTTAAGCAAAATGGTAGTACTGTCTCTGAGTATTATCATAGACTTAACACTATGTGGAAGCAATTGGATGCCATACTGCAGTTGCCTACTTGCACCTGTAAGGCATCTAAGGACTTCAATGATTTTTCTTCTCTTATTAAACTAATGCAGTTCCTAATGGGTCTTGATGATGCCTATCAGCCTGTTAGGACTACTTTGTTGACAAGAGAGCCATTACCTAGTATAAAAACTGCCTTCTCCATAGTCTCTAGAGAGGAATCTCATAGAGGCTCTAGTGGAACTGCAAAAGGGCAGAACATGACTTTCTTTACTAAGACCAATCAACCCCCTGATAACAAAAAAAAAGGGGGTTGTGAGGGGACCTAACCCAAATCTTAAGTGTACCCACTGCAATATGTTGGGTCACACTGTAGATAGATGCTATGAGCTGGTTGGGTATCCCTCTGGCTTTAGGAAAAGGGCTGTTGGACAGACTCCTAGAGCAAATCTGTCTAATAACCCTAGTAGTTCTGCTAAGTCTCCTGTATCTTCTACTTCTGGTTTGCCTTTTTCTCCTGAACAGATTTCCAAGTTAATGAATCTTATCAGTGAGAAAGGGACAAGTGATCCACAATGTTCTAATACTGGAGGTAAAAACATTTATATTAATGGATTTTCTGCTCTATCTAAAATTTCAAATCTAAAACAAATTTTTGAAAGATTCTCTAGTTGTTCTAGTTTTATAAAAGGGGCTATTAGTTGTGGGTGGATCACTGATTCAGGAGCAAATCAACACATGACCAAAAGTGATAAGTTTATGGTCAACTGTGTTGATGTATCTGATTACAATATTCAGGTAAAGCATCCAAATGGCACCTCTGCTAAAGTTACCAAGATTGGTGACATAAAAATAGCAGAGGGTGTTACATTATATGATGTCTTCCTTGTACCTGAATATTGTGTCAACCTTATGTCTGTTCATAAGTTGTCTAAAGACAACAAGTTAAGTGTCTTATTTGATGAGGGTCACTGTTATGTTCAGGATTCCAAGTCAGGGAGAATCCTGGTGACTGGTGATCAGCAGGATGGTTTGTATTTTGTTGGAGAGAATGTGAGTTCTAATCTTTGTTTTAGTAGTATTGGGAGTTCTAACCTGTGGCACAGCAGGTTAGGACATCCTTCTGATCAGGTTTTAGCCATTCTTAGTAAAGATCTTAAAATAGGAAAACCTGACTCACAGCCTTGTGATATATGTCACAAGGCTAAACAGGTTAGATTACCTTTCCCAATCAGTGATCATAAGACCCAAGCTGTAGGTGATATTGTTCACCTTGATGTTTGGGGTCCTTACAAGGTCACAAGTTGGGAAGGATATAGGTATTTTTTGACTGTTGTGGATGACTTCACAAGAACTGTTTGGTGTTACTTACTGAAAAATAAGAGTGAAGTTTTTGAAAATCTTGTTATTTTTTATGAACTTCTAAAGACTCAGTTTAAGACAAGAGTTAAAGTCTTTAGAAGTGATAATGGTGGTGAATTTGTAAACAAACAAATGGAGATTTTCTGTCATAATAATGGGATTATACACCAAACATCTTGTGCATACACACCACAACAAAATGGTGTTGCTGAAAGAAAGCATAGACACCTTCTTAATATGGCTAGATCTTTACTGTTCCAAAGTGGGATTCCACTTAGGTTTTGGTCTGATTGTGTATTAACTGCTACTTATTTAATTAACAGGGTTCCTTCGTCTGTTCTGTTAGGTAAGAGTCCTTATGAGGTCTTATTTGGGTTCCCCCTATTCTTAGTCATTTGAAGAACTTTGGTTGTCTTTGTTTCAATACTGTATTAAATGAGTCTGATAAACTGTCAATTAAAGCTGAAAAATGTGTTTTAATAGGATATTCTGTTTTTAAAAAGGGCTATAAACTATGGTGTCTTGAGTCAAAAAAGGTTGAATTTTCTAGAGATGTAAGATTTTATGAGGAAATTTATCCTTTTAAACAAGAATCTATAGAAAATACTGTTTTTCAAAATACTGATCCAAATATTACACATTTAAATTTTTTTGACAGTATTGAGTCTATGACAACCTCTGAGTCATCTGTGCCTAAGAACAATGTGCCCAATGATGAAGGGGAACCAACTGTGTCTCATGAGGTTCCAGCTAGTTTGCAGTCAGGAACCACTCCCAGGACTGCAAGGGGGTAGGTCATCATCTAGATGATGATCAGCAGCCTGGCAGTCCAGGTTGCAGTGTTCCTGACAGGGTGAACCATGATGCAAGGACTTCAAATGTTGAGAACAACCCATCTGAGGGATCTGTTAGAAGGTCATCTAGAGAGTCTGTCTTTCCCAGGAGATTTAATGAGTTTGTTGTAGAAGGGAAAGTTAAGTATGGTGTTGAAAAAGTTGTCAATTACTCTCATTTGTCTAGTGATAATATGAGTTTTGTGTCTGTTTTGAATCAAAACATTGAACCAAGATCCTATGTTGAGGCTGCCAAAGATCCCAAGTGGGTTGAGGCAATGAACTCTGAAATGGAAGCCTTACATAGGAATAACACTTGGGTTTTGTCTGATTTGCCTGCTGGTAGAAAACCCATTGGATGTAAATGGGTTTATAAGGTTAAATATAAAGCTAGTGGTGAAGTAGAAAGGTATAAGGCAAGACTAGTAGCTAAGGGTTACAATCAGAGAGAAGGTCTTGACTTTGGAGAGACTTTCTCTCCTGTGGTTAAGATGGTAACTGTTAGGTGCATAATTAGTCTTGCAGTCCAGAACAATTGGACTTTATATCAATTAGATATAAACAATGCCTTTTTGTATGGATCCATTATTGAGGATGTGTATATGTCTCTACCAGAAGGCTATTATTCAGAAAATGAAACTAAGGTTTGTAAACTTGTAAAGTCTTTATATGGTTTAAAGCAGGCACCTAGGAAGTGGAATGAAAAGCTTACTGATGTTTTGCTTAGTATTGGTTTTGTTCAGAGTATATGTGATTACTCTATGTTTGTTATGTCAAAAGAAAATGTTTTTCTAGTTCTTCTTGTCTATGTTGATGACATTATTTTAACTGGGAATTGTCAAAGTGAAATTGACAAGGTTAAAAAAATGTTAAGTTCTAATTTCCTTATGAAAGACTTAGGGAAACTTAAATATTTTCTTGGAATTGAAGTCTTATATGAAAAGGATAATATTTGCTTAACTCAAAGAAAGTACTGCCTTGAGTTACTTGATGAGTTTGGATATTTAGGGTGTAAACCTATAAATAATCCTATTGAGCAAAGTTATGTTGTTAATACAAAAAACAGTAAGAATGATGTGCTAGTTGATAATGTTACTGGTTTTCAAAAGTTAATAGGCAAATTGATATATTTGTCTTTGACCAGACCTGATATCAGCTACGCTGTTCAGTATCTTAGCCAGTTCATGCACAAACCCAATCATGGTCACCTTAAAACTGCATTAAGACTTTTAAGATATCTTAAAGAGTCACCAGGAATGGGAATCAGTTTTAGTAAAGGTGATGCAATGAGTCTTATTGGGTATGTTGATGTGGGCTAAATGTCTTGTTACTAGGAAATCAGTCACTGGATATTGCATTTTCTTAGGAAACTGTTTGGTTTCCTGGAAAAGCAAAAAACAGGGTACTATTTCCAGGTCATCAGCTGAAGCTGAGTATAGAGGGATGTGTTCTGCATCCTGTGAGTTGTTATGGTTGAAAAACTTGTTGAGTGAATTAGGTGTTGTTATCAGATTGCCTATGAAACTGTTTTGTGACAGTAAGGCTGCTATATCCATAGCAGCTAACCCTGTGTTTCATGAGAGGGTTAAACATTTTGAGATTGATATACATTTTTTAAGGGAAAAAAATTCCAGTGGTCTAATTGAAACCTTAAAATTGAAACTCAAAATCAAATTGCTGATGGGTTCACTAAGGGTTTGGGAATCCAGCAGCATAGAAAGTTTTGTAATGATTTAAGACTAAAAGACATGTTTAAACATACGAATTGAGGGGGCATGTTAAAATATAAGATATCACAATTCTATGTTTAAATGTCTTTGGGTCTTATTATGTTCGGGCTTACAGTTGGGCCCTTAGTTCTGAGTCTGGTTGGCTTTGGGCTTATTATTATTATGAGCTGTTGGCCTGTGGCCCAGCTCATGTTATGCATTATATTTCTACGGTTGTGATCTTTCAGGTTGTTGGTGATCTACGGTTGAGGTGTGTTCTCGAAGAATGTTCGAGACCTAGTATAAAAGGATTATTATTCTTCTGTCTTCATTCATTCTACACACTCATACTCTCTCTCTCTGTAATCGTCTCTCTTGTATTGATTAGGGTTTAATCTCTGTATTTTGATCTTCACAAGTGTGTGAAGATCTGCATTAGTATCTGGTGTAAGGATTACTCCTGTGTAATCCCTGTCTGGTCTCTGTTGATCATCTGTATCGTCGTCCTAGTGACTGTAAGTGTTTGTATTGAACATTCAGACACGTCAACTGATCTAAACAATCAGTTGACATATTATTCTTTAGGATCTCTCTATTTAGAGAGATTCAGGGTATTTGGGGGGCAATATTTTGGTTTGGGTATAATAAGATTTTGTCACTTGTTTTGTCGCCTACTTCTGTTGTTCTATCTTCTTGGTTGATCTTGAGTTTGTGTAGGCTCAGATCTGTGTATTGTGGTTTGGATCATATATTTTTACATATATGAAGACAGAAAATAGATTAGTCACATGTGATGTGAATGAAGTAAGTTAATGTTAGGTCTTGCAATCATTTTTATTAAAAAAATTAAGTATAAGACCACCTGCAATATGACCCAAGGTGTGATTTGTGATGGACAAGCATAGACATATTTGGTGGGTCACCCACTTCAAATATTTAATTTAAATTATAAAGAGCAAAGACAAAAGTTTGTTAAAAGTAAGACACTAAATTGTACAGAATAATAGAGATATTTAAAAGACTTGTTAGGTCTCAGAGATCTGTCACTGGCTCATAGAGTGGACCTTTTTCCATTATAAAATGTCAATGAAAGGGGTTCAATAATGCATAAGGTGTTTGATATTCTAGCTGAATCTGATCAAAACAACTAACTAGTTATGTAAACCTGGTTAATGAGACCATACAAGTAACTACATTCCACCTTTGGAAGTTAAACTGCACCAAACCGTATAAAAAAACGACTCTTAGACGAAAGGTGTATGACCCTTTTCCAATGGACCTTTCCAAAATCTCCCCAAATGGTCTAGTGAGTTTGTTGACTCTATGGCATAAGGATACTGATATGAAGAACTTGACCTGGTTTCTATACGCTTGGCATAACAGGCAGGCAGGTTGGGTTAGGTCATCGTTAGACGCCTCCATTGTTGTCTACCACACTATTTGATGAAGAAGTTTGTCTACTGCTTGAACAACCTCTTTCCAGTTGCTTCCGTTTTTTATCTCCACTGGATGATTCCTGCACAACGCTCAAATTTGAACTTTATATATATGTAACATATTTCTTTTATCAAACTATGGCTTTTACCTGGCCAGATCTTGACCCTGGGGTTTTAAGCTCTAATTCTGTTACCAAGTCGCTAGAATCATCTCCTTTTTCATCGGTGTGACCCTTATAACGATCAGGAATTGTCTGATTGTGATATGGCATAAAAGCCGGGACGGATCTAGGAACAACGCCAGGTGGTGTATGATTTGTGAAGAAAGGAAACGGGTGCATTGGGATGGGGCGTGTATGGACAGGTAACGCAACTGGAAATGATGGTGGCATAACGACTGAAGAAGGATTGATGGCACCCCATGGAGGCATAGCGCTGACTCTTTGCTGATATTGTGCGTTAAGGTTTTCTATATCGGATTTTAACCATGATTTCTCCTCTCTGAGTTCGTTTTTCTCCTGTGTAAGCTGTTATAAACAAATTAGCTGACTTAAGGAATATAACTAGTAAATGCTATTATGATGACTTAGGTGAAGCTTGATTACCTCACATGATTCTTCAGATAGCGCTCTGCATTCGGCTTTTAATCTGTTAACTTCAGCCGTCAGATCTTTTAGCACTTGGATTGTGTCGATAATGATACTGGTCTTGTCATTTTTGGGTCTGTCTGGATCTGCACATTGTTTAATCAATCTCATTTGTCAACAAACTAAACCAGTTATAACTTATAAGAGTTACACAATTTTATGATTTAGTCTAGCAATCATTTTCCCTTAACTAAACTATTTACAATGTTTATCGACGTATATATTTTATTTTTGGTAACCATGAGACCCCGTTAGGGAAAACTCACACGTCCACCAATACAATGCAACTAGTGGAATCAAGTAAAGTAAAGTGCCTTCAAGGGGTTAAGGCATGAAACCATTGGAAGCTAGATTCGAACCTGAGACCTCCGCTAGAGGGGAATCAGGCGCGTACCACTGCACGTCTACACATGACATTTTAGCATGGACCAAGCAATAATCATATACTTGGTAAAGTCATTACCGAGAACGTTTCCCAACTCGACAAACTGCTCATTTAGTCTGTCCCTCCTCAACTTTTCGCGGTCCGCCTTCTGAACTTTTCTAGCTTCATATGTATCTTTCACTTCTACTTCAGTCATCTCTCTGCTTGGAATCCAATACATTTTAGACAAAGGGAATACAAAATATGCAAAGTTGACACATGTCACAAGTGGTCCAAAAAGATATATTTACATAGTCATCTGAAAATTCTTAACTGAAAGAAAAAGAAAAAAAATGGAAGCTAATATTATTAAACTTTGTACACCATCTTTAGTTGATAATACAATGAAAGTATAACTAAAACATATCAGCAAACAGAAGTTGACTACTAATGAATGAAGTGTGTACAGAAAGTGAAGTGCAAACATACCTTGGATCATTGAGAGTATAATGATGATGATGTTGATGGTCTTGTCTTTGATGCAACTCATGCTTTGGTTTCCAGTGATCCATTTAATCTAGCTACTTAATGAGAACAATTAAAAAGATGAGTGTTAAGAGTTAGGATTGTGTTGCAATAAGCATATAGAGGAAGAAGAAGACGAGAGAGTTAAGAGGGAATTGTGTCACAAAGCATTATTATTATTATTAATTTTATTAAATTATAGTTAGTAAGAAATGGACATGTGCCCAACACAATTCCATATTGTTGTTGGGTCATACCTTTTTTTTATGTAGTTTCTTTTTTTCAGCCAATAATAGATATAGCAAAAGTACTTAAATCGACGATAATATGACAAAAAGTATTGTGGGAATCTGGAATTGTGATAGTTTTAGACAATTTGTCTCTATTATTCCGAATGGTAGACACGACATTACCGATGTGTCTTTAAGTTTCTCCTACATTTAGGGAAAAATCAAAGTCCTTAGACAAAAAATATGAGGTTAAGGCTAGAAAGTGAAGCATATGATATGAAACCAACAGAGATATCTGCAAAATGGATTTTAGAGAAAAACATGTTGGTGGTTTGAATGATGGTGAAGCAATTATCAATATACCTGAAAATCTTCTTATTACTGAGTCATTTGATCCGATTTTCGATTTAATTGACTTTGTCAACCGTTCTATTCTTGAAAATTAAAAAAAAAACACTTTTTTTCAAGAAAAAGCAATTTGTCGAAAAATGAAGACGTTCGAAAAATTAATAATCACTTGCTATCAATATTTTATGGATATGAAAAGAGATACCTAAGTTTAGATAATACATGTAGCCAGAGTATGTTCATGATAAGTTTGATGAAAGTTTATACTCATCTAATGTTCTAAACGGATCTAAACTCTTAGGTTCGCCAAACCATAAGTTAGTACTAAAGGTAGGTGTTTCAGTGCTACAAAGGAATACGGATAAGAAAAATGGTTCACGTAATAGAAGTAGAACGCATGTAATGTCACTAGGTAATTGTGTTATAGAAGCAGATATTATACTTCAAATTTCAAAGAAAACAATTTTCATTGTTGTACATTTATAGTGACAATAAATCAGTGAAAAACCGTCATTATCCAAAGTTTATTTTACATCTATGCTACATTATCTAATCAATATAATATCAAATTTGTATACAAATATATATATATATATATATATATATATATATATATATATATATATATTTGGAGATTTGTGAATTATAGTGCTTTTATCAATGTTAAAAACAAAGAACATGCATCAAAATTTGGAACGTAAAAGAAAAAAATTGGTACTTAGGGGGTTGGAGCACTTCACGACAAGAGGGACCACGGTAAAATTGTCGCGCGACGATACTGTCGTGACCCCTCGGCTACCCTCAAAAACTTCACCGATCGGCAACAAGTAACTGATCAACATACATAGTTTTAATGATATTGGGTATGATTTTAACATAGCAAAATGAGGTTGGGTAAAGCTCGACAACTTTGGCAAAGACGCGTAGAACACCCTTATTTTCAAGATTGGCATACATATCAAATACTAAAAAAAATAAAAAATGATGAGCACACAATCAACTTTCCTTTTGACATTTACTGGTAAAAAAAAAGAGAAGAAAAAAAATCGCCAAATCGTGAAAAAAAGGTTTCATTGTTAGATTTCCGACAACAATGGCGGTTTGGCAGAGTTAAAAGTCTTGATCTTTGAATCTTTTAATGTTGAAAGTTGCAGTAGTAGACGCTGCCATTGTTCTTAAAGAAAGAAGACAGCCAGGTTGGACCAATTATTCAATGAACGAATGAATGAAGATAGCAACGTATAACGTGAATGGCCTCAGGCCTCGAATTTCCCAGTACGGTTCCCTCCGTAAACTCCTCGATTCTCTCGATTCCGACATCATCTGCCTCCAGGTTCCTTCTCCGTCCCAATTATCACAACTATTCACCTATATTTCACTTTTTTTTTCAATTTTAATATTATTGTGAAGGAAACGAAATTGTCGAGGCAAGAACTGAGAGCTGATGTGGTTTCAGCAGATGGGTATGAGTCCTTTTTTTCTTGC
Organism: Ambrosia artemisiifolia; assembly: GCA_032199755.1. NCBI lineage: Eukaryota > Viridiplantae > Streptophyta > Magnoliopsida > Asterales > Asteraceae > Ambrosia > Ambrosia artemisiifolia. The sequence continues at coordinate 42,704,214 of CM063512.1, read as the reverse complement.
ACTCGTTCTGTTGAAAAGGGTCGCTCCGGTTATTCTGGTAAGCACGTAAGGTGTTTGTTAAAATGCCCCACTGAAACCAAGTTGGTTAATTGGGTCAGTTTTTGTTTGTTTGAAGGTGGAATCAAATTTAAGTAGTTCGGTTTATTTATTTAAGGAGTCATTTGTTTAGAAAGATTGAGTCTTTATTTAGTTTTCTTTTTGAGTGGTTTAGGCTCCTGTTTTCCAAGAATTGTAGTATTATTATAACTCATGTGTTTTGGACTTTGGTTTATAATAAAAAAAGTTTTAAGTGATTTCAATCAACCTCGTGTTTTGCTGTTTATTTTCTAATTGATCTGGGCCTTCAAGATGGTTATTTGCTAATAGCCAATTTGTTAATGCAGGTGTTGTAACATTTTGTAAAGTGCAATCTGCTTTTTCTAGCAATGAGGTTGCACTGCCAATTGATGCAGAAGAGGGTTTCACTGGTGTTCTAGAGAATTCTAGAGGATCTGGATCCAGAAAATATTATTCTCTGGCGCGTGCGGAAGGGCTTGAAGAATTTGACAGAGATGAGCTTGTTAAAATTGACAGTGAGGGACGTTGTATCATCACTGATCATGGTCATTTTGGTGAGTGGCTTGCTATTAGTTGTTGTTGCTCATGTTTTCGGGACAATATGTTAGATCATAAATCAGAAGGCCAAAATGTTGTCTCTTCTTTTGAAGTCTAGCTCAAATGGTTACGAAGGGACACAATTGCAAAAGAAAGATTTTAAGTCACATTTCCGCCAATCTTTTTCCTTTTCAATTTGCTAAAGCATTCCAGTTAATTTAAAATGGCCACTCACTGTAATGTTGCAGTTCTTTTCAATATTTATGGGCCTCGAGCCGCATGTGATGACCCAGAACGGATTGAATTCAAGCTCTCATTCTACAAGATACTGCAGGTAATCTTTTTTCTTCACACCGACGGTCAGAATAAGTATTAGAATGTCATTTCTTTCTTTTTTATATGACAAATCTACATCTTTTTTTATATGACATGACGAGGACGCTTTTGAACACTTTTCGTTTTGATTTGTTTTTGATGTTTTGTTATAGAAACGATGGGAGGCCCTCATGCGTAAAGGAAGGAGAATAATTGTTGTTGGTGATTTCAACATTGCTCCTTCTTCCATAGATAGGTGTGATGCAGGACCAGATTTTGAAAATAACGAGTGAGCTTCTAACAACCATGCTAAATGATAGTCATATTCTGACTTTAGCAATTAACATGTTCAAATTATATTTTGAATATTATTAGGTTTAGAAGCTGGTTTAGATCTTTACTAGTGAAAAGTGGAGGCTTGTTCTTTGATGTGTTCAGATCAAAACATCCTGAAAGGTGCAAGATTTTCAATTTTAGCAACATAAATGATATTTATTTCTTTTTGGAATATTGTTTCTAATGTTATCTCTGATTATTTATAGAACAGAAGCCTATACTTGCTGGGCCACAAACACAGGTGGCGAGATATTCAATTATGGATCCAGGATTGACCATATTATAGCTGCTGGATCATGCTTGCATGAAGATATTGACCCGGAAGGTCATAACTTCTTTTCATGCCATGTTACAGACTGCGACATATTAACACAATTTAAACGTTACAAACCTGGGACCATGCCAAGGTAATTTTTTACATGTGTGTGTCAAACGACATCATTTTCATGTGGATCAAGCATTTGATTTTGTGGGTTTAACTTTTGTGGATTCACTTTTTGTTTCGTTTTATTGTAAGCTAATCAGATTAAGAAAGTTCTGAGGAAGAAGTTCCCTTTTGGGCATGTTTGTTCTGAATTTATGTTTTGGACCTTTGGTATTGTTATTTACATTACGTTTGTACCTGCAGTTACATATGGAAAGGAGGGACAAATATTAAGATGGAAGGCTCAGATCATGCGCCAGTTTTTATGAGTTTAAAGGACATTCCCAACGTTCATCAGCATGATACTCCGTCTTTATCCATTAGATACTGTCCTCAGGTTCGAGGATGTCAGCAAACCCTTGGTATCATATACCATCTATTTCCATAATGATTTTTGAATCTAAATAAGCATAAACACACACACACACACGCATGCAGTATTCATCAGACATTTACAGCCCAGATGCATTTTTGCAGTGTCCATGTTATCAAGAAGTAAATCAACTGAGGAAACTAAAGTTGATGAACTGTCTGTAACTTATCTCAATGAAGAAGTTAAAGTACAAAATCGTGACCTACGTGTCAAAAGTCCAATTCTTGACCGTACAGAAATGAAGAAAAAGTTGAAAAAAGGTCAATCGTCGCAGCTCTCACTTAAGTCCTTTTTTGTTAGTACAACAGCCAATAAAGATGTTAAGAGCGTGACTGCTGAGTTGTCACTTAACTATACAAGCGATTCAGTTAAAGGATCTGAAACTGAAGTTCTGATGTCCAACAAAAGTGAACCTGACGAGTCTCCGTGTGAATCAGATGTCTGCAGTTCTTCACAAACTGATAAAAGTCAAAATGCTCGATTAGAATGGCAAAGAATTCAACAATTAATGCAGAGTAGCATTCCAGTATGCAAGGGCCATCGTGAACAATGCGTTGCACGGGTTGTGAAGAAAGCGGGACCTACTTTTGGTCGTCGTTTTTATGTTTGTGCTCGTGCAGAGGTATGCCTATTTTTTTCCTTCTGTAAATGAATTCTTTATGTCTATTACATCATGTGTATCGGTTGGCAACATGATAATTGATGAATTTACTTTACAGGGACCTGCATCAAATCCTGAAGCAAATTGTGGTTACTTTAAGTGGGCTGATTCAAGATCTAAGCACAAACAGGGCTAGTGATCTTGTTATCTTGAAGTGTTTTATTTGCTATTCTTCCTCTTAAAGCTGGTAATTGTAATATAGAAGTTCAAATTGCACTAGTTTAATAGTTCAAATCTGATTTATCTAATGAAGGGGCTAGTTTAGACAGCAGAGATATATAGGTTTTGAAACAAAAACCAAACTAGTAATATTGTAGGCTTGGGCCGCGCCGACCAAAGCCGCTAGGAGTTGTTCTCGTATACGAAACTGTCTTTGTTGATCTCGTTGTTGGTTGTATTCTGGTCATAGTCATAACTATTTTTAGATAGAAAGCATTTTCTTTAGGGAAAATCACCAAATAGACGTTGACACACCCAAAATCACCAAAACATTCATATCGTCTACTACACGTAGAGACTTCACACGGAGGAATAGTTTGTGCAGTCTTTTCCTCTTTTATCTTCCTCCACGATTTTTAAACCGACTATAACATTTTTCATACTATAATATTTAAAAATAATTACACCAAAAGCTTGAAAACATTTATATTACACGCTCTATTTTATTTCATTAAAAAATTACGATTTGTTACATAGAGTTTTCACGATTTTCTTTAACGTAAGAGGGGGTGGGGGGGGGGGGGGGTCCCGCCACCTTCTCCTAAACAAAAGAACTTTTGTGCTTGATGTGTATCTAGCAAAGTGATTTTATCGTACAAAATGTATGAAGTGAAGGGAAAAAAATGTAGTGGCATTTTCCTAAATAATGACAACTTTTTACTCTAGAGTAATTATATAATTAAACTAGTTATGTAATTACGCTAGTAATAATTACTCTAGTTATATAAAACTGTCAAGTGTTAATTATATAATTAAACTAGTTATGTAATTACGCTAGTAATAATTACTCTAGTTATATAAAACTGTTAAATGTTTTTTTTTTCCACTTCATATGCTTTGTATGATAACTCTATTTATACGTGAACTTCCCTATATATATATATGTATATATATATATATATAGGTCAAGTATAAAATGAAAACCCACTTGAGTTGAGAAAACCTTAGAAACCCATGTAAAATATGATTTTTTTCTTTTGAAAAAAATAATCAATGTAAAATACATGTTTTTAAGTGTTTTTGGCCAAAAAAATAAAAAAAGCGCCGAAGGGATTTTTTTAAAAAAAATAAACAAAGCTGCGAAAACACATGTTTACAACAGCTTTTATAACAACAAATAGCTGAAAACATATGTTGTTTAGCAACTTTATTTATTTTTTTTAAAAAAATCCATTCGGCGCTTTTTATATTTTTTTGGCCCAAGATGCTTAAAAACATGTTTTTTACATTGGTTATTTTTTTCAAAAAAAAAATAATGATTTTTTACATGGGTTTCCAAGGTTTTCTCAACTCAAGAGGGTTTTCAATTTCAAGTATAAAATGAAAACCCGCTTGAGTTGAGAAAACCTTGGAAACCCATGTAAAAAATGATTTTTTTTTTTGAAAAAAATAACCAATGTAAAATACATGTTTTTAAATGTTTTGGCCAAAAAAAATATAAAAAGCGCCGAAGGGATTTTAAAAAAAAAAATAAACAAAGCTGCGAAAACACATGTTTACAACAGCTTTTATAACAACAAATAGCTGAAACATATGTTTTTTATCAACTTTGTTTATTTTTTTAAAAAAAATTCCTTCGGCGCTTTTTATATTTTTTTGGCCCAAGATGCTTAAAAACATGTTTTTTACATTGGTTATTTTTCTCAAAAAAAATAATGATTTTTTACGTGGGTTTCCAAGGTTTTCTCAACTCAAGAGGGTTTTCAATTTATCCTTCCTCTAAATATAAACATGTATTTTAAATAAATTTAAAGGTTTAAATACATATCAATGTATAGGTGAATTACTACCAGGGTTCGATCCCCATGAGACCCAAAGTGTGGGTATTGCCAAGTGATGGTCGAAACTAGCCTACTTGTAGGTGCCAGGTTCGATTCTGATGGCCCCCCGGTTTTCTAGTACCGTGCATTTACTCCAGAGAGGCTTGCCTCTTGTGGAGGGTGCAACATCTGTCAAGTGGCAGGTGGCGGGAAATTTTCCGGGTGGTAGCCCTAGCGCCCTTTGCACAGAGGGGCACTGCCTCTCCAGGGCCGGCCACTCCCGCGACACCAGGCTTTGGCCTGATGATGCCGTTGAGTGTGTGGCTAGGGACCCCCAGATACTTCTGGGGGATGTGATGGACTCTGCCACAAATAGAAAGTCACCTACTACCATTCACCATTTATCTTAAAGATTTCATCAACATAGCCTTTGAAGCTAGTTGCGTTCTGTTGTCTATATTTATTATCAGATTCATATGTATATATACAAATGGCTCTGCATCTACAATCATCTCTTCCTCCATCGAATAATAACCTCGACCTGAAAACATGGAACAAGATAATCAAAACACAAGTAATCCAAGGCAACACAAAGGCTGCTTTTCATTCATACCAACAAATGCAACAACAATCACACACCCCAGATAACTTCACATACCCTGTACTACTCAAAGCAGTGTCCAACCATTCATATCATCGAACAGGGTTAGCCCTTCATGCCCAGATAGCTAAAACCTCATTCCATAACCACATGTTGGTCCAAACCTCTCTTCTTAACATGTACTCGTCTTGTAAAGCATTGCATGAAGCCCGTAAAGTGTTTGATAGTATGCAGGTAAAGGATATAGTTTGTTGGAACTCAATGTTGGATGGTTATGTTTCGTTTGGGTGTTTGGATGGTGCAGCTGAGTTGTTTGATGAAATGCCCAAAAGGGATGTTTTTAGTTTTAATATTATGTTGTCGGGCTATGCGGAAATGGGTGATGTGGGGTTGGCGCGTAAGGTGTTTGATGAAATGTCTGAGAGAGATGTTGTGTCTTGGAACTCTATGGTTTTGGCGTGTGTGAAGTGTGGGGATGTTGGAGGAGCGCGTAAGGTGTTTGATGAAATGCCTGAACGGAATGTTGTTTCGTGGAATACGTTGCTTGGGGGGTATTTGGATAGTGGGTTGTTTGAGGAAGTTGTTAGGGCGTTTGAGATGATGAGAGTGGAGAAGTGTGTGTGTCCGGATTATGTTACGGTGATGACTGTGTTGTCGGCTTGTGCTGGATTGGGGTTGCTAGAAAAAGGCCGTGAGGTTCATGTTTACGCGCTAGATTTAGGAGTTGCGTCGAGTAAACATGTGGTTAGTTCGCTAATAGATATGTATGCCAAATGTGGATGTGTAGACAGTTTCTTGAGCGTGTTTTATAAGTCTAAGGTGCGAGATGTTTTCTGTTGGAATGCGCTGATTTCTGGACTTGCGCTTCATGGATATGGCATTGCGGCTCTAAAAGTTTTTGATGAAATGCTAGTAAGAACGAAGCCTGATGATATAACATTCATAGCTTTGCTTAGTGCTTGCAGCCATTCAGGACTGATAAAAGAGGGTCAAGCCCTTTTCGAATCTATGGAGACCGTATATGGTGTGACTCGTAGAATGGAGCATTACGGGTGCATTGTAGATCTTCTGGGCCGAGCGGGGTTTCTTGAAAGTGCGTATACAATCATTGATACGATGCCATTTAGGCCAGGGAGGTCTGTTTTGGGCGCATTGCTTAGCGCTTGTGTGAATTATAGGGATCTTGAGATTGGAGAGAAAGTAGTGAAGATACTCTTAATGTTTGACGGTTTAAATGATGGGGATTACATGATGGTGTCGAATCTATATGCTTCGTGTGACCATTGGGACGAAGCGGATCGATGGAGAGCGATGATGAATGATTCAGGGATAGTCAAGACTGCAGGATTGAGTTCAATAGAGGTTGGTAATAGGGTACATAAATTTTTGGCTGGGAATATGCATTGACTTGCCTGGTATATAATAGTTTTTTTTTAATAAATAACGATTTAATATGATATGCATATGAAGTTACTAATAATTTGTTTTACTATTGTGTGTACACAAGTATGTATCATTTTCTTTAATAAAAGCAAAAATAAAAACAGATAGTTCATTTTTGTGAGTGAAAGTAGACACTGAGAAGCACGATCATTGATCGATTGACCCTAACGAATCTTGAGTCTCTCTCACTCATGTACTTAAAAGGGGATTTTCTCCTACATTTTGACTTAACTTTTGAAAACAGAAAATCAGCAACGGTATTTTATTTAAGTGATCTATTGACATACTTCATTTATTTGAGAGGTTCAAAAGAAAAGAAGTGTTGGTGTTGCAAATTGTAACACTCATTATCAAACATTATTCCATATATTTGTAACTTGTAAGTGATCATCATTACAAAGTTAGTGAGAGGAGCACAGGTGGTCACTAGTATGAGTGAAGATGAAGAGGTGATCACTTCCTTTCACAGTAAGAAGATTGTATAGACTACTTCCACATTGTTACAAGGAAGAAGTTGTGGTGATCTCTACCATCTAGAAGAGCAATTTGTACACGGTAATCTTTGGCGGTTTAGAGAGAGGACTAGTGCAACATCTCAAGTAAACCGTGTCAAGATACTGTCTGCTTTGCACATGGTGGGTTGCCCATCTAGAAACTATCAGTTTCGTTTTCACTCAACAATTTGCTCGCACAGTCAAAACACGTCTTGGTAAAACTCGAGGTGGCGGGGGTCAAAATAACATTTTATGGTTTGATTCTTGAGTATGACGCGTATGTGTATCTGGTAAATAGGACATATGAAGAAACTTGCCCAACATATGCTGAAGATTTCTGTTCCTACGTTGGAACTATTCTAACAAAGCAACAAGTTGTGAAAATGGAAGCCGATATGCTCAAAGCTCTCAACTATGAACTAGGCTATCCCACAGTAATTTCATTCCTTAGATGCGAATCGAGAATCTAAATACTTTACTACATGATTGTGTGTTCATCAACTAAAGTACTAACCCCTTTGATTTGTTGATTTTTACAGAAGATATACCAAGGTTGCTCAAGAGGATTATAAGGTAAGCTCTGTCTCATTTTATCTGTCTGCTTTCATGATTTATTTGACAACCTGTTCAATGCTAATTTCTGTATCCTTTGCAAATTATAGACACACAATTTGTGGTTGGAGTTCATGGGTTATTATTTGGCTGAGTTAAGCCTGTTAGAATATGGCTGCCTCAACTTTTTACCCTCTATGGTTAGCTGCATCTGTACCTTTCTTGCAAGATTTACTCTCAAACCAAGATCACATCCGTGGGTAAGTAGTGTACACGCTCGTTATATTCATCCTCCTTTGTAGTATCAAAACACCATCGTTGATATTGTCATATGGTTACAGAATTTGTCTCTGGAGCAAGTCTCCGGATATAAGTCATCAGACTTGAAAGAATGTGTTCAAATTTTACATCATTTGCAATTGAATAGACAAGCAAGCAATTTGGTGGTGGTGGACTAGTGGTTAGAGATAAATACAAGCAATATAAGGTATTTGTAATATCTGTAACTTAAATTCTTTTTATTCGTTTCTTCTGATTATAGTTTTTATATTACAGTTATGTTGCAGTTTAGACATGTGTCGGAACTGACATCTCCATCAGTAATACCACCAGTCTCCTTTGATGATGATAAATAAATAAAAATGAAGATCACATTTAACACATAGTTGTCAAAGCGCCTAGGCGCACTCAAGGCGCATAGGCTGAGCCTGGAGCCTAGGCGCAAGGCGCATAAAAAACGAGGGCTTTTTATAATTAGGCGCATAGTATAAAATACATTTTTAGGGATTTTAGAGATGTTTTAGGCTACGTTAGGATGTTTTAGGGTTGTTTAGGACTTGTTCATAACTCATTTAGGATGTTTTAGAGGTTTAGGCAACTTCTAGCCTGAATTTGGCCGAAAATCAGCTTGAAAACAGCCCCATTAGTGTGCCTTAGTGCCTAGGCGCACGCCTCACAAGGCGCAGCGCACTTGGTGCGCCTGGTTGTGCCTTGTGCCTAGGCGCACGCCTCACAAGGCGCAGCGCACTTGGTGCGCCTGGTTGTGCCTTGTGCCTAGGCGCGCTTTTGACAACTATGATTTAACATAATGCCTACGAATTTTCGCCAACTTACATCAACTTATTTCTGCTGACCGGTTAGGCTTAGTTGGGGTTTCGTTTGATCAAAAGATCATTGCTGCTGACCTTACATGATCATTGCTTCCTGACACAAGCTGGAAGTATTGACTGACATTGTTCTTTTAGAAAGCAATAAGTTGGGGCAGTAATGGTGATTAACTTTAATTTTCGGTGTTTCTAATGGTCGAGGCAGAGTGTTCAGTTCATTTAAAAATGTTTGGTTTATTTGTAGGCGACTTCATTTTTGATGATGATAAAAACTAATATGAGATGGAATTGTTACTTACAAATAATCATATGTTCAAGATCTATACTCTCAATATCATGATCATAATGTCATGAGAAAACGACAAAAAGATTGATAAATTTACAAACAGAAAACTCACCGTTGATGCAAAGACCGACTGCAGGCTGAACTGAACTAGTAATCGACACATAAGATCTTGCAAAGGTGCACAGAAACCCCATGGCCAATTTGAATCAACGGTAAAACCTGTGTTCCAACTGTACTAGACATGTTTCTCAAAAACGAATCGACCTTGATATGCTAATTCAATATAATTACTGGAAAAGCTTGAGATCAATAAATACCAAAGAGTTATGATTTAGGATCACTTGAGATAGTCATAAATTTTAAACAGTTTTTCAAAATAAAATGTTATAAAACGAAGTGTTACAAAATGAAGTAAAGTTATGTAAACCAAAATAGATATTATGTGTATATAATAGAATTAAAAGATTTGAATACTTTTTCATAAATAATTCAAAGCTTTATACAAGTTGTTGACTCCTTATTGGCCAAAGATTATTGAAAAAGTGTTTTCTTTTCGTGTTAAAAGAAAAGATTCAAGTTCCTAATACCATTTATTGGGTTAAACCTCTACTATTTACTACTGAATGTTACCAATGTTTTAGATGTGTAAATAAGTTTTTGACTGAATGTAACAAACAGTTTTTTTGTGAGAGAAAGTACACATTAGGCATTCTTCGATCGACTCTAACAAATTTTAGAGTCTCTCTCACTCATGTAACTAAAAGGGGATCTTTGACTAACCTTTTGAAAATAAAAAATCAGAAACAATATTTTCTTAAGTGATCTTTTATGCATATACTTTATTTATATGAGATATCATTATCAAAAGGTTCAAAAGAAAAGGAGTGTCGATGTTACAAATTATGACACTCGTTATCAAACATTATTGTGTGTTGTGATTGTACAAGAATCTATCAGTAATATTAAGGGTGGGGGATTGATAGTATGATGTAATGAAAATTGAGTGAATTGTAATCTGCTTCCACATTGTTACAAGGAAGAAGTTGTGATGATCTTTACCATCTAAAAGATAAACTTGTAGATGATAATCTCTACTGGTTTAGAGAGAGGACTAGTGAGTAAGAACTCTTGGCAAGAGACTAATGATAACACCCAAGTGAATCACTATTAAACATTGTGTTTTATGTGGTGACTTCTCTATAACATTAAGCTGTTTACTTATTGTAGTTTACTTTATAAACAAAATAAATTAAATGTGAGATAACTTTATAACACATACGTTTGTGCTTCCATTATATCACACCCTCAAATTCTACTTGCAGGGTTTTACCGAGAGGCGTGTGACACACTAGGATCCAGGTCAACGGTCACAATAAACGACAACTATATGTATAAAATACGTAGACCAAAACCATGCAATTGCTATAACATAAATCCACTACAGCGGAAGCTTAAATAAGTTTACATCCCAAAACAGTAAATAACATATGTCTGATAATGTTTGAAACAATGTAAATGAGACCTAGACACTGTGCGACTCCGTGCGCCTAATCTAAATGCTGCTACCTTTGCGACCTGAGAAAACATGCTAAAAATGTCAATATATAATGCTGGTGAGTTCAGAGGTTTTTATAAAATCGTTTCCATAAGTTTTGAAAGATCAATCTCGTTACTACTATGTTATACGAACGTTAGCTAGACGTATGTATGTTACTACTACGACTGGAAACCATTACTGACACGAATACCAATATGAAACGCCCTGAATGAAATAGCATCATCCACGGTACGTAGATCGAGACAATATGCACCCATCCAACTCCCAACCGACCCGAGTGGGGCAGGTCACACCCAATAGATCTATCCACATTTCCCCCGTTATGAATCCCCGCATATTCATGGTTTCTCTAGGACTTATATGATAGTCCCTAATACCGAAGACCTATCATAAGATGTATATAAGTATCTAGACTAATAATCCATAGGTTAACTAGTCCCTGAATGTCCAGACCATAACCATTGTATGTTTGAAAACACGTTTGAACGTTGACCTGACCACACAAGACAAGACAAGACAAGACTCGACATCCATTGGTGACCCGGCATCCCTCATGTTAGCCAAATACAAGTAACCAAACAATCATCTTTAAACATGCACTTTATACGCATAACAGCCCACCAAGTCTAGCATATAGTTCACATATTGCCCATACAAGTCATAACACGTGTTACCAGGTTTCTAGACATGCCACGGGGCTTACACTATGTTCCTAGGTTTCAAATCATGTTTCAGGGTTCCAAAATACACTTCTAGCAAAAAACACACGACTAGGCATCAAAACACACGACTAGGTATCAAACAGGCCAGTTACCCCCTTGGAGGGGCGACTAGGGTCATCCCAGACTTAGTCACCCACAGGGCATCAAAACACACGACTAGGTATCAAACAACCAGTTGCCCCCTTGGAGGGGCGACTAGGGTCCTCCTAGCTAGTCACCCCCTGCAGACCGATAAGCTCTTTTCGCGCGTTAAACCCTCCAAATCAAATCCGAAACATGTAAAAACACCTAATATCAATCCATAATCATCAAGCAACTTATCAAAACAAAAATCACAATTTATCATTAGTCTAACACCCTAATTGCAAGAATTTCTCAAAATGGAATAATATTATGGAAACATCACAACATTGCATGAAAACTTTACCCTAAATAGTAAATAATCAGATTTCATCACATAATCACATTCCAAAGATCATCATGCTATTACTACATCATTGTAGCATAAACCCTAACATCATTCAATCATCAAATCATTACATAACATCCTAAATCCTCCTAACACCCTTAAACGGGTCAAAACTCATATTATCATCAAAACACATCAAACAACCCTCATAATATGAGATACTCATCCTAGTAACTCATTCATATCATATCCCATGTTTTAATCATCAAAAACCGTTTTCAAGTTTGTATTTTTATCAAAAGCTCATAGAAATGATTAGACATAGGTTAGAATTGTTTTTCAAGCATTTTCAAAGGTGAAAACTTTATAGAATCAGGTCTGGACCTTAAGGGTTCAAAATAAAGACATGACAAGAGCTTAAGATGAATAACACACCTTAGATCTTGCTTAGAAATGATGTTTTAGGCTTGGAAATGGTAGATTTAGGGCAAAAACGTGTTCCAGAGGTTAAGGATGGTGTGTGAAAGGTTTGGGGCGAGTTAGAGTTTCACAAATGATGTTTAACAAGTCAAGGTAGTTATAGCTGCTGCTAGTCGTTCCAGACATAACAGGCGACTAGGTTGCTGCGAGTAGCCTCATAGTCGCCCTCCTGCAGGTGGCGACTAGCTACCCAGTTGCCTCATGCAGGTTGTATTCGTTTCTCGGTGCGTTAAACACTATTTTAACATATCATAACACGTATTCACATATCGACAAGTTATATATGATTATAAACACATATTACTTGATAATTAGCACGTTCACGTTCGTTCACCAATTCCGAGACTCGAGACTCGCGTGTGTGCATTAAACCCGGTGATCCTCCGAATCACCAACCTTTGTACACATGGTTATGGACCGACTCCCGATGATCCCTCGGATTGTCGTAATGACTCCCGATGATTCCCCGAACCATCGTAACGACTCCCGACGACTTCCCAAATCGTCGTAATGGCTCAACTAACCCAGTTAAGTGTAATGTATGCATGATTTGCTAAGGTAGACTTATGCGATTGACCAAAGTTTCTAACCTGGGTTTGCTGGGTGTCACATCATCCCCCAGTTGAAAGAATTTTCGTCCCGAAAATTACTCGAAGCCGAAAGGAAAAGAACGAAAAAAAAGAAAAAATTTCTGGTTACTACACATTACTTGTACGTCACTACTCACAACTTGGTTTGGAAACAAAAATGTATCGACTCACCGGAAGCAGCAACTATAACAACACCACCACCACCAACGATGGCGGTTAAAATTTTTAATTTTAAGAAAGTACAACAGTAAAGGGGTTTAAATGTAACTTTAAAAAGGGCAAAATAGTTATTTCACAAAAAACTTAACGGCGCTAATAAACATAGAAAACCTATTTGAAAGCAAATAGTGTCATCAGTGACCAAATCTGTAAAAATTAAAGTCCGTAGACCATATCCATAATTTCTCCCAAACAACACGAGCAATACATGTAATTAACTCATACAATTATTATTTAGTAGGTTTGCGTATTTGGTGCTTTCCAATGAACCAAACAATGTCAATGAAGCTAAGATGAATGATAGATCAATGCTTGGAGTTTTGTGTTTGAAGCTGTGAAAATTAAAAGACGACATAGTGGAATGAGTGGGAGTTTGTCCGCAAAGGAGGATGTAAAACCTTTGGAGATGAATATGTTAGAACCCTTAACTTAGATGTTTCTTTATAGAAAGGAGCTAATGGGTACATACGAAACAAACGAGTTATTTAGGGAGACTAGCATTATGTTTTAAGGAATCCGTATGAACATGAATCTCCAACCACCGCTTTCTTGTACGTTCTTCTAATGTTACTGTATTTTTGTTTATTTTAGTTGTAATATGCACTAATTTACAACTTTTCTTTGTTTATGTATATTTACATTATTTTACGAATGCTTCTCCTACATATATAAACGTCATCGAGTCTTTGTATGCCAACTAATACTTTTGGCATCCCTCTTTGGAATTTTAGGAATTTTGTTGTGGTTGTTATGAGTTTATTAGATTCCACTAAACTTGACTTTTCATTAATGATGCAAATTATGATCACTAAGCTGCCTTAATGGTAAAACTCTAGTATATAGATGTTGAATTGCAACTTTCATATTTAATTCTTTATCAGAATGAACAAGCCTCCCCAATAACTAGAGGCGTGGTGTTTGGTGTAGGGCTGTTCAAATCGCTCGCCGCTCGTGGATCGCTCGTCGCTCGCTCGGAAAATGCTCGAAAATTGCTCGCTCGATCTTTCGCTCGGTTGTAAATGAGCCGATCGGCTCGGTTCGGTTTGTAAATGAGCCAAGCACGAGCAAAGGTATGCTCGGCTCGGTTCGGCTCGAATAATTTTTTGTTTATTTATTATATATGTAATTATAAATATACACACAATTTACAGATAACTTTATGGCTTTATATATAACATTCTATTGAATTTGACTCAGTATATGCAAAAAAAATATAACTAGCCCACTTAACTTCATAAAACATTTAACACTATATTTAATAGTAAAACCATAAGTCATGAGGTGACAGTCTTGACTTCTTTATGTTATTAGTCATCCATCGCTAATTGTCGCTTGATATGACCCTACGTCACCATGCAACAACTGTTCTCTAACATGTGCTCATCGTCTCACCAGCCTCAATCTAAGCCTCATCCTCGGACATTGGGATCTCAATATTAGTGTTATCATTGGATAGTTCGATCTTAGCTGTCACCCAACAATGAAAACATTGAAGGAAACTTCCTAATTTTATGATCGTCCAAATTACTCTCTGCCCGATTCTCGCTCGGCGCTCGCTCGGAAAATTTGCGCTCGAAGAATGCTCGTTCGGTTTTCGGCTCGATTGTAAATGAGCTGCTCCGCTCGGTTCGGTTTGTAAACGAGCCAAGCATGAGCAAAGCTCCGTTCGGATCGGCTCGACTCGTGAACAGTCGTAGTTTGGTGTCCTTGTGCACAATTCATGAGGCTATTAACCAATAACATAGTCTAAGAATTTAGCTTTCGATGTTCATGGATATACACATTGAACAATTACAAAGAACTACAACACAAAATAACGCATGATATGTTGGTCTTAACGCTTAATACTTTAAACCGGAAAATGCATTTTCACTTATACTTAAACTAGCAATATGCCCCGCGCGTTGCAGCGGGCTTTTGTTTAGCATCGGTTCAATTCAGTATGGTAATCGTACTCTATATAGCAATCAACGTGTTATATAAATAAGAGTAAAATATTTGTAAGTTGAAATATAACTATCAAAACTATCAATGAGACATGAATTTAGACACTAAAACTATCAGAGAACCAAGTGAACATTTGGCATCGTTTCTATTTGTTGCAGTACCGGTAATATACGTTATTAACTTATTAAATTGGTTTTTAAAAAGAGTGAATAGCCAAATCCGTCCCTGGGGTTTGACCAATATTGCTAGATCCATCCATTTTGAGAATTTTCGACAACTGAGCCACTGAACTTTACACTTCTGTGCCAAATCCGTCCAAATCACAAACCCAGTTAAAAATTTCTGTTAACTCGAGGGTATTATAGTCATTTCACCTATAAAAATATCCCACCCCTAATCTGATTATAATCCTCCACGATAATCACAAACCCCCAAACCCTAATCTGATTATAATCGAGGGCCTCTTAAAAACCCCCAAACCCTAAGCTGATTATAACCCACAAAACCACCATAGTTCATCTCCTTCCTAATCAGAATAATGAGCGATTGGGTTGTTCGACGATTGGTATGCTTTACTTTGGAAGTTCATCATGGTGGTAAGTTTTCTGAATTTCTGAAATTACTGTGATTACGATTACGTTTATGCTGATAGAGCTAGGTTTTTTCAGAAGATGATATAGTAACATACCATTTTAAAGTACCATTTTAAAGTATTGGAGGTATATGTTGAGCACATAAGAACTTATTCTAATGAAAGTGATGAGTTAGATACATGGGAGGTTACACAAGAGGGCTTTAATGTGACTGAGGGCAGTGAGAATGAGGGCAGTGAGAATGAGGGTAGAAACGTACGACTCTGATAAATTGTTGTTTGTTGATTATTGTTGTAGATGATGATGATCCACCGGATCCAGCAACCGAAGATTTGACTTTCTATTTTTAGTGGAAAACGGAGTGCAGGCAGGGGATCCTTTGTCCGTTGGACTGTATCGACAGATGGACGCCATCAACACTGTTGCCGATGAATCAACACTGTTGCAGATGATGGCGTTCGTCGGGGTGCAGGCCGGGGATCCTTTGTCTGTTGGAGATGAACCTGGATGGGGTGCTCTTGTTAGTTAAACCAACACTAACAAGAACTCCGGATCAGGTTCAAATTTTGCAAATATGTGTTTGAAGATCAGGTTCATCAAGCACTACAGATGAACCTGGATGGTAATTTTGTATGTAGAACCACCTCCTATGTGTTATAAATAGGAGGTTGGTCTTAGTAGGGTTTAGGGTTTAGGGTTTAGGGTTTATGTATGTAATCATATTTTGGGTCTTGGTGATTAGTTTGCAAATATGTTAATGTAAACTTTGTTTTTGATTAATGTAATGGTTGTTATGTTAAACTTTGTGTTAGTATGGTGTATGATTATGATTAATGTTTAATGTAATGGTTTGTTAATGTTTGTTAATGGGTCAAAATGGGTCAAGTGTTTTTAACAGGTTTGTTCATCTACTGGACCACCAAGTGTTGCTGGAAGTTCAAGTGCTGCTGCTGGAACTTAGCTGTCTGCTGCTGTTTGTTAGTTGTCTGCTGATGTGAAGTTATTTTGGTTGTTTTGTTATACTTTGGTTGTATTAAATGATGGTTACATTTGTGCATTTGGTGCATGTTGACCCATTTGTTCCATTTGTGCATGTTGAGCTGACCCCTATTAAACTATGGTTACATTTGTGCATGTTGACCCATGTTGACCCATTTGACCCATTTATACGCCCTCTGCTACGTTAAAATCCAATTAACATTGGCTTTACAGTCGTTTTATAGTATAGATTAAAAGCCCTAACATTAATGTTATAATCAGATTCGTTTTCTTGGTCGATTAACCGGATTCAGATTCTAGGGTTTGTAAGGAATGGGGAACCTGCAGAGTTTGGGTTTATAAATTATGTTTTCTGTTGTAAATACAAACAAGGGCGTAGCCCAGTGGTGGAAGTTGTTGTTGTTAATGTTTGAACCGGGTTTGCACCCTGGTTCGATTCCCACACCCACAATTCTTTTAGAAATAAGAAAACAAGTTTTGTAGGTGAAATGACTATAATACCCTCGAGTTAACAGAAATTTTTAACTGGGTTTGTGATTTGGACGGATTTGGCACAGAAGTGTAAAGTTCAGTGGCTCAGTTGTCGAAAATTCTCAAAATGGATGGATCTAGCAATATTGGTCAAACCCCAGGGACGGATTTGGCTATTCACTCTTTTAAAAACATATGTTCGTTGACTAAAGTTAACCACACATTTGTATCTTTTAACAATATTATTTTTGAAGTAAGCATGCATTTCGGTGAAAATAAACAATGAAAATAAGAAGAAAAGTAGATAGAAAAGTTTGCATCAAAGAAATTATTTTTATTGTACAGATGTATATAAGATTTATAAATTATAAATTCTTTTATAGATAGTATAGATAAAGTGTGTATTACACATGTACTATTGGCATTACATGTTGTACTTGTACATGAGGGGTATAAAGGGAAGAAAATGGCTAAAGATTAGATATTTGTTAAGGAACCCTTCAACTCCCATCTTAAAATGGTGATAAAATGACTATCTTAGCCATCTCTCCTCCTTAATAAGATAACATAGAAACATAGATATAAAAACACATATATCATTATCAAGTTAATTGCCGTGACAACTATTCTAGTACCATGTCTTGGTCCCCATTGATCTTTTTCCCTTTTTAATAGAATGTGAATTAGTTATTTTCCAAGTCTCTTGTTCCTTATAAAAATGAACTGTGTAGTTTTATTTTACTATTTATAAAAGTAAAATGGATAAAAAAGATAAGGATATTCTTGTTTAATTAGTTTAAAATGCTAAAGCACACAAGGAAAAGGTTATTATCTATACTACTATATAACGATGTAAGAAAGTCATTTATAATCACCTATATAGGCAAAATTGTAAATTTATTATATTAGCAAGACAATTTTACTGCAACTATTAAATAACGTTGTAGTAATTAAAAACAATAATTAACTTATGCTTTTTATTTTAATTTAATTTAATTTAATTTTAAGTTTTAAGTTATATAAATACATCTCTTATGGTTAAAATAGTAATTTGACAACAAAACAAGTTTTAAACATGTATGTACAACCACTTACAGCATCCCAGGATTAAGACGTGTCTCTTGGATTCTTTTAAGACACCAATTTGGCGAGGAAAGATTTGAACCCCCGACACCATGGTTCGTAGCCACGTGCTCTAATCCTCTGAGCTACAGGCCCCACTGGGTCTCTTTGATCACCCGCATCTTTGTCTTTTCAATTTCCCTCACTCTCAAGACCAATTGAATGGATTTCAAAGCAAAATTGAAAGTGAGGTGAATCTCAATCGATCGCGAATTGAAGGAGTAATTACCGTCACATTGAAGACATGAATTTAATCGGCCCATTCGTTTTAATCGTTCGGTGTTCTTATTCTTCCGAAACCTACACACTTAGATTTGATCCTCTTTCTTCCTCTTCTTCTTCTTCTTCTTCCGAACATACAAACTTCAATTCAATCGTTATTCGTGTGTAATCATTCAGAAAGTGTTGAAGGAGGCCGTGGAATGATCGATTGGTACACAAGAAGCTTGAATCAAGTTACAGGTTACTTAGTTCCGTTGTTTTTAATCAGGTTTTTTATTTTAAGTTACTGTTAGGATTTTCACCTAGATCAATGCACTTTGTACTGTATGTCAAAATATTGCTTTTGTTGTTTTTTATGTGGTTTGGTCCGAGTATTGATACTTGTACGCGGTGCCCTAATTGCTTGCACAAATATGGTATGTTTTATTATAGTTTGTGTAACATTTGTTGTCTATCACCCTTTGATTTTGATGAGTTTTTTCTTCAGGTGTTTCACTTTTATATTGAGGAGAACATGAGGGGTCGGTTTCTCAAAGGATGCATCTATGTTGTTATGGTTTCCTTAAGTTTCTTCAACTCAAATGGGCTTTAAAATGTTTATTTCTTTGTTTGTTTGTTGTTTCATACAAATGTATTCCAAGAATCGTTGGTTTCTAACGTATGGATTAACTCATCCCACGAATGAAATTAACAGCACTATCATTAATGCTTGGAATCATCGATTCAGATCTATAATCGTATGTGGCCTCTTATGGAATTTAAACAGGCGCTTCTCTGTTGGGAGAGTGGATGTGTGAAGCACATGTTTTACGTTTAGTTTTAAGACTTGTTTTATTGGCAAATCATAGAGATATATATATACACGTAGATATAGATTATTATTATTATTATTATTATTATTATTATTATTATTATTATTATTATTATTATTATAGATTTTTCAGCAAACTGGTAGCATAAATTTTAGAGAAAGTACAAAATTGATTTATAGTTTTAAGTAATATTTGTGTAATTTCATAACAACGCTTCTTGATGTCATCTTATAAGATCTTTTATGCCATGATGTTAAACTTTTAAAATGCTTCAATGGTTTTAATACCATTATTAATTACTTTTAATAGGTTAAACAAGTTGATTTAACAGTTGAATTAAATTTGTCTTGACGACTAAATTAAATTACATTTTTACCCATTTAAATAAATATGATATGACAATCTTACCCATCCAGAACTCATTATATAGTAGTATAGATAAACTACAAATAAAACTAGGTGAATGTAATGTTTATGAGTTGCTTGGCTCAACCCATGCCATGTATAACCGTTATAACATCTGTTACACCCTGAAACGTACAACATATTATGCATCCTCAATCTGACAACCAAATCAAAATACCTGCAAACCTAGCTAACCCTACTGCAACGCGCAGGTTCCTAGTGGTAATATTAAGACAAAATTGCATTTTACGTCCTTTATGTTTGAACGAAGTTGCTCGTGCTGTCCTTTCACTACGAAAATTACGTTGTATATCCTTTATGTTACTGTTTTTCATCGAACAGTGTCCTTTTGGCTTAACACAGTTAAATTTTAACATTAAGTCTAAACATGTGCCTCTCTCAACAACAACAACCAAGCCCAGTAAATCCCACAAATAGCAAAGCTATTGATAGGGTCTGGGGAGGGTGGGATGTAGGCAAGCCTTACCTCTACCCCTAGAGATGGAGAGACTGCTTCCAGAGAGACCCTCTGCTCAATTAAAAAAAAAACGCACACACTCATAACATCATAGACATTGAAAAACCTTGCAGTGAAAGAAAAGACAGCTATGTTACCATAAGCAAACATACAGGAGGGCAAACATATGTAAAATCCACCTAACGTCAAAGTGAAAAAAGACTCTACGATACACCTAAAAATATTATCCCATGTCCTAATAGTCCTTAACCTTAATCCTATGCCTCCATAAACCCCTATCATGGACTATGTCCTCAGAGAGGTGCAACCCTAGCAAATCTTGTCTAACCCGCGCGTCCCAAGTCAATTTTGGTTTGCCTCTACTCCTCCTGTGTAACATCCGGCCTCTCTCACCACCAATATTGTCCGCTTTGCCCCCGATGGGTTGCCCATCCAGGAACTCACGGCTTTGTTTTTGGTTGCCCTGGTGAAGACTTCCCAGGAGGTCACCCATCCTAATACTACTTCCACCTGAGCACGCTTAACTGTGGAGTTCTCCTCTCATCCACTAACATTAAACCCAAAACGCGTTGGTGATTTAAGAGGCTTTGGATTACTTATGAACCAAGGATCTCTCCTGGCCACGACCGATGTGGGATTTGCCTAGGGTGTCATACAAAGGTCCATGTTAATCTTATCAGAAATCGGTACTGTTACATTCACCCCCCCCCCCCTTAGGGACTCATCGTCCTCGATGAGGTTTGCCCCACCATCCCGAACGGCACAGGAGTGGCTCTGATACCATTTGTAATATCCGGCCTCTCTCACCACCAATATTGTCCGCTTTGCCCCCGATGGGTTGCCCATCCAGGAACTCACGGCTTTGTTTTTGGTTGCCCTGGTGAAGACTTCCCAGGAGGTCACCCATCCTGATACTACTTCCACCTGAGCACGCTTAACTGTGGAGTTCTCCTCTCATCCACTAACATTAAACCCAAAACGCGTTGGTGATTTAAGAGGCTTTGGATTACTTATGAACCAAAGATCTCTCCTGGCCACGGCCGATGTGGGATTTGCCTAGGGTGTCATACAAAGGTCCATGTTAATCTTATCAGAAATCGGTACTGTTACATCCTGCCTCCCACATTAAGACCTTCTACGACTCTTACTGGCTCAGTCGACTGTCTCCTCTTCACATGCCCAAACCATCTCAACCTCTTCTCTTTTATCTTATCCGAGATACTAGCTACCCCCAATCTATCACTGAAAACCTCATTCCTTATCCTCTCTAACCGAGTGTGTCCGCTCATCCACCTCAACATCCTCATCTCAGCTACCTCCATCTTCCGTGCTTGCATTTTCTTGATTGCCCAACAGCCAGCGCCATATAACATAGCCGGTCTAATTGCTACCCTATAAAACTTCCCCTTTAATTTAGATGGAAACCTTCTGTCACACAAAACCCCTGTAGCTGCTCTCCACTTACACCATCCAACCTGGATGCGGTGGGCTATGTCACTATCTATCTCTCCATCCCTTTGTACAAACGATCCTAAATACTTAAACTGTGTTACTTGCGGAACCACATTTCCCTCAATAGTAATCTGAGTATCCTCATCATTGCCCACGCCACTGAAGTCACAGTGCAAGTACTCGGTATTAGATCGACTAATTCTTAAACCTTTACTTTCTAGAGCTACACGCCACTCCCATGTGCCTCTCTCACATGAGGGCAATTTGGTCTTTTTACCCTTTTTTCTTAACTGTGAGGATGATGGACCTAATACATGGCTAAGGCGGGGGACCAAAATTTATACGGTTAAGCCAAAAGGACACTGCCCTTTGGAAAACAATATCATAAAGGACATATAATATACTTTTTGTAGTTAAATGACAACGCCTGCAACTTTGTTCAAACATATAGGACGTAAAATGCAATTTTGTCTAATGTTAAACAATAGCTAACTCAAACTTATTAAGTATACCCACAAATAGTCTATTGGAAACCTATTTTTCAACGTATTATGTGTTATTGCGAATCAATAGTCATCTTTATATTCACTTTTACAAGTGTTTTCCTTTCTCGTGGTAGTAGGTTTTTGCTTTATAAAACTAAATGTATTACATTTTTTTAAACTAAAGAGAATACAAACTAGTAAAATTGTCCACACGTTGTATTGGGAATTGAGTTGTATCGGTTCACCACGATATCGATACGATAATACTATACTAGCACTTGGTGCAACAATTAAAGAGAAAACCCAAAAAAGGAGGAGAAGAACACTGGTGAGAGAAGAATTTATATCTAAATTGTAACGGTCCAAGCACCATACCAGGTATTGTCCGCTTTGGCGGCCGGCACGCCCTCAGGCGCCCGCCCCTCACGGGTTTAAAACGTGTCTGATAGAGAAGGTATCCAGCCCATTATAAGGAAGCTTTTGTTCCCCTTCCCAACTAATGTGGGATGTTACATCAACCCCCTAGGGAGCCCAGCGTCCTCGCTGACACACCGATCCGGCCTCGGCTCTGATACCAATCTTTAACAGCCCAAGCACCGTACCAGATATTGTCCGCTTTGGCGGTCGGCACGCCCTCAGGCGCCGGACCCTCACAGGTTTAAAAGACGTCTCATAAAGAAGGTATCCAGCCCTTATAAGGAAGCTTTCGTTAGCCGATGTGGGATGTTACATAAATGTAGAACAATTTATACCCAAATGTCGTTTGACAGAAGCCGATGAACACCCTGGTATATGCATAACCATCGCGTCTTTGGTGACAGGGGCCACATACAAAGGAAATAGAGATGAACCGTTGTTTGGAAACGGTATTCAGTGCATAGAGCTTAAAACAACGACTAGATGAGGTGATAGCGAGTTGTGACGGTCGTGATGCTCACGAACATCGCCCCACCCTAGCCGTGATGGAGAAAAACATCACAGCTTGCGATGTACATCGCGAGCGTGGTGAGGGTCAACAGAGATATTGGGGTAGTTTTTATTATATATACACCTTATATTTAACTAAATATACTTACCAACCAAAATTACATACAACACACCAACATTTCAACCAACAAAAAATAATTAACAAATTGAAGGTTTAAGCAAGAAAGTGTCAGATACGAGGCGAAGGTATAAACATAACGTTGTTGGTAATCTAGGCGAACCGAAAAGGCTTCATTTACAAGATGAACCAATAACGCCTCAACTTATTCCAAATCAACCGTTTCAAAGCCAACCTTTTCCAACCCAAAGTTTTCAAAACCTAATGTTTCAAACCCAACAATATTCATCCCAACCTAACATACCAACCCAAGTCGCATCTGGTGATTCACTTTTCCTACCGACCCGTACGGCCAAATTATTAGCCATTTCGTGTATCGCAAACCGGGTTACCAAAATAATCCGTATCGTAACCCGGTTCCCAATCCCGATTTGGATGAAGACGAAGACGAAGAATATGAATATGGGAAAAGGGAAGAAGCGACATACAAGTGCAACCTACTAAACCAAGTCGTAGAAAAAATAAAAAGAAAAAAGGCGAACCCGGGGGTGCGGCAAAGTTTGTCGCAAGAAGAAGAGGTGGCTTTGACAAAGACGTATTTACATATTTCCGAGCACAAACACGTCGGAAATCAACAACCAAAATATACCTTTTGAAATCGAGTCGTCGCACATTTTGAACAACTAGTTGGTGGAAATACACGGTGCTAATATCAAATGACGGGTAAATGGACAGGTTAAAAAAATAGTTACTTTAATGGATTATACGTTACAAAGGTATATTAGTAGTCCTTTCTATTTTCCTTATATTACTTTGTTACATTTTTCTTATAAAATGTTAACTTTGAATTATTTGTTTTTAATAGAAGTGTCTTTGTCCAAGTGGGTTCCCGAGGAAAGGGTTTTTATTGTTAGGGGCTTGGGAAATCGCGAGAAATCATTCAAAGTGGGTTCCCGTTCTCATTCCAATGGTGAGTGAAGAAGGGCCAATAGGCAGTTGTGCCCATTCTAAAAAACGAATAAAAACATCCGATTCGGGAACTTTCACAACATCAACATATGGGTTGTCAAGCAACATCCACAAAATCAATTTAAATGACGACCCCATCGACGATACAACACTGACAAGAAGGGCAAATTGGAGGAAAAGTATTGAGTCGTGAAGTAGCAAAAAGAAGGTTGGGTGGATTAGGGGTGTTTATCGGGTTTGGTTTTCGGTTATCAGGTTATTCGGGTTTTCAGTTGTGAAAATATTACCTGAAAACCGACCCAATATAGTTAAATGGTTATCGGTTATGGGGTTAATCGGGTTCGGGTTTTTCGAGTCAGGTTAAATGGTTATCGGTTTAATGGTTCGTGTGTTTGAGTTACATATTTCCAACCATTTGGGTTGCGTATTTCTCTCCATTTGGGCTACAATATATGAAAAATAAAACCACAACATGGGCTACGATATTTAGTTGCAAATTTGGCTACAAAAACACTACTCCGATATACATAAAAATATGGAAACTGGATCATTTATTTGTTTTTGAATTATTCGGGTTATTCAGGTCAACCCGAATTATACAAAACTAATCCGAAGACCGACCATAAAGACTCTAGTCGGGTTCAGATATGCACTTAATGAGAGTCTCTATAGTCACAGAAAGGTGCTTTACCCACAAATGTCTAAATTCATCCTCAAAATGTTCAGATTTACCCCCCTACAATAAAAGCGTCTCTCTATGGTCATAGAGAGGTGTTTTGAAGTTTTTTTTTCTTGATAAAATAGTCAACCTGGTATCATGATGTGAACCAAAACGTCTAGCTATTACCATAGGAAGGCGATTTGAGAGTGAGTGAAAATAGAAGAGGTGGGAATAGATTGAGCCTAACTAATAATAAATAGAGTTTCATAAAACACGTATGAATGCGATAGAAGACCCAATAACAAGCAAGTGTTGACTTTTGACTTCGTATAGCCCGTCTACTCTGAACCACCTTCAAAGACAAAGTCTTCCTTCAGTCATCTCATCACCCCTCTCTTTCTTTATCTCCCTTCATTTCCCCAATCTCTCTCTCTCTCTCTCTCTCTCTCTCTCTCTCTTCAGCCAACCAACCACCACCAACCACCGTCTATGGCAGACCTAGTAAAACACACCCTAGCCCGACCCATCCAACTCGCCGACCAAGTCATCAAACTCGCCGACGAAGCCTGCAACAACAAACAAGAATGCTCCGAACTCAAATCCAAGACCGAAAAACTCGCCGCCCTTCTCCGTCAAGCCGCTCGTGCCAGCAACGACCTTTACGAACGCCCCACCAAACGCATCATCGAAGACACCGAACAGGTCCTCGATAAAGCCCTTTCCATTACCTTAAAGTGTCGAAACAACGGCTTTGTTAAACGTGTCTTTACTTTAATCCCTGCTGCTGCTTTTAGAAAAATGTCGTCTCAGTTGGAAAATTCAATTGGTGACGTGTCATGGTTGTTACGTGTTTCTGCTAATAAGAATAATAATAATGATGATGATGAGTATTTAGGACTTCCTCCTATTGCTGCTAATGAGCCTATATTATGTTTGATTTGGGAACAAATTGCTATTTTGTATACTGGTAGTTTGGATGATAGGTCAGATGCTGCTGCTTCGCTTGTTTCGTTAGCGCGTGATAATGATCGGTATGGGAAATTGATAATTGAGGAAGGTGGGGTTGTTCCTTTGCTTAAGTTGGTTAAGGAAGGGAAGGCAGAAGGGCAGGAGAACGCTGCGAATGCGATTGGGTTGCTTGGACGCGATGATGAGAGTGTTGAGATGATGATTCATGCAGGTGTGTGTCAGGTTTTTGTTAAGGTGCTTAAGGAAGGGCCGATGAAAGTGCAGGCGGTGGTGGCGTGGGCTGTTTCGGAGCTTGTGAGGCATTATCCTAAGTGTCAGGATATGTTTGCGCAGCATGGTGTTGTGAGGTTGCTTGTTGGGCATCTTGCGTTTGAGACGGTTGAAGAGCATAGTAAGTATGCGATTACTGGTGTTAAGCCGACTTCTATTCATGCTGTTGTGTTAGCTAGTAATAATAATAATAGTAGTAATGGTAGTCAAAATGCTAATGCGGTTCATCATAGTTATACTAAGTCTGGAAATGATGATGAGTTTAAGAGTCGAGTTCCTCACCCTTCTGGTGTGAACAAACAGCAGCCGTTTAAAATGCATAATGTGGTTGCTAGTACCATGACTATGAAAGATGGGGTTAAACCTAGTAACGGGTCGTTGCCTGATTTGAATCAGAAGCTACACGTTCATCATAGCTCAAGTCTTTCACTGTCGGCGAATAATTTACACAAAGGGAGGGAGTCAGAGGACCCTGAAACAAAGGCACATATGAAATCAATGGCTGCATGCGCTCTTTGGCATCTTGCCAAAGGTAATTCCGCTGTTTGCAGAAGCATTACTGAATCACGAGCTTTACTCTGCTTTGCGGTTTTGTTAGAGAAAGGCACGGAAGAAGTTAGATACCACTCAGCAATGGCGGTCATGGAAATAACTGGTGTGGCTGAGCAAGATCCTGATTTGAGAAGATCTGCTTTTAAGCCGAATTCACCGGCTTGTAAAGCTGTTATCGAGCAGTTACTACAAATTATTGAAAAAGCGGACTCGCGACTCTTGCTTCCATGTGTTAAAGCTATTGGAAACCTGGCTAGAACTTTTCGTGCCACAGAGTCACGAATGATCCAACCGTTGGTTCAGCTTCTTGAGGAGCGAGAGGCTGAGATTACCAAAGAAGCTGTCATTGCATTGACCAAGTTCGCGTGCACAGAAAACTACCTCCACCTTGATCACTCAAAGGCTATTATCGGTGCAGGTGGAGTAAAACACTTGATTCAGTTGGTGTATTTTGGGGAGCAGATGGTTCAAACCCCTTCGTTGATCCTTTTATGCTACATCGCGCTACATGTGGCTGATAGTGACGAGCTTGCACAGGCTGACGTGCTTACTTTTCTTGAATGGGCATCAAAACAGTCCCATTTGATCCCAAATGTAGATGTGGAGGCCCTTTTACATCAGTCGAAAAGCCGGTTGGAGCTCTATCAATCTAGAGGATCAAGGGGTTTTCATTAGTGTTAGTTTGTTGATTATATGCTGAAGTTTCTTGCTTTTTTGTGTTTTAATTTGCTAGCATACTATATATTTGCTGCTTGTTTGTTGTCATGTAGGGTATATAATATTTATTTATAAGGGTTGGAAATTGTATTCATGATTTTGTTCTGTATATCCTTACTTATTGTGATGATTTCAATCTCATAATCCATCTTATTAGCTTTTGTATTTCATACCTCTTAAAACTATAGGTGCAATCGGATCCTTGCACACCAACATTGGTGCGATTGGGGGTGCGCCGGTGCGCCCATGTTGGTCTGGTTTTGGTTGTCTGTACCGTTTGTAGATAAAGATCTTTGTTTGATTTTACTGATGCTGTGACCATATTTGTATGAATCTAGTGGCCATTTTTTGCATATTAATCTCTCATGTTAAGAGTTGAACCAACGGCTGTGGTTTTGAGGCTACCTGGTATGAATTCATGCCCCCTCCACCTCAGCTTTATTCTCTATCAATAGCGCCCCCAACCATTTCCTGAGTGCCATTAGGAGGGGGCTATTGATTGGACGTGAGCAGAATAGCACGATCAATGAGCTTCAACGGGTGATGGTGGTGGGCCATGGTGGGATGCTATTGTTCTTGGGGGGCTTTATTCCATTGCTTGGGTGTTGTTGGAGGGAGGCAATGGAGCCCCCTACTAACGTGGCGCTGAGGTTGCGCAGACTCCATTTCATACCATATAGCCTAAAAATCAAAAGAATTGGCTAGTTCTACCTGGTCTGCGACGCTGCTGGACTCGCCAAACCATACAAAAGTGGTTCGGTTTGTGGTAAGAGAGTTTGGGCAATTTTTGTTATACTTTTTCAAGACTGTTAACTTGCATTTGTAATTTATCACCTTGTTATTTAGATGAGATAGATTATTTCTATTTGTGATATGTTCATACATATTTAGATAGATCCATAATTCGGCACAACTGGTTCCACGAGATACACCACTGGCCGACTCGTTATACTCGTGTTTTCAAACCATAAACCACTGTTGCACTGTTATGACTTGCTAACTTGCTTCGATTTGATTACAAGGGTAATCAGTTTTAACTGTTTATTTACACCGTAATCATTCAATATTCGTTTATCTAATAAAATAATATAAAAGAAAAGAGATGTTTAATATTGTCTTAGAAGACAACAAATATGAATACAAGAAGATCACGTATGTATCAATGAACTGGCACCAGAAGTCTTGCATTCATCAGCGTAACAGAATCTGACTACTTGGCTGACAACCAACCACCGTTAGATTATAATAATATATAAAACAAGTAGAAAATATTTCAATTTAGATTGCCTTGGACCATCATCATATGATACAAATGTTACAAACGACAAATACAACATGCAAATGCATGCATCCATGGTAATTTTTTTATTTATATTTTGTAACATTTTACTTCTTAGTTATTTGGGCAAAATCTGGATTCATTATATGTATCTTAATTCTTATCTTCTTAGGGGACGAGGCACTACCAGAATTGGTCACGGGTACCCCACTACCAGTACGGTAACACCGCCGCCACTCATGCTGGTAGTGGTCCCGTGAACCAAATCCCGGTTCTAGTTAACGGGCTGGTACCCGTGGTTTGTCTCTCCCCCTTTTGTCTTTTTCTCTATTTTATTTTCAGTGGAGTGTTGCCTCCAAAAAACTATTTCAGTGAAGTGAATCAGTGAAATGATGTGGCAATGCAAGATTGATAGAAATCAGTGAAATGAATTTTTTTTCAGTGGAGTACCCCGTCCCCTTATATAGCTTTTAAATAATAGCATACATGTTGAAGTAATAAAAACTCTTAAGATGTATTTTTGAATTACGTTGGTTAACTAAATTTATATGAAAATTAAATTCATTAATAAACATGCAATTACACACACACCACACTTTAAAGACGATACATAAACACAAGAGGGGAATCCTAATCTATGTTTCCTCATGAAAGTGAGTCGTTACATTGAGGCTTATATTTAATAGTGTATACGCTTCACAGTCCAGTGGGCTAACATGGGCCTATCTAAAACACTACATTATTAAAATTCTCATGATGGAATGGAAAGAGGTTGGTCACTCAAGAGTAAAACAACTTGGCAATCACTAGGATGAGCTCTACGAAAAGTACCGGTATCGAAAATATCGATCCAGAAATCGTCAAAATTACTGAAAATGCTCGGTATGGTACGGTATTTGAAGGTAAAATTAGTAAAATACTGGTACCGTGCCGAACCGAAAGTACCAATCCCGAAAACGCCAAAATGTGGGTACCAAATTGGTACTGAAAATGATTTTATATGGTAAATTTTGTATCGGTACTGTTTGGTTTCGGGATTTGATACCGAGGATTAGGGATAACAATCAAACCAGGGGGTAAATCGAAAACGCGAAACATTTGAAACAAGTAATGGGATGAAATTTTATGTATGAGATTAATTTTTAAAATTTTCGCGGGTATAGGACTAGGTGATACCCGACCTCATACCCGAAATCATATACAGGTTTACCCGAATTATGCACCAAAATTTTTTATTTTCCCTTGACCCTAATCTAGTAATGATTCCTTTTTGTAGTTTTATTATGTGAAAACCAATCCTTTTGGGTTAAAATCAAGTACAAAGTGAAAGAAAATAGGAAGTTGTAGGAAGGATATCAAACGAATTATGATTGAACTCATTCAAGCAGGGTTGGAACCATCTCATCGAACTTTACGATCTTAGCTTTTAGGTTTTTGCTTTCTTTTAGCTTGTAGTTTTGTTAGATCATTTTCTTATTTTTGCAATTCATTTTGTCTTTTTTTTAGCATTGTGTTATATTTTTTGGCATTGTGGTATACTTTCTGGCTCATTGTGTCATATTTTGTGATCTATTATGTTTTTGTAGCCTTTTCACCTTTCTCATTTATTTTATAGAGCAATCAAGTTTGGCTTAAATATTGTGATTTATAACCTACGTTAGCTCATAACTAATATTTCGTAATTTTGTTGAATGATCATTTCCAGAATGATTCACCGGCTACTTTTCTTACTACGGTGATCAATCTCCTATTATTTGGCTTATACTTAATTGCTCTTTGTGAATCGATATATTAGTTATCTTAGCAAATTACGTTAAACCCGCCACACAACGTTCAACACAAAACATACGTACCCACGGCAACGCGCGGACATTTTTACTAGTTTTACACTGTGTATGACAACTTGACCCTAATTTATAATATGTAGTTGATTATATTCTTTCTATTTTTGATGCTATTGAGTATGAATTTATTTCTTTGCGGTTTATACCATCATGAAATATACGTATTTTATATATTTCAAACTTTTTACAGTGATAATAATATGTATGTAATTTATCTGTATATTTGTAATTATTCAAACATAGTATTAAATAAAAATTAGAATTTTAACAAACTAACGAGTATACCCTATATCTGTAGGTATGTTCGATACCTCCTGAATAAAATTTGGTTTAGTCGACCAACATCGTATCATTACCATCCTAGAGGATGAAAGTCATCCGTTGAAGATACTGTATTGTAAGTTTGAATGGAACCTGGAGAGAACAAACAAGTTATTACTTTGATTGAATACCTTTATACGAACACAGTGAATATTTGGCTTAATATGATTTGGATGTTGGTGGTGCATCGGTCGGTTGGAAGATATACAACATTGGTGTTGTCCCAATAGACAATAATGGAGTGAAAAATATGACAGTGATCAGTTATTAAACATGTGAACATGAACATAACACATTTAATAAACAAGTACACGAAATGTTTAATAAGTGGGTTAACTTATTACCCGATCACAAGTTGTTAATAAAAGTTTATATTTACATTTTAGAGGTGAAAAGTGTTAGAATTTTAAAAGTAAATATTTTGATTTTTTCTTTTTTTCTTCCAACTAGTAATTTTTTTTTGTTGAAACGTATGTAACTAATAACTTCATGAAATGAAATTAATTTGCCATATTTAAAATTTAACCATTATATTGACTGGTTAATTATTTATTCATACTTACTTTTTTACACTTTTTTTATGATTTACAAACATTTTTATTTCTAACTCATGAAGGAAGGATATGAGATGTCAACGTAAGCAACAAATAACACGGTACTTTAGGATCACCAGTCAATGACAATGAAAAGGGACGATGACGAAGAAAAAGATGCAAGAAAGAGAAAGCGAGTCAAGGAAAAAAAAATAAAAAACCTTATCTTGTCATCCTATTCCAATGCTAATCCCATCTTTTAGTTACTCATCATATATACATGCTACTTTATTTATCTTTTATGAAATGTTACAAGTTTTAAAATAATTTACATTTTTTGGCTTATACGGAAAATTACAATAATCTCACTTTTTCTATTGGGTATCCTTCATCTTTTGAATTATTATTTTTTTGTTTTTGTTTTTAAATATATTGCCATGTAGCGTTTGATGTTCTTTATGATTATTGTTCTCATATTGTACCTTGACAACATGTTTGAATGAGATACTACAAAGTACAAACACTTTGGTTCATTTCTTTTACATGTACCATGATTCATTCAGTTGAGGTGGTCTCGTTCGCACTACCAAACCATTTGGAGTTGCCTAGCTCTACTATTATGATTTGCTCGTATCATTTCTAAAGGTAAATCCGGATGTTTGCGACGCCTGGAGTCAACTGTAGTCCTTTACGATGGTATCTATTATTTAGTATTTCTTAGGGGCGTTCAATATTTGAATTGGGCTCCAAAACTCAAAAATGATTTGGGGTTGAATTGTTAGCATATTAATCTTGATCATTAAACAAATATGTCACATGTATATTATGTAAATAAATAAACACTATCCTAAGTCTAGGAAGTTATTGCTGGTTATATGTAATACACCGATTCATAGGAATGGTTGTTAGTTATTGAACGGTTGTGATGATTAACACACACTGATTCATGTAGTATAAATAGGGTGAACATTGGCAGTGGCGGATCCAGGAATTTTTTCCAATGGGTTCCCTTTTTTAGATGCTCCAATTTCATATGACCGAACATAAAAGAAATCGGGTCGGTTTGACGATTCGGGTCGGGTAAGGTTCATCACATAATGTAAATACGATTGGTCCTATCGGTTTGACGCTCAAAGGGTCCTATCGTACGAGATTGGTTATTTGTCTAACTTGCTTTGGATCTCTCCTTGTAAGATTTAAATTGAGTACTGATCTATATTTTCAATCTTTATTGGAGCAGCAAAAAAAACCCTAAAAACCTTTACACAAACATTCTCAAAATTCTATTATTTTGTTAATCAGATAGCAAACGGTATAATAACTATAATCAATTTTATGACTAACACAAAAAAATGTGAGAAGGGAGAAGAGAGTAGATGTTGATGATGAGAAGTATAATTATATGTATATTGTAAATATTCACAACATTTATTAATCACAAATTCACAATATGTATTGCATTAGTATTTAAAGTTACATATTACCAAGTCAATTGGTAAATACAAGTATAGGTTAGCCTGATACAAATCGAAATTAGCATATTAAAACAAAGCAGGTTAACATCATATTAAAACAAACAAACCATTACAACTAGAAATTAACATCGACACACACCTGAGGTGTATGCAGCCGGATGTGAAAGGGGTTGCGGCGACCGGAGTTGGAGAGGGGCAGTGTAACGCCCCAAATACATTTATCGTTAGTAGCTCTTGGTGACTAACTTGGTTGTGTAGAATAGAGTTAACTATGTTATGGCTTGTTGTATGAAAAAGAGGTTAACTTGGTTACTAGTGTTGGTTAAATATGTGGTGACAAGTTAGTAACCCATGTTTTAACATAAATTGACAAACATCTAATAGGGAGGGCTGAACTTGAACAACACAAAGTAGTGGGTTAAGTAGGGGAAAAACAAAAGAGAACTCCTGGGAAAAGAATTAGGATCGATCAATTTGGGAGGAAGAACACCCCAAACCCTTAAATTCAAATCAACCCCAATTGAAGCCCTAAAACTGAAGGTTTGATCTGCATGTTGAAGAAATCAAGTTCTCTAGGCCTAGCAATCATAAGGTAAGTTATAGAACACACTTGATGGGTGTTTCATGTTAGGGAAATTCTGGAATGATTGAATATAATGTGTGTGTTCTTGTAATCTATCATAAATTAAGGAATGTGTATTAGAGAGCACAATCCAAGTCTAAAAATCCCGTTTTTAGGTTTTCTACCTGTCATAAATTGGGATTTCCCGAAGATTGAACCGTTGGATCGTTCTCAAATTTTGACAGAAGCTATAAAACATATAGACGATCATATCCAACGGTGGGTTTACGATTTAGAGGCCTGGAAGAGGGGTTTTTACTAACCAGAAGACTGCAGCTCGAAAATTGTTTTCCAGCCACTGTTTTGCCATTTCAGCGATGGTGGTCGCAGTTTCAGGTGACAGAAAGTAATAGGGGTTGCAGGTCTTGGTGAGACGGTTTTGTGGACTCCTAAATCACCTAAATCGGAGTTCGTTTGATATGGTTTCGACCTCTACTCGCATTTGTAAGTTATTCCCAAAACTTAACTTCTATTTATGTAATTGAATTCACATGTGTATGAATAATGAGAATAATGAAAGGATGGATATGTGGGTATAAACTTTATGTTAACTCATTTGGTGGATTTAATTGTTATGGGTGATCATAATGTCATGATAGTTGGTTAAGTCAATAATGGGAGAATCACCCAAACGAGTCACTTGGGTGGATGGATTAACCGTGTTGAATTATATCCCAAAACTTATACATTGCTTTATTGGTGAATTAAAAGTAAGATGTCTTGAACTTATGGTGTGCACTATTTTTATAAAGTGCACACATAAAGTGCACTATTTTCATAAAGTGACCCGTTATATGTTCTAATGGTTTGCAAGTTTGGCTTGCTGTTAAAGTAGGAATGACACGGAATTAAAGATAACGGGTCAAATGGATGGAATGAACGAAAACACTCCTTAGGCAAAGGTAAGTGACTTATGAACTAAACTCTTAGTTTAGTAAATGCAGGTTTTTGTATTAATGTATAATAGGAAACAAGAATCAAATGATAATTTGTAGTAAGATAAATGAATGGATGTTGTTAGTGAACAAGTATAGTTCACCTCAAAACAATGAAAGTAGTTGGGATAAATGGGTCAACAAGGATAAAAAAAAATGAAGTGAAGGTATTTTAAGCATAAACATACCAGAGATTTGCAAATATGGCATAAGAATGAATGATACAATGTATAGAGTATGTGTATGTGTGTGTGTGTATATATATATATATATATAGAGAGAGAGAGAGAGGAAGGGATACATTTATTCACGGGTGTAACTATTTGATTAAATTATATAGTTATGCAAGGTTATACATGAGGTAAACCATTTGGTAAGTAGAGTTGTCACGCATTGGATGATTACGATATAGAGTGTATGCATAGGTTCCTTACACTCGGGTAAGTGTGAAGGTGTTATGTATGTAAAGGTTGGTCATTACGTGTAGATTGGTTATAAGATCAGAGATGTCATGTTGTCCTAGTAAATACATGAATGGAGAATAGAATGACAGGTAAAGATAACTTGTATCTGAGATTCGTATGCGCGTATGTATTGTTGTGTTATTAACATTTTGTTATGAGGATGGTAGTAAAGATGCAGGTATGTAAGTATGAATGCATGGAAATTGGAGGTTAGGATCAAGAGATCGGATCCGAATTTGCATAAGGCGGATGGACATGATCATTGAGTATTGTTGGATGTTATCTCCACATTGTGAATAATTGCATGAAATCACTTAATGAACTAACGAAATAGTTATGTGGTGGTTGCAGGTTGTCTAGTCTACCTCACAAAGCAAGGAATGGTTGGAGATCGAGTCAGGACGCGGATTGTACTGGGTCGCGGTCACGTTACCTAATAAAGATAAGTTATATTGAATGAAATTGAGAAACAATAAACGATGTAACACCTATATTATCTTGGAGATATGTTTTCAAACATTCGGAGTGTTTTTATAAAGCAAAAAATTTTCTAGTTCGTATTTCCGCTGCGTATTTTCTATTAGAACGGTTTAAGGGTGTTACAGGCAGGGGCCGTGGATCTGTGGAGGAGGAGCCGAGTAGGGCAGATGGCAGAGGCAGGAGAGGGCGGCTGGGTGGCGGAGAGCTGAGGATGGTAGAGCAGGAGGTGCACGTCTGTTTGAGACAGAGAAGGGCAGAAGGCAGTGTCCCACGTTTGTTTTTTTAAGTGAAACCCTAATGTTGGATTGAAATTAAAAAAAATGATAAGAAGTTTAAAAATAAGTTGGATGGAGTTTGTGGGTGTCGAACCTGGCTTCTTGAAGATAAAATTGGCGCTGACAACCACTACACCACTTCACATATTTACTTATGGGTTCCTACTAAATTTTTTTATGGGTTCCTTCTGTATTTTTTATATATATTAACACTAAAATTTTAAAACCGACTGGGTTCCCGGGAATCCATACCCGTACTACTAGATCCGCCCCTGAACATTGGTCATTTGTATGTGTGTATGTTATGTTATAAAACTAACTTACAAAAATTCCCTCCATAACTTTTCCCTCTCAAACCCTCCCAACCAAAACATTCAAACAAGTAAAGTGTTTTGCATACTACCGATTTCAAACATGAATTCAAATTCAATTAGATTTGAATATCAAATTTCGAATTTGTAATTTTTATTTGATATAATTCAAAAAATTTATTTAAATTATATATTGTTTTTTATAATTGTTTATACATACATAATTAGTTAAATACACATAAAGTTGGGTGTCTGACTTTTGGGCTCTAGAATTAACCGGAGATTAGAGAATAGCAAAAAAAACATTAAGTTTGATGAATATGTAGGTGACCATACCTATAGCGTTAGTATCTTATTAGGTTAGTGTATTATAAAAATACTAGGAAGAAACCCGCGCTTTGTCGCCACGGTAATAATTTACAATGTGGTACTGAATTTTATTGTTTTACTCATCTTAGACTGAGACTAAAATTAAAGAATACAGTTTTGTTGATTATTGTACACCGACCCTAGAGTTAGAAATGTTGATTAAAAATATTTTTATTTACAACCACATCAAACCTGGCAATTATGAATAGAATTATTGATTAGCCCACTAATTTTAAATTAAAGCAAACATCGTAAAAGGCTAAAGTTTAAAATGTAGAAATAGTTATAGTCGTACTTTTTCTCTAACAGACCGGGTGAGTGAGCTTGATATATAATGTAAAACGAAAGGGTTGAATAGTTAGAAATCAACCAAAATGTATTTTAGTGTAAAATTAACTAAAAGAAAAAAAAAAGTCATACAATATGAGCATTTTAAATAAGTGTTTACAATCTTTTAAATTGCTTAAACTCATATTATACATAATAAACATTTTACTAATTAATGTGAAATTATAAATGGGGGGTTATCTATCTAGGGTTAGGATCAAATACACAATGAAAGAAAAATAGGAAGTCGTAGGAAGGGTATTAAACGAACTCCGATTGAACTCATTCAAGAGGCATTGGAACCGTCTTATCGAACCCTATGACGTTAGTTTTTAGGTCTTCGTTTTTTGAGGGTTTGAGCTTGTAGTTTTTAGAATATGCGTTATATCATTGTGTCTTTTATGTACCATTGTGTCTTTTTCTTATTTTCATCATTGTGTCATTTTTCCGATTCATTGTGTCTTTTTTATTCAGCGTTGTGTTATATTTTTTGGCACTGTTATATTTTATGACTCATTGTGTCATATTTCATGATGTATTGTGTTTTTTGTATCTTTCTCATCCTTCTCATTTTTGTTAGACTGTGTAGAATAACTTGGTCCTATCTATCTATACTACATTATAAAGAAGGAGGCATGGACAAATATGTCCAAAGTTAAGATGGTATACCAAGATTTTCTTTACAATTTCTTAAATTTTACCACTTTTCTTTCCGAAATGCCCCTAAAAGATAATCAATACGTATTTTAATGCATAAAATATTCTAATTATTATATTCAAACAACTTTATTATTATTATTATTAAAATAACATAATCTTCATAAACATATTTGGCACCCTCATGATATAATAATAAATTTCAATCATGGACAAAACATGATTTGTGCCAACGCAGAAAACCCGGCCCACATCAATAAGTTACTCGTCTTTACCTCATACTGAACCACACGATATGCCCATTTTGTCATCAATTACCTCATTACGGTGATAGCTCGTCAGCAATGCATCTCGCAAGTTCAGAACCTTGCTTATGTGATTCTAAAGCATTTAAGAAGGGTATCAAACAAAATTAAGTAATTACTATATTTTATTAAAAAAATTACAATTTTATATAAAAAATTTATATATAACAAAATTATATAAAAAGGTTTCTACACATACAAATATATACCAGTATACACCTTAAAAAGATTGTAAAAATCAATAAAAGTCGAACTTTACGTAAAAAAATAATTGTGATGCCTTTTTCATAAAAAAAAGTGTGTGCATGCATTGGTTCACGAACCCAAACTGAACCAAACTAAAACCGGCCTTTCAAACCGGCAAAACCAGGGCCGAACCGAACCGAAACCGGTTTGACACGAACCGGTTTGGGGTTCGGTTCCTAGAAAAAAACCGATCTGTGCACGTCTATAAAGTTCTCAGGTTGTGAGGTCTTATGTGGAATATTTTCAACTAACCTAACTTCCAATTTCACTTTTCGATGCCACTGATAGAAATTTATGGTGCACTTGATTAGCAGTTTCATTGCATTGCTTTTATCATGTTGAAAAAGTTATGGGCATGCTTCTTTGCAGGTTGCTAATGTGGATCTTATAAAGCTTTCTTCTCCTCGACAATCTCTCCAGATTTAGCACTTTCTACATATTGAGTGGGACTATTAGTATAATAATAGTTGCTAATGAGTCAAACCGCTACTTCCCTTTTTTTACCGGCATGTAAGTCAAATTGCATATGGTATATAGAACGTAGCATGCTATCATGTATCCTTGTAGACTTTAGGAAAATTACCCCACTATGAAGCACAGGTGCTTGTGCTTACACACACAAACATACACCTTACATATTTGGTTCTTTTAATCGTTTTAAGGTTTGAATTATGTTTCCACCCTGTATTGTCGACTTCGCCGCAACGCACGGGTTCCCTGCTAATACTACATTATAAAGGAGGAGACATGGGCAAGGGTTTCTTTACAAGTTCCTAAATTTTACCACTTTTCTTACCCAAATGCCCATGGAGTAACTTTATTTCATTAAATTATCAAAATTCACAGTCAAGTTATCCTTCATTATTTTTGTATCTATATTGAATTATTACATCTTCCTATGAGGTAACTTTATTTCATTAAATTATCAAAAATTCACAATCAAGTTATCCTTCATTATTTTTGTATCTACCTTTGTGATATACCCTTGTTTAGACTCCCAACCCACAAGAAAAATGTTTAGTTAATAATTATTGTATGTACATATCTTAGGATCAATTATATGTAAATTAATGAGAAGCACATGGAATTTGTAGGTTACTATATAGAAGTCCGGTTGAGTTAACATCTTCTTTCACTACAATAAACTTGCTTTTACTCTTGACCCTATGATTTAAATATGTTAGTATAAGTTGTTTGCTCTAGCACTTGAAACATGACTCCAAATGATGGCAAACAAAATGTTAGCGATGTTGATGCCTTTGATTCTCTCATCATCTATAAGGTCTCTCAATTTTTAGGTAGTTAAAAAGAAAGCAACATAATTTTATTCTTATGATAGTGTAGGGCTAAAATAGTGAAACCTACCTATATGCTTTGAGTTTTGAGTTTTGAATGTTATATATTTTTTAATTTGATTTATTAACACTGTTATTATTTACAGGTTACATTTAAATGTAGTATGTTACGGTTTTACCCAAATGGGTTCAAAAGGGAATAACTTGCTCAAATTCTTCATAACATATACATATTTTTACCCAAATGTATATTTTTAATACTCCAAAAAGATATATTATTAATGCCAATATTATGTGTTTGTTTACAATCATATAATCTAACTCCTTTAGCAATGCATTTGAAGTACACTTTGGTGATCTTTTTGCATTAGCAATATTGCGAGTGAAGAAGGACATGCTATCTCCTCGAAAGGCGAAAAGAGACTCAGTTAAAATACATGCAAACTACTTGTGTCTGATGCATATCATGTTCCTATCGCGTATTCCCGACTTCGTCGCAACGCGCGGGTTACCCACTAGTGATAAAAATGTACAAGTTAGTTTTGCAAATAGGGGTAGTATTGGAAGAGTTTTCATGACATTTTGAATGTGAAGCAAAGAACTTTTTATATGTCTTCTTAAAAAACATATAAAATTACTATCCTAGCTATCTTTGGCTCTTTATAATGGAGTATAGATAATAGGGAAGCTATATACTCAAGAAAATAAAAAAAAACTAATAGAATCAATAGAATGAAAAGAAATAAACAAACAAAGCCTAAAACTATACAAAGAATGAAATAAATAATTAATCCAAATACGACCAAATAAATCTAATCAATCAAATAAAGAACAAATCAAATTCATAGACAAACCAATAAATCCAATAATCAATCAATTAAATCTATCAACATCCTAATGAACGAATAATCAAATCAAACAATCCTATAAGCAGATAAATGAACAAATATATATGCAAACCTATAAACCAATCTAAAATCAATCCAAAATATCTACAGACAGATAAATCAAATAAACAATCAAAGAATCATATATGCAAATAAATGAATGAAATAACGAATCAATCAAAGTATAAACAAGTATTCACAAGCATGTACACTGGTAAAAGGTTGACTCGGTTCGTTCCTAAAGCTCGTCGCGTCCCCGGCAACGGCGCCAAAAACTTGACGTGTGCGGATATACACATAATTTTACAATGAATAAACACACGTTTCTGCTTTAATATTTATAAAAATGGTTTAAACCTTAATATTAAAACACACACAATAGGGCAAGTGTACCCTGTCATATATGTAGTAATGTACAGATAAGAACCAGATATCGATCCATGGACGTGCGCGGAGCAATTGTACTAAAACTCTGTCCCCAATTTACCAGTAGGAAAAGATAGTTTGAAGTTTGTTTAAACTAAATTAATTCTAAAATATCTAACTAACATATGTAAGACTCCAAATACAAAATACAACTATATAAACTATAATATATCAATCCTAGCATGTTATCTACATATCGTATGAAATACCGGCGTGTGATCAACATTCCCATTTTCCGACAGTTAGTGTCCCTTTTGGGCATCCTAACATGACAACTATACAGAAAGCTAACACGAATACACACGTTAACCCCTTCAAGTCGTTTATTAGCGAGCAGCTGATATGATCTCATGCAAATCTTCTAAAGATAAGTTAGTCATCTGTTAAGAGTTTTCTAACCTCACTAATTCAGGAAAGCAATACTGAATACACAATACAGCCACCTAGACTAGCATAAAGTAGAGCATTTTACAACCTATTCCATTTTACAAACTTTAAACACAGATCTACTAAGATCACTATTTTTACCAAAATAACTAGCAAAGATCATTAACCGTGTCAAAGATCAGTAACGGCACCATTAAGCTTTTAAAACCCTTTTACGTGCCGGTAAGCACTTTTAATCGTTGTTCGACTGACTTTAACCAAACCAATACCCGGTTACAGTTTCATGGTGTAAACTTATTAACAAGTTAACTAGTCTACTACCGGACGATTAAACGAACGGTTTTTCAACATGTATCCGCCTAACACATTCGACAATCATCAAAGTCATTCAAACACAATCGCAAATCCAATAACAATGAAACAAGGTTGCATTTATGATCATCAAGATTAAGTCATGAAAAACGCCAAATTTATACAAGACATGATTAACTATACAAACGATTGTTTCTACGTACTACATACTAATGTTTTTGCCCGTAGGCGTACGATATACTAAATAAACATCACAAATAGCATTCAAAATTAGATTCGGATCATAAGTTGTTTAAAGGATCAAACCATAGAAATGCAAATGAGATGGATTGGATGATGATGGATGGATCGGATGGCTTCCCGAGCTTGTTCCACGCCTGTGCAGCACTTCAAAAGCCCAGAAAATCGCCTGAAATCGCTCCCCAAAGACCCAATAATCGAGCAGTGGACTAAAAACTCTGTTTTATAACATCAGTGGGCTGTGAGCGACCGCTCACTTTACATAAAGTTGAGCAAGTTGCCCGTGCATGACGTACAGCTTCCAGAAGGTCTCCAAAAAGATCAGGAGGAGCGACGTGAGGTCCTGTTTGCGCGCCGAAATCTCCGTTTTTCTTTCTGTTATGCTTCTGGGACATCATTTAAGACCTGAGATTGTAAAGATACCCAAATAAGTACCAATTCCTGTGTATAAGGTCAAAAACGTATGCAAATGGGAGTTAAACGGGGACTTTTAGATGTGTAAATTAACATATATCACGTGCGTAATAGTTGTCAAATACTTTTGATTTTGTTTCAATAAGTATGATTAAACATAAAAATTAGGTTAAAAATAAGTTACAGACGAAGAAGACGAAGTTTATGATAACAGAGGCTTTTAAACGCACGTTACATCTATGTTCGTTATGTAACGTGCGTTTAAACTTCATCTGGTGGGACAAACAAACAAACGCGCGTGCAAATGTTCAAACGCACATTGTTAAATTTAAACGCACATTCACAAATTTTAAACGCACATCCATTTTTTTAAAAAGAAAGTCATCATTTAACTAAAAACAAACTCAGTTCCTATCCTTTGATTTCACTCCAAATTTGGTCTAAATTTAACCCCATGACCGATTACGATGCTCGGATTTATAACAATCCATAACAGAAATAATAATAATCATCCTCGCCTTCTCAATTTCATCTTTCACCATCGAAATATTTGTATAAACATACAAACAAACACAAAGACAAACATATACCAAAGGTAAAGAACGTCATATTCCCATATTAACCACTGCTGCTATTAATAACACTGTTATTGATCTTCAAGACATTCTTCGAAGATTTGCGTTTTGATAATATATGTAAAATCGGGTTTGGGTATGATCCTGCTTACTTAACTCCATCTTTACCACAAGAAAATTTTGCTTCTGCGTTTGAAGATACTCAGTTTAACACAGAGCACGTGCGTTTTGTTTAAACGTACATTTGATTGCGTGCGTTTTGTTTAAACGCACGTTCGATTGCGTGCATTTTGTTTAAACGCACCCATCTCATGAAAAAGAAGGCAGCAAACAGCCAGTGTTCACCATCCATACTTTGACAGAGTGATTAACGGTGTGGATGGATGGGTTCACATAAAACATCATCTTACATTATATTAAGATCTACAAACAAGGGTGTTGCATTCATAACGATGCTTTTGTATACGGTAAGATGGTTTAAATTAACTAAAAGTACTATAAATGTAAGGATAGCATAAAAATCATCATACCTTACCTCTCTGTATGCAAAAGATGTTTCATGCCTTCCATTTACAGTAGCATAAAATCCCTCTTCACCAGCCCAAATTGTTGCAGCGAACAAACTTCCATCCGAAAATGGAAAGTTGGAACCATTGTGATTAAACGCACACATATATATGTTTCAGACGCACTTGTAAATTGGTTAATATTATTGGGTACATTTTGTTTAAACGCACGTTCGATTGTGTGCGTTTTGTTTAAACGCACCTTTAGATGGATATTCCGGGTTGATGGGGGATGCAAACGACGCCGGAGAGGCGGCGGTGTATGTGGCGGCGGAGAGTGGGTTGATGGAAGTCTATGATTATTTTTTTTTTTAACGGCGGATTTTATTAAAACGACTAGCCAGGAGCTAGACAAAAGACAAAATACAAGATTCAAACAAAATCAAAGGCACACCAATCGGCCCATTCTACATCATACAATATAGCCCGATGCTTAACCCAAAGGTAGCTTGAACTCTTTATATCCGCCAGTAATCTCGGAACATTTAGTCGTTTGTTGGAGAAGACAACTTCGTTCCGTGCTTTCCATAGCCACCAACATGCTATAAGGACAAGCGCATGGATCAACTTCCTTTTGTATGTCGTCCCTGATGAGTGCCTATGAACCGCGAGTAAGTCACCAACAGAGAACGCGTATATTGGTGGGATCTTCAACCATGCCGATAACATTTGCCACACGACAGAGCAGACGTGACAGGATGTAAGAAGATGTTCCGTGGTTTCGTCTTTTTCAGAGCAAAGAGGGCAGAGGAGGTTGGGGATGTTGATATGTCTTCTCGCCAGAGCCGCTCGAGTCGGTATCCGGTCCAAATTAATTCTCCATCCAAATATATTCACCTTTTTGGGGACCCATTTGTTCCATTCGTATACCTGTGAATAATTAGTGGCAGTCGGAGCCGATAGTAACTTCCTGACCGACTTAACCGAAAAAACACCACTACTATCGGCCAACCACACCCATTTATCAACCTGATTAGTCGGCGTACAGCTGGACAGCAGAGTCAGTAAGGACAGCAGGTCCTCTTGTTCCTGACTTGCAGCCGGCGCACGATGCCAGAGCCAGCTGAACTCCAGCCCAGTATCCGAAGCATGAACCCTGTCGCGGACCGAACACCCTTTATGTTTTTCCAGCGCATACAAAGCTGGAAATTTGGT
Organism: Ambrosia artemisiifolia; assembly: GCA_032199755.1. NCBI lineage: Eukaryota > Viridiplantae > Streptophyta > Magnoliopsida > Asterales > Asteraceae > Ambrosia > Ambrosia artemisiifolia. Next base: position 42,660,203 of record CM063512.1, on the reverse strand, counting down.
AGCCAATGTCTCGTCTGCAGCTCACCGGTCGGTCTAGAATTGAATGGAATTGCCATTACCAACCTGTCCCTTGATGAAGTTACAGCAGTTTACCTGATCACGAAGTCCCACTTCTTTTTTGGCGATGTTAGACCACACACCCGACAGCCCTTTTTTAGAGGGAAGATAATTACCATGTTTCTTATTGAAGTGAATACACTGGATGACCGATCTCCATAACCTTCCAGCTTCGTTCTTGTATCTCCACGCCCATTTCGCAAGCAAGGCGGCGTTCATATCTTTTAGAGTGCCTAAGCCCAGCCCCCCGTTTTCCACCTTATCAACCACAAAATCCCATTTTACCCAACTCATTTTATTCCTTTCCGCGGACCCGCCCCAAAAGAACCTTTTTCTCAATCTCTCAAGTTTTGAAATAACGTTACCCGGGGCATGATATAACGAGAAGTAATATAATGGGAGGGAGTCGAGGACTGACTTGATCAGAGTTGCCATCCCACCAATGGATAGAGTGGACGCTTTCCATAAGGACAATCTAGCTTCAAACGTTTCGATGACCGGTGCCCAATTGTTGAACTTGTTCATGTTGCCCCCCACCTTGAGCCCCAAGTAAGTGAAAGGAAACGCCCCTGCTTTGCATTTAATAAGGGCTGCCATCTGTTCGCTTTCAGCTGTAGATGCTCCAATACCGTAGAAGCATGATTTCCCCAAGTTAATCTTAAGACCCGAGACCAAGTAGAAGCATCTCATGAGTCTATGGATGTTTTTAACATTTTGTTCCGACCAATCCCCCAAGATCATAACGTCGTCCGCAAAAATAAGGTGGTTAAGGGAAGGACCACCATTAGGTAAATGAATACCCTTAATCGTGCCCACAAGCGAAGCGTTATTTGATTAAGTTTTGTGATGTTGGAATTATTAAGATAAGGTCTAGAGCTGATTTTAATGCGTTTCATATTTCTGCTGGACGAGGGCATTTAGGTAATTTTTGTTACTTATTGTTGCTACAACAAATAACTGCCTAACGTTGGTTCTGAGTCACAAGGGAGGTTCAGGGGTTCAAGGGTTCCACTCTGCCTAACGCAGGTCGTGGTGTCCTTCTACGTTGCAAACGTAGAAGGAGGTTCAAGGCTTGTATTATTTATTTTATATGCTTTAAGGTTCTGGTCTGAGATGAGCTCAAAGCCAGAAGTAGAAGTTCTCGAGATCCGAGTGAAGAAGATTGTTCTTCCCACGTGAGGGACCAAGAGAATAATAAGAGTAAAGTGAGAGTGATTGAGATGGTGTAATCAGGGCTGAGAATCAGCCTCTAATTTATAGAGAAGAGGGTATTCCCTAAAGAGAAAGCATATAACCTTGATCCTTGTTGCAACTAAAGGACATCCCACAAAAGGCAAGAGGCTGCTATGGACCTGCGGTCTATTGACTGATGTTACTCCATCAGTTTGTTTGTTTTGCTCGATGAAAAAGATGACGGGACAAGTCACCTTTTTGACTTAGTGCTACTGGTTGTGGAACCCTTGTAGGCTCCAACCCTTTAAGCGTTGTTTGATAATATCGTTTATTTATTTTTGCTTTGAGCTACCCACGTCATCAGCCCCCCAAGTCAGAAGGTTTGATGAGGTATCTTGAAAGCTTCTGACTGTTTTCTTAGTTTATTCCTTGCTTGAAAGGTTCGAGGGTTCGCTGTGATTTGGGCGGTTATTACTCAGTATTTTAATTTTGATTGGACCCTGATGTGACATGTGGCAGTCTGTTCAGGGCTTATTACTGCATGTCATTATGACAGTTGTTTTTTAAATTATTGTAACCGTTTCTTTTTTCTTTTTAACCCCTCCACATTTCATTTTTACTTTACTTCTTTCACTTTCTTCATCTTCTTCTCTACAACCGTTTCATCCATTCTTAGGGTTTCGTGATTTCCAATAGTCTTTTTGCTTGTTGTATAGTTTACTGATCATCCTTTTTAAGCACAATGGGCGCTAAAAAGGACATGGCCGTTACTTTTTCAACTCTTTCTCAAAAAGAGGTTGAATCGTTTTGTTCGGAGTGGGATATAGACTTGTCTTTTAATCCCGTGGCTCCTGGCAAGCAACTTGCTGTTTCTGATTGTCCCTCTGGTTCCATTGCTTTATATTGTCGTCATTTTGAATTTGCAAATCTTCGTCACCCCTTCTCTCTATTTCTATTGAATGTTCTTGAGTACTATAGGGTTTCCCTTGGTCAAATCCACCCTCACGGTATTGGCCGTGTGTTACACTTTGAATGTTTGTGTAGAGCCTTAGGGTATGATCCCACTTTATTGATGTTCAGGCGTTTCTTTCGCCTTGCCAAGAATGGTGACTGGTTCACCTTCGAGGGATCATCAGTGGAGACGAACCTTCTTTCTTCCCACGTCACAACTTTTGGGCAGTGGAAGACTAGGTTCTTCTGGGTCTCTGATTCGATTTTTCCTTTTAAGCCTGTTTGGAGGCATCCTGAGGCTGTTCTCAACGAAGGGGAACCTTCAGAGTCTGAACTTGATCACAACTTTTTAACTGCTCTTAGAGCCTGTCCTTCAAGGCTTCGTCCTTTTGCTGAGCCGTTCCTAGTGTTATCCGGTGTTAGCACTCGTTGGGACAAGCCGGGTAGAGATCCTGTTGTGATGAAGGATGATCAGGGTATGAGTTTTTGTTTGTTGTTGATTTCATTTTTCTTTTTGTTTTTTCCTTATGCTTTGCATTTTTTGCAGTTATGTCGGCTCTAGACTTCATTAAAGGTGATGATGCTTCGGGTGTTGTGTTTGCTGATACTGAAGCAGCAGATGGGGAGGATGCTTTAACCAAGTATGAGAAAGGTAGGTATGACGGGACCAACTATGTTGCCGTCCCTAATGTCAAAGGTTTTGCTAAGGCAAGTTCATCGAAGGCTTCAACAAGGAGGTCCAGCAGACGGCTTTTAAAGGCTGCCAAGTCTGCTGATCCTTCTGAAGCAGTCACTGTTAGTGACGACATTGAAGAATCTGATGATGAGAAAGATCTGATAGTGGATGATACTCCTGTGGATGTGGTTGTGAAGAAAAGCAAGGGTAAGAAGGTTAAGGTTGTGAAAGAAACAGATGTGTCTGGTAGCTTTGATAAGGAGGGTTTGTATGTTCCTGGGTGGAATGTGAAGTCAACTGATAGTTTCAAGTCTTCTGCTGTGTGTGAGGAGGTTTTGGCACACTTTGCTACTCCAGGTGCCAAGGCTTGTTTTGAGGGCTTGGATGATGATGCTCTTCTAGCAAAGATGATGGTGGGTACCTGCAACTTGGCAGCTATGTTGCCCGAGGGGATCAGCAGGTTTAGGAAGGTTATGGGTGAGTACAGTGAGTTTGCAAAGAAGAAGAAGGAAATGAAGCAGTCCATAGCTGACATGAAGAGGGATGCTAAGGAGTATGCTCAAAAGTAGATCACTTTGATTGCCCTAATTGACGAATTAAAGAAAGGGCATGAGGCTGAGATGGCAAGGCATGAAGCTGCCAGGCTGAAGGTGGAAGCAGATCAGTTGGCCTTGGAAGCAGAAAAGAAGGCATTCGAGAGTGAAAAGAAGGAGTTGGAAATTTCTCTTGCTGCTGCTCAGAGTGACAACAAGTGGCTAATTGAAGAAGGCTTCCAACAAGTCGTTACTTATTTTCTTCACTCTGCCGAGTTTAATTCTGCCCTTGGAGAAGTGTACACCAAGCTTTTGACCCATGGTAAGCATGCAGGTTTTGTTGCAGGGTTCAAAGCGCATGAGTCTGGCCAAGTCTTAGAAGAATCTTCTCTCTATCAACCCAACTCCTTGGATGTGTTCAAGGAAACTGTCCTCAAGATGGAACACTCCAGCTATCCTTATGTTGCCCAAGTTTCTTCCCTTTATGGGAAACCTTTGAAGGAGCTGAAGGAATTGAAGCCTGCTGGTTTGAATGAAGCCGTATCTGCTAAAGTGCTTCAAGTTGTTTCAAAGAAGAGGGCACACTCGGGTGATAGTGAAGAGACTTTGGACATGACTGATACACTTTCTAAGGATGCCAGCGTTGAAGCCTCTGAAGCTGGTCTTGTAGAGAAGCTACCGAAGAAGGGGAAGAAGGCAAAGAAAGCAAAGGTGGTCAAGGCTGGGAATGAGGATGAAGCCTCCAAGCCTTCAGGGTCTGGTAATGATGCCTGAACCCTCTATTCGTAGCTTTCTTAGCATCTTGGTGTGTAAAAACAATTAACTATGTGGTTGTGTCTTAAACACCTTTTACCTTTTGTTGGAACCTGTGATGGTTCGTTGGTGGTTGTGGGCTGATGCCCTTTGAACAATTATGCTACTGTTTGGCTTTGTTAGAAGCCTGTTAATGTTAGGCCTTTAGGGCTGTTTGTTTAAGTCTTATTGTTGTTCATTCTTAATTTGTTTCTTGTTTTGTTGTGTGTTTGTTTGTCTTTGTTGTTGTTTGGGAATGTTTATCCGGTAGCACCTTCAAAGGTTGAACGCTGCAGTCATTCATCCTTAAGGTAGTCTAGGCAAACATGTCACCAGCTATCCTATACACACTTATACAAGTGTTTTTAATTTATTTTCGTAAGTTTGTTTTCTAAACTTAAGGAACGATTGGTGTAGGTTGTTCAAGCCTGTCGATGAGATTTATAAAGTTATTTTTGTTTATCTCATGGAGTCGAATTGATTTAGGAACTCACCCCTTACATAGGTCCGTTCAACCCTCGAACCTATTGAGCGAAATGGCATGGGAGCTCAACCCCTTACATGGCCCTTGCCATGGAGTTTCTTGCAAGGTCCTCAACCTGATCATAGGATAGAAAGACAATATTTCCAAAAGAGGATTCAGTGATCCTTTCATTCAGTAGATGATAACATTACATAGCTTTTTGAAGAGAACAACGTTTTCTTACAACTTAAACAAAGAACCTTTTAAGGTTCTTGCCATTCCAATGTCGAGGGAGCTTCTTGCCTTCTGATATACGTTAATTTACACATATAAAAGTCCCCGTTTAACTCCCAAATTTCACGCGTTTTTGACCTTATACACAGGAATTGGTGCTTATTTGTGTATCTTTACTGTTTCAGGTCTTAAACGATACCCCGGAAGCAAAACAGGAGAAAACACGCAGATTTCGGCGCGCAAACGGGACCTCGGGTCCTGTGAGCGGCCGCTCACGGGCTTCGAGCGGCCGCTCGCTCCTCCAGATATTTGTAGAAACCTTCTAGAAGGCTTACGTCATGCACGGACCAACTTGTACCACTTTTTGAAAAGTGAGCGGCCGCTCACAGGCTTCGAGCGGCCGCTCACAGGCCCTGTTCAAGTATAAAACTTCCATTTCAACCCACTGATCGATTATTGGGTCTTGGAGAGGCGATTTTGGGCGATTTTCGGACGAATCAAGCTGCTGGAAAGCCGTGGAACAAGCTCGGGAATCCATCCAATCCATCCTTCATCATCCAATCCATCTCTTTAGCATTCTTATGGTTTGATCCTTTAAGCTTTTTAAGATCCAAATCTGATTTTGTATGCTATTGTGATGTTATTTTAGTTAATCGTATGCCTACGGGCAAGAACATTAGTATTAGTTAGTATCTAAAACAATCGTTTGTATGAAATCATGTTTTGTATGAATTTGGCGTTTTTCATGTTTGAATCTTGATGATCATAGCGCAACCTTGTTTCGTTGTTGTTAGATTTGTAGTTGTGTTTGGATGACTTTGATGATTGTCGAATGTGTTAGGCGGATTACTTGTTGAAGAAACCGTCCGTTTAATCGTCCGATAGTAGACTAGTTAACTTGTTAATAAAGTTTACACCAGGAAACTGTAACCGGGTATTGGTTTGGTTAAAGTCACTTGAATAACGATTATGAATGTTTACCGGCACGTAAAAGAGTTTTAAAAGCTTAATGGTGTTGTTACCAATCTTTGACACGGTTAATGATCTTTGTTAGTTGTTTTGGTGAAAATGGCGATCTTAGTAGATTTGTGTTCAAAGTTGGTAAAATGGAATAGGTTGTGAAATGCTCTACTTTATGCTAGTCTAGGTGGTCGTATTGTGTATTCGATATTGCTTTCCCGAACTAGTGCGGTTGAGGACTCCCGAAAGGTGATACTAACCTTTATTTAAAGATTCACATGAGATTATATCAGCTGCTCGCTAATGAACAACTTGAAGTGGTTAACGTGTGTATTCGTGTTAGCTTTCTGTATAGTTGTCATGTTAGGATGCCCGAAAGGGACACTAACTGTCGGAAAATGGGAATGTTGATCACACGCCTGTGATTCATATGATATGTAGATGACATGCTAGGATTGGCGTATTATAGTTTATATAGTTTTATTTTCTATTTGGAGTCGTAGTTAAGTTATTTACATGTTTTAGAATTAATCTAGTTATAAACAAACTCAAACTATATTTTCCTACTGGTAAATCGGTGATAGAGTCTTAGTACAATTGCTCCGCGCGCGTCCATGGATCGATACTTGGTTCTTATCTATACGTTACTACATATATGACAGGGTACACTTGCCCTATTGTGTGTGTTTTAATATTAAGGTCTAAACCATTTTTATAAATATTAAAGCAAAACGTGTGTTAAAATTCATAGAAAAATATGTATAGTTACGCACACGTCAAGTTTTTGGCGCCGTTGCCGGGGACGCGACGAGCTTTAGGAACGAACCGAGTCAACTTTTTACCAGTGTACATACTTGTGAATACTTGTTTATACTTCTTTGATTTGTTATTTCGTTCATTTATTTGCATATATGATTCGTTGAATGCTTATTTGATTTATTTGTCTGTTGATATTTTGGATTGATTCTAAGTTGGTTTATAGGTTAGTATATAGATTCGTTCATTTATCTGCATATAGGATTGTTTGATTTGATTATTCGTTCATTAGGGTGTTGATAGATTTAATTGATTGATATGTGGATTGATTAGTTTGTCTATGAATTTGATTAGTTCGTTATTTGATTGATTAGATTTATTTGTTCGTATTTGAACTGATTATTAATTTCATTCGTTGTATAGTTGCAGGCTTAGTCTGCTTTTTTCTGTTCTTCCCTTGATCCTATTTGTTTTTATTTTGATTTTCTCGATTTTATTGCTTTCTTTTGTTTTCGTATGAATTTATGAATTCTTTATTTATTTTTCTGTCTTTTATCGCCTTTTGGGTTTGTCATATATTCGCCTGCTGCAACTGTATCATTCTTATTTGCAGGTTGATGTCCGCAAACCCCGGGCCTTCTGGTGATCTTTCTGACGAGGAGCGGAGGCGTGTCTTGAGGAGAAGCGAGCGGATTAGACTTCATAAATTGCGTCTTGTTTCTGATATTCTTATTTCTGCCCCTAGAGTAGAGATCCCAGTTGTAGAGGCGAGGCACGATCTGGCCGACGACGGGTCGGACGCCGGAAGCGACGTTATCATGGCGGATGACGACATTCCGCTAAATGATAGTGGTCGCCCAGGAGGAGATGGACTTGCGCCGAGTATTATCCGTCCGGCTATTTTGGCGAACCATTTCGAGATCAAATCTAGTATCGTCAATATGATACAAAACTCGGTGCAGTTCGGTGGACTGGAACACGAGGATCCAGGCCGACATATTGCTGCATTCTTGGAGGTTTTAGCCACCTTTAAGATGCAAGGCATCTCCGATGATGCTATACGTTTGAGACTCTTCCCATTCTCATTGCGGGACAAAGCCCGGACTTGGCTTCTGTCACAACCCGCAGGGTCGATCACGACTTGGGCAGAGTTATCACAACAGTTCATGCAGCAATATTTTCCTCCTGAGAAAACTCAAAAGCTGAGGAATCGCATCATGACTTTTCGTCAGGATGACGATGAATCATTGTACACAGCCTGGGAAAGGTTTAAAGACCTACTCTTGAGTTGCCCGCACCATGAGCTTTCGAAAAGGCACTTGGTGCAAACTTTTTATCAGGGACTCGGGTATTCGTCTCAGGAACGCCTTGATGTATACGCTGGAGGAGACATCGGAACAAAGTCTCCTAGGGAAGCGTGGAGCATTATTGAAAAGGCGTCCCTAAAGTCTAAGTCCCGGCAGAATGATAGATCTAGATCTTCATCTGCAAAGGCTGGTGTGCATGCCGTGGATAACTATACGGCGATCTCTGCACAAATAGCGGCTCTGGCTTCGAGGTTCGATAACTCTCAGCAGCAGCAGCAGCAGCACGTAGCGCAGACCGATTGTTTGTGTGAGCAGTGCGGGGTATCTCACGAGCCTGGCTCGTGTGCTCAGGGGGTGATGTATACAGGCCACGAGGAGGTGGACTATATGGGCAATCAGACAAGACCCCAGAATAACCCCTACAGCAACACGTATAATCCGGGTTGGAAAAATCACCCGAACTTCGGGTGGAGATCTGGTTCCTCTAACCAGAACCCGCTCGGATATCAGCAGAGGGCCCCCGCACCACAACAGTCCCAACAGCCCTACCAGTCCAACCAACAGCCCTACCAGTCCAACCAGCAGCCTTACCAGTCTCGTGGTCAATCGTCCCAGCAGAGACCGAACCAATACCAGAGCCAGGGCGCCGGGAGCAGCTCCCAGCAGCACGCCCCTCATGGTATGTCCAAGCTGGAGGAGATGATGTCGCAACTCCTTACCAACACCTCTGATAACTATCAGCTCGCTGAGCAGCGCTACAAGCAACACGAGGAGCGCTTTACGAATTACGAGGGTGAGATGAGGGGCCAAAAGGCGTCGATGCAGGCCATAGAGAACCAGGTTGGCCAGATGGCGAAGATGATGTCCGAGAGACAGCAGGGTGGTCTTCCGGGCAACACTGAGCCGAATCCTAGGGGGCATGTGAATGCCATAATGACGAGGAGTGGTAAAACCACGGGACCTGACACATCGGACTCACCACCGATCACTGAGACGGTCCAGACTGAGTCTTCGGACGAGGTGCACGCTAGGCGAGTCCCAGCAAGTACAGCACAGATACCGAAGCCAGTCACAGATTACACTCCTCCTGTCCCATACCCTAGCAGACTTAGGAAACAGAAGGACGAGGCCCAATACGGGAAATTCCTTGAGCTGTTCAAACAGCTACACATAAACATCCCGTTTGTGGAAGCCTTGGCCCAGATGCCTAAGTACGCGAAATTTCTCAAGGACATCCTCACAAACAAGCAAAAACTTGAGGACCTGTCCTGCGTTCTGTTGAACGAGAACTGCTCTGCAATTCTGCAGAATAGACTGCCCATGAAGATGGGAGATCCTGGTAGCTTTACCATCCCTTGTCTGATAGGTAACATGACTGTCAGTAATGCGCTTGCAGACTTGGGGGCCAGCATAAACCTTATGCCTTATAAGGTTTTTGAGAAGTTGGATCTGGGTGAACCTTCACCCACCAGGATGAGTATTCGCCTCGCTGATCGTTCGATCAAGTACCCACGGGGATTTGTAGAAAATATGCTTGTCAAGATTGACAAATTTGTTTTCCCTGTGGACTTTGTTATCCTGGATATGGATGAGGACTCTAAAGTTCCTCTGATTCTCGGACGTCCTTTCCTTAACACGGCGAGGACGATTGTTGACGTGGCTGCGGGCCAGATCACACTCCGAGTAAATGATGAGCACGTGACTTTTGACATTCAGAGGTCAATGCGCCATCCTGAGAGCCAGGACGATACACTATACTATCTTGATATAGTAGACCAGTGTGTCAGCTCTCATGTCAGAGGTGCTTGGGAGAGAGATGTTTCGGACACACATCTGTTGTGTGGGAGCCTAGATGGCATTATGCAGGAGGGCCATAGAGATGAGCAGCCAGTCTATCAGATTGGTGATGATGGTTCCCAAAGTCCGGAGCGTTTTGTGGAGATTGAGCGAGAGGAAGAGGAGAAGGCGAAGCCGTCTGTTGAGGACCCACCGTCTCTAGAGCTGAAAGAGCTCCCACCGCATCTCGAGTATGCATTTCTGGATGAGGAGGGGCGTCTACCGGTGATCATATCGTCTTCATTGTCTGTGGAAGAAAAGAGCGAGTTGTTGAAAGTGTTGAAACTTCATAAACGGGCAATTGCCTGGAAGATCATGGACATCAAGGGGATTAATCCCTCATTCTGTACTCATAAAATCTTGATGGAGGATGTCCACAAGCCTTGTGCGCAGCACCAAAGGCGTCTGAACCCGAACATGCAAGAGGTTGTTAAATCCGAGGTGATTAAATTGCTTGATGCTGGATTGATATATCCTATCTCGGATTCTGTTTGGGTTAGTCCTGTGCACGTCGTGCCCAAGAAGGGTGGCATGACGGTGGTCACGAATGATAGGAATGAGTTGATTCCTACGAGGACCGTCACGGGGTGGAGAGTTTGCATTGACTATCGCAAGCTCAATGACGCCACCCGCAAGGATCACTTCCCGCTTCCATTCATCGATCAGATGTTGGAACGTCTGTCGGGGAAGTTGTACTATTGTTTCCTTGATGGTTTCTCGGGGTATTTCCAGATCCCTATCGATCCTGTGGACCAGGATAAGACGACCTTCACATGCCCCTTTGGCACATTCGCCTACAGGCGTATGCCATTTGGGCTGTGCAATGCACCGGCTACCTTCCAGCGTTGCATGATTGCTATTTTTCATGACATGATCGAGGACTCCATGGAGGTATTCATGGATGATTTTTCAGTCTTCGGGAGTTCTTTTGATCAGTGTCTGGGAAATCTTGAGCGGATGCTGCAGAGGTGTGAGGAGACCAGTCTTGTGCTGAATTGGGAGAAATGCCACTTCATGGTGAAGGAAGGAATAGTCCTCGGGCACAAGGTCTCTCAGAATGGGTTGGAGGTGGATCCTGCCAAAGTAGACATCATTTCTAGGCTCCCTCCGCCCTCCTCTGTCAGAGCTATCCGCAGTTTCTTGGGTCATGCGGGTTTTTACAGGCGATTCATTAAAGACTTTTCAAAAATCGCCCGTCCGATGACCCGATTGTTGGAGAAGGATGCACCGTTTGTGTTTGGTGCAGAGTGTGTAAAGGCATTTGGCCTTTTGAAGCGTTTGCTTGTTGAGGCCCCTATATTGGTGGCACCAGACTGGGAGCTGCCATTCGAGATCATGTGCGACGCGAGTGACTTCGCGATAGGGGCGGTCTTGGGACAGCGGAAGGATAAGCACTTCCACCCGATCTACTACGCTAGTAAGACTCTTCATGATGCTCAGGAGCATTATACCACGACTGAGAAAGAGCTTCTAGCTGTAGTGTTTGCATTCGACAAGTTTAGATCATATTTAGTGCTGTCGAAGACCATTGTCTATACGGACCATGCAGCGATCCGATACCTATTCAGCAAACAGGACGCGAAACCGCGCCTGATTAGGTGGATCCTGTTGCTGCAGGAGTTCGATATAGAGATTCAGGACAAGAAAGGTGCCCTGAATGTTGCTGCTGATCATCTGTCCAGACTCGAGCATGATGATGCCGAGAACTGCGCGTGGGATACCATTAATGACAATTTTCCCCACGAGTTCTTGATGAGCGTTGAGTCGGTGGAAGATGTATCGCCATGGTTCGCGGATTTTGCGAACTACCTCGCGTGCGGGATCCTCATCAAAGGATTGTCGCACCAGCAAAAGAGGAAGTTCTTTGCGGACCTGAAGCATTACTTCTGGGATGACCCATTTTTGTTCCGGGTCGGGGCGGATCAGCTGATTCGCCGTTGCGTATTCGGGGTTGAGGCGGCGCAGATATTGCGTGATTGTCACCAGGGGCCTACCGGAGGTCACCACGGAGCGAATTACACTGCCAAAAAAGTGTTAGACTCCGGGTTTTATTGGCCCACGCTTTTCCGTGACGCTCAGATACTGGTCGGTGCATGTGATTCGTGCCAGAGGGCGACGAACATATCGGCACGCGACCAAATGCCGCAGAATCCCATCCAAGTCTGTGAGGTCTTTGACATTTGGGGCATAGACTTCATGGGACCATTCCCCTCCTCACGGGGTAATAAATACATACTCGTGGCGGTTGACTATGTGTCAAAGTGGGCCGAGGCGCAAGCCTTACCCACAAATGATGCCCGAGTAGTCGTGAGGTTTGTTAGAGGCTTGTTCTCACGGTTTGGTGCCCCGAAGGCACTGATTAGTGACCGTGGCACGCATTTCTGCAATGCGCAGCTTGATCGCGCATTAGCACGATATGGTGTTCACCACAGGTTATCCACCCCGTATCATCCACAGACAAGTGGACAGGTGGAGGTCACGAACCGTGGATTGAAGCGAATCCTTGAGCGGTCGGTTAATCAAAACCGCAAGGATTGGGCTGACAAGCTTGATGACGCGTTGTGGGCCTTTAGAACGGCCTACAAGACGCCGATTGGGACGACTCCCTTTCGGCTGGTCTATGGAAAAGCGTGTCATCTCCCTGTCGAGTTGGAGCATAGGGCATTCTGGGCTCTTAAAACGGCGAATTTGGATCTTAAGACCGGCGGTGAGACCCGTTTCTTACAGATTCACGAGCTGGAGGAGCTTAGGCAGCAGGCCTATGAGAGCTCGATATTGTATAAAGAGCGCACAAAGAGACTGCACGACAGTCGCCTGAAAAGCCAGAAAGATTTTCAGGTAGGCGATTTGGTTTTGCTTTATAATTCTCGCTTGCGTCTCTTTCCTGGAAAGTTGAAATCCCGCTGGACAGGACCGTACACCGTTAAAGAGATATATCCGTACGGTGCTGTCTCGATCGCGAATTTTGAGGGTTTGACTTTCAAAGTCAACGGTCATAGATTAAAAGTCTATATTGAAGGACCGGTTGACCAATCCGTAGAGGAAATCGATCTCTACGCCCCACACGCTTCATAAAGTGTGGGGAAGTGAGTCTAGCTAGCGACTCGATAATAAATATAGCGAGGCGCGTATGGGCGCGCCAAGTTGGGGTAGTAGGTAATTGTTTAGTACTTAGTTAAAATTTTTAGTTTAGTTTAATATTTTCTTAGTTTTAATGTTTGTTTGAGTCGTGCGCAGGTTCATGCAGGTTTGATCATATCCGAGAAGTGCAATGATGCAAGGAACGAGCTTCAAATGGGTTAGATGTGTATGGGCGCGCCGAATTGTACAAATGGTTATAGTTTAGATTGAATTTTTAGTTAAATTGTTTAAGTTTTTAACTAGTTTGCTTAGTTGTTTTTAGAGATTGCAGGTTTGATTCGCGCCTTGTGGATTATGTGGGAAGTCGCTTCACAACTGAGGTAATACACTAAGAAGCGTCAAAACACAGGTATGTTGGTTGTTCGGGTCAAAACGGACAAGTGCAGCGGCTTTTTGGTGAAAAATTGCAGCAAAATACACATCAGATTGCAGTGAGCGGCCGCTCACAGAGAGTGAGCGGGCCGCTCACAACGCCCAGCAAAAAAAAAAAAAAAAAAAAAAAAAAAATTCTGGGCGAGCGGCCGCTCGGGCTGAGTGAGCGACCGCTCGAAGGCATCTGGTGAAGTTTTTCAAGGGCAAAATTGGCATTTCACACTTTAAACTCAAAATAACCAACCCTAAAAACTTGTGATCGGCCGCTCCTTAAGTTTTGACCCATTCTCTTTGTTTTTGTTGCTCTCTAGAACACCCAACTCAAAACCCTTCAATCCTACACACAAATCTTCAAATCAAGGTATGAATCACTAGTTTTCTTGCAATTTTTCTTGTTCTAGTCTAATGTATGTCATTTGTATGCTATCTTTTCTGAATTTTAGGGTCACTTCATACATGTTTAACAAACCCTAAATTTTTGGATTGATTGTTTGCCTTGTTAGTTTTAATTAGTTGTTAATTATTGTTCAAATCTTAGAGTTTTTGGGTTTTCTTCATAATATGTTCAACAAATCCGAAAATTTTTATGATTTGTTTTAAGTTTGTAGCCTTTTATTTAGTGTAATTTAGTATAAATGTAGATTAATTTTATAATAGGGTTGTATGCTAGTGTAGATGTTAGTATAATTTAGTCTTGTTCTTGGAATTTTGGGGATTCTTCATAAATGTTTAAACATCCCCAAATTCCTCATGTTTTAGGTTTTAATTTGTTGTTAATGATGTTGAATTCTTGGGGTTTCCTTCATAAGCGTTTAACAAAACCCCAAAGACTTTGATTTCATTTTGTAAGTTAGTTGTAATCTTTGTCTAGATAGCCTTCTTGTTCAATGTTGAGGATCCTTCATAAATGCTCAAAAATCCTCATATTCTTCATGTTTAGGTTGTTTGATAAAGTGTAGTTACCTTAATCTTTGGGGGTTTTTCATAATTGTTTAACAAATCCCCAAAATTTTGAGGTTGTTAGTATTTAGTTTGTGTTTTAGTTGTTTGTTGTTCATGAACTTTGGGGCGCTCTTCATAATTAAACAAACGCGCCCCGAGTTCTAGTGATTACTTCATAATGTTTTTGGAAATTGAGCGCCTAAAGCTAGGCAAGTTGATTTTGAAAACATTTTGCAAAGTCTTAGCGCCTAAGTGTTCAAGGTTCAAAATTCGCTCAAATACTTCATAAATGCTAAATACTTCATAAATGTTTAAACTTGGCCATTCGATCACCAAGTCATACAATTTTTCAAAACACAAGTGCTTGAATGGCCGATTACAGAGTGCATTTGGCTAAAACATTGAAAACCGGCCAAAACCAAGTGCACAGGAGCGAAACAGGGAGGCTGCAGAGCGAAAACGCGCGCGCAGGGGCAGTGAGCGGCCGCTCACTGCCTTTGAGCGGCCGCTCAAACCTTCTGTTGAAAATTTTATTTTTTTTGTTTCGCGTTGTTTGGGTCCGGGTCCAATTCCTTCGATGTTTACTAACATATTTAAGCATTCTTATGCAGATGGTGCACCGTTTCCTCAGATTCGATCCGGCAAAACCGCAAGACCGCGGGTGCATTGAAAGGTTTGAACAACTATATTCAAGGCGGAACTCTATTGCCACCCCGCGAAGAATTTGTTTTGAAACTCTTGCTGAGCTGAATCAAAGGGATAGGTTACGGGAACTGATGGATGACCCGATGGAAAACTTGCTTTCTATCAGAGAACCGGTCTTTGAGGAGATCACTATTGAATTCTTCTCTACTCTCCAATACCAAAGGCCAAGAAAGCATGAACAACCGGATTTTCAAGCAAATGGGCGATGGGGGTTACAATTTCGCTTGGGTGGAGTGTGGCGCGACATTTCAGTCGCGGATCTGGGGGTCCGCTTGGGCTTATATTCGGATGAGGAAGTCTTGGATAATAGCTTCAATGAAGCTATGTACAAATTTCCGGAAGACAACGTGTTAAGGAACGCTTTTTGGGCGCAAATCACGGGGCTTCAAAACTATAATCCATCAGGTTCAAAAGCGACCCGAATCCGCGACCCTTTGCTCCGAGTGTTCCAAAAAGTTCTCTGTGGGACTGCAGCTGCCAAGCAAGAAAACTCCACAAATTGCCCTACCCCTGATTTGCTATTCTTGTATGCTTTGGTAGGTGAACAACCAGTTAACCTTGCTGCACTAATAGCATCTTTTCTTAGTCAAGCAGCAGGTACACAACCAGGGAGTACGATTTACGGTGGGGAATATGTGACTGCTATTGCCAGATCTATGGGTGTCCTCAAGGCAGCGAGGAACACCCTTACTCGAGTTCAAGGCGGATCTCTGGTTAACATGGACGTGCTCAGGCGCATGGGGATCCTTCATGAATACAATGGAATAATCCGTTTAAAAGGGCATAACGATGAAGTTTGGGACCCACTGCCACAACCGGAGCACCAGCTACAGCCGCACCAGCCACTCGAGCAGCCACATGAGCAACAGGAGCAGCCACACCAGCAGCATGAGCACCAGTACGCGCCCCCCCCAAACTTCTACCAGGAGTTCACCGAGTTCAGGAATGAAACTCGAGAGAACTTTGGGTACATGTTTGATAGCATGCACCACCTCTTTCAGGACTTGCGCGCGGTTTACCCATCCCACTTTGGCCATCAGCCTTATCACTACCAAAGTGGGCCGGGTGACAAGCGCAGAAGAGGGGGGGATGCTGCGGGGTCGTCCGGGACCCACCATGATGATGATGATGACGAGGAGTGAGGAGTAGTGGTGGTGGTATTTGATTTGCTTATGTTAGTTTTTTGTACTGTATTCGGGTGCGTGCACCCAAGACATCTTTTATTTTTTTTTTTCCTGTATTTGTACTCTTTACTTTTCTCTATTTTTAATTTCAGCACTGTTTGCTTGTTTCAATAAGTATGATTATGGATGGATGTGTTTAATGTGTTTTGGTTTTGTCAAGAATGGTGATAGTGCAGGAATAGGCGAGCACCGGTTTGGATGCTCAATGCAGCCACCGTGTTTTTCGGGATATCACAAACAGGGGAGTATTATTCTCCTTTTTCACACAGTAGTTAGCTAATTCATAAACGCTTTCTACTTTTCACATTGGGGACAATGTGACATTTAAGTGTGGGGAGGGTTTATATTATGTTCCAGTTTGTCCTCTTGCGTTATATATATATATATATATATATATATATATAAAAAAAAAAAAACAACAAAAATTTTAGAAAGTACATATGTATGTATATATATATATATATTTAGAAACATCAAGCTTAACCAATTTTTGATAAAAATAACTTAAGGCGCGACAAACGGACGTGACACTAGCTTGCTAAATCTGTACATTTGCACCCATTTCCTTCCGGTTACGTGAGTATTTGAGCCTTAGACTAGATTTTCATTTCTTTGACATGCTTACGAGTGAGCCGGATGTTTTGTGTAATTTAGAACTTGTCATTAGCATACGTGTTTAGACCAGAGTCGTGTGAAATTGTACGAATATGATTGAGGCATTTAGGATACCCTTTTGATTTAGCCTTTTCTTTTCGTTCTATCTGTTTCCTCACCAAAACATTATCCCCTAGTTAACCATGTTGAACCTATTCCCGTGTTTTTTCTTATTTACCACACCATTTCGCCACTAAACCAAATTTAGCCTTTTTCTTTTAAACCCTTTGTGTTGAAACTCGGTTTAGGTTAATGTTTGACTCGTTTTTGCGTTGTAAATAGTTCGTGTTCGGGTTTGTATATTTAGAGCCCGTATGTTGATTATATTCGTGTTTTAATATCAGTTATATCTTAGATATAAATGTAAAAAAAAAAAAAAAAAAAAAAATCCAGAAAATTCCAGAAAAATAGAACACCCTAAAATAGGGTGAATTAGCAGTGTTCGAGCAGTTTTCGGGGCAATAAAGTTAGAAGTTATATGTTTAGCTCGATTTGAATAAAATGCGGTTATGTTCGCGTATGTATTGTATAGTTGCTTTTGCGTCAGTTTAGTTAGACTTAACCGCCGAGTTTTAGCCATTTCGTCACTGTATATATCCATTCCACACCCTTACCCTAGCCTGACATTACAACCCTTATAAGACCTCTTGATTTGTGCTTTTTCACACGTTAGTTGGTGAAGACTAGATCTTTTGACAAGCCTATGATATTACACGATTCATTGCCTGGGCAATGGAGCGATTTACACATACACATTACACGTATGTTTCATAAATAAAACCGAGTGTGTGTGAACATTGTGAGTCGTGTACGAGTTTGCCTGCTTTGTTGATCGAAAGTGAATCGCCGCCTTGTAGTTGTTTTGTCACCTGTTTATACTTGTTAGCTTGATTCTATTATGTACAGGTTATTTTATTTGTGTTGAGTTTATTTTTTTTCGTTTAAGTTTTTGCTTGAGGACAAGCAAAGTTCAAGTGTGGGGAGGTTTGATATACGTTAATTTACACATATAAAAGTCCCCGTTTAACTCCCAAATTTCACGCGTTTTTGACCTTATACACAGGAATTGGTGCTTATTTGTGTATCTTTACTGTTTCAGGTCTTAAACGATACCCCGGAAGCAAAACAGGAGAAAACACGCAGATTTCGGCGCGCAAACGGGACCTCAGGTCCTGTGAGCGGCCGCTCACGGGCTTCGAGCGGCCGCTCGCTCCTCCAGATATTTGTAGAAACCTTCTAGAAGGCTTACGTCATGCACGGACCAACTTGTACCACTTTTTGAAAAGTGAGCGGCCGCTCACAGGCTTCGAGCGGCCGCTCACAGGCCCTGTTCAAGTATAAAACTTCCATTTCAACCCACTGATCGATTATTGGGTCTTGGAGAGGCGATTTTGGGCGATTTTCGGACGAATCAAGCTGCTGGAAAGCCGTGGAACAAGCTCGGGAATCCATCCAATCCATCCTTCATCATCCAATCCATCTCTTTAGCATTCTTATGGTTTGATCCTTTAAGCTTTTTAAGATCCAAATCTGATTTTGTATGCTATTGTGATGTTATTTTAGTTAATCGTATGCCTACGGGCAAGAACATTAGTATTAGTTAGTATCTAAAACAATCGTTTGTATGAAATCATGTTTTGTATGAATTTGGCGTTTTTCATGTTTGAATCTTGATGATCATAGCGCAACCTTGTTTCGTTGTTGTTAGATTTGTAGTTGTGTTTGGATGACTTTGATGATTGTCGAATGTGTTAGGCGGATTACTTGTTGAAGAAACCGTCCGTTTAATCGTCCGATAGTAGACTAGTTAACTTGTTAATAAAGTTTACACCAGGAAACTGTAACCGGGTATTGGTTTGGTTAAAGTCACTTGAATAACGATTATGAATGTTTACCGGCACGTAAAAGAGTTTTAAAAGCTTAATGGTGTTGTTACCAATCTTTGACACGGTTAATGATCTTTGTTAGTTGTTTTGGTGAAAATGGCGATCTTAGTAGATTTGTGTTCAAAGTTGGTAAAATGGAATAGGTTGTGAAATGCTCTACTTTATGCTAGTCTAGGTGGTCGTATTGTGTATTCGATATTGCTTTCCCGAACTAGTGCGGTTGAGGACTCCCGAAAGGTGATACTAACCTTTATTTAAAGATTCACATGAGATTATATCAGCTGCTCGCTAATGAACAACTTGAAGTGGTTAACGTGTGTATTCGTGTTAGCTTTCTGTATAGTTGTCATGTTAGGATGCCCGAAAGGGACACTAACTGTCGGAAAATGGGAATGTTGATCACACGCCTGTGATTCATATGATATGTAGATGACATGCTAGGATTGGCGTATTATAGTTTATATAGTTTTATTTTCTATTTGGAGTCGTAGTTAAGTTATTTACATGTTTTAGAATTAATCTAGTTATAAACAAACTCAAACTATATTTTCCTACTGGTAAATCGGTGATAGAGTCTTAGTACAATTGCTCCGCGCGCGTCCATGGATCGATACTTGGTTCTTATCTATACGTTACTACATATATGACAGGGTACACTTGCCCTATTGTGTGTGTTTTAATATTAAGGTCTAAACCATTTTTATAAATATTAAAGCAAAACGTGTGTTAAAATTCTTAGAAAAATATGTATAGTTACGCACACGTCACCTTCCATGTTGGCAAGTTTGTAAGACCCTCCTTTGTGAGATTCCAGGATGGTGTAGGGGCCTTCCCATTTTGGTCCTAGCTTTCCTTGGTTCTCTTTCTTGCTTGCTTCATTGTTTCTGAGGACCAAGTCACCTGGCTTGAAGCGTTCATGCTTGACTTTGGCATTGTAGTAAGATTCCATCTTTTGCTTGTACTTGGCTTCTCTTATTGCTGCCAAGTCTCTTGCTTCTTCTAGTAGATCAAGATTGAGTGATGTTTAACGTTCGTTGGCCTGGACGTCAACATGAAGGGTTATGGGTGTGGTGACTCCAATCTCAGCAGGTATGACTGCTTCAGATCCGAAGGTAAGGCTGTAAGGTGTCTTTTTGTTACTTGTTTTCTCAGTGGTTCGGATTGCCCAAAGGACGCTTGGCAGTTCTTCCGACCAATTTCCCCCTTGACGACCCAGTCTAGCCTTGATCCCTTCAACCACACTTCTGTTCATCCTTTCAACCTGCCCATTGGATTGAGGGTATGCTACAGAGCTGAAGACTTGTGTAGTTGTGTTATTCGATACTCCTTGCACCAAGCACTGAATGGCTTTTCTGCGAACTGTTTGCCATTATCTGTAACTAGCACCCCAGGCAAGCCATATCGACAGATGATACTTTCCCAGACAAAATCAATTATCTTTTTTCCAGATATTTTTCCCAAAGGCTTCACTTGTGGCCACTTTGTGAAGTAATCAACCGCAACCAACAGGAATTTGACCCCTCCTTTAGCAGGTGGGAAGGGTCCAACGATATCCATTCCCCATTTGTGGAATGGCCATGCTGAAGTGATAGGCACCAAATCATGCTTGGGACTCTTTGGGACAGGTGCATGGATCTGGCAGGCTTCACACTTCTTCAACTGCTCTGATGCATCACGATGCATGGTAGGCCAGAAGTAACCTAGGTTCATGAGTTTTGCCACCACTGATCTTGGACCACAATGAGCTCCACATATTCCTTCATGAACCTCTTTGATCAAGTACCTGCTTTGTTCAGGACCAACACATCGAAGCAATGGAGCCAAGTACCCTTTTTTATAGAGTATTCTGTCCTGGATTGTGTATTGCTTAGACTTGATCCGAATTCTTTCAGCTTCAACAGGATCTTGAGGCAGTTCACCTCTTTGCAGGAACCTTTCAAATGGAGTCATCCAACTTGGTTCGCTTTCAGTGATGACGTCTTGAACTTCAACTTCAGATATTGAAGGATGTTTGATCACTTCAACCAACACCTTTTTAGTAAGGTGAGCAAAGTTTAACGAAGCAAGCTTGCTAAGAGCATCAGCCTTCTTGTTATGAGACCTTGGGACCTGTTTAATCTTGCAACATTGGAAGGTGTTCATTATATCTTTGGCCTTTTCTCTGTACTTTTTCATGTTAGGTTCCTTGGCGATGTAGCTATCGTTCACTTGACTGGAAACAATCAGCGAGTCGGTGAACACTTGAAGCTTATGAACCATCATCTTCTTTGCAAGCTTGAGTCCTGCTATCAGGGCTTCGTATTCTGCTTCGTTGTTTGTTGTCTGAAATTCCAAACGAAGGGCATACGTGAATTCTAACCCCTCAGGGTTGATTAATACAAGGCCAGCCCCTGATCCTTCAACACTGGAAGCTCCATCTGTGTAAAGCTTCCAGGCTTCAGGATCGATGGGTTCATCTATGGTAATGTTAACTTCGGCCGTTTCCACCCTTGGAATTTTCGCAATGAAATCAGCAAGTATTTGTGCTTTTATTGCTTTTCTTGGGACGTAGGTGATTGTGTGATCACCCAGTTCAACAGCCCACTTGGCTAGCCGTCCCGAAGTTTCAGGCCTTTCAAGCACATTTTTGATTGGTTGGTCAGTGACCACTTGTATGGGATGTGCTTGAAAGTACCTTCGAAGTCTTCTGGCTGTTTGCACTAAGGCTAAGGCCAGTTTTTCCAAAGGAGGGTACTTGACCTCTGCTAACTTTAACGTTTTACTGAAGAAATAAACGGGTACCTGAGCCTTGTCTCTTTCTATGGTGAGAACAGCGCTGAAGGCTTCATCAGTAACTGAAAGATAGACAGAGATCGTTTCCCCTGCTTCAGGCGTTGCAATTGTGGGAAGGGAAGCCAAATGATGTTTCATGCTGTTGAAGGCTTCTTCTGCTTCTTCCGTCCACCTGAAGTCTTTCTTGTCAGTGCAACCTTTGAGGGTCTTGAAGAAAGGTAGCGATTTCTCAGCTAGCTTTGATACGAAACGTTTCAACGCAGCCAGTTTGCCATTCAAGCTTTCAACCTCTTTCTTGGTCTGAGGTGACTTCATGTTGAGGATGGCTCGAACCTTGTTCGGATTGGCCTTTATGCTTTGCTTTCCTACAACGTGACCCAAGAACTTTCCTTCTTCGAAACCAAAGGAACATTTGACAGGGTTCAGCTTCATGTTGATTTCTCTGAGTTTGTTGAAGGTTTCTTGTATGTCAGCGAGCATTTGATCTTCAGTTTTGCTCTTGATGACCAGGTCATCAACGTAAGCCTCCATGTTCTTGCCAATCTGCAGGGAAAAGGCTTTGTCGACCAACCTTTGATAAGTAGCACCTGCATTTTTTAAGCCAAAGGGCATTTTTCTATAACAGAAAATACCCTTGTCAGTATGGAAAGCAGTTTTTTCTTCGTCCTCCTCCTTCATTTGTATCTGGTGATAACCTTTATAGGCATCCAGAAAACACTTGAAGGGGAAGCCTGTAAGCGAGTCTATTTTCAGATCAACCTCAGGTAAAGGATAGCAATCCTTTGGGCAAGCTTTGTTGAGGTCTTTGAAGTCGATGCACATCCTCCAAGAATCATCAGGCTTTCTAACCATCACCGGGTTTGCAACCCATGATTGATACTTTACCTCTCGAAGGATACCAGCTTCAACCAGCTTGTCAACCTCTTGGCATGCAGCCTTGCTTCGTTCTGGGGCAAGACTTCTTTTCTTCTGAACAATAGGCTTGACGTTGGAGGGAATCCTTAGTTCATGTTCAGCAACATCTCGTGGGATCCCAGTCATGTCACCTGGGCACCAAGCGAAAACATCAACGTTATCTTTCAGCAACGCTTCAAGCCTTGTGAGAGTATCACCAGGAAGGGTTGTGTTGACCCATATCCTTTGATCAGGGTATCTGGGGTTGATGCTGAGACCAAGTTTGCTGTGATCTTCATCGATGGTTAACACCGAAGTGGAAGGTTGGAGGGTTGCAACACCCTCTTTGGTGGGGAACTTTGCACTTTTTCGGCTAATGGAAACCGTCATATCAAAGATTACTACCCCAGGCCTTCCAATGATGACGTCATAGCTAGACGGTAGGTCTAAAACAACGAAGGTTAAGGGTTCAGTCCTTCGCATTTGACCATCAGAAAAGGTTACATCAAGCGTTATTTCGCCCAAGAGCTTAATGGGTATGTCAGCAATGCCTTTTATGGCAGCTTCAGCAGGCCGTATCATGGAGCGTTCTTCAGAGCTTAGAAGGTTGAAATATTTGGCAAACATTATTTCAGTAGCAGCTCCAGTATCTATGTAGGCCTTTTGTGTTTTGATGGAACCTACGAAGGCTTCAAGCACAAGTGGATCACAGTGCTTTTCTCCCTTGGTATAGGGGAAGTAGATGCCTTGTCGTTCCCAATCTTCCAACCTTTGTCGCTTGCTTGGGTTTTCGTTTTCAGCAAAGACCATGGCAACGTCTTTCTTCTTACCATCTGCCATGTTTTCTTTAACACCTTTGACCAGATGGGCTAGTTCCCCAGACTTGACAGCTTCTTCGATTCTTTTCTTGAGTTGGAAGCAGTCGTTGGTGTGGTGTCCCTTCTCTTCATGAAACTCACAATACTGGTTGGAGTTTTCATTTCTTTTGCTTTTTGGTAAGGGACGAGGAGGTCTGAAGGTGTGTTTAACTTCTTCGGTTGCTAGAATTTCTTGAGGAGTTTTGGTGAGGGCTGTGAAATTGACATTTCTGTCTCTGCTTGGAGGGTTCCTACTTTCAGACCTTCGTGACTCAGATCCTCTGGATCTTTTGTCATAGGTGCCATAGTTGCTTCTCTTTCGAGTAGGACTGTTGCTCCTCCATCTGGAACCCCTTTTTCTTTGTTCCTTGATGTCTACAGCCTCTTCTCCTCGAATGTGAGCCTCAGCTCTCTCTAAAGCCTCTTCAAGGGTTCTAGGGAGACTTTTGTTGAACTCCCTGGTAAGGTACTTTGAGTTGATGGCATTCATGAACCCTGCAACCTTCATCTTTTCATCGGCACCGACATAAGTAAGGCCTTCTTTCTTGTATCTTTCAATGAAGTTCTTCAGGCTTTCATCATCTTTTTGTTTAATCTGGAAGATAACGGTTGCATCCTTGACACAACGTCTTTGTTGTGAGAAGTTGGCCAGAAATCCTTTGCCAAGCTCGTCAAAGGTTCGGATGCTTCCAGCCGTCAAACCGTTGAACCAGATTCGTGCAGATCCAACAAGGGTTTGCATGAACATCAAGCAACACTCGGGATCACCCCATTTCTCGATTCGAGCAGCCCCTGAGAAGATCTGGAGGTGATCTTCTGGATCATCAGTGCCATCATACGTTCTTATATGAGCTGGCATCTTTAGCTTGTTAGGAAAATCGTAATCTGCTATCTCTGGTGAGAAGCAAGACAGGCTGTTTGGCTTGTAGGGTTGGTTAACGGTGTGTTCCACCCTATTGTTGGTGATTCCTCCAGTGTTTCCTTGTTGTGCTGCGATGGCTTGACTAATGAGTTGCTGCCAAGGAAAGTTAGCCATCATTTGAGATATCATGTAGGGCATGAGGTTGAAGCCTTGAATGCCTTCAGAAGCCACAGTGTTGGTTGCCACTGGGAGGCTCATAGAGGCGTTTCTGGCCATGGGGAGTGAAGCCATGGCCTGCTCCCAGGAAGTGGCCGTTGGTGGTGGGACACTGGTTATAGGTGACTGTAGGAGTTGATCCAGAGTCATTTCGTGTCCTAAAGGCATACCAGAGATGGCAGCTTGAGTGGTGAACAAAGGGAAAGCAGTAGGGCTGGACCTTGCCTCGTAGTGTGAAGCAATGTGGGTGTTGCTGGGACCAGCATTGTTGTTTCTGGGTGAAGGTCTGCGTCCATAAGTGGCAGTGAGAGGGGGAGGAGGTATAGGAGAGAGTGAGATCTCTTCCTCCTCGTCATAATCGAGTCGGAGGCGAACTCCCTTGTCTCTTTCCCTCATAACATACTGGTTCAAAAGGGACCTAAGCTGCAAGAAGTTTCTCTCCACTCCTTCAGGGGTGAGATCTATGCGAGGTGGAGTTTGTGCAAGATCAGGGAGATGAGACATCACCCCAGAACGAGTTGGAGGTGGAGTTTGCAGGTTTGCTGACGCAAGGTGAGCAGATGGGGACTGAGTCCCAGCTGAAGTTCCTCCAGGAGTGGAAAAAGACACAGATCTGGCCGGAGAGGTCTGATCTGTGCTAGGGGAGATCTGGTTGACCTCCTCTTGAGACTCAGGGTCAGACATGGAGAGAGTCGGAGCTACACAACTTATTTCGAGTAAAGAAAATGGCGCAGCCCCACGGTGGGCGCCAACTTGTTGCTACAACAAATAACTGCCTAACGTTGGTTCTGAGTCACAAGGGAGGTTCAGGGGTTCAAGGGTTCCACTCTGCCTAACGCAGGTCGTGGTGTCCTTCTACGTTGCAAACGTAGAAGGAGGTTCAAGGCTTGTATTATTTATTTTATATGCTTTAAGGTTCTGGTCTGAGATGAGCTCAAAGCCAGAAGTAGAAGTTCTCGAGATCCGAGTGAAGAAGATTGTTCTTCCCACGTGAGGGACCAAGAGAATAATAAGAGTAAAGTGAGAGTGATTGAGATGGTGTAATCAGGGCTGAGAATCAGCCTCTAATTTATAGAGAAGAGGGTATTCCCTAAAGAGAAAGCATATAACCTTGATCCTTGTTGCAACTAAAGGACATCCCACAAAAGGCAAGAGGCTGCTATGGACCTGCGGTCTATTGACTGATGTTACTCCATCAGTTTGTTTGTTTTGCTCGATGAAAAAGATGACGGGACAAGTCACCTTTTTGACTTAGGATGCTACTGGTTGTGGAACCCTTGTAGGCTCCAACCCTTTAAGCGTTGTTTGATAATATCGTTTATTTATTTTTGCTTTGAGCTACCCACGTCATCACTTATTATTATGTGTACTATGTTATCGATCTTATTAGTTAAAGAACAAGGTTGCTCCTCAATTGAAACATTCGATCAGACATCAATTGCTAAAAAGAAACATATATAGATGGAGATATATCCTCAATTGAAACGATAGTGAAACGAAAATAGTTAATCGGTTATTGTCGAATCTAATTAATCGATTTTGAAATGAGATTGGATCAGAGATTATCGAAAGAAATAAAAAGACTGAATTATTCTTTTAATCAACTGGGATTAGGTTAAATAAATTAACTATGGTTTACACGTGTCAGGATGTGGTGGCTTCCTTCCTATGCTAAGGTGACTTTGTACCGTATACTTTCTCTAGATAATAAGTTTGTAATTACTAAAATATATTTTCGTAATATTTGTTTTAGCATGCAAATTTCATAAATACTTTTGAGACCCAAAAAATACTTAAAAGCCATTTTAAATATGTAAGATCATGTGTTGTGCCTCACTTTGAACACATATATCGAATCGTTACCTTAGACTGTTCGTTATGGGGCACAAGCAAGCTCGCTGACGCGAGGTGCAGCCGAGCCACGTGATCATATGTCTCCACAAAAATAACGTCCGACAAACACGTAATCATATGTCTCCACAAAAATAAACGTCACTTTAAAGTAAGTGAAAACAATGTGTGAACAAACTTTGCTACAAGAATGTGAATTAGGTTTCGGAAAAGCTTTGTTGTATACTCTAAAGTCATTTTTAATTCCACTCAAATAAATATTGACGTATGTATAAGTGAAAACAAGAATTACTAAACAATTAAAAATCAAATTAGTTAACTTTTACTCTTTGATCATAAATTATACAGATAAAAAGAACAAACGATTGCGATTTATGAAGTGAAAGAGATGTAAAAGAGGTAGATTTAACAAATATACGTGATAGAAAAATATACACCTTATCGTAATGTCATTGATGGAGATGGCTTAGTGGCCATTCACCAAATCTAATAGCTAAAAGTTCGATATTGTTATCTATCATCTTATTGGATATTTTAAATAGTCGAGATGACCAAAATAAACAAAGTATTTCATTGGTATGGAGTGAAGATAAATGTTTTATTCTAATTATCACACGGTAAGAATAGAGAAAATATTGTTACATGTTTATGTCATCTCAAGATGATCAGTGGCGAAGCTTGGTTCTTGAATCGGTGGGGGCTGAACTCAATTTTTTTCAATCGGTAGTGGCTGGAAGATCAAATCGGTGGAGGCCGAACTCAATTTACCTACGAAAATCGTAAAATTCCATCACTGCGCCAAAAAACGGTGGGGGCCAGTGCCCCCTCAGGCCCTCAAGAAGCTGCGCCCTTGGAGATAACTATAAAATGTTGGATTATATACATAAGACATGTGTATTAGTGTTATTGATACGTTAAGACTGTCCGTTGTGGTGCGCGATCGGACATGCGCGAACGAGCTTGCCAGCCACGTGGATCGCTGGAACCACAACACCTACAAGCGAATGATTGCGTGAGCGAGCGGAGGCGACCCAGATCGCGTGGGCTAGCGAGGTGAAATTAGGTTTGTTTTATTTATTTAGTTTTTTGTTGTTTTGGTGTTTGAAGAAGATGGAAGATGAAGATGATGAACATGGGTGTTTGAAAAACGCTGAATGCTGCAGGTGGGTTATATTGAAGAAGATGATAGTTGTAAAAAAAAAAAAAATATTGAAGAAGATGACAAATGAAAAAAGCACCTTTTGTTATTATATTATTGAATTTATCTTTTAAAAAAAAACTTATTCTTTTTCATTTTTATTTTTTTTTTCTTTTTCTTTTTACTTGTTCTTTTATTATGACCTATTATGAATTTTTAATTTTATGTACTATAATGTTTTTTTATTTTTTATTAATGTTTAAAAAAACTGGATAAACCTGCTGCTCACCTCTAGCCACAACACCATCAGGTGAGCGACCAGCAACTTTATCACTCTGCCAACTAGGCGCTGACATGACGCAATATGAGATGATAGAGCCATGTCTCACATCTAGCCACAACGGACAGTCTAAAAAAACTATAATGTCAGTTGATATTACGATATGTTTCTCCAAGATTTACATACCCAAAATAGCCTCAACCTAAAGATATCAAATGAACATCTTAAACCAAGATCGGTTCGAGTTCCTCCAGGTTTTGAAGTCACAAAAAGGAAGACTAAGTATTTGGAAGACCGCTTTATTAGTTTATCGTAACATAGTTAATTGTATAAATGGCCCGTCTAGTTTGATAATATTGAAGTTTTAGCTTCCTATGAATGAAAAAATTGTAAATTTAGTCTAAACATTTGTGAGTTAATTGCACAAATGGATTGAATAATTACAAACTTAGTCCAAACATTTGTGAACGGGTTACATGTTTAGCCCCCAACTTTAACCTCTTCAATTTTTAACGACGCATGACCCCTCGTTCAGTTTAGTGTTTAGTGTTGTATTACCCAGGGCCGGCTCAACGGTATTAGGGGCCTAAAGCGAAATAAAAATCTGAGGCCTCTATTTATTAAAAAAAAATTGGATTTGTGCTTCCTAGGATTCGAACCCCAAACAAACCCTTGAAAGGAAACCAACTTTACCACCAGACTACAAACAAATTATTGTTGTTGTTGATGCAACTAAATATTATATACATATATCTGCTTCTTTTTTTTTTAAATTGGGCCCTAAAAATTTGGGGGCCCAAAGCCCTAACTTGTTTTCACTTACCCTTGGGCCGGCCCTGGTATTACCCTCACGTGGATGTTGGTAAACCCCCACCCCACACACACTGTGTATGTACTCTAACATGAATAAAAGTCTCATTGACCTTAAAATTAGTTCAAGTTTCAACAACTCCTTTTAGCACCAATATATTCCCCATGATTCCTTGAATATTTCACTGACAAAACTACCTATCACTGACACTCTTTAGAATCTTATTAATATACGTTTGATCCATATCACTAGCAGTCTAGCAGATTTTATAAAAGAGAAAATGACCGATATAGCCCGTTGACCGGCCCATTTGCACAAATAACCCTTGCACCCCCCTTAGGAGAGACGGGACACGGCTCCCAATGAGCCTGAACCGGCTCCCAAGGGGGCTTACCGTTTCAGCCAACGGACGACCGCCACGTGGCGTTGTTGATCCCGAGGCTGTCCCTGCCGTCTGAAGCCGTCTTGGGAACCGTCTGAACCGGCTGAACCGTCTGAAAATTGTATATAAATACCGGATTTCATTTAAGAAAACTTGCACCGTCCAAACCTTTCATCTTCCAAAATGTTTTTTGGTTTGCCAACCGAAGCCTACCGGCTTACGAAAATAATGCCCGATTACTTGGATTGTTGTTTCATCTGCGTACGACTACTTGGATTGTTGTTGCATCTGCGCGTGGGTTAACCCGTGTAATTTGCATGTACAATGTGGTAGTCTATTTTATTTACAAGAAGAGTTCTTTGTCTATGAAGCGCACATACACCATTCAAACAAAGTTCTTAGTTCTTAGCAAGTAAATTTAGGAAGTTTGTTGTAATAGTATAGTTTGGGAAGTTTGTTGTAATAGTATAGTTTGTTTATTGTTTTTGTAATAATATTGTTATTGTAATATTAACGAAATATTTACTTTTATATAAAAAAACACTAAAAAAAACATTAATAAACATAAATAAACATAAATAAACACTAAAAAAACATAAATAAACATTAATAAACATTAAATAAAATTCGATTACAAACTAATTAAGATAATCCCTCATCATTTGCCAGGCGGACAAATTTTTAAATTCTTTGCCCTGCCCGTTTTTATATTGTCTTAGGGAGTGTCGGATTGACGTGTCTTCGGGAAAGCCACGGGGTACATCCTGAAGTGTCGCGTTGTGGTACGAGTTGAAGATTTGACATTTCGTTGTCAAATCATTCAAGTTCCGGCTAAGTGAGTCCGTTGTCCGGTCAGACCCACCAACCAGCCGGTTATACTCGTGCTGGATACGAAACCATTTGTTCGTTTGGTGGGTGCTCTCTTCAACATGGCGCCAAGCCGAAACAAGTGCAATCTCTTGCTCTTCGGTCCATCGTTGGGGTGCCATTTCTGTCAGACGGTGGTGGTGGACGGTGTGGTTGTGTGGTGGTGCTGTTACTGTTAGACGGTGGTGGTGGTGGTTTGGATGCTGCGACGGTGGTGGTGGTTTGGGTGTTCTGACGGGAGACGGGAGAAGGTATTTATAGGTGGTGACCTGGACACCGAAGCGTCGAACCATCGGGACTCACCGGAGACGACGTCTCGGGAGACGGCGAGGTCACCATTGTAAAATGTGACCCGGCTGAAAAAGCCGGTTCCCGAAAGACCCGAAAGCCGGTTCCCGAAACACTTGAGCCGGTTCAGACGGTTCCCAAGACGGCTTTAGACGGCAGGGACAGCCTCGGGATCAACAACGCCACGTGGCGGTCGTCCGTTGGCTGAAACGGTAAGCCCCCTTGGGAGCCGGTTCAGGCTCATTGGGAGCCGTGTCCCGTCTCTCCTAAGGGGGGTGCAAGGGTTATTTGTGCAAATGGGCCGGTCAACGGGCTATATCGGTCATTTTCCCTTTATAAAAAGTTGCTTTAAACATTGCTTCTAACAAAGCCTTGTCAACCCTCTAGCATCAAATCTCCTAATGGAGCCCCGATGTGGACCAACTGTCTCATGACATTCTGAACTTAGTTCACGTACCTCTTTAACGAACAAAGTCCAAATTAAAAAAAAAAATCAATAAAACATACTCACCATATGAAATAAATCCAAAAAATCTAAATGAAAGATAATAGAAATACTGAATTGATATTACTGAATAGTTAGGTTACAATATATAGAGATCACAATGAACCCTAAAAACCTAACTAAGCCCGTGGGCTCATACTATCAAAACCCTAATCTGATATACTATCTAATACT
Source organism: Ambrosia artemisiifolia (assembly GCA_032199755.1). Lineage (NCBI taxonomy): Eukaryota > Viridiplantae > Streptophyta > Magnoliopsida > Asterales > Asteraceae > Ambrosia > Ambrosia artemisiifolia. The sequence continues at coordinate 42,629,684 of CM063512.1, read as the reverse complement.
CCCCCGCAGTCAGAGCGGAAGGAAACTAGAAGCTCAGACTGGAAAAACAAAAAAAACTAATAATAATATTAAACGTTCTTCAATGTCGGTCAAAATTTCTGCCATAATCTCATAATCTTGCAATCCGTAATCTTCAATGAAAATCCACCACTAATTTAATGATCATATAATCCGATATGAGGCAACCAATGCGGCGCGGTAGCGGCGGTGGATAGCGGCGCGGCGGCGGATCATAGTCCTGCAAGCGGCGCGGCAGTAGTCCAATAAGCGGCGGCGAGGCGGCAAGGAGCGACATGACGGAGAAGCGAAATCAATAAAAAAAGAGGTGGCGGCAGCTTGATCATAATCAACGGCGGGAATATGTCTAGAACCGACAATTGAAAATTTATTTAGAACTGGGAATAAGAAAAAAAAGTGAACGTATCACTAAAACGAAAAACGAACGGAGGCCGGACAGGGCGGCGGTAATGGCGGCACGCCGCCCTGTCTAGGGTTTTTCTTTAAGAGGTGACGGCTAGGGTTTGTATTTTTGTGGTGGCGTGGGGGAGGGAAAAAAAAGTAACCAGAACCTTAAGGCTCTGATACCATGAAAGATAATAGAAATACTGAATTGATATTACTGAATAGTTAGGTTACAATATATAGAGATCACAATGAACCCTAAAAACCTAACTAAGCCCGTGGGCTCATACTATCAAAACCCTAATCTGATATACTATCTAATACTAAACACTAAAAAAATCTATAGACAGAAATGAGAAAAATAGATAAATCTTTCCACAAGTAAACACATGACAACTTGACAATGAGTGTTTTGTCACTTTTGTGTAAAACAGTTTATGAAATAATACTCTTAACTAAAATGAAAGTAATCGTAATCAAGCATTAATTTAACATCTTTTTTTTATCTACTACAGTCACGATATATCATATATCTACAAATAGAAACGAAGATGAAAAGTAGAAAAAAAAAAAAAAAAAAGACCCCTTCCACATCATTAGCGCACTGCATCGTATCAGCATACACGCATGCCATCATCACAACCGCTACCAGTTCTCTAATGAAGTCCCTATAAGTATCATACAATCTCTACCCTTCAACTCCCCCCTCAACTTCCTTCACTCATCCATTTTCTTCGATTCCCCTGTTTCTTCTTCATCTTCGTCTTTGTAGTTGTCGTTTTCGTCGTGCATGCTTTGTTAGTCAACTTGATCGTCATTGTCTCACATTTTTCACATATGGCTCAATGCAATTTGGCACTCAAATTTCTCCTCTTCTGCTTAATCAAAGGTAAATTAATGCGATTGTAGGTACTCGAGATTGGCTCCCGCTTGAACTTGAATGTGCTTGAGCCTGAGCCTAAAAATACGCTTGTGCAATAAGTGAGCGCATGGGCGGTTCTTCACTAGGGCCAGACCAGGCCTTGGCCCACCCAGTTTCTTCGTTTTGTAGTGTAAATTTTACCGAAAATTTCCAAAAATTTTTATATGTATTAAGTCCGGCCCTACTAGATTGAGCGCGGCTCTATCAGGTTTTTCGTTCAAGATCCGCCACTGAGTGAGCGTGAACCAGAATGTTATTTAACGAGCTCGAGCCGGTCATGAGCCTATAGGATTTATTTTAAAAACAATACCACCTTGTATTCCGTAACAAAAAGACAAATTCACAGCATGATGACAAACAAACGGGAAATAAGCTGTGACGCAACCCTTTTTTAATTGCAAAACCTATCTTACTTACTGAAAAATAATATATATAAAATTATGATATTAATAACTAAGTAAATAATAAAGAGTGTGTTATATAAAAATAAAAATTGAAGTATATATAAAAGTTAATGAACAAATATAATTTATACGATTACTATTTTTAGGATTAAACCAAGTCGAGTTTGATCATTATCTTATGCATTGCTAATTGCATATTATGGCAGGTGTTATGGGGACTACTTTCACATTCTCGAACAGGTGTGACTACACAGTCTGGCCAGGGATTCTCGGCACCCCTGCTCTCGACACGACTGGATTCGAACTCGCCACGGGTAAATCACGGTCCATACAAGCTCCAGCCGGTTGGTCTGGCCGGTTTTGGGGGAGAACCCGTTGTAAATTTGACGGCTTAGGCCACGGGTCGTGTGCCACTGGGGATTGTGGCTCAGGACAAATGGAATGCAACGGGGCCGGGGCAGCCCCGCCCGCCACTCTAGCCGAGTTCACTCTCGGGTCTGGGTCGGGTACACAGGATTTCTACGATGTTAGCCTTGTCGACGGGTACAATATTCAAATGATCGTGGAGGTAAGTGGCGGGTCCGGTGGTTGTGGTACAACAGGTTGCGTCCATGACTTGAACCGTCGGTGTCCAAGCGAGCTAAGGGCGGCCGACGGTGGAGGGTGTAGGAGTGCGTGTGACACGTTTGGAATGCCAGAGTATTGTTGCCAGGGTGCCTTTGGTTCACCCGCGGCGTGTAGACCTACATCGTACTCAGAGCTATTTAAATCGGCATGCCCAAAGTCATATAGCTACGCCTTCGATGACGCCACTAGTACGTTCACATGTACGGGTGCTGAGGAGTACACCGTCGTGTTTTGTCCCTCGTTACACAGGTAAAAATATAATTATTTCATAAAGAGAAATGTTTTATATTCTTTTTAACCGTAAAAAAATTATCATTAAGAAAACGTTACTAGCAAATAACCAGTAGAGCAGTCGTACGAGAAACAAATGTTTTATAACATATATATTTATTTTTATTTTCAGAGGAAGCATAAAATGGAATGCTGGCAACGTAAGTGAAGAGTCACTGAATGCATTGTCTGATTTGTATGCGCGTTTAGCGTCCAGTTCTAGTTCTAGAGCCATCACAAAGCCTTGTTTATTAAACTTTATTATGTTTGGTTTGGCTATTTATGTAATCTTACTTTTTCACACATCATTTCTTGTCTTGTAAGTTGTAAGATTAGTGAATTTTTAATGTTATTATTTTACATGTAAAGTATAAGCTAAAAAGTTGAATGATAAGACCATACAAGAATATATTAGATTATAGTATTAGATATGCAAAAGTAACGATATTTTTTGAACGGCCAACAAATTGGAATCACTCACGGAACACTGGAGTATCATCGTGCCACCAGTGTTGCCACGCGATCATATTCCACCACCAAGTCACCAATTCAGGAGGAAACTCATAATTATGAGAAAACCCCCTTTGTGAGATTCGAACCCAGGACCTTATGGCCCCTAAGTCTTATCCCACCACCAAGATACCACTAGGCAAAAGTAACGATATCAGGATTCTTTTTAAAATTAGGTTGCTTTTGTGTTTTGTCATCACCATTTTGTTTTTTGTTTGTTTTGCTTTTTTTATGCTTAGAATGTGTAATAAACACCTCATTTAGTAATCTGGGACACCAAACAAAATTAACTCATGACTTTATCAACAACTTAAAAATATGAAAATTAACACTTATAATCACTTAAGGTTTTTTTCAAAATATATAATATGAAGGGCAGCATAATAATATTACACCATTAGACCATGTGTAGTGAGGCGTTATTGGGGCTTGAAATTGGAAAATAGTGCCCAAACACCGCTACACTGGGGCTTTATGGGGCGCTATATTCCTTCAAAATTGAAAAAATGTGTGTTTGGCGTTATGTATATGGCGCCACTTTTGTTTGGTTAAGTGTGCCACCCAAATTCAGCCAATAGGAAAAAAGGAGGGGCCAAGGAGGGGCGCTATATCTGGCTTCCACTACAGGCAGTCTTAGCTTGAAACGGAGAACTCTTAAGTTTATCTTTCAAAATGTATATAATAGGCCATTAGTTTTGAAAACTATTCTCTCAATTTGGTTGGGCCCCTCCTAATCCAAAACCCAAATAAACATATATTTTCGACCCTCACAATTTAAATGTTCAAGTTCAACCACTTTTTGTTTTTGTTGGTTAAGATTGCGATTTGCAACTACACTTTGATGAAAAATATAGTAAGGTTGTTTGGTCTTCACTTGAATTCTTTGTTACAACAGGTAAATACACTTTGAATATTGCCATGCAAGGTAATCTTTCTCAAGCCAATGACTGTAACAGAAACATAAAACCACCAACCTCTCAACACTCAACATATGTTCCGTTAAACAAGTGTCTATATAAACATGCTAGAACAACACTCCCCCGTTAATTTAGTTTGATTGCATTCATTTAAATATCTAAATAGTTGAAAACGTTCTAGCGTACTTGGTAGTTAACTGAACCACGTGGATTAAGGGAGGGGGGGGGGGGGGTGAAATGAAGCGACTTTGGACCCTCACTTTACTAGGATCCCAAATTAAATTATTTTTTTTACTATATGTAGGTGATTTTGGCTTTGAGATTGTCGACATTGAGGTTTATGAGATTTATAATTATTATACATACACAAAGGTGATATATGGATCAAATGATCTAAAACAATCTTTTTTTACAAAAAGAGTCCTAATGTTGTTATCCATTAGGCCTAAAAAAATTTAAACCGGCCATTCAGGAAATAAGGTAGCATCCAAGAAACATTCTAGCTCGTGGAATGCATTGCAAGTTGGTGGCACCATTAGGGATCACTGAAATGGTGTCTTCATTTGCAAGTCCAAAAGTCATAGGTTTTGAAAACAACTCTGCAGACTTCTATATCCCTATGAATTCAGCATCAATAATATATGTTTGAGTGACTTTAAATCGGTAAGGATTACATATACATATACTACTAAGTGGAGCTGCGTATGTGCAAGAAACCCGAGCCCAAGCTCGACTAGGCTTGATCTTGAGCTCACTTAGCTTGTGAATGCTCGAGGTCAACTCTATTCAAACTTTGTTTCTAATCGGCTCGTGGGTAATTTTTCAAGCTCAAGCTCTACTCGGGCTCAACTAGTTTATTAGTGAATTAATTTAAATTAACCACAATTAATTGTAGACTCATGCTCGTTTAACCTCAGCATGTTTCGAGTTTTTTTTTTCAAGCCAATCTCAAGTATCTATGAGTAGCCGTTTACACCCCTACGCACAGATGCCCAGAAGCTCATCCAATGAATTGTCCCTTTTGTATTTGATGACGTGGGTAGCTTAAAGCAAAAATAAATAAACAACATTACTGAACAATGCTTAAACGGTTGGAGCCTACAAGGGTTTAAAAGCCAGAAGCATCCTAAGTCAAAAAGGTGACTTGTCCCGTCATCTTTTCATCGAGTAAAACAAACAGCTGATGGAGTAACATCAGCCAACAGAACGCAGGTCCATAGCAGCCACTTACTATTTGTGGGATGTCCTTTAGTTGCAACAAGGCTCAAGGCAAGATGCTTTCTCCTTATGGAGTTCTCCTTTCTCTATAAATCAGAAGCTGATTCCTCAGCTCTGGACACACCATCACAATCACTTCCACTTCACTCTTCTTATTCTTTTGGTCTGGCACGTGGAGAGAATAACTCTCTTCACTCGGATCTCAAGAACTTCTTCTTCTGGTTTCGAGTACATCTTAAACCAGAATCTTAAAGCATCTAAAACAATAAAAATAACCTTGAACCTCCTTCTACGTTTGCAACATAGAAGGACACCACGACCTGCGTTAGGCAGAGTGGAACCCTTGAACCCCTGAACCTCCCTTGTGACTCAGAACCAACGTTAGGCAATTATTTGTTGTAGCAACAAGTTGGCGCCCACCGTGGGGTTGCGCCATTTTCTTTACTCAAAATTAGTTGTGTAGCTCCGACTCTCTCCATGTCTGACCCTGAGTCTCAAGAAGAGGTCAACCAGATCTCTCCTAGCACAGATCAGACCTCTCCGGCCAGATCTGTGTCTTTCTCCACTCCAGGAGGTACTCCAGCTGGGACTCAGTCCCCACCTGCTCACCCTGCGTTAGCAAGCCTGCAAACTCCACCTCCTACTCGCTCTGGGGTGATGTCTCCTCTCCCTGATCTTGCACAAACTCCACATCGCATAGATCTCACCCCTAAAGGAGTGGAGAGAAACTTCTTGCAGCTTAGATCCCTTTTGAACCAGTATGTTATGAAGGAAAGGGACAAAGGAGTTCGTCTCCGGCTAGACTATGACGAGGAGGAAGAGATATCACTCTCTCCAGGACCTCCTCCCCCTCTCACTGCCACTTATGGACACAGACCTTCACCCAGAAACAACAATGCTGGTCCCAGCAACACCCACACTGCTTCTCACTACGAAGCAAGGTCCAGTCCTACTGCTTTCCCATTGTTTACCACTCAAGCTGCCACCACCGGTATGCCACTTGGACATGAGATGACTCTGGATCAACTCCTGCAGTCACCTGTGACTAGTGTCCCACCACCAACAGCCACTTCATGGGAGCAGGCCATGGCTTCACTTCCCATGGCCAGAAACGCTTCTATGAGCATCCCCATGACAACCAACAATGTGGCTACCGAGGGCATTCAAGGCTTCAACCTTATGCCCTACATGATATCTCAAATGATGGCTAACTTTCCTTGGCAACAACTCATCAGTCAAGCCATCGCTGCCCAACATGGAAACCCTGGAGGAGTAACCAACAACAGGGTGGAACACACCGTTAACCAACCCTACAAGCCAAACAGCCTATCTTGTTTCTCACCAGAGATAGCAGATTATGATTTTCCCAACAAGCTAAAGATGCCAGCTCATATAAGAACATACGATGGCACTGATGACCCAGAAGATCACCTTCAGATCTTCTCAGGGGCTGCTCGGATCGAGAAATGGGGCGATCCCGAGTGTTGCTTGATGTTCATGCAAACCCTTGTTGGATCTGCACGAATTTGGTTCAACGGCTTGACAGCAGGGAGCATCCGAACCTTTGACGAACTTGGTAAAGGATTTCTAGCCAACTTCTCGCAACAGAGACGTTGTGTCAAGGATGCAACCGTCATCTTCCAGATAAAACAAATGGATGATGAAAGCCTGAAGAGCTTCATTGAAAGATACAAGAAAGAAGGTCTTACTTACGTTGGTGCAGATGAAAAGATGAAGGTTGCAGGGTTCATGAATGCCATCAACTCCAAGTACCTCACCAAGGAATTCAACAAGAGTCTCCTTAGAACCCTTGAAGAGGCCTTAGAAAGAGCTGAAGCTCACATTCGAGGAGAGGAGGCTGTAGACATCAAAGAACAAAGGAAAAGGGCTTCCAGCTGGAGAAGCAACAGTCCTACTCGAAAAAGAGGCAACTATGGTACCTATGACAAAAGATCCAGAGGGTCTGAGTCACGAAGGTCTGAAAGCAGGAACCCTCCAAGCAGAGACAGAAATGTCAACTTCACAGCCCTCACCAAAACTCCTCAAGAAATCCTGGCAACCGAAGAAGTTAAACACACCTTCAGACCTCCTCGTCCCTTACCAAAAAGCAAGAGAAATGAAAACTCCAACCAATACTGCGAGTTTTATGAAGAAAAGGGACATCATACCAACGATTGCTTCCAACTCAAGAAAAGAATCGAAGAAGCCGTCAAATCCGGGGAACTAGCCCATCTGGTCAAAGGCGTTAAAGAAAACATGGCAGATGGCAAGAAGAAAGACGTTGCCATGGTGTTTGTTGAAAATGAAACCCCCAACAAGCGACAAAGGTTGGAGGATTGGGAACGACAAGGCATCTATTTCCCTTGTACCAAAGAAGAAAAGCACTGAGATCCACTTGTCCTTGAAGCCTTCGTGGGTTCACTCATAACACAAAAGGCCTACATAGACACCGGAGCTGCTACTGAAATAATGTTCGCCAAATATTTCAACCTGTTAAGCTCTGAAGAACGCTCCATGCTATGGCCTGCTGAAGCTGCCATAAAAGGCATTGCCGACATACCCATCAAGCCCTTGGGCGAAATAACGCTTGATGTAACCTTTTCTGATGGCCAAATGCGAAGGACTGAGCCACTAACCTTCGTTGTTCTAGACCTACTGTCTAGCTATGATGTCATCATTGGAAGGCCAGGGGTAGTAATCTTTGATATGACGGTTTCCATCAGCCGAAAAAGTGCAAAGTTCCCCACCACAGAGGGTGTTGCAACCCTCCAACCATCCACTTCGGTGTTAACAATTGATGAAGATCAAAGCAAACTTGGTCTCAGCATCAACCCCAAATACCCTGACCAAAGGACACGGGTCAACACAACCCTTCCCAGGGGTACTCTCACAAGGCTTGAAGCATTGCTGAAAGACAATGTTGATGTTTTCGCTTGGTGCCCAAGTGATATGACGGGAATCCCACGAGAAGTTGCTGAGCATGAACTCAAGATTCCCTCCAACGTCAAACCCATAGTTCAGAAGAAAAGAAACCTTGCTCCAGAACGAAGCAGGGCTGCATGTCAAGAGGTAGACAAACTGGTTGAAGCCGGTATCCTTCGAGAGGTAAAATATCAATCATGGGTTGCAAACCCTGTGATGGTTCAAAAGCCTGATGATTCATGGAGGATGTGCATCGACTTTAAAGACCTCAACAAAGCCTGCCCCAAGGATTGTTATCCTTTACCTGAGGTTGATCTGAAAATAGACTCGCTTACAGGCTTCCCCTTCAAGTGTTTTCTGGATGCCTATAAAGGTTATCACCAGATACAAATGAAGGAGGAAGACGAAGAAAAAACTGCCTTTCATACTGACAAGGGTATTTTCTGTTATAGAAAAATGCCCTTTGGTTTAAAAAATGCAGGTGCTACTTACCAAAGATTGGTTGATAAAGACTTTGCCAAGCAAATTGGCAAAAACATGGAAGCTTATGTGGATGACTTGGTCATCAAAAGCAAAACTGAAGATCAAATGCTCACTGACATACAGGAAACCTTCAACAACCTCAGAGAAATCAACATGAAGCTGAATCATGTCAAGTGTTCCTTTGGTTTCGAAGAAGGAAAGTTCTTGGGTCATGTTGTAGGAAAACAAAGCATAAAGGCCAATCCGAACAAGGTTCGAGCCATCCTCAACATGAAGTCACCACAAACCAAGAAAGAGGTTGAAAGCTTGAATGGCAAACTTGCTGCCTTGAAGCGTTTCGTGTCAAAGTTGGCTGAGAAATCCCTACCCTTCTTCAAGACCCTCAAAGGTTGCACAGACAAAAAAAGACTTCAGGTGGACGGAAGAAGCAGAGGAAGCCTTCAACAACATGAAACACTACCTGGCTTCCCTTCCCACAATTGCAACACCTGAAGCAGGGGAAACGATCTATGTCTATCTTTCAGTTACTGATGAAGCCTTCAGCGCTGTTCTCACCATAGAAAGAGACAAAGCTCAGGTACCCGTCTATTTCTTCAGTAAAACGTTAAAGTTAGCAGAGGTCAAGTACCCTCCTTTGGAAAAATTGGCCTTAGCCTTGGTGCAAACAGCCAGAAGGCTTCGAAGGTACTTTCAAGCACATCCCATACAAGTAATCACTGACCAACCAATCAAGAATGTGCTTGAAAGACCTGAAACCTCGGGACGACTAGCCAAATGGGCTGTTGAGCTAGGTGAACACAAAATCACCTACGTCCCGAGGAAAGCAATAAAGGCACACTTACTTGCTGATTTCATTGCTGAAATTCCAAGGGTGGAAACGGCCGAAGTTAATATCACCATAGATGAACCCATTGATCCAGAAGCCTGGAAGCTTTACACAGATGGGGCTTCCAGTGTTGAAGGATCAGGGGCTGGTCTTGTACTAATCAACCCTGAAGGGTTAGAATTCACATATGCCCTTCGTTTGGAATTTCAGACAACCAACAACGAAGCAGAATACGAAGCCCTGATAGCAGGACTCAAGCTTGCAAAAAAGATGGTGGTTCATAAGCTTCAAGTGTTCACTGACTCACTACTGGTTTCCAATCAAGTGAACGATAGCTACATCGCCAAGGAACCTAATATGAAGAAGTATAGAGAGAAGGCCAAGGAGATCATGAACACCTTCCAGTGTTGCAAGATCAAACAGGTTCCAAGGTCTCACAACAAGAAGGCTGATGCCCTTAGCAAGCTTGCTTCGTTAAACTTTGCTCACCTTACCAAAAAGGTGTTGGTTGAAGTGATCAAACATCCTGCAATATCAGAACTTGAAGTTCAAGACGTCATCACTGAAAATGAACCAAATTGGATGACTCCATTAGTAAGGTTCCTGCAAAGAGGTGAACTGCCCCATGATCCTGTTGAAGCTGAAAGGATTCGGATCAAATCCAAGCAATACATAATCCAGGACAAGATACTCTATAAAAAAGGGTACTTGGCCCCATTGCTTAGATGTGTTGGTCCCGAACAAAGCAGGTACTTGATCAAGGAGGTTCATGAAGGAATATGTGGAGCTCATTGTGGTCCAAGATCAGTCGTGGCAAAACTCATGAACCTAGGTTACTTCTGGCCTACCATGCATCGTGATGCATCAGAACAATTGAAGAAATGTGAAGCCTGCCAAATCCATGCACCTGTCCCAAAGAGTCCCAAGCATGATCTGGTGCCCATTAGTTCAGCATGGCCATTCCACAAATGGGGAATGGATATCGTTGGACCCTTCCCACCAGCAAAAGGAGGGGTCAAATTCCTGTTGGTGGCAGTTGATTACTTCACGAAGTGGCCAGAAGTGAAGCCTTTGGGAAAAATATCTGGGAAAAAGATAATCGAATTTATCTGGGAAAATATCATCTGTCGATACGGCTTGCCTGGGGTACTTGTTACAGATAATGGCAAACAGTTTGCAGAAAGGCCATTCAGTGCTTGGTGCAAAGAGTATCGAATAACACAAGTCTTTAGCTCTGTAGCATACCCTCAATCCAATGGGCAGGTTGAAAGGATGAATAGAAGTGTGGTTGAAGGGATCAAGGCTAGGTTGGGTCATCAAGGAGGAAATTGGTTGGAAGAACTGCCAAGCGTTCTTTGGGCAATTCGAACCACTGAGAAAACAAGTAACAAGAAAACACCTTACAGCCTTACCTTTGGATCTGAAGCAGTCATACCTGCTGAAATTGGGGTCACCACACCTAGAACCCTTCATGTTGACATCCAGGCAAATGAACAAGAAACATCACTCAATCTTGATCTCCTAGAAGAAGCCAGAGACTTGGCAGCAATAAGAGAAGCCAGGTACAAACAAAAGATGGAGTCCTACTATAATGCCAAGGTCAAGCATGAACGCTTCAAGCCAGGTGATCTGGTTTTAAGAAACAATGAAGCAAGCAAGAAGGAAAGCCAAGGAAAGCTAGAACCCAAATGGGAAGGTCCCTACACCATCCTTGAATCCCACAAAGGAGGGTCTTACAAGCTTGCCAACATGGAAGGCAAGAAACTCCCTCAACATTGGAATGGCAAGAACCTTAAAAGGTTCTTTGTTTAAGTTGTAAGAAAATGTTGTTCTCTTTGAAAAGCAATGTAATGTTAACATCAAATGAATGAAAGGATCACTGAATCCTCTTTTGGAAATCTTGTCTTTCTATCCTATGATCAGGTTGAGAACCTTGCAAGAAACTCCATGGCAAGGGCCATGTAAGGGGATGAGCTCCCAGGCCATTTCGCTCAATAGGTTCGAGGGTTGAACGGACCTATATAAGGGGTGAGTTCCTAAATCAATCCGACTCCATGAGATAAACAAAAAATAATTTTACAAATCTCATTGACAGGCTTGAACAACCTACACCAATCGTTCCTTAAGTTTAAAAAACAAACTTACGAAAATACATTAAAAACACTTGTATAAGTGTATATAGGATAGGTGGTGACATGTTTGCCTAGACTACCTTAAGGATGAATGACTGCAGCATTCAACCTTTGAAGGTGCTACCGGATAAACATTCCCAAACAACAACAAAGACAAACACACATAGTAACAAGAAATGAACAAAGGATGAACAACGATAAAAACTTAAACAACAGCCCTAAAGGCTTAACATTTAAAGGCTTTTAACAAAGCCAAAGAGTAGCATAATTGTTCAAAGGGCAACAGCCCATAACCATCAAAGAACCACTAAAGGTTCCAACAAAAGAAAAAGTGTTTTGAGACACAACCACAGAGTTAATTGTTTTAACAGACCGGATGCTAAGAAAGCTACGAATAGGAAGTTCAGGCATCGTTACCAGACCCTAAAGGCTTGGAGGCTTCATCCTCATTCCCAGACTTGACCACTTTTGCCTTCTTTGCCTTCTTCCCCTTCTTTGGTAGCTTCTCCACTAGACCAGCTTCGGAGGCTTCAACGCTAGCATCCTTGGAAAGTGTTTCACCCACATCCAAAGTCTCTTCACTATCACCAGAATGTGCCCTCTTCCTTGAAACAGATTGAAGCACCTTAGCAGATACAGCTTCGTTTAGACCAGCAGGCTTCAACTCTCTCAGCTCCTTCAAGGGTTTCCCATAAAGGGAAGAAACTTGTGCAACATAAGGATAGCTGGAGTGTTCCATCTTGAGGACAGTTTCCTTGAACACATCTAAGGAGTTAGGCTGATAGAAGGAAGATTCTTCCAAGACTTGGCCAGACTCGTGAGCTTTAAACCCTGCAACAAAACCAGCATGATTACCATGGGTTAGAAGCTTGGTATACACCTCCCCAAGGGCAGAGTTGAATTCGGCAGAGTGGAGGAGGTAGGTAACGACTTGCTGAAAGCCCTCTTCTATTAATCATTTGTTATCACTTTGAGCAGCAGCAAGAGAAACCTCCAACTCCTTCTTTTCACTTTCAAATGCCTTTTTCTCTGCTTCCAAGGCCAACTGATCCGCCTCCACCTTAAGCCTAGCAGCTTCATGCTTCGCCATCTCAGCCTCATGCCCTCTTTTCAGTTCATCAATCAGGGCAATCAAAGTAACTTCCTTCTGAGCATACTCCTTAGCATCCCTCTTCATGTCAGCAATGGATTGTTTCATCTCCTTCTTCTTCTTGGCAAATTCACTATACTCACCCATAACCTTCCTAAACCTGCTAATCCCCTCTGGCAGCATAGCAGCAAGATTGCAGGTACCCACCAAAATGGATGACGAAGATTTGCAAATTCAAAATGACGACAGTACAGAGCAATAGAACCAGATGGACAGTCAGAAACATCAAGTTTTTTACCGGGAGCCACGGGATTAAATGATAAATCTATATCCCAGTTGGCACAGAACGATTCCACCTCTTTCTGAGAAAGAGAGGAAACGGTAATGGCCATGTCCTTTTTAGCGCCCATTGTGCTTAAAAGGATGATCAATGAACAAAACAAAAAGAGGGAAAGACAAACCTGCTATGGTGAAAATCACGAAACCCTAAGATGGATGAACGTTTGAGAGGAAGAAGATGAAGAAAGGAAAGAGTAAAGTGAATAATGAAATAAAGAAGGGTTAAAAAAGAAATAAGAAACGGTTATTTTAATTTAAAAGACTGTAATTATGGCATGCAGTAATCACTTCTGAGCGAACTGCCACATGTCACATCAACAGTCCAATCAAAATTAAACTGCTGAGTAATAACCGCCCAAATGACAGCGAACCCTCGAACCTTTCAAGCAAAGGATAAACTAAGAAAACAGTCAGAAGCTTTCAAGCTATCTCACCAAACCTTCTGACTTGGGGGGCTGATGACGTGGGTAGCTTAAAGCAAAAATAAATAAACAACATTACTGAACAATGCTTAAAGGGTTGGAGCCTACAAGGGTTCAAAAGCCAGAAGCATCCTAAGTCAAAAAGGTGACTTGTCCCGTCATCTTTTCATCGAGTAAAACAAACAGCTGATGGAGTAACATCAGCCAACAGACCGCATGTCCATAGCAGCCACTTACCATTTGTGGGATGTCCTTTAGTTGCAACAAGGCTCAAGGCAAGATGCTTTCTCCTTATGGAGTTCTCCTTTCTCTATAAATCAGAAGCTGATTCCTCAGCTCTGGACACACCATCACAATCACTTCCACTTCACTCTTCTTATTCTTTTGGCCTTGCACGTGGAGAGAATAACTCTCTTCACTCGGATCTCAAGAACTTCTTCTTCTGGTTTCGAGTACATCTTAAACCAGAATCTTAAAGCATCTAAAACAATAAAAATAACCTTGAACCTCCTTCTACGTTTGCAACATAGAAGGACACCACGACCTGCGTTAGGCAGAGTGGAACCCTTGAACCCCTGAACCTCCCTTGTGACTCAGAACCAACGTTAGGCAATTATTTGTTGTAGCAACAGTATTATGTTCAGACTTCAGTAGTTGTTTGTTGTCTGAACACTAATACAAAAGAGACGATTCAATGACGACAATCTCCCTCTAATTAATAATAATAATAAAAAGAACTTATGGGGGAATTGCATATGATGGAGATGCAAAGAAAAGTGAAGATAGACTTGAGTAAAGAAAAGAAAAAAAGGCATGGTGTGATGAGGTATTGCATATGCACGTATCCCCTAACTTATTACATACTTGCTCCCTAAAAGTATCCTGATTTGAACCTTACGGACTGCACATGTATCTTCTAAAAGAAAGCCAAGACCCATTATGTGTACGTGTTGGATACATGGATAGGGTCCTCTCCTATTCACCTGCCTTCTAATTCTAATGATGTGTCTTGACTCTTGGCCTTTGGGCATGCCACAAGTCCATATTATGTTGTTTATATATTGATATATTTATAGTGAATAGTGAGAACTATCCGTGCAATTTTTATTAGTAACGGACCAAACTTGCAATATTGGTAAATCCACACTAGAATGTAGGGAAAGGACTTGGCAAATTGCCAACCGTCATTGACGAATGAGCCAAGGATGATCCTTGCCTTCCTCACATGGGACTATATCAATCTAATCGACGACGAAGTCTAAAGAAGAAAATAGCCTAAGCAAATAAGTCAAGCCCGCCCCCTTCTCTTGATACCTAAGTCAACCTATTACTCCTAAAGGAGCCAACGGCATGCCCAAGATTAACGTAGCATAAAAGAGTGTTCCTTGATCCATATAAACGCCCCGCCGGCATGTTGAAAGTGTTTCCTTCAACTTGACACACACTTTCTCTCTCTACCTTGCCTTATTGCTTTCTCCTAGAGAAAACTATACTTATTCACATGCCAGAGACTACTCTCCTACCGTGAATATAATAGTGTCTTTGTCTTAGCATGGTAGGTACTAATCAGGCTCATTCTCCTCAACCAGACATGGCATCCCCTTATCATCTCTACAATTAACTTTAAATTTAATTGTTCATAATTATGAAAGTTAGTTAACAATATAAGATAGATTTATAAATATCTGCTTCAGGTGATTCTATCATCTTCAAAAAAAATCATACATAGTATGAACATGGCCTTTATGAAATCACAATGAAAAGCTACTGCAAATTGACACAGAAAGTTAAGATAAATCAAACTAAACAAAACAAAGCATTACAGAGAAAAGGTTATAAAAAGTATGATGATGACTGATTAGTGCTTGTAGCAAGCATGTGCATGCATATCTCCATGCATTAAATAATATACATCCAATCCCTCTCCAACATAAAGTTAATATCCACTTTTGAATTTCTGCAGTCAAACTGTTTTCAACTTTAAAATTAGTATAAACCCCTTTAAATTATATCATTAACATGTTAAATTGCATTAAAGATGCAATAAATTAAAGAAAAAAGTGATGATCAAGATAAAAGCATGTTAATTTTAATATTCAAGGACCCCAGTTGACATCTTGATATAAGTGGAAGACATGAAGTTATTTTTTGTCAAGTTGTAGCAAGAAGATTGATATTGAAAACTTTACACTGAAAAACACCTCTTGTCAGTCCTAAGAGCACTAGAGAATGTACGGTCTGTTTTTTTTTTCTTTTTAACTACCAAAATTGGTTGATGGTTAATATTTAAGTGCGCGTAAACATGGGCCAGGACGTAAGATTGACCCGATAACAATTTTTTTGTTTATTTTTAAAAACTTCATAGATACTACTTCTTAATTATTATTACAAATAAGATGGCATTTACTATTTAGAATGCATCGTAATGATGTTTCTTACCAACACACACATATAATATGCCGTGGCGAAGGGTTATGGGGGCCAGGGTGTGCCCCGGCCCCCACCGTTTTGGTTCAGTAGTGGTAGTTTGCGATTTTCGTGGGTAATTTTTATATTAGTTTGACTCCGGCCCCCACCGATTTGATCTCCAGCCTCCACCGATAGGAAAAATTTGGGTGTCGTGGTTTTCGGCCCCACCACTATTTTTTCAAGCTTCGCCACTAATAATATGAGTGTGTGCGCGCGCAAGCAAGCTTTGTTTGTGGGCAAGTGTGTTGTATAGTCCCTTGCTGGAAACTACATTAAGTAAAAAATTCATGAAATATGGAGAATTTTTTCAAAGACCAAAGGGGGAAAAGTTTGTACTACAGTCAAAAGAAAGAAACAATGTATGGGCCTCAGATATTTTTTCCCTCCTATGAGGATTCCACTAGTGTTAGATCTCATGGAATCTAAGCCTGGGTCCATGCCTTCAACAGTTCAACTTGAACATAACAATCTTTAGCTGAAGAATGATGTAAACAGCGTTCGAGTCCGAATCAGAATTGATAAATACAAAGTATTGGAAAATAAAAAATAATAGGGATAAGTAATAGAGGGGATTGTAAGAGAAAAAAGTGTTTTATCTACGCAGTTTGATTTGACCGGTTTGACAAAAATTCTAGTTCAAACCGTTAACTATGGTTTGGGAATACAATAAACTAAACCGGGCAGGTTGGGTGGTCGACCTACCTTTTCTAGTGGTTTGACTGTACAATAAACTAAACATGTTTTGGTGGTTTGACGGTTCAATTTTGGCGGCTTAACCTGATTTTTTTTTTCAAATTGTAAAACTGTATTGAAACTTTAAATTTGATAAAGATGGTTTGTGAATATAATAACCACATATCATAAACATGAAAAAAAATATAAATGTATAAAAAGGGGTACACGACCGGCTGCAATTTCTAACCGTCAGTCGGACCGTTAAACCACAAAAACCGAACCATGAAGCGAACAACATAAATCTGAAAACAGCAAAATGGGAAATACATCTCAAGCCGACTTGCTTTGATTTGGATGGTTTGATCGCTTTCAACGAATGACTTTGAGGGGGCCACTAGATGCGTCTATGAGGGGCTAGTGTCCACTAAACACATCTTTAGCATATTCATTGGATGATATACCTCCAGACTCCAGTACTCATCAACAGATTTTTAATTTGTCATTATATAATATGGGTAGGTACAACATTAGTATCAAGTAGTTCTACCACATAACCATCTATATTTCCAATTTCTACTCCACAAAAGCATAAAACTATAAAAAATTTTACAATGTACCTGCCATCGTTGATATTTGCGACCAGAAACAATGAGATGTAACCCTAACGAAACAAGAATCCATGACAAGAAAGTGCAATCTCAAATGCTTCCATCCTTGCTCCCCGGGAAAAACCATTACGATCATAAGACGATATTTCATCAATTCCCAAACCAGCACACGTCTTAACAAGCTCTTCACCAACACGTTGTGCAGCTTCCTGTATATTTTCAAACATTGTCAAAACCAAATTAGAAAAACGCAAAAATTAGGAATCTTTATGGACGATAGATTTATCAGGTATTGAAACACTCACAATGGTAGTACAATCAGGGGTTGAACGAACCGCTTGCTGCAGAGTGCTGCCATAAAACAAGCACTTCTTGTTCTGATCATCAACAAGCATAGCATACAATTGTTTTCCAGAACAGAATACCGAAAGCCTTGGTTTCTTCTGTGTGCCGTTGTACTAGTCAACCAAACACAATTTCAGAGTCATGTGAACCCAAAAAACTGAAAACAATGCATTGCTCTTTTAGAAAAACAATTTTTGAAGATTACCTTTTTCTGCAATCTTCTGTTCCTAACTTTCGGACTTTCTACTCTGGTTCTAGCTCTTGCTTCAATCGCCCATGGCTTTGTATAAACAACTAGAGAAAACAAAAGAAAAAGATTTAGTAATCAAAGTTCAAACATTCAAGCAAATATTTTATGTAACATGTGCAAATTCAACTCTAGTCCGGTTTTAAAATAAGATTGCAATTAGAAATGCACTTCACTTCTTCTACTTTGAGTCATAGGAATACTCAAAGATCCACTGCCAAAGAGATCACAGTTCTTGAATTGCAGTGGCACAGTGAACGCCCGAAGCGCCATATCCGTCTGTTAAAGATGATTCTGTAACGCTACACTGCTTGAGTAAGTTCAACCTGCATATTAATGTAGACACCCAAGCTAAGTTATTAAGTCGAAAATTAGACTTGTGATGAGCTCATATGTGCCAACACATTCATTGGGGCATTTCGTCGAACAGGTTAAGGGCATATGTTTGATATTTAACAAACAACTCGTATAAGAATTGTATCTCCATTGATGAACATGGGATTCATTATATTTGTTCATAGGGAATTGTTATCTCGTTTTATTGAATGAAAATTTGGTGGGTTTGTTGCAGAGGTTGAAATATTGAACATCTGCACTTATTGTTTTATTACTTTTTTGGTACTTCAATTACATACATGAATTCAGTCAATTCATCTACAATTATTATATCTTAGTATAAGATTGCTTAATATGAAGCTACAACTTACAACCAATTTAAAGGGTTACAAATTAAGGATATGGGATTATAATATATTATTTAGCACCAAATACAATATTAATAAAATTAACCAAATTCAGGAATAAATCGAACCCTGTGGCAGACTGTAGCAGCCTGCAGATGGCTGGCGGTGCAAATGGTGTCTTCTGTTTTTGAATGCGAACTAAGAAGGCACGGTGCAGAGTAAAAAACAATGAAATTTGAGAGGGTGTTTGGGATCGAGTTTACAAAACAAGTTGGTTTCTTCCAAAACCAATACAAATAAATTGTTTGTGTAAACCAAAAGCACTTTTGGTTTTGACTTTTTAATTAGGGTGGAAAATATGTTTTCAAGAAGTCAGAAATCCTGGCTTTTAGATTTTGGCTTTTGGTTATTTTACACTAATAAACTAAAACAAACACTTTTAAAAAACAACTTATTGACTTTTCTCGATACAAAAGCTAATGCAAACACTTTTTTAGAAACTCATTTTCAAAAAGTCATAAGTCAATAAACACTTTTGGAGTTAAATAAGCAATCCCAAACACCCTCTGATTATCCTTGGATGTTATTTCGTTATCATGTGCAAATGTAATGTAAAGTATTATTACTTTGTTTTCTTTTTGATAATGTCATAACGGCGGGTTGTGATGAAGAGTGGAAAGAGGAAACAAAATGAAAAGATAAAAATACTGGTACCGGATGGAATAAATTTTGGGTTTTTATATAGAATCAGAATCCTTGTGATTCAATTTCATTGTCAAACCAAACACTTTTTTTTTTCATTCCAGTGACAATGGTTCTTCCAATTTTGTATCTCATTCCTGCATACCAAACACTACATAATACTAAGAATAAACAACGGGTTTAG
The DNA here is from genome assembly GCA_032199755.1 of Ambrosia artemisiifolia. Lineage (NCBI taxonomy): Eukaryota > Viridiplantae > Streptophyta > Magnoliopsida > Asterales > Asteraceae > Ambrosia > Ambrosia artemisiifolia. The sequence continues at coordinate 42,610,287 of CM063512.1, read as the reverse complement.
TTATGTGGCTTAGCTAAATTAACGGTTTAGTCCATTGGTTTTGTTTCAAATTTTTACCCACTTAATATGGTGCTTTGAACTACGTGGCTGTAGTTGATTACAACAAATTTAAAACCATAGTGACCAAAAAGTGAAATAAACTAGCAGACTACAATTGTTACTTTGGTAAAACCACAGGGACAATCTTAATGAAACACCAAACTTAGTGTGAAGAACTAATAGTAATAACCGTGGATTGGATTTCACTTGACTGTCTACGGTTCCATTGCGTGTGCATGCATTATATAGCGTAGGATGATAGTAGAGGATAATGTTTTAACAATTAAAATTGGTGGTTTGGTGATAACGAGACTCACCAACTTTTGACTCAGAGCAACAATTGAATTTAAACGTTACCTAGAGAGGTCCATCGATTAACATGATAAGTTGGTTCATCATCAACTTTGTCATGATTTGGTGAAACCTATCTAAACAGTTGAAGACTAGTTATATTTATGTTATGTTTCAATACGTTACTATCAAATCATGTAATATTGAACTTTTTTTTTTTTTTTTTTTTTGATGAAACAATTTTTAATTTACTTCTAAAACAAGTTACATTTAGATGGTGGGTAAGCGGGCAACAAGCTGCGCCGCTATCCCCTTTTGAATCGCAAACCCTATCCTACTAAACACAAACCCTTGGTTCTTAGGGCTCTGCGAGTCACTGTGGACCACCTTCTGCACTCGTTTCAGAAACCGTACTGCCTCAGGGGCCAGGGATCCAAATGTGTCAAAAGCAAACGGCAGGAACACATGTTGATTCTCTAAACAGGCTGCTTCGTGCTTAGCGACCTTCTTAGCTTCTGCCCTCAAAACTGCCTGCCCCGGTACAAAGCCACTGTAATTTACTTAGAATATATTATTTATTTTGATTTGATTACCAATATGTTAATTTACTTATACCATAAAAATAAATAGTTTAAGAGGAAAACAATATATTGTTGACACTATTTGATACTTGTTTTGCTCCATGTCAGATGACCAGTTCATGCAGGGAGTGATAGTTGCTAATAAATTGGGTTCATGGTACAATAGCTAACTGACTGCACAGATTCTGTCCTTAGGAACCTCACTTTTCCCCGCGCCATTCAGACTCTGAAAACTTGGTTGGTTATCTTTCTTCTTGTTTTGTGAATTTGGCAACAAAAAGGCCGCTCGTTTTAGAAGTCAATGGGTCAAACCGCAAAGTTTTTGGTATACGTCCACTCTTGCAGGGCCAACATTTTGAACCATCTATGTCCAACAACTCTGCACACACGAGAGAAAAACCGTCACTCTGATTCAGAAACATAATCAAAATATATAAAGAACTGAACCAGTGAATCAAAAAAATTACCAGCACATGGATTTAGAGAGAGAAATTTCTCAACAATGTCTTCGTTCTGAGCATAAGTTAAACTACTCATTCCACAAGACGAAGCACAAGACAAAACATATGGTCAATATTCGGTCAAACAAAAGTAGATATCAATACACATCATGATATACCTGCAGGTGCTATAAACAAGGTACCCTCCCACTTTTAATAACTTGAAACCATTAGTCAAAAGCCGAAACTGCATCAAGTCAACCAAGTCTTTAAGATGAGATCAATTTGGTGGCCGGAGACCTTATATTAATATGATAACCACTCCTACCTGAAGAACAGCCAAATCATCGGTTCTCTCTGCATCCAAAACCCGACGCTCTAGAGTTGTCCATCCCCAGTTTTCAAACTTCTGGATGTGTTTGATTGAACCATCATGGGTGCACTCTGCGTCCACAAGTACCTATTTTCATTTTTCAAACAAAATTTAGCTTTGAACCAACAGAGAAACTCTGACGAAACATTAAACATACCTTATCATAACCATATTGCGAGATCTCATGACTTGAAACAGATTTAAATAATTCGGTTTTACTCAATCCAACAACTCCAGAATGACGCCCGTAGTATATCAGTTCCGGGTCTTGATTCAACTGCAACGAACCCTTTTCCCGTTCTTTAATCGCCTTTTTTCTTTCCTTATACGGCTTCCTAGATGTCCACTCCTTGTACAAAAACTCATCTCCTTTCATGCCAGATTCCCTGTTCACTACAAATAACACAAATTAAACAGAGAGATAAACACACAATATGAATATTGCAAAAATAAAAGAGCAGGAACTAACAAGATTTAGAATCAGAATGAGCACAGATAGGAATGAGAGAAAATTCAGCTCCATTAGCAACAAAGAGACGGCAATGATCACCGAGCGAGTATTTCTGGACCAGCGTTCTACAAGCAGCTAACCGGTGTCTTGCCACATCAACACCGGTAACGGAACCCGAGTTTCCAAGTAGTTCTAATATCATGCAAAGTTTAGCACCTGTGGACAGATTACGTGACAGAATTAGATTTTTTTTTTTTTTTTTTTTTGAACGGCTAATGTTACCCCACTATATTTACAACAGATACACCCTTGCCTAGATTTGAACATAGGACCTCCCCACTAAGAGGCCTAAGCCTCTACCAAGTGACAGAATTAGATAACAACAAACTAACGAAAATGAAAATTACGACTCACAAGACATAATTGATAGTATATTTTACCTGGAGCAGCACAAAGATCAAGGACATGGTCTCCGGTTGAGATATTCAAAGCTGAAACTGCAGCTCCAGATGCTGCATCAATGCCATATATCTGAATGTCAAATAAAAGAGAAGTATTATAATCGATATGTATTTTGCAAACAAACATGATCACTTAACGAAGGTAATGACGGATCACCTTTCCTTCTTGATACGATATTGAGCCAGCAATCTGAATTTGGGGTGGTAACGAATAAAAATTGGGTAACCATTCTACTTTCTCAAGCTTACATCCAATGTCAGCCTCAATTACTTCGACTTGCTCCTCACATCCAGGCCTTAATCTTTATACCAGAAAACGCAGACGGGCAATAAGAGTAATAAACGAGATTAACAAGAAAATAAGTTTGACTATTAGTTGAGAATCAATCCAACCACTTTACAAATTTAAATGTAAAATGAAATATTTTACGGTACTATCAACAAACATCTCCACCCGTTATACGCCTTCGATCCAATAAACAAAGCAATATTTGATTGCCTTTTTTAGTAAAACTGTTGACCAAGATCGATCACATCAATCGGAAGCAACAATAACAGTAAACTAACTGGAACTTTTAATGTATGAAAGGGGTGCTTCTTATAATCCATGTGATAATTAATCTTTGTATATGTAGGGGAGATTTGTGTTAAGATGTTTTAAATCCTAATGTGCGATCGTCGTATGTAGTATATTTTAGTTTCAAATAAGTTAACTATGCTATGTACAACCCGTTGAGATGGTCCAAGTAGTTGACATCTTTAGGCTAAACCTTTTCTAGTTTTCTTTTGTGACCGTTGCTTTGAATTGTAAAAGAACATTGAACTTCTTTGACTAAACATGCAGTAGCATCAAGATGGAGACCTTTTTTGATAGCAAGATCTTTAGAGTTATGTCGATCCAGGGTATGATAAATCAAATGAGACTCATAGCACAGAGCATCAGAAACAGTGTAAAAAAAAAAACAACAAAGATGAAGTCCGTAGCCCAAAGCATGACTGCATGAGAAACAGAGTACCAAGGGTCCTCCAAAGTAATCATTTTTTAATTGCAATCACTAAGACATGTTTTAAAACTTCCTCCCTCTATGGAAAATAAAGAGTTGTGCAAGAACTTTTAGCTGGGGTTTCCTCAGTTGTAGGACAAACGGGATCCTATGAAATCAATTCTTACAGGGGTTGTGAAAGTCCTAAAGAGCCAGTCGTGCAAATTCGATCATATAGTGGCAGCTAACAAAGTATCCAACGACGGGTCCACGTTCTCGTTTAATAAGCGGAGAGGATCATTAGGAGGGAAAAAGGCATTTCGTGTTAAAAGGGCAGAAAAAACTTTTTCAACGAATGGAAGAGGAAAGGGGGGGGGGGGGGTCAAAGTGGTTAATAAGGAAGAGGCCGCGGCAGAAACATGCTCGGACTGCAAATAACTGGGAACTCTAATAAGTTTTGACAGAGGGGCAAGGAAAAAGTAAGGGTAGAACCGTAGAACTAGAGGGCATTACAAGAACAAGCAACATATCATGTGTTGGAATTGCAAACAAACACAACACATATAGCGTGAAAGGACAGATTGATGTATGCATAGCAACTGAAGAATCAAGCAAAGTGTTAGACTGCAGTGTAGCAACTTCAATTGAACTTTGGATTACGTATACGGATGACATATAATCCTTTGTTGCCCTTTGTGTATATGGTGCAACAACATCAGCAAACAATTGTCAAGACTGGGAGCTTGAAGCCGAGAGGCAACTATCATACCAATCTACTTGGGTTGGTCGCAGTTGTCGAGATTTGTTAGGCTAAATCTTTTCCATTTTTCTTGAGTAACTGAAACAGCTTTCAAGTTTATTTCTTATTTTCTTAAAATTCCCAACTACTTGAATGTGCCATTTCAAAGCGATTGTTATTATTATTTCAACTCCCCTAAAAATATCGTAATCAAGCCATTACTTTGACCCTAAACAAACATTTAGCAACAGTCTAGAATTTAACAAAATTAAAACAGTGGTCGAATATCATTGAAGATGCATACCTAACATAACGAGGGAGAAAATGAGAGGCGGTATAAATAGAAGGGTCGATTCCATTATCGTTGAGAAACTGAAGAAACGCATCTGGTAATGGCAGGTTGGAGGAGGCTGCTTCCATGCCTTTCCTAGAGTAGAGTGAAGCTTACCTTCCTGAAAATTGACGACGGAAGATTGAGAAGACAGGAGCAGTGTTGAGTTGTTCACCTATTGGATTTGGACGAGGAACAGAGAAGTAAACCGTAGTACGCACCTGTTGTTGTTCTGTTTGTTGCTATTTGTTTGGGCTTCAGCCCACTCCATTTCACCACTGGATCAGCCCAAGATCCTCTCGACATCACTTTCAATTCACCTGCAACTAACAATGTTAGTTGCGCAAAGTTTAGTTTGAGTGGTGGTGTTTGTTTGTTTTTTTTAAAAGGTTTGTGCGGGCTCTTAAATCTGCGTCGCGTAGACATTTCCTTCTGTAAACTGTTTGATTTTTTGAAGTTGTTTTATTAAAAAAACGTTTGTGCAAACTCTTCTTGGTGCAAACTTGGCCTAACCACTTTTAAGATCTTCTAAATAGACTAGTGGGTTGGCCCGCACGATGCGGCGGATGGCACCGAGCCTCTTTTAGAGAGGGTGTTTTTGGTTACTTGCACCATGGTCGCACGTTTTATAACAAACCGTAAGGACTAAGGAGCGTCAAATTTAATGGAACATGATGGGTGTTAATTTATGTTACAAAGTGAAACCGTTATGCAAATGTAGTTAGGAAGAACAAATGGCTCGGTATCATATATAGATGCATCAACGAACAATTCCATATTTAATTGACAATTTTTAAAATTTCTTCCACCAAACTTAATTAATTTTTTTTTCTTAATTGACAAGTTGACCTCAAATTAGTATTGCGATCACCGGCTTCAATATTTGATTGCTTTTTAATGACAATTTGATTGCTTTTTTTTGTAGGTATTTTATTTATAAGCTTCATTATATTTATATAGTTTTATATAAAGCTATTAATGAATAAATGGTTATGTAATCTTTCAAATACCCATGTTAATTTCATGATTAAGTTATAAATTTAATATTTATAATAACTTACTCATCAAATTAATATTTATGATCAAGGATTACAACATTCAATTGGGTGTTTATGGTGTTTATGAAGGGGTTACATCTTCCTGTGGATACAAAGAATGCATATGAGATATATACAATTAGTATTAAAGGTGGTACATGAGGGCATAAAAGGAAGAAAATGACAAAAAAAAAATAGAGACTTGTAAAGGACTCTTGGTATACTATCTTAACTTTGGATAATTTGAACATATTTGTCCATGTCTCCTCCTTTATAATGTAGTATAGATAAACCAAATTACTTTTGTAGCATGAAATATAAAATTATGCTTATAAATAATACAAATTACATAATTATTCATCATCGTGAAAGTTTTTCCATACGTGATAAGTCAAATAATTTTTAATGCTATATGAGCTTCTCTATTGTGAAGTTGTTCCCTCTTGGTCATATAACTAGATAAGCTTCCAATTTGTTGAGTAAAGTATTGAAAAGGTTGTTCATCATCCTAACTAAAGCTTCTCCGTCACCGGTTTTGAGGCTTATCATCTAGAAATTTCGAATGGATCATAATAGTTAAGGTATGTGTCTCGTTCATTCTCAATGATCATATTATGAAACTATGTTAATATGATGCAATATTTATAGGAAAAAATAACAAATTTTTAAATATATATACACATTAAACAGATAATGTTGGATTTTTTAGATAATAAACATGATTCAGAAAATCATCCGAACTAATAAAAAACCGCGTAGTGTTTGATTTTTAAACTAGGGAATGTTAAATTTTGTAGATAATGGGAAAAATATGAATGTTTGTTAATATTTATTTTATATTAAAAAAATAGACTTTTTAAAACGAACTTTGTTTTTAATATAATTTATATACCGGCATGTTCATAAAAAAAACTGATTAAGACTGTATTTTTATATATATATTTTTAAAATGTTAATGTCAAGTGTGATTCCAATATTCCATTCATTACATAATAAAATTATATATCTTGTAGCTAAAATACAACGAAAACATAAAATATTACAAAATCCATTCATTCATTTCAGCCACACAGAAACTTCGTAAGCAACTTTCTTAGAAGGTGACGAGGGTCAAAGACAGTCTGCTAGTGCCACTAGAGTCATCGCAAAAAAGTCTTACACAGCTGTTTTTCGAGTATAAATAGTGGCACGAAGAGGAGAAAAAAAAAATAAACCAAATGAGCGATAAATTGTTACTCATGGCGGACCAAAGGAGCGGACAAGTAAAAGATGACAAAATCCAAACAACAATACGGACATTACGCCATTCAGAAAGTCTTTTTTGCCGGATGACTCGTAGAGACGGGGAAGGGCCCCTACAACGCCCAAATGAATTATCGGGTCATAATTCTAGTCGCAACGTGGGATGTTTATATGTTGATGATAATGCGGAAAATTTAGAATTTGGGCGCGATACAAATAGACTCGATTACTTCAGTGTCACTTCTTTTAATGTTTATGAAAACGAAGGGAGTTTTGGAATCGTGAGCTATGGTGGTGGTGGCAGGGCGGAACAAATGCCTGTAGAAATTTTTGCTAATGAAGAAAATGGTGGTAACAAAGTGGCGGTAGTCCGAAGATCGGACCAGAGGCGACTACGGTGGTGGAAAATATTGACCTGTAAAGGGGTGTAAGGTCGTATTTGATGTTTAAGGTTGTAGTTTTGATTGATTTATTTAATGAAACGTGAGTTTTGATTTATTCATTCTAACAACTAGATTATACCCCGGGAACGTCCCGGGGTTGAGAAATCTATTATGATACTCCCCCCGTCCCAATTTAAATGTCCCATGTCAAAAAACACACATTTTAAGAAATTTTTTGTTTGTATGTGGTAAAATGACAATAATATCCTTAAAAGTGGTGATTGTGTTTTGTCTTTTATGGGCAAAACTGGAAATTACATTTCTATTTTTGGAAAGGGACATTTAATTTGGGACAAACAAAAAAAGGAAAGAAGGACATTTAAATTGGGACGGAGGGAGTAGCTTTTATCCCGGGAGCATCCTGGGGTTGAAAAATATAACAATTCTAATAATACTAATACTAATAGTAATAATTATTACTCTTGTAATTAAATAAATAAAAAAATAACATTGGTATAAGGTGACACCATGTGTTGCAGTGTTGCGCAATTCTTTCTCCTAGCTTCTCTTGATGAAGTATACCTATGTATCTTTAGAAGAGTAAAATTCCAATGAAAGCATGACGATTGGGCTGAATTTCAACATCGTAAATAAGAATCTGGTTTAAAAGAAAAAACATGATTAATGAATAACCTGAACACTTTGTGTTTTTTTTTCTGTATGAACGAAACCCCACAAAAAATAGTCATTTTTTTCTCCGTTTTTTTATATAGCACTATGGTACTCGTTGGAAAGATAATAAAACGCTCGTTAATTTGGTGTAATTTTTTTTCTTTAAAAAATCTCGTATATAAAAGATATTAATGTTTAAAAATTATAGGAGGAAACATAAGAGAGAAAAATTTAAATTTGTTTTTAAATTCTTTTTTGCTAAAATAACTCAATTTAATTTTAGTAGATTATTATTATATTTTATATTATTATTTGTTTTTTTTAATTTGCCACATGGCATGACACATGGCACATTCAAGGAAGAGAATGGCTCCTAGAATGCCATGTCATTAAAATTGCTTTCTTTTATTATATATATAGATTAACATGCATATATAAGCAAATGAAAGGTAGCATTGTTGTCAAAATCAATACATGAATCGAAGATTAACACACAACTATATAGAAATATACTAGTAAGAAGCCCGCGCGATGCTGCGGCAATAACAATTTATAATGCGGTAGTCGTTATTGACAGACTTCATTAAAAGAAACACACAATAATAAATCATTCGAGCAACTGTCTAGGTAAATAGATCAAATCTCTAGCATTCCAAGTGTAGAGTCAAATTATTAAATCCTTTTCAATATCGTCACTAATATCACCTTCTATGTAAATGTCATAGGAACAAACAATATATAAAGTAATCATTGGTAAATACCATAGGAACACACTATAGAAAGTGTGAACAAACTGGGGACAAAAACAATGCTCAGACTAAATGGACAGAATACAAAAGAAGTTTGAAAAAACCAGGGACAAAAAGAATTCATATTAATCTCTTCGGGAATTCATTACCCTTTATGCATATGCTACCCAGTTAACATTGGCCTCTAAATTATTGTTCTTGCTATATGGTTCTACAAATGTTTCCTGCAATATATGAACTGCATCAATGAATACTTACAAAATCAAAATTTCATTTGGCTTTTTACGTCAAACTATAATAAAAATTCAATCACATTTAGACTATGGGGAGTGGGGGACTTGGAAAGAGGTCATGATGTGCTATGTGGCACATGTGGACTCCACTTTTCAAGCCCCCAAAATGGTGAGGAGTGAAGGGGCTCAGAAAGGGGGCTTGGGTTTTGAAAAGTTTGCGTATAAGTTTTTTTTTCTTTAAAAGCAACCAATCAGCATCAACAAAGATCCGCCCACGCCAGTGAAACCCCCCAAGCCCAAAGGGCCACACCATGTTTCAGGCCAGGGGAGGGGTGGTGTTTGGGGGTTGAATGCACTTTTCACCCCCCCCCCCCAACACACACACCCACATACTCTTAGTGTGAAAATTCATGAAACAATTGATACAAACAAATAACCAAGGGGTTAAGTTCCAACAGTGCAAATCACTCTGCCTCAATTTGAATAGAAAAAAACTCATGCGAATTAGATTTCTTGCTACTGTTTTGTGTGTGGAGAAGGTGTTAGTGCACATAGTTTTGATATAGTAATTTAAAGGAAGTTACACAAGCATGTATTATTTAACTCACATGATAAATCCTAGTGCCAATGTAAGAAGAGGATAACTGAACCAAATAGCAATCTAGTCTTGATATTGCTCCAATCAAATTCTGCATAAAATTTACAGCATATATTATCTTTGCAAAGTAAACTATAACCTTTTAAATTGTAAACTGAGAAAAAAAATCTATTTACGATATATTTACACATGGAATTCAACATGATCAGCTTTGCATTTCATGCCATCAGCATCTGAACCAGCTGGTGATATAAAAGACAAAAATCAACTCTAAACAACGCTTGAACTATCCGCAAAAGACTCAACATAATCCCAAACGTGTTGGCATTACGTCTCTGGGTCCCTGGTGTACTGCTTTTGTGTTCATTAATTAATTGATGATAGGAAGTTTTCCTAGATTCATTCACCTGTAACCGACTCGTGGCCAAACCGAGCTGTGTAGTATGCTTTTTAAAGTATTGTTATCTTGGTAATATATGCTAACCATTTTAACGTAAACAACTTTATTAAGATGCTCCACCCACCAAGAGTTGAATTTAGTACCTTTTAAACAAAAACAAACCTCATTCATTCAAACAGATTGACAATTTTATGCTTTCCCAACAAAAGTGACATATGTGATATAAACAGGTATTAATGTCCATCGTGTGTATACAAACTCAAGGTTGAATTACAGCAACAATAACTACTACACACGCTCTAGTCCCACAAGTCAAAGTTGCTCCTATATCCACAGTTATACATATTATAGAAAATTGTCCATTGATGAGTGCACATAAACAAATTTCATGTATTTGAAGTGTTCAAAATATCACTTCCATTTAGCAACTGATGTAGCAATGCCAGTGGTAGTAACTTTGGCCCGATTTCTTACAAATAGACTCATTGGTCTGTTGGGTTAAACGGGTCAAGTGGGTAAAAAATCACCAAAAGTTTATTTTTAAAGCATGTAACTTTTTGAGCCGCTTTGTTAAATGAATTAGCTTATTCTTGTAGAGTGTAAATATATAGTTTTTGTAATCATATTTGACAAACCATTATTTATAAAAGTTTTACTGGTATCACAACAATATGCACAACGACTACCTGTTTTTTGACATGTTCATCCATTACTTAACCCACCCGTATTTTAATGTTTATATTTTACCTTTTCTTTTAGCATCGTATGACTGTCACTAAATTATTGGTTTGCATCCAACATCCAAAGATGAGGCATGAAGAGCTTCAAATGTCAAAGTGCTTGCTAACTGCAAATATATTATAAAGAAGGATGTTATCAAACATGATGAGAATGACATGTGTAATAGGAAGCTGGCCTATACGTAGAATGTCACCATTGAGTTTTGCGTTTTGCTACTAACAGGCGTGAAGCTCATGTTAAGCTTTATAGACCAGCAACAATAGTTGAAAGAATGATTCCTATGTATATGATTGTGGAAGATGGCCAAGAAATGGTTGCTGTTAGTAATCTACAAGTAAAAAAAAGCAGCCTTAGTTATTTCTTAGAACTTTGACTAATAATGTTTTTGGTGTATTGAATAAGTAAGTACATGATATGTACATATACAAAATTGATTAATAAATATACCCCAGCAAGAACAAAAGGCCCTCCTCCATAAGCATAAAGTTACTCTTGCTTCACTACAACACTATCAAGTATCAATGTAGTAACATTTTGCATCTGCGTATGATTCAATAGCTTTAATTAGGCACCAATGAAGAGTAACAACAAAATAGAAAATAAAAAGAGGAGTTTTATCCGATACGAACATCCATTGCGGTACTTCTCTCTTCATATAGCATCGACTTAAAATCGCCTCTGTTTTTATCTTACACGCTAAAAAAATAATGAGATAAATAAACTCAAAATTTCTACAGTTTTGCAGTGTATCTAGACACCCGCAAATCAACGACTACTAAGTTGGAGTACAAATGGTATAATAAAAACCTTAAAACACCTTTATTTTGTAGAATCCAATATTCAAATGCACAAAGAAATTACTCTATACAAAAAAAAGTCATACTCATTTGGATTTTGATGAAATCGATGGCTTGAACCACATCATCTACGTGAAAACAAAGTGAGCAAAATCAGGAAAAACTAAGGAAAGATGATTTGAAGCAATTAGCATGAGAAACAAAGTGGGGAACTTACTGACTTTGGAGAATCCGACCCTGCGACCCTTTTGGGGATCTGAGACGATGACGGAAGACTGCGTTTTACCCTCATTGATTATGATATTTTCGCAAAGAACCACTTCAAAATGACTGTGCCATATAAATAAATTAAACAAAACAAAAGAACAAACAGTATGAATCTAAGGTTACAAACAACAATTTGTTTAATAACAGACAAATTAAAGCACAAACAAAATCTAGGGTTTGAAGTGACGGTAAGAAGATACCAGAAAGGAAACCATAGCAAGTTGATTTGGAATGAAAAGCGTTGAGCAAGTGATTGTTAAGCTGATTCAAACCCATATCCTTCTTTGATGATTCATCAGCCATCTAGAGAGAGAGAGAGATTTGGACGGGCAAATATGTCAACACTCAATGCAAATTAGATATTAGGATGAGGATAACCTCCTCTTCCACCTATTTGGGCTTTTTAATTGAATTGCATAACCTCTTCTTATAAGATTTTCTTCTAGAAACATTTTTATAGGTTAAGTTGTTAGACACTAACTAAATGACATATTTGCCCTTAAAAAATCTTTGTTATGTGCATTGAGTGTTGTACTTTAAGTAATAATATTTGTATTGTTTAAAATTTAAGAAGTCCTTGGCTCATGCATTATAATATAGTATAGATAAAGCAAATTAAGGTCATACAAGAGGCATCATGATCCAAATCAAAATCATGGACACGAGATCTTAAGATCAAGAGACTTTGGATCTTGAGTTACAATGCGGGATCAGACGACTCAAGCAAAGGATAGGAAATCTTGAGGAATCATCAATGTGGACGGAAATGGAACCGGAAGAACCCGTTGGCGACGAGTTATATGGGGATGAGGAGCATCCTACCATTGGCGACACTATTTGTGATTCTCCTCCTTGTATGATGATCAATATGAGGACGAGGAATGATATTCTTGGGGGTGGTGATGAGTTGGTTCAAAGTTCAAACATACCATACTTTTCTACGCATTTGATTTTCCAAATTAAACATAACAAAAAATTGGAACTAGAAAAGATATGGATAAGCCTTCTCAGAGTGTTGATACATACTTCGATGTTATCCATGACTGGAGTTTTCATTATTGATGGATCCATGACTGGAGTTTTTGTTATTGATGGAAATTAGAGGTCTTCATAATTCAATTCGAATTTGAAAATTTTGAAATTCGACTTAGTTTGATTTGATTACCAAGAATTCGATTTGATTATTAAGAAATCAAATTCGATTCAATTTGAATTCGAGTCCAGTAAACCGGATACGAATTGAATTCAAATTGCACATGTATATCTATATCTATATATACTAGTAGGAATCCCGTGCGATACCGCGGCAACGATAATTTGCACCGTGGTACTCATTTTCTGTTGGTTTATCAATTATTTCGTGATATATGTATAGTACTTCTATTGAGAATTACTCGCAAGTTGTGGTGAGCATTCAATTAAGTAATAACCGATTAAACAAAAATAGCGGGTCGGTTTTAGTGAAGGGGTATGTCATAACCGAATAAACTGAACAAAATGTCCTCAAGATTAGGGATGAGCATCCGGTCCCGAATACCGATCCCGAACCGAAAAAATACCGATCCCGTACCGAACCGATACCGAACCGAGGGTGTTCGGTATCGGTACCCACATTTAGAGATTTTCGGTTTCGGTATTATCGGTATCGGTACGGGATCGGTATCGATTCGGTATTTTAAGGTAAAATACCGATACCACACCGGTACCGTACCGATACCGATACCGTACCGGTATAATCGGTATCGGTATCGGTATTGGTTTTTTGGAATTTTCGGTATCGGTATTGTCGGGATCGGTATCGGTTCGGTACCGATACCGTCCCGAGCTCATCCCTACTCAAGATGACTTGTGGATTCATATGATCCAGTGTTCAAGTTATGAACTTGATAAAACATTTTTTTTTTATTTTTTTCGTTTTTTATATCAGTTTCACAAACATATATCTCAAGAAAAAGAATATGATTCAACACTTGAAATACTATTGATTAAAGCATGCTAATTAATTCTTAAAAATCTCCAACATATATCTTTACAAATAGGATCTCGGCTGTCCAAATGGAAAGCTTCTTGTCTCTCCATCGGGGGTAAAATCACTTTGATAAAATCTGTTCTCGAGAGCCCCCCTTCGTATTATTTCCCTCTTTACAAGGCCCCGGTTAAAGTTATTAAAGACTTAGAAGGTATGATCAAGAGTTTTTTATGGGATGGAGTGGGGGAGTCTAGAAAGATGCACTGGGTTTCGTGGGATCGCATTGCTTGTCCTAAAATGGTTGGAGGTCTCGACCCCACTAAACTTAGATTCGCTAATATTGCTCTTCTGTCAAAATAGGGATGGCGGTATAAGGCGGAAGGCCAATCCTTGTGGAAAGAAGTGGTCGATGCTTTCCATTCGGGAGGGCGCAATTGGGATTTTAAATCAGTTAATAAGAATAGCAGTGGGACTTGGAGTAACATTGTCAAGCTGGTGGCTAATACAACCATTTCGAGTGTCCCGATCCGCCGGTTTTTTAAAGGAGTGGCTGGGAATGGGGAGAACATCTCCTCCTGGTTAGATCCTTGGTTTGGTGTTGCGCCGCTGAAAGATATCTGCCCGAATTTGTTTATTTTGGAGGCAGACAAAAAGTGTTGAGTGGCGAACAGATTAAGGGATGCTGATAGAGTTTGGAATTGGAGGTCAGTGCTGAGTTCTCTGGTGGAAATGGAGGAGCTGTCCTTCCTCAATGCTGCTATGGAGTCGGTCGATCTCTCGGCTAGGCATGACAGGTGGGAATGGCTCGGGGATGACTCCAAAGTCTTCTATGTTGGATTGGTTAAGCGAATTCTTTATGGTGGGTGCGACTTTAGTAATAATTATGTCTTGGAATGGTGTAATGGATCCCGAAAAAATGTCAAAAAAAGGAACAGAGTTAGCAGATAAAGGAAGATATCCGCAGTTGGTGGGAAAACTAATATACCTTTCTCATACTCGTCCAGATGTTGCCTATTCAATCGGGGTGGTTAGTTTGTTTTATGCACCAACCTCAAGTTGCTCATATGAATGCAGTATGGAGGATCATTAGATATCTAAAAGGGACTGTAGGACATGGGGTTCTTTTCCAATCCAACAAGCACCTAAAAATTCAAGCATTTACCGATGCAGATTGGGCTGAAGATAAGGGAAATCGAAGGTCCACTTCAAGGTACTTCACTCTAGTAGGAGGAAACCTTGTTACATGGAGAAGCAAGAAGCAGAAAGTTGTTGCCATATCCAGCGCAGAAGCAGAATTCCGAGGGATTGCACAAGGCCTAGCAGAGGTCCTATGGATACGCAAACTCCTGAGTGAGATTGGATTTCCTCACAAAGAAGCCAGTTTGATCACGTGTGACAACAAAGCTGCAATACAAATCTCCGAAAATCCTGTCCAACATGACCGAACAAAACACGTTGAAGTCGACAGGCACTTCATCAAAGAGAAACTCGAAGCAGGGATTGTGAAATTACTATTCGTCAATTCCAAGGACCAGTTAGCAGATATATTGACCAAAGCCGCCAATGGGAGAATCCTCAACCACTGCCTAAGCAAGCTGAAATTGGAAATCCTACTATTCAGCTTGAGGTGGAATATTAGAAAATATTGATTTGGGGGATCAGAAATAATTCATCATTTCCTTCCTTAGCCCACAATCAAAAAGGAAAGGAGTCGTTAGGCTCTTTCCTATAATATTGCAAGTTCCTTTGTTAACATGGTGTATTCTCTTATTTAAAGGGAGATGTCTCAATGTAATAAAATGTACAAAACTTTCAGAAATCAATCGTAATAAAACTTTTTCAGTTTTTCAATTCTCTTCATCAATACCAGGTGCAAGGAGTTGAGATGGAAGATAATGTTCACACAATTAAATTTACGTATCATATATATGATGTTATAAATGAGTTCTTTTTTACTCGCATCATTCGATTTAATATAAAGCGGTATGTATATATGTTAGTTCTCAAGCGGACATCCTGGTAGTAAGTGGTGTACTCCACTAATCTTACAAGTAATTGAGTAAATGCCGACGTAATGTATTTATCCTTGGAAATTTAGGAATACTTCTTAGAAAACAACTAGATGACGTCCCCCGCGCGTTGCGGCGGGGGAATCGGGTGATTGGTCTATCACCATTCCGCGCATTGCGGCGGGGCATGTTGCTAATACCTTGTGATGTTAGAAAGGAGGCGCGCCAGTACAAATTTTAAACATGTATTAACCAAAGAATAGAGAAAGCTGCACCCTACAATAATCTCCGAACTTTGTATAGTAGATTATCCGCCATAACTATAATGGCGTGGTGGCGCATCATTATGAACCACAACACAAATTCGACATCACAACCTATAAACTAATTTTAATAACAAAATCACAAAAATATTCTCTCTAGTCTATACTTTCACAAACAATCTCCATGTGAATATCTGATTACTACAACTTCATATGGCAGAATGACTTCCAAATTTTTCATTCCAAAGCTAGATTTAGTATAACTATCTTCATCTGTGCATACATATCATATATTCAATTCTAAAATCCACATCCCAGGACCCCCTTACTATGCATTAATTTTGCTAAAATAAGATAAAGCGAAGTTGGAACCTGAGAACCCTTCCAAAAGAATTTTTTTTCCAACTTCAGGTAAACATATGATCCAAGCACTGATCCCTTCCATCTGGACCAGGATCCTCACAATCAAGTGGAGTATCCCCTGAAATAAAGATCATCACTTTTATCATACTGCATTATGTGTGTGTAACCATATATTTAGTTTTACAATTTGTACTTGATGAATTACATGTTGTACATTAGGTTTTTATATTCCTAAAGTTCAAATGAGAAATAACTTGGATTCAATTATTCTCCCTGTAATTGTTAAAACTGTATTTTATGAAAGGCTGGCTGTATTCTCATGAAAATAAATAAGCCAAAAAATAAAAAGTTATCAACGTTTATTTGTGAAAGATTGATGTGGAAGTGCGACATCATCATTGTAACAATTTTTGTAGAAGCCAAGGGTAACAACAAAGAAAGGGTCCCGAAAAGTTGAAACATAAAAACACATATTAGGCATAAAATTTATCAAGGACTGAATGAAATATACCCTGAAAATTCTTGCAGTCCAGACTTGCTCCATTTTCCATAAGGACAAAAGCTATCTCAGTTTTGTTAAAAACCGCAGCCTAAAACATCAACCTTAGAGGATGTTTTACATCGCCGGAAGGTCACAACTGTAAATGCTGTCACACCCTCAAATTTCCACTGCGGGGTTTTACCGCGAGGCGCATGACATACCAGGATCCCATAGCCATAAGTCATATGAACGAACTCTAAATGCCCAAACCATTTAGTTCGTTTTCAAAAACCAAGTTTAGTTAAGCTGCGGAAGCGTAACCCAAATTAAACCTTTTAAAACCATGCGCAAAACAACGCGCCCAATTCAAAACCATATGAAAGAAAACGTATAAGCATGATATATAATTTAGGTGTATGCCCGAGACCCAAATGCAGTGAACGTGCAGTGCTTCCTAATCGTGACACCGGAAGCTAACTACCTGCAAAAGCATGTAAATGGTGGGTCAACAAACAATGTTGGCGAGTTCACTAAGTAAAGTAGGTGAGTAAGTAAAAGCGTAGGTTTTCCGAACCACGTAACAAAGTAAAAGCGTCTGTCTCCCAGACCACATAACAACAAGTAAGAACGTCGGCCTCCCCGGCCACAAGTAAACAGCTAATTCACATGCCAGGGGTAGCTAACCCACTCATGATAACTAACACCGGCGAATACCGAACTACTAATGAACGAGTTCCCACAACAGGGAGTATAGTGCCTTGCGTCATTGCCCATCAACAATGACATATGTTTTAAGTTATTAGTTCACACCCATGCTCCCAGCACGATGTGAGGTTTGTTAAACCTAATAGCGCTATCAACTAGTAACCCGCTTGCCCATCCGACAATTGATTCGGTATTTTGAAGGACTTAAATGATAGGATTGGTTTAGTTCATCAAGGACATATAGCATGAATTAGTAACAGTATATTCACCCCGTGAACCTAACACCCCAAAACCCGGGATGTGCAAAAGTAGTCCCAAACCGGACTAGAAACGTTAAGTAAGTTGTCTCAACCCGAGACGCATGCTTTTGAGAAAAGAGAAGTCAAACTCACCTTAGGTTGCAAGCAAATTATCCAAATTCCAAAACAATAGGGTGCTATCAACTCCCTATTACAAATGTCACTAGGTGAGTATATGTGCATAACCAACACACCATATAACTCGTTTATCCGAGACTTTTAACAGTTCAAAACCGTGTAGTGACACCTAAAGACTCTACATGCACAAGTATGTCCTACGTATCCCGTTGGTGATCATAGTGATTATTATCAGTTTAATACATAAAATACATCTCATACAAGTTTCCATACAAGTTCATGTCAAATACATACCATATAAGACTCCAAATAGTCACATAAAGATCCCGTACACAATCTGCGTTTTTAGGGCAGATTGTGCGCTGTGAAAAACGAATTATTTAAAATACTTAACGAATGAATTAAAGTCCCAAATTTTTACTGAGTATTCATGGGGATTCGGTTGCAAATCTATTTTTGTTTTGTCTTAAAACCAAACACAAAAATTATTAAAATTCATACAACACAGCTATGTCCAGAAAATTTCCACAACAGATCAGTTTAGTAGAAAAATTCCCAAAAATTGTGTATTCATCCAAACGGGATGAATCTACTTGGAAAAGCCGAGTTTTTCCAATGTCAACCTACTGTCCAAATTTCAAAGCTTAACTCTTTGTAAATCTCAAGTTATGACCATTTAAAGTTGACCCAATTTACAAATCCGAAAATCTGATATGACCTCTAATCAAATAAAATTCCAAAAATGACTCAAACGATGTCCAAATCTGATGGTTTTGCCCATTATGAAAAGCTAAGATCATGTACATTACAATCATGCAAAGAAATCATCAAAACAATCAATTTAATATCACAATACAGACCCTACAAAACACCCTAATGAATCTGCCAGAAACTGAAACTTGCTCCCCAAGTTACTCACAAACCCTAATCATCCATAATCACATATTCCATGAAATCCTCATATACAATCATGTTAAAATCTGTATTCTTTGCATTCCATAACCCTAATTATAATCACATACATCAATTCTCTTAAACCTCCATACAAAACATCTAAGAATTTACACAAACACATACACATGCGATTCATATTCATAGAGTTTCTAGGGTTTTTAAAAGCTTTTCAAAACATTAACAATTATCATAAAACTTATAAAAATTATACCTTTCAATGCAAGAATTCCTTAAGGTTTAGAGATTCCACCCAACACCACTTGGATTAATCAAGAGAATTTGTTGTTTGATTGAAATTGAGAGAGAGTGGGGGTGGGGGATTGTTTACGGCACAAAGGGTTGGGGGGTTAGGGTTTATTTTTTTTTGTTTCCTAATTATAAGAAAGCTTGGCTTGTTGCCCAAGCAATTAGGTTTTAGGGCCCTTTTAGTCCACTAATTGGACCCGTTAACCATGTTTTAGCCCAATACCGGACCCGATAATATTAATCACCCTAAATTTCATAAAAACCATTGTTTTTATCATATCATAACATATTAATCATAAGGTGCACGTATTTTGCATGATTTACCTATTAACTATCAATCAAGTAGTAACTCACGTAAACATGTAATCCAGATAAGCATGTAACATCACGTTCATCATAATTCAACTGTACACATTATTATATATGCCAGATAAATCACCAACACTTGGGATACAGGACTCGTGTGTGCATTGTGATGATAACTTTTCTTATTATAATGTAACATATGTTATTATCACATAACATATGTTATTACCCTATAACATATAGGAAGACCTTCCTAACTAACCCTAGTCAAGTGTTTAGTCACGTATGCACATGCAAGTTAACTAGAGTTCAGTTAAAGTAGGAACCTGAAAATGCGGGGTGTCACATCATCCCCAAGTTGAAAAGAATTTCGTCCTGAAATTCAGCAAGTAAACAATAAAGCCAGCTAGAAAAGTGTGTGGTTGGTTCCCGGATGTCACAAATGCAAAGCCGATGACAGCCACCGCCGCTGCCTGCAAAGTACGTATGGTTTTGTCACAACTGTAAACGCAAACCCGATGACAAAAACCATCAGAAAAACAAACGCCACCATAGTCACCACTACTAACACCTTTTGCTATCAACCGGCACTAAAAAACGACGAAAGAGAAAGATAGAAAGCATTACACGGGTCCGACGCTGGCATGGACGATCGAAAACTTGCAAACGAAATCAAGATTTTAGTCTTTGATACCTTGAATCTCCGGCAAATTCCCTACATCTTTAATCCATATATCATAGAATCATACATTTAATTCTAGTTATAAATGAAGTGTAAGATTAAAGGTGTGATTTTGAAGCTACCCAATAATATGGATCAAAATACAATAATCAGTTTATTGAAGCTAGTGATATGCAGGCATAATTACATCTATCTCAATAAGTTTCTTACATGTTTCCTTAAATTTAATGGTTTTGACACTAAATAAACATAAGGTAAACTTAAATCTGATTATTAAGACATCAAATTGTAAAAATCAGTTACGGGATGTTTTGGATTGCTTATTAAAGCTTCATTTATGCCAACTGAGTTTTTATACAGCAATAAGCTATTTCAATGTGTTTATGATTGCATATCCGAATTGCTTATAAAATAATTCGGGAGTGAAATAAGCTCCTATAACTAAACGGTTTAAATAAGCTCCTATAGCTCATCGAAAACGGCTTACGTGTAATCAATATCAGGTTCAACAGAAACCCTAGAATCAGGCCCAAAAGAATCAGCAAATTAGAAAACAGAAGAGTCTTGACTAAAAAGAACAACTCTAATGTCCTGTGACAAACCAAGCCATGATCTAATAGCCAAAGACTGTCTACTTCCAATTAACCCAATAAAAGGCTTAGCAGCTGCAAATATAGTAAGAGTGGTATTCAATTAAATGAACGCATACTAACTATTAGTAAGAATAATAATATTAATAATTTTAATAATAGTTGACAGATGTGGCAGAAGCAAGAGGCATGTGATATTGTGATTCCATGGTCTGAGGGACCATACTATTTTGTTGCTGCAGGTTTACTCTTTTAAACTTTAAATTATTGTGAACTTAGATAAGATCATAAGAGGCTCATTAATTACTGTACATATTAGTTAATCCTATGAAGCTAAGGTTGATGACAAAAATTAGATAGCTAAGATGTGTTTCATCTTCTAAGTTACGCCGATTTATTAGAAATTCTTCACAGAGACTATCACCTATTGTGAGATTAGATCGTATCTGCAAACGGCTTATCTTAGGTTCCTGAGCAAACAGACCCATGAGTTTATGAACTTAATCACTAAGATCTTAAATTATATAATAAAAAACTAGAAAAAAAATCATCGATTGTCTATAAATGTTTTATATTATCTTAAACCTTCACCGAACCCCAAATCAAACAACAAAATTCCTAATCATTTCATTGAGCCCCGGGAATGCAAAATTCAAAACAGTTAACCACCAAAACCTAAACCTTCACCCAAATCCTAATCAACCAACAAAATTCTCAATTTGAAGCCGATTACCTGGACAGAATGATGAGACAATCCAAGCAAACCCTGTACAATTCAGAAAGAAAAAGTTAAGAAATGAAAGAAGGAAAAAAACGAAATGAAGATTTTACCTTTTTATACCTGCAATCGCCCAAGGAAGATGAAAGACAGAAGAAGCTCTGATGAAATCTTTAAAGATAAGAGAAGAATGATTGAGATGGTAACGTGAAGGCATGGTGTCAGGTGATGGAGGGATGGTAGGGATGGCACAAAGGATAAACAATACCAGTACAAACCGTATAGAGAAGACATACAACCCTTCTTGCATAACCTACAACAAACTAAAGCAAGTACAACCCTTAAAGCACACCTTACAACTCACCATTACACAAAAGCTTTGATTTTTAGAAGATTATAAATATGGGTTATGGGATTCATACACCCTATGACGTCACATTCTGGGGGTGTGACATCACATTTCTGGGGTATGTGGCAGCCTCCTATTGATATATGATGTGGGCCAGGGTGTATGAATCCTAAATATGGGGTGTATAAATCCTAATTACCTATAAATATAGGGAAAATGGCCAAAATAGCCCGTTGACCGAGTGATTTGCAAGAATAACCCTCTCCCCTCTCTTTGGAGAGACGGGACACGGCTCCCAACGAGCCTGAACCGTCTCCGAGAGCCTTTGGTTTTAGATCCAATGGCCAACCAACACGTAGCGTCTCTCATCCCGGGGCTGTCAACCGTCTCTTTCCAGACGGGTCATAATTCAACCATCTCTCTCTCCAGACGGGGCACATTTCCCCATGCCGGATGGCCTTCGGTTCAACCGTCTCTCAAGACGGGTCACATTTCCCCATGAGGACTCGCCGTCTCCCGAGACGTCTCGGGTATTGTCGTCTCCGGTGAGTCCCAATGATTAGTCCGACGCTTCGGTTGTCCACCTCAGCCCTATAAATACCTTTCTCAGTCACAAACTCCGTCCCATTCCCGTCCGACTATCACCCCACCACCGTCTAACACTATCACCACCACCACACCACCACCACCGTCCACCACCACAGTCTAATTCATTCAAATGGCACCGCAACGATGGACCGAAGAACAGGAAATTGCACTGATTGCAGCATGGCGCCATGTCGAAGAAAGCACCCACCAAACCAACAAATGGTACCGTATATTGCACGAGTACAATCGGCTGGTTGGAGGGTCAGACCGAACAACCGAGTCTCTTAGCCGGAAGTTGATCGATTTGACCACGAAGTGTCAAATCTTCAACGGGTACCACAACCGGACACTTGAGGTGGTACCCTCTGACATGCCCGAAGACGCGGCAATTAGATACACAAAAAGACAGTATCAATCCAGGGAGCGCAAAGAATTTAAACATGTGTCTGCCTGGCAAATGATGAGGGATCGTCTTAACGTGTAGTTTATAAAATCTTTGTAATCGAATTAATTTTATTAATGGAATGAATGTTTATTTATGTTTTTTTATATAAAAGTAAATATTTCATTAAACAAACTATACTATTACAACAACAATAAACAAACTATACTATTACAACAATAATAAACAAACTATACTATTACAACGACGGACGCAGGGTTACATAGATATTACTTCCTAAATTTACTTGCTAAGAACTTTGTTTGAATGGTGTATGTGCGTTACATAGACAAAGAACTCTTCTTGGAAATAAAATAGACCACCACATCATCGAAGCATTCTACACGGGTTAACCCACGCGCAGATGCAACAACAATCCAAGTAGCCGTACGCAGATGAAACAACAATCCAAGTAATCGGACAATATTTTCGTAAGCCGGTAGGCTTCGGTTGGGAAATATTAAATATTATTTTATTAATATTAAATATTTTTTGTTATTAAATATTATTTTTTAATATTAAATATTTTTTGTTATTATTTTATTAATTTAATAAGCTTTCAGTTTAAATTTTTATTTTTATTAATATCTTTATTAATGAAATATTATTTAAACTATTTAATATTATTATTTAAATAAGAAAAGAATAATTAACCAATAATTACCCAATCATTTATAAAGCCTCATAACCCCTCTTCCCACTACACCCTCTTTTTCCATAACTCTCCTTCTATTACTTTTTAATATTTTAATACCCATAACACCCCATAACTCCCCACCACTACACACACACTAAGAGAAGAATGATTGGGATGGTAACGTAAAGGCATGGTGTCAGGTGATGGAGGGATGGTAGGGACAGGCCCGGCTCAAGCCCAATTCAAATGAGGCTTTTGCTTTGGGCCTCCAAGTTCTAAAGGCCCCATAATTTTCCTAAGTTTGATTATATATAATAAAAATAAACCTGAATTAGAGCATATAGAAGGAATAGCTCAGTTGGTTAGTGTAGGAAGTTGTTAACTAGAAGGTTAGAAGATCAATTCCTCCTTCTAGCGAATTTTGTATTTTTTTTTCAGTATTTTATTTTTTATAAATAGGGCCCCGTATTTTTATTTCGCTTCAGGCCCCCAATATGGTTGAGCCGGCCCTGGGTAGGGATGGCACAAAGGATAAACAATACCAGTACAAACCGTATAGAGAAGACATACATCCCTTCTTGCATAACCTAAGCACACCTTACAACTCACCATTACACAAAAGCTTTGGTTTTTAGAAGATTATAAATATATTTGTTGAAGTACAACAAGAATATAAAATTCGGTGATTTTCGTTGACAAAAATCTGTCATGAAGTTACACCAACATTACGTAAAGGTTTTTAGTAGTTTCCTAGAAGGTGAACGACTCAGAGTCGTTGCAAAAAAAAAGTCTTCGGGAATGGAGGATATATAAATAGTGACGGAATGAGATCCAAGTAGAAATAAACCAATTTAAATCCGCGATAACTTGCTACTCATGGCGGACCAAAGGGGCGAAGAAGTAAAAGATGATAAAGACCAAACAACAATTATCACCGAAGAGGCTGTTCAAGAGCTAGATTCTGATAATGCATCTGAAGTCTCGGGACATCCAGTCAGTCGTAGTTCTTCTAGTGACAACATCAGATTCAAACAGTTATATGTCAATGATCCTGGACCAGGTGCAAATAGACTCGATTACTTCAGTGTCACGGCTTTTGATGATACTAACGGGAACGAAGGAGTCCGTGGAATCGCTAGTTATGGTGGTGGTACCAGGACTAGACAAATGGTCGTTGGTAACAAAGAAAGCAGTGGTAGAGTAGCTAGTAACAGCCGTTCAAAAAAGAAAAAAAGAAAGAAAAGAATAGCTGGTAACAAAGTGGTAGTCCATAGATCGAACAAGAAAAGGGCTAGTAGAGGTGGTGGTGGTGAGGAAGGAGGGGGCGTCCGAGTGCTACGATGGTGGAAGAAATGTTGGCTGGCGTTGACATGTAAAGTGGTGTAAAAGTAAAAGGTCATGGTTACTAAAACATTTTTATTTACGTATTCATATTTGATGTATTTAGTCATACTTTTGGTTGATTTATTTAATAACACATCAGCTTTGATTTTCTCATTCTAACAATAATAAGCAAATGCAAAACAAACATAATTGGCTGTCAATCAATACCTGAATCTAAGATTCACAAGCAACGATAGAAATCAGCTAAAAGCAAATCAAAGCTGTAAATGTGGGTAAATCAGCTGATTTCTATAGAAAGACACGGTTGAAGTTGTTATTGAAGACGAAGCAAAATTACAAAAATCATATAAGAAGAAGCGGTTTAAGCTCTTGTTGAAAACTATGGTTTGAGTCATTTTAATAAATTCGTTGTATTTGTACACACTACATGTAATACAATTTATCAAATATATAAGAGATTGGGTTAGGATCAAATACACAATGAAAGAAAAATAGAAAGTCATAGTAAGGATATCAAACAGACTCCGTTAAACTCATTCAAGTGGCATTGGAACCGTCTCATCAAACTCTATGATTTTAGTTTTCAGGTTTTCGCTTTTTTTTTTAATTTTATTTTTAGCGTGTATTTTAGAATTTACGTAATATCATGTATCTTTTATATAGCATTGTATCTTTTTTCTTATTGTCATCATTGTGTCAATTTTACGATTTATTGTGTTTTTTTTCTTTAGTATTGTGTTATATTTTTCGGCATTGTATTCTTCTCACCCTTCTCATTTTTCTCATTTTTATTATACTGTGTATGATAACTTGACCCATAAGAGAATATCTTTACAATTATTTTTTTTATTTATATAGTGTTAATTTACAAATGGTTTATTAGGGCTGCAAACGAACCGAACGAATACAAACAATGCCGTGTTCGTGTTCGTTTGTTATGAAAATCATGTGTCCACAAACAGTTCATGAATACTTGCTGAACGGAATTTTCTGTTCGTGTTTGTTTGTTAAGAAAATATTTGTGTTCGTGTTCATTTGTTAATAAACGCACACAAACACAAACAAACATTAATGAACACAAACAAGTGTTCATGAACACAAAAGAACACAAAGAAATGTTCATTAACGGAAACAAACACAAACGAATGTTAGGATCGTAGAACACACACGCACACGAAGATTTACGTGGTTCGGTCTAAACTGACCTACGTCCACGGGGGCAACTGGGGATTTCTTATTATTGAGTGATACAAAGATTACAAGTACAAGAGATATATTTATAGGCTCTTAATTAGGTTAAACCCTATGCTAAACTTAATCACCAAGTTAATTATACTGGGCCGAGACTATATGTGGGCTGACGAAGACAACATCTCCAACAATCTCCCACTTGGTGTCTTCGGACCACGAACTGCACCATCTCTTCTGTACTTCTGTAAATAAAATCTCCCTCTGATCTTCAATGCACCTCTAGTTACCCCGATCTCCTCAACATTATTCTTGGAGACCAGCTGAAGCTCCCCCGAGCTCCAATTCATCAGTCATGGTTGTATCTACCACTGACCCATTATCTTTCTCTATCGTCTCTCACTGACACGAACCGCCGGATCCTGAAACACCCTGAGAATAAACACTCTCCATATTCAGCAAGTAATCCACCGGAGAGATTTTATCAGCTGGAATACTGGTTCTCCTAACCCAATGTCGTCTAGGAATTCCGGCTGAAGCACAACCAATGCTCCTACTGCCACGAAAACCTCTGACTGGTGTACCTGAACCTTTCCTCCCTCATTCATCCCGAATCTGACCTGTGACTCTAGGTTTCTCACTTGCAAAGACAACGTTCTTCTGTCCACAAGATTCTGTGAACCCAACTTTGTTTTTCTTCTGAACTGGGACGGTCACTCCCTCAGACGGTAAACTGACCATATAAAACGAACCTCGTTTTCTTCCTCGAGCTATGACAAGATTTCCCTTAACAACTTTCCACTGCATGTTCCCTAATTTGACCTCATGTCCCTGTTCATCCAACTGCCTGATAGAAATTAATTTCTTCTTCAAACTTGGAATGACCCTGACATCTTTCAAAGTCCATGAACTGGCTGAAGTCTTCAAATCTAAGTCACCCATGCTCGTAACACCAAGAACCTCATCGTTCGCCAGTCTTACCTTACCAAAGTCATATTTCTTCAAATTCTGCAATGCTTCAGTGCTGTGGGTAGCGTGAAATGAAGCACCAGAATCCATGACCCAAAAGTCTCACTGCCTTCCACTGAGTCCCAATGCATCAAACCCAGACACAATTCCGAGAAGCAGAATTTCATATATATGACATCGACTCTAACAAATGTCCACACCTCGATGCAACCCCAACAAGTCAACTATGCCAAGCTCCCACTGTCCCTGTTATCCCAACCAGCTAACAAGCAAACAGTTAAACGCAGCAGAGCTTTCATGAAATCAAGCGGTACAAAGGGTTCTATGACCGTACATATGATCAGTTAACGCAAACCCTAACCAAAAGATCATCCAACTGGCAATAGTACACATGACTTACCACTAACCTTTTTTTTTTCATTTATGTCGTCACCAGCACACCTACTGGTTTCATTTTCTCCAGGTTTTACTAGTAAAAGAAAAATAAAGCTACTGACTCGTCTATACCGTTTTCTTTCACCCCGCAAAACGAACCAAATCCAAAGCCACCTGCTCGATTTCCTTCTGTTCGTTTTTTTTCTACAACTTGGTTGAACTTTACACCCCGGTTCACCAACTAAAATTCGTACCGTTAAACTTATCGATTTTGCACTTTCCGTCTTCTGCCATGATAACACAATAGCACAACTAACGAAACCTAATCAAACAAACAAACCAATACTGAAAACAATAGCACCTGATTAATAATCACTGGTCTATGATCTTGTTTCTCTGGTTTTTATAAACGGCTCTCCGAAACAAGTTGGTCAAACTGATCTTTGAAACCCCATCTACCTTGGCTTTCACTACCAAAATAATAACCACTTCTATTGAGTCCTTTTTTTTCTTGGATGGCGTAACAACCAAAATAGAGGAATATATAAATATTTTCATCCTCTTTTTTCCTTGAACGTACCATTACACAAAAGAAAAAAAATACCCAAAGCACTTTATTCCATACTAGTACACAAGCAAACAAACAACTTCTCCACCCAAAAGATCAATCCCACTTAAAAAAAACTTCCGTTCTTTCCTAAACACACAAACAAGCACCCAAAAGATCAAGCTCTGACCTGCTCTCCTTTTAATTAGCTCTGCGAGACTGCAGCAAGGTGGCGGTCGATGGTTGTTGGTGACCGAAACCCTATCGGTCGGATAGGGTGGTTTGTGTTCTTTAGAAGTTCAGGACGTAGGTGACGGGTGGAGGGAGGTAGTGCGGACGTGGGGAACCTAGACGGTCGACGACAACAAGGATGAAAGGGTTGTGTTATCAGGTATGTGTTCTTCCTTCGCTTACGCCTGCCCTCCGCCGACCCGACATACCCGTCGGCGGCGGAGGCGATCTTCTTGAGCCCTAGGCTCTGATACCAGTTGTTAGGATCGTAGAACACACGCACACACGAACACGAAGATTTACGTGGTTCGGTCTAAACTGACCTACGTCCACGGGGGCAACTGGGGTTTTCTTATTATTGAGTGATACAAAGATTACAAGTACAAGAGATATATTTATAGGCTCCTAATTAGGTTAAACCCTATGCTAAACTTAATCACTAAGTTAATCATACTGGGCCGGGCCTATATGTGGGCTGACGAAGACAACATCTCCAACAACGAACATATATTAACTTTGGAATAAGATATAATTCTTAAGACATGAGCTAGATTCACCCAAAATATAACTAAATTATCCAAACATACTTAGTACTTAACATAATATTGGTAAACGTAATAAATTAGTGTCTTAAAAAACTAAGTCCTCGCATCGGAGGTGAATAAAGGAGGGCGTTGGAAGTGCATGCCGGAAGGTGTCAATGCTGAAAAGTAAATCATATAATTAATGAGCGTGAATACTAAAAATTGGTTTATTGATCTCATATAGTCATATATTTACATCACATATATTATTTATTTATTTATTTATTTGTGTTAAATAAATAAAAATAAAAGAAAATACAAAGTTATAAATATTATTATAAACCTATTAAACTATCGAACACAAACGAACATAAACAAACACGTCATCGAATGTTTACGAACAAACGAACAAACGCGACCTCTGTTCATGTTCGTTCGTTTAACTAAACGAACAAAATTTTTTGTTCGTGTTCGTTCATTTATTAAACGAACGAATATAAACGAACTTACCGCCGAATGGTTCATGAACTGTTCGCTGAAAGTTCAATTCGTTTGCAGCCCTAAGTTTATGCAAAGTGATATTGTACCTCATGCTTTATGCGTTTTTTGTGCTTAGTTGTGTTGTACAAACTTGGTGGTGTTGTATATCTACTTGTTTTTTTTTCTTTTCATCTTTATTATTTATACTTTCAACCCCAATACTTTTACATATTTTAAAACTTAACCCTAATACTTTTTCGCTTCAACTTTGGTTTCTATACTTTTCATCATTTATAATTTTTTGTTTTACGTTGTTATCTAATTTTGCGAGTTACACATTGCAACGTGTGTGTATGATTCAACGTTTTTACGTCTCTTTTTTATCGTTTAACGGCTCTGTCGTAACGTGCAGGTCTTAGATCAACTTAGTTATTGTTTCCTATGTTTTACTTTTCACGTATATAAGGTTTTTATGTCTAATTTTCTTTTCATTCGGTTTTAATTTTTTATACAATCTTTTACAGTGTTGGTGGCCACTAGCCGTGACATCGGTGCTAATTGATATTGTTCTATCCCCCCCCCCCCCGACGCAACACGAAAGGCTTAATACAAGTTAATATAACTTTAATAGAATTGTGACATATCTTACGGTTATTTACCAAATATTGTTTCTCATAATCATGAACCCAAATACTAAACCGTGGGTGCCTTGCAAGAAAAAATCTATTTTTTTTTTTAATTAAAACGTCTTTGGCCAAGTTGAGCTAATGATGTGGATATCATGAAGGATGTGCTAGGCGATTATAGAAAAAGCCTACCAGTGGAATGGGTTTTCATCGTTGGAGCTTGGGAAATTGCAAGAAATCATCCGAAGTGGGTTCCCGTTCTCACTCTAGGGGTGACTGAAGAAGGACCAACGAGTAATCATGCTTGTTCTAAAGACAAACGAAAACATCCGATTCGGGAACTTTCACAACATTAATGGATGGGTTGTCAAGCAACATTCTCGAAATTAATTTAAATGACGATCCCACCAACGATACACACCGGCGAGAAGGATGAATTGGAGGAAAAGCAATGAGTCATTAAGGTGCAAAGGAAAACAAGTGTTGGGTGCATGCAATGACTAAATTAAAGTCGGAAAAATTGGTAGAAATTGATGAGAATAGAGAACGACACAAAATGTTGGCGGAATAAAAAATACAAAGTGATACCTTTAGGCTGAAACATTTGTCGGAAGTAGAAAAAAATAAATATTTGAAGGGTATGAGGGAATCACATGAAAACGCCGAAGAATGATACAAGAGGATTCTCATTGAACTTAAATAGGTTATTTGTGCGAAGTAGGGTTGGGCCGAAAGCTTTTAGGTTATTTTTTAAATGTTTTTGTCGTTTTTAAAGTTGTAGCTATTAGTTTTTTCCTAATTTTAGTTGTATCGTAGTTTTTTGTAATTTAATTAAAAAAATGTTAGTTTTAGTTTATTTAAGTTTATATTTTATTACAAAAAAGTTAATGATAGGTGTGATGACGACCTCATGTAAATAGTAATAGATGTGATAAAATGTGAAGAAATAAGGTGTCTCACGGAGATATGTTGAATGTGGGGTAATGACCACCCCATATAGCCGTCTAAGAGCATCCACAACACATAACTTCTCAAATCTCTACAAGTTTCCCCCTCAACATGACACATCGGATTTCAAAGTGCTCTTAAAACTTTTATTTTACACATATCACCAGAGCTTTATAAACCTTCACTTCACTCTCTATTTTTTATAAGAAAAATCTATAAATAGAATTGTTGGTTCGTGTGGAGCCCACTCATCATGCTAAGTTTGGTTTTAAGGGCGTGTAAAAAACCGAATTAACCGAACTATAACCAAATTAACTGACGAAATCAACCAGTAAAAACCAAACCAAATTAAAACCAGTTGGTCAGTTAATTGTTTTTCTAAAAACCAAAAGTAGCGGGTCAGTTATGGTTATCAGTTTTTCCATACCCACCATTACCAAATTGAACCGACGTGCAGTAAAAAAAATTTGTCAGATTTTGGGCTTTTCACAATAATAGTTTGTTTGAATTTATATGTTATATCATCTCGCTTTGGTTGAGCGTTTGTTTGAATTTATAGATTATATCATATCGTTTTGTTTGAATATTTAGTAATAATCAATATTAATAGTATATATTATATGTACTTTTTAATGGTATATCTAATATCTATATACTAGAGAGAGGCTAACGTACAAAGTTTCTTAACATACAAAGTGTAAGAAGCATTCTCAGCCATTAGATTTAGGCGGTGGCAAGATGGTAATTAACAATCCTAATCATATTTGGGTTAATCTAACCAAGGGTTAATTAGGAAAAACACGTTTAAATTTCTGTGAAATCATAGCAACAGACATAATCGATGCAAAAATTTTCAACGATTGAACCTGATTTTTCATCGTTTTCAACTCGATTAAACGTTTAGAATGATTAAACAATCAAAAACATTCGATTACAAACAAAATCAAAACGGATTTGCAAAAATAGAAAAAAACAGAGTATGATAATTCAATCGATAAAATTAGTCGAATCATATTCAAAAATCACTATCAACGCATGTATTATTCACAGAAACGAACGATGTTGATAATAGAAGAAGAATTAAAGAAAAAAAATGGCTTTCAAAAAAGTTTCAGACGATGAAGATCAGAAACTGTTAAACAGAAAATCATAAAACGCACTTGGTTGTTTTATAAAACGCATTTGGTTTTTTAAACACTATTTAAACTGGTTTTTACAAAACACACTTGGTTTTTTATAAAACGCACTTGGTTTTTGTAAAACGCATTTGGTTTTTGTAAAACGCATTTGGTTTTTTTATAAAACGCATTTGGTTTTTTAAACACTATTTAAACTGGTTTTTACAAAACACACTTGGTTTTTTATAAAACGCATTTGGTTTTTGTAAAACGCACTTGGTTTTCTTAAAACGCACTTGGTTTTTATAAAACGTGGTTTTTGTAAAACGCACTTGGTTTTGTAAAACGCATTTAGCATAATTAGAACTCACATTTTCCTCACTTTTTTCTCTATTTTCCTCTGTTTTTCTCCAACAAACAAACAACTATATTCACACACAGTTGGGGTAAGGTTTTTATGGATTGGTTGTTTTTTGTCTTTTTTTCTTCTTTTTCCTTTGTTTTGTGATTAGCCAGAGATACAGAGATGTTGGCTTGGTTGTCTTCTCCGAAGATAGAGGGAAGTGACT
Organism: Ambrosia artemisiifolia; assembly: GCA_032199755.1. Lineage (NCBI taxonomy): Eukaryota > Viridiplantae > Streptophyta > Magnoliopsida > Asterales > Asteraceae > Ambrosia > Ambrosia artemisiifolia. The sequence goes on along the minus strand of CM063512.1, from coordinate 42,577,881 downwards.
AGATCTGAGCCACGATTGAGGTAGGGTTGAAGTCAAACAACGATTGAGGTCGGGTTCGGTTCCGATTACGAAAAAGAGAACAAAAAAAGGTAAAAAGGTGGGGTTGGAAGGTGATGATGAGGAGTATAAACCATCTATATTGATGAGGGATCGAGCTCTTCTAGTGGATCAGATGATGAAGATGAAGATAAAGTTTGTGGGAAGGGTGGTTAGTTCAGATCTACCACAAAAAGGAAGGAAAGAAGGGTGTTTTGAGTTAGGTATAGTTAACCATGGTTTACACGTGTCAATATGTGGTGGCTTCCTACACTTCTCACATTAAGAAAACTTTGCACCCTATACTTTCTCCTATATACTATATTATAAAACATGATGTAAGGATGCCAACCAAATTTAAGTAATTACTATACTTTATACTTATGGTACAACACCTTAATGAAGGTAGTAAGAGGTTAAAATAGTCTTTCTATAATATTATTAAATTATATTAATTAAAACCCATCTAGCATTAAGTATAAATATTGATAATACAAAAAGATAGTAAAAAGAGTTATGATATAATTAAAATTACTTTGTTATAGACATATACATTATGGCGATTATACACATTCTAACTCTCATATACCATTAAGTTTATATTAATGTTTTCTATGTTATAAACATATATATTATGGACTATACATATTCTAACTCCCATATACCTTTAAGTTTGTATTAATGTTATGTCTCTATAAATGGAAGCTTATTGTACTTGGTATAACTCATTGATAAAGAGCTATCTCATTTTCCATCCTATCTTTCTTTCTATAATCTTTGTTCTTATGTTTACATACGTTATATAGTGGTTTCTAAGAATAACCATTGAGAATACGAGAAGTGGTAGCATCTTGCGATAAACTTTAACAACTCATGTTCCTGATTGAGATGTAGCTCAAAAGAGAAACACGCAAGATGTGAAGCGAAATGCATCATGAGGGAAATTGTGGACAATATTGGAAAATTCGTGCATCATGACACATGTCAATGATGTAACACAAATAAAAACACTCCCGTTTTGTAATATGATTAAGTTCATTGTTTGTTTGATTTCGTATGTATGTTAGTGATGATGGAACTCTAGCATCTAGGACGATTTGTGGTAGTTTGATGTTATTTGAATCTCTAATCTAATTCACATCCATTCGAATTAGAACGTACCAAAATGGATGGCTTCCATGTTATTGTTACAAAACCAAATACATTAACTTTCCTTGTATTCGTTTACATTTATTATTAGTAAAAGTTACTATAATTCCCTATATACGTTGTCTTCATCATGTTATGTACAAAGAACAAAAGAAAAGCAAGACTAACATTGAAGTGAAGATTTTAACAAAACAACAATAATAAATACACGAGAATACGAAATGTATGTAAAGCTATATACATTGCTTATCTAGGTTTAGATTACCAAATAAAATTCATATTTTATTTATATAAAGAAATGTTTAGAATGTCTACAAGTTTTACTGTATCTAATATTGGTATATCTTATTAACGTAGTTAAAAGCAACTATAACCCTCATTACTTTTAATTTTTTATAAATTGTTAACTCCTACAGCTTATAACTGTTTTATAATCTTCATCCTTTTTTACAACTTATAAACTATAATAATAGGTTAGATATACTATGGTAAGCATAGGTAGTGGTTGCATTGCACGTGATGGCGCAAATGGTAACCGAGCCCACGTTGGGTCAAAATATAACTTGGGTGGGACAGTTTGAACATCGGCCTGGATCCCACGCAATCATAAGCAGACATTCAACCAAATTGGCTCAGCTTCCTCTTCGTTAAACAAAAATGCAAATGTCGGAGTTTATTATTTGTTTTTGACATAACTATCAACTTATGTTTGAAGCAAAACATTAATTGAGATTACCTATGTAAGAGTCCATTAGCTTATATAAGCCCTTATAAGAGTTAATAAATTGTGTAATATGCATACTTAGTCCTTTGGCTAATTAGGAAAGTTTTATTTTTAGCATTTTGGCAAGAATAATTTATAGGTTTGACCCTCATGGTAAATTAGTTGTAAAGTCTAATCAAATCAAGTTAAGCAAACCAACTTAATTTTTGGTCAAGCCGAGCTTGAGTTTAAGATTCCAGTTTTATTTTAAATTAGAGTCAACCCAAACCAACTCGATATGAAGTGCAAGTCAAACTTGAGCTAGCCCTGGCTCGACTCAACCTTTAAGTTTTGTGTTCCCCGCCGCATCGCACGAGCATCCCACTAGTATACAAATGTGTACCACTAATGTTAAAAAAAATTCAAACTCAAACTTTTAGACCCGAATAATGCACAATTGTATTGTTTTGAGCTGATTTTAGCTAGGCAAAATTTCATGGTTAACCGACCCATAGCCACCCACTACAACTTCATAACTGATAAACTAAAACCACCATAACTGATTGGTTATGATTATGGATATCAATTAACCGACATCTCGATTATGGTTATGGTTTTGGGCCAAAACTGATCCAAACCTACCCCACGCACACCCCTAGTTTGAATCTGATGATGTGGGTAGCTCAAGGCTAAAAAAACTGATTAAAACACACAAACTCCTCGAAAGGTTAAAAGTTTGAAAGGCTCAAAAGATGACAACTGTCATCAGCAAAAGGAACAAGTCAGTGACATGTCTTGTCAATACTTTCTCGTTTGACTCTCCAAATCTGACCACAGCCACCACGTTTGGAAAGTGTATGCTTTTACCCGCAGGTTCCAAGTCTTCCATAGGCTAAAGTGGAAGTCCCTTGTTGCAACCTAGATTGAGAGTACTACCATTCCTCTTATAAAAGATACCCTGCCTATAAGATCTGGCCCTGGTCACTATTAAGATCACACCTTACACTCCTTCTATTCTCTCTAGAAGATTATGCTTTATGCATCATCTTTTCTTCACACATCACATCTTCAAAGTGATAATATTCAAAACAACATTCTGACATTGAGTTCATCTCAAATCAGAATCATAGCAACAAAACATAAAACATCTGAATCTCCCATCTACGTTTGCAACGTATAGGAACTCCACGGTCTGCGTTTGGCTAATTTAAACCCTTTAACCCTTTTACCCTGTGAGACTTGTTATCAGCGTTGATCATATATTTGTTGTAGCAACAGAATTCGTAGACTCTACTAGCAAACCCAGCTCACAATAAATGGGAGGTCCTTGAGGGTTGGATTGGATTTTCAGGCAGCTCCTCATCATACGCGACGTAGATGCCCTAAACTCAATGTTTTTTAAGAAACCGGTTTTAATATTGTATTAGGTTAGGCTTAGAAACAGTTCAACCGACCGAGCTAGCACCATCCTAGCAAGTGAATAAAGTGTCATCGTAGAAAACCTAAGAATACAACCGAAAGAAAACTGAAAAAGCTAGACCAAATTTGTTTCTTTCGCGCGCATTTCTACCACCACACCCTCTCTTCGTCTCCATGATACCCATTTTCCCTACCAACCACATCGCCAATCCACTATTACCATATCTTTCTATGAAAAATACAACCCTAACATATCTTAATCATCAAAACCTCTTTAAATCTCCTGCAATGTAACAATCATGTCGTCAGAAAACCCTAATACCACCCCACCCTACCATAATAATATCAATACAAACCCCATCCCTTCACCCCCTCCACTCCCCTCATCATCAAACCCTAAAAATCCACCTTCATCATCCTCATCGTCACCATCATCGTCCCCACCTCATTACCCGACCATCGACCAAAACGACGTCGTCGAGTACCCCTCCCCCGACTCGCCATGCAGCCCGAATTCGCCACACGACGCATTCGAATCAGCTGAAGACACAATCATGTCCATTCCAGGCGCGTACCTACATTTAATCGATACGTATCATAGCGTGGAGCTAGCAATAGGATATTTCTCCATCATGCAGTTACGTCAAGGTAACACTGTAATCGCGATTTTCGCCCGTGTTGGTAATGACATCCAATGGCCAATAAACCGCGACGGTGCATGCGTTAAACTCGACCGTACGCATTACTTTTTTTCAATTAGGGCTCCAAAGGAACACGAAAACGACGACGATATGTTAAACTATGGTTTAACATTCGCGTTAAAAGGTCAGGAAGATGCACTCAAAGATCTAGACGAGTTGTTAGAGATATACAGTCGGTTTTCGGTCCATAAAATGGAGGAGAAGGATGGAGTTTTGGATGTAACAATGGCAGAAAGTATGAGTCCCTCTGATTTGAAATCGGATTCGAAGAAGAGGGTGATGGAGCAAAGTTGTAGGGCGTATTGGACGACGTTGGCGCCTAATGTGGAGGATTATAGTGGGACAGCGGCGAAGTTGATTGCGGTCGGTTCAGGGCATCTTGTGAAAGGGATTTTGTGGTGTGGTGATGTTACGGTTGATAGATTGAAGCGGGGGAATGAGGTTTTGAAGATGAAGATTGGACCTGGAACTGATAGAGCAGTTAGTCCCAAGACTATGAAGAATATACGAAGGTTTTTTCGAATGATAGTTTGTGTAAAATTATGTGTGTTTCAAGAGTTGTTTTTGCTAATGATGGAGTTAGAATGATTGGTTTGATTTGTGGGGTTTTTTGAAATTATTTTTGGTTTATGTAGAGGGAGTCTGCTTCTTCCGCAAGCGGGTTTAGGAAAGCTCCACCATTTCACCAATCTCCGATTACCACATAAGCAGTTTTCTCAAGTCCGCTTGTAGGAGGAGCAGGCTCCCCATAAACCAAATAAGTCTAAAAAATAAACCAAATCAGATTTGCTAGCTACACAATATCTATGAAAAGTTCTTGTTTTTGCATGTTGATGACAATGGTGATTGTTGTAGGGTTAAAAAGGTGACAAAGATGACGGAGAAAGTTGCAGGCGGAGTTCTTTCTGGCGTTTTGAAAATTACTGGATACTTTTCGACTTCTGTTGCGAATTCTAAACTTGGCAAGAAATTCTTTAAGCATGTGCATGGGGAAACGGCACTAGCTACTTTGGATGGATTTAGTAAGTCCGGGATAGTTTCTTTTTATACATGTTATGTGCACATAGGGGCAAATTATTAGAAGGGCATGAGGGTGCCCCGACCCTCACCGTTTTTTGGCTAAGTATTGTAGATTTCTCACTTTTCGTCCGAATTTGCAAATATTGATTCCGGCCTCTACTAATTTGATTTGGGTAAATATTCCCTGCCCCGAACGACTTTCAGCCCCCACCATCAAAAGGTTTAAGGTCCGCCTTTATATGCACATACAACTTTGCTTGACAATGATCTGTTGTATAAGCTCAGACTATAAGGAGTGGAAGGGAGGGGGGGAGGGAGGAGGGTGAAATGAATAATATTATATTGTGTTAAAGTTTAAAAAAAGAGAAAAAAATCGGCCAATCAGAAGCCTCCATGTGGCCAGCCTCCTCCCCTACGCCCTTGGTTTGCTCCCCGCCCAAACCCTTCCCACCCCCAGCTTCCACGCTCTACCGGGGCAGTGTCCCCCCCCCCCCCCCCCCCGTGAAAGGTTTCCCCGCCCCCTTTTCTTGTTGGCCTAGAAACAATCTTGCAGCGGAATGTTTTGATAAAACACACAAGAACAAACGAAACTATAGGAGAAATGATTATAATTGTAATGTTTGGACAGAAACGGTTTCGAATAGATAAATAAACAGAATGGTTACAAAGGTTTTACAAGGATAAAAGGATTGTTTTAGGAATACAATCTTGATAAAGAATAAATGAAACTATATAGTCCTATATATATGTTTCTAATCGGTGTGTCTGATGACAGTTATGTCCGAAACAGCATGATGTTTCATTCATGTTTTAACTGCCAACGGTTTGTATTTTAGCGCCTATCAACCATAAAAACTGTAAGGGCATTTCAGTCTTTTTACAGCCTTGTCCCGCCCTTTTTTCTTGATGTATATGCTGCTGTCCCTCTTCATTGTTTGACCCATTAAGCTTTATTTGTGCAGTCCTCGAATCAGAAATATTGTAGTGTGTTGTTGATATGTGCAGCCACCTTGAACATCCCTTGAAACCATGTTGCAGCCTTTCTTGTATCCGAAATTGACCCATAACCTATCTAATACACTTACTACTAATGTTTACATCTAAACAACATACATATTAATATTTACATACAATCTACAGAAACATATGTTCATAATTTACATATTAAAACATAAGAACAAAGTTATATTTATCATTCTAACATTCCCGCCCCACTCCTTACACTCTCATACATGTGTATTCTTGAATCTTGATTTATAAAAAGACAGAAACCCATGTCTGATTAATGACCATTTAACCAAACCATGGATTAGTAGAGGATTCCTTGTTTTCCATCTTATGGGTCGTGGCATGGTTAAATGGTTGTTTGACATACAATTTATGTTTATGTACACAGGCAAGGTTTGTGATGCTTTTGAAGTTTCTGGAAGGCATGTAATGTCAACCTCGTCAACTGTCACCACAGAACTCGTGACCCACAAGTAAGTCCTGTAAAGAAAAACAATACTTGAGCACAAATCACAAAAGTTTTATGCCATGGGATGATCATTTGTGTGTTTAGATATGGAGAAGAGACAGCTAAGGCAACAAATGAAGCGCTACATGCAGGGGGTCACGCGATAGGAACTGCATGGACAGTTTTTAAAATAAGAACCGCGGTCATGAACCCGAGAAGTGCCATGGCACCAGTTTTACTTGGAAAAGGTGGTATTAGAAATGCAACCGAAGAGATGAAGGCTAAAGCCATCAAAGATATGAAAGCTAAAGCCATCAAAGACGGGAAAGCTAAAGAGTCACCTAAAAAGCACAAGTAAGCTTTCTACAATGTAACCCAAATTTTTTGTCAAGTATTATATAGCGAATATACGGTTTGGTTCTGTTTGGTTCGACTGGATTTCTAGGCCGAGCCTGTAAGCATGGTTTTTGATAAAGGTACACTTAACCAGTTGGGTTGGCAGGACGGACATATCCTAACCCGGTTGAACCGGAAACCATGAACTGAACCGTACATATTCTAACCTGACCGAACCAATGGGTTAGGCAGGGTTTAATTAAATGGTTAGGTCGGTTTCAATGGTTTATAAATACACAAATTATATCAGTGCTAATATATATTTCTATCAATTTTTGTAACAGATCGAGACGGTGTATTTGTATGTAACTTTCTAGCTGCCGGGTGATAGCTTCATTTTTTCTTTACCCTTTTCATGTTAATCTATTGTGTATGGAAGTTAGCTGTAGATAGATAGGTGGTTAATTGGTGTTGCAAAACATTTTCAGGTAAATACATGTATTTTCTCATTTATTTAATATATTAATTTTGTATATCCCATGTATGGTTCCATGATATCTCTTTTTAATACTTTCATTGGCCCTAAATTTATTTTTGTTAAAGCTTGTCAATGTAGGTGGTTATTAACGCAATTGATATAGCTTTTGATAATTTTCGTAAGTAATTACGGAGCGATAACTGACAGGTTGATTAACCTTGTATGTTAACGTATTCACTAGTGAATAAAGTATACATATGACGTATTTAGCAAGGACATCGGGTACATTTGTTAATAATAACCAGGATGGTTATGTTTAACGTGACCCATCTACCGGGTACATTTGGTAATAATAATCAGGATGGTTATGTTTAACGTGATCCATCTAGGTTATTCGATACGTGACATTTCTTTTTTATTATTTTTTTAATAAACTAATTAAAAACATAATTTTAGTTAAAAATATAATTAAAAGCATAATAATTAATAATAAAATTACATAAAAACCCTAAAACATTAAAAAAATAAACATCAAAAATCCAAATTGAATTACTAAAAAAAAACTGCATGTTATATTTTTCCATGATTTCACGCTTCATTTATAAAGTCATCTCTAACTCTGGACCGATGAGGTGATCGACGGGCATAGCGAGAAATTTCATATTTTCGCGCTTTTCTTTCATACTCAATTTTCTTTCAAACGCTTCGCGAATGTTTTTTTTTCTCCTCGAGCCTTTGTTGTTGAATCGTATTGAATTGAACGATGTTGGCATTTAAATCGTCCAACTGACCGGTGTAAGCACCTTTACTCGAACCCGAAGCAAGGGATTTTTGTGCCCTCTTTTTTGCCTTATCTCGACCAAGTGGGCGACTCAATTCCTCGCCGAACTCGTCATCATCCAAGTTAATTTCCTCCAAGTTTTCATGACCAACCGAACGGTTATAAGATGAACTTGTTTTCGTCCTTTTTGATGAATCGCTTGCAGAGGGGACGTTAGCCCATTTTGAATGGTTTTTCTTGTCTTCCTAACAATGCAAAAACTTGAAGTCCATACCCTTCTCGTCACGATAAGCTATTAGCGCGTTGGTGACGTAGTCGCCGTCCGTTTCACCACTTCTTGGATTGTTTCTTGCATAATAATAATCCGCCTTGAACGCATTCAATGCCTTGTTTAACTCGGCCCACTTGGACGACAGACTATTGTTTGCTCGATAGAACTCTCGCTCCATCAACTTATGGAACGAACTGTTTATCTCGATCCAAAGTCGATTTTGTGGCGATTATTTCCTACAAAAAAAAGTGGTCATTAGTCATACATAAAAATATATATTTTTAACAACATATGTTATGTTTAAAAAAGTATTAGAAATACCTTGAAGCGAGGATTCGGACTCGCTTATCCAAGCTTTCGTTAAGGCAAGCTCTTCGGCACTTGTCCACTTTGACGCACATCGGTTGGTGGCGGCCAAAGCTTTCTGCTCCGCCGTCTTCTTCTTGTGACTTCTTCTGACATTTGCTTTCCCCGACGTTGATCCCACAATATTTTGGGGTTGAGTTTCAGGTATGCTTTCGGGTATGGTTAAAGGGGTTTGCGGTTGTGAAGGAATGGAGGAATCGTCAAATGAAAGAATGGGATACATACGACCACTAATGTAACTCGCGAAATCGGCGTATTCGGGACACGGTGTCTGAAATTGCGGTGGACGGTTTGCTGTCGGGCGAACCGGTGGTGTATTCGGGTTTTCGATGTAGTTGTACGGGTTGTTCGGGTCATAGCCTCAGTTGTGTGGTTGCATTTTTATAAAAACAAAAAATATGAAGAATTGTATAACAATGAAGTTGTAGAAATGGTTGGAAAGGTTTGGTGTGGTGTGAATATGTAAAAAATATGGAGTAGTGTGAATAAAAATGTGGAAAGTATAAATAATAATTTTTTTACCGTTAACTTCAAACGGTCATTTTTTAATTTTTTTTTAATTAACCTTCAAACGGTGAAAATATCCACTCCAATAATATGCAGCCACATCACCTTCCCCCTCCCCTAACACCCGTAAAACAGTCACAGCCCAAGGGGCTCCCCCCCTCCCACGCCCCCTTTCCCCCACCCCACTCCTTGCACTCTAAAAAACTCTACTTTAATTTTCTTTACTTTTCTCTTTCTTTCTCTTTCATATTTCATTTCTTCACACATCATTAAGGCTGGGTAAGGGCGTAGGGCCCCTTAAAAATAGGGGCCCTCAATTACTGTATTAGACCCAAATGAACAAAACAGAAATATATATATATATATATATATATATATATATATATATATATATAGGGTAAGGTTCCTGTAGGAAAATTGATTTGTGTAGGAAGTGTTTTCAACCATTGGATCTAGAAATGGATGGTTGAGATTAAAAGTTTGGGTTTGTTAAGATTCTACCAATTATATTTTAATAATTAAGGGTAGGATGGTCCAATATGTGTTTTAAATGAGGGTAGTAATGTCATTTCTTGTATTTTGATATAGAAACCATTTGACTTTCACCCTTAAATCATGCCCCCTCTCTCTCTCATCTTAATTTTAATCTTAAATATTATTAGTTATTATAATCTCTCTCATACATTCAAACTTATTCATCTTCCAAAAAGAAAAAAACAAATAGAACCACAAAACGTTCTTTGCACCGGTTATTCTTCATCTTCTATAATAGTCGGTTTAAAGTAATAGTGTTTTTTTACTAAACATGATTCGTATCTGTTAAAACACTTCTATTGTTTTAAAACACTTCTAATGTATTTAGTTTCAATATAAAACACTATTGATGTTATTATAAAACACTCCCGATGATATTATAAAACACTCCTTATTAATGTATACTAGTTTCTCTTTCATTATAAAACACTCCTGACGTTATTATAAAACACTCCTGATGTTAACCTTCTGCCATGACTTGAATAATCGAAAAAGTGATAGAGATGGGTTATATGTTTGAAGAATCAAACAAGTTTTTGGGTATTGATCAACATATTTGATATGAATATCTTATGATTCTTATGAAAAATAATGAATAATTAGTTAATTTAGGATGATCAATCTTCATAAATATCTAGATGTTAGTTGCTAATTTAGTGGGTTTGTAATAAATAAAAAAATGGACAAAAAGTCTATAATGCCCTTCATCTAAAGATTTAATCAGATTTGATCTAATGGTTGAAAATACTTCCTACACTTCCTACACAAAACAATTTTCCTACCGGATCCTCTACCTATATATATATACACACACACACACACACACACATTGCAAGGCTCAACTAAAGAACCAAATTTAAAATAAAAAAAAAACAATTCTAAATCCATACAATATGAAGCTCGTCTTTAATTTAGGCCGCCATCATTAGTCTCGCTAGCTATAACGCCACACACGTGAATTTCGCTCAATGGTGTCACCGATTAAGGAGAAATTACATACAAAATTAGGGGAAACTAATGGCATCATAGAGATAATCCAGGTTGGTTAACGACTATTCTCTATGCTTTCTCTACATATTGTGATTTACTCGATCATTGTTTGCCCTAATTCCCTAACTGATGCTTTGAATCTTTGAATTTTGATGTACTTTTTGTGATTAAGATTGTGCTTGTGAATTTGCAATTAAGACTTGAAGGCAAAAGCCGTACCTATTGTTTTTCTTATACCAAGTCAAAAGGGCCTTCACTTTTTGGTTTGATTAGGGCCTCCAATAACTTGGCCAGGTCTGTGTAGGTTAAAAGTGGTGGTCAATTATCACCATACTTTATCAACATATATAACTCAATCACTGTCAACCACAGTGGCGAAGCTTGGACATGAAGGGCCTTAACAATGGGTAATAGAGGGGGTATTATGCTAGAGAGAACCCAAAACTCCAACAAAACACACGCACAGAAATAGCAAACCTCCAACCCAAACCCCGTTCACTCAAACACCCTTCAAGGCTAAATCAAGATCTTTTGGGACTGTAAATTGCTGCATGTGGGTTGATTTAGACCATCTAAAGCATAGTAAGTCATAAGGTAACCTTCAATTTCGGTTTTGGTTGGGTTTGATGACCTTATGAGTTAGATGAGAAAGTGAGTTTCATGTTTATTGTTGAAATTGGTAACTATTGATGGTTCTATAGCAATGTAGGGCCAGAATCTTGCTAGGAACACCTTGTTTGGGTGATAATTATAATATGAGTTTGACTTAGTGAATTTGGGAAAATTGGGGTTTTATGTATTTAAGTAAAACTCAACAATTAACGGCTGAGATGAAACCTTTATGTTTGACAATAATCTGTGTTAGAAGTGAAATTGTGATGTAATTGATAATGCTACATTATGATGTGAAATTGGATTAGAGATGCAAACTATAGAACCTTGAAATCATGTGTTGATAGATGATGCACACTAGATGTTTGATAAAATGTCTAGGTGAAACTAGTATTGTAGAAAAGCGTAGTTTTATATGTTTTGTTAAATGGGAATTTGGAATTTTGTGTGTTCATGAGGATATGCAAATAGGAAAAGTATATACGATCTAACGAATGTTAATCCGTTAGGCAAAGAAGGCGCTTCGTCAAGTGACCAATGAGCTAAGAAAGGGCGAGGTTGGTTGGAATAAAATAGCATCTAGTGTCGATTGAATAAAATTGATAATGCGGATGTCTTGTATGGTTGATTGCAAAGTCTAGGAACTTTCATGAGAACCTTAAAGCCGAAAATGCAGAAATTAAATGGTTTCACATGAAGGGATGATGCTCATGGGAATACCCAAAAGCCGAATGTCGAATGTGTGGCAACGTTGAGTTGAAAACTCTCGCACGTCACTTAAAGTTGGAATTATGTTCGTTAAGTAGATGGTTAGAACAATGTGCATATTAGTTGTGTTTGTTATCAATAGTTGGATTGGGTAAAACGCTCCACATTGTAGATTAGGATCATGTGTTAGATGATTGTTGATGGTTATGTTAGAATAAGCATTTCATGTCATTTGACACGTGTTTAAATAGCCCGACACGTGTTTAAATAGCCCCAAATGTTGCTCGGATTATGATTCATTCATAACATCTTGATTTGTAGCTCATAGGGGGTAAAGGGTTGGTTAAAGCTGAAGGCCGTAAGCTACAAACTACAATGAATAAATGACCAGAGCGTTTCAGCCGTAAGCTACGGCTTGCAAGCCGTAGCTTATGGCGAGGGTATTTTTTTAAAAAAAAAATAGTGGTCGTAGCCCGTAGGCTACGGCTGATAAGCCATAGCTTACGGCGGGCCTTCAAGCCAAAATATTTGCCTCCTTTTCTATTATTTAATCGATCATACGAGTCTAGTAGTTGAATTGTCGCTGAATAGGAACCATGTATATCTAACTTTTGAGGTGTTTTCCTTTGGTTAACCCTTTAGGTGTGGATTGATGCTTGGGATGAAGGAACGAGCTCCCATGGAACCCGAACACTTGGTCTTTGGATGCTTCCGCTTATTATGAAATAGAGATTGTTATATAATATGATCATTATGATGTTAATAACTTAATTTTGGTTTGGTTGTTTGAATTAGTTGTTCTATGTTTTTACAAACATGTGTATCTTGTTAAACTTAAACTTAGCAATTAAACGGTTTTTTTAAATTCGGATTTTTGTATGAAGGTTTAAACCCATATTTTGGTTAAAATAGTGTTAATTATCATATATATGAATATGGGTCTTACACATAAACCGTAAACCAAATTGTTCGCTATGGTTTGAAAATATGTAAATTGACGGACCGAAAGCCAAGAAAAGTACCGATCGTGAAATCAACCAATAACCAGTTTGCACAGTTCATTGATTCGAAACTAGACCATAAACACCCTACATAGAATACCAACTCCACCACGGAGACATTCCACTACCTTAAGGGTGGATGGGGTGGTCATCACACTATCACACCCAATCACATTGTGCCACCTCATTCCATCAAACTTCATCACAATTCAGCACTAAACTCATCGGGTGGAATGATATCCATCGCTAAACTTTTTTTTAAATAAAATAAAAATATTACATTAAATAAAATAAAAAAAACTTACATTAAATAAAATTACAAACTTACATTGAATAAAACAAAAAAAAATACATTAAATAAAATAAAAAATTACATTAAATAAAAAAATTACTGAATATTAAATAAAAACTCTACTAGAAAATACAACTTAAAATAAAAATGAAATAATAAAATTAAGTGAGTGGTGGGTGCGGCTCCTCAAACACGATATCTAAACTACCAACGTGTTCCATTAGATCATATCGAAATTGAAAGTGTGTTTGTTCATTCCTCAACTCCAAAAGAATATCATCGTTAACGTTTGCTAGTGTCGGAAGATCCATAACGAAATCCAAAGATATTGTGCGCCCCTCTTCCTTTATGATTATATTGTGCAATATGATACACGCGTACACAAAACTCCTTTTTTCGCTTGATCAACCAAACGTATCAGAGGATCTATCATGTGCCATTTACTTTTCAATACATAAAATGCTCGTTAAACGTCTTTTCTCGCCGATTCTTATAGCTTCTTAAATAATATTTCTTTGTCGATTGTCGGAAACGAATAAGCTTTCACAAAAACTGACCACGCTGGGTAGATGCCATCAACAAGATAAAACCCACGTCTATATTTTCTCCCGTTCACCGTAAACGGACACATAGGGGCAATTCCTTGTCTCTCTGTATTGAATAGCGTTGACTGATGTAGAACGTTAACGTTGTTGTTTGAGCCGGGGACCAAAGTACACATGCCAAATCCATAAATCGTTCGACGCAACGACTTCGAGCATGATCGTCGATTTTTTGTGGTGACCTCTCATAAACTTGCCTTGCAAATACGTCAGACAACTTCTCCATTCGATGTGGGTACATTCGATGCTACCGACCATCCCGGGAAAATGCCATATAGCTTTATGTGCGGCGTACAAATGTGTTATGTCGTGTCTAGTCGGTCTTTGTAGATACTATTTACCATATAAGTTAATAATAGCATTGAAAAAATAGTGAAAAGACTCGCTTGAAATTCTACTTGAGATATTTAAATATTCATCAAATTCATCAGTAATGTTACCAGTAGCAAGTTGACGAATCGCGGACGTGCATTTTTGTATCGCAGTAAAACTCATTTTTCCTCTAGCCTCGTACCCTTCTTGAAACCATTCGAACTTAGCTTTGATGTCTCCGACAATCTTTAAAAATAATTCCCTTGATAAACGGAATCGAGTTTTAAACATCGCGTCATTGTACATCGGGTTTTCTACGAAGTAATCCTTCTTCAAAACTTCACTTGCCCCCCCCCCACCCCCACCGATCACGTTGCACCATTTTTTTTCTTTGAGCGTCTCGTATCTTGAAGGTGCGCGCCGCGGCTTTGCAAACCTTTGCAAACAATTCCATTGTAGAACCCGACGAGTTGGAAGAATTAGATGAGTCGAGTGGACACGAAGGGCCTTCCATTTGATATTTTTTTGGTTGTTTGATTGTTGGAAGCATTGTTTGATTGTAGGTGGTATTGATTTTGGTTCATTATATATATATGTTTCTTTTAGAAAAAAAAAACTTTTTTAAGGCCAAACGTCAAATGACCGTTGGCTAATGTTTAAAAACCATCGTGATGGCTGTCACAATTTCCTTTCGTCACGGGCGTAATACAAAAAGTGGGGCGGTCGTCGTGATGGTTACGGTCATTACGGACCACCCCAACCACCTTTAGTTAATAGTTGATTCTAACTTCTATTCTAATCTAAGATGTGTTTTGACTTGTTTAGGGCTATTTGGTAAGGTTCATGGGGTAAAGCATACAATCTTAAAACTTCAAGGGCCAATTTGGTTCTTTTCTAATTAAGTTGCCTTGCTCCCAAAGTCGAGAGATCCCCATTATTAACAACACCTCTGCATACTTTCGTCTCCGATCAAACCTAAACTTTCTAATCAGAAAACAAAACCCTAAAAATCACCAACAAACAATCTAATGGCTCGATACGACAGAGCTATCACAGTCTTCTCTCCAGACGGTCACCTCTTCCAAGTCGAATACGCATTGGAAGCTGTACGCAAAGGTAACGCCGCCGTCGGTGTCCGTGGTACCGACACCATCGTCCTTGGTGTCGAGAAGAAGTCCACTGTTAAACTTCAGGACTCCAGGTCAGAAATAAAATATCCTTATTGTTATTTTTTAATTTTTTACAGTTATTGTGGATTCACTTTTGTTTTGTTTGTGATTTTATCTTTTGGTTAGGTTTATTTTTTGTTTGTTGATGTAGATGTGTTTGTGTAATTGAAACCCTAATTGTCATTGATCTTTCACTTTTAGTGAAACTTGTTATGCATATATGAATTGATATGCGTGCCATTAAGATTTTAATTTAGCTGTGAGATTTGATCTGAAGTTTATGTCTTGGGGAGAGTTGAATTAAAAGAAGTTGGCTTGGCTTTACGTATCATAGGCGCAAAGTGATTATATAGTTTTTTTTATAAATCCCATAGGTTTTTACTTTTTAGCTTCCATCATCGAAAGCATAGCTATAGATAAGGTTTTTATATTATTTTACCTACATGCGCAAGCCAAAAAACCCAGGGTGCAACATTTTTCTGCATAAAATATAAACATCTTAAGTACATGAGGCGCGCGCCTAAGGCCATAAAGCCCCCAAAAAACCCTAAAATGTGTGCCTTCTGTATTTACTCTAGGCGCTAAGCGAGAAGGCCCCAACACCTGCGCCTTGGTGTTGGTGCTGAGGTACGGTTTTTTAAACCATGTCACCGCCGGATGTATGTATTTGCCAGCGTAATAGTTGTTACGAAAGTATGCATGAAAGGTTATATCTTCAAGATTCAGTGTAACATGTAGATTACTTTACTGAGTGCATATATTATCAACATTTATCTGTTCATGTTTACTGTATACGAAGCACTTATAGAACAACCTAAAATACTAGTATATCAGATGATATATATTTAGTTGTGTGAAAGTTCTGATTGCCTGATCAAGGTTGTAATCTATTTCATGGTACTAGTTTTTAGCATGTTGGGAAGCAGTATTGTGTTTGCAGGTTTTTTTTTTTTTTTTTTTTTTTTTTTATGTTGGTAATATCCTTCTGATTGTTTATCAATCATTTTTTTGGGTTGTGTATGCAGATCAGTTAGGAAAATTGTAAGTTTGGATGATCACATTGCATTAGCTTGTGCTGGACTTAAAGCTGATGCACGTGTTCTTATTAACCGGGCACGAATTGAGTGCCAGAGCCATAGGCTTACTGTTGAGGATCCAGTAACTGTAGAGTATATCACGCGTTACATTGCAGGTCTTCAACAGAAATACACACAAAGTGGTGGTGTCAGGCCATTTGGGCTTTCAACTCTGATCGTAGGATTTGATCCTTATACTGGTGTTCCATCATTATATCAGACAGATCCTTCTGGAACATTTTCTGCTTGGAAAGCTAATGCTACTGGTAGGAACTCTAATTCCATGAGGGAATTTCTGGAAAAGAATTACAAAGAGACTTCTGGTCAAGAAACTATAAAACTTGCCATCCGTGCTCTGCTTGAAGTACGTGTTTTTTAGCTGCCTTGCATTTTATTTCACATGTTAACTGGGAATTTTTGCATTCTTTTTGGTGGCACATGTAACATGTTACAGACTACAAGGACTACAATGTATAGTCCAGATTAGTCTGTTCATCCACCAGTAATTTCTTTTTCGGGTTATTATCGGATGGGACCATTTTTACTGCATTACATATGTCCAAACAAAGGGTCAGTTCACCTATGAGATTTGTGACTTGATTACTATAGAGTCTTCAGATTTGTTCCTTTTTTAAATATGTTATATGTATTTGGTGGGATATAAGTATCTTTTTGAGTGATCAAATAATCATTCATGTTATTAATATCATTATGAGCGTGCCTTACAAACTGTGAGCTGTTCATTCATAAGCAACATGATCGCTTGCAGATTTATAGCATCGCATGATGCTTATATATATGGTAGTTGTGAGTCTTCTTGTGGGTCCCTAGCAGTGAACTACTAGTAATTGCTAACTATAGTTTCAGTTGATCTGGGTTTGTCAATACACACACACACATGTAAAGTTGTTTTCTTTCAAAATATTACTTGCAGATAATAATTTATGTTTTAATTAAAACATAGGTTGTTGAGAGTGGAGGGAAGAACATAGAAGTTGCTGTGATGACAAAAGAGGGACTGAGGCAACTTGATGAAGCTGAAATCGATGCCATCGTTGCAGAGATTGAAGCAGAGAAAGCAGCTGCCGAGGCTGCAAAGAAGGCTCCTGCAACTAAGGAAACATAATATGTCAAAGATTTACCCCTTTTCTCGCCTGGTATTATTGTTGTTTTCTTCAGTTTGACCTTTGCAATACATGTATGTCTATTGTCTTGTTCTTTTACCAGTCAGTATGGTAGTTTTATGGACTCGTTGAAGTAATTTATGCTTTTGATCGAATTTATCACCCTTTTAGACTGTTCTTGTTTGTGCATTAGATGATGCTTGATGAAACTTGTGTAGTGAAGACCAGCAAGACATTTTCGATGGTTACTCCTGCGATTCAAAATTTTTATTGCTTTTTATTTTGTTGTATGAAATTAAGGCTTGCTCAAGGTTCAACCATTTACTTGGATTCGACAGACTTGATTCTTGTGTTTGTGGAATTGCATAGGCTTGTAACTAGGTTGGAAAGACCTTCGTGTTAGTGGTAGTTGGTTCACCGGTTAAAGCCTATGGTGGGGGTCTAGTCTTATAGGTGTTTGTAGGGGTGAGCATTTCGTGGTTCGGACCCACAGAAACCTTGGACCCGACCCACGAGAACCTTGGACCCGAACCTTTTTAAATATATGGGTCGGTTTCCGGTTCTAGATTTATATGAATTATCGGTTCCGGGTCGGGTCGGTTCCAAACCCACGGTTCTAACATAAGAACCACAAGAACCATTTGTATTTATATTAAAAAATAAAAAATAATCTTTTTTAGTCTTTTCTATTCGTTTTTACGTGTTATTGTAATCGATTTCATGTAATGTTAATACAATATTAAAAATATTATTTACAAGAATAACAATGTAATTTTTTGAAATATTTTTCGGCTTGACGTATATACATAGATGTGATATATTATATAATATATATTCTATCCAAATTTGAAGTAAATATTTATGTATGCCGCTCTAATGTGTGTGTGTGTATTTATGATGTATACATAACAGATTTATATAATGCTTCGAGTGATGAGAATGACAAAACTGTTACGAAAACATAAGTCGATAAACGAAAAGTGATTTAAAAGGTTCTAGTGGGTCAGACCCTTTACCCGACCCATGAGAACCTTTAGGACCCGGAACCACATAGCCTTTAAAGGTTCGGTTCGTGGTTCCTAATTTCCACAATAAAAGGGTATGCGGTTCTGGTGGGTCCGGGTCGGTTCCGGACCCTTTGCACAGCCCTAGGTGTTTGGGCCCTAACTAGTTTCACAACCAATTTAAAAAATGCCTCCATATGTGTTGGTACCGATTACTTATCTTATATAATTGGGGTTGAGATCAAATGCATAATAAAAGAAAAATAGGAATTCGTAGGAAGGGTATCAAATGAACTCTGGTTGAACTCATTCAAGCGGTATTGGAACCGTTTCATCGAACCCTATGATTTTAGTGTCTAGGTTTTTGGATTTTTAGCTTGTAGTTTTTAGAATTTACGTTATATCATTGTGTCTTTTACGTAACATCATGTCTTTTTTCCCCATCATTGTGTCATTTTTATGATTTATTGTGTCTTTTTTCTTTAGTATTGTGTTATAATTTTCGGCATTGTGTTATATTTTGTGGCTCATTGTGTCATATTTCGTGATCTGTTATGTTTTTTGTATCATTCTCACCCTTCTCATTTTTGTTACATTGTGTGTAGGATAACTTAACCCTAAATAATTGTATGGGTTTTTTTTTGTTAACTGACTTTGTATAGGAAAAGTTAGCGGTTGGTTTAGATATTATGAAAAATGGTTCTTGGTACCACAGTTGTGTTCTAGATATAAAAAATGATCTTATATTTTTTTTACCAACCAACGTAATTTTTTATAAACAGTCGCAAATTAATATTGTACCGGTTGGAATTATCACAAATTTCTCTTGTTTTGCGCCCTCACTATGCTAATATATTGCAAGTAGAATAAAAGGAAACACTGTTTATTTAGACAAAAGAAATGGAGGCAAACAATATATTACTCAAAATTTTTTGACATGTCGTATATTATTTTATAAATAAATTCTTAATAAAACATAGTTATTTATAATATCTGAAATAATTATAGAACTTAGTTAAATTAACATAAAGAACCATAACAATATAACAAGTTTTGTATTTTGTTTGATTATTTGAGTTATTTGTATTTTGTTTGATTATTTGAGTTATTTTTACCATTTCAGTTATGGTTTATTCATATGATTTTTCTGTTCACCTCCTTAGAATAAAAAAACCACGTTTATTTAATAATTGAAAATGTAATTGTATTTTCTTTTTGGCCTTCACGGCTTCATGACAAATTGACAACCCACTTATTTGATGTTTTGAGTAATCCATATCCATTAATCAAATAATTACTAAAATAACTTTAAGGAAAAAATTGTTTTTAAATTGTTAAATAAAATTTGAAGTAGATCAAGAAGTGTTTTAACTTTAAAAAGGAGTACATGGAGTGATTTTTAAATCTATATGAGGCTTTTGTTGTCCAATAAAGTGCTGTAGTAGAAAAACCAAAAACCTGGCCGATGCAGGTATCGAACCTGCGACCTTCGCGTTATTAGCATGACGCTCTAACCAACTGAGCTAATAGGCCTCGCTTCTGTTTTATTCTGATGAGCTAATTATAAGAACAAATGAATCTTCACTCAAATAATCAACTGGTTTATGTTTCACTGTAGTTTAAGAGAAACAAGTGGTACGTGTAAGATCAATTTCGAACGTGTTAAGGACTTAAGAGCGTGCATTCAATTCCATTGGTTTTAGTTTAATTTTTATGTGGTTTGTGTTTGAAGGATTGTGTTTGGTGCCACTTTTATGGTGGAGGTGGTACGTGTAAGAGGGTGTTTGGGATTGAGTTTGGAAATGCAAAAGTGCTTTTGGTCAAAAGTGCTTATTGGCTTATGACTTTTTGAAAAGGAGTTTTAAAAAAAGTGTTTGGATTAGCTTTTGGGATGGGAAACGTCAAAAAGTCAATAGATTGTTATTTTTATAAGTGTTTCGCTTAACTTATTGTGAATATTGGTTGTATGGGTGATAAATTTGTAATTTTTTTCCAAAAGTCAAAAGCCAAAAGCTAGAATTTCTAACTTTTCAAAACAGTTTTTCCACCCTTAAAAAACTAAAAGCCAAAAGTCAAAACAGAAAGTGCTTTTGGGTTACACAAACAGCTTATTGACTTATTAGCTTTTTCAAAAAGCTAATAAGTCAATAAGTTGGTATGAAACTCAATCCCAAACACCCTCTGACTTATTAGCTTTTTCAAAAAGCTAATAAGTCAATAAGTTGGTATGAAACTCAATCCCAAACACCCTCTAAGATCAATTGGTACTTTTTATTTTAATTTCAATACAAATGTAACTACTTAATTGATCAAATTTATGTTTGAGATAGCCTAGCACAAAAACATTTGGCACGAACATTAAAATATAAAATAAAAGCACTTTATGGATTTTATATGTGAATCCCAATATGACAAAGCCAATGTAAGATGAGAAAACTTTAATTTCGGTTACTTTCACTCAAAATCGAAATCACTTGATCATCATTTGATAGGGTAATGGGCAGGGGCGGACCTAGTGTATAACTAGGTGTTGCGTTCGTTGATGCTCAACTTCGCGCGCATAGTGGAAAATTTGGTTTTTTTTTACGAAATTTGGAAAACGTTGCTACTAAAATGAAAAACGTTACTACTGAAATTCATTTCTAGATCCGCTACTGGTAATGGGTTAATCAAATTTGACAGCATATGCAATCTACAAGTTTTAAAAACTAGTGGGGTAACCCCTGTCAGCCCTTAGTGCGTCCACCCTTGAGAATGTTAACGAGACATCCAGTAAGACTGGCCGAACACCTAAATGATAGGCGCAAATAACCGTATGAATGTTGTTAAAATGAGTGTAAAATAGAAGTAATCCATGGCCTCACCCCGGAAACAAAAAAGAAATAACCACAAAATATCTTCATAGCTTTCAATCAATGCAAAAGACATGCCAATATATCCTAGTCGGCGTATCTCTTCATGTTTCTATTCCATGCATGGGTAGTAATCGAACTAAACCGATACGGTTCGAAAGCCCAAGACTAAATAATAAGAATTGTGATAAATACTAAAAAAGAAAGGGGTATTGAATTTAAATAATCTAAAGTTTGGGTCATTGGCCAATAATAATCCGAACTTTAACGTTGGACATGTGGGTGTCAAAAATGAACCTTCGTTAGTGTAAAATAGAAGTAATCCATGTCAGCATGCCAAGTCAGAAGCCACGTCATCTTTCACTAACCCAGTAGTTCAGAGTTAACGGGGGTTCATTTTTTCACCCAAATGTCCACTTGGGATTATCCTAATCCAACGTTAAATTATTAATGGCAAATGACTCACACTTTGCATTATTTAAATCCAGTAAAAAAAAGAAATTACATATTCAGAAAGGCACTTCTCCAAATCATTTGATAAGACGGAGTTGATAGAAGAATCGATCATGAATGACGATTACGAGGTATCAACAAACCCTAGCTTTTGTATCCTTCTCCGTAATTCATCTCTCTACTTTTGGTAAAACCCTAATGATTTTGTAGGTCTGTATGTATCTGTTTCCTTCGTATGGCTTGTTAGGGTTCTTTTTCCCTTGTTTATCTTTATATGGATGGGTTATCCACTACAATTTATAATATTTTAATGGAATCATGATTGATTATACGCTTATACCTCTGACTCTCATGATTGTTTTAAATGAAGATAAATATATTATATAAACATGAATTAGTTGTTGCAAGTTAAATTAAAATATTAGTTAGAATTATAATACAGAGTTACTTACATTAGTTAGTGTAAGTTAGTCAGGCGGTTCACCATAGTGTTTAGCTACTATTAATAAGTGACTTTTGTATAGATTACATTTCTCTCTCTAGATAAGGTTAGTTAGGAATGGATTAGCTTAGCTTAGCTTAGCTTAGCGTAGATTGCGTTTATGGTATCGGAGCCATGTAGGGCAGTGGCCGGACTCAATTCATATAAAAATTACCTATGAAAATCGCAAATCCCATCGCTGAGCCAAAAAACATAAGGGAGGACCCCCTTGGCCCCCATTATGCTTTGCCAATGACGCAGGGTGGAAGAACCTGCAGCTTAAAGTACAGATATGATCTGCATAAAAAATGCAGCATAAATATGTAAAAATAATGAAACAACAACATCAAAGGTCTGGAAATACAAGTTGCAATTACCGACCTCGAATCGATTTCTCAGATTGCTGCCCACACTCAAATCGTCGTTCCTTTTTTTCTTCTGTGTTTCCTTTGAGGATGCTCTACTGATTCGTTTGCTAGGGCTTTTGGAAAATATATTCACCTGAGATTTATTTCTCTTTAGTGTTAAAAACAAATTAAGAGTTAAGACACATAGGAAAAAGAAAAGACAAGCATGCAAAATAACTGGCTACGCAGGTTCCAGGTTTCTTTTTCACAAAAAAAACTTATAAGTTTGTTAAGTTTTATCGGGGTACTGGGACTTTAATATGTGAAAATTGGATTAAGGCACTTTTGTTGAAAAAAATTAGGTTGTATGGTATCTGACTGTATATGGAAACTACACTTGATCTGGCAATTGGAAGCTTAAGAGTATTTGAACTTTTAATATACTTGATGAGTTATTTTGCATTTGGAAAGTACACTTGATTTGTTATTTGACAAAGGAAAAGTAGCACTATCCTTAATCCTCTTTGCCATCAATATACTTTTCTCCTTTAACATTCCAACTTTAATCCGGTGAATAAAGTTTGTCATGCTGGTGTTCAGTCTCTACATTACTTTAGATGGCAGCTGTGTTCTAAAAAGTGTGACGGGCAGCTAGGCGACCACCAGGTCACAGCATGTCATACACACATACACTATATATGGGTCATGGTTTTTATGGTAGTAGATATAGATCATATTGTTGTTCATGAGATAAGAAGTATTGGGTATGCTCTTTATGGTTGTACTTAGAGATAGACAAAGTATGTCATGTCTTCACTAAATTAAAGTGTGTATTTGTGTTGTTATCGTTGTTCGTTCTGGTGTATACGAAGGCTAAGATATTAAATTATAAATATGCGTGCCTTGCTGCACCTCTAGGGAACACATTGCCTCAGAGCGCCAATGTTTTTGAAACATAGGATAATCGTTTATGTTTTAAGATATCATGGACGCTTATGAACATAATGTGAACAGAACAGTTAGTTTTTCCTGTATGCTACAAATTTTTAGCGTTGTTAACGGACACCTCTTTATCTGTATTTTTGTATTCCTCTGATGCTTGTTAAGAATTTGTTCCCCTTGATGGTAATTGTGTTAATTTCACTTTAGTTATTTCCTTTTCCTTTCTGTATTTATGAACATAAACATTGACTGCAGGCTGAGCAGAAGAAGCAAAGTGCCGCAGATGCTATGTTTCAATATTCGAATTTTGTAATGGCATGTGTTGGATATCAAGCTCGGCCTTGTGACATGAGATTGCATTTAATGAAGGTACTTTAGAAATCACCCAACGTGCTTGTTTTCGAGGAAAATTATGTTTCTTTAGTGCAAATGTTGATTGGTTCTTTGGGTAATTTGAAATATTGTACAGGAGATTTCGGGGATGCCATCTTCATTGAAGAGGGAGACATCGCAAGTGGCTGCATCTCCAGATGCAATGGGGGAGACATCAAGCTCTGGTACTGCAAGACTTGACAAAGCTGATAGTTTTCGTGCGTTGTAACTTTCTATCGGCGGCTGGGTTTTAATCAAGACTGTTTTTTAGAGATTATGTATATGATTGTTGGTTTTCTAAACTGGGAGTTTGTTGATGGATAAAATGTTTTATATCATTTTATAATAGATTTTATGTTAATACTGTAATAACGCTTTTTTTTTTTTTTTTTTTTGAGAATATACTTTACATGTTAGTTTGAAATAGTTGAAAATGGACAATTTATTTGTGGTACAATCTGACCCAGCCCATTTCAACAAGAACTAAAGAATGAGCCCTCGGCCCTCTGTAGTCAAAGGCGCCAAAGGTGCTCGGCTCAACCCACCTCAGCCAAACTGCCTTAAGTGCTCAGAGCCGCACAGGCGTGGTGAATCTGTGTGAAAACCTGAGCAGGAAAACACCGCTCTAAACCTGACCAGTCGGCACCTAAAAATGGGCTAGAGTACATGAGCGCCTTGCTTGCCACGGGTCTCTCTTTTTAAACACGGCGTCTAAGGGACAGGCTCACTCTATAGGACTCAAGTCTTTTGACTACCTTTTGTCTTGGATGCATTCTGACTTATTCTATCAAACTTGCATTTCCATAAACGAATCCGTTTATCCTCGTATGATCAATGAATGCACATTTGATCCACAAAGCAATCGAATTTAACCAAATTTAAAACCCTAACAGGCATTATATATAGATACAATTGGTAAAATTTCATGTGAGAGGCGTTTACTGTAGCTAAACGTCGCTTTCACGCTTTCCGTTTTTTCTAGGCGGTTTTCTTTTTGCTTTTGGGTGTTTTTTTGGGCGTTTTCGGTTTTTTCTGGGCGGTGTGAACTTTTTTGAGCGGCTTTGTATGCATACAATTAGCTTCCGGGCGCTTTTCAGCTTCTTTTTGTTTTTACCGTCCACTTTCTGTTTTTTGAGCGGTTTCTTTGTTTTTGGGCTTTTTCCCCTTTTCTGGGTTGTTTACTTTTGTTGGCCCGTTTGCTTCTTTCTGCCACAGTCTAAAAGAATCTACTACTCCGTAATAAACATCAGGCTTCTTCCTTGCTTAACATGTTTCTTCCTAGGTAATTGGTATGGTATGATTTCTGTGATTACGGACATTTATGATGCATTGTAATGTGCTTTGGGTATGTTACAATTTCGTTTGTTTTAGTGTTATTCTTTGTATAATGATGGTATGTTCGTATGTCACGCATATAACAAAGTCTTGCAACCACTAGGTTGGCGCCGCAACGCGCGACCGCGTAAAATACTAGTTCACTAACAAAATAGAAGAATGCAAGTTCCAAATCAACCCCAAATAACTTAATGAGTATAGTTGCCTAGCATGAGTCACATAAAATGTAAATGCAAACCAAGTGAAAACAGTGCTAACAGCAGGAATAGTCTCAATTCCTTTATCAATGATCAAATCTCTTACTGCAGCTACATCTTCCCACCTTCCAGCAAAAGCACACATATTAGACAAAGCAACATAATCTTCACTTCTATCACATGCTTCAAGATCAAACTCCGGTTTCATCGAAATAAGAATCTTTGCCACTCTCTCACCCATCACAACATCATTATGCAATCTACAAGCATGTAACAAACTCCTCCATAAAACCTCATCACTTTCAACCTTTTCACTAACAATGAACTTAAACGCATCCTCTAAGCGCCCAGCGCGTGCAAGAAGGTCAACGACACAACCATAATGATGTGGAAGTGGTACAATACAAAACTTGTTTTTCATATGGTGAAACAAAGAAAGCCCTTCTTCAACAAGCCCTGTTTGCGAACAAGCCAACAACAAGCTAGTAAACGTCACTGAATTAGGCGAAATATCTGAATCTATCATGTCATTAAACATCTTTAAAGCTTGTTTTCCTCTCCCATGAACAGCCAACCCTGAAACCATGGCAGTCCATGTATGTACATTCTTGTACCCCATTCTCATAAACAGCTTCAACGCCGAATCCAAACATCCACATTTCGCGTACATGTCAACAAGTCCCGTGCCTATATAAACATCATTCTCAACGTCACACATCGTCTTCTCAACATACCCATGGATACCAACACCCGTTTCAAGATAACCAAGTCGCGAAACAGCCGACAAAACACAAACTACAGTGGTATCATTAACCTTCACTCCATATTTACCATTCACCATATCCAAAAATAACATCAACCCATCTCTCGCATACTCTTTCCGCGAACAATACCCCGCGATCAATGAATTCCATGTCACTACATTTCTCACAGGAATTTCATCAAACGCCTTAAGCGCAAACGCAAACTTATTACTATTAACATAAAAATGAACCAAAGTAGTCTCCAACATAACATTCGACACAAACCCATCTTTAATCTGATAGGATAAAAGTCGGTTATAAGTGTTAGTTAGAAGTAATAGTCCTTAAATGTAATAAGTAAGAAGTAGAGGGACTAATGTTGTCATATTGTAATTCCTGTAACAGACTTAACTGTCATCAGCTACGTCTATAAGTTTGAATAATAATAAGGCGGGAAGTACGTTTGAGCTGATAATATCCCTTCTCTCTGTTTTCTCTTATCAATTGGTATCAGAGCAGTCGTTCCTCGGCTACTCCGACCATTCTCAACCGTCACCGGAGTTGTAACTAACTCCAACCACCATAAACCACCATTAACCACCATCGTCTCCGACGAGTTTCAGCACCACATTTCATTACTCTGTTTCGTTTCTTTTATTCTTTTCATCCATTCGTTTCATTTCTAGCCGGATTGATCAATCGATTGATCAATTCATCCTCTGGATCGATCAATTTGTGATTTGTCCGGTCTTTTGATTCAATTTTCGTTTCTCTTTCATTTCTTTCGATTACAATGACTACTCGTAACCTTGCTGAAGCTGATAATGAAAATACAATCAAGAAAACTCTTGATGAACATGCAGTGACACTTTTGAGGGTTGATGCCCAATTACAAAAGAATGATACCAATTTTGCTAATATTGATCTTAATTTTGCCAACATTAACACAATGTTAACGAAATTAACTGAAGAAATTGCTAAGATCAATCATGGTGGTGCAATCAAGAGTATTGAACAAAGTTCTCCAGGACCAAGAACTGATCAGCAAAAGATTCACAGGATAGGGAAGATTGATTTCCCTAGATTTGATGGTGATAATGTAGATGATTGGCTCTATAAGTGTGATCATTTCTTTTCGATAGATGACACACCTGAGAACTGTAAAGTACGTTATGCAGCAATTCATATGGAAGGTAATGTTGTTAAGTGGCATCAAGGATTTATGAAGACTTAAGGAGTGCCAATTTCTGAGATTAGATGGAAAGATTATTCTGAGGCCATTGTAGCAAGATTCTCTGATGTGATGTTAGAAGATGCTACGGATGTATTAACATCACTTGTTCAAGAAGGTGAATTAGATGATTTTTGCACATTGTTTGATTCTTATCTTTTGAAGGATTCCATTCCTGAGATATATGCTGTTAGTATTTTTCTTAAAGCCCTCAAACCCGAAATTTGTGGGCATGTTAAGATATTCCAACCCACCACAATGAAACAAGCCTATCACCTAGCCAAGATTCAAAATGCAACCAACAAATCCCTCAGTTTGTACCAACCTAAACCTTCACCAAATACACTAATAATAATAATAATAATAATAATAATAATAATAATAATAATAATAATAATAATAATAATAATAATAATAATAATAAAACCTACACTTCAAACTACAAACCTCCTGTTAACACCTCTCATTTACCATTACTCCCAAGCCCACCACCTATCAAGAAACTGCCATTTCATAATAATAATAATAGTAGCACATACAAAACTCTAACCAGAAAAGAAATAGAAGAATAAAGCGCTAAGGGTGAATATTTTGGCTATGGGGAGAAATACACACCGACTCATAAGTGCAAGAACAAACAGCTGTTTGTTTTAGAGTTGGATGGTGAAGATGATGAGTTAGAATTCATGTGTGTTGAACTTGATAAAGAGGAGGAAATGATACAAAAATGGAATGAATCTGAACCACATATTTCAATCCATGCTATGACTGGTGTACCCTCCTTCACATTTTAATTGACTCAGGCTCCACACACAATTTTATTGATGAAAATCTGGCCAAGAAATTAAAATGTTTCAGAAAGAAAATAATGGAAATGAAAGTATCAGTGGCTAATGGTAAATCTTTGGACTGTGTTGATACGTGTCCTGATTTTGAATGGGCTATGCAAGGGTCATGGTACAAGACTGATGTATTGGTCTTACCATTGCAAAGTTATGATATGGTTCCTGGAATCCAATGGCTCATGACACTTGGTGATATTTTGTGGAATTTTAAAGATCTGTGCATGAAATATAAAGTGGGGGATTCTTGGCATGAATTGAAAGGGTATGCCAATAATGAAGTTACAATGTGTTCAACAGAAAAACTGTTTTCAATGATGGGTCATAAAGATACAATTGTACAGGCTCAGTTGTTGAGTTTACAAGTGCGAACTGAAGATGATCATTTCCATCATGCTGCAAAGGTGTTAGAAGCTGAAAAGAATGAGGCTATTGAAAATTCGTTGAACCAGTATGAAGAAGTCTTTCAAGAACCAGTTGGATTGCCACCTTCAAGAAGCTGTGATCACAAGATCCTTTTACAAAATGAAGGAACTGTGATTAATGAGAAACCCTACAGATATCAGGCACTACAAAAAGATGTCATTGAAAAAACTGTGCAAGAAATGCTCCAAACAGAAGTGATAAGGAACAGTTCCAGTCCCTTTGCCTCACCAGTTGTATTAGTCAAGAAGAAAGATGGAAGTTGGAGGCTTTGCATAGATTACAGGAAACTCAACAATGCCACAGTAAAAAACAGGTTCCCTATTCCTCTTGTTGATAAGTTGTTTGAAGAACTTCAAGGGGCTACCATATTTTCTAAATTGGATCTAAGATCAAGGTATCATCAGGTAAGAATGCATGCTGTTGATATACAAAAAACTGCTTTTAGGACTCATCAGGGTCTTTATGAATTTACTGTTATGCCCTTTGGCCTTACAAATGCACCAGCCACCTTTCAATCCCTAATGAATTCCATTTTCCAACCTTATTTGAGAAAATTTGTCCTAGTCTTCTTTGATGACATCCTCATTTACAGTAAAACCCATTTAGATCACCTATACCACCTAAAACTTACCCTAGACCTTTTCAAAACCCATAAACTCTTTGCCAAAAGGTCCAAATGCAGTTTTGGTGGTCATACTGTGGAATATTTGGGCCATCTTATCTCTGCACAGGGTGTGGCAACTGATCCAATGAAAGTGGCAGCTATTAAAGAATGGCCTATCCCCACTACAGTGAAACAGTTAAGAGGATTTCTTGGGCTAATAGGTTATTATAGAAGGTTCATTAAGTCTTATGGGCTACCAGCCAAGCCTTTGACTGACCTGCTTAGAAAAGATGCTTTTGTTTGGACTGCACAAGCCACTGCTGCATTTGAAAAGTTAAAAGAAGCTTTAAGTTCACCTCCTATCCTGGCATTGTCCAACTTTTCCCTTCCTTTTGTCCTTGAAACAGATGCTTCAGCTCTTGGAATAGGGGCTGTTCTTATGCAAAATGGTCACCCTATCTCTTATATAAGTAAAGCTCTTTCACCCAGGCAACAAACCTTATCAGTATATGAAAAAGAACTATTAGCAATCATGTTTGCAGTCCACCATTGGAGGCATTACTTGAGTAACAATAAGTTTTTGATGAAGACTGATCAGAAGAGCCTCAAATACTTGATTGATCAGAAGGTAAATACTCCTCTTCAACACATTTGGCTTTCTAAACTAATGGGATTGGATTATGATATTGTTTGTAAAGACAGATAACATTGCTGTTGATGCTTTTTCAAGAGTCCATGGCCCCACTTTATTACCAGTCACTCTCCATACCTTTGATCCCACATTATTAGAAGAAATCAAGTCAAGTAGGGAATCTGATGAAACAGTGAAAGAAAAGCTATTACTCTTGCAGGAGGGTAAATTGGTCAAAAAGTACCTGTGGGATGGTACTTTATTGACTAAGAAGAACAAGTTGGTAGTGGGCAAGGTGGAAGAAGTAAGGAAAAAGATTCTGAACCTATGTCATAACACTCCTACTGCAGGCCATTCAGGGGTTCATGTCACATTACAAAGAATGAAGGAGTTTTTTATTTGGAAGGGAATGTCTAAAGATGTCAGGCTAGTATATGAAGAATTGTGAAGTTTGTCAAAGAGGTAAACATGAAACTGTGGCTACACCAGGGCTGTTACAACCACTGCCAACCCCTCAACACATCTTTACTGATATTTCCATGGATTTTATTGGAGGCCTTCCAAAATCCAATGGTAAAGATACTATCTTGGTTGTTGCGGACAGATTGACCAAGTATAGTCATTTCATTGGCCTTACTCATCCCTTCATAGCAGCTACCATTGCCCAAGTCTTTTTAGATCAAGTGTTTAAGTACCATGGTTGGCCCAACACTATTGTCTCTGATCGAGATCCCATTTTTGTGAGCAATTTCTGGAAGGAGTTTACTAGATTACATGGTGTTTCACTGGCCATGTCCACAGCCTACCATCCTCAGTCAGATGGTCAGACTGAAGTGGTAAATCGCTATTTGGAAACTTATTTGAGGTGCATGACTATGCATAAACCAAAGGAATGGTTCAAGTGGCTTCCTTTGGCACAATGGTGGTACAACTGTTCTTATCATTCCTCAATCAAGATGTCTCCTTTTGAAGCTCTTTTTGGTTATCCTCCTCCTGTGTTTATCCCATACATCCCAAAAGATGCTAAAGTTGCTGCTGTAGACGACTTATGCAGAGACAGAGAAGAGATGATCCATTTGTTGAAACAAACACTGGACAGAGCTAAAAATAGAATGAAACAGTTAGTGGACAAGCATAGAACAGAAAGGAGCTTTGAAACAAGCACTTGGGTTTATTTGAAGCTTCACCCTTATACCCAAACTACCCTATGAACCACTAAACACTCCAAACTTTCACCAAAATATTATGGGCCCTTCCTCATTTTGGAAAAAAATGGAAGTGTTTCTTATAAGTTGGATCTTCCTAATGATGCAATGATCCACCATACCTTTCATGTTTCACTGTTGAAGAGAGCTAATGGACCCCCAACTCAGGTTATTCCCTTACCAAAAGAGCCTAGATTTCAGTTTGAGCCTGAGGTTATCTTGCAGAAAAGATGGGTGAAGAAAGGTTATAAAGGTGCTTATCAAGTGCTTTTTCAGTGGAAAGGACTAACTCTTGAGGAAGCAACCTGGGAAGATTTGCAGGATCTGCAGCTGAGGTTTCCTTTGTTCAAGTGGGATCTTGAGTCTTGAGGACAAGACTCTCATTGAGAGGAATGTATTGATAGGATAAAAGTCGGTTATAAGTGTTAGTTAGAAGTAATAGTCCTTAAATGTAATAAGTAAGAAGTAGGGGGACTAATGTTGTCATATTGTAATTCCTGTAACAGACTTGACCGTCATCAGCTACGTCTATAAGTTTGAATAATAATAATAAGGCGGGAAGTACGTTTGAGCTGATAATATCCCTTCTCTCTGTTTTCTCTTATCATAATCACTCGACAATGCACCTGCAGCCCTTCCCATAACGCTCTAACAACACGTTG
Source organism: Ambrosia artemisiifolia (assembly GCA_032199755.1). Taxonomy (NCBI): domain Eukaryota; kingdom Viridiplantae; phylum Streptophyta; class Magnoliopsida; order Asterales; family Asteraceae; genus Ambrosia; species Ambrosia artemisiifolia. Next base: position 42,545,911 of record CM063512.1, on the reverse strand, counting down.
AGCACACGCTCCAAGAACAAAAATGTAAGTAAAGTCATCAAATTTTATTATTCCTTTAGATACCCAACTGGCAAAAACATGAATGGAGTCAATAGGAGGGGCACATCTTATTAAAACGTTAAAGAGATATGGGTTGTTAATATTATTGTGAGGGTAATATTGGGTGATGATGAGGTGGGCGTAATTGGTGGTGTATGGCACAGTAATGTTGTATTAATTGGGATAGAATGGTGAGTGATTGGGTTAGATTGTTGGTGATGAGTTGAGAGTGGATTTGTGTGATATGGTTTGTGGGTAATGGTGTTTTGCTATGTTTTAGTAGGGAAAGGGTTCGTAGTCTTGGAAGGGTATGCATTAATGGCTGGCTATCTTATCTTTCTGATATGTCTTATGTGAGTTTGTTAGACTGATGGAATTATTATTTGAATTGGTTGATGTGTGCAGAAGTTAAGGTTGTGTGTAATTAATTAGTTATCGGGTTAAAATGAACAACTATTATAAAATTTGTTATAAAAAGGTTAAATGGGTTAGCTCTATCGAAGATTATTGTTTGTTTTCACCACGTTAACGCGTCGTTGACTGTAGCCACTCCTCCACCTCCACCACTACCTATACGCCCTCCACCACTGCCTCCACCACCCACGACCACCGTGACCAACACTGTCGCCTCTGTATTTGCCGCCAAAAACACCTTGTTGTCGTCTCCACCGCCGCTGCTGCAGTCGCCTCTACCATTGATACTTTTCACCTTAAAAAATAGTGGGCGAACCGATTTTGGTACCTTTTCCTAAAACGCCTCATTTAAATTCGACTCCATATTGGCTTGAACCCAATTGTTATTCAAGTTCAGGATTCTAACAAACGGTTTCTTGACTTTAGCTAGGTTTTGTATTTGTTTTTTGATTGTGAAAGTGATCAGTGCATTAATAGGTTTATATATTTGTACGAATTAGCTGGGAAACTTTGTCTTGAGAGAAGAAAGAGTTAGTTACCAAAACCGTCCCTGTGGTTTGAGCCAATATGTCAGTCCAACCCAAAACTTTAAAATTTGCTTGAACAGTCCTTGACTTTTGATGAAATAGGCCAAAATAGTCCATTTTCGTTAATGGGGTTAAGTCAATGGTATAATGGTCAACTCACCTATAAAATTGTCTTCTTCCCCAATTGTCTTCTTCCCCAGACCCATTTTAATCAGATACTAATGAAGGCACTAAAGAAGTATGCAGCCTGTTTGAAATCTGCGACTTGCTATGGGGTGTTCAGAAACGAATTTAGAAGTATGCGGCCTATTATTTATTGCATTAGTGCCCAATGAAGGCACTAAAGAATAGGCCATCTGTGCATAAATGGAACTTCTCCAATCCAAACATCACTTCAGAACCTTATTTTTGATCCATCCCTAGTTTGCCTTTGATAAAATAATTCATATACTTACCATTTGGCAAAACCGAATCACATTGCTTGACTATAGTCTTCAAACACCCCGAAATATATTGGTTATATGGCATCGAGGACCAACATCTTCTACTCGAATGACAACCGTCAATGACCCGCCTCTAGAGACTACCGTTTTCGTCCCGATACCGCCACGCCCACTTGAAAAGGAGCGTTATTAACATCCTCTAACTTATTAAGACCCAAGCCCCCTAACTTCTTGGGAAGAGTGACCTTATCCCATGACACCCAATGCATTTTATTGCCTTCATTAGTGCCCGTCCACAAGAAACGTCTAATGATCTTCTCAAGCTTCTCAATGACTACTTTAGGAAACACGAACATATGGTTTTGTTTTTTTCTCATCAACAATTGGAACTGGTTGTGTTCGTGTTTCTGAAACTGAAATGGTAGTTTACTGGATGAATCTTTTTATGTGACTTTATTCTTTTTAAGAACGTTAATCATCACATTCAAGCAATTTGTCCTTTGTTGTTTATCGAATCAAGTAGTTTAACAAAGTCACATCTGTGTGTTTTCCGATTAGTAAAGATGGTTATTCAATCCGCTTCACATAGCTAAAACCGAGTATGACCTTTTTTTTAGTTACTAAGTTTTCGTTATCATTATTGCAAACAATCAAACCAACCAATTATTTAAAATAAAGTTCACTTTTCATGTATAGATTAACCAATCATTTGAAGCTAAATACATCCATTAGTTCTATGTGGTTTGACAGTCTACTTCCGTTACTAGGAAACACATTTAAAGTCTTATTTATCAGCACTTCGACATGGATCAATAAGCATGTCATATTATAAAGTATGATAAGAAGTGTTCTTTTGACATGCTCAGCATGCCGCAATACAACAGCGTCTTCACCATACATCTGCGTAATTTCAGGTGAGAAGGGGTTTCACAAAGGGTTAAACTGGCCCTGGTGACCAGTGGTGAAGCTTGAACAATTTTTTTTAGGGGAAGTCCTGGGACCCTTAAATTAGGTGGGGGGGAATAAATTTACACTGCCGAGCAAAAAAACAGGGAACCGGGCCAACCCTGGCCTCATCAATCCTTCCCCATGCTGTTAGCTGACTCCGATGGAACCCAACCATCGTCATTGAATGGAAATCTTATCATGGTTTTCTTCAAGGTCATGTCATCATCTTCATACAAATTACATATTTGTTTTTGCAGTTGTGAAAGGATTAGGAGAATGCACGTTATTTTGGTGTGCAGCTGATCTGCAGAGGGCCTATTCTCATGGATGGGCCTTCTTTGTTAAAAGGGTTCACATTGATTGGGCCTTAAATTCATGGTGGGCTATTGGAGCAATTTTAACAACAAATTTTCTCGTTAACGTGGCCCATTATCATTTTTTTGTATTGTTTTACTTTTGTGTATATCCTTTTGCATTTCTTGCAGAACTTCTCCGTATGATAAGAGGTTGTCAATGAAGTTGATTAACTTTAGTTTGACCATCTTACGATAACTAAAAAAATTGATTGTAACTTTTGTTTTCGATAAATATACAACGATGTTGATATATACATATCTAGGTTGATATATAGATGTCTAATATACAGATTAATGTAGATGTCTAATTAAATAAATTGATTGTGTATTTTGGGGTTTGCCGTTAAAAACTGAACTTAATCTCTGTGTTGTCTTTAATGGTATGACCGAATTCCAAACAAAAAAACGAACGGAACAATCACGCAACGCGTGCTTAGGAAAACCACTAGCTACAAACACAGTTGTTAAAAGTCATCGCCTCTTGCGCCTAGGCCCATTTTTTAGGTGAGACGATGCATCTGCGCTTTGAGCGAAGGAAATTGCACTTTAATTCTTCGGGTGATGGTTTAGGCGCAAATTTCAACTAGATTACCAACTTCCGGAGAGTTTCCAGCTAAGTTCGTTAGATTATGGCTAAATTTCAGTCATATTTCTACTTTTATCTAAGGAAAACTATTTCTATACACTAATAGATCAATTTTTAAAAACTTTTGATACTAATTAGATGTACAATAGTATTATTTTAATATATTTTTACTTTATTTTCTTTTTCACTTTTTTTTATCTCAGATCCTCGCTTTTTTTTTGCGCCTCACGCCTACTATGTCAAAGTGCGCCTAACGCCTTTGATAACTATGGTTATAAATAATCTTTACTATATAATAAAAAAAATAGGGACAATAAAAATAATTATTATATCATTAACTTTTATTTTGAAATTTCATATATTTTAGTTAATATTTTTAGGTTTATCTTTATATCTATTTAGTATATAACATATAATTCTTGATCACTATCGTAATTTTCATGTTTCTCTCTCATATTAAATAATAATAATAATTTTTATTTCTCTCTCTTATTAAACGAAAATATAAAATCATAATTTTCCTTTTCTATATGATTTTTTTTTCTCAACTATATATTTGTTCTATTTTTTTTATTAGTAACAATTTAATTTTTATTTATTCTATGTTACCTTGTTTTTGTTAATGATAACTTTTTATGGCTATTTATATATTTTTGTTTGCTTTCCTTTTTTATGAGTCTAAGGTCTCTAGAATCAACCTCTTTATCTCTTAAGATATGGAATAGGCTTGCCTATATTCTAGTGAGATTTACTAGGTATGGTTGTTGTTGTAAGAAATAAAAAACAAAGTAAAGTGTTTTAATTAGTAAACAATACATCAAAGTTTATTTTAAAGAATTATGTTAATGACCATATGTGTTAACTGAGTACATTGCATTTACTCAACCCATGTAAACACAGGTTTATTCAGCCTATATAATGATAGCTTTTTAAATATAACTTATTTATTACGCAACATATAAAATTACATTTATTCACCCAGTGTAATACACGAGATTCTAACTAGTTATAATAATAAAACAAGAGTGTATGACTAAAAAGTTATGTTTAAAAAATTAGTGATTAGATTAAGAAAAGGTAAATAACCAAAGGCTAAAAAAATAATGTTGATTAAAAATGGCTAGATCAAGTGGCGATGTGTACGTTTGAGAACTTAAAAACAAGGGTATGATATGGCATGTATATTCCAAGGGTGTTTCTAAGTAGGAATCGATAAGGTCTTTCATGATTCAAAGAATTCCAACATCCTCTCCACAAAGGGCATAGAGACCGTTGATCAAACCATGCCGTCCAAAAAAGTTTCTTTATTATTCTTGTCACAAACATGACTTAAACGCAGTACCTCACCCTATGGATGTTCAACCAATCGAATAAGAATTTTTAAATTAGTCAAATCAAATTTTTCAAAATTTTATTTTTTTACCTAGCTAAATTTGTATTTGATTAGCCTAGGATCATTGGCAATTGGTTATTACAATTAAAACATGATATTAAGGGTAAATATAATTAATTATACAACCAGTGAATATATAAAAAGAAAGTATCAAAAAATAATAGAGCTTGTATCTCTTGTGTTTGCTGCTTTCATTAGGAAAGTAAAAGAAAATACATAAAAATATTTTTAAATGTTGATCTATTCAAAGATGACAAGCTAGGCAATTCCATTTTAGCGACACTCGCATGGTGAGGACAGTCTTAGAGAGTGAATCTAAAAAAAGTAGTGTTTCTGTGGTATTGCGTTTAGCTGTTTACTCAGTTATTGTACCTTTTTATTTTTAAATTTATCTTTCGCTCTTTCACTCTCTTATGTCCTATCAAATAACACATACACACACACACATATAGTATAAGGATAAATGGAAAACCCTATATTAGGGTGAAAACCGGAGAAACTCTAACTTCCCGAGCTTTTTAGGGTCTGAAAATTTTAGGGCATGTAATATACATAAATCTAAGCATTTTGAGCAAAAAAAAAATCAAAAAAGCCCCGAGCGGTTATTTAAAAAAAAAACCGTTTTCGGGTAACACATGTTAGTGGAAAATAACATGTGTTACCTGTAAACTTTAATTTTAAAAAAAAAAAACGCTCGACGCTTTTTTGGCTCAAAATGCTTAGAATTATGTATATTACATGCCCTAAAATTTTTAGACCCTAAAAAGCTCGAGAAGTTAGAGTTTCCCCGGTTTTCACCCTAATATGGGGTTTTCTATAAAACCATACCCTATATAGTATAAGGATAAATGGAAAACCCTATATATATATATATAGGGGCCGGTTCAAATACAAAGTAATGAAAACGTGCGAAGTGTGCTAAGTGCATGATAATTACGTAATACTTTCATGAACATACAACAAGATTTTCGTACATGATAATTACGTAATGATAATTACGTAATGCTTTCATGAACATACAAAAACATTACGTAATTATGATGTACTAGTAGTGATTCTGTCTATGGTACGAAATTTTGTTACATAATTTTAGTTATGAACTAGGAGTGATTCTGTCTATGGTACGTAATTTTGTATGTTACATTTTTAGGGGTATGGAAGATTGTTAGGTAAAGTTTTGAATGATTTTGTTTATGAAACGTGATTTTGGTAATGAAACTATAATGATTATGTATATAATGGAACTATAATGATTTATGTATGTGTTACGTAATTATGCATGTAACGTGACTTCGCACACTTCGCAAGTTTTTGTCACTTTTCACAATAACCGCCCCTATATATATATATATATATATATATATATATAGAGAGAGAGAGAGAGAGAGAGACTGGGGGATGATGAGTTAGAATGAAAACCCACACTAGTTAAGAAACCATGGAAACCTTGTGTTACACTATCCATAACGTGTTTTTTTATGTAAATGTTGTGGAATATAATATGCATGTTTCCCAAACGTTTTTAGCCAAATAAAAACAAGCGCCTAAGGAACTTGTTTTAAAATGTGTATGAAATTTCTATGTAACAGGTATATCCGACATGCAAGTCACATGTAACTTCTCCGGTCTTTTTTAAACATCTATAACTTTTGTATCCGTAATTATTTTAGAACAAAATACACCATAATAATGAGTGTTTTCTATTTTTAATACGAGTATCATATTGCTATGTATACGTATAAAAAATTACGTTTAAACTTGATGGATGTGTTAAAACACTATAAAACTAGTCCGATTCATTTAAAACATAGTACAATTTAACCATATTCTTGTTGCATTTTTTGAATAAAACACATCTGGAATTATTTTGAGTAATACACAACTGCCGTTGTTTTAAGTAAAACACACCAATTTAGTGTTGGAATACATAATGAAAAACACCATGTCATGTAAATAAAATACATAAGTGGCCACCTGTTAGTGTATTTGATGTTGGTTTGCATACAATTTGAATAAAACACACCTATGATATGACACACAACTATAGTGTGTTTTATATGAATTAGATGCGTGTAACACCCCAATCGATGATGGAAACATCGAGGTGCTACGTGTATGATTGTTTTAATAGCTCATGGTACTAATAAAGTTGAAATATTATTAAATGCCAAATTAAATTGTGTTACAAGGAAATGAAATACATCAAGTTTCAAGACATGACAAAACATAAAATAAAATTGATTTATAAAGTCTATGTCCAAAGCCCTATATGAAGAGCATCACCCGAAACATGCACAAAATAATTGTCAACAAAGAATGTCGATGAGCATACTTAGGATTTGTACATATAGTATAAATTTGAAAAAGTACACTTCATGTATCAAAGTAATACCAAGGCATTTGTGTAAACACGTAAGTAAACAATCGGGGCAAAATCAAACCTAAAGTTGATAGAGTGTCCCTAACATAAGTTAGGCCAAATATGCATATAACGATAACCAAGGGCCCCCTCAAAAGTGTAAATCAAGCAAGTTAGGTTGTCAATCCAATAATGCTATCCATCGTTACCATCGTCTTGTACACAGTCAATGATTTTCTAATGAATATATGTATACCAAATTAAGTTTAAGCATAATGCACAAAGGTAACAAAGAGACGTATATGATTGTAATTGAATAAAGGTTTGCGTGTAAGTATATGTGTAAGTTTGAGTAGGTGTACATGTTTCATCCCAAAAGTGTATAAAATGAAAAAGGGATAAGTATACTCACTATTTGCTAAGTATGAACTGCTTGAGCTTTGGTGAATTAGAAGGCAAAGATGAATCACGAGGACTTCAACCTAAAGTATAAGTAAAGTCTATAAGTTTGAGATCTTAAAAGTCTAGGTTTTTTAGGATTAAAGACACTTAGGATTTTCTAGACCTAAATTGGGAAATAGGATTTGGAATGATTAAAATTTGATTAAAGGTTTTGGTTACGATTAAATTGTGATTCCGGTGGGAAAATGATTAAATAAAAGTCATGTTATAAAACTATAAGTTTTTAGTTATATTCTATGTATTTTTATTAAACAGACAAATAAATATACTTAGGGTTTTATATGAAAATGATAATGTAACTAATATTACTTTGATAGATAAATAAGTAATATAACATCCCGAATTTCCAATGTTATTTCATTTAGATAATTAGCATAATTTACATGTTACAAGACAGGGAATGGAGCTTAACGCAATGGATTTTTCTATATATTAGATTTGGAGGGGTTGGGTGTATTTATTCCAGGATTTGTTAGACTTTGAGAGAAAACGTAAATCGACAAAACAAGGACTAGATATGTCAAGTAGCGAAACTCGCCATATGGGGAACCCATTTAGGGTTTGCAGCCACAAAGGACTATCCCAGTTAGGGCTTTCATCCGTAGAAACCAAGGAGAAGGGAAACGAGGCGATTTCCAGGGAACGGGTCTTCATTCGTGGTAATTCTCACATTTTTCTATGTTTCTAATGTGCAATTGATAAATGGGAATTGTGATTTTGATGTAAGGGCTTCGTGGTTTTTAGATTTGAAGCGTTGGGATGAGAATTGGAGACATTTGGTGTAAGAATTGATCGAAAAACAAGAACTTCGGCGAGATTCAGACCACTCATTTGCCATTCATGCAGCAGAGACGGTGGTGTCAGGGATGGTATAGGTTGTAGGGCTCGGCAATGCGGTCGCGTTGTTATATTATTTGTCCAAAACGGAGTTCGTAGGATAGGGTTATGATCCGCGCAAAGATGAACACGTAAACTAGTGATGTCCAACCACTGTTTCACTTTTTGGAAACTATATCAATAGATTCCGGTGATGGAAACTGGCTGGTACGAAAGGGTTCGGCAATATTAACGCGTGGAAATATTGTTTGCCTAAAATGGAGTTCCTTTGGGTCAATTTTGGTGTAGTCGAATATTGAAGCGCAAAACCGAATGAACTGGTGGATTGTTCTGCATTCTGGCAGCAACGATGGTATCGGCGGCCAACACCAATAATTCTTTGTGGAAGGGCATTTTGATATTAGTGTAGTGGATATGTGGATCATGCAAAACGGTGTTCATATGGTAAAATTATGGAGGAAACAAATTTTAACATGAGTTCTGAATAGACGCGTCTAGAAAGACACATACATGAAGGTGTTAGTCTATAGAAGTTTATCTTCATTACTGGGGACTATTTTTGGATATGGGAAAATTGTTGGGGACGACTTTCATTAACGTTAAATTAGAGGTTTTCATACGCGATTGGACCCATTGTTTGTATGGTTTAGGGACGGTTTACGACAAGCTTATAGCTTGCTGATATGGAATAAATGGATTGGTGATTTTATGATATAGAGATTGATCGGCATGATTTTTGAGACGACAGGTTCACGCTTAAGGATATATTCGCGAGATAGTTTGCTTGCGGAATAAAAAATTTGCACCGGTGAGTTTAAATCCCCTTATCTTCTTAATTTATATTTTTGGAGCCATCATAGATGCTTTTAACGTGTTTTCAAACGTGTTATGATGTTGATTAAATAAACAAGCTTTACGAGATCAATGTTTTATAAACATTTTCATCTAGTCAGTTTTGTAACGGTTGAATGCGTCAAGAGGTTTAGAGATACCCTTGTTTTTGAGAGTGTGTCAGTACGATGTATGTAGTCTCATAGTTGAGGCATAGTTAGGTCGGGTACCACTTGATTATAGCATAACGAGAGTTATGTAGAGTCATGAATTATAAGAGTCGAGTCTTGGTTCTTAGTCTAGATGATGAATGGTTAGAAACATAGATGTGTCTGGTGTTATTTATAGAGTAAAGATATACGAGGTATGTAGTTGGGTAACACGTGCGTGGAGACATACGTGTGTGTCGTTGGATAATCTAAGACCGATTTAGTGGCGAGATTAATATGCTAGTGGTAATCCACATAGAAATGCGAGATGTCAAGTTATAAGCACTTGTCTGTGTGTGTGTGTGTGTCCAAGTGTTATGTGAAAGATGTAGCACCATTACGGTGTTTTAAAGATTAAGCCTTAGTGGCGAAAATGATTGCCGTTGTCCTTGTGACATGTTGGGTAGCCTTAGTAGTGAAGCTGATTGTCTTTGTCCTTGTGACGCGATGGGTAGCCTTGGTGGCAAAGATGGTGTCCTTGTGGCTCAATAGGTAGCCTTATTGGTGAAAAGGTGTGATAAGTCACTTCCTTGTGATTTGACCAAAGTGTGTTAGGTTCCCACCTTATGTGATTTATTTGCATTCATATAGATAAATTGGTGGGTATTCGTTAAAGATGATTACATATGGTATTGTGTGTTGAATTGTAAGAACGCCCTGTACAATATTAGGGTAAAGACTATAGATAAACTTGTGATGAGCTACGATGTATTAAAAAGGACATGGTAGATCGTAAGTAAGGAGTTTTAGAGTCAAACTTATGGGTCATGATTAGTGATTAGCTTGTTATGGTAATGGGTTATTTGGGGTAACGTGTTGATCTTAAAGTATTTAAGTAAATAATGATGGTTTACCAACGATGATGTTTTGTGTTTTAAATTAATGTGTTTACGAGGTGTTTTGTATATTTAAACTAAACTATTAGAACTCGCTAAGAGTTGCTGATTTTTGCATGTATATTAGATTCTTTGCACGTAAGTGATTCGGGCCAGTGAAGCTCTTTGATAGTGGACGGGATTACTCGGGATTATGGTGAATCGCATTCATATTATTTTTTTTGAAATTTATTATTTAGTTTAGCTTTTAAAACAATTTATATTGTTTTAATTAAATTTTGTTGCTTGTTTATAGAAGAATTATTTTATTTTAAACAATAAACTTAAACTGTAATGAGATCCGATTGTAGGGTGCCCAAGCATGGGGCTCTACAAGTAGTTATATAAAAAGATTTATGCTAAATAAAAGATTATTTGAAAAAACGGTTTTGGAAAAATTATATTATTTATAATAGTAAAATAAATAAAGTTTTCTATTGTTTATAAATGAACTAAAAATGAACTTTTATAAAAAAAGTTTTCTGTTGTTTATAAATAATTTTATAAAAACAGAATTGAATATAAATAGTTTTAAATGAAATTTATTAGCTTAAAATATAATAATTTCAAATAAAATTCAAGAATATTAAAAAAACCAATAAATTTATGTAGAAATAAACTTCCTAAGTTGGAAAGATTATAAATAAGTTTTTTATAAATTTTTTATAATTTTAAAAAGTAAGTAAAACGTATTATTAGTGTTTAAATAATAAATAAATGGTTTTGAAAAGAAATAAATAAAAAAATATAAAGTTTTTTGAAAAGAACTTAGAATTATAAATCCGAAATTTTTTAAAATTTTAAATAAAACTTTCTAAGTTAAAACAGACTTAATATAAATTTAAAATGATTAAAAATAAATTAAATATTAATTAAATCATCAAGGAAACAAATAAAAAAAAAAGAAAAGATCTAAAGATAAAAACAATGTGAGCCAAATTCGAACCTAATACCAGTGACTGACCCACATTCATCAGAAGCCCAGCCCCCCACTAGGCTAGACCATGAACATAGTTCAAGTAAGGAAACACAGTTATAAAACCTATCGTTAAGTCTTTCCTAATTCCTGACAAGAATCTAGAAACCTTAACTCCTAAACCAGTCAATTGAAACCCTAAATGCATATATATCTAAAATTAAACATGGGAAAATGTTGAATAGAATAAAAGGAATACTAGGGTGTAGGTTAATTGGACTAACCGATTGTAAATGATCGAACTAACACCAGTTTGGTTGAATTAAACTCCAGTGGGGAATCAAAACAATCGAACATGTTTGTTTTTTGAAGTTGATTGAGGGGTAATAGGTTGTAAAAGGGTTTACAATGATTTGTTGGCTTCAATTTATACACATAACAACGAATGGTAACAGATTGATTCATTAGGGTTTGAAACGTATACAACGCTTATGGTTATTTAATTAAATTTGGTAGTTATAAGTTCGATGGTAACATATGACACCGATACAAGAGTTGTTAAAATGATTAAGTGAATTTGATTAGTAGTTTTAATTGAATAAGAAGTTCGAATTAAAGGTTAATTACATGATTGAAATGTTTCGGGTTAGAGGGAACAACACGGTCAACAAAGTAGGATTTTAGGGGGAAACTGTTTGAATATTTTGGTTTTGGTAAGAATGGTCATTAAACTTCATAAAAGCTTTAAAAACTATACAAAGCTTATATTTTCAAAATAAAATCTATATCAGAATTATTAAACTTTAATATTTTAAATAAAATACAACTATTATTAATTTTTCAAATAAATTTTATATTTATTATTAATGGAATAAAATACCATTAATTTATATTTTTAAATAACTTAATTAAATAATTTTTATTTAACTTAAAACATAGAATTCAATTCATAAATAAATAGAATATTTCAAAAATATTTTGCAAATGTATTTGCATATGATTTTGCTATTATAAATATATATTTACCTATAAGCATATATCTATATAAATTGATTAACAAGAAAAAAATGAAAACTGGCTAATAAGGTTTTTTTTTATTAATTAGAATATCAATTACAAGGAAATGGATGCAATAAGTTAAAAAATAAGGAATGTCACAATACTAGTTAACCATCTGAAACAAACAAAACACACCAGGAAAAGGGATCGAATATTACCAGGTCGAATGATCGATTTTTTTTCATTTATGTTACGGTTGGTTTGATTATTATATAACGATTGAGATGAAGTTTGAATTGTAATTAGGATTGATATAAAATCCCTATAAAACACTCCATCGACTAATTGTCATGATCCTTTCTTAAAGTTGTGTTTTTATCAAATTACCTTAATACCCATAATCTCTAAATTCAATGATTGCCATACACCAATACTAGAATACTTCTTACCGTCTCAAAAATCTCACCATTTGTACATAAACCTTTCACTTTCTGTCTTTATATATAAAGCTTTTTGAAAATATGTTTTTATTCAAAGTAAACGTGCTTTAAAATATATTATTTTGAAAAACTCGTGTTCGATAAAAAAACAAACAAAATAAAATTATTCAAACCAAAACAACAAAAAGTTTAAATAAAAATAGAACTGTTCCTTTTACAGTGGTAGTAATGTGACTGTTTTTAAAAAAATTAGGAAGTACATGCCATATTGAACACCATATAATATATTAAATCGTTTGAATATTTGTGGATAAAAAAATAGATCCTCTGACAAGACATTGTCATGAAAAGATTGGTGTGACTTCTTGTTGTAAATTCCTTTTGTTGTTTTGTTTCTAGTGTCTTGCTAGTTGTGTTATTGAAATTTATCGTTCAATATACAATTATACATACATATATACATACATACATATATATAGTGGAGTTCAAATGAGAAGAAAAATATATTGTAAAAAGAAAAAGAACAAATTTAAATTAATAGGAATCTTTCATTTATTAATTGTGTTTAATATTAAATGAATTATTAATTTTTTGTAACACTCTAGCTAGTTAAATAAATGAAACTCATAAATCATTTTTAGAATATATTCTTTAAAAGCAAACCTGGTAGGGTGAAAGACAATTTCAATATGTGTAGAATCTAGGTAAGATGAATTTTTATATGTGTAGGATAAACGTATGATAAAATCGATATGTGGAGGATAAACATATGCTAATTTCAATATATGTAGCATGCATTTTGATACGTGTAGGACAAATTTTGATAATGTATAAAGTGTTAATAACTAACTAGTTAGAGAGATACTGTATTAATTAATGTAAGAAGAGATAAAGTATTTAATGTTTTATCATTATATCATTTCTTTATTTTTTTCACATTAAGTTTTTTCTCATTTGATCATACCATATATATATATATATATATATATGTGTGTGTGTGTGTGTGTGTGTGTGTGTGTGTGAACTATAAAATGAAAACCTTCGTGAGTTAAAAAACCTTTGATAACCAATGTAAAATACATATTTTTAAGCGTTTTGGGCCAAAAAAATAAAAAAAAGCTCCGACGTGATTTAAAAAAAAATAAACAAAGTTACTCAAAACATATGTTTACAACAGCTAAATAGCTGAAAACATATGTAAACAGCGCAACTATGTTTATTTTTAAAAAAAAATCCCGAAGGCGCTTTTTCTATTTTTTTACCCAAAATGCTTAAAAACATGTATTTTACATTGGTTATTTTTTTGAAAAAAATAATGTTTTTTTACACGGATTTTCAAAGGTTTTCTCAACTCAAAAGGGTTTTCATTTTATCCCTCCCTCCCTTATATAGGATTAGGTTCATATGAAAACCTAATTTTCGTGAAAGAACCGTAAGAACACCGACGTTAAATGTGATTTTTTTTAAAAAAAAAAATTACACACCGATGTAAAAATGGGTAACACCACCGTAAAAAAAATTAAAATTTTTTACGATGGTTTTACACTGGTGTAAAAATTACAGCCCACCATTGTTGACTTTTTCAAAAAGGGAATATTCCCTTGAATATTTTAATCTCCTTTAATTTACAACCACATATTCCTTTTTTATTAAAATAAGTTAGTGGTTAAAAAGTGTGTTCTTTAATTCTTGCATGAAAACTTTGTTCTCATTTTACCCTTTCCTTATATATATATATATATATATATATATATATATATATATATAGGGGAGGGATAATTTGAAAACCCTTCCCACTTAAGAAAACCCATAAAACCCCAATCATAGCCATCCATCATGTGTAATCTATGGTGAGGATCATTTGTGGATTTTGATCAAAATAAAAGATGAATCTTTACACATAAAAGGGTAGTATTGTCCAAGTGAAAATTACACAGTCTCTCTCTTACAAGTTGGTACCTGACATTTTCAGGCTTTAGTGTAAAAATTACATAGTCTCCTCTCTCCTCCCTTGTACCAAAAACATATGATTTCACAAGTTATCTTACTAAAAGCATAACCCAACAAACAAAAAACATATGTTTTCATAACTTATCTCACAAAAACATATAATAAATTATAACACACACAACAAAAAAACATGATAAATTATAACCAAACATCAAAAAACATATATGATAAATGACATTTACATGTGTCTGGGAGAATGAATAAAAGAAATAAACATGTTACAACCACAACAAAAACATATAAAAACTTCATCCCAATCTTCTCGCTAAAACTTCAAAAATCTGTACAACAAAAAAAAAGATGTTATTTTTTACATCAAACACCTGGAAAAAAAAACCAACATGTTATTTTTACCAATCTACTCATAAAAAAACTTTAATGTACCAATTTTACCGATGTTACACTGAAGAAGAAAAAAAAACATATGTTTCTTGAAACTTATCAATTTCTTGGACAAATTTTAGCGAAACCCAAACATATACTTGTTGCAAACACAATACCAATGATAATAATCAAGATTCTTGGAAGCACAGCATATCAACTTCTTGAAGTAAACTAGAAGAAATCCACGAGGCACATGGTACATCACTTTAATGCAGCCACACTTTACATAAATTACTATTAAAAATTACATAAATTACCAAACATTTCCATTCTTTTATTTTAAGCTACGAGAGAGATAGAGTAGAAAATAGAACTTACATATCTTGGAGAAGGGGTTTCGTATCATCAGTAGCTGAACGAGATTGGGGTTTATTATCGTGGGTTGGTTCTTTTTTTCCGAAAAGTAGCTCGTGAGGGCGACGCCGGTGGGTACGACTAGACTCACCATCATACAGATCTGGAAGAACAAACCTTCATCATCCCTCTAAGAATATTAGGCTTTTGTTTTTTTATGGTTTCTACACTTTTATAGAAAGAAAAGAGATGGGGGTTTTATAGCTGCTAGTGGTTGTATGCAGAGGTGATGGTGGTGATGACGACGGTGAGTGATGGTGGTGGGGGCTTGAAGGATGACGATGATAGATGGTAGTGGTAGTTGGTTTAAAGGATGATGGTGGTGGTTCAATTTTTTATAGAGATGAGAGAATGAAGATGAAAACTCACTTAAAAAGGATAGATGCATCTGTCAAAACCACAGATGAGAGAGAAAAGAAATTAGTTAAAATGACAAAACTAACCTTTTATGTTTTGACAAAAAATTGGACGTGGCAACATCTAGGCCATGGAATGAGGTTTTTAAGGTTTCATTAACTCAATTGGGTTTCCAATTTAGAATTCCCCTATATATATATATATATATATATATATATATATATATATATATAGGATGGATCCTGTGAAAGCCCACTGTTATAGTGAAAACTGTGGAAACTCTGACTTCCCGAGGCTTTTAGGACCTGAAAATTTTAGGGCATGTAATATACATGATTCTAAGCATTTTGAGAAAAAAAAATCAAAAAAGTACCGAGCGTTTTTTTTAAAAAAAAACGCTTGGCACTTTCTTGATTTTTTTGCTCAAAATGTTTAGGATCATGTATATTACATGCCCTTAAATTTTCATAAAATAAAACTCAGGAAGTCAGAGTTTCCACGGTTTTCACTTTAAGTAGGGTTTTCACCATATACTTACACTATATATATAGGTTCCTGTACAAAGGCCAAAATGTGTGAGAAGGATGAGAATGCTTCTGGTTGTGACACGTGGCACATGGTCTTTGGGCAATTTAGTAATTTTGATAAACTATTAAATAAAGATTAAAATCATAATCATGGTAAGAGAGGTTAGAGAGCATAAAAATAGGTAGAGAGAGGGGAGAAAGAGAGAGATGCAGGTATACGCTACTTGTTGAAACATGTTTTGTAATAAAATGCATTGAGTTTGATGTTTACTCATGTTGTGTTGGCTGTGCAGATAGCTGATGAGTTTGGGTCTTTTGACAAGTACATATGGGGTTTCATAAACCATAAGTCAATAGCGAACAAATTTGGTTACCCCCGTCAAGTATCAATCAAAATATCAAAAGCTTTTTTGGTACACTTGTTAACTCGATTTTACAAGTGGCTGGATATAGTACCTTCCTTTTTTCTATCTTGTGGAAATTATAATATAATATATATGAATTTTTTTTATTTGAATTTTAAAATTAGTATAAGAAATAAATTTGATAACTACTTTTCGATCCATCTTAATTACCAAAAACTGATGAATATGAGCTTATTAATGACCATCTTACCGTTTTTATGCTCTCTCACCTCCAACACAACCATACAGACAAGCATAGTGTTTAACAATCAACGTGTGGTGTTTTATGTGTAAGGTAGATTTTTAGTTATTTTTTATACAACGTTTAGTATTTACTATATCCTTGTAAAGGGTGTTAATCTTTTATGGTGTTTTACAAATTACAAACTTTTAAAGTTTACAAAAATAAAACTAACTTATATCACCATATGAAGATAAAACACATAACTATGAATATAAAACACCACATTGTAATACAAACCTTCCAGATATTAAACACCATATAACTTGAATCTTAATACACGCTTCAAGATGTGAAAACACTATGAGTTAAATCACAACACAATCATTCAACAACCAGTGTGTTTTATATTCAACAATAAACGAGAGGGTTTTTTTATATCAAGTACAAAACCACTATCACAAAACACCCAAATCGACCGACAGTGATCATAACACTCAATAACCCACATTACTATAAAACCCAAATCGTCTTCGGAAACTTTTTTTCATCCTCTTGCCTAAAAACACGATGACTTGAATGAAATCGTGATTACTTTGAATCTTAAACACGATAGCTTAATCCCTCCTTTGATTTTAAGTTTTCTGATTACATGTTTGGATGATTTTTGTAGGTTTTATTATGAGACAGAGAGAAAAAGAAAGAAAGAAAATCGTGACAGAGAGAGAGAGAGAGAGAGAAATAAAGGAATGATTGTGAAAAAAAAAAGGAGAAAATGGTGGAGAGACTTTAATAAAATGGTGATTTTACTCTTATACCCTTGAAATATCTAATTAATTAATTTAATTACAACACTAATTACAAATTTGCCATCCATTTAATCTCAACCATCCATCTATAGATCTAATGGTCCAAAATACTTCTTATCCTTCTCACAAAAAACACCATTTGTACAGGAACCCTACCCTACATATATCGGGTGATGTTTTGGATTGTTTTTCCTAGAAAAGGACCAAACATAACAATTAAAAACCTAAAACATTGTATTTTATGCTTAAAACTTAATACACCATGTCAAGAACAATAAGCAATGTGTTTTAACTGTTAAGTAGTGTGTTTTAGTTGTGTTTTAAATTTAGTGGCCATAATACATTGCATAATGTTTTAAATTGTTGTGTTGTCTTTTTCAAGCCACAAAAAAACCAAAACATCATTCTTAACTCCAAAACATGATGCCTACATGTCACTTTTTAATCCTTATCACACTTCTCACAAACTGTGTCCTTTGTACACAAACCTAAACATATATATATAGATCTCCCAAGAGGTGGGTTTTGCATAAGTAACCTAAGAAGGATTATGGAGATGACATGTGACACTCTTTAGAATTAGGATTAAAGGGCATTTTGGTCTAAAGACACAAACTTTACCCTTTTGTTTTCTCAAAATCCAACACAAAACGCATGCCAAAGCCCCAATCTTAGAGGAAACTGCCTTGAGCATCACCGTCGTGTATCGGTGATCACCTCTCATATATTGGTCTTGTAACTCTGTAGTACACATTCTGTAACTAAATATGTACAATCAATGTTGCCGAGCATACCAGAAAAATGATGTGTTTCATCGTGTCATGTTAGTCTACATAAGAACTCTTCGATGTATAATTAAATTACGTTACAAAGCTATCGTAGAGATTTACACAATCACGTGCCACGTATCTTTTAGCAGATGCTGCTATGTCTTGCTCTATGGCTTTTGAGACAAGATCCATCATAAATTTATAGCTATTTTCCGTTGAGAATATATCATCATTATCATCTAGCGGCTACTCCAAGAACATCTAGACCATCTTCCATTGTTTTTTAGAGATGATAGATTTTTTTAGAGACAAAGGAGAAAAAGATTTTGTGAAAATTGTGAAGTTTTTGGCTTAGAAGAATGTGTATAATATTGAAAATTTTGTAGAAATGAATGGTATTTAAATTTGAAAGTGTAAAGTATATTTTTTTTAAATTCCAACGGCCGAAAAATATGATCCTCACAACCCATCAAATGTCGGCTTCTACCACCTGTTGCCTATACCCACACCCTACCCGAGCTAGACGGATTAATGTACTTGATTGGGTGTCGGGTACCCGAGCTCTTGATTGAGCTCCCTTAGTTCGACTAGAACTTCAATTTTGCAATTATTACAATGAATAACAAAATTCTTTAGAAATCTAATCATGTAAAATTTCCTGTTTAACTAAATTTTTAAAATTGTTTTGATTTTATATGATTTCATATTTACTTTATTTTATAAAATTTTATTGACCTAATCGTTAATTGTGCGACTAGAGTTACATATGTAACTTTTGGTGTCGGTTTTGAATCCGAAGCTTGTATTTATGGAAAGTTTTGTTGTTTTTGGTATATAATTAGCTTTTAATAGTATAATTTGATATGATTTAGATAAGTTTGATCGTAATTTTCATATTTGGGAAATTACTAGTTATTAACCAATGCTTATCAATACCCAGAGGTTTCTATAAATAATAAGACATGTCTAGGGTTTTGTTTCAAGACTCTTACCAAATATAGTATATTTACCTGTCATAAGACTATATATCACATTTGAAGGCCCAATTGGGATATCAAGCCAAGATTGATGTTGCAGAAACGGGTGTTAACCTTGTTAAATAGTAGACGTGACATGTTGATCTTCTTTCCTACATGATTTAATCATTTGTTAATTGTTTTGCCCAGGTATCAGCTAATTGATGT
Organism: Ambrosia artemisiifolia; assembly: GCA_032199755.1. Classification (NCBI taxonomy): domain Eukaryota; kingdom Viridiplantae; phylum Streptophyta; class Magnoliopsida; order Asterales; family Asteraceae; genus Ambrosia; species Ambrosia artemisiifolia. The sequence goes on along the minus strand of CM063512.1, from coordinate 42,526,297 downwards.
TGCCTGGGGCTTTTTGGGAATACAATTGCCTTTCCTTTAAGGAAAACATTAACAATTTTTATAATTATTTGTTAAAGGCGATGGTCAAAATATATATTACTAGGTCTGTGCAAAGGGTCCGGAACTGACCCGACCCGACGCGGACCCACCAGAACCGCATACCCTTTTTATTGTGTAATTAGGAACCATGAACCGAACCTTAAAAGGCTATGTGTGTTACAAGTAAAAGGGTACTTTAGTCAATAATAATAATAATAAGGGGCAAAATAGTAAAATAGCATAGTTTGATTGTTAGTTAAAGTTGTTAGTTTAAGCGGTAACAACCGTTTGTAAGAATTGTTATAAATACCGTTGATAAACTGAATATAATCAGCTATGATTTGACCCTAATCTTCTCTCTATTGTTTCTGATTCATTTCTTAGCTAACAGTGGTATCAGAGCCGAGACCCTCTCGACCTGTAACCGCTAACTACCATAACTACCACCACCAACCACCATAACCGCCGTCGTTTAACTCCATTGTTGACCACCATTAACATCCATTCAAGCTTCTACTCATTCGTTTCTCCTTTAATTCGTCCTGTTCTTGAAGGAATTTATTTCAATTCTCTTCAATTCTTGCTCTTAATTTCGTTTCTTGTCCGTACTCTGTTTTCATTTGATCTACTCTGTTTCATTTCTGTAACTGGTATAGATCATTTGTGATCATACTATTCTGTTGAATTGGTCAATTCGTGGTCATTCAACTCCAGTGGATCGTTCAATTTGTGAATTGTCCATTCTTAATCAATCATCATGTCTACTCGAAATCAATCCTTAGAACAAAAACTTCAAGAACATGAGTCTTCGTTGGAAGGTCTAAAAACTAATATGAATGCCATGAAAGAACAAATTGAGGCTCAAGTTTCTGAAATTCTTAAGTCCATTCAGAATATGTCTCATACTCAAGGTAGTAGGTCTGGTGTGACTAATACTGGTGTCTTGGATCAGTACAATAATAATCACAGCAGTCGACTAACCAAGATTGACTTCCCAAAGTTTAATGGTGAAAATGTGGAAGGTTGGCTTTGTAAGGTTGAGCATTTTTTCACTATAGATGCTACACCTGAACATGTTAAGGTCAGATTGGCTATAGTGCATATGGAAGACATTGCACTATCATGGCATCAAGGTTTTGTTCTGTCTAGAGGTGGTTCTATTGATGGTATGACTTGGTTTGAGTATAAAACCTTTGTCATGGCCAGATTTGGAACTGTCTTAAGTCAAGATGCTATGGGAGCTTTAGCCTCCATAAGACAGACTGGTACATTGAATGAGTTGTGTAAAGAATTTGATTTAGCACTTACCAAGGTGTCTATTCCTGATGAGTATGCTGTTAGTTTGTTTCTAAGGGCTGTCAAGCCTGAAATTGGTTATCCTGTTCGTATGCTAAGACCCAAGAATTTACCAGAAGCTTATATGTTAGCAAGATATCAAGATGAAAATCTTGCTGTAAACAATATTGGGTGGTCTAAATCTTCTAAATCATCTTACACCAACACTGTCAAACAAACCAACACACCTAACACTAATAATCTACCTTTATTACCTAAACCAGCCTATAATCCTAAACCTCTTAACTCCAAGAAATGGACATTATCTCACAAAGAGATAGAAGAAAAGAGAGCCAAGGGTGAATGCTTTGGGTGCACTGAAAAGTATACCCCTGGCCATGTGTGTAAAAAGAAGCAGTTGTTTTCTATTGAGTTGGTGGGATTGGAAGAAGAGGAGGAAGTGATGGAAGACTATACAGAAGTGGTGCAAGCTTTACAAGAACCAAAGATTTCCTTACATGCCATGATGGGTGTACCCTCTTTCTCCACTATGAGGGTAAAAGGGTCCATTGGCACAAAAATCTTACAGATACTGACAGATTCAGGATCCACCCATAATTTCTTGGATGAAAAATTAGCAAGAAAGATGAAATGTCCATTAAAGCCTATTCCAGAAGTTAAAGTGACAGTTGCTGATGGGAAACAAGTGGTTTGCAATCTGATGTGCCAGGATTTCCAATGGATGATGCAAGGTATTTGGTTTAAGACTGATGTGATTTTAATTCCACTAACAAACTATGACATGGTTCTAGGGGTTCAGTGGTTGCAAACCTTGAATGATATAATGTGGAATTTTAAAGAATTGACCATGAAGTTTAAGGTCAATGATAAATGGGTGGAGTTGAAGGGTGTGGATAATAATGAAATGACAATCTGTTCTGCTGAGAAGTTAGAGTCCTTATTGGTTAATGAACAAGATGTTGCAGAGGTACAAATGTTTAGTTTGCAGGCTGCAAATGATTCTTCATTTCAGCATGAAACTAAAGTAATGAATGAAGAAAAGAATGATGAGTTGGATGCCCTATTGATGAAATATGAAGATGTTTTTGCTGTTCCAACTACCTTACCCCCAAAGAGACCCTGTGATCACAGAATCATTCTCAAAGATGAATCTGTAACCATCAATCAGAAGGCTTACAGGTATCCCTCTGCTCAAAAAGATATAATAGAAAAGTTAACTAAAGAACTCTTAGATACTGGGGTAGTAAGAGACAGTCAAAGTTCCTTTGCTTCACCAGTTGTTTTAGTGAAGAAAAAGGATGGCACATGGAGATTCTGTATAGATTACAGACAACTCAATGCTGCCACAATAAAAAACAGATTCCCTATACCCTTGATAGAGGAGTTATTAGAGGAATTGGGGGGGGTGCAAATGTGTTTTCTAAACTAGATTTGAGGGCTGGGTATCACCAGATTAGAATGGATGAAAGGGATATCCATAAAACAGCCTTTAGAACCCACCAAGGCTTGTTTGAGTTCATAGTCATGCCTTTTGGCTTGACTAATGCCCCTGCTACTTTTCAGGCATTAATGAACTCTACTTTTAAACCACTTTTGAGAAAGAATACCCTGGTCTTTTTTGATGATATACTAGTTTATAGTCCTAACATGAAGCAGCATGTTAAAGACTTAGAACAAGTATTGACATTATTAAGACAGAATTCATTGATGGCTAAGAAGTCTAAGTGTTCTTTTGGAGGCACTTCTGTGGATTATTTGGGGCATGTCATCACAGGGAAAGGTGTGCATACTGATCCAAACAAGATTAGTGCTATAGAACAATGGCCTGTTCCTAAGAATGTGAAACAGTTGAGAGGTTTCTTAGGTCTTGCAGGATACTACAGAAGATTCATTAAATCTTTTGGTATCATTGCTAGACCCTTGACAGATTTATTGAAAAAGATGCATTTCAGTGGAATAGTGCAGCTGAGGGGGCTTTTAAACAGTTGCAAAGAGCTTTGGTAACTGCCCCTGTCCTTGCCTTACCTGATTTTAATAAGGAATTTATAGTAGAAACTGATGCTTCTTCTAAAGGCTTGGGAGCTGTGCTAATGCAAGGGGGTCACCCTTTAGCATTCATTAGTAAGGCTCTGTCCACAAGACATCAGTCCTTATCAGTTTATGAAAAGGAACTATTGGCTATCTTGATGGCTGTCAAACAATGGCACCATTATTTGATACTCAAGAAATTCCTAATCAAAACTGATCACAAACCCCTTAAGCACTTACTCACTCAGAAGATAACAACACCCTTGCAGCAGACTTGGTTAGCCAAGCTGATGGGGTATGATTATGAGATTTGTTACAAACAAGGTGCTGAGAACATTGTGGCTGATGGGTTATCTAGAGTAAGTGGAATGGCTTTGTTTGAATTAGCTGTCAGTTCTTTAGATCCTATGCTACTGGATAGGATTAAAGAGTCCTGGCAAACTGATGTCAAAGCACAAGATGTGATCCAACAAATTGGAGCAGGGCATACAGTAAAGAATTTCAGTTGGGATGGTCAGCTTCTAAAAAGAAAGTCAAAGATTTGGATTGGGGATAATGCTCAGTTAAAAGCCGATATTTTGAAGATTTTCCACTCATCTTCTATAGGGGGACATTCAGGTTTTATTCCTACTCTCCAAAGGCTTAAAAGTTTCTGTTATTGGAAAGGATGTTCCAAGGATGTTTTCTCTTTTGTGAAAAGTTGTCATGAGTGTCAACAGGCTAAGTATGAACCTGTAGCCAGTCCTGGACTGTTGCAGCCTCTACCTGAGCCAACTCATGTTTTCACAGACATCTCTATGGACTTTGTGTCTGGCCTACCTAAGGTACAGGGCAAAGATACCATCCTGGTTATTGTGGATCGCCTTACAAAATATGCTCATTTTATACCATTGTCTCACCCCTATACTGCTCTGCAAGTAGCTCAAGCTGTTCTAGACTCTGTCTTCAAACTACATGGTTCTCCAATGACCATAGTATCTGATCGAGATCCTATCTTTCTAAGTAATTTTTGGAAGGAGTTCATGAGACTTCAAGGGGTGCAGCTGAATTATTCAACAGCCTATCATCCTCAGTTAGACGGCCAGACTGAAGTGTTGAATAGGTGTTTGGAGTCTTACCTTAGGTGTATGTGTATGCATACCCCTAACCAGTGGCTTAAATGGTTGAGTCTTGCTGAATGGTGGTACAATACCACCTACCACTCAGCAATCAAGACTTCACCTTTTGAAGCACTGTATGGCTTCCCTCCACCTCTTCATATTCCATACATTGCTGGGGACACAAGTATGGTTACAGTGGAGGAACTGCATAAGGATAGAGAAGCGATGATTGTAAAGTTGAAACAGACACTGGCTCAAACAAGGAACAGAATGAAACAATATGCTGATAAGAATCGAAGTGAAAGGGTTTTTAATGTTGGGGGATTGGGTTTACTTAAAGCTCCAACCTTTTGTGCAAGATTCTCTAAGAACTCAAAGACACTCAAAGCTGGGTCCTAGATACTTTGGCCCTTTTCTAATCATTGATAAAATTGGAAGTGTTGCATACAAGTTAGACTTACCTGAAGAAGCACAGCTGCATAATGTCTTCCACGTGTCCCTGTTAAAAGCAGCTCATGGTAATCACACTCCTGTGCTACCTTTACCAGTTGGTCATCGCTTCCTACTTCAACCTAGGGCTATTGTGGACAGAAGAGTGGTCCGAAGGAAGAATAAGATGGTTCAGCAAGTATTAGTTCATTGGAATGACTTACCGATTACAGAAGCCAGTTGGGAGTTCAAAGATGATTTCGATTTGAGATTTCCTGGTTTTGATTCTTGAGGACAAGAATGTTAATTGGGGGGGGAAGATGTGTTACAAGTAAAAGGGTACTTTAGTCAATAATAATAATAATAAGGGGCAAAATAGTAAAATAGCATAGTTTGATTGTTAGTTAAAGTTGTTAGTTTAGGCGGTAACAACCGTTTGTAAGAATTGTTATAAATACCGTTGATAAACTGAATACAATCAGCTATGATTTGACCCTAATCTTCTCTCTATTGTTTCTGATTCATTTCTTAGCTAACAATGTGGTTCCGGGTCCTAAAGGTTCTGATGGGTTGGGTAAAGGGTACGACCCTTTAGAACCTTTTAATGTAATAGTCACTTTAGAGGATTACATATTCCTATTTTTTTACCATGCTCGTAAAAAAATTCCTCCATATGGTTCTAACAATAGCCCATGAGTTTCTTTTTTAAATCACTTTTCGTTTCTCGACTTATGTTCTCATAACAGTTTTGTCATTCTCATAACTCGAAACATTATGTGAATCCGTTATGTATACATCATAAACATACACACACACACACCAGAGCGACATACATAAATATTTACTTCAAATTTGGATATAATGTATATTATATAATATATCACATCTATGTATATACATCAAGCCGAAAAATACATTATTATTCTTATAAATTATATTTTTAATATTGTATACAAACGGTTCTTGTGGTTCTTATATTAGAACCATGGGTTTGGAACCGACCCGACCCGGAACCGACAATTCATATAAATCTAGAACCGGAAACCGACCCATATATTAAAAAGGTTCGGGTCCAAGGTTCTTGCGGGTCGGGTCCAAGGTTCCTGTGGGTCCGAACCATGAAATGCTCACCCCTATATATTACACTAGATTATATCCCGGAAGTAATTTTTCGGGATCGATACATCTAATATAATGTGATGAAATATGTGTTATAATGTAACATAGAAATTAATATGCTATAATATGAAAACAACAATTTTAATCATCTCAATAAGAATGAAAATGTATATTAAAAAGTAGATGTATGTTTGGATGAGGAGCAGAGCTAGAAACAACCATTACAGGGCGTGATTAAGGCGGTAGTCTTGAAGATGTGACTTTTTTTTTCTGGAAAGGAGTGGATTTAACCTATTCTTCTCTTGAAAAAAGAATTCCTAGTTTGAACATGATTAGTGACTTGCCTAGATATGATTAATGAATTACCTGAACATATTGTGTTTTTTTCTCGTATATGAAAGTTATTAACATTTTAAAATTGTGAGGGAAACATGAGAGAGAAAGAAACTTTTGGATGGAAATAAGGAGGATGCTACATGGCACACTCAATGGGGAGAGGATGCTACATGGCACACTCAATGGGGAGAGGATGATACATGGCACACTCAATGGGGAGAGGATGATACATGGCACACTCAATGGGAAGAGGATGATACATGGCACACTCAAGTGGGGATGATGGTCTCTTTAAATGCTATGTAGGATTTCATGCTTTGAAATATTAATATATAGATATAGATATAGATAAGAGCACTGTTAAAACATGATAATACGCATTATCATATATACTAATATACACTAACATCCACATTGCTTAAATATATATGGATTTATTTATGGGTGAAAAATAGAGCAAGAATGGAGAACATATTGTGGTCTTAAGAATGTAATACTTAGCATTTCTTGTTGATCTTCTTTTCTGCATGATTTGATCATTTGTTAATTCCCCCCCCCCCCCCCCCCCCCCCAGGTATGCAGCTCCTTGATGTTTCCTAGAGCTTTTTGGAAATAAAATTGTCTTTCCCAAAATATAAGTCGAAGAGACACTCCCAGTTGATCATTTACAAAATTACCGCCCAATGCATTATAGCCTAGTGGCATCTTGGTGGTGAGATAAGACTTAGGGGCCATAAGGTCCTGGGTTCGAATCTCACAAAAGGGGTTTTCTCATAATTATGAGTTTCCTCCTGAATTGGTGACTTGGTGATGGAATATGATCGCGTGGCAACATTGGTGGCACGATGATACTCCAGTGTTCCGTGAGTGATTCCAATTTGTTGGCCGTTCAAAAAAAAAAAAAACAAAATTACCAAAAAAACCCGTTATTGTCAGACAACCCTCATAAACTGTCTCAAATAAAACATCAAAATACCAACATCATCATATAACCATTACCAAACATTACCAAAACTAAAAAAAGTCTTAACACCAACACTTGAAAAGAAGTCGATCATTAGTTTCCTGACTACTTCATAAAGAAACAATATACCTTCTTGATGAACCTGAAATGGACATACCATTTTCTTACCTGAAACTTTGCCATCAATTAACCGACTACATGTCACAACCCGACCCGGGAGGGCCTGAACGACATTACAGATTGATACAACACAACATTCAAGCAATGCAAGCAACAGCGGAAGCAGTATAAAAATAACTAACTTTATTTATATAGTTTATATAAATTGTTTACATAATACATTATCATTAAAGTATATCTAGTCTCCAATCATACTGGTTCGGGTGGTTTCTATGGTTTTTCGTTCGTCTTCTGGTTCGTCTCCCGGTTGTGACTCCGAGTTGCAATCACACGCTCTTCATATCTCTAGAGCCGGTACCTGAACACATGCTTAAAATGGTTTTGTCAACAATAATGTTGGTGAGCTCGTGTGTTAGGTTACATAGGCGCCCAAAATTAGTTTATCAAAACAAGTTTCAGTTTTATCATTTCAAAAACAAGTTAACGAGTTCTCACAACTCAACTCATGGTTATGGTAATACAAGCTGGCCACTCAACCCTGACATCTAGCGTCATGCCTAACCATGCCTAGATGTTTCAACAGAATCTATACCCGTTATTGTTATAGTTCTCAGCCTATGTCCTGCCACATAGGTTCCCCATGGCAAAATATATGTCGCAATGACCCGTCGGTCTCAGTGAGGGTTTCTATGTATGGCCGGACCACTATGCATGGGGGATTCCCCAAGTAGTACTACCCATATATTAAGTCGGCTCACCTAGAGTTAATGAGTGCCTGGTTCAGTATGCATCACAAGCAAGCAGGTAATCACGCTCTGTAAAACTAACACCATAATATACAAAACACTGGAAGCATGCGTCACCCCCAAAACAGTTTAAAATACAAAAGAGGGGAGTTCACGAAACTCACCTGGTAGCATAGCATAAGCATAAAACGAGGTGCTCTATATCGTATACTGATACTCTCCTGGTTGGGCACCTATGTCACCACACACATTATTAGTGTTCGATTTTATTGGTAAAGGTTACGCGTGGGGACGAGCTCGAGCGTATGGTTTATATCTTTAAGTTCCAAGTCCATACTAAAGTGTCGAGGTGGTCTTTATTTCTAATATATTATATGTTCTTCTTGGTGTGTATTGGTTATGAATCTTATTTCACATGTTTAATATTTTAATTGTCCGGGTTCCTAACATTACAAGTTAGTAGGCATATTCATGTCCAAATGTCTAAAGCATCGAGTCTAAGGTTTCCAACGTTCATGGTTCGCATCTAGTCCATGTCAGTTATAACTATGTCCAAACCATCAGTCTAGTAACCAAGTCCAAATGTTATGTTCAAGGTAGTAACTAATGTTCGATTCATATATTTAGTCCCAAATGTCCGAATCCATATGGTTTTATTATGTCATACTTGTATATTCGGTTTGTCCATAACGCTTAAGTCCCACACGCAATGTTAGGAATAAGTAGTTTATAACTAAGTATGATTATTGAACTATCAGATTCGGTTATACCTCACTTCTCGGGTTATGGTTCGCGTTGACCGGTGCTGACCCAGTTGACTACAGTTGACCGTACGGTTGACCCGCCTTCTTGACCTGAGACCGAACCATTCCCCATCGACTACTTCTGTCCATCATCGGCAAGTCGGCAACCACCAACAATCATCATTAACTGCCTCTGTTCACTGTGTAGAACCACCACCATCATTCCTATCACGTTAATACCTCGGTAACCCGCCAACATCATCTCTAAGAACAAACCTACCACCATACTTGCATCACAGATCCGATTAGAACCCAAGACCATAACAATCAATCATCTCAGCACAAACCCATCATCCAAATTATAAAATATGATAATAGGGGAGTTAACTTGTGTCGCCACTGATATCCTCTATCGGCTCCATAGTACACCCCTTGAACCCGAGAACCTGTCGTCATCACCTTCACTCCAAACACGACACCAACGGACTAACACCTTCGACCTAGTCACTGCCGTCACCCGTCAACAACCCCAGACACCACCATCGCTGCCTTCGTCTCTGTCACCAAAGCATATCTGACCAGTCGGAGGCCATGATCGGAGTTCCTCTCACCTGTCTCTATCTCTCTCCTCTGTTTCTCTCTCTACAGCTCCGATTCTCTCTCTATCGGCTCCTTCTGTGTCTCTACGTCTCTCTCTCTCTCTCTACGCGTCTCTCTCTTTCTCCAATCTCTCTTTCTCTCTCTCACTGCTTCTTTAATCGAGTGTGGTGTGTGTTGTAATTAGAAAATGAGTGTGTTTGTGTATACAAGATAAGAGAGAGTGTGTGAGTCTGATACGTGTCTATCTCATGTTAGGGTCTATCAATCCGGATAACCACACCCACGATTTCCATGATGCCATGTTTTTATATTTATTAGTTATAATGTTTTCTTATTTTATGCATTAGTGGGTTACTAGTGGTACATGTAAGTTGTTGGTTATTTCATATTGTAAGTCTTACCACTTGACTTAACATTATGAATGAAAAATATGAAAAGCTTTATGCTTGAATCTCTCTATTCTTGATTTTCTTGGAAGTTTTTGTAGGTTTTTCTTTGTAAAACCTATCAATTGGTGCTTTCATTGAGCCTTGGCCTCCATGGCTTTGGAAGAACTCAATGACTCCACTACTCTATCTCGCTTCAACGGTTCGAATCCGGTTCGTTGGATTTTTGAGGTTGAACGGTTCTTTTACTTGTATAGAATTTACGAGGAAGAACGGTTTGCCTATGTTGTTGAGTACTTTGATGAAGAACCTTTTCATTGGTTCAATTCGTGGTATCGAGGACATGAGCATCTCACTTGGAACTCTTTTACCATTGCAATGCTTCATCATTTCCATACCACCACCGCCTCCAATAATGGAATTCCACCATCGTCGACATCAACAAAAATCACTTCCACACCTTTGAATTATGTCACTGTCAACCTCAATGACATAAATACCGAACTTCAAATCCAACTTGCAACAATACGCACCCAAACCGTGTCTTCAACGCTTCCATCTCTGACAAAGAACAACAACCCACCACCATTACTACCGTCACCTTTTGTGCCTTCTAACACACCATCAACACTAAAACCTTCACTACTCACACAACTTTCCGTGAACAAGACGCCAACCCTACTAACATTAACCCCTAAATACACCATTTGGTGCAAGAAAAAAACCGCCAAACCAACTCCAAGCCAATCCACTTCTCCTTCCTCTAAACATCCCTCACAACAGTGGTCATCGGTACCGACCTACTCACCCACACCCGCACATTCATCTACCAAAAACCGGACCCAAACCAGCCCTGTCATCACCTGGGTCTTGCCTTTGTCCATTGACAAAATGCATGCCATGGTAATCCGCGAATAGCAGCCACCTTGGCGTCATGTAGAGACTACACCGAATGCTATTGGAAGAGTCGAATGGCGACTGCCGTGGAAGTTCATACCGTCCTTGAGGACAAGGACGTTTTCGAGGGCGCGAGTATTGATACGTGTCTATCTCATGTTAGGGTCTATCAATCCGGATAACCACACCCACGATTTCCATGATGCCATGTTTTTATATTTATTAGTTATAATGTTTTCTTATTTTATGCATTAGTGGGTTACTAGTGGTACATGTAAGTTGTTGGTTATTTCATATTGTAAGTATTTAAAAAGGCTAAACCACTTGACTTAACATTATGAATGAAAATATGAAAGAAAAGCTTAGGCTTTGATCTTCTTCTCTCTTAGTATTCTTGGAAGTTTTCAATAGGTTTTTCTTAGTAAAACCTATATCTATCAGAGTCTTGTATGTATGTGCAGGGGAGAGGTTTAATAAGAGGAGGATGGGTTATGTGTTGTTGTGTATGGGCCATGTGTCCCATGGATGACTAATCCTAGTTAGTCACGAGTCGGGTTCGGGTTTGTATTGCGTGTTAGTTCGGTCTCTCAACGCGTATCCTAATAATATTTTATATATAACGGTTTGGTTTTAATTTCGTACATAAACGTATTATTATTATTATTCGTTTTGGTTAATTATTTATCATAAAATAGTAATAAGACGCGAAAAATTTTGGGGTCCACTCCGGGTTGTTACATTCTCCCCCCCCCCCCTTAAAAGAATTTCGTCCGCGAAATTTAGTTGTGGTTATATCTCGTGGTTCGGTTATTATTCTCCTAACCGGTTAAGGTTTTCTAATTCTTGAGTGTCAATTAATTGAACGATATCTTCTGGTTTTGGCCAAAGAGTTTCACTAGAAAAACCGAATCTTTTCTTTGTTTCCACATTGGGCACATCGTCTTTGTATAGACCACAATATTCGATCAGAATCAATGGTCTATTCAAAATGACGTGAAAGGGTATCTGGTTTGATACAATGATCTGAATTGGGAAAACAGATTAGGGTTCATTTTGGGTTGACTCCCAGTCTCATTTCTGATGTACCATTGGTGTTTATATATAGGGTGTACCGCAGCTAACCCACCACACATTTGATACCTCAAAAATACACTTGAAATATTTCCCAAAAACCCTCATAGAATTCCACACCACCTTAATGTAACTGTAAATTCATGATTACATTCCAGACCGTAGTCATCAAGTTACCTTACATTAAACCGTTATGTCTTTTTATGATACTAATTCTAATGACAAGAAAGATCGAAATGCAAAGACTAGTAAAATTTTTGATAGTATAGGAACAAGTACGGAAGTTTTGTACTCAAGTATTATCAGAAAATTTTTAGAACTTGGTGTCCAAGATCTCTTGATGATAAAACGAAGAAAATTATCAGGTGTCTGAACGAAATCGAGTGATCCTGCCTACGAGTTTTATTGCATCAACAAGAAATTTCTCAAAAATATCCTAAGGGAATGACGAAAATTCGTTTAATGGGTTCAAGGCTACAACCAATTGGATGAGAATATCATGGTTAGGAAACTAAGAAGCACAAAAATAAGGCGTACTCTCAACTTGTTAGTCACACGCCGATATGATTTATACAAGTTTCTTGTTCAAAGATATTAATTCAACTTTTTGTGATTGTGACTTTTAATAAGATATCCCCGAAATGCCCTTGCGCATGCAGAGTCATGATTATGTTCGCGACTATAATCACTTCATCGCCTCACTCAAGCATCCAAGTATATTCCTACCAAAATCATAGTGTTCCTCTTATGTTCTTGTTGTTTGTTCTGCAAGTTTGTTCATGTGTTTCTAGTATGGTTTTATCAATAAAGTTTTATGCCCATGTGTTCAGTACCCAAGGTCAACTCGTTCAGTATCCTCTGATTGCAACTCCAGTTTATCCGTTAGGTTTCGATTCTCCAAACCGAAAAGAATTATGTGGTTTCAAAGTCAGGATCCTACGGTTCACGGTTGAAACCTAATGGTGTCCTATTCGCTGCGCTGCTTACTCTAATACCAATCTGTCACAACCAGACCCGGGAGGGTCTGGATGAAATTACATATTGATACAACACTCAAGCAATGCAAGCAATAGTGGAAGCAGTATAAAAATAACTAACTTTATTTATATACTTTATATAAATTGTTTACATAATACATTTTCATTAAAGTATATCCAGTCTCCAATCATACTGGTTCGGGTGGTTTCTATGGTTTCTCGTTCGTCTTCTGGTTCGTCCACCGGTTGTGACTCCGAGTTGTAATCACATGCTCTTCATATCTTTAGAGCCGGTACCTGAACACATGCTTAAAATGGTTTTGTCAACAATAATGTTGGTGAGCTCGTGTGTTTGGTTACATAGGCGCCCAAAATTAGTTTATCAAAACAAGTTTCAGTTTTAGCATTTCAAACACAAGTTTACAAATTCTCACAACTGAACTCATGGTTATGGTGCTACATTAATACACGCTGGCCAGGCATCTAGCGTCATGCCTAACCATGCCTAGATGTATCAACATAATCTATGCCCGTTATTGCTATAGTTCTCAACCTATGTCATGCCACATAGATTCCCCATGGCAAAATATATGTTGCAACGACCCGTCAGTCTCAGTGGGGGTTTTCATGTAAGGCCGGACCACTGTGCGTGGGGGATTCCACAAGTAGTACTACCCATATATTAAGTCGGCTCACCTAGAGTTAATGAGTGCTTGGTTGAGTATGCATCACAAGCAAGGATGTAATCACGCTCTGTATTTTAAAAGTATGTCAATATTTACATATTGTTAGTATCGGATCTAGACCAAAACTTTAGGGGTAACGTTTAATTTTTTTTACGTCACTTTTGTATAATGTAAAGGAAACAATCGATAATCTCATTTTGTATTGATGTAACTATCAACTTATTATTCATTTTTGCACCATAATGTATACATTTTGGGCAAAATATTCGTACCCGCTTTATATCAACAAATGTAAGGCCCCACCCATTATATAATGATTAATTGAATAATTAATCTCGATTTGGTCCCAGATTAGTGTAATTTTTTTAAAACTTATTTCCATGTCCGGATCATTGGATGATCCGTCTGTTTTATTTGTGAGTTGATCCATCTAAAACCCACACATAAACATGACTACTTTTTTTTTTTTTTACTATATACGACTTTTACATACCTTGAACACATGTATATATATATTTAACTTGTTAAGTTGTCTTGCACGACGGCGTAGACGAATTCTGATTTATTTTTTCTAAAAGGGCGAAGATGGTCTCGAGCGTGTTCGGTTCTGTGCTTGGTTTGTTTCACGTCCGGTATGATAAGCATTTGGTTTCCGAGCATGCTTGCCCTCCGTTCTTGGTCAAATCATCCTTACCTAAGGTTTTAACAAACCACACAACTCATTAAACAATATTGAAATCGTTTGGATTGAAAATATACGAAAAACTGAAATTTTTGGGTAAGTTCAAGTTTTGGCCTAGGCTACACCAAATTATCCAATTTTTCCCATTTTCTAGGTTGCACTCTTTTGGGTCCTAAAAACCATCCCCATGGACCCTTGGGAACTTGTTTTCACCAGTTTTATTAGTTTCTTTAATATTTAGTAATTTCCAAACGCCTTGGCGCTCATTAAACATAGTTATGGAAATGACTTACCGAGTTGTCATTCACACTTAATATGGGTTGCTTTCACCCAAGTTTTCTTGGCTCAAAGGCCATACATTACACAACGGACTTACTGGGTAGCGTTGACCCATTTCCATACCTTGCAATCCTTCCTTACAATTCGTGGCATCTAGTGCCCCTTTTTCCAATATACTTACCTGTAAGAAGTCTTAGTTCACACGCATTAATTTATCGGGATTCAAATGGTGTTTCATCACCATTTGACCCGTCTAGTCTCTTGAGTCCTAATACTTGTGATACAAGCATTAAGTACCGGGTTCAAATGATGAGAACATCACCATTTGACCCGTTCAACTTACAGTTCATACTATTCTATATACTCACACTTTTATTCTTGAGTTCTAATGAAAATATCATCATTTGACCCATTTAATCCATTCATTAAAAATTCTCAATTATTTTAATATTAAGTGTTGGGTTCAAGTGATAACAAACTTACTTAACCCATTTAAAACAATACTCAGTTATATCATTAGGCGTCCCCTCACGGACTTTTTAATTTCTTTCTATTTAGGCGATTTTAACCCGTTTTGAATTAAAGTTATGAACGCTTAAAAAATTAGAGGAATATACATGTGTTTTACATGTGAAGAGAAAAATTCAACAAATAGACTATTTCCAAGAGTGAAGGGAGTGATGGCACGGGTTGCTCACCCACTCCATGAACACCACCCCCACCCTTGGTGTGGGCGAGCGTTGCCCCTTTGGCATTGGATTTGGACATGGCCTGGGGCGAAGGTTTGAGGTGAGGTGGAGAGATAAAGGGTCCACAGATGTATTGTCTAAAAACAAGATTGGCAATTAACTCTCTTAAAAATAAAATTTGGTGGGTCCACAGATGTATTGTCTAAAAACAAGATTGAACCAATCATCAACCAATCTTCGTTGTCACGACACGCCACGCCATTAATTTGCAGAAATTACACAATCTAGAGAGAGAAAGAGACTTCATCTCCACCATCCAGCAACCGCTTCAACTGCATTGTTTTCCTGCTAAAATAAGGTAACCTCTCTCTCTCTCTCTCTCCAACATTGATTCTTTCTTTAAGGTTTTTTTGCTCCTCAATTTCCTCATTATGTTTGTATTAACAACAAATATTCTTACTCCTATTATTCAATATCCCCCTTTACATTTCCGTTTCTTTAGGGTTTGTTTATTAATCTTCCCTCACCACATTTGCACATATTATTTTAATTCACCTAAAAAACCTGATTTTCTTTAACAGACACGATTTAATTCGAAATACAACAACGAAATTTGTTGGGTTGGTGTGTTTGCTCGTGATCAGGTCTTCTAACGAACAGAAGATCTGAGGCTCATTATATATAAAAAAATATGAGCGCTTCAAGGTTCATAAAGTGCGTCACGGTTGGTGATGGTGCTGTTGGAAAGACCTGTCTCTTGATTTCCTACACCAGTAACACCTTTCCAACGGTAATTATCTTCAATTTTTGCTCTATTATTATTGTTATTATTATTATTATTATTATTATTATTATTATTATTTTAAATTTGGGGATGTATGAGGTTTTTGATTGGAATTAGATAGAAAGTGTCATGGGCTTATCATCCAAATATGTGAATTATTATTATACTTGTAGTTGTACCTACATGGTTACAATAATGGATTTATGTATGATCACATCAATGTGGAGAAAGGCTCAGGATAATGATACACCCTGGATGGATCTGTTGACACCCTGGCAGGTATATGAGTCGTATAGTTATATGCGACTCATAAATCCTTTTTTTACATGAACTATATGGCTCGTGTACAAATATACGCGAGTCGTATAATACATGCCGTACGTTGGGTGTCAAAAGATCCAATTGGGTGTACATACCATATAGTAGGATCCATGGAGAAAAATGAGAATTTGAAATGTTTGGGGAATTTTTGTTTAATGATTAAGGCAATGGACCATTTTAAACGGTTATAATGTGTGATCCCATGTTTTACACAAGAAATGTGTTGTTATTATGCAATTTATATCATATCGACATATCGTGGCGATTTTAGCTATAATCTGGTTCAAGTGAAATGTGATGATATTTGTTTCTGATAGATAATATTTCTGCACATTGGAATTTAATCTCGATTTTTTTTTGTGTATATGATGTGTTGGAAACAGGATTACGTGCCAACTGTGTTTGATAATTTCAGTGCCAATGTGGTAGTCAATGGTTCCACTGTCAATCTAGGCTTGTGGGATACTGCTGGTAACTTTATGAAATCGTGTCTTGAGAATTACTAATTTTTGTACTGGTAATAGTTTTGACTTGTTTTGCTTAGTTTAAGCAATATATTTATGGTGTGAAATTGAAAAAATGGGAACAGGACAGGAGGATTATAACAGATTAAGACCGTTGAGTTACCGTGGGGCTGACGTTTTCATCCTGGCATTTTCCCTTATTAGCAAGGCCAGTTATGAAAATGTGTCTAAGAAGGTACATATCTTGTGTTTTGCTGTCATTTTTCATCCTTATATAGTCTTTTTCATAATCTTTAATGTAATGTCTTAAACTTCTCTTTATATTTTACAGTGGATTCCCGAGTTGACACATTATGCACCTGGTGTGCCAATAGTCCTTGTTGGGACCAAACTCGGTGAGTTCATAATTAATTATTTGGCTTAAAGCATGGAAATTTATTTGTCATAATCTTATCAATCTATTGGGCCAAACTCTGTGAGTTATTAATGAATGTTAGCCTTTGGTAAATTGTTAGGATGTCCTTTCCTAAGGGGTTTGTTATTCGTCTCATTTGTGCATATGTATGCTTACTTTTCTTGCTATGTTTTGTTATGGCAATGTTGATGTATTGAGTCACATGAATTGATTTTCACTTCTAGAGTATGTAGTTTTTGATCCAACATAAATTTGACTCTGGATTATATAGATCTCCGAGATGATAAGCAGTTCTTCGTAGACCATCCTGGTGCAACTCCCATAACTACCGCTCAGGTAAAGATTATTACTAAGCAACTCACACTCGTAATGCTAGCTGTAGATCTGGCTAAATGGACGGGCTGGGCAGGTTGGTTAATACACTTTGGCATATTTTTGCTCTGTAGCCCTTTCCATTTTAGCTAGTTATTTTTTATTTCCCGTTTGACCCATTAAAGATAAAACATAACTAAATCGACCCATCCATAAACGGGTCAAAACTGCCACCTTTAGCTATTAGCAGTGTTCCTTATTGCAAACATGCATATCTTTGAACTTATTATAGGGAGAGGAGCTAAAGAAGACAATTGGTGCACCTGAATACATCGAATGCAGTTCCAAAACTCAGGAGGCATGTATAATTTTATATAAATTCTTCCTGAAACAAAACTTATGAATGCTGTAATTTGACGCGTGCTATTATTTTCTTTAGAATGTGAAGGGCGTTTTTGATGCTGCAATCAAAGTGGTTCTTGCTCCTCCAAAGTCAAAGAAAAAGAAGAAATCAGGTCAAAAGTCCTGCTCCATATTATGATCAAAAGTAAGGTCAATGAGGCTAGCAGTGATCATCTATGTGAAGCATCAGTTGGCTTATCATGTGCCTCCATCATCCTTGATCCCTTGTCAGATTTTGATTTTTGTTCCTTCTATGTATTGCTTTTGACCCGAGATCCAGTTAGATTAAGAAATTCGAGTTGGATTCATTTCTGTCCTATATTCGTTGATTTGTATTTGATCTTTTTTCATATACTAATCCTGTAGTTGGCCAAAATGATGTTTGTTATCTTATTGCATATTCTTTGCCTCATCACTTGTCAACATAGTTAGTATACTATCATTTTCAACATTCTTGATGTTGGATTAGTCATTAGTGGAGAATGAAGGGGTGGCGGCGCAGCTTGTTGCCCGTCGACCTTCTGTTGTGATGTAAATTTCGTATTTTGTTTTATTGAAAAATATTATTAAGTTTAAAAAAAATATATGAACGAATACATCGACAACCTTCAATAGGTGGTAATGGTATAATGGCAAGTACTTGATTCTTTTTTATGCTAACAAGCTCATCGCAAACTGGATTTACCGGATCCAGTTGGTTAGTAGGGTATTGACCGGTCCCATGAGTTTTCTCGTAATAGGTTATCATAGTTAAAGAAAAAAGAAGCAAGAAAATATGAAGACACAAGTGAATGGTGGCGTATGATGTCAATTGGACATTATCTCGATAATTTTTTTTTTTTTAATGTAAAAGATCCTTTCAATTAAAAACCAAGTTACATCTGGATAATGGGTAAGCGAGCAACAAGCTGCGCCGCTATCCCATTTTGAATCGCAAAGCCTATTCTACTAAATACAAACCCTTGGTTCCTTGGGCTTTGCGAGTCACTGTGGACCACCTTCTGCACCCGCTCCAAAAAACGAACTGCCGCAGGGGCTAGGGATCCAAAAGTGTCGAAGGCAAACGGAATGAACGCATGCTGATTCTCTAAACATGGTGCCTCGTGCTTAGCAACCTTCTTAGCTTCCGCCTTCAAAACCGCCTGTCCCGGAACGAATCCACTATCTCTTAGCCCCACCAGTGGGGACACCCCAGTGAGGTCAACACACGCGTGCTTACCCCCCGCCCATCCAAACACAAGGACGTCCGCAGGACGCAGGGTAGATATTCCCTCTCGTGGGTCAGTCAGAAAGTTAACAGGGGCTTCTTTCTTGGCTGAGATCCCGGCACGCCTAAGCACATCCCATAAAATATCTCTAACCCAGTCATGACGATACTTGAATCCCGGCAATTCCTTACAGTGGAGGGCATGCTCGCCAAACCTATCCATCACTTTGAGATGGATGCTTCTTTTGTTAAGTGTTTGCTAAAAGAGGTAGAAGTATAATTGTTTTTTTTTTTTTTTTTTTTTTTTTTTTTTTTTTTTTTTTTTTTACAAGTTGAGAATATGCTCCATTAATGGAGGAAGATTTTGGAACGTTGCCCATACGCAATGTGGTGGGGTTAGTCAATAAAGTTGCATACATGCATATCATATGGTGTGTTTGGTACTACCTACTACGAGTTTATTGTATACTAAAGAGATTACAACTTATTTTGCAAAAAAAAGAACATGTTTAGAAGCGGAGAGTAAGGCCATGTAAAGCTTTTATAGAGATAAACATCTAATGATTACATATCTATAATCTATAACTTATAATAAAAGAATTAAACTTTGATGATGTGCCATTCAATGAAGGCCTTAACACCTCCTTGAATGTGTCACGTGGCATAATGTAGGATTTTTTAATTTTTGAGTTTTTTTAATAAATCTATATATATTATAATTATTTTAGAAAAAGATAAGAATTTAAAAACAAAATTAAATTCTCCAAATGTTTCCTCCCATAACTTTTAAACGTTAATATCTTTTATATACGAGATTTTTTAAAGAAAAAGATTACACCAAATTAACGAGCGTTTTATTATCTTTCCAACGAGTACCATATTGCTATATAAAAAACGGAGAAAAAAACAACTATTTTTGTGGGGTTTTGTTTTCAAATATATTTTACTCTACTAATAAATCATAAACGATAAACATAACTTCATTGGCAGAGTTTTTTTTTATATATTTGAATATGATAACTTATGGCAGAAATTTAACTTTTAAACGTTAATATCTTTTATATACGAGATTTTTTAAAGAAAAAGATTACACCAAATTAACGAGCGTTTTATTATCTTTCCAACGAGTACCATATTGCTATATAAAAAACGGAGAAAAAAACAACTATTTTTGTGGGGTTTTGTTTTCAAATATATTTTACTCTACTAATAAATTATAAACGATAAACATAACTTCAATAGCAGAGATTTTTTTTATATATTTGAATATGATAACTTATGGCAGAAATTTGTTTAAAATAAATATTATTATTATTATTATTATTCATTAATCATGTATTAGCAAATCATTAATTATGTTGTCATATTAGATATTTTATTATGTTATATTAAATATTTCAATCCCGGGACACTCCCGGGATAAAAGCTAGTAAATTTATATGATATAATTGTTGGGTTGAGTTATTCTACAAAGACTACAAAAATGAGAAGGGTGAGAAGCCACTAGAAAATGACATATGTCAAAAGATTAAACAAGTGGGAGGGGTAATTTTGTCAAAAAAATATGCACATGCAAGTCACATGCCATTTCCACCTTCATTTTTAAATGTCCGTAACTTTTTTATACGTCATCGTTTTTTAAAAAAAATTATACCATAAAATAGAGCGTTTTTTTATCTTTAATATGAGTACCATATTGTTATTCTTTCGAAAAAAAGTCAAAAACCCACTTGGGTAAGACACAATAGAGTGTAAAACACAATGAGCACCAATTAAATATAGGGTATAAAACATTATCAACAATCTAATAAAACACAATGGACGACATACTAAAGACACAATGAATAAAAGACTAAAATACAATAAATACTTTTGAAAAAATGGTTGAAATCCCAGTTGCGTAAGACACAATGGACGACATAATAAAGACACAATGAACAGAAGACTAAGGTGTTGTTTATTTTTTCTGCAGGAAAAAGTCTGCAGTCTACGGACCACATCTACAGACATCTACAGGAGAAGAGGTGGACCAAATGTCTGCAGTCTGCAAGAAAAAGACTGTTTGTTTGTTAACGTCTGCAGGCTGCTGAAATAAACTTAAATTTAAATAAACTGAGTTTTTACAGCAGTCTGGTGGTAGACGGTGGTGGTGGTGGTGGTGGTGGTGGGTGGACCGTGGTGGTGTGGACCATGGTGGTGGGTGGTGGGTGGTGGTGGTGGACCGTGGTGGCGGTGGGTGGTGGTGGTGGTGGACGGTGGTGGGTGGTGGTGGACGGTGGTGGGTGGTGGCCTGGTGGGTGGACGGTGGTAGGTGGTGGTGGTGGGTGGTGGTAGTGGTGGTGGACGGTGGTGGTGGACCGTGGTGGTGGTGGGTGATGGTGGTGGGTGGTGGTGGTGGGTGGTGGTAGTGGTGGTGGACCATGGTGGGTGGTGGGTGGTGGACCGTGGTGGTGGTGGTGGTGGGTGGTGGTGGTGGTGGGTGGTGGTGGACGGTTGTGGGTGGTGGTAGTGGTGGTGGCCTGGTGGGTGGACGGTGGTGGTGGTGGACCGTGGTGGTGGTGGTGGTAGTGGTGGTGGACGGTGGTGGGTGGTGGTGGTGGTGGACCGTGGTGGAGTGAAATGTCTTCTTAGAAGACTTTGGTCCAAGTCTGCACCAAGAAGAGGTCAGGAAGAGTTTTTGGAGTGAAATGTCTTCCGGAAAACAAACAGTCTGCCCGCCCTAAACGTCTGCCCGCGTCTGCGCGGCGCAGACAAAAGAGGTCAGAAGTGCTTCTGGGAGAAAAACAAACACCACCTAAAACACAATTAATACGTTTGAAAAAAAAAGTCAAAAACCCAGTTGTGTAAAACACAATGGATGACATAATAAGGACACAATGAATAGAAGACTAAAACACAATGAATACTTTTTAAAAAAAAGTTAAAAACTCAGTTGCGTAAGACACAACGGAGATAACGTAAAACACAATGAGTACCGATTAAATATGCAATTAACAATAGGGTATAAAACACAATGAACAGTCTAATAAAATACAATGGACGACATACTAAAGACACAATGAACAGAAGACTAAAACACAATGAATAATAGATTTAAACACAATGAACAACATATTAAAACACAATGTACACCTAAATACAAAACTCATTTGCGTAAAACACAATAAAAAGCATGCTAAAAACACAATGGACAAAGTTAAATCATGTGTAGACTAAAAAAACATAAATAACATATTTATAAAGCACACGTGCATACCATAACACAATGAACGAGCAGAAGACACAACGGAGAAGAAAACCCATTTCACACGATTTTTTTTTTCAATTTTAACGTAGCAATGTGGTACTCATATTAAAGATAAAAAAACGCTCGTTAATATGGTGAAATTTTTTTGAAAAAAAATATCGTATGAAAAAGTTATAGACGTTTTAAAATGATGGGGGGAATTGACATGTGCATTGCATGTGGAGGGAAAAAGTCAACAAATGTGGTTTTCCTTTTATGCCCTTCCTCTAATTTATTATTTATTTTTTTCAAACAAACTAATCTCAACCCTTCAAATATATGATCAATGGATCACAATCCTTCTCACCCTTCCTAGAAAAAATGTCTTGTGTATTTGATCCTAACCCTATAATTGTTTCTTACATTGCAAATTTTGAGAAGACTATGGGAGCACACTAAACATCTTTTCGATCTTAATCATCAAATGGGCAGTATAGCAAAACTTGTGATCTTATAACTTTAGCAAATTCTGCTTTGAGCTCAACTACAACATGAGTATAGCTTTGTGTATGAGTGTAACTTGAAGCAAACTCTATTTTTAATAATAAGCATAATCATGAAGTTAAAACCTTAGTAGCGTGGATCAAACTCTATATTTATTGGTAGAGTAGTCTTCATATAATTCTCTTGCATTATGATTTGTTTGAAAAGTTAATGTGACAGCCTGGTTCGATGTTGAGGTCGACTAGATGCTATCCCAATGCAAATATTAATGCCCTTTATTTTTTAAGATTTTTCTAATTTCGTATATTCTTTTGGTTGATATTGACTTAGAAAATTATTACGTACTTTAATGTAACATGTAATCTAATAAAAATACTTATTATTATTAGGCCATACAGTATACATGCTGGAAATAGGGATTGAGAGCCATTTGGCACCTTAGGATGACAAGACACACCGCTCCCTTCCCACGCCTTCTTGGGAGAGTACTCCCAATCATCCCACACCATCCTCCTTGTTAAACTTGGAGGTAACCAAAACTTTTATTGATTGGTGGACCCTTTTAAAACATAGAAACCAAAGGTTTATATAGACTAGCTTTTCTAATCATACTAGAACTATAATCCTAAACGATAATTATCTAAACAATAGGAAAAAATATCTCAAAACCTAATACTAATACTAATACTAATAGATAATTCAAATAATAATTAACCAATCTTAATTATTATTTTACTCGTTTAGTCCTTTGACTTTAGCCGTTCGATTTGATATCGCTATAATTTTCACACTCCCTCACGATATCAACTTTAAACCTCCTTTACTAAAATTTTCATACCGGGTTGGTGTTGGATCTTTCACACTCCCTCTAAACACCGACTTCACTCATTCCAATTCTTGAACACAACTCAAGCATCTTTACCGTCGGTAATCCATGTAGCATGATTGTTTGCTATCTCTTGAATTCAAGTCGATAGTTTGAACTTTCTTGAACCCAACCAACAACTAATCAAACTTCTAGATGGATAGATAAACCTTTGTAAATAAGGATTAATTCAAACATTCTCCCCCAATCAGGAACTTAAAAGAAAGATGAAGAAGTTGAAACGCAAGAACATAAACCTTGAAACAAGTTCAAAAGGTTTCTTTGCTCGATAAAATGCTTGGTTCTTGAATGGTACTCGACTTTGCTTCCCAACTAGGCATGAATCACAAATTCTCGCCTTATGTGAAGTTTTCAGCATTCCAGCAACCATTCCATTTTCTGCCATGTAAGCCATCGACTTGAAGTTAATATGGCCGAGCCTCGCATGCCACAACCATTCTTGATCAGCTAGCGAGTTTAGCAAACATTCGGGTCTTCCTGTCTTCAACATGATCTTGTAGAGCCGATTGGCGTTTCTTGGAACCTTCATCAATAATCAGCCCTCCTGCTCATAAAGCCACAGAAAATAATCAGCCATCCATACTCTGCATCCATCTTCGGTAAGTTGTCCTAAACGTAGGATGTTGCTACACAGATCCGGTATAAAATACACATCGTGTATGACCCGTTGTTCACCGTTTTTGCACTTGAAGATAATTGACCCCTTTCCTTTGATTCTTACTTTTGATCCATCACCAAACTTTACAAGACCAGTAACAGATCTGTCCAATTCGGTAAAGTGCGCTTCAAAACCGGTCATGTGGTTTGAGGCGCCATTATCAAGATACCACATCGAATTGTTCGTCGAGTCGCCAACATAGATCATCAGGTTAACTTTTTCTTCATTTAGGAGAATCTTCTCCTCCCCCATTTCCATAGATGCCATCATTAATGTTGGTCCGTTGTCTTCGGTTTGATTCAGATTTGCTTCGGCTTCTGGTTCTTTGGTGCACTCCCAAGAATAATGACCGAGGTTGTTACAATTGAAACATCGGATTTGCCTTTTATCTCTTCCCCGATTAGTTTCTCGGTCCTTGTTGTTCTTTCTTGGGTGATTATCCTCGCACCTTTGCTGCTCACCCGAACCTCGTCCTTTGCCCTGGTTTGAGCCTCGTCCGCGACCTCTGCCACGTCCACGTTGGTATTAACCTCGACCCCGACCACCGTTTTGTCGACTCTCTGAATCAATATTCTTTCTCTGGTTAGAATCGATCCTGGTGAACATTAATCTCCCTTCCCTTTCAACCGAGTTTTCCTGGCCCTTTATGCGTTCTTCAAACGCCTTTAGTCGAGCAACACAGTCTTCAAACTTGAGTTCTTTAAGGTCAACCACCTGTTCTATCGTCACCACGATTGCAATGAACCTTGGAGGCATAGCGTTCAACATCCTCTTAACTACTACTTCTTCGTCAAGATCTTTTCCCATGCTGTTGAATTTTGACACATAATCAGCCATCTTTCCCGAAAATCCTCTACTATTTCGGTGTCTTTCATATTCAGATTATCGAACTCATGCTTCAGTGTTTGTATCTTGGCCTACTGAACTCTTTCGGCACCAAGATACCTCACTCGGATTGATTCCTAAATCTCACGAGCACTTTTGCATCTTGAGACTTGAGTGAGAATGTTTTCTGGAAGTGCTTGGTAGATTAATGCTCTCGCAAACTTGTTCTTTTTCTCGTCTACTTCGTCAGTCGAACTCGGGTCAACGTTTCCCACAGTCCTTACGCATCCAACATAGCTTCCATAAGAATCACCCATGTCCCATAGTTCGAAGCAGTAAGCTTGGGACATGTCAGTGAAGTTGATGTCGGGTCACGTTGTTGAACAACAATTTGGTTTTGCGGGTCGGGACGTGGTTGATCACCCATCGTTCTTGAATGGCTGATTTTGATTCTCCTGTAAACTTTTCCTCTAGATCAGGCTGATCCTTCGCCTCCACAAGAAAGAAGTTTACAGCTGTTGTGTTTATTTAGTCGATCTTAAATCCGACTTGAGCCTGAACCGAGGCTCTGATACCACTTGTTGGAAACAAACGGAAAACACAACATGCACACACGGTTTTGGGGGGACACCCGCGACTCTAATTTATTAAACTAAGGAAACAAAATTTCTGAATACTAAGTCTTTCATCTAAGACCCTACTTATACTAATAGAAAACATACTAGATTCCTAACCTTATTCAACAAGGAAACTTAAATAGATAAACATAACAACTAAGACCGTAATGAGTGGGGCGGGGAAACTCTTCACGGGAGGGAACACTGCCCCGGTAGGGCGTGGAAGGGGGCGGGAAGGGTTTGGGCGGGGAGAATTCGACGGGCGTGAGGGGAGGAGGAAGGCCACGTGGAGGTTTCTTATTGGCTGGACTTTGTTTTTTTTTTATAACTTTAACACAATATAATATTATTCCCTTCACCCCCTCTTCCCCCCTTCCACTCCCCACAATTTTCACCTTTCACACGTAGGCCCCACACGTGCCACATGGCGCTTCATCCCCCTCTTTCCCCCCTCCACTCCTTATAGTCTAATCAAACTTCCAGATGGATAGATAAACCTTTGTAGATAAGGATTAATTCAAAGAAACATAACACTAAAACAAATTGCTTGTTCTTCAGTGATCGAGAAATACCACTATAGGTTGATTACTTGGTGTGATTTCTTCCTTGAGAAATAATTAAACCCAACAGTCTTTTGACTCAACCAAGCAACCAAGCTGCTCAAGTTTATTATCTCTTTTCCAACTTCTGATGATGACACCAATTTGATCGGATAAAAAAAATTAAATTTCTTGAATGGAAAAAAAAAAAACTGATCGACAAGAAGGAAATCTCGACGCATGATAATTTGTTCCAAACCCAGAAAGACTTTCTTTGTGCTTTTAATTTTCCTCCCTTTTCAACCAACGTTGTTCACCGCCACAGCTCGCTTCGATCGGGTTTCTTGCTATTCTTTAATCGGTTCTCTGCTGCTGCTTTTTCCTTCATGTGGCTGAGATCTCGGATTCTTTTCGCGATCAGGTTTCTTGTCTTTGATCAAGGTTTCTAAGTTTCCTGGCTCGATCGGTTTATCCTTCTTTAACTCTCGCGACAACGGTCTTCTCAGATTTTTGGAACTTTCTGCGATTATCTGATTGAAAATCTTCACAGCTTTTGAACAGTTTTTTTTTGCAACTTCTTGACTGACTCTCTTTTACTAGTTGTCCACCTTGGGTTGATTACAGCCTCTGATCGGAATCGTCTACCCTGCGATCGAGCTTTCTTCTTCAGCCCCAAGATCTTTATTCGATGTCTTTATTCTTCTTCTTAGTCTTCAAGAAACGATGTTCACCAACGTCGCAGCCCCGCGAGGGGCTGCTTCCCTTGTTGGAAACGACTCTGAAAACCGTGGCTCTGATACCACTTGTTAAGCTTGGAGGTAACCAAAAATTTTATTGATTGGTGGATCCTTTTAAAACATAGAAACCAAAGGTTTATATAGACTAGCTTTTCTAATCATACTAGAACTATAATCCTAAACGTTAATTATCTAAACAATAGGACAAATATCTCAAAACCTAATACTAATAGACAATTCAAATAATAATTAAACAATCTTAATTAGTATTTTACTCGTTTAGTCCTTTGACTTTAGCCCTTCGAGTTGATATCGCTACAATTTTCACACTCCTCTCTTTCTCTCTCCCCCTTCTCACGCTCTCCCTCCCCCTTTCTCACGCTCCCCCCTCTTTCTGTCCCTCTTTCTTATATTTGCTTTTTATAATTTCAAAACTTCAGAATAATATTAAAAAAAGTGTTAAAGTTGTGAGAGTATAATATAGGTTCTAGGACAAAAGTTTGGGGTGGATGGAGATGATGATGTAACGTTGAGCATGGACCGGTATACCTAACGTACTCTAACACAAAGAAAAATAATGAAACCCATTTACTTTATTTGACTTATAAAAGGCACAAAATCACGTAACAAAACCGAAAATCTAAGAGTTTAAAGGACGAAAGAGTTATGATTAAAAATAAAGACTCTAATTTGTAACAAACGTAGTCTACGCAGAAAAACAACGGAGAGCCTCTTGAATATGTGGCACTAAACTTACAATTTATTTTTATTAAAGAGTCGAGTCTAACAGTGAACCTAATATGTAGGCACCGGTGTCACATGAAACAAGTCAAACAAATATTTATATGTACCTTTTGTGTCTACGTTTGTATATACACTACTATATTAAAAATATTTTTTTATATCATTGTAATTTCAATTTAATTTTAAGACCTTTAATAAACATGTTATTGCATTTGGTACAAGTTTTGATGCATAAACAACTCACTATGTATAATTTTTTCCATCTTGTTTACATTAATTTGTGAAGAAACACGAACCCTCGACCATCGGGTTAAGGGTGATCTTAGTAGTGATTCAACAGGGTAAATGATTTGTAAAATATGTATTTAGGAAGTGTGGGTCTAAGGATAAGACTAATGAAGTAAAGAGACGACCGATTAGAAGAGTCGAACCTCTAAACGTTGGAAATAAAACAAGGATTGGAAAAGTACGATGTGCTCATAGTCTTTTCAACGAAAGTTTTAGTGAATTTCAGATGCCAATAAAAGGAGAAGGGACTCCTCATTTTATAGTACATCGACGTCCAACTTTCTTAACCCATCCTCTGCCTTTAATGGGGCCCGGCCCAGGTGGAGGTATCTCTTAGTTTCCGGCCCAAATCCTCAAACCCAATTTGTGCAAGTGGTTATATAAAAAAGAGGAGAAAGGGAGGATGTTACCATCCTGACAGATATACACGTGGCGTCCATGGAGTGGACGCTGATGGCCGGCGGACAAATGGCGTCCACCTGTTGGCTTATCCTGGGCGGTGGGTAATCATCTTCTTTTCTGGAACCTGAGACAAGTGGGGGTCGACAAAGTCTACTGTCAGAGATATCTTGGCTGGGGAGCTGCCACGTTACCGTCCTTTCTGGTAGTCAGACCAGGCACTGCTTCTGATTGGCTGGGAACAGAGTTGTCCAGGGCAGGACTGCCATAGGATGTGTGTCTCGATGCTGCCCTAAAAGGTATCTTTTAGTTGTGTCGACGAAGCTTGTGTATCTTGATGAAGAAGCTTCGCTATGCGTCCATTCGATTGTGGACGCATGGCGTTCCGCTGACGTAAAACGGGCTGGAGAACATGCGTCCATTGTGTTATGGACGCATGATAGTCCGCTGACATAGAACAGGCGGGAGAAGATGCGTCCAAAATGATCGTTGATTTAAATTTAAATTTGGGGATTCATTTCTTTCCTATATTCGTTGATTTGTATTTGATTTTTTTCATATGCTAATGTAGTTGGCCAAAATGATGCTTGTTATCTTATGCCATATTCTTTGCCTCATCACTTGTAAACATAGTATATTATCATTTTCAACATTCTTGATGTTGGATTAGTAATTAGTGGAGAATGAAGATGTTGCCACGTACCATGCATCCCGCTTTTGTCTTTCAATATGAACGAATATGACGACAACCTTAAATAGGTGGTATGGTATAATGGTTAAGACTTAAGTACTTGATTCTTTTTTATGCTAACATGCTCATCGCAAACTGGATTTACCAGATCTAGTTGGTTAGTAGGGTATTGACCGGTCCCATGAATTTTCTCGTAATAGGTTAAAGAAAAAAGAAGCAAGAAAATATTAAGACGCAAGTGCATGGTGGCGTATGATGTCCATTGGATATTATCTCGATATCTAATCACTTTGAGATAGAAGCTTCTTTTGTTTAGTGTTTGCTAAAAAGAAGCAAGCAAAACTTGTGATCTTATAACTTTAGCAAATTCTGCTTTGAGCTCAACTACAACATGAGTCTTTAACTGTAACTTGAAGCAAACACTATTTTTAATAATAAGCATAATCATCAAACATTATTTTTAATGGTTAGTCTTCTTATAATTGTCTAGCTTTATGATTTATTTGAAAAGTTAATGTGACAGCCTGGTTCGATGTTGATGTCGACTAGATACTATCCCAATGCAAATATATTGATATTAATGCCCTTTATTTTTAAGAATTTTCAAATTTCATATATTCTTTATGTAGATATTGACTTAGAAAATTATTACGGACCTTAATGTAACACATAATTTAATAAAGATACTTATTATTAGGCTAGAAAGTGTACATGTTAGAATTAGGGATTGGGAGCTACTTGGCACCTTGGGATGCCAAGACACACCGCCCCCTCCCATACCTTCTTCAGAGTGTACTCCCAATCATCCCACACCATCCTCCTCTCTCTCTCTCTCCCTCTCCCTCCTCTCTTTCTCTCTCCCTCTCCCTCCCCCTCTCTCTCCCTCTCCCCCTTTCTATCTATCTCCCCCTCTCTATCTATATCTCTTATATTTACTTTTTATAATTTCAAAACTGCAGAATAATAGTAAAAAAAGTGTGAAAGCTGTGAGTATAACATAGGTTTTGAGATGAAAGTTTGGGGTGGGTGGAGATGATGATGTAACGTTGAGTATGGAGCTGGTAGCTGAGACCGGTATACCTAATGATGACGTCAGGGTAGAGGGGCAGCCGTATTGTAACGTACTGTACACATGAACCAAACTAATAGGTTAGACTATGTGTTGTGGCTAGAGGTGAGCCATGACTCTATCCTATCATATTGCGCCATGTCAGCGCCTAGTTGGCAGCTTGATAAAGCTGCTGGTCGCTCACCTGATGCTGTTGTGGCTAGAGGTAATTCTTATCTCAGGGATGGTGAAAATCGCTCGAAGGGGGTTGGCACATGATTTCTTCAATCGCTTCATCTTTGTTTAAACCTGGATTGTCGTTCAACGCATTTATGAAGAATCGCTCAAATATTGTGCACTTCGTCTGTAAAGATACATACTTTTCATATATCGTGTCCCTTGAACGAATGTTGTCACCATTTGTTCATTGAATCTTGTCACAATCGCGCTCCAAAAAGTTTTCGTTCGCTCAATTCCTCCTTGTTCTTGTATAGCAATATAACTGTTGACCAACACAAGTTCTTCCTTAACGTTCCAACTTCGTGGTGGCTCACGGTTTTGTGGGGGTGGGATGGGATTTGGATTTGGGTTTTGGTTTGCCGTTTGTGATCAACTTGAAGATGGAAAATTGATGTAATAATTTTTGGTAGAAAAAAAATAGTGTTGATACGTATATATATATATACAACTGAAAAAGTTGACCGTTGGTTGCCATCCAACGGCTAGTTTTTTGAAAATGGCCCCGCTAGCTCACGCGAGCTAGCTCGCTTGGACTTGCTTGCGGCAACGGTCACTTGAGTATGTTATGGGCCAAGTGATCTACGTGGAGAAGGTTGTGGCTTGCGGCAGCTTGCTCGCGGGCCACAACGAACAGTCTTATGGCCATCAAATTTTAACCCAGTCTAACCCAAATCAACCATAATGTGAGGGGATGCCTATCCTAGAACCCACTTCAACCCTAACATTTTTGCTGGATAGCTAGGAGTTGTTTAACTGGCGAAGAATAAAACAAAGTCAAAGAACAATAGATAACACACATCAGGGTGATTTCATGAATCAGGAAGTGAAGCTTGATATGAACCCTTGGTGGTTGCCAGCGGTGTACCATACCAAACCCGTTTTACCCCGTATAGTGAACCTTGGGTGCTCCCTCCATCCTCGTTATAAATTACTTATAGTAGTTTTTGTTAAGTAGATTATTTATAACAATTTTTGATAAGTATAACTCAGGGCACAAAATCACATAACAAAACGGAAAATCTAAGAGTTTAAAGTGCGAAAGAGTTATGATTAAAAATAAAGATTCAAATATGTAACATAGTCTAGCAAAAAAAAAAAAGAGCCTTTTGAATATGCGGCACTAAACTTACAATTTATTTTTATTAAAGAGGGTCTAATAGTGAACCTAATATGTAGGCACCGGTGTCACATGAAACAAGTTAAACAAATTTTTATATGTACCTTCTGTGTATACGTTTGTATATATACTACTGTATAAAACATTTCTTTTGGATATCATTGTAATTTTAATTTACTTTAAGACCTTTAATAACAATGTTATTGCATTTGGTACAAGTCTTGATGCATAAACAATTCAATATGTATAATTTTGCCCATCTTGTTTACATTAATATGCATTTCAACAAAGTATTAAATTAGAAAGTTTATCTGTTGTTTTAGATAATATATGAAAAAAGTACAGTTAAGAAAATAAGTTTTTATAATTTAGCCATCAAAATATTGTAGCATTTGTTTTATTTCTAATTATTTAAAAGATAAGGTTATGTTCACACGTTGCGGCGGATCTATTTTTTTATTTTGGCCGAGTCGAACAACATGTGTTGATACCATCGGTCATCTTTATTTTTTGTGTTTTCATGATTGCTATAGGTCTGCCAATACCGTATTATGTTATCTCTTGCGGTTGCTATACTGAGTTCCGGTAGCGTACGAATCAAAGGATATTGATTAAATTTCTTACGCGTAAGGAATGGCGGAACTTAGCTTTTCGTGCTTTCAATTCCGAATATATCATTATTAAGCGCGATTTCTCTACGATCAGATTCTCAAAGACAATCAACTACAACGTAACAAAAGTCTTTACCCGGTTGCCCAGTTGAGTAGCGCAAATGTACCTGCTAGTATGCTAGTATAATACAATAAATAATCTATTAATGCTATATGAATATTTTTAGGTGGCCGTTTTTTTTCTTACCAAGAAATGAGCTTACCACAGAAAGGAGGTTACTATTGATTAGTAAGATACCCTACCCAACCCAAAAACTTGAAAATTATTAAAAGATATCCGCAAACCGAATTATACTCGCCCTCAGAAAAAAATTCAAGGTCGGCCTGATACTTGAGTCGTGCCCTTGGTATGACTAGTAGTGATGACCAAAATTAAGTACAGGTACTATGAAATGAAATAAAAATAGATTTGGATGTAACGGACGAAATTCAATCGTCTTAAAAGCAATATTCTTTTTTTTTTTTTGTTTCTGATTAAATGTGAAACTAGATGTATGGAGGTGAATGATAAAAGAATCATGTTGTTCTTCAATCAACTCTCCCTAGAATCTATACCTTCTCCACACTCTCTTTCTCCAACTATATATAAATCCATCTAACACCCTATAATACATACACCAAAACATTTGTATCGTTTCATAAAAATGGCTTCTAGGAGGATTTCAAAAGAGCTCAAAGACTTGCAAAGAGACCCTCCAGCCTCATGCAGTGCCGGTCCTGTGGCTCAAGACATGTTCCATTGGCAAGCAACGATTATAGGTCCAAACGATAGTCCATATGCCGGTGGTGTGTTTCAAGTTACTATCCACTTCCCTCCCGATTATCCATTCAAACCCCCCAAGGTACGTTGTCTATGATCTATAATTCATTGGGGTCGGCTCTACGTTTTTTGCATACTGCACCCTAGATCGAATGCTAGAACTGTGACATTTTTCTTGATAGAAGTAATTATTTGCTTACGGTCCTAATAATGACTTTACATTATTAATTACTGATCTCCTGAATTTACAAATTTAGCATATTACAACCACCATCTCCCTCCGTCCCAATTTAAATGTCCCATGTCTAAAAACACACATTTTAAGAAATCTTTTGTTTGTATGTGGTAAAATGACATTAATATCCTCAGTGGTGATTGTGTTGTCTTTTATGGGCAAAACTGGAAATTACATTTCTATTTTTGAAAAGAGACATTTAATTTGGGACAAGCAAAAAAGGAAATAAGGACATTTAAATTGAGACGGGGGGAGTATTATTTATGCTGACAAATTCTTTGAGAACAATAAACACAAGTACACAAGTGAAATCATAAAATATTCACAAATATGTTACAAAATCAATTGAGCTTTAAAAAATTTTGGGTTCTTGACCAAACATATTCTAGTACTTGATATTGAAGATTATAGATGCACGTCTATATATAAACTACAAATTTTAAGTTTCTAACAAACAATATGTGCTTTATCAAATTCAATGAATCCAGTTGGACCTCCACGGATCCGTGCCTATAAACACTCTATACAAACAAACAGAATAACCGTAATCACAACATATTTTCGCGGCACACAAAATTACAAGGGCCTAAGTTGAGGGCTTTTTGCGCCGCTGATCTTCATGGACATATTGTTTTTATATGGTTTTATTAATGGTTTTTATATATAACTCCTGTAGGTTGCTTTTAGGACCAAAGTGTTTCATCCAAATATAAACAACAATGGAAACATTTGTCTTGATATCCTCAAGGATCAATGGAGTCCTGCTCTCACCATATCCAAGGTTTATTTATTTATATATTTATTTTATATTGGGTTTGTTATGGTGCTGCATAACAATGGCTCACACAAAAACTGATGATAATTTGGTTTGTTGCTCAACCAGGTCTTGTTGTCAATATGTTCATTGCTGACAGATCCGAACCCAGATGACCCATTGGTCCCAGAAATCGCACATATGTATAAGATAGACAAGGTCAAGTACGAAGCCATGGCTCGTAGTTGGACTCAAAAGTATGCCATGTACTGAGAAATCATGATGATGCGAATCTACGTAATGTGACCAATAACAAGTTCTTGTATGAAGTTTGAAGAGCCTCACAAAATGAAAAGGACTTAAAAATAATTGGATGGAGAGGAATACGAAAGAAATTACACGCAGGATGCTGGTGTAATGGATGGTTTTGAAGGTGAAGTTGGTGTCTGATTTGAATTTTGAATAAATTTGTTGTGATACCTGTTAAGTTCCAAGTTAAAAGACGTCTCCAGAGAGACTCTCTGAATGATCCTTAATAATGTCACAATTAATTAGGGGTGTAATCGAGTCAAGCCGAGCCAGGCTAAGCTCGAGCTAGAACTCAAACTTAAACGAGCCAGCTCGGCTTGACTCGTTTTTTTGGTCGAGCTGAAAAGCCGAGCTCCGCTCGTAAATGTTCGAGCCAGCTCGTTATTTTTTTAAAAATATTTATAAAATAAAAAACAAAAAAAAAATAAAAAAAAATAAAATTACACATATACATATATATTTTTTAATTTTTTAATATTTTAATGAATGAAAGACATACTAAAAGTATTATTTATATAATTTGTGTTTTTATTGTATTATTTTTCATATTTTATTGATTAATTCAAAGTATTATTAAGAATATAAAAGATGTTTATCGAGCCACGAACCAAGCCAAGCCACCGAGCCGAGCTGTCAAGCCGAGCCACGAGCCAAGACCCCTAGCTAGAGCTCGGCTTGATTTGTAATCGAGCCGGCTCGGCTCGGCTCGATAACAAAATGAGCTTTTTCGAGTCGAGCTTTTTTCGAGCATTTTCGAGCGAGTTGCGAGCCGTGAGCATTGTGTACACCCGTACAATTAATACACGCCTTTTCCTATCTTTTATATAGTACTACTAGATTTATACTCCGGGAGCGTCCCAGGGTTGAGAAATCTAATATGACATATCATTTTTACATACGAAATAGACTGATGCGCTTTATAGTTACATGCAGGAATGCTTCGGGTAGCACCTAACCTAAAACAATTAACAATATATCTCCATTGTTAACGTCTAACCTTAAACAATTTATAACTCTAATATTAAAACCTATCCTAATACAATGTACAACTCCAATGCTAACACCTGTTGGAAATAGAATTCATATAATCATATTTACCGGTTTGAACATAATTAATGACTTGCTTATACATGATTAATAAATAATCTGAACACTTTGTGTTTTGTTTTCCTGTATGAACCCCACAAAAAATAGTCGTTTTTTTCTTCGTTTTTTATATGGCACTATGGTACTCGTTGGAAAAGTAATACAAAATTTATTTTGTTCTTTAAAAAAATCTCATATATAAAAGATATTAATGTTTAAAAATTATGCAGGAAACATGAGAGAAATAAATATAATTTTGTTCTTAAATTCTTTTTTTTCCTAAAATATTTGAATGCTATATGGCATCCTACATGATACTCTTAAAGGGAAGAATGACTATATGAGTGACACTAGCTAATTACCCCGGGAAGGTCCGAAGGTTGAAAAATTTAATATTAGTTAATAAAAAATGATAAAACGAAAAGAATAAATAACTTAAACCTAATCAATCTTAGTTAAAAAATTTCCCTAAGTGATAACCTATTGCAAATGGCTTAAGTTAACTAACCACGAAATCTTTCAATCACTGCATGTCCATATATTCCTTAACCTAAAACCTAATCAGTAATCATCTAAAAAATCACTTATGTAAGCTGCAACTGTTCAAAAGCTCGTCAATCTCTAATGCCTCCTATAATTCTTAACCTAATCAATTAAACAATCACTTAAGTTGGAAGCTGTAACCATTAAAAAACTTATCACATCTATGTACCAAGTCTCACAATACTAATATTGATACCTAACCTAAAAGAATGTATAACTCTAATATTAATACCTATCATAAATGTTAAAAAAATACATAGCTCTAATATCAATATTCAATACATAACCTAAAACAATGTATAACTCCAATATTAATAGATGTCATAAAGGCTAACAATACATAATTCTAATATCAATATTCAATACCTAACCTAAAACAATCTATAAATCCAATGCTAACACCATAATCCTAATATTGTTTTAGTTATCAGTAACCATAAACGGAATGGAGAGAAGTTATGGGACTTACCACCATAATCAGGTCCTAATCAGAATTATAAACGGAATCCAGATCCCAAAGGCATGTTGGTGAGCGGCATCCATGGCGAAGTCACCGGCAGAGAGATTGAAAGGGGAGAGGGCGTTCCAAGGGGCACCACTTCAACATCCAATCCTTAATGTTACGATCAAAATATATACATTTTTTTTCCAAAAACACCCTCTGAATAGACATATTAACAATGTTGAATCTAAACAAATTAATCTTGTTTTAAATAAACAAATTAAACTTTAAACTAAAACCAATCAAACCCAACTATATACAAACAACTCAAAATATTAATATAAAGCACAACGTACAACCAAAATTTAAATAATAGAAAACCAAACCACTTCTTCAAGCTAATCAGTATAATCAGATAAAATTGAGAAAAAAATGCGTGACATAGATTAAAAAAGATTAATAAGTGTGGTAAATGGAATTATAAAAACCCTAGATATGTACCTGCATGCGCTGAAGACTCAACCTTTTTGGATGATGATCACCACGGTTTAGGGATTATTGTGAGGAAGAGGTAACGTGTTTGGGTGTAGATGAAAGTACCTTCCAGAGGCGATCGGGAGTTATAGATTGTAGAGGTAGAAAGGGATTGAGAATAAAAGATTATTAGGGTTTGGGGCGAGAGGAAAAGGATTATATATGATGATTGGTAGGTTTTATGTTATTTTAACAAAAAAAAAACGAAAAATTAAAAAAAAAAAGAATTGCACCTCATTATGCCACGTGACACATTAAAGGGAGGGTTGAATCCACCATTGAACACCACGTCAGCAAAGTTCAATTCTTTTATATATATTAATAGATAATAGATAATAGATAATAGATGATAATAGATAATAGATAATAGATGTATGATTTAGCCATTTAAAATATAGATAGATAGATAGATAGATAGATATAAATATAGATGCTAATATCTACACGCATTGGAGATCTGATCGATATATTTTTTTAACCAGTTTCACTATATTTTGGCATTGGATGTTCCAAAACTCGATCATCAAATGTCATTATGCTAAATTGCTAATACTACTAAACAAATTAGTATTGCTAGCGGTTCATTACGAATTACATTACGAATTACGAAAAAACGCATCAAAATTTACTGAAGTAGAAAAAACAACGATAAAAATTATGGTTTCGGGACCTATTCACCCAAAACTTAAATTCTTGTGGATTTGATTCATGATTGACCTCTTTTATTTCATAATGGTCCCTTTATTTAACGATGTTTTTTTTTTGACGGCTAACAAATTGGAATCACTCACGGAACAATGGAGTATCATCGTGCCAACAGTGTTGCCACGCGATCATATTCCACCACCAAGTCACCAATTCAGGAGGAAACTCATAATTATGAGAAAACCCCCTTTGTGAGATTCGAACCCAGAACCTTATGGCCTCTAAGTCTTATCTCACCACCAGGATACCACTAGGCTATAATGCCTTGGGTTTTAACGATGTTAAATAAGACAACTTACTTTCAGAGGCATTTTAGTTTTTTATCGTTCTAGGAATGGTCGGTGAAGTAACGAACATCAACTGACAAATATATATCAACTCCATTCACCGGTGTCCCAATCTTTTACGGACCACAACATGCGTCGGTGCCGCCATGTGATGTGCTGCAATTCGGTAGAGGTTTTCACCCGTGAGGTCCATGCAAGCGTGTTTCCCACCCACCCAACCAAATACGACCATGTCTGTTGGGCGTAAAGTGGATCTTCACTTAGTTGGATCCGTAAGAAAATTAACCAACACCTCGTTCTTTGCTGATATCTCGGCTCTCCTGAGTATATTCCATAAGGCATCCAGAACCAGATCGTGGTGTTATTTGAACCCCGAACTCTTTGCAGTTGACCACATGTTCCCCATATTTATCCAGGCAGGTCCTATGACAAACCAGGCAAGGTTCGTTATATGGGAACATGGAATCATCAAGCGGCATTTAAGAATCGCTCTGTACTCAACCGCTGACATACGTTTCCCTAATCCTGCGATAGGGATGACAACCATGAAATCCTGGGCGTGGAGTCCTTGCAAACATTCTACCACTGCTTTCTGGATATTTTCCTTTGCCAAAAACGATGATGTTTTAAACATCAAAACATTGGTTTTGGGAAAAAGATGATTGTTCTAAACCATTAACAAGTTTTAAATTTATAAGTAAATAATAATTACTTACTTAAAAACTAAAAGTAACACACACGCATAGAACCTGACGTGCATTGCATAGATTTTTAGGGTAAATACCGAGTATTGTATTCCAGAGAACACACTTTCGCCTACTCAACCTTCAACCACTTTCGTTAATCGGGTTTTGAAAAGAAAATAAAACGGAGAGGTTCAAAAAGAAAAATAGTTTTTTTTTTTAAAATGTTTTGGTTTTAAAAATAAAATAAAATAGTAAATTTAGAAAACGTGCTAGCCGTGGGAACTCTTTGAATAAGTAGACTAATTATATTAACTATAGTAATAGTTATAATTCTTGATGTGGAAAACGAGTTTTAAAAAATCCCTTTAGAATTAGGAGATGGGAAAAGAAATAAACAAGAGATGACGTTTGATGTGTCACAAAATTAACATATAAAGCATGCATAATTAGTCTCATAATAGGGCATAATTGAGCTTAAAAAATTTATTTTAGCTACTTAATCATTCCTATTTGTATTTATCAGGGAATTGGAGCTCCAAACCGAAAACAAGTGATTTTCGGGCAAAAACATATGAAAACCGGAGATTCTTGAGGATACGAAGCTTGCAGCATGTTTCCCATATGTGTGAAGACCTTTCCGGGACATAAACGATGATAAAACCCGTTCGGGAGTGACCCAGCACACCCATGCACACTTGCACGGAGGACCTGCACACTAGAAGACAACACAACCAACTTGGGGGATAGGAAATCTTGCTGAGACACATTGCACACCCGTGCAATACCCCTGGCACGGCAATGCAACAGAAAATGGTACATTTCATGCAGATCTCCAGCAAACAGGACGTACGTACGTAGGGAGGTGCACGGTCGTGCACAACCTTCTGGCACGCCTGTGCACCCCCTAGCAGGTCTATAAATAGCAAGCTTCATTCAATCATTTGACATCCCATCTCATCTAGTCTTGTGCCTTCTTGGGATGACTTCCAAGCTTCTTCCAGAGATCTTGGGGTCTTGTGGGAGGCCTCAGGGCCATCCTAACATACCTACCAAGGTCTAGCTTCATCCTACCTTGATTATCTTGGCCAAGCATGGGATCGTAGAGTAGTTTATGCAATAAAACATCGAGGGTCGTGAGGATTGCGCTAGATATATAGCACTAGGAGATAGAAGGCTTGTCTATGAGCAGCCATGTTCTTGTGTTGATCATTCACTATGGTTGTATCTTTCTATGATCTCCGAATCCACTTCGACTTGTAGACTTTTATTATTAGTAGTAGTTTTTTTTAGTTATTTGGTGTGTTATCTTCATATCTGATTCTTGTTTGTTTATCTTGTGACAAGGTCAAATAGTGATTCACTTGATAAACATTTAAAATCAACCTTAACTTAATAAACTATCAAGGGGTTTCATCAGCTTCTGGTAGTCCCGAGCTAGATCCAAGGTAAGGAAACCGGTAGTGAGATAGATCCTTTAGGCTTCTGATATCCTAACCGGGTTCTAAGCAATGGCTTCTGAAGTGGACCAGATCTAAGTGACACATTTCTGGTTCTTACCAGACGAATGAATGACTTTCTTGACAAAGGGTGGATTCCCTACGGGTGCACCAATGATCTTCGGATTACACACCTTTAGTATTATGTTCC
The DNA here is from genome assembly GCA_032199755.1 of Ambrosia artemisiifolia. Classification (NCBI taxonomy): domain Eukaryota; kingdom Viridiplantae; phylum Streptophyta; class Magnoliopsida; order Asterales; family Asteraceae; genus Ambrosia; species Ambrosia artemisiifolia. The sequence continues at coordinate 42,486,027 of CM063512.1, read as the reverse complement.
ACCTTTGTCAAGAATTTCATTCATCTCGGGAGGTTATGGGTTGGGTTTGTTAAGTCATAAATTACTAAAGCAACTTTGTATTTATCTGATCAATAAATATTTAAAGTGTCACTTTTTAAGATAAATAAAACAAGAATACTATATCTAGGTCTCTTTAGTACACAACCGTTAACCAATGGGGATACATGTTGCCTAGGCTGACTTTAAGAGAGATCTTCGTTAGTACGGAACGGGAGAGCTAAGGGAGGTGTACGGTGTTCCTGGTCGGAAGTCAAGCCTCCATTTTAAAAGAAGAAGATAAGTTGGAGGACTAGTGTATGATGAAGTTAAGGTACTTTAATGTTTAAACAAACTCTTTAGAACAAGTAATGATCAAAGTTAATGTGCAACGGGAATAGTAAATGTTCTAAGTTAATAATCCACTTTTAGTATGAGTAAATGCTCCCCCTCAAATGATTAATTAAAGTGTAATAAATGTATATGAGAATCTAAGCAGTTAATGAAACAGTTGAAATATATTCAAGTTATATTTCTCATATAATGGAGAATGGAATTCTGATAACAAAGTTTGTATATTATCCAAAGTAAATAAATAGAAGATGTGAACCCTTCTATTTATAGAGTACAAAACTTACAAACAAAGATACCAAATATTAATATAATACTACAACAGGTTGTAGTATTGGAACTTGTACAAAATATTTATTAAAATACAATTAAACTATAAACTACTGAAGTTTAGGGCGGTGGGAAGCTTCTATCAGAACTGCTGATGAAGTATCAACCTGCTGATGAGTAAACCTTCAGAGGTCGCTCTTTAGTAGTTGTTCTTCAGATATTCTGTCTGGTTCATATTCAGAACTTACTCTTCAGCACTTTGTCCTGTATTAGCTTCTTCATTAGTACTTTGCATTTTCTTCTTCAACACTTTCTAATACTAACTAAAACTTGCAGAGAGGATATTAGACTAAGGCTGAAATGCTTATCAATCCTCTTTGAGCTAACAATCTCCTCTGGATTGATGAAGCCAAAACCTTATATAATTTATTTAAAGGTTCCTCTTCTTCTGCTGTCAAGAATTCTCCAAATTTCTTTAATCATTGAGGACTTGAGTTCATCGACTTGTTGTCCTGTGAGTATTGGTCATTGTTCTGGTTCCATGAACTGAACAGTGAGAAGATCATCATCTGATAACTTGTTCAGTCCAGTCTTGTGATGTAGAACCTTGGAGGTGTAGTGTTTTCTTTCTAGGACAATTGAATTAGACTTATGGGTGAAGTACCATTTGACTATTGGAGATTTAGATTTGAAAAAGTCAATCTTGTAAGCTACTATTTGCTTGTTTGAAGATAGGCTTGATGTTGATTGATCTTCTATTTCAGATATGATCAGGTTAGATCTCCTTCTATGTTCAAATTGTACAGTACCAAGTATATTACTAGGAATGGGAATGTGATGTTCAGTAATTACCTTGGTCTGGTTTTGATCAGTGATAGTTTGTTTAAGTTGATAAGCAAATGTTGCAGGATCCCTATCTTGTGTAATCAGGGGCTTCTCTTCAATCATGAAATCATCTTAAACAATGGTGTTACATTCAATCAAAACCATTTTGAAGCATGTCTTTACTTGTTCCCCTGATATCTTTTTTGTTTTGGCAGTAACCTTCTTTCTTGCAGAATAAGAATTTTGTGAAACTTCTGATTGTCTAAAATTTCTGGGTTAGTCTTCTGCAAAGCTTTGAATCTTTTGTATGTTACATTTAAGTCTACTTCTTTCCACTTTGATAGTTGAGCCTTTGTGCCATAATCATTAGCTGCCAATTCTTCTATCATCTGGGTTCTCTTCAACTTCTTCTCTATCTCAGCATTTTGTCTTTAAGAGATAAGTCTTGCTCTATGTTCTAGTTCAACAGTTGAGAGACCCTTGAGAGAGTGTTTCTTTGATTTGCTGTTCTTGACAATCTAATTCATCAGCTGTTGTCTCTTGTCATTTTCAACAATCAGTAGTTGTTCTTCTTCAGCTCTTTCTAGCTCGTTTATCTTTTCTTCCTAGAGCTTTAGCTTAGCTTCATAGCTTAAATATTCCCTTTCATCAATCTTCTCACATAACTCATCTTCCTTTGCCTTCTTCTTTACCTCCTTCAAGTTTTTCTCTAATTCTTCTAAACTGAAGGCAATTAATGGTTCAGGGTTTAAAACTGTTGAAGGTTTAGATGGGGCAGGTTGAGTTTGAAGTAGATGTTTTAGGTTTGGTTTGAGTTGCAACTATTGATGGGCGTTTCTCAGTAGAAACTACAGAAAGATTGTCTTCAGTACTTTTAAAGACCTCATTAGCAGTTGGTTATTTGCCTTTGGAAGATTTTTCATCTTTTTCTCTCAGGAGCCTGTATGTCTTTCTTTTAAGGCTTCTTCTTGTTTTATCTGTTGTGATCTCTTGTTGGCTTCCTTGAGTTTTTGGGCTTCACGAGCTTTCTTGGACTGTTCAAGGTCCATCTTCTCTGGTTCCTTCTCTTTCTCCCCCTTTTTGGCTTCATAAACTTTTGGAAACTATGGAGCTGGAGGGGCAACACCAGAAAGATGCTGGAGTTCTCTTCTGTTATCTTCAATCTTCTTTGACAATTCTCCAATCTTATGATCTAGGGTATTGTTTATCATCTCTATTTGGGTTCTGTTTTTTAAGTTCTATAGCAGTTTTGAATGTTTGGAGATGAGATGAAACGAGTTGGTGTAATTTGATATAAGGGACCTTCTGGGCTGCATAGCTGGTTAAGGTCTATGCTTGTAGTACCAGATGAAGATGGTTGGTTAGGCTGTTTTGGTTGTGGAGGGGGTGTTTTTGGGTAATCCTCAGTAAAGACTGGGATGCACTTTTGGGGAATTAGTGGTTAAGTGGTCTTTAACCTGATCCTTTGTGACTGACTCCTTGAGTTCAGATACATTGAATTTAAGACCTTCACAATCAGCCGTCAATTCCTTGAACTTTGGAACATGATCCAAATCAATGGAATTATTTGAATCCCTGATAACATCATCAATGTTGTAGTTATCAGTTATATCATGAGCTAGGCCCAACCTAGTAGTCTCATGAACCCATTTGTCTTGGTTCTAGGGATTTCCTTCCTCAGGCACAAGGCCTTCATCAGCAGTTGCCACATATGAGGTCTTAATTATGTTACCCCTCTCCCCAGATGCATCAAGGGTTGGTATAAGAGTATTGGCAGCCTCATATGTACCTAAAGTATCTAAGTTTGGGCTTAGACACCTTGGTTCCTCCTCATCTCTTGGGATAAGGCTGATAACATCCACATTAATGTCCATTTCAGTAGTTTTATCCCCTGCTTTATGTGGTGATTGGGGATTGACATTATCTAATGGGATGTTTTCTTTCAGCCCAGAGAGAAATTGAGCTATTTCTACTGTGGTGTGGGGGAGTTTAGGTTCAGTTGTTTTGGGATCAGTAGAAGGTATGGTTTTAGTAGTTTCAGGAAGAGGGTCAGTAGTTTTGGTCTTTTTAAGTTTCTGCCTTGAAAACTGGTTAGAAATGGGTTTAGCTCTTTTGGGTGAATGAGATGGATGTAACTGAGAGGAAGTTTCAGTCACATCTTTGACAAGTGCAGATTGCACATCAGCAGACTCGGGCATCTCAACCTCCTGAGTTGCTTTTCTTTTTAGGTTGGTGGGTTTGAATTTTTGCTGTTTGGGCTTTTTGGAAGTGGGTTCCATGGGGATTGCTTCTTGTTCCCCTTGGTCATCTTCTAGCATGGAAGCCGGTTTGTTATGCCTTGAGAATACTTGTGAGGTTAAAGGGTTTAATTTTGTTGTTTCACCCACAAGTACCTCTTCTCCAAGTTCCTTAATAATACATTGCATTAGGAACCTTGGGTACAACAAAAACTTCTTTTTATCATTTTGGTTACGTAACACCAACTCATTAAAGAAATATGAAGATGCCCTGAAAGTGGTTTCATTCATAATGGAATGGAAAATTGGCTGTAAAGTAGAGCGCATCTGATCATATGAACCAGTTTTAGGACTTAAACACATGATAATATAATGGAACAAAAGTTTATGTTTTGCATAAAAAAATCTTTTGTAAATTGTGGCATGTGAAGGAGTACCTTGGTAACCACACTCAGTCATGGTTATTTGGAAAGTTCCAGTTAGAATATGTTCTTGGGCTTCAGCATCATTCAGACCTAGTCTGATTCCTAGAGATTCTGGTGTGATTGCCATGGTTTTCCTTTTGATCGTCATCTTCAGGGAAATAACCTTGCCATCAACTGTGACAGCCTTAGCGTTGGCCCAGAACTCATTGAGAGTTTCATTGTGGATTGGAGGGTCAATGGTAAACGTTGTGTAATAGTTTGATTTGACGACTAAATCAATGATGTCGTCATATTGGGACCAGGCTGGATCTTTTGTGAAGTAGCCTCTTTGATTGTGTCCCTGTTTTAGTAGAGATCCATAGTGGTTTTGATTGAACAATGTTTTTAGGTTTCAAAGGATTTGAGATATAGGGAATGTTTGTTTTTAAAACGATAAGTATGAAAAGAGGGGTTTTCAGAAGTTTATAACCACCTTAGGTCAAACTTCTGATTGGAAAGGTCTGATTTACCCTTATTGACCAACTTCTGATGAACAAAATTGTTCATCAGTATCTTCCCATTACCTAATCAGTAGTTTTCAACAAAAAATGAGATTATGTTAAAAAACACCCAATTTAACTTCTGATGATTATTATCATCAACAGTTTCTCTTTTTTAGAAAATATACCCATGTTGATGTTTTGTACATCAGTAGTTTCTCTCTTTTGTTTTATCAGAGGTTTTAAGATAGATGAAAATAAGTAAGTGGAAGTAAAATATGTACAGAAAAATGAAAACACTTTCAAATTTTACTCAAAATTTAGATCCCAGGCATGGATACTAACCTCTGTAAAGTTGATGAGTCAGGAGGTTTTGTGAACACATCCGCTATTTGATTAGCTGTTGACACATATTTTACCTCAATTTTGCCCTTTTTATAGTATCTCTGATGAAGTGATACCTGATTTCAATATGCTTAGTCTTTGAAAACTGAACAAGATTTTGAATGATGCTAATGGTTGAGGTACTGTCTATCAAGAGTGGAGTCTTGATCTCTTTGATTCCATAATCAAGAAGTTGATTTTGAAGCCATTGGATATGTGATGTACAGCTTGCAACTGCAATGTATTCTGCTTCAGAAGTCGATGTTGCCATAGAAGTTTGCTTCTTTCATTGCCAAGACACCAGACAGATTCCAATAAATTGACATCCACCAGATGTTGATTTTCTTGACATTTTACACCCTGCATAGTCACTATCTGAAAAAGCTGTTAGTATGGTACTGCTAGAAGCAGGGTACCAGATTCCTAAGGTAGGAGTTCCTTTCAGATATCTGAAAATTCTTTTGACTGCAGTGAGGTGTGATTCCCTTGGTGCTGATTTGTATCTAGAACAAACACATGTTGAAAACATAATATCTGGTCTAGAATCAGTAAGATAAAGTAGGGAACCAATCATAAATCTATACATGGTTTGGTCAACCTGTTTTCCTTGATCATCAGGTTCAACTTGTGTGGATGGACTCATGGGAGTGGACATGATTTGCAGTCTTTTAAAGAAAATTTGTTCAATAATTCTTTAACCTATTTTGATTAATGTATAAAAATTCCATTTGTTTGTTGTTTAATTTGTAGTCCCAAAAAGTACTGCAGTTCTTCCATGGTACTCATTTCAAATTTTGATTGCGTGAGTTTCTTAAAATCATCACACAGTTTTGTGTTTGTTGAACCAAAAATGATATCATCAGCATAAATTTGAACAAGTAGGATGTGATTTCCAACATGCTTTATGAAAAGAGTTTTATCAATGGAACCTCTTGTGAAGTGATTTTTCGGTAAAAAGGTGGAAAATGTGTCATACCAAGCTTTTAGAGCTTGTTTTAGCCCATATATAGCCTTGTCTTGTTTGTGCACCCAATCAGGATGAGAAGAATCCTCAAACCCAGGTGGTTGACAAACATACACTTCCTCTTTAGTTTTTCCATATAAAAATGCAATTTTAACATCCATTTGAAAAACTGTGATTTTGTTCTAAATTGCATAAGCCAAAAATAACCTGATGGCTTCAAGCCTTGCTACTGGTGCAAAGGTTTCATCATAGTCAATGCCTTCTTCTTGAGAGAAATCTTGTACCACTAGTCTTGCCTTGTTCTTTATAATCACACCAGCTTCATCTTGTTTGTTCCTGAACACCCACCTTGTGCAATTGGTAGCTTGTTAGGAGGTAAGGGACAAATTTCCCAGACCTCTTGCTTCTTGAATTGTAGCAACTCATCCTGCATAGCTTCCACCCAATTGTTGTCTTTAAGAGCTTCTTAGTACTTCTTTGGTTCTAATTGAGAAATGAATGCAGTATATTAGCAGAAGTTTGAAAGCTGGTTTCTTGTAAGTACCCTTGATCCAATATCACCCAGAATTTGTTCTAGAGGGTGATCTTTGTGTTCAATCAGTTGTTGTTGGACTACGGTTTCTTGTGTAAGTTCAAATAAACTACTGATATCAATAACTTCTGAATCAGGATTTTGTGGAGATTCTTCAGAAGTTTGAGGAATATCTTCAGTAGTTGTGTGTTCTTTACACTGGTATTCCTTCAAGGTTAGACCTCTGACCAAACCCATTTTTGTGACTTTATTTATGGTTTTAAAGTTCACATGGCCAAGTCTCCTATGCCAAAGGTTTGTTTCTGAAGTTGATGCCTTCGAAAAGAAACATGCAGTGTTGTTCAACACTTTGTCTTTTTCAATGATCTTCTCTATCAACTTTTGGCCTTCTAGTGAAATGATCTTGCAAGCAGATTTGGTGAAAAAGGAAGAATATCCTTTATCACACATTTGAGGGACACTTAGCAAATTGTACCCCAAGTTTTTAACCAGATTAACCTTGTCAAACTGTACTTTTCGAGATGATACATCACCATAAAAATCACATATCCATTGGCTTTGTTCCCAAAGGACACAGATCCTTTTCTTTAACTGATAAAATTGTTAATCAGGTATCTGCATCCTTTTATGTGCATTAAGCCTCCATTATCAACATACCAAATGCTACTTAGACCTCTGGAGACCCTCTGCACATAGAGTAGATTAGTTAGTTTTAGGAACCTAAGCCAATTTGGCTTTGGGTTTACTCTTGAGAACAGGAAGAATAACATTCTGATTAGGACCATATTTAGGTGTCCATATCCTTTTTGGCATGAATTTGCTTTTAGGAGCAATGGTGGTAACACTTTGTGGTTCACCATAAACTTTGGTCATCAGAAATTTGACCATTTTTATCAAATTTTTAACCTCAGCAGTTTGTGAAACTGCTGAAGTACTAAGTCTAACTTCTGAAATTGAATTTTGAGAAAAAGGTTGTTGTTGAGATTTAGTCTTTTTCTAAGGAAAGGTTTTACTTGGTTGTTGTTTATTAGGATAGAAAGTGTTTTCAAAATCTTGTTTGATTTGTTTCCCCACAACTAGTCGTAAAATTTTCTTGTTGTACTGATTTCCTTTCCTGTATCTGCAAAATTTTGTTATGTGGTTAAACAGACCACATATTTCATATTCTTTTGCCTTTTCTTTCATTTTTAAATTTTCAGGAGTTTTGGAAGGCAAACTACTGACAATTTCAGCATTTGGAATTAGGTCATCAGCATTTTTCTGGTTCTCAACTCCTGATGTAGAGGAAATTACTGATGACTTAATGTCAGTTGTTCTAACTTCTGTAGAACTTTCATTTCCATTTCAAGAAAGTTCTGACGAAAAGATGTGCATTCTTTCATATCAGAAGCTTGATCTTGAACCATTTTACTCCCATCATTAGCAGTTTTGGGAAAAAAATCAGCCGGAGATTCAGTGTGGTTATACCCTATGCCAAACTTAACATTTGATGTAGTTTGTTTGTTAAGCAGCATTTGGTAACCTCTACATGACTCAACCCAATTTTCTCAATCAGCCTTGGTGTCAGCAAGCTCTTTTTTGACATTTCCTAGGTTTTCTATCATGATTTTAATTTGTGCTTGGGTTTCAATAGCATTATTAGTCAATTTAGAAATTTCTTTTGTTTTTTGAAGCAAGTTTTCTTTCTAAATCACATTTCATTTGAGTATATTTTCTCTTAGAGTCATTGGCTTTGCCTTGTAGATGCACATTTGTTTCTCTTATTAAAGCAAAAGCTTCTTTACATGAATATGAACAAAGCTTTCATAGAGATTCTTTCTGCCATTATCAGGTTCTCCCCAATTAATGTCAAAAATCTTGTTGTCAGCATCTGGACTGCATTCAGATGTGTCATATAGAAGACTGTTCCAATCAACATACCCTGAGGTGAACACAATTTGTTGGTTGGGTTGTTGAGGCTGTGGAGGTTGAGCAGCCATGGAAGGCATCTGTTGTTGAACCTGCTGTTGTTGAACAGGCATTTGGACATATTGTACTTATGGCACATATTGGATTTGTGGAACGTGTGCCTGTACAAAGTGTGCACTTCCCTGTGATCCTTGATTTCTATTGTAACTTGGACTTAGTTGATTTCCAGATTGTTGTTGTTGGTTAAAGCCAGAGCTTCTACAATCTCTAGCAAAGTGTCCCATCTTCTAACACTTATGACATCTAAGTTTAGATTTGTCAAAACCACCTTTTGTTTGATTGTTTAAACCTGAAAATTTTCTACCTAACCTTTATAAAATTTGTTTGTTTTTATACTTAACATGGCCAGTTGGTGTAGAATATCCATCCTTGCAATGATATGACATATACATAATATTATCCATTTTGGAAAAACAACATGATGATGCTTAGAATGTGATTATGTGATGAAATCTGATTATTTACCATTTAGGGTAAAGTTTTCTTGCAATGATGTGACATATACATAATATTATCCATTTTGGAAAACACTTTCAATTAACATGATAAATGGACGATTATTTAGGGGATTCTCTATGGGAATGGATTTTTTAATTATTGGGGGTTGATTGGGGTGTTACATCGTGATCCAGATCTGATTTGGAGGGTTTCGTACGCAAAACGGACACCAGCTTGCAGAGCAGGCGACTATGAATTAAAGTCGCCTGTTTTGGTGCACAGTCGTGTGTTTTTGCACCCAGTCATGTGTTTTGATGCTGGAAGTGCGTTTTGGAACCCCGTAACATGTTTTGACACATAGAAACATGACTGAATTACAAGTTTTGTCCTTTAGCTTTATACCAGATTTCAAAGAATGTCCTTTAACTTCCAAAATTGATTGGTTTTGTCCTTTATATTCCAAAATCGTGCACGTTACCTCCTTTGACACTAACCTAGTTAGATTTTAACTGAATTGTTAGGGTGAAATCGTCTTTCTACTCTTTTAGGGGCTATTTATGTAACTAACTTAAAGTTTTGGAAAAATGATAAAAACACTCTTTCTCACTCTCTCCTTTCACTCTCCTCTCTTTACAGCCCCACCATTAACATCAACATCATCATCCAAAGTCAAAGAAAAAATTGACCTTTGTGTCAGGATCATTAAATGTATTTCATTTGTGATTTATTCTCGGGTTATGAGAGCTTTTGAGAGTTTAGAGACCGAAGATCTAAACAATAGGATGAGAATTGGAGAAAGTGAAATATACAACTCTGCCCAACAATTTGAAGAGATTAAAATTTTTCAGATGATGGCATTTGGTAGTCGAAATTACAGCACAGACTATTTTACTCAGGGTAGCTGGACCACTAATAGTACCGACTGGTAGACATCAGGATCTGTATTCTTTTTACCGCTGCTGGTTTTGCGAGAAAAGATTAAATCTTTCTGTAAGTAATTTCTAGAGAAAGATGATGTGTAGCATGCATATTTTCCTCCTCCCAAATGCTTCATTATTTGGTTTCTGTAACATGCATATTTCCTACCTCGTCTCCGATCACCCATCTCTATCACCCTGACCTCCAACCTTTCCTCCTCCCAAATACTTCTTCGCTTTCTCTTTCCACCATCACAAAAAAAAAGAAAAAAAAACGATTTGGGGTTTTTTTTTTCAATAGAAGGGTTGTTACATTTTTGCAATTTAGGTTAGAGATTTGGGGTTTTTTCCAATTGAGGTTTCTTACACATTTGCAGAGGGTGTTAGGGTCGTCTGTTGGTTTTGGGAGAGGGTGTCGTACCAGGGTGGTTTGGTGGTGTTGAACCGACGGTGGTGGTGGATGGTTCAGCCATTGGAGGGCGGAGGTGGGTGTTAGGAGAGACGGGAGAGAGAAGAGGGTTAGATAAAGAGATAGAGGGGGTATATATGTATAATATATTTTTAATTTTGACACAAAACTTTAACATAAATACATAACTAGTCCCTAAATAAGTAGAAAGACAAATTTACCCTCACATCTTAGTTAAAATCTAAATGGGTTAGTGTCAAAGGGCGTAACGTGCAAGATTTTGGAACATGAAGGACATAACTCATCAACTTTAAACTTAAAGGACATGTTTTGCAATCTGGTATAAACGTAAAGGAAAAAAACTTGTAATTCAGTCTAGAATCATATTGTAAACCCCGTGACATGTCTAGGAACCTCGTAACACGTGTTATGACTCATACGTGCAATATGTGAAATATATGTTAGGATTTATGAGCTATTATTCGTATAAGGTGCGTATCTACACATGATTACTTGTTTAGTTGTATTTGGCTAACATGGGGATATCAGGTCACTAACGGGATGTCGGGTCTTGTCTTGTGTGGTCGAGTCAAACTTTCAAAGATGTTTTTGAATGTACATAGTCATGGTCCGGACATTCATGGACTAGTTAACCAACGGATTATTAGTCAAGACACTTATAAACATTCTATGATAGGTCGCCAGTATTAATGGCTATCATAACTCGGTCTTTTGGTCTGTTTAAGAAGAATGCAACCTAGGTGAGTTTCATAGCCCCACTTTTACTGTTTTCATTTTCCGGGGAGAAACATGTTGGATAAACTTATTTTCATTAGACCATGGTATTACATTATATCGCATGAGTACTAAGAGACGTTTCATCACTTAAGTCCTTTTCTAACTTGTGAACCATGAATATGTGGATACATACCGGGGAGAGTGGGAATAGATCTATTGGGCTCGACAAGTCCCACTCGGGCCGACTGGAGGTCGGGCGGGTGCATGTTTGTTCTATTTAACTTACGACACTGGATGATGACCGGTGGCGGGTATTTAAGGCATTTATAACATTCAGCAATGGTTCATAACGCTTTAGTATCATTTAACGATGTCTAGCTAGCATCAGCTATAGATGTAAGGATTGTTTGGCCTGGTTTACGAACTTTACTCACTTTTGAAAACTTTAAACTCTGTGACTCACCGACACTTTATGTGTTGACTAACATCACATGTTTTCTATGGTCTCTAAGGTAGCCGTGAGACTAGGCGCACTGGAGTCACACGGAGTCCCACTTGTCTTGCATCTATCAAACATTGCTTTCAAACTTTAACTATTTATTTTTGATTATGGGTTGTAAACATTAAGTTGCTTCCACTGTAATTTGTTTGGTTTGGTTCCCAACTTTTAAACTGTGTGGATTGTTATTACGTTATTTTCATATCATATAGTTGTCGTTTATTATGACCATTGACTTGGATCCTGGTATGTCACCCACCTCGCAGTAAAACTCTGCAAGTGGAATTTGAGGGTGTGACAATATGCTATTTAATTGTATTTCATGTCGCTAATTTTCTCTATCATGTCCACTCAATTAATCATTATCCAGTTTCACATAAATATCTAATTAGCATTATCATTTTCCTTTCAATTGGCATGCTTCCAAAGAATGTTTCAAAGGTTGAAGTTTTAGCATTGTTTTCTCACTACGAAAATTCCTGTTAATCTTGAGAAGATCTCAACAGATAAGCAGGATATATATAAATATTTTATGCAATTTAGCTTGATCTTGCAAGAGCTTATATAATAATACTAACTCGCATGTAAATTTGTTTTAGATGTTTCATTCATCATGGTGGGAGGTTGTGTTCTTGTGAAGTATGAGAGAAAAGAGCAGGAAGTTGAAGGAATCGAGGGACTTGATAATAATACTAACTCACATGTGAATTTGTTTTATATGTTTCATTCATCATGGTGGGAGGTTGTGTTCTTGTGACGTATGAGAGAAAAGAACAAGAAGTTGAAGCAATAGAGGGACTTGATAGCAAGCACATGATGGAGTCTTTTATAAGAGTGAGTCTGGTGACAGTTTAAATGGGAATGGACATAGATTATGTAGGACTTGATTTTATGGGTACTTGGTGTATCTTTTATATCATTTTTTCTTTATACAAAGTTTATCCTTAACCATAATAAAATTCAAAATTTAATTGTATGTTCACTTTGTCACTTAGTTTGTATTTATTTTACTTACTAGCTAACTACCCCGGGAAGGTCCCGGGGTTGAAAAACCTAATATGACGTAATAAAAATGATAAAAAAAGAAAACATAAAGTAGGTCACGAAAAGAGTAAATAACTTAAACATAATCAATCTTAGTTAAAAAATTTCATTACGTGATAACCTATTGCAAATGGCCAAGTTAACTAACCACAAAATCTGTTAATCACTGTATGAACCAACACAACACAGTAAAAAATCAGATTCTAAATCTAAGAACTTCATATTAACCGGGTATTACTCTATCTCAGAAGCATATAGTAGATGATTTAGTCAGTTGAACTATCTGACCTTGTACTTGGTAGACATAATTCGACTTAATATAAGGCTGGTAGATGATTATAGTGGCTTCTAATGAGAACATCTTGGTGAAAACTTAAGATGATTATCATAAGAACTGTCATACTTATATTGTGAACCTGAATACCATTTTAAGAACAAAATTTTCAAACTTTTGCGCAAGTAATCTAACAATAGTTTAAACATAGACCATATAGTCAATATTCATTCTAATCCATTTTGTTCTGTCGTTCCTCAAACGAACTCATAGTTAGTAGTTCAAAATCGTCCGAACCAGACCGTGAACAACCCTACTTATATTTTGCCACTCATGACTCATCAACCATTAAAAATAGCTTGGAAACTTGTCTAGACATATAAGTGAATCTGTCTTTCAATTACAATTCCTATTTTGTACCATTGGTCTTAGTTTCTTCATAGCCTTTGAGGCTTGGTGTCTATGCTCTTTTTGTTCATAACCTTTGAGGTTCTTTTTACTCTTGTATTGTTAAAGAATTTAAATTAAAAATTTCATTTTCTTGACAGTTATCTATCGGCACATCTTAAAAACAAAATAAGGCAGTAAGGAAAAAAATATAAATATAAATATCAACATAACTTTCATGATTCAGGATGAGCAAAGTGAGGAAGCTGATAAGAATATACAAATATTTGATAGAAATTTTATCGCCTTCTGCTATAAAATAGGTCCAACTTCCCCGCTGTAATCATTAATGGAGTGTCGACATCCTTGTACTTTGTTCTTGCCATACCGGGGACTCCTATATAAACCAAAAATGGATAGAAAGAATTTTAAGGAAGTTCAACCAAAAGAAATGCATAGGACTGCTATGGATACCTGACCAGGAGAAAACAGAAGAGATGCCTCTGTTTGCATTGTCTTATCTGCTACCATCTTAGCTATCTCATGTAAATCATAAACCAAAGACAACAATTATAGTCCAATGAGTACTTATAGCTACAAAAAAACTAAATAAATAAAGAAATTTATGCATGACAGTCCACAATAAAGAATGTGAATACTTGAACAAAGTTAAAATCTGATCGGGCAAAAATAACAGATTTAGGGACAGTGATGATAGAGCCATAGAGGTAACCAGAACCTTCAGATGTTGAAGTTGACCATTGCTTGAGTATATAAAATCCTAGCAGGATAATGCAGGTGCAAATCATTAGCTAACAGAATGAAACAAACATATATTCCAGAAGTTTAGATGAAGGGTGCAGAGAAATGGGAAAACCAAACTCCATATCGTTGATAAAACCGTCAATTGAGCGGTAGGGTGAATAAACGATAAGATCAAATCCAAGAGACTGCAACAGAAACAAACTAATGTTTATACATGAAAGCCAAGGGAAACTTAAATGAAAAGGAAAAAGTCATGTGTCATTTCATGCCTGAAAAACAATCATTTCATTATTGAGAACCACTTGATAATCTTGATCAATCCCCTTACCAAGCTCCTCAGCCGATACATGGTTTTCTTCTGCTTTACAGGCCGTGTATATGCAAGTCAGCCTGTTTAAATGCATATAATAACTTCAATTACTAATTCAGCTAACATAAATGGAAGATCTGATCCAGAATTTGAGAATCCGCTCTAGTTGACTCATCGTTGACTTTCTCATCATCACTAACAGTAGTAATTGCAGAACTTAACACATAATAATTATAATCAATTATCAATTACATAATAATAAAAAGTTAAATTTATTTTGGTAATGGGCTAATGGCAATGGTTGCAACAAACTAAGAATAATGAAATTGTAAAAAATATAATTAACCTATAGCTGGAAAATAGTACCTCTATAAGATCATTCCGCCTGATCACGAGGTACTTCGCCTTCCCACATTCAGAAAACGCCGCCTAATATCAGTACTTCATAACTAATAAGCCGAAACAAAACAATAGAGTTCATTAATTCAAGGCATGGTTACTTGTAATAGAGTTGTAACAATAAACTCATCTTCTGAAGGAAATGCAGGTTTCGATAAAGGAAGCAGATGTCTAACTTTGTGAAACAACTGAGCGAATTGGCTGCTTTTAGGGTCGATAAGATCACCGCTACACAAAAGGTCATCGGAATTGTATATTTCAACCTGGAAGAAAGAAATAATTATAAAAAGGGTCCTACTGATTAACGCTAATGTGTGCCAGACATCGCATAGTAAAAAACAAAAATATAGAAGAAGAAACTACCCAAAACATGATCGATGCATAAAGGAACCAAGCCACCCTGGTCAAACCAGATAATTGTAACCTTTATAAAAAAATATAAAAAAAGCAATATTAATTAATTAATTAATTAATTAGAAAAGAGGGGTTTTGGATGTAGAACCAACCAACATAGGTTGAAATATAGGATTAGGAATCGCACCATTGACCAGAGAAGGAGGGATGATGAAGATGGCAAGATGTCGAGCGATTTTGATGATTAGATCCTTCTAGAAGAGGTACCTTGGTTCCCAATCAGACCTCTGCCCACTGAATGCCTTCAATCTTCTACTCCACGTTACATCTGAATCACATAATCTAACCTCGGGGTTTGTCGATTAATACATGAAACCTCAACATAAATTGTAAAATCTGATATAAGAAAACGATAACTGAGCTTAATTTTCAGTAAATATTAAAGAAAAAAGGCATTCAAGAGACAGAGCATACCGAAAACAATGTTGACGGGATTCATGGCGACCTGATTCTTAGCAGCGTCTCCAATAGGACTCTCAGTATCCGTGTTTACGCAACATAAGATGGAGTTGTTCTGTTGCCCTGATGAGGTAACAAAAAAGGACATACATCATCAATAGAATTATATAAAACACTTGTAAAAGGTTCTGAAAACAAACATGAACTATCTCCTTCTTCTTGTGAACCTCTCCTTTAGGAAGTGGAACATATTCTTTAGCCTCAAGATCAAACTCCGTTGTAAATGAAAAACTCCTATTGTTTATTCTTTAAATTAAATAGCCACAAAACAATTAAGCAAATCGAATTGACAAAAAAAAAAAAGAGAACCATGTCACAACATTTATTCCAATTTTTAGTAAACATAGAACAATTAAACTACAAAAAGTTGAACATTGATATTCAATAACTATTGTTACCTGCAAGTTGGGGCTGATTGTGTTAAGTGCGTTAGATGTTCGAATGCTGGGAAAGTTTTACATGACAAACATAATAACGTAAGCTAACAAAAGGCAATCCATAAATGGGCGAAAGGCCTCTGGTAAAGATAATGCAAGTAGTAAGCATCCAAACATCAATAAATATTATTAGGACAGAACCATAAAATTCTTTCAGATCTTCCCAAATCTTCATACTGTTTTCCATATTATGGCCAGCCTTACAAACCAGCTCCAAACATTTGTATACGACTTTCCACATCACCATTGCTTCCAACCGCATTATGCAACGCCAGCTCGCCCTTTCAAACAGTTCCTGCCCGAGTGCCATTAGGCCTTCGTAGAATCCTAGTTTGATCTTTAAAGACTTTCACTTTTACAATGGCTACATGCAACCGACTTTCAACAGATTCATGAGCTTCGTCTTCGTATACATACCTAATCGCAACGAACACTGCACTGTAACAAAAACCTTGCAAACTTATTATCACAGTCACTTAGAATTCCTTTTTCAAGCGGCATTTAGACCTCATGTAATTCCAACTTTTCATGCAAGAAAAAAAATACCTGGAACATTCCCACTCTAAATGGCCTACTTTATTATATGCAGACCTCAAATGTTCATGTATTGTGTTTACTCAAGACATAATCTGTACACAAATAGAAATTTCAAACCATTAGGATGTAATTGGCATTTTTTTGTTGATGCTTCAAGGCACCAAAGATCAATCAGTGGTACATAAATGGAGGTTCAAAATAGGCCTATTTAACATATATGCAAACAGGACCTAGTAGCCATAAATGGGTCATGTGCCATCAAAACTTTAAAAAATAGCCATTTAGAGAGTGTGGGTGTGTATATCTTGACCAGCACAAAACAATGACGATTAATTGTTCTAAGGGTCCACTATGTAAATAATTTAACTATAGGAAAACGTGCCCTCATCCTTCTACCATCATATCCTCACATTCACAGTTACAAGAAAATCCTAAATTATCAAGCATCTACTTAAAAAACCCATGACACTACAAAATCAAAGTCGATAAATTCATAATCACATGAATAATGACAACTACCTGGTTTGTCGAACCAATGCCTTATCTTTAGCGGCTTCGATTCTAGTAAATTGAACCTACACATAGATTACTCTCAAAGTAAATCAATCATAAAAATACAAAGAAAAATTATTGAAACGATTAATTTTGAAAAGAATTAACTTACCTGGTAAACAAATTTGTAATTGCATGCTGATTTTGGTGGTGAAACCGGTACCTGGATCGTCAAAGCGAACGACAACAAAAGCTATCATCATCAAATTCCAACATCGACAATAACACGCAAACAAAATCATATCTAACTGGCTAATAGACAACGGCGGTATCAAGTATGGAAAAGACATCAATTAAAAAAACCTATAAAAATTGCGACAACACACGATACCAACTGTTTACATATCACCTACAGCCAAGACAAAGTACATGTTCTACATAGAGATGGAAAACCAAGCTCATATATATCCAATTTAAAAGTATCATATACATACAAATATGCAACACACACCTTTAGAACATCATGGATCGAGAGAAAAAATTTAATGGTTGCTTCTGATCTAGATCTAGGGTTCTTGTCTTGAGAGGTTCAACATGAAGATTGGACTATAATGAAAGATACAGAGATTGTAGATGAAGCATGAAAATTGAGAGAACAAAAAAAGCAGATACATCATAAAACTGAACATTATTTGAGAGGTGAGAGAATGAGAAGAGGAGAGATACGTGAGAGAATGAGAAGAGAGAATGAAGAGGCGGATGATGAATAGGATGATATATTAGGGTTTGGGTTTATTATTTCTTTTTAATTAAAAAACAAAATAATTGAAAAACACAAAAACCTTTCAATTAGAATGCCACGTGGCGATTTCAAGGGGGGGTTGAAGGAACCAATGGACGCCACGTCAGCAAAAGGGCTTTCTTTTATATATATATATATAGATACACTTAACACACATTTTGTCACGTTATGTTAGATTTGTGTATCTAGGGAAACTCCCGGGTTATAAACTAGTATATATATATATAGGAATGGGTTCATATGAGAACCCCCATGAGTTGAGAGAACCATGAGAACCTCTCTAGGCCAATAACAAAGTGACACGTATGTAGCTTACCATTATAATATTAAATGGCATGATAGTAATTTAACCCCATCCTAACCCCACCCCAACCCCTTGTCAATAGATTATAATCTGATTTTTTTTTGTTTTTTTTTTCAAAACAAACACACACACACACTCCTCTCTCTCTCTTCTCTCACACCTCTCTCTCTCTCTCTCTATTCTTTCTCACTCACGTCTCTCTCTCTATCTCTCTCTCTCTTTCTTCTTTCTCACTCACGTTTCTCTCTCTCTCTCTCTCTCTTTCTCTCTCTACATAGACGACGAGGGTATGGTGGTGGATGTGTGGTGGTTGTGGGGGTTTGGGTGGGATCTGAACGGTGGTGGTTTTGGGGGATGGTGATGATGGGGGTGGTGAAGGGGGAAACGGGGGTGGTTTAGGGTGGAGGAGACGGCAGGGACGGCGGTGTTGGGGGGTTTTCAGCGGTGGTTCGTGGTGGGGGTTTTCAGTGGTGGTTCGTGGTGGGGGTTATCAGGTATATTATTATTATTATTATTGTTGTTGTTGTTGTTGTGTGTTTAATTGTTGTTTAGATGATGATGATGGTTGGGGATCTGAACGGTGGTGGTTTTTTTTTGGTGTCAAGAGACGGCGGCGGCGGTGGAGACGGTGGAGATGGCGGTGGAGGACGACGGTGATGGTGGATCTGAAAAATGGGGGTTTTTGATGATGAGGGTATGTTTCTTCTTCTTGTTATTATTATTATTATTATTATTATTATTATTATTATGTTTGTTTTGATGGATGATGATGATGATTGGTTTTTTTGCAGCAGCAGGTTTTTTTTTTGGTAACAATAATGTTTTAGGATGATTCTTTATAAATTTTTTTGTAACATTAATGTGTAGTAGTATTATTTTGTTACTATGATTTTTTTATAAATGTTTTTGGGTTGTTTTTTTATAAATGATGATGATGTAATGCATAGAAGTTTTGGTTGATTTTATATTTTGATGTAAAACATTTTTTCGTTTGTTATAAATTGATTGTATGGATGTTTACATCGGTGTAATACGATTGTGGGACATTTTACATTGGTGTAATACGATTGTATGGATGTTTTTCTTTAGGTTTTACGTTGGTGTAAAGTAATTACACCAGTGTAAAATAATTACACTGTTGTAATACGAATGCAGTAGTTTTGTGTATGGTAGAGTTACATTGGTGTAAAATAATTACACCAGTGTAAATGATGATAGATTTACACTGGTGTAAATATTTACACCAGTGTAAATCATTCTCGATGACTTTATCTGATTATTTGTTTTAAAAATGTTAAGAAATTAAAAATTAAATACATTTAAAAAATATTGTTTTTTAAATAATTGAATAAAAAATATTATATTTATTATACTCCTTCCGTCCCAATTTAAATGTCCTAATTTCCGTTTTTGTTTGTCCCAAATCAAATGTCCCTTTCCAAAAATAGAAATATAATTTCCAGTTTTACCCATAAAAGACAAAACACAAACACCACTTTTAAGGATATTATTGTCATTTTACCACATACAAACAAAATATTTCTTAAAATTTGTGTTTTTTTTAAGTAGGACATTTAAATTGGGACGGAGGGAGTAATATTTTTCTTTCTCTTTCATTGTGTTTTTACTAAAACACCCTTAATTGTACTTTATATTATTTAATCCACATGTCAAGACAAAAAGGTTATCATGTGAAGACAAAATCATCAACTTTTAATCTCAACCATTGGATCCCTAAGATCAATGGCCTACAATGGTTCCTATGGTTCTCTCAACTCATCATGGTTCTCAAAATAACCCAACCCTATATATATATATATATAGGGTATAAATCCTAAGAGAACCAACCCCTATTTAAGAACTGAGAAAGCTATTCTGGGCCATACATTTGTTATAAGGGCAAAAAAAATTTTATTTTATTTATTTATTTATTTTTTTGCTTTAATCGCAGGTTTATATGTAAAGAATTTATTTTATTTGTTTTTCCTTTTTTTTCATTTATACATATGTGTATATAGCAATTATAATTATGTGTATATTTCAGTTATACATATGTGTATATTGGATTATACATATGTGTATATTGAAAAAAAATAATAACAAAAAAAGATTTTCCTGCATAAAAAGCAGCGATTGAAGCAAAAAAAAATTTGACATAGAGAAATTTGTGGTCTAGAATGGTTCTCTTAGTTCTCAATTTGGTAAAAAGTTCCCATTTGAACCAAAGCCTATATATATATAGCTATGTTAATTTAAGAAGAGGTTTTTGATACAATAAGAAACCTAAATCATACTTTTAATTAGTAATACTTCATATATTTTTGAAGTTTTACCTTTTTATACATCATTGTTTATGTTATATATATAAAAACCCATTAAATTAATGCAATCAAATGTTCTTTAATCTTTTAAGATTTGACTTTTTCCTATGCTTGTGTTATATTATGCGTAAGTAATATTCATACACAATATTTGTGCATGTGTAGGTTCTATAAATTAATGAAATTGCTTTATATATTTGTTTTATTTTTAAGATAGATAATAAAAACATATTTCAACATTTTTCTTATATTTTTTATTTTTTAAAAAATTGATAAAATTGAATTATTAATCTTTTTCTCGCATTAAAACCTCTTCTGAAATTAACCATACCCTAGTAGTTAATCAGTAATACTAGCTCAGTTGATATAGTCTTTTAGGAAGAGATATTGTATAAAGCGTCTAAAAATAAGAAGCGTAAGAAGCAATCTGGACTATTAGATCAAACCCAGATCAGATCATCTAACCCACCTTCTAACTAACGCGTTTAACTGAAACCAGGGGTGGATTAGTCAACAAAATTCTAAACTCGTTTAAATAATTATAATTTGAACCGCCAAATGTCGACGGTTACTAAAATTGAGAAACAACAAATCATCTCGTCTCATTTAATTAGGGTTTGCTCAAAATAAAAAACACACACAAAAACACACAGACGATTGAAAATCAACAAAAATAACAAAAACAGAGACGATCAGAAATAGAGATACAGACGATCAACATGTCTTCGAAACGAAATGAAGTTGCGTCTCTTCTATTTATATTTTGAAATTAACAACGACTTATAATCTATAACTTCTAAAACCAAAAAACTTTTGAAAATCATGAATATAGGTAAAACAGGAGAAAGAAGAAGCAAAATCATACATGACAAAACTACAGGTACGAACAAAATCATGCATTCTATTTGTATCAGATCTGATTCTAAAAACATTTGTGTGTAGAAGTTGGGTTTTATGCTTTGTATAACTAGTGTACTTATTTTTAACTTGAAAAACATGAATGCGTCTCAAATATTTCATAAATACGTCTGATTACTGATGTTTAATTTAGGTTACATGAATGCGTCTGTTTTAAGTTAATGAATGCGTATGATTGTATCCACTTTGCTAGTTAGTGAGTGCGTCTGTTTGAGATAATGAATGCGTCTGATTGTTTCCACTTTGTTAGTTAGTGAATGCATCTGAATATTTGTCTTAATGCGTCTGTTTATGTATAGAATCAACAGGGGATGATTCTGATTTTGAAGACTAACCAATAAAAAACTTAATTAAGATTAAGAAAAGGTTGAAAAGGTCAACACTAAAGCTGCTAAAAGATTGGGAGATGACGTTAAAAAAATGAAACAAAAGTTACAGCAAAAAAAAAACAATAAGCTGTTGAAGAACCTTCGGAATCATAAGACGAAGATTTCCAAAGGCCTGTTAAAAAGCTAAAAGTGGATAAAGCTAAGAAGGAGAAGAAATAAAGGATAGAGAGTTTGTTGAATAAAGGGATAAGAAGTTAAAAATCAGATGCTCTCCTGCTGAATTTGTTGACGGCATGAAATAGTACACTGATGAACAGAAAGCTGAAGTAAGGAAGATGGGTTTTGGGTCCGTGTTGGACATTAAGATTGATCAAATCTCAACATCATTGGGTTACTGGTTGTTAGTAAACTATGATGAGGATAAAAACCAACTGAATGCTGGAAATTGGAAAATCAAAATCACACCTGCATTGGTGCATGAAGCTTTTGGGATACCAATTGGAAAGAAGTCGGTGGTCGAATACACAAGGGCAAGAAAAGGTGTTGACTCTACAATTGATGAATTCAAGGGTCAATTTGATAAAACAAAAGTGAGTGTTAAGATGGTAACAAACGCTGTTAAGGTACAACAAAAAGGTAGAAGGCTGTTCAGGTTGAATTTTCTTGTGCTATGGAACACAGTTTTCGGGGAGATCACAAAATCAACCACAATCAATCAAAGCATTTTGCATGGTGTGGATAATGAGGCAGAAATTCCAAATATGGATTGGTGCTCTTACCTTATAGAGTGTCTAGTTAGAACAAAACAAAAATGGATAGAAGACCAGTATAATGGTCCAATTATAATGCTGAGTGTAAGCCTTCAAACACCTTTTATTTATTATTTGGACGCACTAACTGATAATTTAAACACATTTGTAATTCTAACAAAAATATATGATATGTTGAACACATGCAGGTTATATACACACATGAATACAACAAGAGGCTTCCATCTGAAGTAAGAATTAGCATACTAGCAATTTCTTACATTACAAGTAGTTCACTTGCAGCAATGGAAGAACATCTTTATAACAACGGGCCATTGACCGATATTGAAGAAGATGATGGAGATGATGAAGTTGAAGCTGAAAAGAATGATGAGGTTGATGCAGGTGTAAGAGATGCGGAGGCTGGAGTAAATGATCATTTGCAAAATGATCAAAATCTAGATGATGTTGTGAACATGTTGGTCACAATGCAAGAAAGGCCGATTGATGATGATTACACTTTGCCAGTGGGGAGAACTGCACAAAAGAGGGTGACAATTGAAGATGATGTTGATGAAGAAGGAGATTGGAGACAGTACGAGATGAGTACCCAAACACAACAAATGTTTGAGTATTCAGAAACTCAACCACAACTGAGTTTGGTTGAGAAAGGAAAAGAAGCAGAGTAGGAGGCTTCACTAAAGGCAAAAAAAGGTACAACTTTTGTAATACACAACAGACACATTCATATACACAAAACAGACACATTCATTGAAAAAATATTGATATTTATAAAATCTACTGGTTTAAAACAGACGCACTCATATAAACAAACAGACGCACTCACTGAAAACCCTACTGATCTTTATAAAATCTACTATTTAAACAGACGCATACATATATTTAAACAGACGCATCCATATATAAATATATATACTGATATTTATAAAAACATAGGTTTGGATAAAAACAATAGAAAGAAACATAAAGAAATACGAAGCAATACAAAAAGAGATGGGGTAAATGGTTAAGCAGGCACGAACCAAATATTTGTGGGTTCCAGAGTTGATGAAATTGTGCGACAAGTGGGACGACTTGAACACTTCAGTTAAGGAATATGAAAATGTTGAAGCTGATGTAGAGAAGGAAGCTGAAGTTGTCAAAGAAAATGTTGAAGCTGAAAATCAAAATGTTGAACTGCCTGGAGCTTCAAACGTGAATGAGGGGGGGGGGGGGGAATGAGGTGGAGATGGATGATCGGGCTGTTGAGGAAGGGTTGGGAAATGCAAATGAAGACTTTGATATAAGTGACACAGTAATAAACATGCTGCAAACAGTTGAACCAGGTGTTTATAAGGTAAAAGATGTGAATGAGACAGCAAAAGAACAACCTGCGGGAGGAGTGGAGAAAGAAAGAATAGAAACATTGGACAATGCTGCTGTATCTTTAGAAACACAAGAAATAAGTGACGCAGCATTCATTGAGCTACAAACAATAGAACCCGGTGTGTATGCAGTTCGGGATGAACAAGCAACACCAAAAGAGAAGAATCCTCAGGAAGACGAAACACTGGTAAAGGAAAAGGAAGCAGTGCAGGAAAAAGGCAAAGAAAAAGGGAAGTCCTTTGCTGGTTATGATAAACCAGTTAGGGACAAAAACCTTTCTTATGCATTAAGATCACCATACGCCGGGAAGCAAGTCTGTCCAATTGAAAAATTAACTGAGGATGAAAACAAGATTACGCAATATATGTTTGCCCCAGTTAGAGATAGAAATGTAAGTGTTTTTCTTCATATTTTGTTTCTCATAAAAATATAGACTGTTTACTAATTTATTTTCATATGGAGCGTTTTAGAAAATAGTTTATTGGGATGAAGTTGGGAATGAGGTCATGAAAGTGATTTTTAAAAGTTTATATCCGGATATATGGCTTTGTTCAAATGCAATAGATGTATGGGCAGACATTCTCAACTATGAGGAAGTGGAGAGAAGGAAGGAGGCAAAGAAGGATGGGTCTTTAAAGAGACTGTTTTTGTGTACCAACATGATAGTAAGTTAAAAAAAAAACAAAACAGACGCACTTATACATAAAAACAGACGCACTCTGTTGCTGCAAAAAAAAAAAAAAAAAAAAAAACAGACGCACACACTCTACAAAACAGACGCACTCATTATTCTAACTGTATTTTTTTTCAGCCTATAGACTTGTATAAGGTAGGTACTACTTGGACACTAAGGGAAAATGTCTACATTAGCAACCTTCAAGATATCTTCAGAAAGATAAAAGCAAAGTCTTTATACGAGTTCGACATGATTCTTCAATCGGTGTGGATGGACAAGAATTTCTATGTATTGGCTTTTGATGTGAAGAATGGGGCAACAGACTTTCTTGACAACTCTAAAAAGAGAGAGGACCTAGCAAAACGATACAAAGGCGTGCCAGAAATATTGGTATGTAATTATAACATATACCTGCACACTACTATGATAATAAACTAATGTTTTTGACTAAAAATGTTCAAAGAGACACACTTTGTACCGGGTGTGGCTGAAGACATGTCCTAAAACACATGGGATTGAAGGCCTTAACACAGGTCTAATTATAAGAAGAAAGATGGCATGGAGGACTGCAAAGAACCATATAGACTGCGGTGTCTTCGCCATGAGAACCCTCGAAACCTTTAAAGGTTATCAATCATGGAACCCGGGTTTTGCAGCCGAATCGGAATATCAAAACAAGCAGTTGATTGCCTTGCGGCTCAAGTATGTGGCAAAGATGATACTCTCCCCATACAACCTACTCAGGGGAGAAATAAGTCAAGAAGCTGAGAAGTTTGCAAAAAGGCCAGCAAAAGCAAAATTAAAAATGCTCGAGAATGCAAGGGCAAAGTTAGAGAAGAGGGTGGTTGCTTTATAAACAATTTTAATGATTTTTTTATGTCATCTTATTTTTGAACTTTTTAAATGCTAACTTTCTGATGTATAATCTTGTTTAGACGCACTCATGTTAACTGATTTTTGAATTATAACAAGGTGATTTCAAAACACACTTTTATTAGAAAAACACAGCAACTACAACACAGGTAGTAACAAAACAACAAATAGATAGTGGTGTTTACATAGACTTTAAAAATTGAATTTTAAATTCAATAGAACACCTCAAAAGAGCCATGCATTTTGTAAGTTGTTCGACAAGATTAACATCGCCCTTGTTTGCATCAATCATGAACATAACCGCTAGTTCACGAATACTTGAGTCAGGCATACGCAAAAGAAGCTTGGAAATTTCATCTCTCTTACTCATGCCATCATTTATCCTGCTTAGATTATCAGCCAACCGACCCTCGAGAGCATAATCTTTTGCAATTTGATCTTCCATCCTTTTGATCATTTCAGATCTTGTAGATGAAGATGATGAAGCCATTAGTGAAAAACAAATATAGGTTGTGTATGAATTTGGATGTGAGAATCAATTCTCAGTACAAGACATATAAAAAAGAAAACAATAATAACAAAGTGACAAGTAAAATAAATCACGAGAATTACTATTGTTGTCTTATTCCAATAATTTATCTGTACAAAATCACATGTACACAATAATTAAACACAGATACAAACAGACGCATTCATGATTTACAAAAGACACATTCATTAACCAACAAAAACAACTATACAACTTAAACAGACGCACTCATTGAGGTTTTCAGACGCATTCATTGATGTATTCTTCAACCTCTGGTCATCTTCAACAGACGCACTCAGTTTTTCTTCAGACGCATTCATTGATGTATTCTTCAACCTCTAGTCATCTTCAACAGACGCACTCAGTTATTCTTCAGACGCATTCATTGCTACCATCTTCAACATCTGTTCATCTTCAACCGCTGAAAAACCATCGAAACCCTGGATTTTTTATATCCAACCTGAAAACTTATAAAAAACGATCAAAACAGTAAAAACTTATAATAAACAAACATATAATTTCAATTTAAAAAACAAAATCAATTTTAAATTTAATCGTCGATAAACAGAGCACTAAAAAATGAAAATTAAGATTTGGTTTGATGAATAACAGATTGATTAGATGTTGACGATCATGATTTGAAGTTCATTAATTTTTGAAATCGTATTAATTAACAGGTTAATTAGAACGTGATTGAAGGAATTGAATGATCGTGTATATAGACCTGACTTTACCCCTATGATAAACCAGAATTAGGTTAATTAAACCTAACCAGAGTGGACAGGTGGTGAATTATGATGGATTCTTACGCTTCTTACGTTAAGCGACTTTATACCGTATATTTTCTCTAATCTTTTTCGCTTATTATTGGGGAAATCTTGCGTTCAATCTAAACAAGAAGTAGATTAACGTTAATTGTTTGTAATTTAGGAAAGCAACACATTCACATCTAGAAACTATTTAAAATATCAAATGTATCCATTTATTAAAAAAATCTATAATACGACCGTAATATTCTTCAACTTCAAAATTTCATAATTGCGAACTTTAAATTCAAAATAGTATTCAAAATTTCATAATTGCGAACTTTGAATTTTAAAATAGTACAATAAAAAAGTAAACAAAAATACGCCATTGACTCACTTTGATGTCTACTCATCTAGTCTAGAATATATTGGTGAGAATATATACCACATATATAAGAGTAAACAAAAATGAGCCCTTGGCTCAATGGTACGCACAACTCGAAGCTACGATTAGATTTTAAAACTACGAATTTTTTTTTTTTTTTTTTTTTGAAAATTAACTTTTATTAAACCACCAACACAAGACAAGCTATCACCAAGACGGAGAAAGCAAACCGAAAACCAAAAAAGATAGTCTAATTACATCAGATTAAATTTAATCCATCTATCCCAATCTACCACTCCTTGTTTTAATCTATGCTTATACCACAATAAACCCAAAGACTTGATATCCGCTACCATCTCTGCGACACTAGTATCTTTATTAGCAAAAACTTTATCGTTCCTCGCCTTCCACATCCTCCAGCACGCAATAATAATGATCCCATGAATAGCCGTCTTGTATATATCAGACACACCGCAGTGCTCCTGAAACTCCACTAAATCTTTAACATGGAAGACGAACATACCTGGTATCCTGCACCAATTAGTAATAGCATTCCAAATTCCAGCTGAAACCCAACAACCTGTGAGAACGTGTTCTATAGATTCATCACTTGTCTCGCACCATACACAAAGAAGATTATCGACCACAATATTTCGTCTAGATAGCGCCATCAGTTGATGTATTAATGATTATATATTAAGCCAAAAGAAACTCAAGGCTATAATCCGAAGAGTGAACTTAGTCCAAATATGAGAGTACATGTAGACATGAATCATAATTCACTACTAGAAACTGGCAAATGTACATAATCTTATCTGAGCCTTAGTTAACAAATTCACTTTTCTGAAAATATTCGTATAATTAGTTTATATCTTTATTGGTGATATATTATCACTAAATATTTGAATTAATCCTTATACAGCCTAAATCCAATTCGTGAACTTCGTGCATTATGTTGAATTGACAGGTGACAAAGCCTTGACCGTATAACACGCTGTTTTTCTATGACTAGCTAGCTAGGACGACATCAGTGCAGCAAATTATTCTTCTATAAATAAGTGAGTGGTAAGTAGTTTAATGAATCACGTATTAGTTACTATTACTTAACCTTCCAATGGCCTTTCAACTCTATCATCTAGTGCTTCCCAAACATTTGGTTGAAGTAAGTAAACCAAAGCCAAACACCCGAGCAACGAGTAGGTGTCATCGGTTGATCAAGGCCAGAATTTCTCAAGCCGAGAGTCGGTTAGCTATTGGTTACCAGCCAACTATCTGGAGTCATGATTATATCCAGGACCTAGATGATAATTTCCCGGTAACACAACTTTTGTGGTGATATGCATAAAAATATTCGTTGTGTATATGTATATCTTGCATATAGTAATTTTTTTCTATATATTTGGTGAATGAACACAGGCGAAATTCAAGGAGAAGATCAGGGAGCTAGAGAATAGGATAGTAATGTCATTGAATGTTGATTTCGAAATTGGTAGTTTTAGTATGTTAGAGTTGCTTGAACACATAGATGATATCGAAAGGTTGGGACTTGGATATCGGTTTCAAAACGATATAAGGAGAGCATTGGACAAAATCATATCAATACATGGAACTAATGTTGGGCTTGAAGAAAAAGAAGATAGTCTACATGTGGCATCTCTTAAATTCAGAATTCTTAGACAACATGGCTATAATGTGTCCCAAGGTACACATATACATATATGCATATAGGGGATGATCAAATGAGAAAAAACTTAATGTGAGAACAAAAAAAATGATATAATAATAAACAATTAATATTTTAACTCTTCTTACATTAATTCTTATCTCTCTAGTTAATTAGTCATTAACACTTTATACTAC
Organism: Ambrosia artemisiifolia; assembly: GCA_032199755.1. NCBI lineage: Eukaryota > Viridiplantae > Streptophyta > Magnoliopsida > Asterales > Asteraceae > Ambrosia > Ambrosia artemisiifolia. Next base: position 42,457,198 of record CM063512.1, on the reverse strand, counting down.
ACATTTTCAAAATTTGTAATACACATATCAAAATTCATCCTACATATATAGAAAATTATCAAATGTTTATCCTATGCATATCGAAATTATTATACGTCTATCATACACGTATAAAAGTTCATCCTACGCATATCCTACACATATTGAAATTCCCCTTCACTTTAATTAGGTTTTCTTCGAGAGTATGTAACTTAAAAATTAATTATGAGTTTCATTTATTGAACTCATTTAAGGGATTACAAAAAATAAACAATTTATTTAACATTAAATAAAATTATTATATGGAAGATTTCTATTGATTAATATTTGTTTTTTTCTTCTTACAAGTTATTTTGTTCTCATATGAACTCCCCACTATGCATATATATTGGAAAAATAAACTGGAAATCCATTTTTTTGGAAAAACCCAAGAAAACTCCTACTTCCCAAGCTTTTTTTAAAAAAATTTAGGAAATGTAATATACATGTTTTTAAGTGTTTTATTTTTTAAAAAATAAATAAGGGTTGCACAGTAACATATGTTAGGGCATGTAATATACATATGTTACTTTTTATTATTTTTTTAAAACCGCTTGGCGTTTTTTTTCATTTTTTGGCTCAAAACTCTTAAAAACATTTATATTACATGCTCTAAAATTTTCAAAAAAAAAAAAAAGTCTTGGGATGTAGGAGGTTTTAAGGGTTTTTCCAAAAATAAGGTTTCCATTTTACCCATCCCCTATATATATATAGACACACACACATAGGAGGGTTATCTCGAGAAACTAAATATCGTGAGAACAAACAAAAAAATCAATCAAAATCAATTTTGTTTTTAATACAAACCGCATTATAATTAAAATAAAACATTAAAAATGAATTTTCTTTCCAAATAATTTATCTTAGCTTGCAAAAACACTTTAAATTTAACTATTTACACATGTGTAAATGAAACAGTTTACACATGTATAAAAAGGAAATTTACACACGTGTAAAAACAATTTACTTTCGTATACGTTTACAATTTTATGCGTAAATTGTATTTTTGAGATTGCATTTTAATATTTTGATTTGCATGAAATATATGTGCTCTCAAATTAACCTACCCCTATACACACACACAAACACACACACACATATATACATATATATATATATATATATATATATCCCAAGAGAACACTTGGTTAATTGAGAACTAAAATAACCATTCTAGACTACACATTTCTCTATGGCAATTTTTTACTAAATCGCATCTTTTTATACAATAATATATACATATATACTATTTATACATATGTGTATATTATCAATTTGCACATACTTGTATGGAAAGGAAAGTTGTGGTTAAAAACTTGTTTATTTAACGTACATATGTGTCTATACGTGTTAGAATTTGAAAAATAAGTATCACCCATATATGTTTGACAATATACACAAATGTATAAATGGAATATATATATATATATATATATATATAGGTAGAGGATCCTGTACGAAAATCGATTTGTGTGAGAATTGTGAGAAGGATTAAGAATTGACATGTAACCATCATGTTTTTTATTTTGGAATGATGTTTTGGTTGTTTTGGCTTGAAAAACACTTAACACAACAATATACAAAAATTTAAAACAAAATCCAATGTATTACAGTCATTAAATTTAAATTACAAATAAAACACCCAAGTAATTACTTAAAACACTCTGCTTAAATGTTCTTGACATAGTCTTTTAAATTTTAAGCCTAAAGTACATTGTTTTCAATTATTAATTGTTATGTTTGGTGTTTTTAAGCAAAATAATTCAAAACATCATGTATACGTCCGAAAAAAATGATGCATACATATCAATTTTTAATCCACACAAACCAATTTTCCTACAGGAGCCCTACTACATATATACAGAGGTGGGTTTAATGAGGAACCTAAACCATGCATTTAACATGTTAATTATATCATAAAAAAATCAATTTAACATGTAAAAAATCATTTTTACCAAAAAGTTTAATTTGAGATTTTGTATATAAATGTATGTAGAAGCTTTTTTGACAAAGAAATAGAAAAATAAAATAATTAAAAAAATGCTTAAAAATAGTTAAAAAGGTAAAAAAAACATTTACAAAAATTAAATTTTTTTATTGGAATAGCTTCTACACATCTTTATATGCAAAAGCTCTGAAGAAATTTTTGATTTTTTTTGCATGTTAAATTGAATTTTTAAAATATATTTAACATGTTAAATGCATGGTTCCTCAGTTTCTCACTTTTTTGAGGTTCCCCATCGAACCTTACACTATACATACATATATATATATATATACAGGTAAATTATAAAATGAAAACCCTCTTGAGTTGAGAAAACTTTGGAAATCCATGTAAAAAATCACTTTTTTTTTGAAAAAAATAACCAATGTAAAATACATGTTTTTAAGTGTTTTGGGCCAAAAAAATAAAAAAAACGCCAAAGGGATTTTTTTAAAAAAATAAACAAACCTGCGAAAACACATGTTTACAACAGTTTTACAACAACAAATAGCTGAAAACATATGTAAAAAGCGCAACTTTGTTTCTTTTTTTGAAAAAAATCCCTTTGGCGCTTTTTTATATTTTTTTGGCCCAAAATACTTAAAAACATGTATTTTACATTGGTTATTTTAAAAAAAAAAATTTGATTTTTACATGGGTTTCTATGGTTTTCTCAACTCAAGAGGGTTTTCAATTTATCCTTCCCCTATATATATATATATATATATATATATATATATATATATATATATATATATATATATATATATATATATATATGGTAGGGTTCCTGTAGGAAAATTAGTTTGTGGGAGAAGTGTAAGAATGATTAAATGTTCTTAACATAGTGTTTTAAGTTTTAAGCCTAAAATACATTGTTTTCGGTTATTAATTGTTATGTTTGGTGTTTTCCTAAGAAAAACTAACCAAAACATCATGAACACGTCCAAAAAAATATGTATACATATCAATTTTTAATCATTCTTACACTTCTCCCACAAACTAATTTTCCTACAGGAACCCTACCATATATATATATATATATATATATATATATATATATATATATATATATATATATATATAGGGGAAGGATAAATTGAAAACCCTCTTGAGTTGAGAAAACCATAGAAACCCATGTAAAAATCAATATTTTTTTTTTAAAAAATAACCAATGTAAAATACATGTTTTTAAGTATTTTGGGCCAAAAAAATATAAAAAGCGCCAAAGGGATTTTTTTCAAAAAAATAAACAAAGTTGCGCTTTTTACATATGTTTTCAGCTATTTGTTGTTGTAAAACTGTTGTAAACATGTGTTTTCGCAGGTTTGTTTATTTTTTTAAAAAAATCCCTTTGGCGTTTTTTTTATTTTTTTGGCCCAAAACACTTAAAAACATGTATTTTACATTGGTTATTTTTTTCAAAAAAAAAGTGATTTTTTACATGGATTTCCAAAGTTTTCTCAACTCAAGAGGATTTTCATTTTATAATTTACCTGTATATATATATATATATATATATATGTAAAATAACCAATGTAAAATACATGTTTTTAAGTGTTTTGGGCCAAAAAAATAAGCAGAGTGTTTTAATTAATTACTACGGTGTTTTATCTGTAATTTATATTTAATGACTATAATACATTGGATTGTGTTTTAAATATTAGTGTGTTAAGTGTTTTTCAAACCAAGACAACCCAAAACATCATTCCGAAATCTAAAACATGATGGCTACATGTCAATTATTAATCCTTCTAACACTTCTCACACAAACCAATTTCCTACAAGATCCTCTACCTATATATATATATATATATATATATATATATATATATATATATATATAGGCAACGATAAAATGGAAACATCAAAAATTTGAGAAAACCCTACTTCCCAAGCTTTTAAGGGCCTAAAAATTTTAGGGCATGTAATATACATGTTTTTAAGAGTTTTGAGCCCAAAAAATCAAAAAAGTGCCGAGCGGTTTTTTTTTTACTAAATAAGTTATGGATTGTTAGATACGCCTTGCATAGTCACACGTATGGGTTCCAGACGAGTACAATGACAAGCGTATGAACCTTACATAAGCGTATGAGCTTTATCAATTGACTAAAATACCCCTGAACGCTACATAACATACCAAACGATCACTAAACGAGCAATATATGAACCTAACCCGATATCCAAACTAGCGACATATCCGTAGGGTGCACTTACAGTTGCCCCCTTTTTAATGTATGATAAACTAATTCGCGATATAATATATTGCACACAGATTTTCTTATGAGATTCAAGGACAATAATGGTGGCTTTATTGGATGCCTAGAGACAAATGTCAAGGGATTTTTAAGCCTATACGAAGCTTCGCATCTTGCTCTCATGGAAGAAAGTGATTTGCATGAGGCCAAGTTATTTGCGACCAAACATTTGTTGAAACTTAAGGATCGAGTAAATGATGCTCAAGTCCTTGAAGACATAAATCATGCTTTGGAAGCCCCCCTGTATCATAGGATGCTTAGATTACATGCACGGTGTTACATTGATGCATACAATAAACGCCAAGATGCAAAGCTACTTCTGCTAGAGCTTGCAACATTAGATTTCAACATGATTCAAGCCACATTCAGAACAGAACTTAAAGAAGTATCAAAGTAAAGTTTTCCCTTTTATCAAGACTCAAAAATAAATTGAAAATAAATGTACAGATAATGATCCAATTGATTGCTACATAACAGGTGGTGGAAAAATACAGGTCTAGCAAACGAGTTAGGCTTCGCTAGGGATAGACTCATGGAATGCTTTATTTGGGCAGTTGGTTTGGTTTTTGAACCTCAATATCATTCTTGCCGTGTAAGGCTAACAAAAGTCTGTATGCTTATTACTGTTATTGATGACATCTACGACGTTTTTGGATCTATTGATGAACTCGAAATCTTCACGGATGCTGTTAGGAGGTTTGTTGTTTAGGACTGTAAATTCTAACAAGTCTTTCTAGTTCAAATGTCTCAAGTTTTGTAACCTTTAACTGTTTTAGGTGGGATGTTAATGCAATGGACCATATGCCAAAGTATTTAAAACTAGCCTTTGGGGCTCTTTACAACACGATTACTGAAATGGGTTCTAATACTTCGATCGGACAAGGAGAAGACATCATACCGATCCTAGTAAAAGTGGTTAGCATTACAAAAAATTGTTATACTAATTTAATGGTCTACCTAATTAACAAATTATCTTTTTATTAAATATGAGATACTGATTAACAGTGGGGAGAATTATTTGAAGCATTCCTTGTGGAAGCAAAATGGACTCGCGACAAATACATTCCAACACTTGATGTTTATCTTGACAATGCATGGCGATCGGTATCGGGAGTGGTTATACTTACTCATGGATACGTTTTGATCAATCACGAAATAAAAAAAGATGTCGCCGAGTCCTTAGAGAAGTATCATAATCTTATGAAATGGGCATCAATGGTTTTTCGACTATACAACGATTTGGCTACTTCATTGGTATGCTTTAACATTGATTGTACTCATTAAATGTTCTATAATTCCATTTATCTAAATTTTGTATTCCTTTTGGCTTAGAATGAGATAGAAAGAGGCAAAACTGTGAATGCAATATCATGCTACATGCATGAGAATGGTGTTGGTGAGAAAGTTGCGCGTGCATATATAACAACTTTAATAGACGAAGCATGGAGGAAGCTGATCAAAGTGCATGTGGCTTGTTCACAAGAGTTGGCGAATCCATTCATCGATATGGCAATTAATCTAGCTCGAATTTCACATTGTACGTACCAATATGGTGATGGGCATGGAGCTCCCAACTCTCGCGACAAAGATCGAGTCTTTTCCGTGATTATTGAGCCCATCGCATTTAGAGAAAAGGAGGTTATCTATACTTAATGTTGGGATATTTATGCAGGGCAATATGTTTTGGTGTGTGATTAATAATCATTTATAACTTTTACATTTTCAAAAGAATATGCGTGAGAATTAAATAATTTGGATTTGATGAAATATGCTTGTACACCGCCACAACTAGTGTGGGTTTAGCAGCGAGTTCATAAACCTGCAGAAGGATGGGAGAAAGGGCCGTTGGGAAACAAAAAGAAATTTTTTCACATGTTTACCCTCTAAATTAATTCATTTTTCATTCATTTTATTTCATACCAAGACAAAACAAGTTACATTCATCCATTGTTCATTTTATTTTATTTTATTCATAGCCAAATTAAAAAAACTACTCATCATCTTCTTCCATTCAAATCATGACAATGGATTTTATTCCATCTTACTCATCCGGATTCAAGTGGTATTAATTTTTTTTAACTTATGTTGATTATATTAATAATAATATAAGGTATAAACATAAGATTTAATCAAGTGTATCTAATATGCTAAACCGTTCATGTACCAACCATTCAGGAACCCCAGTAATGGATTACACCATCATCTTGATCGGTTCCTTTTAGTGTGTATACTAATGATGGCTAATGATCTCAAACCGAGATTGTGTGAGGTAGAGGTGGGTGGCGGCTACATTAGGTTTTGGTGTTATTGGAGTCCAACCTAATACCTCTAGTTATCTCTCTATTTATACACACAGGGGACACTCCTAATTAGGTTTAGTAAGGGTAATTCCGTCCATCAAAGAATCACCTATTATAAACTTAGGGATATAATAGTAATTGATCAATCTTATATAAATGATAATAATGGTCATATAATAAATATAATAAACATAATTTATATTTATTCTAACATTCTCCCACTTGGCCGAGTAATCATTTATTATGAGTATTACATTAGTCTGCAAATTAATACTCATTTTAGTTATAAACCCAGAATGTAGCAAAGAAATACAGTCGTTGAGTTAATATTCAACTCAGGACCCCCATTAATCACACTGCACCAAAATTTAAAACTTAACGTAGGATCAATTACACTTATGCCCATAATCGTTGATTTTTATAATTATTGTCTATACTCATTATGCATGCGTAACGTATTCATTAGAGACATTACAAATTCAAACGAATGAGGAAAATTAATCATTAGTCATGAGTCATTCATAGTACGATATGCTATTGTACGTGGTCATTAGTAAAACCCTTTTCTCTTATTTGGCCCTTAGTGGGACTTATGGGTAATAGACCTTTAATTGTTGGATCCATAAGAATATCATGAATGCATTTGATACAAAATTCTGATTTTCTCTACTTTTTCTTAAAATAAGCGAACAATAATTTCGTATCGAACTCTAATGCAGCTCCTCTCAAACTGTTACTATTCGAGAAATTAGGGTAGCTGACTTTATCACAGTAAGTCTTCAATAGAGTATTTAAATGGAGTTATTAAGTTATCAGTTAACTGATAAATTTACCAACAATATTTAATGACCATTTTGTTGTGATCAGCAACATATTATGTCATGATAACTTAGGTTGTTGTAATTAGTTCCTTATGACTCCTCCATGAGATAGTTATGTCTGTTGACGTTATGATATACCCAAAAATTGACATTTTATATCATAATTAGAATTAAGAGTAGTCAATCACTTTAAGTTCTCACTTCTTGTTTAGTTTATAGTCTCTTGTTTCTTTAAGATATTGTAATGTTCCATTAGATACTTTCCAATAATCTAGACAAGTCTAGTGTTAAGCAATATGAACAATATCATAAACAAGCATAGACTCAAATTAACACAAGACTTCTAATTATGAAGCATAATGTAATAATCGCATTTATCCTAATATCCTCTAAAATAGAGCAATATTGTATGTTACACATGTAAGGACCCGCTTAGAGTAAAACTTATGGGATGAAACTAATATCCCGTTGGGTCTATATCGGTATATTTAGATTCCTGTCACGTAAGAGGAATCCCTGATATTCATCATGTTAAAATTATGCATGAACAATGCTTTAACTTAGGAAACATATACTTGTCAGGAGAAACGTCATCTATGTAAGGACAAGTTTTCATTAGTTGCTCCCACTCATCTTGAGGTAGGTTCTTTAATCCACTTAGTTTTTTATGAAGAGAATTTCATTATGATTTCAACACATTTTATGTTTGCATCAACCCATACGTGGATCTTATTGACTTATAGACTAAGTGTTCTTAACCTTCAGTTTAGAAGTTTCAGGTTGCTTAATGAATATGTAGGTCATTGTTATGGAAAGTTGTTTAATGTCTACCTAATGTGGCTCTTAGCTATTATGAGCTACTAGGACGCTAACGGTACTCAAAGAAATCTTTTGTAACACATATAAGAAGATTCGTTGATGATCCAATTCCTCTTGAATATAATCTTTTACAATCAATCTTATTTATAATGTCCCCATTTGGATCTAGTTTAATTATGAATACCATTAGATGATTCTTCTAGATCCCAAACGTTATTCTAATTTATGGATTAAGTTTTGCTAATAATAGCTTTATTCCATTTAGAATATTGATTGATACTAATGATTTAATTAGAAGAGGTAGGATCGGTTAACTTTCCAAACATCCATTTTGTGTTAGTTAGGTAGGTTACATAATCATCAAAGTTAATGGTTTTTAGACCCAGATAACCCCCTGATTTGACTATTTGGTTTATTATGATGCATATTTAGCTCTTAGTTAGGTGTTTTATTTTTAGGTATATAAGGAGCAATATTAGTTTCTAAGTGTGTAAGAGTTGGTGCAGTAAGGTGTACAAGAGGAATAATCGAAGTTAAATTCGGAGGTATCTAGGTCTAAAAGCCATGTTGTACTTCCTAAAAGTCATGATAAGGACTTTCATTGCTCCCACTGACCTCAGAAATCTTAATGAATTCAGCATGCTTAAAGTCTAACTTTTGACAGACCCATAGATTTTAATAGAGAAAACAACTAATGATGTTTATTGTCGTTTCTCTTGACGAGGATTACTTTATTTAGTAAGAAATCTAAGTTCGCCCACATTTAGGCATCCACAAAACTTTGTTAGGAGTACATTAAATGCTAAGGAGACAAGCTATGATAGAGTGTTCTCCAGTGCAAGAGGTGTAATTTGAGGATAGATTAAATTATTGTTCCCCCCACCTCTGTAACTTTTGCAAGTTATAATTAGGACACTTAATGCTTCAACTAATCTTTTAGGTCTCTTAGTACCTCCACATAATACTTGATGTCCCTTATCGTCCAGATTTTATAAGAAATTTTAAGGACATACTTAGAAGGAATCTTATTAAGTATATATGAATTGATTACTTTAATACTTTGGTTAGTAGGACAGGTTAGTTACAATCAAATATTTACCTAAGCTCCACTAATGTCAATTAATTATGACTTACTATGGAAACCAATTTATTCCTTTCACCATTTAATGTTTAGGGCGTTTAACACATGCTTTAAAGTCACTGACAATGTGATTTGATAGCAAATAATCCTTTAGTGACCTATGATTTCTTATGAAATTTTGGTCTTAGTGGACGAATTGCATGTGTGTCATTTTCTTTGTTAAATTCTCTTTTCCTTGATAACAAAGTTGTAAAAAGGTTATTGGATCATCTAGTTTTATTTCATAAGGTTTTGTTGGGACAAAGAGGATTGAAGAAACCACCTTTTGATAACCTTAGTCCAAATCATATTCTGCCTAAGTATAGAAGAAACTGCTGAAGAAGAAATCAGAAGTACTGAAGAACAAAATAGCAAAGTACTGAAGAGTTAACCATCAGAAGTTCTGAAGTCTAACCAGACACTACACTGAAGAACTACTGAAGACAAACTACTCATCAGCAGTTTGTCACTCATCAGCACTTTGACATCAGAAGCTTCTAACCGACTTAGACTTCAGTAGTTTTAGTATTATATTGTTTTGTTAAAGTCTTGATTTCAAGTTTCAATGTACAGACTGTTGTAACCTTATCTTATGCTTAATATCTTTGCTAAATATCTTAGATTACTTCAGACAACAGTTTAGTATGTTGGTCTATAAATAGATGAGTTTGTTCATCTATTTTACATATGTGATTTACTTTGAAAATCAATTGAAAACCTTCAAGGCTTTTAACTTATAATCCATTTCACATCTGAGAAACATAAACTGTATTTACTGCTTTATACTTAAACTGTATTTATTGTTTCTCATTAACTACTCAGTCAAGGGGGAGTAATAACTCCTCTTAAAAGTGATCTTTTAATCTTAGAACACTTATTATTCCGCTGCTTAATAACTCTCATATAAATCTGTAAACACATAAGTGTTCACTAAAAGAGGCCACTGATCCAACAATTGGTATCAGAGCACTGGTTAATCTGATCAAATATCAATCTAACAAATTGAGAATCAGACACAGGCTCTTATTGATATCCAATAAAGGATTAAAAGGCTCACTTTTTCATCCATCACTTTAAAGAAGCATTGACAAATCCAAACTTCTTAAAAATGGACCCCTATAATACTGGATCTGCCAACAAACCTCCTATGTTAGTCAGAAATGAATATAACATATGGTCAAAAAGGTTGGCACACACTATTTCTCAAACAAATACTGGTTGCTGGAGGTCTGTAGTTTTTGGACCTCACAGACCAGTTATTACTGATCCAGAGGGAAAAACTGAGAGACCAAAAGATCCAAAAGACTACACTGAAGAAGATTTCCAAAAATTTGAGCTAGATGCAAAAGCTTTTTCTATGTTGGCTATGGCTCTCCCAAATGAAATATATGCTGGGCTTTTACATTGTGAAAGTGCCAAAGAACTGTGGGATTGCCTAAAAGAACAGTTTGCAGGAACTGCAGAGGTGATAGCCAACATCAGAGAAATCCTGGCTCAACAATATGAAACTTTTACTCACATAGAGGGTGAAAATTTAACACAACAGTTTGAAAGATTTTCTTCACTCATCTCTGAGTTAAAAATAAATAATCTGACCTATACAAATGAATCTATGTTACATAGATTTTTAAGGTCTTTACCTTCAAAATGGGAAACTTATTCTATAGTCCTCAGAACAAGTTCAGATTTTAACACCCTGAACCTAACAAGGTTACATGGAAAATTACTAACTTTTGAAAGAGAAATCAATCAAAAGAAAAAGTTACAAGAATCTGGTAAAACTGCTGATGACTATACTCCAGGTAGCACAGCCTTATTAGGACATGACTCACCATCCTGTTCTAATAATTTTAGTTCTTTTGACCACATTGACATAACAGCTGGGATCTCATCAGATGGATCTTTCCCAGCTTATGACAATGAAGAACTAAGTCAAACTGCTGACAACATGTGTTTCATCATGGATGATTTAAAATATTTTAGCAGTGATGACTTGGAAGAAATGGAGATATTACACCAACTGGCCTTGTTAAGCTTAAAAACTAACAAATTTTACAAAAGGTCAGGAAGGAAATTTCCAGGACTTAACAATTCAACAAAAGTTGGTTTTGACAAATCTAAACTGAGATGTCATAAGTGTCAGAAGTTGGGACACTTTGCTAGAGAGTGTAGAAGCTCTAGCTACAACCAACCCATGTCTGGAAATCAATTTAACCCCTCTTATAATAGGAATAATGGAACTCAAGGGAGTGCTCATTTTGTACAGGCACAAGCTCCACAAGTTCAATATGTGCCACAAGTACAATATGTTCAGATGCCTGCTCAACAACAACAGCAGCTGATGCCTCCTTTTCCAACTGCTCAACAACCTGCACAAACTCAACAACCCCCTCGGCAACAAAGCTTATTTACATCAGGGTATGTTGACTGGAGCAGTCTTCCTTATGACACATCTGAATGCAGTCAGGATGCAGACAATAAAGTCTATGATGTCAACTGGGGAGAACCTGATAATGGCAGAAAGAACTTTGCCTTAATGGCTTTTGAAGGATATTCTTCAAATTCTGCACTCACTCAGGTATCACAGCAGTCTCTTTTAAAGCTTTGCTCTAAATCTTGCAAAGAATCTTTTGCTTTAATAAGAGAAACAAATGTGCATTTACAAGGCAAATCTAATGATATGGAAAGAAAATACACCCAAATGAAGTGTGATTTAGAAAGAAAAATTGCTTTGAAAAATAAAGAAATTTCTAAATTGACTGATAAATCCATAGAAACCCAAGCACAAATAAAAACAATGATAGACAACCTAGGAAATGTCAGACAAGAGCTTGCTGACACCAAGGTTGATTGTGAAAAATGGGTTGAGTCTTGTAAAGGGTACCAAATGCTGCTTAACAAACAAACTGCAGCAAATGTTAAGTTTGGCATTGGGTATACTCACACTGAATCACCAACAGATTTCACCCACAAAACTGATAATGATGGGAAGAAATTGATTCAAACTTCTGATATGGAGGAATGCACATCCTACCATCAGAACTTTCTCAAAAAGGAAAGTACTGCAGAAGTTAAAACAACTGACAATAAGCCATCAGTAGTTTCAACTACATCAGGAGTTGAGATCCTGAAAACTGCTGATGACCTATTTCAAAATGCTGAGATTGTCAGTAAATTGCCTTCCAACTCTCTTGACTTATCTAAAAAGAAAGAGAAGGCAAAAGCATGTGAAATATGTGGTCTGTTTAACCACATAACTGAACTTTGTAGATATAGAAAGGTAAATCAGTTAAACAAGCAAAGACAACAACTGATTGTGGGAAGACAGATAAAACAAAATTTTGAAAATACTTTCTTTCCCAACAAACAACAACCAAACAAAAACCTTTCTAAGAAGAAGTTTTTATCTCAACAAAAGTCTTCTTCTCAAAGTTCATCTTCAGAAGTTACACCTAACTCATCAGTAGTTTCACAAACTACTGAAGTTAAAGATTTGATAAATTTGGTTAAACTTCTGATGACCAAAGTTGATGGTGGACACCAAAAAGAACCCACCATTGTTCTTAATGATAAATCCATTGCCAAAAAGACATGGATTTCTAAAATTGGTCCACAACAAGCTGCACCTGTTCTCAAGAGCAAACCCAAAGCCAAATTGGCTTGGGTTGCCAAAACTAACTAATTTGCTATCTTGTGCAGAGGGTCCCCAGAGGTTTGAATAGCATATGGTATGTTGATAGTGGAGGCTCAATGCACATGACTGGATGCAGATACCTGATAAACAATTTTATCAGTCAAAGAGAAGGATCTGTGTCCTTTGGGAACAATGCCAAGGGATATGTGCTAGGATATGGCAATGTATCCTCAGGCAAAATGCAGTTTGACAAGGTCAATCTGGTTGAAAACCTTGAGTACAACTTGCTGAGTGTCTCACAAATGTGTGACAAAGGATATTCTTCCTTTTTCACCAAGACAGCATGCAAGATCATATCACCAGAAGGCCAGAAGTTGATAGAGAAGATCATTGAAGATCATACTTTGCTGATTGCCAAAAGATGTGGCAATGTCTATGCAGTGGACATTGAAAAAGACAAAGTATTGAACAAAACTGCCTGTTTCTTCTCAAAGGCATCAACTTCAGAAAATGATCTCTGGCACAGGAGACTTGGCCATGTGAACTTTAAAACCATCAATAAAGTCACTAAAATGGGCTTGGTCAGGGGCCTACCTTTGAAGGAATATCAGTGTAAAGAACACTGTGTTTCCTGTCTTAAAGGTAAACAGCATAAGTCCTCCTATAAGTCTATTGAAGAATCTAAAACAACTGCATGTCTTCAACTACTCCATATGGACTTATTTGGACCAGTCAAGATTATGAGCCTTGGTAAGAAAAAGTACTGCTTGGTCATCATTGATGACTACTCAAGATTCACATGGGTCTTCTTCTTATATTCCAAGGATGAGGCAGCTGAAATCATCAAGTTCTTTATTCTACAAGTTGAGAAGCAATATTCTCTTTCTGTCAAAGTTATCAGGAGTGACAATGGGACAGAGTTCAGGAACAAAACTCTGGATGAATTCTGTCTGTCTAAAGGGATTGTTAGACAGTTCAGCATTCCCAGAACTCCTGAACAAAATGGTGTGGTAGAAAGGAAGAACAGAACCTTAATAGAGGCAGCTAGAACAATGTTAGCTGATTCAGGCCTACCTTTGTATTTTTGGGCTGAAGCAGTCAACACAGCTTGTTATGTTCAGAATAGAGTTCTTATCAACAAGAGACATACCAAGACTGCCTATTAAATTCTTCATGGCATAAAGCCCCTTATCTCCTTCTTCAGGGCTTTTGGATGTCAATGTTTTATCCTCAACATCAAAGACTCTATCTCAAAATTTGCTGCAAAAGTTGATGCAGGTTATTTTCTTGGTTATTCTCCTTTGAGAAAAGCTTATAAAGTTTTTAATTCAAGAACCAAGATAGTGGAAGAAACACTGAATGTCAAGTTCAATGAATCAAAACACACTCTTATTCCAGCAAATCCTGCTGAATTATTTGATCTTGATAACTTTCATTTCGGACCTGAAAAGACTGTTGAATCATCCAAACCTCCTCAAAATGGTTTTCAAGGATCTGAAGATGATAGTCCTGCACCATGGACTCCAAACACAGTCAGAAAATCAACTTTTATACCTTCAGAAGTTTCAAAAGCTTCAACTTCAGGAACTACTGATGAACATTTTGAAAGTACTGATTCAGCTGAACCTAAAACTCCTGAACCTCAAACAACAGCTGAACCAGATATTATCAATCTCAGTGGTTTATTTGAAGAAACAGTAGAGCCATCCTCTAGTACAGGTCTACAACAACTGATTGAACACAAGGATCATCCATTGGATCAAATCATGGCTGATATTGCCTCAGGGGTACTTACAAGAAACCAGCTTTCCAACTTTTGCTTCTTCTCAGCATTCATTTCTCAGTTGGAACCAAAGAAATATCAAGAAGCCCTCAAAGACAACAATTGGGTGCAAGCAATGCAAGAAGAGTTGCTTCAGTTCAAGAAACAACAGGTTTGGGAAATCTGTCCCTTACCTCAAGACAAGCAACCAATTGGAACAAGATGGGTCTTCAGAAACAAATCAGATGAGGCTGGTATGATCATCAAGAACAAATCAAGATTGGTGGTACAAGGTTATTCTCAAGAGGAAGGAATTGATTATGATGAAACCTTTGCACCAGTTGCAAGACTTGAAGCTATCAGGTTATTTTTAGCTTATGCAATTTCCAACAACATTAAAGTTTATCAAATGGATGTCAAGAGTGCATTTTTGTATGGAAAAATAAAAGAAGAAGTGTATGTCTGTCAACCTCCAGGGTTTGAGGATCCTTCTCATCCTGACTGGGTTTACAGACTTGACAAAGCTCTTTATGGGCTAAAACAGGCTCCAAGAGCCTGGTATGAAACACTTTCAAACTTTTTACTTAAGAATCACTTCTCAAGGGGATCCATTGATAAAACTCTTTTCATAAAACATGTTGGAAATCATGTCTTACTTGTTCAAATCTATGTTGATGATATCATATTTGGTTCAACAAACTCAAAACTGTGTGAAGATTTTAAGAAGCTCATGCAATCAAAATTTGAAATGAGTACAATGGGAGAATTGCAGTACCTTTTGGGACTGCAAATCAAGCAACAATCAAATGGAACATTTATACATCAATCAAAATATGTTAAAGAATTATTAAACAAATTTTCTTTACAAGACTGTAAATCATGTTCCACTCCCATGACACCAATCACACAAGTTGAACCAGATGATCAAGGGAAACAAATTGATCAAACCATGTATAGATGTATGATAGGTTCTCTTTTGTATTTAACTGCTTCTAGACCAGATATTATGTTCTCAACTTGTGTCTGTGCTAGATACCAATCTGCACCAAGAGAATCACACCTAATTGCAGTCAAAAGAATCTTCAGATATCTGAAAGGAACTCCTACTTTAGGAATTTGGTATCCTGCTTCAAGCAATACCAAGTTAACAGCTTTTTCAGATAGTGACTATGCAGGGTGCAAAATGTCAAGAAAATCAACATCTGGTGGTTGTCAATTTTTAGGAAACTGTCTGGTGTCCTGGCAATCAAAGAAACAAACATCTGTGGCAACTTCAACAGCTGAAGCTGAATACATTGCTGCTGCAAGCTGTACTTCACAGATACAATGGCTCCAGTATCAACTGCTTGATTATGGAATCAAAGAGACCAAGACTCCACTTTTAGTAGACAGCAAATCTGCCATTAGCATCATTCAAAATCCTGTTCAGTTTTCAAAAACTAAACATATTGAAATCAGGTATCATTTCATAAGAGATTGCTATGAAAAAGGCAAGATTGAGGTGAAGCATGTCACAACTGCTAATCAAATAGCTGACATTTTGTTAGAGAAGGATTTTAACCGAAAACAGGATTATATGATCATACAAGTTACAAAACCAGGTGCGGAAACCCTAGCTTTGAACAAACTGATAGAAACTCAAATCAAAACACAATCAAAGTCATTTTCAAACGTTTTCATAGATTAACTTTTGCATAAACTTGATTACAATGAGTTTTAGGTTAATCTAGAACACACACAAACACTCTCAATCTATTCTGGAACCTGACCTCAAAACACACACAACTAATAACTCTCTTAACATTACAAAATCACAATTTCTATATAGGACCTGCACATTCGCCCATATGCACTGGTCGAATGTGGACTTGTTCCACATTCGCCCACTTGCAGGGTACGAATGTGTTCTTCTGTCAAGCTCCATTTTACCTTCGCCCATTTAATTCTTCCTTCGCCCACTTTGTCTCACATTCGGCCAGACCTATTTCACATTCTATCCATCAGCACACTAACATATGTTAATATCCAATCACTAGTCGCAAAACGCATCTACAAACTCCCCCTCGACTATTGATTGGATCGTCTTCTGTCTTCGTCCATGGCTTTGTTCAACAACATAATTCTGAGCTGTTTCTTCTGCTCTTTGGTCATTTCAGGTTCTAACCTTCTCTTCACCGGTTTCGACACATTTGCCATCTTCACCATTTTGCCAAGTTTGCCATCCAAATTACTCCCAGCATTTATATCATATGCAAAGCACACACCAACCACTTGAGTGTATTTCTTTGCCTGATCAGCGTCATTTGGCTCATGATGAATCGGATTGTAAAAGAGCATGATGATGTCTTCGAAAGTACAGTTAATCAACCACATCGGATCAAATACGTGAACATGCTTGTATTTATCCTTCCCGTCTCTCAACACTATCACCGCTTCTGCCTTTCTCCAATCATAATACCAGAAGATAAAGTCAGCACTGAAATGTTGTGGCATGGGCATCAAAGGTATTTTCCTCATCACTTCAGGTGCTTTATATATCAAAGTAACCCGCTTCAGCTTGGTTCTAGGATCAATATCCCTATGAACTTTCCTTCGGGGATATTGTGGCTTGAATCTATTCCACTTCGTCCTACTTTCCCAAATCAGCTTATCTGCACACCAACTGACATGAGAATTGTTCACTGAAGCTCCAGACATTTGGAATCTACATAAATCTCTAACCGCCCAGTACGGTAGAGTTAGCAAATCAATGAATCTGTAAAAGTACAAGATCCCCGATTCCCATTTAGCAGCTAGACACTTCAGCCTGCCTAAATATGTCCACCCGAGAGCTCTACCTTTAAATTTAGCATTATGGAATCTATAGAAGTTTCCTTGAGCTTCAGGCTTCGGTCGGTTCTCATCCATTTCTCTTAACTTCTTCAAATAACTCTTCAACTCATCAGATTGATTTGAAGATTCTTGCTTATCAGCTCCAAATACTTTCTCCACAAATTCTGCACTTCTTATCTTAGCTTTCTTCTTCGCCGAAGTGTTTGGAATTTCAGTAAAATCAGGAAATACCACATCTTCATCAGTCTGTCTGAAGTATTGTGGGTATTCCTCATGCGTTATATCTTCAATTTCCACTTCTTCAAACTCAGGAGTATTCTTATCATCTGAGTGACTTCCAATATCCTTTTCAGGAATATGTGGAATCGACTCATCTACAATGAACTCCTCAAACGTTTTCCCTACCCTCTGTGCAAGTCCATCTAACATTTCCTTTGCCACAGATGCAGGTACTTCACCTTCTTCAAGATCAGGATCGTTGTATTCCAATTCATATCTCATGTCATCTGTTTGGAATATTTCAGCAAAACGACCTGTGAACTCTATCGTCCATTCTCTTCTTTCCAGCATATCTTTGTATACTTGTTTAGCATCATCAGTCAAAGACCTCACCTTCTCATTCCAGAAAATACTTTCATCTGAATCAACGTTCTCACCTTTCTTCTTTTTCGAACTTGATTCTCCAGTATCTTTCTTCTTTTTAGGTGTTCTCTTCTCAAATGTAAACTTTGAAGTATCATCTCCTCCATCACTATCATCATCACTACTACTATCATCTTCCTTCTGACTTCCCGATCCTTCTGCATCATCATCATCATTATCATTATCATCCTCATCATCACTCTTCTCCGATTCTTCATCATCCTCATCATCATCTTTCTCCTTATCCGATTCAGATGGTTCAAAATCAACCTGTTCTACTTCTTTTTCTTTTATCTTCTATCTTCTTCACCCTCTTTCAACTTGGGTGCAATATTGTACAGGTTATCAATCAACTCACTCAGGCGTTTATTCTCAGCCTTCAGTTCTTTGTTGTCTTCTTTGATAGCTTTAAACCTGTTCTTATTCCTCAAACATTTACTTTCAAGCTTTTTATTCTTTGCTTCAAGCTTCTTTACTTTCTCGTCAATCTCATCTTGATTCGACTTTGAAGCTACCACAATCTGAAGCATCTTTTCTTCATTCTGCTTGAACTTGGCTATTTCAGCTTGTTGAGCTACTATCATCTTCATCATATCATCCATCTTCTTGTTCACCTGCTTCATAACATCATCATCCACAGTGACTTTCTTGGATTTAGATCTAGAAGGCTCAACTTCAGCTTCTTTTTCTTTTTGAGGCTTTCTAAACATATCAAGCACATTATCCAGTGCAACATTGAATTGATCAACTGGTAATGTCTCTGCCTCTTTAGATTTCTTCTGTTTCTTAGTGACTGGTGAAGATAACTTTGATGACGTACCAGCATCGGGTACTCTTTTTCCTCTCAAGAGTTGGGCTAACTCTTTCTCTCTCAGCTGCTTAGTACTTGTCTTTTTAGCCATGGTCTTGTGCTTAGGCTTGGGCAAGTTTACAACCACAGTCTCTCCTTCATTCAACTCATCCATATTCACACCTAAACCTTCATCTTCAGCATCAACAGACTTCTTGCTTTTCTTAGCTTCTGCAATTGATCTGTTTAATGATTCAGACTCACCAACCATAGTGGCCTTACGTTTGGTGGTCTTGACATTCTCAGCATCAGAATCCCACTGTTCCTCCTCCTCAGTTTCTTCTGAATCCACTGATTCTTCATCCACCAAACCAGTACCTTTCTTAGCAGTTGTTTTCTTTCTAACCACCTGTTGCTTTGAACTTCCCTGATCAGTCTTTCCCTTACCCTTCCCTTTGGCTCCGGGATTGACTACCTGTCTCTTCCTCTTAGTATTAGCATCAGCATATACTAAGGGATCGTCGTTATCAGAATCACTACCAGGATGCCTAGCCGTATTCTTTCCAGGATCAGTGTAATCCTCTCTGGCTAAAGCTCCAAATAACCTTCTGTATGGTGGCCTTTCATTGTCTGGCACACCCTTGTAGCCCTTCATTCTAACCAATGTACGAATATTCATATGATCTTGAACAAGTATCTGTGTTGGATCCTTCTTCAAATGAGGATACTTGTGATCAAAAATCATCATAAGGAATCTAGGGTATAACATGAAATACTTCTTTTTCAACCCCTTGAGCATCTCCAGCATGTGATCCAATATCATTCCAGAAACGTTAAATGGTTTGTTGAGGGTCAACGCAACCATTAACGAACTCAGACTCTTTCTCATCACGTCATAGCCTCCACTAACACATCCAAACACATGAATTATGACGTGTGCAAAGTATTTAAACTGCACGCTCAGCTTCCCTTTGTACATTGAACCATCAGTAATAGCACCTTTGTACTTCATCCTGAGGAAACATGCTTTCTGCTCAGTCCATGACAGTTCTCTTGGATCTTCACTCACTTCAAACTTTATCTGGAGTGCTTCTCTGATATCAGACTCTGTAATAAACATCTCCATGTCTTGTATCTTGCTCTTTATTATTGTCTGATTATCCCAGTAATCATACTTGGCATTCTTGTAAAATTCTTCAATGATGTCTTTGTAAACAATAGTTGGAGTTGCCAAAGCATATACCACTCTGCTTCTCTTCAAAAACTTTATAATATCAGCAAACTCAACATTCTTCTCTACATCTCCCAGGTAAGCACAACAATTATGATTTTTCTCGAATGGCCAATTGCTTCCACTTGACGATTCTCCTTCCTGAACATTTTCTGGGACTGGTTCTGTAACAACATTCTCTACTGGAATTTCAACATTCTCAGTCTGGTCAGCCATCTGAACATCAAAATCAAAAACAGACGTCAAAACACAAAATCGACAAAAATTTAAAAATTTTAAGTTTTTAGGATTCTACATTCGCCCCTTTTATCAAGGTCGAATGTAAGTTTTTCTGGTCGAATGTAAACTGTTTTGGTCGAATGTGGATAATTTTTGAATAACAATCACATTCGCCCGTTTTGAAAATACATTCGTCCACAAAATTTCACCTTCGCCCGTTCGTTTAACCGAAGGTGGAATCTGTTCTTCCCCAAAATTCAAAAATTTTGTAACTTTGTTTTTAACATGTGATTTTGATCAAGATGTGTTCTATTGTGGCCGACTAAGACTCGTGATCCATCAATTGCTCTTAAAATTCAATTTACATCTGTTTTTCAAGAAGAATTAGGGTTTTATTGTTTCAATCTATCAATCACTGATTAAACCATGTTATTATCCTAATTCCATGTACACTCTCCCCCTAAAACTGATGTAGATTGAATGTGTATCAAAATTAAACATAAACAAACACTCGAAATCCATGAATTCTAAAACCCTAGACCGGTTAGAAAAACGACGATAGGCAACTCATTTCTGCTCCATTACCTGTAAATTTGGTATGGAAATGATCAGAAAAATGTAGGGAATCAAACGCACAAACAATAAAAATCAAAGCAACAAGGTGTCCAGATCGAATGAAAAATTTTGAAAAACAGAATGAGGGTTCGAACCTGGGTTTGGATTATATAGATGTTCCACCTTCGACCGTTTTGGTGGTCGAATGTGGGTATATTCCACATTCGCCCAAAACAAATTGGCCGAATGTAAAACTTGTCTACCCGAATGTGAAGTGTGTATAAACAACCCACATTCGCCCGTTTTTAAACAACCGAAGGTGAAGAATTTTCCACATTCGACCCAATTAAGGGGCGAATGTGAAATGGAAAATTCTGAAAAATTTGCCAAATCACGAATTCGAATCCCGTTCAACATTTTTCAATCTGTTAAACTTCCAAAACTCATATTTTCACATTTTGAATTATACAAAGCCCAGATGGTGTTATCAAATCTCAGAAATTGACCATCAAGCATCCCCGGTTATCAAAAATAAAGCAGAAATGCAAAAATTTTGGGTTTTTCTGAAATTTTATCAAAACACACCTAAAATCTTTTTGGATTTTGTATCTTTTTGACAATAAAAGTAAATTTCAACAAAGTAAAATGCATCAAAGTAGAATGAAAGCAGTAAACATTTTGTGATGTCCGGTAAGAGGATCATATCAGTTTTCTGAGAAATCTGATCACAGCGTTGATCTATTTGTTTAATATTATCATTAGAAACAGTATGTAACACGGCAATTGCTGATATTGTGGTCCACGTAAGCTCACATGCAGACAATTACGCAATGCTTTAAAATGATACGAGTTAGGTGTATTAGACTAACACGATGTGGTGCCCACACACACGACATACTCCCGTATCAAGTAATTGCACAAAGCTTCGTCGTAACGCGTGATTATGCCAGAGTTATCCGTAAAAGTTACAAAGTATATAGCACAGAGGTGTACAGGTCAGCAAAAGAATGCAGCAGAGTAACATGTGCGTATACACTAGGTTGAGGCTAATATTAATCACTGATTTGCATCAGATAATTAAAACATAAAGTTCCTTAATTCGGTAACTTCCGGTTTTGGCAATTAAGCTCTTTTAGCAAATATTCTGATAAAACTAGGTCCGTAAATCAATACGACAAAAGTTTATCAGAATATCCCGGATAACCATAACATAACGACCCGAAACCTCAGATTTTGGCAATCCTATCAAACGAAATTACGGTACTAAGACCATATGCCCATGAGGTGTTCAGCCACGAACGCGTAGTTCGTTATGTTTGTATCACTAATGCAAGCAATATTTAGTCTACGAAGCCTATCAGCATATCACACGTAGTCAACATACGCCTCATATACTATACAATTCTTTAGCCTGTGTCAGATCCCCACTGATGTACTATCATTTCCTCTTTTTATCCAGGAAATCATTTTTGATTTTCTAATTTTTAGGTCTTTTTGAATTTTATAATGTTTTTGGTTTTTCTGATAAAATGGCTCCCCCTAAAATAAAGAACATATTTTTGGGTTTTTTATTTTTCTGAAAAACAATAAAAACAAAAAAAAAAATTTGAAAGAAACACTCCACTCGAAAACATCAACTTCTTTGAGGATTAAACAATCCCCTCGAAAGCATCAACTTCTTTGAGGATTACGATAGTAAAGAGAAATTCCCAATTAGCAAAGAGAAATTCCCAATTAGCAAAATATTAAAAACTAAAACTAAAAAGCGATAAACCGAGGTGCCGATTAGTCCTGTTTTTCCTTTATGTTGTTTACTTTTAAAAGATATTCAAAGCGGGATCTGTCAAAAGCTTTTGTAAACAAATCTGCACGTTGGTAGTCAGTATGGATTTTGACCATATCTATCAATTCTTTAGCGTAACAATCACGGATGAAATGATATTTGATCCGGATATGTTTCGCTTTAGAATGATTTTCAGTATTTTTAGTTAATGCGATTGCGGCTTCGTTGTCACAGTGTATAGGAGTTTTAAGAAACTGCAAACCGTAATCCACCATCTGCTGTTGGATCCAGAGCACTTGCGAACAGCAACTCCAGGCTGCAATGTACTCGGCTTCACAGGTAGACAGCGCCACGGAAGTCTGCTTCTTGCATTGCCAGGTTATTAACCTGCTCCCTAAAAACTGGCAACCAGCTGTTGTAGATTTACTGTCTTTGTCACAGCCGCCCCAATCTGCATCACTAAAAGCAATAAAATCAAAATCATCATCATTAGGGTACCAAAGTCCTTTTGAAGGACAACCCTTCAGATATCTAAGGATACGCTTGACCGCCGTCAGATGACTTTGTTTCGGCTTCGATTGATAGCGGGCACAGAGACACGTTGCGTACATAATATCTGGTCGAGACGTCGTCAAATACATCAGAGATCCGATGATTGCTCTGTATGTAAATGGGTCCGTCAGCTCCCCCTTAGCGTCCACTCCAATCCCGTGATTGGGTTGAATCGGGGTATCCATCGGCTTAGAGTCCTCCATCTGGAACCGGCTCAAGATGTCGGAGACGTATTTTGTCTGGTGAATGAAGATCCCGTCGGGTCTTTGGTCCACCTGCAAGTCTAGGAAAAACTGCATCTCCCCCATTGCGCTCATTTCGAACTTTTCCTGCATGACAGTTTCGAACTCCCTGCATAAAAGCTCGTTAGTTGAACCAAATATTATATCATCAACGTAAATCTGCACTAGAAGCAAATCATCTCCCGTCTTCTTCGTAAAGAGGGTGCAATCGACGAGGCCGCGCTTAAATCCTTTGGAGATGAGGTATGTACTTAGCTCCTCGTACCACTGTCTCGGAGCCTGGTGCAAGCCATATAGAGCTTTGTTCAGCACGTAGACCTTATCCCGGTGGATTGGGTCCTCAAAGCCTGGTGGCTGCCCGACATAAACCTCTTCCTTGACTTTCCCGTACAGAAATGCGCTTTTAACGTCCATTTGATACACTTTGAATTTCTTGTAAGAAGCAAACGCAAGGAACATCCGAATAGCTTCAATTCGTGCTACCGGTGCATAGATTTCGTTATAATCAATCCCTTCGATTTGATGGAAACCCTGCACGAGCAATCTGGCTTTGTTACGAACAATAACCCCACGATCATCCTTCTTGCACTTAAACACCCATTTAGTGCCGATCTTCTTCCTATCCGGTGGCAAATCCGTGAGCGTCCAAACTCCCAATTTCTGGAATTGTAATAACTCCTCCTGCATAGCTTCCACCCAGGCATCATCCTTCAAAGCGTCCTTGTATGTCCTTGGCTCTACCTGCGACACATAACACGCAAACGACCAATCATTTTGACTACCAGATTGTTGAATTTTGGCATATAAAGCTAAAGCACCAAAACTCTCTGGCGAGTTAACGCTTTTAAGTTGCCCTCTGGTCATAACACTGCTTCCAGGATCACCGATAACTTGCTCCAGCGGGTGAATACGATGAATCCGAGATTCTGGATAATCAGGTACAGTAACTCCCGTCTGAGCAGTTAAATTCTCTACAGCATCCAGATCATGACCCGTATTTGATGATGAAGCAACATCTGGAGTTGGAGTTGGGTTCACTGGCTGTGCCTCTGGTTCTTCTGCATGTTCAAGAATGACTTCTTCAAATTGTTCGTCTTCAGATTCTGAAGAGTCTAATGAAGTTGAAGCCTCTTGAAACACTTCTTCCTCTTGTATAGGAGCATTGGTATCATTAGAAGCTGGTAGGGGGTTCACAGTGATCGGACGCACCAACGGTGAAGTCGTTGCGTTTTCACACTCATAAAGTAATCTAATAACAGCTTCTTCAACCAAGCTATCTAGATTGAATGATTCAAAGAAATCTTTGTAATCAAACATCCAATCAAGACCCGTGCCTTGCAAATTTTGAGTATATCGTTGAACTTCCACGTTAGCCCAATCCTCCACTCGACGAGTTCGCTTGTTGTATACCCGTTTGAGCGGGGTTGCATATCCATCAAAGTATCCCTCCTCAGCTTTAGGACTAAACTTCTCGCTTGGATTCAACATCGTGCATGGCGCCCCAAAAGGTTCTAGATACTCTAAGTTCGGCTTTCGTCGGTGTAACAGTTCATAAGATGTTTTACCAAACTTCTTCACTGTTAGAACCCGATTTAGTGTGTAGTTTGCTGCATAAATCGCCTCGTTCCAGAACATTACCGGAAGATTTGAGTCAGCGAGCATTGTTCTAGCCGCTTCAATTAGAGTCCTATTCTTTCGTTCAGCAACACGGTTCTGTTGTGGGGTGTACGGAGCCGAATATTCATGATGTATCCCTTTGCTTTCACAAAGTTCATCCATCTTGGCATTTTTGAACTCCGTCCCATTGTCACTCCGAATTCTCTTTATTTTCACATTGTATAGATTCTCCAATCGAGTGAACAGAACTTTCAGGTTGTTAAAGGTGTCACTTTTATTCTGCAAACACATCACCCATGAAAATCTTGAGTAATCATCAGTGACGACTAAACAATAGAGCTCTCCAAGATGACTTTTGCGCTTGACCGGTCCAAAAAGATCCATGTGCAATCGCTCAAGTGGCATCTCAACAGAGTTGACTTTCTTCACTTTGTGGGACTGTTTGTGTTGCTTCCCCTTCTTACAACTCACACACTTGTCGTTTAGATGGAAATGTTTCACGTTTACTCCATCGACAAGCCCATTTCTCACAAGTTGGTTCATTTTTCTCAGATGAATGTGCCCCATTCTTCGGTGCCACATTATCGATTCGTTCTCTGTCGCTTTTGATAGAAAACACGTTATCTGCCCCTGTGATGTCGTCGCTTTGGACATATCAAGAATATAGAGATTGTTGACGCGAGGTGCCTTCAACATTATCCACTCTTTAGGAATTTTGAAGCCCGGTTTCAGAATATAGCAGGATTTGTCATCAAAATGCACAGTAAATTGCTTATCACATATTTGACTGACACTCAACAGATTATAATCGATCTGCTTCACATAAGAAATCCGCTCGAAGCTCACTATCCCGTTGCTCACACTTCCTTCCATTGTAATATATCCACCTTTATTACCCGCGAATGCGACATACCCTCCATTGATGTTCTTCACGTCGAACAACAATGCAAGATCCCCTGTCATGTGGCCTGAAGCTCCACTATCAACAATCCAAAGACTGCTAATAGGGCCTGCTGAAGCTCCCTGCACACAAAAAGTAAATCATTTAGTTCTTTCGGGGGACCCAAGCCTGAGTCTTGGGTCTTGGAACATCAGTTTTCACAGAAACATTTTCAGACACATTTTCAACAACTTTTTGATCAATCTTTTTCTGATTGTTCAAAACAGTTTCCTTTTTCTCATTAACCCTTGAAGTAGAGGCTCCTGGAGTACCATTGGGTGACCAAGATTGTTCAGACCTTTTCAAGATGCGAATCTGAGACTTTGGGTTCTCAGTCGGTTTCTGAACATTGTTAGCAAATGTAACTTTCTTGGTTACCTTATCTGATTTTACAGACTTAGGTTCAACACTTGATTTGACAATCGGTTTAGGTGGAACCTTTTGCCTATCAATTGTTGCGTTCACCACAGGCTTCCTCCATGATTGTTCCATAGCAATCCGATTTCTTCGATCATATTGAATTGGACGATTGTTCCTCATTTGATGAAAATTGTTTTGATTATAAAACTGTTGTGGTTGTTGAGGAACAACTCGCCTATGTGGTGGAACATAATGATCAATCGGTTTTCTCATGGAATTCCTCACTTCAACCTCGTGCCTTTTATGCCTTACATATGGACACTGAGCAAGTAAATGCCCTCGTTCCCCACATTTAAAGCACGCACGGTACTCTTCAAAAACATTCGGAGCATTTGGTTGAGCAAATGATCTAACAGGGTATTGATCATTATACTGTTGCTTCTTTAAACTCTCAGGGAGTGGCCCTTTTGAGTAAGTAGGCTCATGAAAACCATTAGCTCTGTTTTTGGGTCGAATGAACTCTGTGACATGGACCTTTGGTTCTTGAGGAACATCCAAATACAATTTCTTTAAAATTGCTGGTGGAATCTCATTTGTTCTCTCATGTTTTGGGAACCAAATGGTGCTTTCTTGCCAAATCTTTTCTATTTTAGCATAGTTAGCATTTTTGATTGGAAATTCCTCGCCAGAAATGATCTTATCGGATCCTTCCATCCGATAGAACACTTTGACAGGTTTGTCACACTGTTCATTCTTAACACTCTTTTCAAGATCTTTCTTTATCACATTTTTCTCAAGATCTTTCTTAACAACATTCTTTTCAGACTTTTTATCACGATGAGCATTTGCCATCGGAATCACAATCTGAGATGGTGAAACTGGTTCATTTGTAATGATGTGATTTTCTTTTGGAATTTCACATGCATTAACAGTTTGATTACAACCAGTGTCATCACTCTCAGTGTCTGAATCTACACTCTCAGCAGTAACACCCTCATCATTCAAACCTAAGATCGGTCTCACATCGGAATGTGGATCACCAATACTCGAGGTATTAGATTCATTTTCCGATGATGTGTCTGATTTTACCGAACTCTCCGGTGTCACTTGGTGACAATTATGGTTTTCAAAAAGAACCGGAGATGGCACAGACCGGTAATTAGTGGTTTGATCATCAATGATGTGGTCTACCACATAAGCAATATGCTTATAGCTTTCTAACTTTTTGTTTACTTTCTCAGCAAAGCATTTGATGGCGGCCATTTCCAACTTGGTATTTTCAATTTCATTGATATAGTTGTTAATTGCAAGTTGTTTCAATGATAAAGTATTTTTCAAGTCAGAAATGTCCTTTTTATAGCCATCTAATACCTTGTTGAAAGCATTCAACTCTTTGCGAGTAGATTGGCTGTTCATGATAGCACTATCACGTTGAACACGGAGTTGTTTATTCTCCTCAGTCAATCTATCACATGTACCACAATATTTATCACTTTTAATATCAGTGCTACACTCAGAACTTACAGGTTTTGGCGAATCAGTCATGGCCATCAATGCGAAATGAGCTTCCTTTCCAGCAAAGAATCTGGAGTAGTCAATCTTGGTGAAAGCATCATCTGCAATGCACGACTTCCTCGTCATCAGAAAATCCGCTTATGCTAGCAACTGATCAATGTCATCATCTAGAGAAGTAACACTTGCTTCCGTATCCGATTCACTGTCTGAATCAGAATAAACCGATTCACACTCCTCAGGAACATCAGAAACAGTATCAATCACAACTCCAGAGTTAGTTTCTTCAGCCTTAACCTCAACAGGTTCAGTTTCCACATCCATCTCAGCCTCAGACTCATCACTTTCAACTTCAGTTTCTACCTTCTCATTAACTGCCACTGACTCTTCAATATCAACCTGATAAGCAACACAAGCCACATTGCCACCAGTAGTAATTTCCTCAACACCTATTTGCATACTCGACCAATCAAACCTCTCATCTTGTTGAGTCACCAATGCTTGATTCTGATTGGTGTTCTGGTGTGTCTCATTAGGTGTAGTGATTGGTATGACTGTTCGGTTGGCATTGTTAGGTGATTGGTTTTGTGTCTGGTTTGGTGTGTTTGGTTGTCTGTTTTGGTTGTTATTAAAGTTGTTTTGACGGTTTTGGTAGTTGTTATTATTTTGGTAAGAAACTTGGTTTTGGTTTTGTTGTTGACGATTTTGGTAGCTTGCATTGAATGGGTTCCTATTGCCTTGTTTTGGTGGCTGGGTGCATTCTCTTTTAAAGTGACCTTTTCCTCCACAATTAAAACAAGTAACTTTCTCCTTGTTAAACCCGTAGGTTGTGTTAGGAGAAGTTCCCAAATCTGTTCTACCTGTTTTCTCAATAAATTCCGTTGCTCTTCTCATTATGCTCGCAAAAGCCCATTGGATATCAATGAGTTCCATCTCTTCCTTGTCAATCTGTGCGTAGTCTTCATTGGTTCAGTTGTTATTTCCAATTTGACTAGCAACTAATCCATTGTAGGATGAGACCATTGCAGAGACTAATGCAATGTGTTGCTGAGCAACTTCAACCGTCACATTACCCAAGTTAGAAGTCTCCAAAACCACCGTTTGTTGATTAAGTTGGTTCATTGGTTGTTGAGATTGGCTAGCAGTATAGAAAGCAGCTTGTTGCATTGGGGAAAATGGTGGAATGTATGAATTGTTGTATTGTTGCTGTGGTGGTGGATTTGATGGTTGTGAAAAAGATGATGTTTGTTGATGGTAGTTGATGGTAGGTGATTCCATAACATTGGAAATACATGCAACATGTGGTGCCACTAGCCCTCCTGAGCTTGAAGTACTAGCTGGAACTGGAGTACCTCCAAAATATAAGTTGGGATTCTGAGGAATCTGTGATCTTCTAGCTTTCCTCTTTTCTTCCAATTCTTTGTTTTCCAGCTTCTCTATAAACTCTTGAATGGACCAGAATTGGTATGCATCCTTCTCCCTGAGAACTTCCACATGTTGATCCCAGTTTGGTGGTAAGGCATCTGCAAACTTATCCACCTGCTTTGTCATAGGAATCTGTATACCATAACTAGACAATTCAGATAGCAAATGACTATATCTAGGAGTTAATTCTTTCAAAGTTTCATTGCCAATATAAGAAAAATTCTCAAACTCCTTTCTCAATTCTTCCATCCTTAGACCTCTAGTCTTCTCATTACCATCATGCCTTCTTTTAAGCGCTTCCCACAATTGCGTAGACGTTGTACAAGTCCCAAACTGATGCAACAGATCGTTTGTAATTGCCTGAGTCAATTGGGAAAAAGCCTTCTTCTCCACAGCAAACTTCTTTTTCTCATCCTCAGCCATACTCTCCAATGGAACTGGTTCACCTGTATTCTCCAAAACTGGTGCTGTGTAACCTCTAGCAATCATGTTCCATGCCTCTGCACCCTCTACTCCCATGCCTTCCAAATGTATCTTGAACTTTTTCTGCCACTGATTGTATTCTTGTATCTCCATGAGCTTCGGTGGCCGATTCCCGCTACCTGAAGACAAATCATTAATCAGTGTGGAAATAGCATTTGTAGTTTGAGTGTTTACCACCGCTGCTGCTACTCCCCAGTAGTCAGATTGTGGTGCTGGAGGTGCACTTTGAGCCATGTAGTTAATCGGTTGCGAAGACTGTGTGCTCGTCTTTTGTGCTGCCACCGTCCATGGGTCCATCACTTGCTGTTGTGGTTGTGTCGTTGCTGGAGTAGTCGGAAAATTCCACATGATCACGAACTTCGAAAAATTCGACACTTAGAAAATTTTCCAAAAACTAGTTCTAGGTTCGCCCAGTTATCCTTCACTTTCGTCCCTTCTGATGCAGGTTCGCCCAAACAGTAACTATCGAAGGTAGAATCTCACCAGAATGTAAAAACACACTAACACTTTTCCAGGTTCGCCCAAAATGATCTAGGTTCGACCGTTTCAAATCTACGTTCGCCCGCCCGATCAATCGAAGGTGAAAAATGTGACCCGAAAGTGAAAAATTCAACAGAAACTTTTCAGGTTCGCCCAAATTTACCTAGGTTCGACCAAAAAATGATCAGGTTCGCCCAAAAACTCTCAGATTCGACCACTCAGGTTCCAGATTCGCCCATTTCAGGTTTGAAAAATGGTTACACTTTGAAAAACGGTTATTTTGATCTCTGATTTTCAAAAGTTTGTGAATTTGAATGATCTTAATCAGGTTTTGATTCGGAATTGATTTGGAACAACTTTAATTCTTGGAATTTTGAATTTTAACCACAAAATCAACTTCAAATCAATCAAAAACACTCATAAACCATTTTTATGTAAAAACAGATGTGAATTGATCAAAAATAGGTCCAAATCAGTTCTGAGTTTATCAATTTGTTGTTGTATGATCCTCTATGCTCTGATACCACTTTGTTAGAGAAGGATTTTAACCGAAAACAGGATTATATGATCATACAAGTTACAAAACCAGGTGCGGAAACCCTAGCTTTGAACAAACTGATAGAAACTCAAATCAAAACACAATCAAAGTCATTTTCAAACGTTTTCATAGATTAACTTTTGCATAAACTTGATTACAATGAGTTTTAGGTTAATCTAGAACACACAAACACTCTCAATCTATTCTGGAACCTGACCTCAAAACACACACAACTAATAACTCTCTTAACATTACAAAATCACAATTTCTATTTATAGGACCTGCACATTCGCCCATATGCACTGGTCGAATGTGGACTTGTTCCACATTCGCCCACATGCAGGGTACGAATGTGTTCTTCTGTCAAGCTCCATTTTACCTTCGCCCATTTAATTCTTCCTTCGCCCACTTTGTCTCACATTCGCCCAGACCTATTTCACATTCTATCCATCAGCACACTAACATATGTTAATATCCAATCACTAGTCGCAAAACGCATCTACACATTTTCACCAAACCCCTTGATTCAACAACCTTTCAGAGGTTAGTATCCATGCTTGGGATGTTAAATTTGGAAGAAAGTCTGTAAGTGTTTCACTTTTTAGTTCTGCACATATTTTATTTTCACTTACATACTTATCTGTCACAAACCTCTGATGAACAATTTTTGAGAAAGAGAAACTACTGATGAACATCAAAATGGGAAATTTTTTAAATGGAAGTAACTACTGATGATAATCAGAAGTTACTCAAGTGTTTTGAAAGTCATCAGTTGTTTCAAACAAAACCACTGTTTGAAACTACTGAAGAAATGAACAAAACCACTGATGAAGAAACCTTCTTCATCAGCAGTTTCATTAAAAAGGGTAAAACAGACTTTTCACTCATCAGAAGTTTGACCTAGTCGGTTAAAAACTTCTGATAAATACCTTTTTCAAACACTTATCCATTCAAAAAGCAAAATTCCCCCTCTCTCTCTCAAAGCAAAACCAAAACCCTCTCTCTAACCTAAAAATACTGTTCGATCAAAACATCCATGGCTCTCGTTTTAAAACAGGGACATAATCAAAGAGGCTACTTTGAAAAAGATGAAGCCTGGTCCCAATATGATGAGATCATTGATCTTATCACCAAATCCCAATATTATGAAGCTTTCACCATTGATCCTCCCATACATGAAGAAACTCTCAATGAGTTCTGGGCAAATACAGAGACGGTGACTGTTAATAATGAAGTGATTTCCCTCAAATCATCCATAAAAGGGAAACTAATGGCCATATCACCAGAAACTCTAAGCATAAGACTTGGTTTGAAGGATTCAAATGCTCCTGAGCACATCTCAAATTCTGATATTCATCTTACCATGACAGAATGTGGCTATCAAGGTACTTTGGCACAAGCTACAGTTTATAAGAAATATTTTGATCCAAAATATAAACTGTTATTTCATTATATCATTATGTGCTTGAGTCCTAAAACTGGATCTATTGATAAGATGCCTTCAACTTTTCAACCTATTTTTCATTCAATAATAAATGAAACACCTTTCAAGGCATCAAAACTGTTTTTCAATGAGTTGGTTCTGCCCCATCAAAATGACAAAAAGAAGTTTTTACTGTACCCAAGATTTGTTATGCAGTGCATAATCAAAGAACTTGGTGAGGGAGTACTTGTGGGTGAGTCAACAACTTTAAATCCACTGACTTCACAAGTATTCTCAAGGCACAATAAACCAGCACTTTTGCTAGAAGATGACCAAAGGGAAGAACAACCAATCCCTGAGGAACCCACATCTTCCGAACCCAAAACAAAGAAGTCTAAAAACCAAAACAGCAAAAACAAAAACTAACCAAACCAAAGAAAAAGACAGTTCAGGAAGTGGAGATCCCTGAAACTGCTGATGTGCAATCTGCACTTGATAAGGATGTGGCTGAAACATCCTCTCAGCACACACCTTCTCCACCTCCTAAAAGAAAACCTGTTACAGTCATTTTTCAAAGAAAAAGATTTAAAAAGGCTGTAACTACTGACCCAACCTTTGAAACTGCTGACCCTGAACCAGAACAAACTACTGAACACCAACCCCTTACAACTACTGAACCTGAACCATCACACACAACCATTGAAATAGCCCAACTTCTCTCAGGACTAAAAGGATCCCATCCAACACATGTCACTCCCCCAGCAACACATCAAATTGGGGAGATGCCTTCAGAACTTGACATGGATGTGGACCTTGTTAGCCCAAACCAGGGAGATGAGGATGGACCAGAGTTTATAAGCCCAAACTTAGAAACTCTTGGTACTTTTGAGGCTGCTACTACTCATTTATCACCCAGTGGTGAACCTGAGGATAGTAGTAACATAATTAAGACCTCAAATTTGGCAACTACTGATGAAGGCTTATTGCCTGAAGTAGGAAAACCTCAGTTCCAAGAAAATGAGGTTCATGAGAAGACTAGTTTGGAGCTAGCTCATGATACAACGGATCCTGCCCTCTCTGAGGACACTATCAGGGATTCAGATGATTCCATTAGTTTGGATGATGAATCAAACATTCCACAGAAAGAATTGACAGTTGTTGTTGAAGATCCTGCATCTAAGGTCTCCAAGCTCAAGAAGCTGGTCACCAAGGATCAGGTTAAAGACCACTTAGCCCAACATTCCCCAAAAGTGGCATCTTCAGAAAAATCTGAAGATCACCCAAAAACACCCCCTTCACAAAAACAACCTACCCAATTCACTGGGCCTTCAAGCATAGACCTGAACCAGCTATGCAGCCCAGATGGTCCCCTGTTTCAGACAATGAAGGACATTATAACTGCTCAACTCAAGACCTTTACAACTGCTTGGGAGTTGAAAGCAAACAACCAATTTGGGTTGATTAACTCTAGACTTGCAGAGCTGAACAAGAAGATGGATCAAACTCAAGATCAGCTTGCAAAATTGTCTGCTGCAACTTCTCACTCTCTAAGGCTTCCAGAAGTGGATGAAGCCGAAAAGGGGGAGAAGATTAAGAAACCAACACCTGAAGTCTCTACTAAAGAAAATCCTGAAGCTGAAAAGACAACACAAAGACCAGGAAAAGAAATCTTTCAGGAGTTCACATCATCTAAGGCACCTGAAGAAACTGCTGATCCTATTCCTCAAACTGCTAAAGACAATACTTCAGTAGTTGTGATTCCAGTTAACCCATCAGAAGTTTCATCTTCCAAACCAACACAAGGACAGTCTTCAAAGGCACCTGAAAGAGAACTAGCTTCTATTCCTAAGCCACCTACAACTTCAACAACTGTTTTGAATCCTACTCCTATTGCCATGTCAAAAGAATTATTGGAGAAGAGTTTGAAAGAGACACAAAAGAAGGCTAAGGAAGACAAAGTGTGGAACAGCCTGGAAGCTAGAGATGATCTGAACTATCAAGAGAAATTGATCAAGTATCAAGAGAAGCTTGATGAACTTGAAGCTGAAGAGAGAGCACTTGAAGCTGCTGCTGAAGAAGACAAAAGGGCACAGCTGATTGCATTCATAACCAAGAACTCCAAATCAAAACAAGTCTCTCTAAAAAGACTCTCTACTGAAGAACTTACAAGAAGAGCCCAACTGTTATCTGATAGGTTGGCAACTGAGAAAGAGAGGAAAGCTAAAAGAGCAGAGATTGTAGAAGAACTTGTGGCAAATGGCTATGGTTCAAAGGCCTCAGTATCAAAGTGGAAAGAACAAACTCTGTATGAAACATACAAGAAGTTTAAGGCCAGCAAAGCTGCAGAGCCAGAAAGATTTGAAACTCCTGAAGTCCAACCAACTTCAATCATTAGGAGATCTTCTGGTGCATTAAGAAATCCAGCTGCAAAGAGAAAAGCAGAGGGAGAACCCATTGTGAAGACGATGGTACTCTTGGAAGGAAATCAGTTGGTACATGGTGATTTTGATGTAGAAGAAAAACCCTTGCTTACACAATTCAGAGATCGAGCTACCTATGCCTATCAACTACAACAATCCATTCAAGAGAAGACACATACGAGAGTTGTAACAGAACATCACTTACCCAACATTCCCATTCAAAGTGGTGTTGACTTCCAAGGTAGTCAAGAATCTCACCTGAGAGTCACTGAAGTAGAAGACATTCCCCAATCATCCTCAGGTTTACCCCAGGTAACAGGCTTGGTTTCCTATGCCTCTGACTTTGACAGGTCAAAGGTAAACATAATCAAATGGTCTTTTACTGATTCCAACTCAGTATTAGTGACCAGGAGAGATCGTTCAAGTAAGGTCTACAAAAACTCAAAGGAGTTGAGTGTTTTATCTTCCAAAGACCTGCTTACAATTCAACATCTTACACCTGAACTAGGATCTCTCACTGAGCAACAAAGATGTACTCTTACTACCCGGATGACAGCAGAAATCTGGAGGATACTAGAAGAGAGAAAGAATCAACAATAAAGATTGGATAAGGTTTTGGCTTCATCAATCCAGGGGGAGATTGTTGGGACAAAGAGGATTGAAGAAACCACCTTTTGATAACCTTAGTCCAAATCATATTCTGCCTAAGTATAGAAGAAACTGCTGAAGAAGAAATCAGAAGTACTGAAGAACAAAATAGCAAAGTACTGAAGAGTTAACCATCAGAAGTTCTGAAGTCTAACCAGACACTACACTGAAGAACTACTGAAGACAAACTACTCATCAGCAGTTTGTCACTCATCAGCACTTTGACATCAGAAGCTTCTAACGGACTTAGACTTCAGTAGTTTTAGTATTATATTGTTTTGTTAAAGTCTTGATTTCAAGTTTCAATGTACAGACTGTTGTAACCTTATCTTATGCTTAATATCTTTGCTAAATATCTTAGATTACTTCAGACAACAGTTTAGTATGTTGGTCTATAAATAATTGAGTTTGTTCATCTATTTTACATATGTGATTTACTTTGAAAATCAATTGAAAACCTTCTAGGCTTTTAACTTATAATCCATTTCAAATCTGAGAAACATAAACTGTATTTACTGCTTTATACATAAACTATATTTATTGTTTCTCATTAACTACTCAGTCAAGGGGGGTAATAACTCCTCTTAAAAGTGATCTTTTAATCTTAGAACACTTATTATTCCGCTGCTTAATAACTCTCATATAAATTTGTAAACACATAAGTGTTCACTAAAAGAGGCCACTGATCCAACAGGTTTCTATTCAGATAATGACAACAAACAATATGAGAGTTTAACTTAATAGTGGCTTTGGTTTTGTCATTAAAACCTTGTAACTGTGAAAATTGTAGCTTTTAGTATTGACACTAAATTCTGAGTAATATCAAGAATGTTGTAAGGTATCATAAAGCTTCAATACTAAGATCAGTTATTAATGGTTAATAGACCCTTAATTTTGCCACTAACTCTCATCTTAAGTATTTGTTGAATTCTGGTTATGAAACGTATAAAACTATACTCAACCATCATGTGTTAATTGGAATTCATTAACATTTGTGGAGTTAAACATCCTTAATTAGGCACTACATATCTTAGCCAGCTGTTCTCTTTACTTATGGGTAATCTCATTGCTTATAGCTGAAAGTAGAACTTGTATTTTGTTTCCAGACCTTAGACTTACCCTATCTATGGTAATTATTCTTCCTCTTTTAGGTTTAATGGTAGTAAGGTGAATAACATCAACTTTTTTAGTTTAATGCGTTCCTTTTCCTATACGTAATTTGCTATCAACACACTCATTTTACTTTGATGTTTCTAAGTTTTGTAGTTGATTCATAATGCATCTAATCGTACTGAGGGAAAAGTTATTATGCACATTGATTTCCATTTGCAATCCCTTAGCTTTATGGGTCACGTTATTCAATGTTAAGATGTATTCACAGATGCCTTTTAACCATAAAGTTAGATTTATTTATTAGATGCTTCTTAGGAATTCGTTATATTCTTTCATTTCCATAGATAATACATTAGTCTTAGGAATTTCAGAATCTTTAATAGCTCACCTTATAGGAATCAGTACATTGAGTTCTTAATTACCATAAGATACATTTTATTCCACTTCTTATGCTCATATGTTATTCTGTAATACTTTATTAGATAGAGCCTAGGAATGTCATGTCTTAAGAGATAACATAATAAGAACAAAATTTTAAGAAAACTCTTCTTAGGTTTTGATAATTAGAGTGGATCATTTAGTTGAGATAGTAATTTATAGATGAATATGAGATTAGTTTCGAGTTATGGGTATTGATGTAAGGCAGACTTAGATTATGATCAATTTATTAATGAAGGATCATTAATTGTGAGGATCACTTTTGTAATGAAGATGTGATAATATAATAACACCAACATAAGCTACTTAAATAACATGCTCTAGCTTTGGCTATACGCTATTTATTTAAGTATTAAGTTTTGCAAACAGTGAACACAACACATCACCTTTAGGTAGAAGTAAGACATTCAAAGTTTTAAGGCAATACACTTAGTTCACCAACATAACCTGTATCAATCACCTTTGGGCGAAAATGATACCTTATGAAGTTATGTGAACCAAGCTACAATTCTTAACAAGACTTTATATAACGTGCTAATGTGACACATCACCTTTGGGCAGAAATGACACGTAAAATGTTATTTCGAGTTAAGCAAGGTTTTGGAAATAACATTTTGAATAAACTTGATACATTAGGTTTTATCAAAACTCCAAATTTATTAGAGATCCCAGAAAATATTGAGTTCTCGAATTAATAATGAGTTCTCGAAAATAACGAGTTCTTGAATAATAATGTGTTCTTGAAAGACTTATTTGTTCTCGAAAAATGTTATGAGTTCTCTAAAAAAATAATTAGTTCTCGAATAAGTAATGAGTTCTCGAATAATTTTAAGAGATTTCGGAAAAATTACTTATGTTCTCGAATGCTTTTCTAGCTATTTCTCAGATGGCATTAGTAGTTCTTGATTTTTTTCTAAATGGTTCTCGATTCTGATATGCATGTTCTCGAAAAATGATAGTTGTCGGAAAAATATAATGAGTTCTCGGATATAATCACGGTTTTCGAAAAAAGAAATTAAGAACCATAACCAAGAACTCCTTTATCGGGAACCTAATCGAAAACTACAAAATTCAAGAACCTGATGGACCGAAAACTTCATCCGTAAACCATTATATTAAAATAGATAGATCGAAGAACTTAATTGATTAATATCATAAACCGAAAACATTATTAATATCAAAAACTAATAATTATAATAATAAATTGGTTCGAGATTTTAGGGATTTACATAATATATTTCCAATTTTAAATGATGACTATCTCCGAAGATATCATAAGATTTCTAAATCTTTGACTTAATCATAATTGATTTCAAAATTCCTTGAAGATAAAGTTATGTCGTAAATTATCAGCAACAGAATTTCAATCCAATTTTATTTATGAGTCTCCATGAATAGCGCCCCCTTAGTTTTGAAAAGTTATTATATACTAATGTGTTTGATAATGGTAACAAAGGATGATGTGGTTCAGTTGGTTTGGGTGTTGTTGTGTCTGCTTTGCCGATCCGGTTCGATTCCTGTAAGGGGCGGTGACTCACCCCTTCCCTATTAACCTTTTCATCTTTCTTTCTCTTCCGATTTTCCCCAGCAGAGCTGGGAGAGAGATACAATAAGTGAAAGAGGAGAGATCAGAGATAGCTTTGTGACCTAATGGCACATCCGCTGTCCTTCATTTTCTCCTCCCTCTTTCTCTTTGTATCATGTAGTTGGTGTTTCTCGGTGGCGGCGTCGCCACCACGGTGGTAGGTTCATTCAAAGGAGGTTCGACCCCGATTCCTAATATCCGCGGGTATATGGTTGCGGAGGAGATTAGGGTTTTGAAGACCTCCCTCCCTTTCACTGCATCTTAACTCTATCATTGATTGAGGTAAGGTCTGATTGTTTGGGTCCTTTATTTCTGATTCTATACTTTGTTGCCAACCCGGGAAGTGATGATCGATCCGAACGAGTTTCAGATATGACCTTCGTAATTTCATGATATGCTGTTGGCCATACCAGTCAACCAGTCAACAGCTTTGTTGCCATCTCACGATTAGGGTTTCTTTACCCGAATAACAAACCCTAGGTGGCGATCATGTGGTGGTGGTCGTCGTCGTTGGCCGTTCAGTTTCAAGAAGGCGAAAGGGTTGTGGTGTTATGCATATTTTTTGGGTTATGTTGAGTCATTATATCTAACTGTACACTTCATGAGCTACTCTCCTTGGTGTGGCAGGGTTCAAGGATGGCTGTGACACCCGACAAACTCAGGTTAGTAACTTTGTCAAAGTAGTAAGTCTACCTTAGCAAGTCATGCATACATTACACTTAACTGGGTCAGTTGAGTCGTTACGATGGTTTAGGGAATCATCGGGAGTCATATATTTATCCAAAGGATCTTCGGGAGTCGGTCCATAACCATGTGTATAAGGGTTGGTGATTCAGAGGATCGCCAGGTTTAATGCACACACACGAGCCTCGAGTTTTGGGAATTGGTGAATTAATGTAAACGTGTTAGTTATCGGGTAGTAAATGTTTTACGATCAGTGTATAGCGCGCCGATATGTGAATGCGTGAAATTATGCATTAACATGTTAGATAGCTTGCTAGTAGTGTGCATTAACATGTTAGATAGCTTGCTAGTAGTGTGTATTAAGATGTTAGATAGCTTGCTAGTAGTGTGTATTAACATGTTAGATAGCTTGCTAGTAGTGTGCATCAACATGTTAGATAGCTTGCTAGTAGTGTGCATCAGTATGCTTGATAGCATGCTAGTCGCCTGATATAGCATGCATGATAGCATGCTAGTCACCTATTACCATTGCTAGTCGCCCCTGAGTGTTAGGCGACTAGCAGCAGCTATAAATACCATATTTGACTTGCTAAACATCATTTGTGCAACCCTAACTCGACCCAAACCTCTCTCACACCATCCTTAACCTCTAAAACTTGTTTTTGACCTGAATCTACCATTTCCAAGCCTAAAACATCATTTCTAAGCAACATCTAAGGTGTGTTATTCATCCTAAACTCTGGTTAGGTTATTATTTTGAACCCCCAAGGTCCAGACCTGATTTTAATAATTTTTGATCCTTGAAAACTCCTGAAAAACAGATTCTAATCTATATCTTAACATCTACATGGGTTTTTGATAAAAATGCAAGCTTGAAATGGTTTTTTGATGATCTAAACATAGGGATTCTTATGTGTTTGATGCTTTGATGATATGAATGAGTTATTAGGATGATTATCTCAAATTATGAAGGTTGTTTGATGTGTTTTCATGATAATATGAGTTTTGACCTGTTTGAGGGCATTAGAAGGATTTAGGGTGTTATGAGGTGATTTGATGATTGTAAGATGTTAGGGTTTATGCTAGAATGATGTAGTAACAGTAGGATGACGATTTGCAATGTGATCATGTGATGAAATCTGATTATTTACCATTCAGGGTAAATTATGCATGTACTGATGTGATGTTTCCATAATATAATTCCATTTTAGGAAATGCTTGCAATTAGGGTGTTAGACCGATGATAAACTGGGGGTTTTCATTTAGGATAAGTTGCTTGATGATTATGGATTGATGTTGGGTGTTTTTACATGTTTCGGATCTGATTTAGAGGGTTAAACGCGCGAAAAGAGGCCACTCACCTGCAGGGGCAACTAGCAAAGCTAGTCGCCAGTCAAAGGGGCGACTAGCCTGTAACAGGCTCTACTCGCCCCTCATGGTAGCCACTAGCATTGCTAGTGCCTGTTTGAAACCTAGTCGTGTATTTTGATGCCTAGTCGTGTGTTTTGCTGATGTAAGTGTATTTTAGGATCCTGAAACATGGTTTGACACCTAGGAACATATTGAGAACCCCGTGGCATGTCTAGAAACCTGATAACACGTGTTCGAACTCATATATGCAATATGTGAACTATATGACAGACTCGAAGAATTCAGTGTTTTTGTTTTCGGGGGAGAAACATGCTACGTACTTGTATCTATAAAGATCATGTTATACTAGTATTATCTTGTGTTTACTATACGATTTTTTAATCCGCAGTTCAGTTAGCCGTGGATTTGCAGTTTATTTCCACCTGGGTAAGCAGTTCAGTCCGCCGTGGATCGGCATTTCAGTTCACCGTGGATCGGTAGTTCAGTTAACTCGTTGGGTGGTTTATACGTGGTATCGTATTGGTGAGTTCACATGCCTAGCTAGCTTCCTTACAACATAGTAGTAACGTGATTGATCTTTGAAAATTCATGAAATGTTTTACTCAAAACCTGTGAACTCACCGAAATTATGTGCTGATGTTTTTAGCATGTTTTCTCAGGTCGCTAAGGTAGCAACAATTGATAGGCGCACGGATTTGCACGACATCTAGGATTCACTTGCATGGTTTTAAACGTTGTCAGACTTATAACAATTACTTTTTGGGATGTAAAGATGTTTTATGCTTCCGCTGTTGACTTTAACACTTTTGAAACTTAATGAATGGTTTACGTATCTTTTACATTTAGTTGTCGTTTATTGTGACCGTTGACTTGGATCGTGGTGTGTCACGCACCTCACGGTAAAACCCCGCATGTGGAATTTGAGGGTGTGACAATGACAATCTCTTTTTTGCAAACTTCCTTATAGCCATGGTCCTTTGGTTGTCTTCTACACTTTGAGCCAGACGTATGTTTCAACACTTTGCTCTTTTCTAGAAGGGTTTTCAAATCTTTTTACAAAGACTTTGAACCTTCTGTCTTTTATGCTTGCAATATTACTGTTTTGTGTATAGTATCATCAAAAACTGTATTTTATTGGTTGATTTCCCTATTTATTAATTTGTAACATTGTTTGAAGGCTGCTTGGTAATTTGACATATTGGTTTCTGCGGTGTTTTAGGTAATTTCCGTTGGTAGATGTGGGTTGTTAAAAACGTGGTTATCTATCAGTTCGTAAACTTTCATGAATAGTGTCCGAGGGCTTTTGGGTAATTTGAGTTATGGTTTTAGGGCGTTTTAATAATTTGTTGTGTTATGGATGTTGGTGGCTACTGGAAGACCTGATGTGGTGGGTTTGCCATGCTTTACCCCGTGTTGCGTCTAATATTAACGTGGAAGACCATCAATATTTTGCTTGTGGTGGTGTCGACTAAAGCGTTATGGTTGTGATGGAACTTATTCAGATGTGTTCTACATTTTATCTCCTGATTTTCTGGTATGCATATTTTCGGTTAGGCTATGATAAGTCAGTATATCTAATTACAGTTTTGATGAGGCACACGCGTTGGCATGGCAAGGTTAAAGGATGATGGTCTATTTTTTGAAACCTTCCCTGCTGCCATGGTAACTTGGTTTCCTTCTAGTCTCTGAGCCAGATGTATGTTTTACCACTTTGTCTTTTCTGGGAGGTTCTTGTGTTTTTACCTTGAGCCTTCAATCTTTTCAGAAGGATGAGTTATGTAATCTGTAAATACCTAAGTTTTCTATTCATTCATTCATATCGTACAATGTTAGTATGATATTTTCCACTTCAACAATAAGCGTTTTGACTAAAGATAGATATAGTGTTTATCTAATAAATGAAGCAAATGTATCTGTTTATAATCAAGGATAAGGGCTCCTTTGATTTTGTTATGTATATTTATGTTTCTTTGACTTATTTCTCATTATGTGCATTATCATTCCAAACTATGGTGTTAAATCTGATATATGTTTATTTCCCATGTCTAACTAACCTCTAACGAATAGGTCCAGTTTCCTTCCCATGTTTAAGTACCCCATGTACAGGTATGGTTTCAATAATGGTTTCTAGGTGTTAATAATTTTGATTCTTTCAATAATGGTTTAGTTTCCTTCCCATGATCATTAGTACTGGAACTTTGTCCTATTATAAGAAGATAGATAAGAAGATTCAATAATGGTTTCAAGGTGTATGCTTTACCCTTTATGTTCTGTAAAGTGTGTTAATAATTTTGATTCTTTAGGGGTTTGCATTGGATTTTTTCTAGATAGGTGTTCGAAACTAGATATTAAACTTTTTTTGTTATTGTTTTGTTGTGTAGCTTAGGTATCCATTTGCACTTACATCCATTAAACAAATTATGAATAATGCAAAGGGAAAGAGGATTGCATTGTTTCTAGATTATGATGGGACATTATCCCCGATCGTGGACAATCCAGATCATGCCTTCATGTCTAATGCTGTGAGAGTCTGAACTTAATTATCTCAATCTTAGCCACTTAGGAACTCCCTCACTAATGTTTTATACCTTGTTTTTTAAACAAATGTGTGCTGCGGTTAGAAATGTGGCAAAGTACATTCCAACAGCAATTATTAGTGGCAGAAGTCGTGGTAAGGTACTTTAAAAGTATTTTGGTTTATCAATAGTTCACTGAAAGTTTCCTGTTGGATACTTATATGTATCATTTTGCTATCTTTCTTCAGGTATGCAAGTTTGTAGGACTGAAAGAACTCTATTATGCTGGTAGTCACGTTCTTCAGGTATGCAAGTTTGTAGGATTGAAAGAACTCTATTATGCTTGTAGTCACGGGATGGACATAATGGGTCCTGTTCAACCTTCAGCTGATCATACCACTGAGGTAGCAAATTCTAATAATTTTTGCATAACTATGTAAATCAACATTTTTCATATCTTTAAGTCATTTCATCTAAATCTTATTATTTATTGCCACAACTTTATGGTGGTTGCGCGTAAAATACACCACCGGCTTTTACACTACTCTGACCCACATTTTTGCATGTTTGACATATATTCCATTAAAAACGGACAAAAGTGTTATAAGTTTAATATTAGTTGAACAGTAGCGACTTAAAGAGAGGGTATTGGATTTGTTATGTAATAGCCTTTCATGTGAGTATCCGAACCTTGATTATTTTTAAGTTAATATACTCATATATTGTTAGGTATTAACATTGGAGTTTTTTTGTAACAGGTTCCTTAGAAACAGTACATGATATTGTAGAATTAAAATTGTGGACAATATATAGGTGGCAGACTCAAGTTCAAGACTATATTTAGATGTAGTGGGTTATCTTTAACTTAGAGGACCTTCTTTGGTTCTTTGTTTTATGTTTTGAATTGATTCGGTTCTATTTTCTGTAGGTAATGCGAGGCTGAGTAGGAGGATATGGACCATCTTTTTGTAGCGTGTCGCGTAGCCTTGGTAGTTTGGTCTAAAGTATGCTACTGGTGTAATATT
This sequence comes from Ambrosia artemisiifolia, assembly GCA_032199755.1. Taxonomy (NCBI): domain Eukaryota; kingdom Viridiplantae; phylum Streptophyta; class Magnoliopsida; order Asterales; family Asteraceae; genus Ambrosia; species Ambrosia artemisiifolia. The sequence continues at coordinate 42,413,058 of CM063512.1, read as the reverse complement.
CCTGCTGTCCCTATTTTAAACATGAATAGTCTGTTGGAACACCACAAATAGTTGGAGGAATCGGCTGCAAAAAGGAAGTTGGCGCGGACGATTATCATCGTGATCTGTTGGAACACCACAAAATATGGAGGCGGTAGACTCCAGTGCATCCTATTCTTGTGCAGCTACCTTAGCAACTTGAAAAAAACATGCTATGTTAGTCAACACAGACAGTGCTGGTGAGTTCACAGAGTTTTATGTTCATAAAAGTACGTAAACATTTGTAAACCAAACCCAACAATCCTTACATCTATACCTGATGCTAGCTAGACATCGTTGCATGATACTAAAGCATTAGGAACCATTGCTGAATATTTGAAATGCCTTTAATACCCGCCACCGTACATCACCCTGAGTCGTAAGTTAGATAGGACAAATATGCACCCGTACGACCTCCAGCCAACCCGAGTGGGGCATATCAGGCCCAATTGATCTATTCACAGTTTCCCCGCCATGTATCCTGATATTCATGGTTCACAAGTTAGAAAGGACATAAACGATGTGGTGTCACTTAGTACCCATGTGATATGATGTAATACTGTGGTCTAATAGTTAGAGTTTATACCACATGTTTCTCCCCTGAAACGAAAACAATAAAAGTAGGACTATGACACTCACCTTAGGTTGCGTTCTTCTTAATCAGACCAAAAATCCGAGTTATGATAGCCCCTAATACCGGAAACCCATCATAGAATGTTTATAAGGGTCTTGACTAATAACCTGTAGGTTAACTAGTTCCTGAATGTCCAGACCATGATTATGTACATTCGAAAACATGTTTGAAAGTTTGACTCGACCACACAAGACAAGACCCGATATCCCGTTGGTGACCCGATATCCCTGTGTTAGCCAAATACAAGTAAACAAGCAATCATTTATAGATACGTACCTTATTGGAATAACAGTCCACAAATCTCAACATATAGTTCAAATGATACACATATGAGTCATAACGCGTGTTACGAGGTTCCTAGACATGTCTCGGGGTTCACAATATGTTTCTAGGTGTCAAAACATGTTACGGGGTTCCAAAACACACTTCCGACATCAAAACACATGACTGGCAGTTAAAACAAACGAGTATGAACAAACCAGACGACTATGATTCATAGTCATCCCAAAATCACATGAAAAAGAGCTAGTCGTCCCATATATGCACTAGTAGGGTTCATAGTCGCCTCAAACCAGGCGACTATGATTCATAGTCGCCTACTATGCAGGCTGATGTCCGTTTTGCACGCGAAACCCTATAAATCATATCCGAATCACGTTTTTAAACCCCCAATCAATCCCTAATCATTAAATAACCCAACTCTATCAATAATCCCCTAAATAATCACCCGTTTATCACATTAATTACAAATGTTTCCCAAAATGGATAATATAATGGATATGTCACATCATTGCATGAAAACTTTACCCTGAATGACAAATAATCATATTTCATCACATAATCATATCCTAAACATCATCGTGCTGTTGATTTATAATTCTAAAAGAAACCCTAATAAAAATCAATCATCAAATCATCACATCTCATCCTAGATCCTTCTAATATCCTCAAACGGGTCAAAACACATAATATTCACAAAACGCATCATACATCCATCAAAATCAAGTATAAACATTCTAACAACTATTCTAGATCATTATTATAGCACATACACAAGAATACCCATGTTTAGATCAACAAAAACAATTTCAAGTTTGCATCTTTTGTTAAAAACCCATATAAATGCTTAGATCTTATTTAAAAATGTTTTCAAAGATAGAAACTCTTTAAATCGAGGTCTGGACCTTTAGGGTTTAAAATAACAACCTGACAAGAGCTCAGGATTAATAACACACCTTATATCTTGCTTTAAAATGATGATTTAAGCTTGAAAATGGTAGATTTAGGGCAAAAATCGTCTTTAGAGGTTACGGAATGTGTGAGAGCACTTTGGAGCGAGTTAGGGTTGCACAAATGATGTTTAACAGGTCAAGGGTGATATTTATAGGTGTTTTTAGTCGTTCCAGACATTCTGGGCGACTTGGTGCTGCAGGGAACGGCAATGAAGCATAGTCGCCCCCCTGCATGGCAGGTTGGTTTTTTGCGTGTTATTTGCTAATTTAACGCATTAATTCATGTATCTAGATATCGACATGTTATATAGTGATTGTAAAACACTTATTACTTGATAACTAACACGTTTACGTTAATTAACCCACTTCTGGGACTCGAGACTCACGTGTGTGCATTTTAACCGGTGATCCTCTGAATCACCAATCCCTGGACATATGTGTGTAACCGACATCCGATGATCCTCTGGACTATCGAAACGACTCCCGATGATTCCTCGAATCATCGTAACAACTCCTGATGATTACCCGAATCATCAAATGGACTCCCGGTGATTCTCAAATCACCGAATTGACTCAACTAGACTAGTTAAGTGTGTTTTATGAATGCTTTACGAAGGCAGACTTATAAGTTTGACAAAAGTTATTAACTTCAGTTTGCCGGGTGTCACATCATCCCCCTGTTGAAAGAATTTTCATCTCGAGAATTGCTCGAAGTCGAAAGGAAAGAAAGAAAAATTTTTCTGGCTGCTACATCATCCCCCCATGGAAAGGAATTTTGCCCCGAAATTCACTTGGCTACAACAATAACATGTGCTGGTTTCGGGAACAAAAGAGGATACTTGAGATTCATCTAATCCTCCCGTTTCGATGTGAACTCCGGTTCACGATTGGAGTTCCAACGAACTTTAACGATGCGGATTTTACTCCAACGAAGGCTACGAATCTTATAATCCAGAATTTCAACTGGTTTCTCTACGATGCGCAGAAAATCATCAACCTTGATCTCTTCGAGAGGAACCATGAGTGATTCAACAACCAAAAATTTCTTGAGGTTATAGACATAGAGGACATTATGCACGATACTGAGTTCAGCTGGTAAGTCAAGTTTGTATGCCAACAGTCCAATCCGTTCCAGATTTGTGAACGGTCCGACATAACGAGGATTCAGTTTACCACGCTTCCCAATGCGTATAACGCCCTTCCATGGGGAAAATTTCAAAAGAACCTTGTCGCCAATCTGGAATTCCAACGGTTTGCGACGACGATTGACATAGCTCTTTAACGATCCCGAGATGCTGCCATGCGATTACAAATTTGTACGATCTTCTCAGTAGTCTCGTACACAAGTTCCGAACCAGTGAGTTGGCTCTCACCCACTTCGACCCAACAGAAAGGAGACCGACATTTCCGTTCGTAAAGAGCCTCGAACGGAGCTGCCTTGATGCTAGAAATGTAGTTGTTGTTGTAAAAGAACTCCACCAATGGTAGATGACTCTCCCAACTATTTCCAACATAGATAACACATGCTTGAAGCATATCCTCCAAAGTTTGAATTGTCTGCTCACTTTGACCGTCAGTTTGCGGATGATAAGCCGTACTCAAATCCAACCGAGTACCGAATGCATTCTGCAACGCTTTCCAGATATGCAAAGTGAAACGAGAATAACGATCAGAGATAATAGAAATAGGCCACCCGTGCCGAGAAACCACTTCCTTAAGATAGATGCGAGCTAACCTCTCCAATTTGTCATTTTCTTTAACAGTTGGGAAGTGTGAAGATTTTGTCAACCGGTCGACAATCACACAAATAGTATCACAACCACTTGGTGACATCGGAATTTTGGTTACAAAAATCCATGGTGATTCATTCCCACTTCCATTCATGAATTTCAGGTTGCTGAAGAAGACTAGATAGCTTCTGATATTCAACCTTGACTTTATCACAAGTCAAACACTTGCTCACGTACGAAGCTATATCAGCCTTAATGATTAGCCACCAATAGAGTATCTTTAGACCCTGATACATCTTGTTGGAACGAGGATGAACAGAATACTAGGATTTGCGAGCTTCATCCAAGATAAGCTCTCGCAAATTCCCAAACAACGGAACCCAAACACGTTCTACGAAGTAATGTTGGCCATCCGACCTAAGCTCGAGATGCTTATCAGCACCATGCATAGTTTCAGCTTTAAGGTTTTCCTCCTTCAAAGCTTCTTGATGTGCAGAACGGATTCGGTCAGGTGAAATTGAATGGATGGTGAGCTACAAAGCTCAAACACGACGAGGTTTAATGGATTCCTTCCTGCTTAAGGCGTCTACCACAACATTCGCCTTACCAGTATGGTACTTATAAAACAATCATAATCATTGAGGAGTTCGACCCATCGACGTTGTCGCATGTTCAACTCCTTCTGATCAAAGATATGCTGTAGACTCTTGTGATCGGTATAAATTGTGCATTTGGTACCGTATAAGTAATGTCTCCAGATCTTCAAAGCAAATAAACTGCACCCAATTCTAGATCATGGGTGGTGTAGTTCTTCTCATGGACTTTAAAGCTGATGAGAAGTATAAGCAACAACCTTCTCGTGTTGCATCAACACACAACCAAGACCCTGGATAAAAGCATCACAATAGAAAACAAAATCAATCATACCCTTAGGAGAGGATAAAATAGGCACAAAACAGAGTTTAAGCTTTAGTATCTGAAACGCTTAGTCCTAGGAATCACCCCAGTCAAACTTCTTGTCTTTCTAGGTAAGAGATGTGACAGGTTGAGCAATCTTCAAAATTCCCTTGATGAAACGATGATAGTAACCTGCTAGACCTAGGAATCACCGCACCCCAGTTAGCGTCTTCGGTGCTTCCAAGTCTTTGATGGCTTCTATCATAGCTGGATCGACATGAATTCCCATTTCATTCACCACATGACCAAGGAATTAAAATAAACGCAACCAAAAATCACATTTGTAGAACTTAGCGTAGAGCTGTTCTCGTATTAAGAGTTCCAACACTAGCCATAGGTGTTCCTCGTGGTCCTCCTGCTCTTGGAATAGATCAAAATATCATCAATGAAGATAATAATGAATTTATTAAGATAAGGTTTACAAACACAGTTCATCAAATCCATGAACACTGCTGGCGCATTGGTGAGACCAAAAGGCATGACCAAGAATTCAAAGTGGCCATAGCGAGTTTGAAAACCAGTCTTCGGAATATCGGCTTCCTACACCCGAAGCTGATGGTACCCAGACCTCAAATCAATCTTTCAATAGAAACTGGAACCCTGAAACTGGTAAACAAGTCATCAATACAAGGAACAGGATAATGGTTCTTGATCATCACCTTGTTTAGCTCATGATAACCAATGCACAATGAAATGCTTCCATCCTTCTTCTCAACAAACAGGATAGGGGCTCCCCACGGGGAAGAACTAGGTCGAATAAGGGGCTCGAGCAATAGGAGTTGCACCAGGTGCAAGATCAATATTTAACTCGACCTAACACTAAGTCGGAAGGCCAGGTAAATCTTCAGGAAAATCATGAACAACCGGAATGCCTTCAGTCTTCTTCTCTTCCATAGATGATACAGAAACAAGTGCCATAATGGCGGTATAACCCTTTTGAAGATACTTATGGGCTTTCATACATGAAATACTACTCAAAAGAAAGCCACTTTTCTCACCATGCATCAATAAGATTTCTCCATCAGGGAGTGGAAGTCGAACGACTTTATCGGAACAAACGATTTTCGCACTATTCTGGGACAACCAATCAATATCAATGACCTCATCGAAACAACCCAATGACACCGACATAAGATCTATGGAAAACAAATGACCTGAAAGCTCTAGACGACACCCATTCAAAATGTGTGTAACCTCAATTTCCCTACCATTTGCCAATTCTATCAAGTACTTAACCTCTAAGGTGTAGGTACTATATCTAGCAATTGACTGAAATCAACATATATGAAACTCTTATATGCACCCAAAGCAAAAAAAAAACTGAAGCATAGCGATCATTAAGAAGAAACGTACCGATAACTATGTGTAGATCTTGTCGAGCATCCCCCGAACCAATGATGAAAGCGCGCACATTCCTACCGCCGCTCCCGTTGTTCCCATTACCATTCCTGTCCTTCCCATTATCACCCTACTTCAACTTAAGATAATCAAACTTAAAATGCCCAGCCTGACCACAGTTATAACATCCTTGGTTAGGCTGAGGAGCTGTTGGAGGAACAGACTTGTCATTTAACTTGACCCTGCAATTCTGAATCTCATGACCGAGCTTGCCACACTGCTGACACTGGAACTTGTGGCACTGACCATTATGATGATAGTTACACTTGTTACACATCGGGTAGCTACTAGCATAAGAACCTGATTTCTACCCCGAGCCCCCGACTGGGCCCAAAATGAAGAACTGGAAGTTTCCAACTTCTTCTGCTGCTGCTGTGGCTGAGAGGGAGTGGAGTTATTTCTAGAATCATCCTACTTCCTTTTGTTGCTATCAGGGGCCTTCTGAGCAACACCCATGGGAGGGAAAACACCTTCTTCCACCTAATGATTGGTCAGCTTATAAGTTAACCTGATAGTACCCTGGAGAGTAGTTGAATCATTAGAAGTCACCAACCCTCGAACTACCGGCACTAACCCAGAAATATAGTGCTCAATCCGCCTGAACATCGGCATCACCAAACCTGGACACATCACTACTAACTAACGATGCTTAATCGTGTACTCCTCTATTTCAGATCCCACCATCTTGTGATTCCATAACTCATGATCCAACTTCTTCACCTCATCCCGTGGGTAATACCCACTCCTCAGATGATGCACAAACTCACCGCAAGGCATAGCGTTGGCTCCATCCAAGCCAAGAGTCTGAGTGGTAGAATTCCACAACGTCAAAGTTTGACCTTCAAGAGTTCTAGAAGCATACTTCACATGATACTCTGCCGGACAGTTACAAATCTCAAACACAGATTCCGCCTTTTGCATCCACCTGAGCAGTCCCACTGCTCCCTCAGTTCCGCTGAAGTTATGAGGTTTACAATCCATGAAAGCCTTGAAAGTACACACCGGTTGCACCTGAAGAGGTGGTGATGGAGGTGGTTGCTGGCTGAAAACATCCCCTGTACAAACAAGCAACATTGTTTAACGAACGGACATATTACCAAAAAAAAATGTAGATAAGTGTAGCAGTAATCAAATTACCACCAAGGCCTTGCGCCTATGCGGCCGATAAGCAACTAAAGCAATGGACACTTGCTCTTGAATCAGATTACTCAGCTCAGCCTGGGTCATATTGATGTTTCCATGACCCCCGTTGCGGCCACCGCAGCCGCCACGACCACCATTACGTCCGCCACGTCGACCACCACGAGCTCCTGACATCTTCTGACATTCACAAGGTATAAGATAGTTAGAACCATCACTATAGCACTAGTAATCATGAAATAGAGTCATCCCGATGGGACCAATCTGTATCAACTACAAATCATCCAGTCAAGATATCCAAACTTACGGAATAGATAAGCACTACAGCTCGTCTATCCTAGTATGCGATACAAAATAAGAATCTCCAAGTAAATACTCAGTTAGAGGGGTACTAAGATGCGTATATGTGCAAGATATTGTGCGTGGGCAAGTGTGTCCATTGGAGCATAGAAGGGAGATGTTTGAATCCTGAACAGATCTCTAGAATAAGCCAAATCCACTCCAATGTATGCCACCGCCGTGCAAGGATCAACAAGCTAGCCTCTTCATCTTCAAACACGAAGAAGAAGAAAAGATAGAAGTAGAAAACTGAAACATATATAAGATAGAATGGATGATGCAAGATGTAATGATGATGATACCGACACCCCTGAAATATTAGTGAGTTTCATACTTACGACGACTCAGAAGTGTGTGACTGTCTAGTGTGTGAGACTCGGCTATTGACAAGACTCTACACGCAGTCCTAGTTCACTATAACCATTGGCTCTAATACCAATCTGTCACACCCTCGAATTCCACTTGTGATCCATTAGCGTTTTCTTTTGGCTTGATGAACTTAGTGACATGAACTTTTGGTTCTTTAGGAGTATCCAAATATAATTTCTTTAAAATTTCAGGAGGAACTTCATTGGTCCTTTCATGTTTAGGAAACCAAATCGTGCTCTCCTGCCAAATTTTCTCAATTTTTGAATAATTTGCAAATTTAATCGGATACTCCTCGTCAAAGATAATCTTATCGGATCCTTCCATCCGATAGAAAACTTTGACGGGTTTGTCAACTGAGTCATTCTTTTCATCTTTCTTCACTGATTGATTCATTCGATGTGCATTTGCCGGAGGATGTAAAACCTGGGAAGGTAATCTTGGTTAATTTGTAATGATGTGATTTTCCATAGGAATATCACTACCTTCCTTAAGTTTCTCATCTTCAGTATCTGAATCATCAGATACTGCAGTCACCCCTTCATCATTCAACCCTAGAATCGGTCTCACATCGGAATGTGGATCTCCAACATTAGAAGTGTTAGATTCATTATCCGATGCAGAGTCTGATTTAACTGAACTTTCCGGTGTTACTGAGTGTAAATTGTGATTCTCAAATAACACTGGAGAAGGACCAGATTTGTAGTTTGCACTACTGGGTTGTGATAGTTCTTCAATTATATGGTCAACAACATAAGCTATGTGTTTGTAGCTTTCCAACTTTTTATTGACCTTTTCAGCAAAACACTTGATGGTGGACATTTCTAATTTGGTTTCTTCAAGCTCATTAATGTAATTATTGATAGCATTTTGTTTTAAAGCAAGAGTTTTCTTTAAATCTGAAATGTCCTTTTTGTAACCATCAAGTACTTTGTTAAAGTCATGTGCTTCCTTATGATAAGATTGACAGTTGATTCTAGCACTCTCAAGTTGAACCTTGAGTTGCTTGTTTTCCTCTGTCAGTCTATCGCAAGTGCCACGATACTTATCACTTTTCATGTCAATTGTAGATTCAGAACTTACCTATTTCGGAGGATCTGTCATAGCCATAAGTGCAAAATGAGCCTCTTTTCCAGCAAAGAACTTTGAATAGTCAATCTTGGTGAAGGCATCATCAACAATGCACGACTTCCTCGTCATCAGAAAATCAGCTTCGGCTAAAAGTTGATCAATCTCATCATCCAACGAGTTGATACTTGCTTTCGAATCAGTTTCACTTTCCGAATCAGAATTCACAGATTCATGCTCATCACAAACATCAGTAACAGAATCAATGACAGTTCCTGAAATCTTCTCAGAAAGTGTATCTTCAACTTGATCAGCAACAGGAATCTGATTATCATCAACAATCTCCTCAATCACTACCTCAGATACCTTCTCTGTCTCCAAAAATTCTCCAGCTATCACCATCTCCTCTACTATTTCCTTCGCAAGACATGCAACATTTCCACTCGTGATCTCCTCAACTCCCAGTTGCATTGAAGTCCAATCATACCCTTCATCCTTTTGAATCACCAACGCCTGATTTTGATTCTCGGTTTGAGGTTGGCTATTTGGTGTTGAGATAGGAATTATGGTTCTGGTTGGGTTATGTGGAGTTTGAGTTTGAGTCTGATTTGGTGTAGTTGTTTGTCTGTTGGAGGTATTTTGTGAGGTGTTATGTCGGTTTTGGAAATTGTTTTGTTGAGGATAGTTGTTATTGTTTTGACTTTGATAAGTAACCTGGTTTTACGACTGACAGTTTTGATAGTTGGAATTGAAAGGATTCCTGTTACCTTGCTGAGCTGGCTGAGTACACTCTCTTTTGAAATGACCTTTGGCACCACAATTGAAACATGTGACTTTGGCTTTGTTAAAGCCATATGTGGTGTTTGGTGAAGTAGCCAAATCAGTTCTTCCTGTCTTCTCAATGAATTATGTAGCTCTTCTCATAACACTTGCGAATGCCCATTGAATATCAATTAACTCCATCTCTTCTTTGTCAATCTGGAGTCTTCATTAGTCAGATTGTTGTTTCCGATCTGACTAGCCACAAGTCCGTTGTAAGAAGCGACCATTGCTGAAACCAAAGCAATGTGTTGTTGTGCCACTTCCATTATAACATTATTCATGTTGGAAGTTTCCAACACGATCGGACTTTGACTTGATGAAGCTTGTGACATTGATGAAACATATGGTTGTTGTTGCGGTGTGTTAATGTTTGATGAGTAACAAGCTGTGGACATTTGATGTGGAGGTGGAATGTAGGATGTTGTTGAATAGTTTGGTGTGTAGGTGGATGTTTGTGCAAGATAATTAATTGGGTTTCTCGGTGGTTCTGCAACATTTGAGACACAAGCTATGTGTGGTGCAACATTCCCGCCAACACTTGAACTAGACATAGACGAGGATGAAGTAGCATGGTACAATTCCGGGTTTTGTGGAAATTGTGACCTTTTTTCCTTTCTCTTCTCCTCTAACTCCTTGTTTTCCAACTTCCGAATAAGCTCATTTATCGTCCAATACTGATATGCATCCTTTTCCTTCAAGACTTCAATGTGTTGATTCCAATATGGTGGTAGAGAATCAGCAAACTTATCTACCAACTCAAACATCGGATTAGTAATCTCATAGTTAGGCAGCTCGTTCAAAAGATGACAATATCTTGGAATAAGCTCCTTCAAAGTCTCATTCCCAACATAGCTAAAGTTTTCAAACTCCTTCTTTAGCTCTTCCACCCTCAATCTTCTTGTTTTCTCGTTACCGTCATGTCGATTCTTCAACATATCCCAAAGCTGTTTAGATGTATTACACGATCAAACTCCTTCTTTAGCTCTTCCACCCTCAATCTTCTTCTTCTCTACTGCGAACTTCTTCTTCTCATCATTAGATAAACCATCAAGTGGAATTGGTTCTCCTGAATTCTCAAGAACCGGAGCAACATACCCTTTTGCAATCATCTGCCAAGCTTCCGTTCCTTCCAGTCCCATTCCCTCAAGGTGTATCTTAAACTTCTTCTGCCATTGGTTGTATTATGCCATTTCCATCAGCTTTGGTGGACGGTTTCCACTACCTGGAGACAAATCATTGATTAGTGTAGAAATAGCATTAGTAGTTTGAGTGTGTACCGCTGCTGCTGCAACTCCCCAATAGTCATTCATTGATTGCTGTGGAGGTTGAGTAACAGTCTGTGGAATCGAACTACTCACGGCGAGGTAATTAATCGGTTGAGATAGTTGAGTGTTCGTCTTCTGTGATGCTACAGCCCATGGGTCCATTGGAACGTGTTGTTGTAGGACTAGGCGTCATAGGAAATCCCCACATGTTGTCTATGATGTTTGAAATGTAAAACACTTAGAAAATTTCCCAAAAGATTGCTTGGTTCGACCTCTGATAACCTGACGTGGGTTCGAATGTAGCTTTTACTAGGTTCGACCCCTAAATCAGACTCGAATGTAATCAATAAAACACACTAGACTCACGTTTGACCACTGAAAATCCATGTTCGACCTCCCAGTTGGTCGAAAGAACAACACTTGGTCGAATGAACAAACACAACCCAAACAAAGTCTTGGTTCGACCTAAACAAAGTCAGATTCGACCTAAAATAGCCTGGTTCGACCCAAAACCTTACACGTTCGACCCTACTCTCTCTGATTCGACCTAACCCATTTGAAAAACGGTTATTCTTTGAAAATCAGTTATTTTGATCCAAATTTTTCAAAAGTTTATGGATTTTGATGATCTTTAGCAGGTTTTGCTTCGGATTTGATTTGGAACAACTTTAATGAATGAAAATTTTGATTTTATCTGTAAAATCTAGTCTGAATGAATCAATTTTCATCAAAACTCATTGTTCATGCAAAACAGAAAAATTTTAATCAATTTTGGGTCAAATCTGTTCAAAATCTATCAATTTGTAGTTGTATGATCCAGATTTGCTCTGATACCACTTTGTAAAGGATTGTTTTCAACAAAAATAGTTATTTGATCATACAAGTTTATCAATCTAGGTGCGGAAACCCTAGATCAATTACAGAATGATAGAAATCGAATCGATCACAGTAATTCACCTTTTCAATCATGATTTGATTAATAAACAATCTTGATAAACCTTACAAATCAGTTTACAATCAAATTATCAACCTTCTAGAACCTCCCTATAAACCAGAGAGACAAACTACTCGACACACAAACACAAATGACAAAAGTTAATTACAAAACAAAACTTTTAGCTTATATAGGCCTGCACGTTCGACCCCACGACATGGTCGAACGTGTACATTCGACCCTATATATAGCTCGAATCAACACATTAGTCTTCTAAGTCTTCCTTCGACCTGTTTTATCTACATTCGACCTTCAGAAATCCTTCATTCGACCTCATGTTTTTACCAAAACCTCTTATTATGTACAATCCAAAGCGCTAGTCACAGAACGTGCATCCACAATGAGTAACCTTCAGGAGTTGTTCTTTAGATGTCTCTCTAGTTCATCTTCAGAACTTCTGTTTCTTTACTCTTCAGGACTTGGTAATCTTCTACATCTGCAGTTTAAACAAAATATAAGGAGGATGTAAGACTAAGGCTTATACTGGCTTGTCAATCCTCTTTCACCCTACAAAGAAGGTGATGTTGAAATACAAACCTCCTGTGGTGATGAAGAGAATACCGTTAATGCCAATACAGCAGAATTTCAGCAAAGATTTTAATTTTTGGTACTATGATTGGAAGACTGCTGAAGCTGTGATCATGCTACGTGATAAGGATCCGAAGCTGATGTGCAAGAAGATTCGTGTGTTTGATCCTATGTGGTTAGTCAATTTCTCAGCGGAAGATATCAACATGTTGTATTTCAATCCAATTCATTTCGATGTTGAAGATTTGGAGCAAGCGTGGAGATACTACAAAGTTGTATGTTTTTGTTTCGCTTGGGATGTCAATGCTGGATGTGATTACAACAAGTTGCTCGGAAAGTTTTTGAAGATTAAGGAAGTTACAAAAGAAAGTTCGCTCAAGAAGAAAGCCGAACCAAAAATGAGCGCAAAACAAAGAAAGTCGTTAAAGATCAAGTTAATGAACAAGACATTAGAATATCAAGAATAACAATCCAAGCAATAGCCAAGGGGAGTTTGTTGATACATAAGTGTGGGTATCGCTTTGGATTATATAAGAAACGGCGTTTAAAGTTGAAGATTGGATGATTATGAAGTCCATTCGACCCATCATGGGGTCAAATGAGAAATAAGAAGGTCGAACGAAGATGTTTTGAGTATTATTGTGTTAGTGTGAGCCCTGTAAGGGTCAAACGAAGCCATTCGACCTCTGCAAGGGTCGAATGAGTCTGTCTATATATATGTTTGCTTTCTTTTGCAGGTTAGTTAGTCGAGTCACTTGTGTGTGTGAAGTGTGTGGTTTCTAGAAAGTGTTTAGAAGGTTCCAGAGAGTCTTTTCATTGTAATCTAAGGTCTTTTAAAGTTAATATCAATTGATTATCAATGGAAATGATTATTGAAATGGATTTCTTTGTGTTCTCATTTGTTGATTATCATTTTTCTTGTGATCTAGGGTTTCCGCACCTAGATTACTCTACTTTTGTGATAAACTAGTTGATTTCTAACAATCTGATCCTTTACAATTAGTACAATGACGTTTACTACTTAGGGGATTTATTACCACAACTAATCATTCGGTACATAACGTAAGAATTAAGGAAGGAAGAAGTAAGACCCAAACTTTCCAATAAACGAGCGGTTTTGCGGTGGTTTGAGAAATTGAGAAATGCTTAAAAGTAAGACCCAAACTTTCCAATAAACTCTACAACTTGTATGCGTTAGGATAGACAACACTTGTTGATCGGGAGAAGACCGGCTACGGCCAGCAGTCCAAAGACAACTCCATGGGGACTCGTGCACGTGCACTGCCCATGACTCGTCTAGTTGCCAGAACGTCATCCTTTATTTATATCTTTTTTCATCCCCCAACTTTGAAGGGACTATTCAAATATGTTTTCCACATCAATAACTAAACTTACTACTACTTTTAATACATTTAGCCTACTAATCTATAGAGTACCTAAGACCTGCAAATCCTCTAACCTACTATTTTATCTTTTTTTATATAAAAACCTTTTTCAAAACTATATTTTTCGAACCCCTCCATTTAAAAAGTCTATTAGCTAAGTGATGAAGAGTTGAGTAGGGAAAAGTGTGTTCTTGGATACGATACTCGATACTTACATCAAAATCTATGTTATATACACACGTCGAATTCTCTGCCTATGTGTTAGTTTTAGTTTTAAAAGTAACTATTGGTTACTTATAAATTTAAAACTCGATAACGTTTTAGTAAAATCATATATTTTTATAAATTTAAAACTCGATCACATACACACGCAAATCATAGTCACTACTATTACCATCGGCATCACTCCGTAATTGACACAATCGTACATCCCCAATCTCCACCCGACCACAGTGAACAGAAACCTTAATTGTAACGGTCCTAAGGTAATGAAATTCCTTGTTAGGTAAGTTGTGACCCACACCAAAGGTCACTATCACCGTCCACTAACCTCACTATCACAATCACCTCCACCTGAACTACCATCTCCACAACTGTTGCCAGCCCGAGAACCACTCCCTTCAACGCACCCCCTTGGTCAACTTCATGCAACACATTACTCAAAACATAAAAACAAAGACCAAGAGTTTACCTATTGTAGGATCGATTTTCTTATCAAACTACAAATGATTCAAGTGGGTATTCACGAATATCGAGGGTGAAACACGATAAATGCGTATTGATATAACAAGGAAATGATAATTAGCTAAACACAAACACAATTACTCAATGGTTCCTTTGGATTCGATCACAAACTCACTTAGAACTCAAGTTGTGATGAGAATGAGAGAATGAGATATACATAGTGTGTTACATATGCTCAATACCCTCTATTAGAATGGGAGTCCTATTCTCACAGAGTCTCTCATTCTCACCTCAATCTTATGTCCAAACATCAAAATAACAATATTTCCCCTCAAGCTACAAAACTCAAAATAAACAATGTAAATGACAACTAAGTTATGATACTAGACTAGAGACATTAAGAAATGCAATAACACCTACTATCTCGAATTTGGAGTCACAACCCAGAACCGCCTCACGCCACCAAGAACCCTCAAGTCGCATTTTGTGAATCGTTTCATTCCATAATATATGGTAGCCCATCTATTCGTTTCATTAAAATGGTAGCATCAACATACCCAAGAATCTAATACCATCGTCATAACCTCTTTCCAAAAGCTAGTTTGATAAGGATCGAGTAACATTGTTTTTTCGACCCAAACCAATGATTTGATTTTTATCCCTCGATCCACATCAGCACTAACGTGTTACTATAGAGTGGCCATCTACAATTTCTAATGCTAAGATCTACACATGAATGTTCCATCGATTGAAACTAATTGTCTTATCATCGACTAAATCATTACTAATGACATCGCCTACGTCATCAAATCTCGCAATTATCAACATCATCATCATCGATGACATCTTCCACATTGTCACCAGACACTTGGTCAATGTGAAGAAACTCAATGTGAGATAAAAAAAATGACATAATAGTAAAACATTAAATACTTTTACTCTTCTTACACTAATTATTATCTCTCTAATTAATTATTCATAGTAAAAAAATGACATAATAGTAAAAAAATGACATAATATATAAACACGCACACACACAAATTAAAAACAAATTTCAATATTATAATTAATGTATATTTTCTGTATAGCCTAAGGACCTCATGTATGCTAATGATGAATTGACCGATTGAAAAGTTGTGACCATAAGCACATATAACGTCACGTGTTGTTCGTTTATGATTAGGTCATCATTATACAAGCAAACATCGTCGTCTATAAATACTAAAGCTTGATTAATAAATCACATATAACTTAACCTTCAAATGGCTCTTCACTTCTATCAACCAATCTCTTCCCAAAGTTTCTTTGCGGTGTGTAAACCTAAGAGAAATATCCAACAAATTTTGGAAACAAAGACTAAGCAGCATCGTCAAATCTGCTGTGAAGCCAAGACCAAAGTTTCTCAAGTAGATAGTCATCGATTAGCCATTTACCAGCCAACTAACTATCTGGAGTAATGACATCATACAGGTCTTAGATGATAAATTCCCGGTAACACATCAAACTTTTGTCCTCATAGTGTTTGTGATGTATTTTTACTTCATTCTAAGGTTTTGTGGATAATAAAAGGTTGGTGTGTATTTGTATATATATCATGTGTATGTAATAATTTTATTTGCCTTTGATTGTGAACACAGGTCAACTTTGATGAGAAAGTGAGTGAGCTAGAGAAGAAAGTAATGGCATTGAATGTTTATTTTGAGAATGGTTATTTCAGTACACTGCCATTGCTCGAACACATAGATAATATCGAAAGGTTGGGTCTTGGTTATCGATTTCAAAACCATATACAGAGACTACTCGATCTAATCACTTCGATGTATGGTATTAAGGATGAGCTTGATGATGTAGTTAGTCTTCATGAGGCATCTCTTAGATTTAGGATTCTTAGAAAATATGGTTATTGAAGAAACAATAAGTATCACGGCGATTATCACTAATCCCCGTGTGGTTTATACTTACGTAACGTCAAGAGTGATCCTTTACCCAAACCTCAAGGTTTAACCCGTGTGAGAATAAAGAGTGAGAATGTGTGTGTGTTAAGTAAGTAGAGACACAAGATGTAAATGGTTCGGTCAGAGTATGACCTACGTCCACTGTAACTAGCCGGAATATTATTAACGACTGAGTACAAAGAATTACAAGAGACTAGTGCTAGGTTACAATGAATAATTTTGGATCCTTTAACAAGGAGATGACTACTCTTATTTATAGGGGAACTCATGGGCCTGATAGAGAAGCCCACGAGAAGTTATCCTCACTTGGGCCTGGCCAAAGCCCAAGTCCAAGCTCTTCAGGAAAATGGCGGGAAAAGGCAGGTTGTTGTGGATGACGTCAGGCTGCAGCATGATCGTGGCTCGAGGCGGACACGTGGCAGCCTCTGATTGGCGGACGGCGGTCTCCACCTGGCTACAGTAGTTGACCATGCCTCTGCCACCTGATTTGACGTCTGACAGTAGCAGGGGATGTCTGCTGGTTACTGTTGACGACGGCATGGTGGAAGCGTGGGCACAGTCATGTCGCCGTTCCTGTCAGTAGTGGTTGTACCACTCCTGCCACTTGTCGCCTTCCCATTGGCGCGTACTCTGCCAGGGATCCTGCTGAATCTTCCTTTTGTTATCTCCTGTACCTCGTACTGAAAGTGGGAAGGGAAGATTCCGCGCGTGGGCGCACGCGCTTATCAGCTGCTGTATGTTACTTATCACTTGGGAACCTTGGCGCTGCGGAGGAAACATGGCGCCAGGATACTGGTATATGGGGATAGGGGCGCCTCCTCCCTCTGGATTAGGCTCCCTATCCCTTCAAGTCCCCTTAGTCTAGGGCTTCTCTTGCTTTTTCATGGAGAGCAGGTGGAGCGCTAGACTCAAAATGTCGAGTCGCGGAGGAAAGCTCATCTGCTTCTGGTTGTTCTGGAAATTTATGGGCGTGGACGTGTTCCGCCATGACTTTTGTGGAAGTCAGGCGGGGAACTTCTTTTTTGCTTTTACGTCGAATTTGCGCTGGAGACGTGTTCCGCCATGACCTGGGAAGGAGTTGGGCGGGGAACGTCTTTTTGTGTTTACGTCAAATTTGCGCTGAAGACGTGTTCTGCCATGACTTGGGAAGGAGTTGGGCGGGGAACGTCTTTTTGTGTTTACATCAAATTTGCGCCGTAGAATTAAATGCTCTGGAGTGATTAATGCGGGTCTGAAGTTGTAATAAATTTGGAATCATTAGCATTCAATTTGTCTCTCATAAATTGGAGTTAATGCGCATGGAATTCGAATGATTAGTTTCTTCTGAGGGAAGTTTAAGGGTTGCTGACGTGCCAGGCTATCGTCTGTTGTGCTGACTGGTGTGTGTCACATCATCAGGGCGCAGTTACCAACCTTTCGTCTGGTGTCAGGCGCGTGTGCCGTCACGCGCTCCATTTGGTGTCTTAGTGGTTGAGATTGTGCCACGTGTCATGGGGCACGTGTATCGTGTCAGGCGCGTGGGCGCCCACACGCTTGCAACTTTAAAACTGTGACATCTGCTGACACGTGTCGACCATCCGACGGAGTGACAGCCTGGAACAGTTCCCAGTGCTGATATGAGCCGTCTGATGGCGCATGTGACACGTGGCGTCATCTGGGCTCTCCGATTTAAAAAAGTGTGACGGTTTGCTTATCCTTTGTGGGTCCCATCGTCATTAATGTAGCGAGTATATAAGTCTCATCGAGACTCCATAAACGGTTACACTCTCATATTTCCTTTCGTATTCTTCTCTTCTTCTTCTCTATTCTCCGGCGATCAATTTTGAAGTTTCCGTTCAATCTTCAAAGATTACTGCAATCTTGAAGATTTATTGTTGAAGCTTCTCATTTGATCATCCTCCTGTTGTTGTTCTTGTTGTCTTACTACCTTTCTTTAGACTTACTTTCAAAGTTTCTTTAAAACTTCATATTTTCCGTTGAAGATTTCGGTGGATCTTCAAGTTTTCCGGCTATATTTCCAGTTTCCGATATCTTTCCTTGCATCTTTTTTTACAAAATGTCTGACTTATCTATGAGTCAGTCACCTTCTGGTGATGCCTTGGGTAAGGAACCGGTGGTGGAGGAGATTGAGGAGGAGGTGACGGTGGAACAGGGGAAGATTAAAGAGAGGAAGCTGATGACCAACACTTATTGTGTTTGGAATCAGGCTTCCTTTGAAGAGTTTTGCAAGATTTACGACATCTTGCCGGAGTGGGAACCAACGTTGCCGTCTCCGACTGACACTGTTCTCTCTGCTGAGAGTGGGCAACTTGCCCTAAATGAGACCCACTTTACTAAGTGTGGGTTTCGCTTGCCTTGTACCCGCTTCCAAATAGATGCGCTGGTGACTTATGGCGTTGGGCCTACACAACTAACCGCCTTCGGTATGCTAAGGTTAGTACATTTTGAGGCGTCCTGCCGCGCCTTGCACGTTGAACCCACTGTTGAGCGGTTCAACGTGTTTTATTTCTTGGCGCGGGATGAGATGTGGTTCTCCTTTAAGCCTCGCCCCAAGGTGCCGCCGATGGCCACCAACAACCCCAAGTCTCTTCACTGGGCGAAGGAGAAGTTCTTTTTTGTGAAGAGGGGCGTCATCCCAGTGGGCTTGCCATGGAAGGTGATTGGTGATCGGCAGCAGGTGGCATATATGGCGGTGATGAAGGATTACAAGGCGCAGCCTTGGTTTTCCACCCTTACCTCCAATGCTACTAAATTGGAGTTCAGGAATCTGACGGAGGGAATTTTCCTCCTGCTGGGCATGAGCCGTCTTGGCATCCGCGTGGGCAAGGAGCCCTATATTTCTCAAGAGGGTGAGTTTTTTCTTTTGCTTTCGTTTGTGTTTTTCATGATATTTTACTAACTGTTTGCTGTTGTAGGTGTGAGCAAATTTCAGTTCTATGCTGCCCGCGAGGAGAAGGGCATCAAATGGAGGGCGCTGGCTGAAGGTCAAGCTTCTTGTTTGGAGGAGTTTGTGGAACGCTTCTATTATCCTGACATCAACAGTGCGCCTAGGCAGTATGGTACCACTGGTGAGCCTTTAGACCCTTTGTTTGTTAGTCTTTTTGGCGACGACTCTACTGATTCCTCAGTAGAGGTTGTCCAGCCTCCTAAGGCCTCTGCGGGGCGTGGTCGTTGGAAACACCCTCCGGGGCGACATAGATATTCCATGAAGCCTATTTCAAGCTCTGACTCAGAGTCTTCCGGTGTAGTAGGGGAGATCATCAAGCGCCGGAGGCAAGATGGGCCAGCCTCTGAAGATGAGGACGAGGATGACTCGTCCAAATTGCAAAAGAAGAAGAAGAAGCGGGCTGTTAGCACAACTGCCAGCAGCGTTGCAACCTTGAAGGAGGCGTCTCCTATGCCCACTGGTGGTGAGGGGAGTGAGGGTGTTACACTAGCCCCTGAAACGGTTGTTGCTCCCCAGGCTACGCTTGGGGACGCGGGTGGACCGAAGTCCTCTTCCCCCAGTGGTGGAACACAAGGGGGGGGGGGGGGGGGGTTGCGCCTGTGTTCTCTATAGGCATTGGCGATGCCCCCACGCGTCAGCCTCTGTTCCAGAAAATGATTAAGAAGAAAGCGCCTGGTAGGTCTTGTTTCACTATTTTTCAAGCTTTCTTTGTTCCTCCTTGAGTATAATTGTTTTTCTGTGTTGCAGTTGCGCCCAAGATTGTCCCTACTCCTCCTCCTATGTCTCCGTCCGCGGAGGCGGCTAGGATGGAAGAGGAAAGGTTGTGGAGAGAGAAAGAGGAGGCGCAGAGGCAAGAGGCGGCCAATGAAGCCCTTCAGAGGGCCGAGGCCGAGAAGATTGCTGCCGCCAATGAGGCTAAGAAAAAGGCTGAGGCGGAGAAGCAAGCTGAGGCGGAGCGCCTACGCCTCCAAGAGCAACAGTTCTTGGAGGAAAAAGCCCGCCTCTTGAAGGAGAGGGAGATTACTCATGAAGTTGATGGCTTCGAAAGGGCGCTTCTGGAGGCAGGCAGTGGTAGTGCCGGGCAGGGCTCGCGCCAGACAAGGCGCGAGTCTTCTGGGGCCGGCGGCAGGGAACCATCTGGGACTTATGATGGTTCCTGCTGGACGGGCGGTGACGCCATTTTGCGTCCTCGTTGGGCAGTCAGGGAGAATACACTATTTTCCAACTCCCTCGCTGCCGAGGAGTTCGTCAGTGAGGTGGTGCCTCCCTATGAGCGCACTCACCAGGATATGTTGAGTCGTCCTGACTTGATTTCTGCTATATGTGTGAATCAGGCGACTCAACTGTCCATGATCGACTCGTTGCGCCGTCGTGATGTGGCGGTGCAGCGAGATATTGAGCGGCTGGAGTCGGAGAAGGCGACCCTCGCTGAAAGGGAGGCTGCCTTCAAGGCGGAGATCTCTAAGTATCGTCGTCACGCCCATGAAGCTGAAGATAAAGTAGTTAAACTTGAAGGGGATGCGGCGGCGGAGAAGCGGAGGTGGTCGGAGGCCTGCAAGCGCACCAACGAAGAGACTATGCGCTTGAAGGAGCTCCTGGCCGAAGCACAAGAGGCGAGGCGGGCTGAGACCCGGAAGTTAGAGGAGAAGTGCAAGGCCCTCTCTGAAAGGACTGCCAAGTATGTGGAGAAGCGTAAAGAGCTTGAGTCTAAAGATGCTGAACTCATTAGAGCTACTGAGCGCGTCTCCTTTTTGGAGCAGGAGAGGGTCCAGATCCTTCATGCAAAGGAGGATCTGGAGCAAGACCTTGATTCTTCTGAACAAGCCCTTGCTGCCGCCGCCAAGGAGTCTGAGACGGCGAGGCAGTTGTTGGAGGAGGCGGTCTCTGCTCAGGCTCAGATGCAGGATTCCATCCGCTGGTTGATGACTGATGGAATTACTGGGGTAAGTATCTTCACCTTCCTTGTTGTTTGCCTTGTCTTTTATTTTTGATTGTTAACTGTTTGTTTTCCTCCAGATCTTCAAGCATTTCTGGCAGGAGCCCAAGCTGGGCGACCAAGTCGCTGCCATAGCTGCCACCACCCAAGCTTATGGGTACGGTGAGGGTTATGAAGATGGTTTCTTGCCTGCTCAGAATGATGGGCGCCTTGAAGACGCGGAGCATTACGGGAAGCCCTTGAAGGATGAGTATGAAGCGGAGTTAGTCAAGTTTGAGAAGGTTGACTTTCCCATCCTTCAAGTGATTGCTGACTGCAATCGCAACGCGGACCCTCCGGCTGCCCTTAAATATTTTATTGAAAGATCTGACGAGCTAGCGCGGGAAGCGAAACGGAAGCGTCAAGAGGAGGCGCGCCAGAAGGCATCTGGCAAGGCTACCTCCGCCATGAATGATGAATAGGCGCCTTTATTTTTAATGATTTGTAATGACTTGTAAATATTAAAGGGTTTTTAATTCCCTTATATTAATGAAAAATTTGTGGTTTGTTATATCATGTGTCTTTCTCACTCTAACTTCTGTTTGCTTATTTAACCAAGTCGTCACCCGGTGTGTAAGTAGAAGTTAGGGCGCGCGCCTGGCTAGACAGTCTGGCGTCTAAGTGTTATACTTTTGCCTTGAAGACTGTGGCGGGGCGCGACTTGTGCCATAGGGTCCGAGTTAGGCGCATGAGGGCCTTGCCTAGAAGACCATTGACTGCGCTTTTGTGTAGTATGTGTTCCTCTTGTCCGACTTGTGTTTAACAAGTCTAGAAGACAAGAGTTTTCAACGTTCAGGTGTTCTACGCTTCAGTTAGGTCCGGCAAGTAAACCTGTCTTGAAGACCATAGTGTGCCGCGTGTTATGCAAGGTTTGCAAGTCCGACGTGCACAAGGCTCGTCTTGAAGACTTTCGGTGACATAACAGCCGGCAGTGATGGTCCGACATAGGTTTTGCCTAAGTCTTGAAGATTCTGGCGTGGAAACAACAAGTAGAAACACAGATATAGGAAACCATTTTTCATTGATAGATAGGACGGCATGTGTAGCCGTGTTACAAGTGTATTACAAATAGCAGTGTCGCAGTTGCGCGCCGTTCCAAGATCGTGGGATAGGCGTGTCATCCAGTCTCTCTAGCGCGTAAGCGCCTTTGCCGAATACTTCTTGTATTTTGTATGGACCTTCCCAAGTAGGAGCTAGTTTTCCAGCCTTTTCGGCGTTGGAAGCCTCATTGTTGCGGAAAACGTAGTCCCCGATCTTCAATGCGGATTCTTTGACGCGCTTGTTGTAATAGCGCTCCAGTTGTGTCTTGTATTTGGCCTCTTTGATGGCAGCAAGATCGCGGCGTTCTTCTAGTAGGTCAAGGTTCAAGCGGAGTTCTTTATCGTTGTCCCTTGTTACGGCCATTAACACTCTTACGGAAGGGCAACCGATTTCCGCGGGGATGACTGCTTCGGTACCATATGTCAAACTAAATGGCGTCTCACCATTGCTAGTTTTTGTGAGGGTGCGGTAGGCCCATAAGACATGAGGAATTTCATCTACCCACCCGGTTCTCTTGGTTCCGAGCCGTGCTTTGATGCCCCCTACTATTGTGCGGTTGGCTCTTTCCACTTGACCGTTCCCTTGCGGATGTGCGACTGACGTGAATATTTGGTGAACGCCCATTTGGACCAACCATTCTTGTAGAGATTGGTCTTCAAATTGCGTGCCATTGTCACTTACCAGTTGCATTGGCAAGCCAAATCTAAAGATAATGAACTCCCAGATGAATTTCATGACATGCGCGCCATCAATCTTAGCCAGAGGTTTTGCTTCGACCCATTTGGTGAAGTAGTCGATGGCAACAATTAAGTACTTTACATTACCTGGTGCTGTCGGGAATGGGCCTACTAGATCGATGGCCCATTTTTGAAATGGCCAAGCCGTCGTGACAGGCACCAGGTTGTTCTTGGGGCGCAAGGTGTTCGGGGCATGGCGCTGACAACTGTCGCATTTGCGCAACTCATTGACCGCGTCCGTGTGCATGCCCGACCAATAATACCCTGCGTTCATCAACTTCGCTACTACCATCCTTGGGCCCGCGTGTAACCCGCATGTTCCCTCGTGTATATCTCTGATGAGGAAGGAGGCGTCTGCGGAATCTACACAGCGCAGCAGTGGCCCTAAGTAGGAACGGCGATACAGGGTACCGTCTACAAGTTGATAATGTAAAGCCTTGTGTTTAATCTTCCGGGCCTTTGAATTGTCGTCAGGCAGGGTGCCGGAGGATAGGAAGGCATTGATCGGGGTCATCCAAGACGCGTTGCCTGTTTGGATGACATTGACCTGTCGCGGTGGAACAGATGGTTTATCCAAGACCTCAATCCGGACTTCCTTGGCCATGTGCTCGAAGACCGTGGATGCCATTTTACTCAGCGCATCGGCCGGCTTGTTCTCATTGTGCCGGATGTGTTCGACCGTGCATGAGTCGAATCGGCGCATGAGTTGTTTATTTTCTTCCAGGTACAAGGCCATGGTTTCGTCTTTTGCATCGTAGGATCTGTTGATCTGACGCGCGACAAGTAACGAGTACATGTGTGCCTCTACGTGCCTAGCCCCCATTTTTCCGCAATGCGGAGGCCTGCCAGCAACGCTTCGTATTCCGCCTCATTGTTTGTAATTTTGAAGTCGAGGCGGAT
This sequence comes from Ambrosia artemisiifolia, assembly GCA_032199755.1. Lineage (NCBI taxonomy): Eukaryota > Viridiplantae > Streptophyta > Magnoliopsida > Asterales > Asteraceae > Ambrosia > Ambrosia artemisiifolia. Next base: position 42,388,943 of record CM063512.1, on the reverse strand, counting down.
GGCGTATGTGAACTCGTGTTTATCTGGGCTGATGAGGCGTAATCCTGCGCCAGCACCGTCGTCGTTGGAGGCCCCATCTGTGAAGAGGGACCACTTTTGCGACGGGTCATGTACCGGCGTGGGTGATTCTTCTGCTTTGCATTCTTTGACTTTATCCTCAGGTATCTCGGTGGCGAAGTCCGCGAGGACTTGGCCTTTAATTGCGGGCCGGGGCTTGTAATTGATCTTGTGTTCCCCCAGCTCAATGGCCCATTTCGCTAGACGGCCCGATAGCTCGGGCTTGGCAAGTATGTCGTCTATCCGGTAGTGCGTGAGAACGTTTATCGGATGGCCTTGGAAATACCTGCGCAGTCTTCGAGATGCATGGATGAGAGCGAGGACCAGCTTTTCCATGATTGTGTACCTTGTTTCCACGTCTAACAGTGTGCGGCTGATGTAGTAGATCGGTGTTTGCACGCCCTTGCGATCAACCATTAGGACCGCGCCTATTGCCCGCTCGGTGACGGACAAGTAGAGCGTGAGCGGTTCCTTGGGGAGAGACGCTGTTAGCGTCGGAAGGTTCATTAGGCACTGTTTCATTGCCTGGAATGCTGATTCCGCCTCTGGAGTCCAGCGGAAGTTGCTCTTTTTCAAATAGTTCTTCAGAGTGTCCACGAACGGGAACGACTTTGAAGCATAGTTGGACAGAAATCGGTTGAGGGCAACGAGGCGGCCCATCAGTGTTTGTACTTCTTTGACGGAGGCGAGTGACGGCATTCTATCGATGGCTTGCACCTTTTCCGGGTTGGCGCGGAAACCATCGCGTGTCACTATGACGCCTAGGAACTTGCCCTCTTCCATCCCAAATGAACATTTGCTTGGGTTCAATTTCAAGCGCACTTTACGCAGCTGGTTGAACGTTTGCTGAATATCCTGGAGCATGTCACCTTCCTCTTTGCTTTTGATAACAAGGTCATCGACGTACACTTCAAGCCGTACGCCGATTTCATTGATAAAGGCCGTGTCCATTAGGCGTTGGTATGTGGCTCCCGCATTTTTCATGGCCAATGACCACCGTTTGCTCCGGAAATTTAGGGTTGAGTACCCATTTTTCCGGCTCAGTGCGGGCGCTTGTCTTGACCATTTTTTGGGGCTTGGCGGTTTCTGCCACATGGCAGTCTTTGTTACCCCGAATGAAAGCAATGCCTGTCCTGGTTGGGAAGCCAACCATCGCGTGCGCCGTGGAAGCATTGGCGTTAAAGCGCGCGATGCCTTCCCGTCCCAAGAGTATATCATGATTGGAGGTGGCTGGCAAGACCATGAAGTCGCACACCTCCGTGCGCTCATGGGTGCCGTCAGACCATGTGACTGGCAAGGAGAGCATGCCCCGCGGCATGATGGTCACATGAATGAAACCAGAGATGGGTTCATTGACTGGTACGAGCTTCACTTTGTCTTCCTCATCCAGCTGTTGAAAACACTGCTCGTACATGATGTCAGTGCTGCTGCCGCCGTCCAAGAACATGTACCGCGTGCGGTAATGTCCAAAGACTGCGGTTATGACAAGTGGGGCAGTACAGGAAGCGCCGCCCCTGACTTTCGGCATGAGGACATCAGCCTCTTTCCATGAGTCGTCAATTGGTTGTACGCGGGTGCGCTTTCCGTGCTGGGTGTTTTTGCCACGCCTTGTCATGTTGCAGTGATGATGAGGGATGAGCGTGGCGGCATGAGTGTTGAGGTCGCGAATTTTCTTCCGTGACCCCTCCACTTGGTTTTCATCACCTGTCTGACCCTTGCCAGCGCGGTGGACGTTCTTTACCAAATGACCGAGCTGACCAGACTTCAGCGCGGCCTCGATCTCCATCTTCAAGCTGTAACAGTTGTCTGTGAGATGACCGAAGTCATTGTGATACTCACAGAACTTGCTTCTGTCCACGTTCCTTCTTTCCCCAAGGGGATTGGGCTCTTTCAACGTGACTTGCTCGGTTTTCAGAACTTGAGATGGTGTCTTTGTTAGCACGGTCCAGTCGTGGTTTTTCTTGGAGTGTCCACGCTGGTCCCGCGATTGTTTTGGACTGATGATTTGGCGGGCATCGCCAGCGGGGGAGTACTTTCCCTCGTCGGCGGTGCCTGAGATGCGGCTCCAAACAGATTTATTTTTGTGTTTATTACTATTATTATTATGGTGTTGCGGTTGGAAGCCGTGCATCTGGTTGAAGGATTTCTCAGAGGAGGCGTATATTTTGGCGGAGTGGACGAGTTCGTCCCAGGACTCCGGGATGCCATCATTGCCTGTAAGGCATTTCATGAGCTCCGGGCTGCGCACGTTATGTATGAATGCTGCCCGCGTGAGTTCCTCCCCACAGCCTATTTGCAAGGCTTCTTTGTTGAACCGGACGATGAAATCCTCTATTGACTCATGATCATGTCGGCGGCATAACAGGATGTGCACCTTATCTTTTTTGTGCTTGCGCAAGTGTGAGAAATGACTGCCGAACTTATTGGTGAGGTCATCAAAGTCTTTAACGCTCCCCGCGAGGAGGTTATCGAACCACACCCTAGTTGCGCCCGTCAAGGTTTGGGCGAATAAGTGGCACCAGACCTGGACGGGCCAGTCGACTGACATTCCCGCGCATTCAAAATCATGAACATGATTATCAGGGTCACGCAGGCCATCGTATCTACCGATGCTGCTAGGGAGCTTAGCTTTCCTTGGGATTTTGGCGGTCGCTATGCGAGCGACAAACTTGGATTTTTCAGCGAAGGACTTTGGTCTGAATGGCTTGACCAAGTCATCGTCCTCGTCATTGTGGCGTGAACGATGAGTATGTTTTTTTCCTTTGTGGCTGGAGCCACTGCTAGACGACTCGTAGCCATCAGATTCGTCACGTGATTTTGCGTAGCCCCGAGCTCTGGCGTCTCCGCCGAGCTCCCCGCTACGACCATCATCATGATCGACCGAGTCCTTCTTTCTGTACCCCTTTTTTGACGGAGTATCATAAGTGAGGGCTTTGCCCTTCTTTTTGGCTTGTTGTAAGAGTTTTCGCTGGTAGATCGCAGCACTCTTGGTGTTCTGACGGAGGAGCCACTGGTCTGGGTCCTCCTCTGAACTGGCACCACTGTTATTGTCAGAGTCCACGTCACGGACCTCGATAGCTGGCTTCTCGAGTCGCGAGGTGGGTTGTTTGATGACAGTGCGTGGTGTGGTTTGGTTCTCCGGGGGTTGAGTGTCAACTTCCTCGACCCGGTTAATGACAGAAGTGTTAGGGTTGGGTTCAGCCATGGGTGGGTTTAAAAGATGAAGAAAAGAGCTTTTCTAACCGTTGGATGGCACCAATGAAGAAACAATAAGTATCACGGCGAGTATCACTAATCCCCGTGTGGTTTATACTTACGTAACGTCAAGAGTGATCCTTTACCCAAACCTCAAGGTTTAACCCGTGTGAGAATAAAGAGTGAGAATGTGTGCTTGTTAAGTAAGTAGAGACACAAGATGTAAGTGGTTCGGTCGGAGTATGACCTACGTCCACTGTAACTAGCCGGAATATTATTAACGACTGAGTACAAAGAATTACAAGAGACTAGTGCTAGGTTACAATGAATAATTTTGGATCCTTTAACAAGGAGATGACTACTCTTATTTATAGGGGAACTCGTGGGCCTGATAGAGAAGCCCACAAGAAGTTATCCTCACTTGGGCCTGGGCAAAGCCCAAGTCCAAGCTCTTGAGGAAAATGGCGGGAAAAGGAAGGTTGCTGTGGATGACGTCAGGCTGCAGCATGATCGTGGCTCGAGGCAGACACGTGGCAGCCTCTGATTGGCGGACCGCGGTCTCCACCTAGCTACAGTAGTTGACCATGCCTCTGCTACCTGATTTGACGTCTGACAGTAGCAGGAGATGTCTACTGGTTACTGTTGACGACGGCATGGTGGAAGCGTGGGCACAATCATGTCGCCGTTCCTCTCAGTAGTGGTTGTACCACTCCTGCCACTTGTCGCCTTCCCATTGGCGCGTACTCTGCCAGGGATCCTGCTGAATCTTCCTTTTGTTATCTCCTGTACCTCGTACCGAAAGTAGTAAGGGAAGATTCCGCGCGTGGGCGCACGCACTTATCAGCTGCTGTGTGTTACTTATCACTTGGGAACCTTGCGCGCTGGCTTGCTCTTTGCTTCGCCGGCGCTGTGGAGGAAACATGGCGCCAGGATTCCTGTATATGGGGATAGGGGCGCCGCCTCCCTCTGGATTAGGCTCCCTATCCCTTCAGTTATAACATGTCACAAGGTAATTCTTTTGTTTCTTATTAGAACTCACTGGACCATGTTCAATACAAAATCTCAACCACAAACACAAAAGCATCTAAAAATTTAACTTATAGTTTTATTATTTTGGTAATATTATTATACCAAAGAGATTTTCTTTTTGATTCCATACTAATAAAAAGAATAAATGTATTTTAGAGTAAACTTTCAATTTCGTCTCTAAGTGTGAGCTTTTTTCACATTCATTACAAACGTTTATGTTTTGCAACAAACCTTTTAGGTTTGCATTTTCTGCTAGTTTTTTTTTTACTTTCCAAATTTTGTTTATTGTTAACGTTAACTTAAGACCAATCCTCTTTTTATCTATTTACTCAAGCTATTAATTACTCATCCATTTATTATTTGTTATATATATATATATATATATATATATATATATTGTAAGGCCCAGTAATTGAGTAGGTTTACGCTTGTCTTTATCCAGCCTGTTTGTGTTAATTGGGCTTAGTTTAGTTAATGGGCTTGGGTTAGGCCATGTGAGCCAAGGCTTTAGTGGACCCTATATAATGTTTTGTTCTAGTTCATTTTAGGGTTAGACATAATAGACATCTCATTTGTAACTCTAGAGCCACCACCTTGTACCAGACAATCCTAGAGATTGTGTGCAAGGTGAAGCAGCAATACAAGGGATTTCATCGTGTTTAATCTTATAAATAGGGGGTTCCTAGACTTTTTTGAGGTTGCTAGTCTTTTATTAATTGCTCTTTTGTATTCGGCTAGTAGGTGTACCAGACGGTTCTTGAAACTGTGTGCACTCAATCAATATAATCTTTCAGTTTAATGGTTCTTTGTTCTTTACATACAATCACTGTTTTCCGCCTTTTGTTGTGTGTTGTTTAATACCCGGTAGAGAAGATCCTGGACTTACACACACACACACACACACACACACACATATATATAGGTCAATTATAAAATGAAAACCCGCTTGAGTTGAGAAAACCTTCGAAAACCCATGTAAAAAAACAATTTTTTTCATTGAAAAAAATAACAAATGTAAAATACATGTTTGTAAGCGTTTTGGGCCAAAAAAATAAAAAAAGCGCCCGCTCTAAGCTCGTACCTTATAAGTAAGCTCTTTATGCTCTCTCCGCTCGCTCCTATCTCTCTCCAAACCTAACGTGGTAGTTTCCCATCATAGGGCTTTCTATCTATAGATTAAGCCATTACCAAACCGATTTTTTTTTAAAAAAATAAACAAAGTTGCTAAAAACATAGGTAAATAGCTGAAAACATATGTTTTTTTAGCAACTTTGTTTATTTTAAAAAAAAAAAATCCCATCGGCGCTTTTGTTATTTTTTTTGCCCAAAATGCTTAAAAACATGTATTTTACATTGGTCATTTTTTTCAAAAAAAAAAAATAATGGTTTTTTACATGGGTTTTCAAAGGTTTTCTCAACTCAAGTGGGTTTCCAAAATATCCTTTCCCTATATATATATATATATATATATATATATATATATATATATATATATATATATATAGAGGAAGTATATAGAGAAAACCCTTGTTATTTGGTAAACTCTGAAAGCTCTAACTTCCCGACTTTTTTTTATGAAAATTTTAGGATATGTAATATACATTTTTTAAGCATTTTGAGCCAAAAAAATTGAAAAAGCGCCGAACGGTTTTTTTTTAAAAAATAAAAAACGTCTAGTGTTTACATATAGTTTACACCTGTTATTAGCGCTTAACATGTGTTAGTCAAAATTTTATTTTTTTAAAAAAAAAAACTACTCGGCGCTTTTTTAATTTTTTTGGCCCAAAATGCTTAAAATCATGTATATTACTTGCCCTATTTTTTTCAAAAAAAAATATTGGGAAGTCAGAGTTTCCAGAGTTTACCAAATAAGGAGGGTTTCCTCTAGATCCATTCCCTATATATATATATATATATTACAGGTTACAAAACAAAAGGCAGTTTACCCATACCTTTATTATTATTATTATTGTTATTATTATTATTATAATTAATAAGCAGCTTGTGTGTGAACTAGGTTACTAAATGATCAAATTTGCCAGGCCTTTTTAATGGTATTTTTTTATTACAACTAGATTTAAATTAGTTTTATTACAATTAAAATTAGTCTTATTACATAATAATAACATACCTTAGCATTTGAATTTGAACAGTAAATGATGGCCTTTGTGTAATTAATGGTGATTTTTAAGGGTGATATTATATTTCACCTTCTTATCTTCTTATGGTTCCCTCATCTCTCTTCTTTCTCTCTCTAGAGATTACCGTCAAAACACACTGCCTTCATCCTCTCTCTCCCATCACCGCCACCGCCACCGCCACCGCCACGGATTCCGATCAAGATGCATGTCCCTTTTTCGAGTAGATCGACAAACCCTAAGGTAATCTGATGATGGTGGTGACTACAGGGTGTTGCCGATGACGTTTTCGTCTCGAACTTTTAGGCCTTCTGGGCGGCGGTGCCGGCGGTGATGGTGGTAAACTGATTTGAACAGTAAATACATGGCATTTGTGTAAGTAAATAGTGCTTTATGTGCTAATTTGTCAACAGCCTCGATTAGTTGGTTTGTTGTATGTTGATATGTTGAATCATATAGTCTTTATTGTTCTTTAACATGGTTATGTGATGAGAATATGAGATTTATTTTGATTTCGTTTCCTGATTCAGAAACCCTTTTGGTTTCCAAAAGGGTTTTCAGATGGTTGTGGTTATCCTCTTGGTTACCGGAGTTGGACCTGTTGTACGCCGCCTCCATCTTCTTGAAGGTTGTACTTACTTTTGATGTCTGTTTATGACGGTGGATGGTGGCGATAGCGGTTTATTTCGGTGATTAGGCTTCTTTCGTTATGTATATGAGCATTGGTCTGCTTATTGGGTTACCAGAGGACGATGGCGTATGGTGGCTCATCGAGCCTACGTTACCTCCAACCTCTTCCATGGTTGTACGTATATTTTATTTATATTTAAATGGCTAGGATGAATTCCTAATTTCGCCCGATAATCAATGACGATGGCGTGGCAAGGATTGCGGATGGTAGGTTTTAACTACAACCCGCCTTGCAGCCATAACTTACAGAAATTCTGAGCCATAGACATCACGATCTTGCATATGAATTATCATATGTTCCGTGTTGTTTTGTTATTGCAATAGATTAACAACTTATATTGTATAATTTAAACTGAGTTTTTAGCGATGGTGATGGTAGCGGCACTTAAGGTTTCAATGAAGTATCAACATAATTGTTCAGTTTAGGATTTCAAATATTGGAAATGTTAAGAGGATATCAACAGAAGTGGATTATATTGGTTAGATAAAAGTGACTAAAGGTGGAGAGTGGTCATTGAAAATGATGGGTGGTCGAGTAGTAACTATGGCCAGATCAGTAATGATTAACAAGATGTTGGCAAGGGAGAAACAGAGGAAATTGGTTGGTATCTTTTTCTTGGTTCTGTCACAATAAATGTCTAGAAGTTACAGTTTCTGATTATTACTTTTTTTTGTTTTCAACTTTTGCAGGAAACTTAGTAGAGAGAACCATGATGAGTAAATATGGAGTAGAAAATGCCACTGAGCACTTCATAAGTTTCAACACTATTTGTGATGCTACTCAAGTAAGTGCTTCTCTGTTAAAATGCGCGGGTGGGGCGAATAATGATGATTCATAGTAATAATATGCTCCTACAGTTTGAAGAAACTGTTTTATTAAATTTACTAAGAAATGAATAATTATGACCTCTTTTGCATTTATGAATGGTAACATGATAGATATTGAACATTTAACAGGATATATATGAAGTTAATCCTAAAACGTGACCAGAACCAACCTATTCACAAATAAACAGTGTTTGAAATAGCCACCGTTATGATTTTTATTTTAAATATTATTCCATTTTACAGGAACGACAAGATGCTATGTATAAGTTAGTGGATGAAAAAATGGATCTTATGTTAGTAGTTGGTGGGTGGAACTCTAACAATACTTCACATCTACAAGAGATTCCAGAGGATCGCGGTATTCCATCTTATTGGGTTCATACTGTAGAGAAACTGGGTCCCGGAAACCGCATAGCCTATAAGACAATGGTAAAAACATTTGTAACTTCACAATTATTTTACTCTTATGTAAATATATTACATTCTAACCGTCTCAATTTGAACAGCATGGTGAGTTGGTTGAAAAAGAGAACTGGTTACCGAAGGGTCCTGTGACAATTGGTATCACAACTGGTGCATCTACTCATGACAAGGTAAAATCTTATTCAGGAAACCTAAGGTCTCTACCTTGAAATGTATGCAAACATTGGCTCGCGTACAATCTCAGGTTCGTACGGGGCGCATGTTATTACTGCTGTTTGTAACATTTGTCAGTTTCAGTAAGGTTATACGATCCGAATAACTGTATATAGGTTGTTATATGGCCTGTAGGACCTGCCAATTGTGTGTCTATAGTGTGTCAGTGGTGTGCGTATATCCGCACCGTCTTATTTTCAAAGATGGTCAATGTAGATGCCGTTTTGCGACTAATGATTAGATGTTAACATGTGTTAAGGGGCGAAGGAAAACAAGATGGGCGAAGGTGACTCAGTAGTGGGCGAAGGTAGATAAGGTTTGGACGAATCTGGAACAGACTGAACAGAAGAACACATTCGACCAACAGCATTGGGCGAATGTGGAAAAGTGTTACATTCGACCAGTGAGTTTGGGCGAATGTGCAGACATTATAAATAGATTTTGGGTTTTTGTAATGTATAACGAGTCATTCAGTGTGTGTGTTTTAGAGGTGTGTTCCAGAGTGTGTTGAGAGTGTTTAGAAGTGTGCTAGATTAACTGTAATCAATCTGTAAGCGTTTATTTGGAAAAGTTAATCTATGAAAAGCTTTTAAAATGACTTTGATTGTGTTTTGATTGAGTTTACATCAGTTTGTTCTAAGCTAGGGTTTCCGCACCTGGTTTAGCAACTTGTATGATCATATAATCCTGTTTTAGTGTCGAATTTTCATCCTCTACAAAGTGGTATCAGAGCATAGAGGATCATACAACAACAAATTGATAAACTCAGAGCTGATTTGGAAATAATTTTCATCAATTCACATCTGTTTTCATATAAGAATGGTTTTTGAGTGTTTTTGAAAGAATTAGAGGTGATTTTGTGGTTAAATTTCAAAATTCCAAGTATTAAAGTTGTTCCAAATCATTTCCGAAGCATAACCTGATCAAGATCAATCAAATCCACAAACTTTTGAAAATCAGAGATCAAAATAACCGTTTTTCAAAGTGTAACCGTTTTTCAAAAGTAAGAAATGGGCGAACCTGGAGTGAGTGGGCGAATGTGTGAGTTTTAGGTCGAAGGTGAGAGGATTTCTGGGCGAACCTAGAGGTTTTCGGGCGAACGTAGAGTTTTTCACTAGAATTTTTCACATTCGGGTTACTGTTTTCACCCTCGGGAGATCGGGCGGACGAACGTAAAACAGGAACGGGCGAACCTAGGTTGATTTGGACGAACGAAGAAAAGAGTTTGTGTAATTTTTACATTCTGGTTATATTTCACATTCGGGTGACTGTTTTGGGCGAATCTACTTCAAAACGGACGAATCTGAAAGTTACTGGGCGAACCTAGGATAGTTTTTGTGAAAATTTTTCTAAGTGTTGAATTTCTCAAAGTTCGTGATAATGTGGCGTTATCAGACTACTCCTACACCAGCAACTACACAACCACAACAGCAGGTGATGGACCCATGGACAGTGGCAGCACAGAAGACGAGCACACAGTCTTCGCAGCCGGTTAACTACATGACTCAAAGTGCACCTCCAGCACCACAGTCTGACTACTGGGGAGTAGCAGCAGCGGTGGTAAACACTCAAACTACAAATGCTATTTCCACACTGATTAATGATTTGTCTTCAGGTAGCGGGACTCGGCCACCGAAGCTTATGGAAATTCAAGAATACAATCAGTGGCAGAAAAAGTTCAAGATACATTTGGAAGGCATGGGAGTGGAAGGTGCTGAAGCATGGAACATGATTGCTAAAGGTTACACACCACCAATTCTGGAGAACACAGGTGAACCAGTGCCATTGGAGAGCATGGCTGAGGATGAGAAAAAGAAGTTTGCTGTGGAAAAGAAGGCGTTTTCCCAACTGACACAGGCAATCACAAATGATCTGTTGCATCAGTTTGGGACGTGCACAACTTCTAAGGCACTGTGGGATATGCTTAAAAGGAAGCATGATGGAAATGAGAAGACTCGAAGTTTGAGGACTGAAGAACTAATAAAGGAGTTTGAGAATTTTTCTTATGTTGGAAATGAAACTTTGAAAGAACTAACTCCTAGATTTAATCATTTGATTTCTGAATTGTCTAGTTATGGTATACAGATTCCTATGGCAAAACAGGTGGACAAGTTTGCAGATGCATTACCACCTAACTGGGATCAGCATGTGGATGTTCTTAAGGAGAAGGATGCTTATCAATATTGGTCTCTCCAGGAGTTCATTGAGAAGCTGGAAAACAAAGAGTTGGAAGAGAAGAGGAAGGCTAGGAGAGCACAGATTCCTCAGAATCCAAACTTATACTTTGGAGGATCTTCAGTTCCAGCTAGTGCAAGTTCAGGAGGGCTAGTTGCACCACATGTTGCATGTGTATCCAATGTTGTGGAATCACCTATCATTAACTACCAACAACAAACTTCATCTTTATCACAACCACAACCACAAGTTCCATATCAATATTCTTACATTCCACCATTCTCCCCAAAGCAACAAGCAGCTTTTTACACTGCTAGTCAATCTCAACCACAACCAATGAACCAAATTAACCAGCCTAATCAACAAACGGTGGTTTTGGAGACTTCCAATCTTGGAAATGTGACAGTTGAAGTTGCTCAGCAACACATTGCATTAGTCTCTGCAATGGTTTCTTCCTACAATGGGTTAGTTGCTAGTCAAATTGGTAATATCAACTTGACCAATGAAGACTACGCACAGATTGATAAGGAGGAAATGGAACTCATTGATATCCAATGGGCCTTTGCTAGCATAATGCGAAGAGCAACAGAGTTTATTGAGAAGACAGGTAGAACAGACTTGGGAACTTCTCCTAATACAACCTACGGGTTTAATAAGGAGAAAGTGACTTGTTTTAACTGTGGAGGTAAAGGTCACTTTAAAAGAGAATGCACCCAGCCACCAAAACAAGGCAATAGAAATCCTTTCAATGCCAGTTATCAGAACCGTCAACAACAAAACCAAAACCAAGTTTCCTATCAAAACAACAACCATCAAAACAACTTTAACAACAACCAAAATAGACAACCAAACACACCAAACCAGACACAAACCCAAACACCAAATAATACTAACCGAACAGTCATACCAATCACTACACCAAATGAACAACCGAATACCAATCAAGCATTGGTAACTCAACAAGATGAGAGGTTTGACTGGTCGAGCATTCAGATAGGTGTTGAGGAAATCACCACTGGGGGAAATGTGGCTTGTGTTGCATATCAAGTTGATGTTGAAGATTCTGTGACGATGGAGGAAAAGGTAGGAACTGAAGTTGATAGTGATGAGTCTGAGGCTGAGATGGATGGGGAATTTGAACCGGTTAAGGTTAATGCTGAGATTGATGTTGATGTGCAAACTGAAGAAACAAATTCTGAAGTTGTGATTGATACTGTTTCTGACATTCCTGAGGAGTGTGAATCGGTTTATTCTGATTCAGACAGTGAATCGGATACGGAAGCAAGTGTTAATTCTCTTGATGAAGATATCGATCAGTTGCTTGCAGAAGCGGATTTTCTGATGACAAGGAAGTCGTGCATTGCAGATGATGCTTTCACAAAGATTGATTATTCCAGATTCTTTGCAGGAAAGGAAGCTCATTTCGCATTAATGGCCATGACTGATCCGCCAAAACCTGTAAGTTCTGCATGTAGTACTGATAATACAAGTGAAAAATACTGTGGTACATGTGATAGATTGACTGAGGAGGTTAAACAACTCCGTGTTCAACGTGATAGTGCTATCATGAACAGTCAATCTACTCGCAAAGAGTTGAATGCTTTTAACAAAGTATTAGATGGCTACAAAAAGGACATTTCCGACTTGAAAAACACTTTGTCTTTAAAACAATTGGCAATTAACAACTATATCAATGAAATTGAAAATACCAAGTTGGAAATGGCCGCCATCAAATGCTTTGCTGAAAAAGTAAACAAAAAGCTGGAAAGCTATAAGAATGTTGCTTATGTGGTAGATCACATCATTGATGATAAAACCACCAATTATCGGGCTGTACCATCTCCGGTTCTTTTTGAAAACCATAATTGTCACCAAGTGACACCGGAGAGTTCGGTAAAATCTGATTCAGCATCGGAAAATGAATCTAATACTTCAAGTATTGGTGATCCAAATTCCGATGTTAGACCGATTTTGGGAATCAATGATGAGGGTGTTACTGCTGAAAGTGTTGACTCAGACTCAGAGAGTGATGATACTGGTTGTAACCAAACTGTTAATGCATGTGAAATTCCAAAAGAAAATCACATCATTACAAATGAACCAGTTTCATCATCTCAAATTGTTCCGATGAGAAGTGTTCATCATGTGAATAAGTCTGAGAAGAATGTTGTAAAGAAAGATCTTGAAAAGAATGATAAAAACGAACAATGTGACAAACCTGTCAAGGTATTCTATCGGATGGAAGGATCCGATAAGATCATCTCTGACGAGGACTTTCCAATAAAAAATGCCAATTATGCTAAAATAGAAAAGATTTGGCAAGAAAGTACTATTTGGTTTCCAAAACATGAGAGAACAAATGAAATTCCACCAGCTTTGTTAAAGAAGTTGTATTTGGATGTTCCTCAAGAACCAAAGGTCCATGTCACAGAGTTTGTAAAACCCAAAAACAGAGCTAATGGTTTTAATGAGCCGACTTACTCAAAAGGGCCACTCCCTGAGAGTTTAAGAAAGCAACAGTATAATGATCAATACCCTATTAGATCATTTGCTCAACCAAATGCTCCGAATGTTTTTGAAGAATTTGGGACGAATGTGGAATTTTGTTCACCTTCGGGTTGTTTTATTTTGGGCGAATGTGGTTTTTACCACAAATTCCACTTTCGGGTAAAACCATTTTACCTTCGTGCCTTTCATTAGGGGCGAAGGTGGATATCTTGTTCATTCGTCCAGAAGGAACGGGCGAAGGTGAAGCCTTATAAATATGCCAAACCAGGTTCGACCAGACACTTCAAAATTTTTCAAAATTTTCTTCGTAACATCACCTTGTTGATTTTGATTTCCCTGCTTGTGCATTTTGTTCCCTAGTGTTCACTGATCGTTTTCATATCAATTTTACAGGTAATGGTCAAGGATTGAATCCAGAATCCTTCGGTTTATAAACGGACTTAGGGTTTAGGGTTCTTGATTTTGTAGTGTTTGTTATTGTCTAATGTTGATGGCAAATCATCCCATATCAGTTTTAGGGGGAGAGTATGAAAGGAATTAGGTTTTTAACAACGTTTCAGTAATGTTTGATTGTTTAAATAAAGAAAAACCCTAATTCTTGTTAAAAACTGATATAGAATGATGATTTAGGACAATTGATGGTACACGAAGCTTAGTCGGCCATATTAGGTCTGATTGTGATCAAAATTAGGGGTTAAAAACAGATTTGATAAAATTTTAAATTTTGGATTCAAACAGTTTTCACCTTCGGTTCGTCGTTGTGGACGAAGGTAAAACTGAACGGACGAAGATGAATTGAAATGGACGAATGTATTATTTTAATCAAAATCATTCTACTTTCGACCAAATCTTTATACCTTCGGCCATAAAAACCTACATTCGACCAGTTCTTTATGGGCGAATGTGGAATTCCAAAAGTCAAAAATTTTCAAGTTTTGTCGATTTTGTGTTTTGACGTTTTATTTTGATTTTTCATTACAGATGGCTGAAGAACAAGCAAATGTTGATATTCCTGTGGAGACTGAAGTGACTGATCCTATTCCAGAGACAGTACAAGAAGGAGAATCATCAAGCGGTACAAAATGGCCGTTTGAGAAGACTCATAATTGTTGCGCGTATCTGGGTGACGTGGAGAAAAATGTGGAGTTTACAGAGATCATAAAGTTTTTGAAGAGATGCAGAGTGGTTTATGCTTTGGCCACACCAACTATTATCTACAAAGATATAGTTGAGGACTTTTACAACAACGCCAAGTATGATTACTTTGATAATCAAACTATCATCAAAAGCAAGATTCAGGGAATGGAGATGTTTATCACTGAAGCAGATATCAGAGAAGCTCTCCAGATCCAATTTGAAACAAGTGAGGATCCAAGGGAATTGTCATGGACTGAGCAGAAAGCCTGTTTCCTGAGGATGAAATACAAAGGACCGATCACTGATGGTTCTATGTACAAAAGGAAGCTAGGAGTGCAGTTCAAGTATTTTGCTCACGTCATCATTATGGTATTTGGATGTGTTAGTGGAGGATATGACGTGATGAGGAAGAGTTTGAGCTCGTTAATGGTTGCATTGACTCTCAATAAACCATTTAACGTTGCTGGGATGATCTTAGACCACATGTTGGAGATGTTGAAGGGTTTGAAGAAGAAATACTTCATGCTTTATCCTAGATTTTTGATGATGATCTTCGATCACAAATATCCACACTTGAAGAAGGATCCAACACAGATACTTAATATGGATCATATGAATGTTAGAACCTTAGCAAGAATGAAAGGTTATAAAGGTGTGCCTGAAAATGAGAGACCACCTTACAGGAGGTTGTTTGGAGCCTTAGCTAGAGAGGATTACAATGATCCTGGGAAGAACACAGCAAGGCATCCTGATAGTGATAGTGATAATGATGATCCATTAGTTTATGCTGATGCAAGCACAAAAAGAAAGAGACAAGTTGTCAATCCCGGAGCCAAAGGGAAGGGTAAGGGAAAGACAGATCAGGGGAGTTCAAAACAACAAGCGGTGAGGAAGAAAACTACTGCTAAGAAGGGTACGAGTTTGGTAGATGAAGAGTCTGTTGATTCAGAGGAGACGGAGACTGAAGAACAGTGGGATTCGGATGCTGAAAATGTCCGGACTACCAAACAAAAGGCCACTTTGGTTGGTGAGTCTGAATCACTGAACAGATCGATTGAGGAAGCTAAGAAGGGCAAGCAATCTGTTGGTGCTGAAGATGAAGGGTTGACTATTAATTTGGATGAGTTGAATGAGGGTGAAACTGTTGTAGTGAATTTGCCCAAGCCCAAACACAAAACCATGGCCAAGAAGACCAGTACAAAGCAGCTGAGAGAGAAAGAATTGAACTTATTATTGAAAGGAAAGAGATTACCTGATGCTGGTACATCATCTAAACAATCTTCACCAGCCGCTAAGAAGCAAAAGACTAAGGAGGCTACACCATTACCAGTGGATCAATTTAATATTGCCCTGGATAATGTTCTTGACATGTTTACTAAGCCTCAGAAAGGAAAAGAAGTTGAGGTTGAGCCATCTAAGTCAAAGTCTAAGTCGAAGAAAGTCACTGTGGATGATGATGTGATGAAGCAGGTGAATAAGAAGATGGACGACATGATGAAGATGCTAGTGGCTCAGCAAGCAGAAATTGCCAGACTCAAGCAGAATGAGGAGAAAATGCTTCAGATCGTTGTAGCTTCTAAATCTAATCAGGATGAGATAGATGAGAAGGTAAAGAAGCTTGAAGCAAAGAATAAGAAACTTGAAGGAAAGTGTCTGAGAAACAAGAACAGATACAAGGCAATTAAAGAAGACAACAAAGAGTTGAAGGCTGAAAACAAGCGCCTTAGTGATCTGATTGATAATCTGTACAACGTTGCACCCAAGTTAAAGGAGGGTGAGGAGGATACAGAGAAAGAGGTTGAACAGGTTGATTTTGAACCATCTGAATCTGACAAAGAGGAAGATGAGGATGATGAGGATGATGAGAATGAAGAATCGGATAAGAGTGATGATGAAGGTGATAATAATGATGATGATGATGATGCTGAAGGTTCAGGAAGCCAAAAGGAGGATGATAGTAGTAGTGATGATAATGATGGAGGAGATGATACTTCAAAGTTTACTTTTGAGAAAAGACCACCTTCAAAGAAGAAGAAAGACACAGGTGAGTCAAGTTCGAAGAAAAAGAGTGAGAATGTTGATGATGAGACTGTGTTCTGGAATGAGAAGGTGAGGTCCTTGTCTGATGATGCAAAACAAATATACAAGGACATGTTAGAGAAAAGAGAATGGACCATTGAGTTCACAGGTCGTTTTGCTGAAATATTCCAAACTGATGACATGAGATATGAATTGGAATATAACGATCCTGATCTTGAAGAGGGGGAAGTACCTGCATCTGTGGCAAAGGAGATTTTAGATGGGCTTGCACAGAGGGTAGGGAAAACGTTTGAAGAATTCATTGTTGATGAGTCGATTCCACATATTCCTGAAAAGGATATTGGAAGTCACTCAGATGACAAAGAGACCCCTGAATTTGAAGAAGTTGAGATAGAGGATATTACACATGAGGAATATCCACAGTACTTCAGACAAACTGATGAAGATGTGGTGTTTCCTGATTTTACTGAAAGACATAATACGTCTGCAAAAAGAAAGGCAAGGAAGAGAAGTGCTGAGTTTGTAGAGAAAGTGCTTGGAGCTGATTTGCCAGAATCTTCAAAGAAGTCTGATGAATTGAAAGAGTATTTGAAGAAATTAAGACTGATGGATGAAAACCGACCGAAGCCTGAAGCTCAAGGGAACTTCTATAGATTTCACAATGCGAAGTTCAGAGGCAGAGCTCTCGGGTGGACATACTTAGGCAGGCTGAAGTGTTTAGCTGCTAAGTGGGAATCTGGAATCTTGTACTTTTACAGATTCATTGATTTGCTTACTCTACCGTACTGGGCGGTTAGAGATTTATGCAGATTCCAAATGTCTGGTGCTTCAGTGAATAATTCACACGTCGGTTGGTGTGCAGACAAATTGGTTTGGGAGAGTAGAACGAAGTGGAACAGATTTAAACCACAATATCCCCGGAGGAAAGTTCACAGGGATATTGATCCCAGAACCAAGTTGAAAAGGGTTACCTTGATTTATAAGGCACCTGAAGTTATGAGGAAGATACCTTTAATGCCTATGCCTCAACACTTCAGTGCTGATTTCATTTTCTGGTATTATGATTGGAGGAAGGCAGAAGCAGTGATCGTGTTGAGAGATGGAAAGGACAAATACAAGCATGTTCATGTATTTGATCCTATGTGGCTGATCAATTGCACCTTTGAAGACATCATCATGCTCTTTTATAATCCGATTCATCATGAGCCAAACGATGCAGATCAAGCAAGGAAATACACACAAGTTGTGGGTGTTTGCTTTGCTTATGACATTAATGCTGGAAGTAATTTGGAGGGAAAGCTTGGCAAGAAGGTGAAAATGGCAAATGTGTCAAAGCCGGTAAAGAGAAAATTAGAGCCGGAGATGACGAAAGAACAGAAGAGTATACTCAGAATTAAGCTGCTGAACAAAGCCATGGATGAAGATAGAAAACGATCTAATCAATAGTCGAGGGGGAGTTTGTAGATGCCGTTTTGCGACTAATGATTAGATGTTAACATGTGTTAAGGGGCGAAGGAAAACAAGATGGGCGAAGGTGACTCAGTAGTGGGCGAAGGTAGATAAGGTTTGGACGAATCTGGAACAGACTGAACAGAAGAACACATTCGACCAACAGCATTGGGCGAATGTGGAAAAGTGTTACATTCGACCAGTGAGTTTGGGCGAATGTGCAGACATTATAAATAGATTTTGGGTTTTTGTAATGTATAACGAGTCATTCAGTGTGTGTGTTTTAGAGGTGTGTTCCAGAGTGTGTTGAGAGTGTTTAGAAGTGTGCTAGATTAACTGTAATCAATCTGTAAGCGTTTATTTGGAAAAGTTAATCTATGAAAAGCTTTTAAAATGACTTTGATTGTGTTTTGATTGAGTTTACATCAGTTTGTTCTAAGCTAGGGTTTCCGCACCTGGTTTAGCAACTTGTATGATCATATAATCCTGTTTTAGTGTCGAATTTTCATCCTCTACAGTCAACTTTAGGGCTAACTTTAAATTTTAATCTAGTGAAGCTTTTGCTGAAACTCCAGTTTCTTTTGGAAACGAATAAAATCTTATGTGCGTTTTATTTGGGTCTGCAAGATTATTGATTACCAGTTTAATATGCCTAAGATCTTATGTAAAACAAAACTTTCATATTGTTTCAATATTTGAATATGTATTGGTGGAAGAAACGATGAAAAATCAAAAAGTTGTGTGTATGGTTTTGCAGGTTGCATTATTACCAAGCGTTGGTTACTGATAACTTTGTGGGTCAGATGGGTGCTGGACAATGGGGGTGGGACTGGATTAGAAGACCAACTTCGAGCAGGGAAAAGGATCAGAATGAGAATTTGTTGGTTCTGTTAAACCAGTTCGTCTTTAAGGGAGAGGGGTCGTTCAACAACAGAGGGCGTTGAGAGCAAGTGTAGGTATGACTGCAACTTTTTTACAATGTTTCTGGGTAGATGTTTCTTTCAGGTTGTTTTAGGCTGTTGTTTGTCTTGTCTTTGAAACTTGTAAAACATGTGCAGCAGGTGTAGGACCGTAGGGGGAAATACTTATTCAAGCCTTTTTAAGTGCTTATGATATCATTAACATAGTAACGACTGCAATTATGTTAAGCTGAATCGTCTTGGCGTGGGCTAACAGTCTTGGGGTTGGGTTCTATGTTTTTTACCCTTGTACCTGGTCCAAGGATCTTACTAAGGAACACCTCATACAAAGATCCAGTGTTTGACATTTTGGTGTCGGCTATGAAGGATTTGGCCATTCAGGTATTATTTCGAACTTAGAACTAGCAGTTTTATTAGATCAAAAGTCATTTGCTTAAGCGTGTAGGCGCATAGGCGCCTATGCGCGGACAATGTTAAGATCTTTAAGTTTTGATGATCATCATTCTCCTAAGCTTGCAAAGGTGAGATCTTTTAAATCCAGTATGATGATTCGCGGGTGTTTAAGTTTTAATGGAAGGGAACTCAAGCGACACGGACCCGAGCCACCATTGGCTAAGCCATTTCCAGAACCTAAAATAAAGAGGGTAGCATCTCTAGCATTTGAGCCTAAAACACAAGGGCCCGAGTCACCATCGGCTAAGCCACCCATGAACCGTGATCTGGCTGCGGTTAAGCTGCAGAAAACATATAAAAGTTTTAGAACCATAAGTTTTAGAACCAGAATACAGCTAGCTGACTCTGCAGTTTTGGTTGAGCAAAGATGGTTAGCACTCATTCTTTTACTTCGTATAATTGTTTGTGTGGAGAATAAAACATCCTTCAAATAAGATTTTATATTTGTTTAGGTGGAAGCTGTTGGATTTTGCGCAGCTGAAATGCAGCTCCGTGTCATTCTTTGAAGTTGAGAAGCCAGAAACTGTTGTTTCACGTTGGTCAGGATCAAGAATCCGAGCTGCTAAGGTGCGCGTGGCAAGCTGCAGTTGATATCCGCCTAAGAAAATAGGCGCGTAGGCGAACCAAACGCCTAGGCGCATAAACGCCTAGATGCCTAAACGCCTGGGCGCCAATTCGCTTAAGCGCATAGGCGTCTATTCGCTTAAGCGCATAGGCGCCTAGACGGGTATTCAACGACGAATTACGCGGACAGCTTATTCGTTTTGGGTGACAAGTTTCAACAGATCAGCTCGGTTTGGGTCAGAGTTCGTAGAAACTGCAACACTGGCCTTCAATCAAGAATATTCCATATTGCACTCCTTCGTTACTAGGGTTTCGGTTTGTGTTCAGGTGTTGAAATTGCTGACAGAATTCCTTATAATGTGGAGTGTGAAAATTAGAAAATAGTTTCTACATACTGAACTAAACTATTGTAGTTTTAACATAAATAAAATAAGAGGACATACTTTTACGATGTTTAATATATAAGGTTGGGTGTGTGACAACAATTTATTTGTAATTCTCAATTTATTATTAACATAAATTATAAGCTTTACTTCATATTTTATTGAATGTAATTTATTTTGAAGTTAAGTGGGAAGAAGATATAGCACTAAATGGATGTAAATAGATATATGTTAATTCCCAATCGTTTATAAGTGGATGCTATTGAAGGAGTAATTATAAACATGAAGATATTATGGTAATAAAAAAACAGAAGAAGCTGTTTTGTTTTGTATTTTGAAAGGTAGTTGGAGGTGTAGATGGTGTTTTTTATAACAAAGAACATATAGTAAAACATTAATGTATCTTCCGTGAATCCAAGTTTCCATGGTCAGAGATATAGGTAGTGGTATTCATGGGACTTTTATTACCATGTGCCTCTTTTCTTTTTTCGCTATCTATCATTTCTTTTCGGTTTGTGGTGCATTTGTGTGGTTTAAGGTCTCAGGTTCGAAACCGGTTTGAAACATTAGTTTATTTTTTTTAAAAACAAATACGAAAAACGCGCAACGCGCGTATGTTTATACACCTAGTTACAAATTAAAAGCGAGACGATATAGAAATTTTAGAAATATATTTATACTTAAGTTTTCATATCTAATCCACAATAAAATATATGATTTTAATCATTAGCAAGGATATTGTAGTTCTTTATGATTCTAAAGAGTAAATACATCTTATTTCATTTTTTTTTATGAATGTTTTGTATCAATCTGATTTGAATTTAATATTTTTTTAAGAAAGTTTATTTTTAGTACTCTTCATAAGTTATACCACGGTATATGTTTCACATTATAATGTACGGGAAGAGATAACGGACAAAATTTCTTAACGTACAAAGTGTAAAAAGCATTCTCAGCCATTAGATTTGGGCGGTGGCAAGATGGTAATTAACAATCCTAGTCGTATTTGGGTTAATCTAACCAATGGTAAATTAGGAAAACGCGTTTAAATTTCTGTGAAATCGTAACAACAGACATAATCGATGAAAAAATTTCAACGATTGAACCTTATTTTCATCGTTTTCAACTCGATTAAACGTTTAGAATGATTAAACAATAAAAAACATTCGATTACAAAAAAAAATCAAAACGTATTTGCAGAAATAGACAAAAATAGAGTATGATAATTCAATTGATAAAATTAGTCGAATCATATTCAAAAATCACCATCAACGCATGTATTATTCACATAAACGAACGATGTTGATAATAGAAGAAGAATTAAAGGAAAAAAATGGATTTCAAAAAAGTTTCAGACGATGAAGATCAGAAATTTTTATACAGAAAATCATAAAACGCACTTGGTTTTTTGCATTTGGTTTTTGTAAAACGCACTTGGTTTTTGTAAAACGCATTTGGTTTTTGTAAAATGCACTTGTTTTTTTGTAAAACGCACTCTGTTTTGTAAAACGCATTTAGTATAAATAAAACTCACCTTTTCCTCACTTTTTCCCCTATTTTCCTCTGTTTTCCTCTAACAAACAATCAACTATATTCACACACAGTTGAGGTAAGGTTTTTATGGATTGGTTGTTTTTTTTTCTTTTTTTCTTCTTTTTCCTTTGTTTTGTGATTAGCCATAGACACAGAGATGTTGGCTTGGTTGTCTTCTCCGAAAATAGAGGGAAGTGACTAGACCTGAGCCACGATTGAGGTCGGGTTGAAGTCGAACAACGTGAAAGGTTTTGAAGGCGTCAGAGGTTAAAGGAGATAGGGAGCTGTGAAGCTTTGGTCCGGCGGTTGGGTCAAGCGGCAGCGGTGGTGGTGGTGGTTAATGAACGATTAATAAACGATTTGAAGGAACATTACCTTTTACCTCTTTTAAATCAACCAGGATTTGGTTAGTTAGAGTTAACTAGGGTTTACACGTGTCAAGCTGTGGTGGCTTCTAACACTTTGTAGGTTAAGAATACTTTGTATCATATACTTTCTCTATAATGTACAACATTATATATATATATATATATATATATATATATATATATATAGGTAGAGGATCCTATAGGAAAATTGGTTTGTGTGAGAAGTGTAGGAAGGATTAAAAATTGACATGTAGTCATCATGTTTTTGATTTTGGAATGATGTTTTAAGTTGTTTTGGCTTGAAAAACACTTAACACAACAATATACAAAAATTTAAAACACAATCCAATGTATTATAGTCATTAAATTTAAATTACAGATAAAACACCCTAGTAATTACTTAAAACACTCTGCTAAAGTGTTATTGACATAGTGTTTTAAGTTTTAAGCCTAAAATACATTGTTTTCGGTTATTAATTGTTATGTTTGTTGTTTTTTCAAGCAAAACAATCCAAAACATCATGAATACGTCCAAAAAAATGATGCATACGTCAAAAAAAATGATGTATACATATCAATTTTTAATCCTTCCTACACTTCTCACACAAACCAATTTTCCTACAGGAACCCCACCCTATATATATATATATATATATATATATATAGGATCCGGATATTTTGAGAACTCCTATTAGTTGTGAGAACCATAGGAACTCACTTTATAACCACATATTTTTTTTAATCAAAAATGAATATGTGGTCCATAATTAATCAACAATAAAATAATGAATAAAATATTAATATACTTACACGAGGATAAAAATCCCTTACACCGGTGTATTTTGACGTAAATTAATGCATTTTTTTTCTAATTTTTTTTACAGTGGGGTTTACGTGTTTTACACGAGTGTAAAAAAAATTCACATTTTACGTCGAGTTTCTACGAGTTCTCACAACTCATCGAGTTCTCAAAGTATCCTAACCCTATATATATATATACACACACAAAACTAATTAAGTTTGATGAAATAATCGGAGAAATAACTATGAATTTATTGAGTTATCATATCTAGGGTAAAACAAATGTCTAATTACTTAAAGTCAAACATAAAAAAATGACACCTAGTGTACGAGAAATAAAGCCAATGATCTCCAGCCTAGCTGGTTTGAGGTGGAAAGGTTTACTTCCTTGGAGGGTTTCTGTCCGGGTTTGGTCTCAGGTTCGATTCCCACGTTCCACCGAAAAAATAACCGTTGGGTTTGAAAGGAGAAAACCGTGTGGTTCCTATGGTATTCGATCCTTGGCTATGGTCGCCTTGCAACACGAGATTTACCGCTGAAACACTACTCTCCAAAAAAAAGTGTACGAGAAATAAAAGTACAAGTAATAATTATTAACTTAAGATGAATAAAACGAAAAAAGAAATTATACCAAAGACCACATATTTATGAGTCTAAGCGCAAGTTCAGTGTGTCTAATTTAATATAGCTCTAAAGCTCGAGCTAAATTTGTTACAGTTCAAATCATATTCGATGTTTGAAAATCACTTCATTCAGGCTCAAATTTTCAGCATTCAGCGTGTTTGTTTCAGCTTTTAAATGGAATAGTTAAGACTGAACTATTAAGATTTGGGATGTTGCTTAACCATTAAGCACTGAACTAGGCTGAAACTTAATGAGGCTCTCCTACCAATGTGGGACAAGAAAACTAACCATTAAGAGGTCCAACTTAATGATTCAGCACATGACTATTTAGAACTCTTAACTATTCAGACCTCTTAATGATTCAGCACTTAATCAACCAAACAGCCCTTAAATTAGTTTATAATTATGTTATATTATATTTTATATATATTATTTATTATTAAGTCTATACAATGTATATTAGATAAATATATAATAATAATAATAATAATAATAATAATAATAATAATAATAATAATAATTAGTCTTATTACACATTTGTTTTAGTAAAACACATATGTTTAAGTAAAACAAATCAGGTTCATTGTATCGTTTACCATGTCATGTTTTATATGAATGAGTTTGATTCAATAAAGTCATTTTTTATTTGTTTTGAAAATGTCAATCTTTACCATGTTTATATACCATATAGTTTTTTATATGACTACACATAATTTTTGCTGTGCAATATTTTGGTAATGTTTGTGTTTTTTTTGTTTGTTGATGTATAATGTTTGATATGAATGAGTTTGATTCGATAGGGTCATTTTTTATCTGTTTCATTTAATATTCCTGAAAACACTCCAATTCAAATAAATGCATGATCAATTCAATATTTTGTGTAAGATAAATTTGCCTTTATACCCTCCCAATTTATATTTAATTGATGTCACATGTCATCAGCCTACTCCTTTTTACCTTTCTCATAAAAACACCCTTTTATATATAAACCTCTACATTACATAAAAATGTAGATATAAATCACTCACAATAAAGGATTACACATAAAAGACAATAAAACTACAAGTAAATGACTTACTTTAATTTTGTTACAATAAAAACAAACCCATCACGATTTATTCATATTCTTAGTGTTTTATTCATATCCTTACCATAATCACACATAAAATTATATCAACTTAGATTCTACTAAATGGACGTACGTCAGCCCTTAAAGTCTTTGGAAGTGTAGGGATGCTTTGTTCGAACCTGAAGAAATTATCTGGATCAACCGCTGTCTTCACCTTCACCAACCTATCAAAGTTCCCCTTGAAATACTTCTCGCCATAAAGCCTACCAGTGTTGTAACCACTTTCAACGGTCTGCACCATCACTCCAATATTATCTAAATCCCTATAATTCAAAAACACACATCTTGGATTCTTAGACACAAACTTTGTCATGAACTCATGCAAAACTCTAGTCTGGTTCAAGTACTTTTCATCTAGTTCCGGATCATCTTCACTCCAGTTCAACCAGTACTGGATTTTGAACAAGTTTCCAGCACGGTGAGGACACGGAGTCGCGTCTGCTTTAATCTCCTCCATTATTCCACCATAAGGGTTTAAATAGAATCCACATTTGCCTAACTCAACCAGCTTGTTGAATATAGACTCCCACCCGTGTTTGGGTATTAGGGTTTGTACATAGTCTGTTTTACGTAGCAAATATTGAGCAGTGTACGAGTGTCTATCAAGGAGTACCTCATGTTGTGTCTTATGATCCATATTTGCCCAGAAGAGTGCAGATTCAACCCAGCTCACTTCCAAACAATCTTCTTTCTTAACCTTAAGTTCTTGGAAGCTTTTGTTCATTATTTTTAATAATTTGTTGGAATCACCTAAAAAATGTGCTATAAATGTAGCTTGGACTGTTTTCTTGTTGTTTATCGTCTCCGGCATTAGTATAACTCTGAGAAATAAATCTCTGTCTGTTGTAGGCGCTACAAACTGCCATTTGTAAACAAGATCAACCGCGTTTTCTTCGATGGTTTTTCTAATCCGGAATACGGTATTAATCTTGGGTACAGGAACTAATTTAAGAGTGTAGGATAATACAATGCAGAAACTAGCACCTCCTCCGCCACGTATGGCCCAAAAAAGATCCTCGCCCATTGATTCGCGGTCCAAAACACGTCCTTCAGCATCAACTATTCGTGCATCAACCACATGATCAACTGATAACCCGTATTTTCGAATCATGGTGCCGTAACCACCACCGCTTATGTGTCCACCAACACCAACAGTCGGACACACACCAGCCGGGAACCCATGCACCTTGCTCGTTTCGCCAATTCGGTAATAAAGCTCACCTAAGTGAGCTCCAGCTTCAACAACTGCCGTTTCAGTGGAAATATCGACACTCACGTTATGTAAATTATACATGTCGAGTAAGATAAAGGTTTTTTCATGTGAGACATATGAAAGTCCATTGTAATCATGCCCACCACTGCGAATCAAGAGGTGGACGCCGAGTTTCTTGGCGCAGATTACGGCAGCTTGGACGTGTGATTCTTTGGTTGGGGTGATGATGAGGGTGGGTTTGGGTGTAGAGACGTTGTTGAATCGGCGGTTTCTTATGTGAGACTGAAGGACGGTGGTATAGGAGGCGGCGTTGACAGTAGAGCTGTAAAGGATGGAGGAAATATTCGGGTCGGGTTCTCCTGATATTTGTTGGAGGCATTGGAAGAAGGATGCATAGATTTTGTGAGTTTGGTCTGAAGACATGATTTAAGTTGTTTGTTGTAATTCCAAATTCATGCAAAGGCTTATTTATAGGCAACATGGTGAATCCTAGCATTAATTGTAAATCATTTGCCACCTAATTGTTTTAAAAAATGGAACACAAATATATTCATAATACAAGGGGTAGGTACTACTAAGGGGTAGGTACTACTAGGTAGGTTTTTGGCAAATGCATGCATTAGCTACCATTAGGCCACACCATAATAGTATCGCGTGATGCTTGCAAACACCGCACTTGCCAACTCGTGATAAAGGAAAACCATCATAGCTTGTGATGTACATCGCGAGCGTGATATTGTCCGTTGGGGGAAGTTTACAAAGGTCAAACAACCATTTGCTTTAAAAACACAATTTTTTACCACATTATATATGCACCTTAAATAAATTTTTACCACATTACAAAAAAAGGAATACAATATAACCACAATTCAACCCAAAAAAAAAATATCAAATAAAAGGTCCGAGTATGTTTCCACCCGACTCGTCTATTTGTGTTTTTATTTAATTTTATTATTTTAATTAAAAAAATGTTGGTTTTAGTGTATATAATTGTTGTTTACTTTAATTAAAAAATGTTGGTTTTAGCTTATTTAAATTTATTGTTTATTTAAAAAAATTTAGTGATAGGTGTGATGACCACCCCTTATGTAAAATATGATGTGATAAAATGTGTTGAAATGAGGTGGCACATAGAGATTAATTGAATGAGGTGTGATGACCACCTCATATGGCCTTAGGGTGTCATATGTCATTCTTTCTTTATAAAACTAGTGGTATTGATAGGCGCAGGTTACATGATTACAAATCAGTTTGTCATGATATGTAAGGGTGGGTGTTCAAAATGTAGCTTCATTCACAACATTGAAAATGTGGTAATCGATGGTTTGGTTGTTTCAAGTGTTTGAAAAGCTACATGGTTGGATTAAAACCTTTAACAAATGAGTATAAGTACTACTATAGCAACAACATATGAAAGGAGAAACCTTCAACAAAAGAGTATACATACTACTCTAGTAACAACATATCAAAGGAGAAGCTGCTTTGTGTTGTTTTAGTTGTCTGCTTTGTTGTTCATTATCCTTTTTGAAGCTTTGTTTTAGGAATCTGCCATTGGAGATATTTTTTAGTTAACCTATTGTGTATATGAATCAATCACTGAATGAATGGATTCCTTTTCCAATACTGAAATTGAAATCCAATAAGGTGTCTCTATCTATATGTATGACTAAAAGTAGCATGGCGAAATGTACCTTTCTATTGAAGTAGTTGTCTTTTTGCGGTGTGTGTAGTATGGATTTTAGGTATGGGTGTTAAAGCCGCACGCATGCGACAACCAATTGTTAACACCACCAACATGCAAATGCATACAACAGCATAAACGCGAACAATAATGAAAGATCACAAACAACACTTGCCCAATTTTACTCTTATTGACCAAACGTTGGCAACATTATATTATACCTAACTTATATATACATTAAAAGTTTGAGTTATATTAAAAAAACTTTGTTACCTTCTTTATACGTATTCTACTAAATTGGAACTTGCACATTTCAACAACTTTGTTTGGAATTAGAATAAAACGATTCGAGTATTCGTGGATTCTAATGGTGGAAATTTCAAAACAAATCGGAATAGACATGATCCATCCATAAAAAGCGTATAAAATACCATTAATTAATTGCAAACAATTATACAAAAATGTCCCAAAAAAGCCTCAGTATTACAAAATTGCCATAGTTACTGTTCAATTTCCAGGGCTGTAAATGTATTTGACATGAAATAATAATAATAATAATAATAATAATAATAATAATAATCATAAAAATAATTGTACGAGTAAACTGACATTTTCTTTTCTGAGTAATGAGTAAACAGGTAAAAGGACGAAACTATCCCTGAGTTAACATTAAAATTAGACGAAGATATAGGAAGCTAGATTTAATTGAAGAGAAAATGCAAACCTAAAGGGTTCATTTACAAAACACAAACTTTTGAAAAGAAAATGACAAATATGTCTAAACCTCAAGGATGAAAATGACTGTTTACTCTGTATTTTAACTTAAAAATATATTTTTTTTAAAACTAAATATTCCAAAAATTGAACATTACTGTTTTAAAATATACGTGACATAGATAATAAAACTTGCATAAATTTAACAATCAATATATAAAAATATAATTCATTTTTAGGACTTAAATTTAAGAAATACTTATTGAAACATAAATTAATATTAATAAAAACAACAAACCCCTACAAAAACGATGAATATCACTGACGACCCAATCTGTTTATAAAGGGTTTTACGGACTAAAGTTCATCAGTGACAAAACATATAGGCTCCATATAATCTACTCCGCGCTTTTTTGATTTCTTTTGGCCAAAACTTATAAAATTGAATATAAAATCTATTATGAAAAAATCAGGAAAAAAATGTTTTTACATAGGGTTTTCACGGTTTTCTCAACTCAAGAGAGGTTTTAAACTAGCCTAACCCTGTATATATATATATATCGTGCTTGATTATATATTGTTAGTTGTTTTATAACCAGTGAGTTACCGCTCGTGCTTTAGGATGGGTTTAAAACAGAGATGAAAAATAAACAAATGTCCATAAAAAAACTAAGTCACGATAGTATATATGAAAGTCATAGAAAAGTTATGTTGTTTTATACGAAAGCCGAGTTTTTCAAGATAGACCGAACAAAAAGTAAACATAAAAACGTTAAACCACCTCAGTCTGTTGTGGCATGTCAACGTGCAAAAACTGGTATAAATGTAAAACATAGAAAATAATAACTAAATTGACTTAGAACCTACACATTACAATGAAGTCGTTAAACAGGGTAGAAATGATATAGAAATATTAAACACAAATAAAATATATATAATAGAGAAAATATAAATATTCCTTAATACAATCACACGCCTACAGCAAACAAAACTAGGGCTGTCAATTTAGACACGAACACGATAACCTAACACGAACCTACACGATTTTCACAGGTTTCGTGTTTGGCCTTAACAGGTTTCGTGCCTATAACAGGTCGACACGTTAAAATCTGTTTATTTTCGAGTCGTGTTCGTGTTTACCTGTTTCGTGTTCGTGTCTTATCGTGTACGTGTCTTAACAGGTCTTATCGTGTTTCTTATCATGTCTTGTCATGTCTTATCATGTCTTGTCGTGTCTTATCGTGTACGTGTCTTAACAGGTCTTATCGTGTTACAAATCTACAAATACCGCAATCACAATCTCATTAAATTTCTTTCTTTTATTTCTAGGACAATGATGTGCGAATCTCATTAAATACTGAAAAAGACAATCTCATTAAATCTCATTAAATTTCTGTCACTTACGCTCTGTTGTAGATGGTCCTCCTAATATATTGACCAAGGGTCTAACACTTGTAGCTTAGTTGGTTGAGGTCTTAAAATTTCCTATGGGAGGCTTGGGTTCAATTTCCACTAGCTACATTTGCAGGACATTGGTGGAGGGGAAATGAGGGATGACCCGGTCATTGACTTGGGTTCGAGTCCTGATCCCGACCGGTTTTACCGATTATTTCACTGTCATGCCTTCGGGCGGGTGAGTGGTCGGGTTTTCCCGGGAATTGGTGGCAATTGGTGGCCCAGGTACTCTCGAGTACCTGATTCGCCAAAGGGGTGCCCGAAAGTGCTCGAAAATTGATTCGTTGGCCGTTAAATATGTATATATTGACCAAGGGTGACAAAGCATCCTATGAGAATTATTCTTGTTAACCTAAACAAACGAATGGTTGCAATTTAGGGAAAAAAAATGAATGGTTGGAATTGAAGTGTGCTTCAGAAAACTTTTAATGAGAAAAGGGAGACATGTTTTTTTTTGTTTTTTTCTTTTTGTTTTTTAATGTTGACAGGATTCAGAAATACATACTCACATGTGTTTTGTGATATGTTCTTGGATTTATCGATATTAACAAAAAAAAGCCAGTGATATTTTAATTTAACAACATGTGTTTTGTGAATCAACATACAGTTTTTTTATTATTATTATTATAAAACTTGTGTATTGTATAGACTCAATAAACTTAAGTATTAAATATGTTGAATAAATATAATAAAATAGGTTAACAGATAGAATCGTCAAAATATTTCTTAAAAATAAACTTTAACTAGGATTCTATTACCTCGCGCTTCGCAGTGGGAGCTCCTGTTGCGTTGAGGGTTTGGTGGCCGTTAAACATCGTGCGTCGCTGTGGGAGCTTCTGTTGCGTGGAGGGTTTCGTGGACCTAAAAGATAATATTAAGTGACTGTTATTCTCGCGTGAACTTCAGAAAAATACTCGCTGCTAAAAGCTCAAAGTTTGAAATCCTAAAAGCTAAAAGATTGATGGTCAAAGTTTGGTGTACAAATTGGAATAACTTAAAGTGTCTCAGGTTGGCGGCGTATTTTATCAATTACAATGAGGGCATAATAGTAATTTATTGGAGGGACACTGTAGAAGTGTCCATCCTTTAATAGATACTATAATTTACTATTTACTATTTACTTAATATAACGTTTTACTTTGTTTTTTTTATTTATTATTATGTTTGAAACATGTATAATACAAAGTGTTGAACTAAATAAAATTAAATTTTTACTAACTAGCATGGAGTGGTTTAATATGGTTTAACAAATTAAGGTTAAGATTGACTAACTCTAGGGTGGTGCCCACATAAAACAAAAAAGAGGAATCAGCCATGGCGCTTGGAAAGGAATAGCGGAGGGGAGGATGGCACTCCCATTTGACGTTAGTCGAGTGGTGTTTACGGTGTTATCGACTGATGTAAAGTTAGGGCGCCGTTCACAAAGGATATTTCGCCAAACAAAACTTGACGAGTTGACTAAAAACAATTAATATTATTGAGGTACTATATCTAGCAAACTAGATAAAATCTAATTACCAACTAACACTAAACTAAGTCCAAAAAGAGATTTCGTCAACTGAGGCTTATGAGATTTTCTTTTATCTTATTTTCTGAGGAGTAAAACTCTACATTAGAGTAAAAAGTTAAAACATACACATTGAATCTTAGTAGTTAGTACCGACATATAACTACCACCTCACACCTACCGACTATATCATTTATTCCACCTCTTTTTTAGTTCTTTTTTTTTTTTGAACGGCCAACAAATTGGAATCACTCACGGAACACTGGAGTATCATCGTGCCACCAGTGTTGCCACGCGATCATATTCCACAACCAAGTCACCAATTCAGGAGGAAACTCATAATTATGAGAAAACCCCCTTTGTGAGATTTGAACCTAGGACCTTATGGCCCTTAAGTCTTATCTCACAGAAACGTGTACCATTAATGAATTATCACGGTTCACGTATTTGAAATGCTTCAAAATATACTAGTTATATATGTGACTAAAAAAATTAGTTACAAACATGCTATTTAATAACTTATATATAAAATCAATACTTACAACCAAATTTTAAATAACTTTGAAAAGAAAAGAAAGTCTTGAAAAAGATGAGATGTCAATAACTAAGAAAAATATCTACATAATAAAATGCCAAGAGCTATAGAAATGTGATGATGTGTCTATCGCTACGTAACAGAAATGTGTACCAATAATAAATTACCAATGTTCACGTATTTGAAATTGTTAGTATATAAATAAGCCAAAAAAATGAATAAATAATTAAGAAAGAAGTGAAAAAAGTTATGATTAAATATTTTCCCTCAATAGGTGAGAAACGAAAAAGTATTATTATTATTATTTAAGTGAAGAGAGAAATGAAAAAATTATAATTTAATATTATTATTTAATAAGAGAGACGAGAAAAATATTAATGATGAGCTACAGGAAAGCAACATGTGTGTTAAAAACTTTCATTTATTTAATAGGCAAAAGATACAATAAAGATAGAAATTATATATTCTATATCTATACTACATTAGGGGACAAGGGGTGCTCCTAGAAAAGTTTTTTCCTTTTACTGATTTTAACCAATCCTGCTTTGCTATATCACTTCACTGATTTACTTTACTGAAACACCTTTTTGTAGGCAGCACTCCACTGATTCTTTTATTTATTTTCATTTAAATACCCAAACTTTTTTTTTTACATTTTTACACGGTTTTAACAATTAATTCTACTATTTCAACCGTCCCACCAAACGGTCAGCCAAAATTAATTGTTTATCTTGGAAACCGTCAAGTTAATTGAATTTTGCTCACCTAAACGGTCAGCGAATTAATTTAAACAGTGCCACCGTCGTATATATAAGTGATCAAACCGTGGGGTTAAAAGCCACAATTTACCACGGTTTAAAAAACCAAACACACAAAAAATAAACCCGTGGACCGATGAGGAAGAAATGGCCCTTGTGGTTTGCCACAAGGATGCGTTGAACGACCCGGAGATTCAACAACTCCCTCGTGAAGAAGGGTCCAACTACCCCCCGGAGGGGTTTTGGGCTCGGGTTTATAGCGACTTCATCGAGCACGTTGGCAGCAACACCATCAATACCGTCCAAGACCTCTAGCTCAAGTGGGCCGACCTCAACATCAAGTGTGAGAGGTGGACCACCCTATACGAGCAAACGGTGAAGGAGGATCCGGAGCTTGATGAGGAGTTGGCTATCGGCTTCACTAACTATGAGTATGAGGCACGATACGGCAACGATTTCGACCATGTCGAAGCATGGCGATTGTTGCGCCAACTTTAAGCTTTTTTATCTATGTTTTAATGTATTTTTATTTTATGTTTAATATTATTTATGTTTAATTTTTATGTTTTAATGAAATGTTTTTTATTTATGTTTTTTATTTCTTTAAACGGTAAACATAAAACAAACGGTTAAAATAAAAAACACTAAAACAAACGGGGTAAACTGAAAAATTTGCATTTATAAAAAAACAACAAAACAACCGGTACCAGCACGGTAAACAGAACCAGCAAAACGGTCAACGTGACCACTACCAACGTGTATGGCGGCGGTGACACCGTGCTGGTAGTTGGTACCCGTGGACAATTCGGGTGGCGCCCCATCCCCCGTTATAAAGTACTAAAGATGTATCACATGGTAATTTTGTCACACAAACAAATTTTAATGCAACATGTACAATGTAATAAAGCTTATTTATAAGGGTATATTCGTCCGTTAAAGCAAAGTTAAGATGCCTATTAGAGTATTTTGGTAAATTTACCTACCCCTTTGTTCTCAACCTAAACAATTTATTCCCTTTCTAACCCTCTACCCCTTCACCTTCTCCTCTCACCCATCATGTATTGAATATCAATTCTCTTCAAATCTTCTTCACTGTGAAGAGATGAAGTTATATTTAATATTCGCTTTGTTACCGGTCTACTACAAAAGTCAAATGGATGGACTTAAGTTTGAAACCATATATTTAGTATAAATTAGGTGTATGCACTTTGATACAAGTAATTTAGAGAATGGTTCACTTATGAATTTTATCTATAATATACGAACGTTAAACCAAGATTTTATGAAATTTCAAATGCTCCAAGTTTACAACAAATCTACAAAATGACCTTCATGGTTGAACGGGTCAAATGGATTCAATGCATCACAAGATGCCTATAGTCTATTTTTTAATTCTATAATACGTTTGATTCTCTTTAAAATCTGTTACAGAGGTCTGTTTATATATATTGTATTTATATAAATTTGAAAATATCACATGATTATATGAGGAATGCACCCGCAATAATGCGCGGACATTCTTACTAGTAAAATTATATAGTTATTGCCGATGTTGGGTAGCCTACTTAATAGAGTCTTATGCCTCTAATGGAAGAAGGGACACTCCAGGATAAGTAGCCTAGCCCTGACCACTCCCACTCTGTCACGTCAAAATGAACCCGAAGTTCCCTAAAATCACAATACTACATGCGGCACCCTAGGCAAAGTACCCTAAAACCTATTTTTTAAATAAATTTTATAATTTATAAAGTGAAGCCTGGATCCTACAACATCTCTTCTATCTCTCACTCCAATAAATCCACACCAAAAAGCCACCCCTGGATCTTTGCCGCCGCCTTTGCCCACGCCTTCGCCCACATTTCCTTCGTCTCTCTATCACCCTCCTAATTATCACAGATCAACATCTCAGCCATGTACCCATGTTGGGTCTGCTGACCTAGAAAAGAACAGATGACTGAAAGCCAAAATATTCTACTCTTCTGATTTGAATAAAACAGTACTTTATACAAGAATCCTCGCAAACGACTGATGACTCTAACTGCTGATGCTAAAGTGCTGCTGGACTAAAACTGCTGCTGATTGAAGAAACAACTGATGATCAAAGTGCTGACAAGGAAGCAAGACAAAGTGCTGACCAAGACTAAAGGTCTGTTGGAGCCAACAGCACTTAGGCTCCAACAGATGTTCAAGACCAACAGAGTTTCGATGGTGCCGAGTACGGAAGATCCTAAGGTCCAAGTACCTAAAAGTGTTGAAAACTACTCCGAGTAAGATTTTCAGAAAATTGAGTTAGATGCTAAGGCTTTCAGTATTGTAGGCATGGCTCTACCAAATGATATCTATGCTGGGCTGTTACACTGTAACAGTGCAAAGGAGTTGTGGGATGCTTTGAAAGAACAATTCGGTGGGACTGAGGAGGTTATTGAAAACAACCGGGAAATTCTGAATCAACAATATGAAACATTCAGTCATGTGAAGGGAGAGTCACTAACACAACAATTTGAGAGGTTTAATTGCTTAATAAGTGAACTAAAACTGGTGGGTCTAACTTACCCAAAATCAAATTTGAATCATAGGTTTCTTAGATCACTACCAGATAAATGGGACACTATTGCAATTGTAATGAGAAACTCAATTGGTTTTAAGGACTTATCTCTGACCCAGCTTCATGGTAAGCTCTTGACTTATGAGAGAGAGCTTAACCAGAAAAAGAAGCTTTAGGATTCTGGAAAAGTGTCTGATGATTATGTTTTTGGTAATACAACACTTTTGGGTCAAGATGAGGTGTCTGGTAATAATAAGGATCAGGGTTATGATCATTACGTTGATATAACTACTGGTTTTAACACTGATTCTTATTCACCCAACTATGCTTTTGCAGCAAGTGGTGATATCCAGGCATCTGACAACACATCCTTTGTGTATAATGACCTTCAGTACATTGACCCTGTGGACTTAGAAGAAATGGACATTTTGCATCAATTGGCTCTACTCAGTATTAGAACTAATAATTTCTATAAGAAAACTGGCAGAAGATAACCAGGTTTATATGATGGGTCAAAAGTGGGGTTGGATAAATCTATGATTAAGTGTTACAAATGTCATAGAATGGGTCATTTTGCTAGGGAATGTAGGAGTCAAAATGGTACACCTATGATTACCTATCCAAACCAAAGGCCCCAGACTAACACTTATCAGTTTTCCCAAAATACCCCTGGACAAAATGTGCAAAACACTGCTCACTTTGCACAGTCCTCATCCACTGTTCCTGTGCACTATGTCCAAACCACTGTTCCCCAGATTCACTATGTTCAAACCCTGTTGGTCAGGCACAAATGTCAATAGCTGTTACTTCATCCTCTGCTCCTGCAGAGACTAGTCAACAAAGCCATCAGAGCCTTTTCACACAAGGTTTTGTTGATTGGAGCAGCTTACCAGATGAGTTAACAGATGAAAATATTGCTCTAGTTGCCAATCTGAAAATGAACCAGGAAATTTCTGCTTCATGGCACTAGATACAATTGTTGAGGAGGTTGAATCTGAGGAAGTGGTATTTAAGTCTGAAAATGTGACTAATGATGTTGTTGATGTAGTTGTTTCAGTTGAAGAATCTGAAATTGAGGTTGTGAATCTCTCAGACCCATGGGGTGAAGAAAATTGTGAGTGCAAGTGTAATTGTGCCTTGATGGATGCTGCTAAGGTATCACCTCAAATCTTAAAGGATTTATGTCCAGACAAATGTGTAATAGCTTTTGCTAACATTAAAAAGGTGAATGAAAACTTTAGAAAGAAAATTTTAGATGATGAAATTTAGTTTGAAAAACTCACAAAAGAGTTAAAATCAAAACTAACTGAAAAAGAATCTGAAATCAGCAACTTGAGACATGAAGCAAGTATAACCAAGGACCAGCTCCAAACTATGATAACAAAATATCAAAGTTGTAAACAGGAGCTTGAATCCACCCAAGTTGAATGTGCAAAATGGGTGGAATCATCTAGAGGTTTTGAAATGATAGTCAACCAACAAACTAAAAGTCATGTGAAATTTGGCTTTGGTTTCAATGAAACCATTGATCAAGTTTCTCAAAACATTGACAAAAAGAAACCACAGTTGGTTGAGGTCATTCCAACAAATTCTAAAGGTCAAGAAATCAAAGTCACTGAACCTAATGGTAAGAAAATTGTTCTTGAAAAACTTGAGGGTTCACCATCATTTGATGAAATTGAAAAATATCAATTTAAACCAATTTGGTCAGATGAGTGTGATGTTCTTGAAAATTTCCAACCTATGAATTTTAAAACCCCTGCTGGTGTAAAGGAACCACATGCCAAGATCATTCCCTTGAAAGATCTTCCAACAGATGTTCAAACATCTGTTGAAAAGAAGAAAGAAAAAAGGAAATCCAAAGATAACTTGTTTTGTGATTTTTATGAAAAGAAGAACCACGTTACTAAAAACTGTTTTCTTCTAAAAGCATATGATATCAACAAAGGAACAAGTGTGTGTGATTCTAAATCAATTTGCTCAATATGTGGTAAAAAGAATCATAAAACCAAAGAGTGTCTTTATGTAAAAAATTTTGATGTCAAAATACAAGAGTATAAGGCAAAACTCAGGCGAGTCAAGTGGTTAGTACTTCAAAAGGAAAACCCAAACAGACTTTTACACAAGTCCAAACATCTGTTGTCAAAAGTCTGAATGAAAACTATGCTCCCAGAGATGTTCAGGTAACAGATGTTCCACCCTCTAACAAGTTTCCAAGAGGTCATGGACAACCACCTTGTCATCGCCTTCCACATGTTTATGAAGAGCCCCAAAAGGCATCCTCATGGTTACCAACATCTGACAGGAAATGGTCAAACATCTGTTGCACCAAGTGTTGACATACAAACACTAGCAAATGGTCAACAACAGTTGTTGAACTTGGTTCAAAAACTAGTTCAAACCACTGATCATTCTTCTAAGCTTGAGGCTAAAAAGTCTGAGAACCCATCCAAAGCCAATTTGGCTTTGGACACTCACCAAAACTAATTATTTACTGATGTGCAGGGAGCTTCTGCTTGCTTAGATAGTTTATGGTATGTAAATAGTGGAGGCTCCAGGCACATGACTGGATGTAGAGCCCTTTCTTCTGGACTTTCTTGCTCATGGAGAGGGTGATATATCCTTTGGTAATGATTCAAAAGGTAAAGTGTTGGGTTAAGGGACTGTTTAGGCTGGGAGACTCAAGTTTGAAAATGTTAATCTGATTGATAATCTTAAGTTTAATCTTCTTAGTGTTTCACAAATGAGTGACAAAGGTTATGGGTCATTCTTCACTAAGAAGAAATGTAAGATTGTTGGACCAGAAGTGGTTGAAAAGATTAACACCATCATTGCTGAGAGCAATGCACAACTTGTTGCCCATAGGAGTGGCAATGTGTATGTGGTTGATATGTTGAAGGATAACCCTATGGCAAATGTCTGTCTATTTTCTGCTGCCTCAACCAAAGAGACAGAATTGTGGCATAGGAGATTGGGTCATACCAACCTTCAAACTATCAACTCACTCTCAAAACAAAACCTTGTAAGAGGTCTACCACCAATAGAATTTAAATGTGATGAGCATTGTGTTTCCTGTTTAAAAGGTAAACAACATAAAAGCTCTTACAAATCCATTGATGAGTCCAAAACAAGTCCTTGTCTTCAATTGTTGCACATGGATTTGTTTGGCCCTGTAAAAATCATGAGTCTAAGGAAAAAGAGATTTTGTCTTGTTATTGTTGATGATTTTTCTAGGTTTACATGGACTTACTTTTTACACTCTAAGGATGAGACTGCAGGTATCTTGAAAGACTTTGTCACCAAAGTTGAAAAACAACATGACTTGCCAGTAAAAATCTTTATAAGTGACAATGGAACAGAGTTTAAAAATAAGGAGTTGGATGATTCTGTGAAAAGGGATTGTAAGGCAGTACAGCATTCCAAGAACACCAGAACAAAATGGGGTGATAGAACTCTTATTGAGGGTGCAAGAATAATGCTGGAAGATTCTGGTTTACCTCTGTCCTTTTGGGGAGAAGATGTAAACACTGCTTGCTATGTTCAAAACAGAGTTTTAATCAACCCTAGACATCAAAAGACTGCTTATGAAATTTTGTTCAAAATCAAACCACTGATATCATTTTTCGAAATCTTTGGATGCCTATATTTCATTTTAAATCTAAAAGATTCCATTTCAAAATTTGCAGCCAAAGTAGATTGTGAATATTTTCTGGGATATTATTCTACTGCCAAGGCCTATAAAGTGTTTAACACAAGGACTAGGACAATAGAGGAAACTCTGAATGTAAAGTTCAATGAACTTTCATCTTTGAAAATCCCAGCAAATCCTGTTGAACTGTTTGATTTAGATAAATTCAAATTTGAAGATATCACAGTTAAAACTGACAATGCAGGTACACCACAGTCTTCACAACAAGATTACAGATATGACATTGTGATGCCACAGTCTTTCTGCAAAATCTATCCTACATCAGGGCAAGCAGATGTTCAAAACCCTATCACAGCTGAGTCAACCACTGTTGGCCAGTCTTACCCTCAAACCACTGCCTCATCAAGTTCAACCACTGATCAATCATATGCTGACAAAAGCCCACCTTCAGTTGACAAAAGTCTATCTAACTCTACACCACTTGGGCCTATTCCCCCTCTTCCATTCCAAACCCCTGTTGGCACTACAGAAGTGCAAACAGATGTTTCAACAGCAGATGCCACAAACCTCTGTCCCTCACCTAAAAATGTCATAGTTCCATACAAAGGAGATCTAATCTTCCTAAGAGCTCATCCACCAGACCAAATCATTGGCAACATCAGTGAAGGGGTGCTCACAAGAAGTCAATCCTCAAACATTTGTCTTTTTGCAGGCTTTTTATCTCTCACACAACCTGTCAAGTACCAAGAGGCACTGAAAGACAACAGTTGGGTAGAAGCCATGCAAGAAGAGCTCCTTCAGTTCAAGAGACAACAAGTATGGGAACTTGTACCATTGCCAAAGGATGTATGTCCAATTGGCACAAAATAGGTCTTCAAGAACAAAACAGATGAAAGGGGTATTGTTGTCAAGAATAAAGCCAGGCTTGTGGTTCAAGGATTCAGACAAGAAGAAGGAATAGATTATGATGAAACCTTTGCTCATGTAGCTAGGTTGGAAGCCATCAGACCTTTCCTAGCCTTTGCTGTCAACCACAATATCAAGGTGTATCAGATGGATATCAAATGTGCATTCCTTTATGGCAAAATTCAGGAGGAAGTCTATGTATGTCAACCACCTGGTTTTGAAGACACATAAGCACATTGATCTTTACTATACTCAAATATCATATACACATGTATTCATACCTACTCATGCGTGCATCTATACTTATATCCATACATATGTGTATTTCCACACATAACCGTAGGTAGGGATGTCTAAGGGATCTACACTTGTACATACATACCCATATATATATATATATATATATATATTTATGCATCTTGGTAGTCCATACACATCTCTATCTATGCTTATGAGTTTGCTTTACACATACACATACATCATGTATATATACGCACACATATGTATGTATGTACACAAATGGACTTTGTTTTCACTACCTAAGTAAAGTAACATGATAACTTAAATTCTTATACATCTATACATACACATATACACACGTGCATATATATATGTATGTATGTCACGCATACATACATGCATTGTCATCTATGGTGATGTTTTATTGTAAATGATTAACTAGGAACTAAGGCGAACCATGTGATAATTAATAAAGTAAAGAAGTAACTAGGTTAAGGTTTATACCTCCCAGTGGATCCAAGATAGAAGGAAAAATGCTAGAACTCCTTGGTTGCTCCTAATGCTTGTGTTGTGTGTATGTTTCGAACTAGAGAGGGAGAGCAAGAGAGGTTGTGGTGTGGTGAAATGAGCACCCAAAGCCTCCTTATATAGAGGTGGAAATGAGAAGGTGCAAGGAAGATGATCAACGATTTGGGTAGGTCAACTATTATGGATTTGGGTGATTAGAGAATCCTTCCTTATTTGGCTAGTAATCTCCATATGTTCCATATCTTAATGACAAATCTAGGGTCTAAATCATGTCATGGATGGTGACTAATCTTGTGTTGGTGTTGGGTGGATTCTAAGCATGATTGACCACACATGAATGTCCGCTTATGGGACTAATGAGCACATGTAAATATAGAGGTTGACTAAGATTAAAAAAAAAGAATTAGAGAGACACTAGGGGTCGACGGTTTGGAAGGGATCAAGAAAGATGGTGGTAAGTATTTTGGGTAACAATCTTTCTTAGATCTTGGTGATTAAAGGAATCCTGCTATGTTTGGTTAATAATCTTGCTTTTGGTCTCAAATCTTGCTAGCAAATCATGAGTCTTAATCACATCTTATGGTTGACCACACTCCATGATGATGTTTAATAAGACTAGAGCAAATGTGACAACACATTGGGATATCTAGAGACTTGAACAAGCATGTGGTGAATTAGAAAAAAAAAATAAAAAATATTATGATATGGAGGGGGGTCTCGGCCAAAAGAAAAAAAAGAAAAGAAAAGAAAAGAAAAGAAAGGAAGAGTACGCAACTAACAAATGTGGTAAACCAACATCCTTGATCCTAGGTGTTTAAGGAATATTACCTTATATGGTTAAGCCACCAAATCTTGTATTCTTGTACATATATATATATATATAGCCAAAAATATACATATATATATACATATATGTGTGTGTGTCGTGTACACATATTCACATATGTGTAGGTATGCTAGTTGAATAAATACTAGACTTTATACATAAAAATCCATGATGCTTCCCATTGTGTTATAAAATAAATGGGCATCTATACATGGTTTTGGAAAATCACTTGTAATCATATAGATTTGTGTCACCAAGATTCGTTGACATGGGTGAAATTATACTCGTTCGGACATTGCTAGACTATCTCGGGGGACTTATGCATATAAAATGACATGAATAATGCATGTAAAATTAAACGTTGACTAGAAAGTGTACGGATTTTGACATGGCTAAGTGGCGGGTGTCACATATTTACACGTTACACATAATATATGAAGCGTTTCAAGTTTATCATCTAATACTATTATGTAAGTTCACCAACAACGGGACTTAAGACTCGTGTGTGCGTAAGGTGACCCCAATGATCCTCTGAATCATTGAACCCTGGACAATACGTAATGTATCCCTACTTAACTGATCCAGATAAGTATGTTAAATAAATGTTTCCGCTAAGTTAGACTTATATATTTGAAAAAATGTTACCCTGGGTTTGCCGGGTGCCACATCATCCCCCAGTTGAAAGAATTTTCGTCCCGAAAATTGCCCGAAGCCAAAAAGGAATGAGACGAAAAGAAAGAATTTTTTTTCGGTTGTCACATCATCCCCCAGTTGAAAGGAATCTCGTCCCGAGATTCACTCAGCTTCAACCGTAACAAGTATAGACCCAAGTACACGCTTAGGTAGTGAATGAGGCTCCCTAGATCCCATCTAGTCCCCTCGTCCCCACAAAAACTCCGGTAAACAACATGAACCATAACAAATCCAAACGATACGAAAGACGATCCGCACACAATCCCGCCGAGCACCCAACGCTCGAAGCAACGCTTCCCAAGGAAAGGAAAGGAAACGAAATAGAAATCGCAAACAGAGGTGATAGAAACATGTACTCCAAGCTAAGGAACCACTTCCTCAAGATGAGTACGAGATAACCGCTACAGCCTGTCATACGAGCAGCCCCACCTGGTCGAAAATACGCAGAAGACTCCTTGTGATCGGTGTAAACGATGCACCAGGTACCATACAAGAAATGTCGTCAGACTTCAGAACAACACTGAACCACCCCCGGTTCCATGACATAGGCGATGTAGTCCTCCACATGGACCCTAAGTTGACGAAAATGCAAACAATAACCTCCTCGCGCGGTGTCGACACACAACTGTGACCCAGAATAGGAACACCACGATAAATAACAAAACCGCTTGTACCCACAAGCAAGAATAGGATAAGGTTAGCAAATGCGGTTCATCGAACCCATGAACCCCCAAAGTTATGCTAGTGCGGTAAAAGGTGTGACCAAGAACTCAAAATGTTCATAACAAGTTTGAAAGAAAACCGTCAATCATGACACACGATAACCTAAGTACCAGGTGTAGTCTATAAACAAAACGCAATAAGCACGCAAACCCAACGACACAAGAAACAAAACCAAAAACCCAAAACATGACGCTCAAAAAAAGAAAACGTACTGGTATCAGCATCAAGATCCTGTCAGGCCTCTCCCGCATCAATCATGAAGACACACGTGTTCTGGTCGCCTCCACCATTGCCTCCACCACCTGTGCTCATACCTAGAACCAGCTGTGGGCAGTTCCGCCTGAAATGTCCTATCCCGCCAAAATTTTAACATTCCTGATTTCCCCGAGTATCAGCCCGCACCTGCCCTGGCTGAAGAGTGACCTTACAATCCTTGGCAACATGTCCTACCAACTTGCATTTGTTACAACGAAACCCATCACAACGACCTCGATGATGAAACCCACAATGGTTACACTTCGGAAGCTTCCCAGTATACCCTCTTTGCCTCTGATCAGATGACGAACCCTCAGCCTCGAACTTCCTCTTGTTATTCCACGGAGTATCCATAGTAACACCCCTGGGTGGCAAAACACCCTCGCCAACCTTCATGTTAGTCAGCTTGTGAGCCGACCGGATAGTAGCCAACAATGTAGTATGATCAGCCGCGACTACAAGTCCCGCAATCTCCAGTACCAACCGAGCTACATAGAATTCGATCCTCTTAAAATCCAGAGTCGACGCTTCCAGACACATGAGTGCCAATTCGTGATACCTAGCAGTGTACGCCTCAATCTCCAATCCCACCATCTGATGATTCCATAGCTCATCCTCCAACCTCTTGATTTTGTCCGTAGGATAGTACTCCGCCTTCAACCGAGACACAAAATCATCCCAAGACATACCATGGGCTTCAGCCAAGCCCATAACCTGAATAGAAGAATTCCACCACGTCAAAGCTGGACCCTCAAAAGTACAAGAAGCAATGTTAGGATCTGAGTTTGATTGTTTTGATAGTTTAGATGAATAATGATATAAATGAAGTGAAGTATAAATGGAAAGTACAGCGGAATGATAAACTATAAATCAAAACAAGAGAATAAATGTTTTTAATCAAAAGCTTTCATTAATTGAAAGGTTACAATTGTACAAGTACTCCCCCTCAGCCTGATCACTCAGAGAATGTTTGTCTAAGAGAATGACTAGAGTGATAAATAGAACAGTATAATCACTGTTCTATTTATAGACAAATCTAAACCTCTGATGATCACAGCTGACGTCACCTAAGACAGCGACCTCTAACAGAATAACAACATAAAACATCTGCTAACTACAACTACAGTTACATTCAAAACACTGCTAACATAAACTACTGTAAAGGAAAACTCTGATGGTCTTGTATCATCTGTTGGATCCAAAGTGCTGTTGGTTCCAACAGACCTTTGTCTTCAGTACTTGATCAGCAGTTGTTTCTTCATCAGATCTTTATTCATCAGTTGTTTGTTCAGCAGACCTTTTAGCAGCAGCAGTTGTCTTCATCAGTTGTTTGGTGTAGCAGTTGTTAGGGTCAACAGTCTTTTGGGGAAAGTATCTTGAATCTACTGATTATTCAAAGGATCTATTAGATAGAATATTTT
Source organism: Ambrosia artemisiifolia (assembly GCA_032199755.1). Classification (NCBI taxonomy): domain Eukaryota; kingdom Viridiplantae; phylum Streptophyta; class Magnoliopsida; order Asterales; family Asteraceae; genus Ambrosia; species Ambrosia artemisiifolia. The sequence continues at coordinate 42,344,637 of CM063512.1, read as the reverse complement.
GCCTTTCTAATCATCTGTTCTTCTCCAGGTCAGCAGACCTAACAATCTCCCCCTAGAACAGATGATGCCAAAACTAAGCTTTATTCTTGATCTTTATTTCTCATCAGACTTTCTCTAATTTGACCTTTGAGTTGTAATTCAAAGCTCAATAAGAAGAGGTCTTCAGCATCTCTTTCCAGCTCTAGATTCAGCAGTGTTTGGAGATCTTCTGCACACAGGCCATGAGCATCATCCATGCTGAGTTTCTGAATCTTTCCAACTGATCTGAGCAGAGTCAATTCATGGGTGTCTTTGTTGGACTTCCATTTTAGAATTTTAGAATCAGTGGAATGGCTGGGATGCATCTTTATTTTGGATGAGTTTGGTGAAGGAGGTCTTCCAATGATTTCTCTGAGTCTCTCAGATGTTGGATCAGAGAAGCAGCGGATTTGGTTGAAGAGTCCCTCTTTCACAAAAGTATCAGCAAACTTTTTCTGATCTTCTTCTGACATCTCCTTCTGCTTTTTTAATTGTGTTCTTGCAGCAATGGATAAATCAGAAGTGTCCAGTAAGCTGTCTAAGGTAAAAGCCTGTTGAGGTCTCTTTAACATAGGCTCATCAGCATAAACAGGTTTTCTTGGCAAGGTAGGGTCTTTCTTCCTGTTTTCTTCTAACTTCTTGTAAGTTTCAACCAATCTTAGCTCAGACCATCTTGCCACAGATTTCATTTCTCCATAATCAGCAGCCACAATCTCTTGTCTCATTCTTTTAAATTTCAGGGCTCTGGCTGGATCTCTGCCTTTGCTGAAGTCAGGGGCAGAGACCTTTGATGGAGGATTCTTGGCCATTTCTTCAATTCTTATTAATTCTTCTCTGAGTGCATGAGTGGTCCAGCCTGCAAACTGTTTCTTGTTTGCTTTATAAGGCATGGATGCCAAGATTTGTTCAAGAAGAGAATCCCTGACCTCCCTTTCCAAGTCACTGCTGAGAGGCATGGAAGACATTGAGTTGCTCAGGGTCTTAGCAAAATCTTTAATCCTTCTCAGTTTGCTAAGCTCTGCTGAATGGATGCCCTGAGCACTCCTGTCATCTTTCCCTTTACATTTCTCTTTGATTATGGCATCTGCCTGTTCAGCCTTGTATTTCAGATAGGTGTCAATGTTTAAGGGAACAGGAAAATCTTTAAGAGATGGGAAAGATCTTTCTGATGGCTGATCAATATTGTAGAAGGATTGAAGTTCCCCCTTGAGTAGATCAAGTTCAAGAGGATACTTCTCAGCCAATGGTGTGATGGTTGGTGGTGGTCTATGTGATTTGAATTGTGAGGTGTGTGGTGAGAATGATGAGAGTGGAATGGCATTTAATGGTTGTGTGAGTGGAGTATTGGGTGGTGTGGTGTGAATGTTTTCATCTTGTACAACAAAAGTAGACTTTCTTTTCTGCTGTACAAGATTTTTGGTGATGGTGATGTTGCAGCAGTGGTTGGGTTAACCTCTGTTGGTTCTTTTGTAGAACCAACAGTTGTTTGGGGTTTTGGTTGTGAGGTGGATGTAGTAGTAGGTTTGGTGGTTGGTTTAGTGATATCAAATGTTTTGGTGGAAGTGGTTGTGGTAGCAGTGGTTTCAGCATCAGTGGTTTTAGTAGTTAGTTTAGATGGTGGTTCCTTGTATGTTTTGCAAAGATTTTCTTTCTTTTGGAGGAACCCACATCTTCAACTTCTTGCTGCTGTTCCTTTTTCAGCTGAATCAACCTTTCTGCTTTAACCTCCAGAGTGTCAGCCCTCTTAAGCTTGTCTTCAGCAGCATTATCAGCTTTTTCATTAGCAGAGGTGTCAACTTCCTTTTCTTTGCCGCTCTTGGCAGTTTCAGTAGCAGCAGAGGTTTGAACACTTGGTTGTTGTTGTTTTTGTGGTGCTGCTTGGGTAGACTCTGGTTTGTCAGCAGACTTTGATTTACCATTTTGAGAGGGTGGACAACCAAAGGGATCTAACTTTGGCAACCTATCTCTGCCACTCTCCCCCTTTTTGGCATCATCAGCTGTAAATGCATCATCATCATCATCTCTGAGAATTGTGGTAGGGGCAGAGCCAGTAGTCTTCAGCAGGTGGTCCTTGATCACTTTGATATCTGCCTTGGTGTCATTGAACCTGGCATCCACCATATTTCTGATCATTTGCATATAGGTCTCTTGAGTCTGATCTGCTAGTTTCCTGTGAGCTATGATGATGGGGGAAACAGATTTCCATAGCTCACCAGCAATATCAGTTGTTGATGGTTGACTTTTGGTGAGGTTAGCCAAGGTTTCCAATGTTGACTTGATAATGATTAAAAACATATTCTAATCCAGAACGTGTATCAGATTTGATGTCAGCAACAGAGGTTTCAATGGATTGAACTCTATCCGTCAATTCTTGGTATTTTAATCCATCACCTAAGTTAATAGGATCATCTGAATTCCTACCAGTGGTAGTTTAACTGGTTCAGTCCTAGGAGGTGAGTCCAGGGAATGAGAACCATATGCCCCTTGGTCTTGGTTCTGGGGACTTCCAACTGATTTTGGGGACACAATTGTGGCCTCATCAGTTGTTGCTTTCAAGGAAGTCTTAGCTATGTAACCACTGTTCTGTTGTGAGACAATTGTCTCTACATCAGTAGTGGCTGCTTCTCTTGAAAACTCACCAAGAGTTACATTGAACTCTGGGAGTGTAACCTCCTCTTCTGTTTGTTGGTTGGCTGATTGATTTTTCTCAGGCCCAGTCACTGGTGGGGGTATACTCTCAGTGATGGGTGAAGGAGAGGAACTGGGATTATCCTGAGTTTTATCAATAGCCTCAAACAGAGGTTGCATAGTTTGAGGGACATGTTGTGGTGAAGGTGGAGGAGTAAGAAGAGAATTAGCCCTGGGATAGGGGCTAGTGAACATATGATCAAGTGACTCATATGCTTCATTATGTGGTTCCCTTTGGCTTACAACATGATCCTTTTGTGAGGATGCATGAGGAGTTTGTTTGGGTTGAGATATTTCCAACTGTTGTGGGGAAGTAACAATAATGGTTTCAGGTTGCTTTTGTGTTGCAACAGGGTTTTCTTCTGGTATCTCATCTTCCAGAAGTCCCTTTTTAGGTGTGGAGGTGGTTTTTGTAGATGGACGTTTTCTTTTGGATGTGGCTGGTGTGGGTTTCACAGCACTGGATGAAGTGCCATGATCACCAGGAGCAGTGGGCTCAACAACAGAGGTTTGAATAACAGTTGTTGTGTTGGACCTCTTTGTTTGTGTTTTGGAAACTTTTGACACTTTGTCTTGGGTAGTAGAACCCAGCATTCTTGTGAAAGTTTCATCAGTTAAACTTTTCATTTGAAAAGACTCACCCTTTTGAAAATCATTTTCTGGTAAAACCTTTTGAAGGATTACACTAAGAATTATTGGGTAAAGTAGAAAAGCATTGTTTGAGCCAGATTTTATGGCTTTCACATTTGAAAGTAAGTCCATAAACAGACCCTGGGATAGATTGAAGTCAGAGTCTGACAACATAGCGTACCCCAAGTACTGAATCCTTAATGGGATTTCATTGAAGGATGTGGTCTTAGCCGAGGCACAGAGAAGGAGAGTATGGAAGAAAAATTTCATGACTGGAGGGAAAAACTTTTTGAAAAGAGTTGATCCAGTCATTTGAGCATCATACCCTCTTTCCTGAAACTCTGTGTGAAGCTCTGTTTTAGGAAAAGAGTCCTTACCTGACAAGTCATTGAGGGAGAAGGTTGTTGTTAGGATCTGAGTATTGGATTGTTTTGATTAACTATGAAATATGAATGAAGTATAAATGGAAAGTGCAGCGGAATAACGAATAATCACTCAGAGTATGTTTGTCTGAAAGAGAATGACGAGTGACCAATAGAACAGTACAAGTACTGTTCTATTTATAGACAAGTACAAACCTCTGATGATCAGTTGCTGACGTCACCTAGAAAGCGACCCCTAACTGACTAACAAACTACAACATCTGTTAAACAATAAACTACTGTTACATTGAAACAACTGATAATAAAACTCTGTTAAACTAAAGCTCTGATGTCTTCTTATCATCTGTTGAACCAAAGTGCTGTTGGTTCAACAGACCTTTGTTCTTCAGATCTTTGATCAGCACTTGTTCTTTATCAGACTTTTGCTCTTCAGACTTTATCCATCAGACTTTTTACCAGCAGCAGTTATCTTCTAACAGTTGTTAAGCAGCAGCAGTTTAGGAATCAGCAGTTCTTTGGAGGAAGCTTCATTGTAACAACTGTTCTTTATTCTTGATCAAACACTTAGTATATTTTGGCTTTCAATCATCTGTTCTTCTCCAGGTCAGCAGACCCAACAGTTGTGGATATTAATTCAGGTGTGATGGAGATGCTTGTGTCTCCAATCTTTGAAATAATGGATGTAGGCTTTTTGTCTTGAAGCAAGACTTCAGCTTTTGAGCAGAATTCTTGGAGGGTTTCAAGATGGATGGGAGCATCAGCAGTTAGGATGGTTTTGTATTTGGAATTTAAGATGATGTCGATGGTGGAATGAAATGGAACGTTGTCGTCTGTTTTGACCAGATATGGTAGGTAATTATGGGTGGCTTTGGTTTGAAGATCCATTGTAATGGATGCCGAGTGTGAGAGTGAGTGAAATTTGATTAAGGGTTTGAGGAAGAAGAAGGCGGTTTGAGTATTTTGAATACAATGAGACAGTAAAACTGCTGTTGGGGGAAAAACAGGGTTTTATAGCCTCTGGTGAAACCGCTGATGTGGCCAAACTCTGCTTTTGAGAGCAGACGTGGCAAACATCTGATGGTTAAACATCTGGTGGTATACAGCTGTTTTGCAAAAGTCTGTTGCCAACAGCTGTTGTTTAACCAAAAGACTGATGAAATAACAGTTGTTTTATCTGATCAGATGTTTGAAACAGATTTTTCAACCAACAGAGCTATTTTTAAGGAGAAAATTGATTTTCTGAAAACATTTTAATGTTTTTATTGAAAACATTTTTGTTATTTTAATCCATGTTTAGCATTCCAATTCGAGAGATCAAGTTTGTGAAGGTAGATGTGTCTAAAGCTTTCGTCAACACATCTGCCAACTGATCCTCTGTTGGAACATGGTGCAGAGAAATCAAACCTTTTTCATAGCTATCTCTGACAAAATGATGTCTGATGTCTATGTGCTTTGTGGTTGAATGAGAGACTGGATTTTTGATGATATTTGACTATCCAACATAAGTGGGGTCCTTAGTGCAGTTATCCCAAAATCCAGCAGTTGATTTTGAAGCCACATGAGTTGGGCTGTACAGCTTGTAGCAGCAATGTATTCAGCCTCAGCTGTGGAAGTTGAAACAGCTGTTTGCTTTTTGCTCTGCCAAGAAACTAAGGCATTCCCTAGAAACTGGCTCCCTCCCGATGTGGACTTTCTTGTGGTGTGGCAGCCAGCAAAATCACTATCTGAATAACCTGAAAGCTCAATGTTTCCATTAGCAGGATACCAGATACCAAGTGTGGGAGCACCTTTTAGGTATCTGAATATCCTTTTCACATCAATAAGGTTTGACTTTTTGGGTGAAACCTGGGATCTTGCACAAACACAGGTGGCAAACATAATGTCTGGCCTAGATGCTGTTAAGTACAATAAAGACCCAATCATGCATCTGTAATGTGTCTGATCAACCAGTTCATCCTTGTCATCAACAGTGAGTGGCTTGACTGTACTCATGGGTGTACTACATGGCTTACAATCATTCATCTCAAATTTGAATAACAAGTTTTTTCACATATTTATTTTAATGAATGAATGTGCCATTTTGCAGCTGCTTCACTTGGAGTCTAAGGAAGTACTGAAGTTCACCCATAGCACTCATTTCAAACTCTGCTGTCATGAGTTCCCTAAACTCCTCACACATTTTGTTACATGTGGATCCAAAAATGATGTCATCCACATATATTTGAACAATCATTAGATCTTTCCCTCTCCATTTTAAAAATAAGGTTTTATCAATTTTACCTCTTGTGAAACCAATGGATAAGAGAAAGGTGGAAAGAGTTTCATACCAGGCTCTAGGTGCTTGCTTGAGTCCATACAAGGCTTTATTTAGCTTGTAGACATACTTAGGATGGAATGTGTCTTCAAAACCAGGTGGTTGACATACATAGACCTCCTCCTGAATTTTGCCATATAGGAATGCACATTTGATGTCCATCTGATACACCTTGATGTTGTGGTTGACAACAAAGGCTAAGAAAAGTCTAATAGCTTCTAACCTAGCTACAGGAGCAAAGGTTTCATCATAGTCTATCCCTTCTTCTTGTCTGAAGCCTTGAACCACTAGCCTAGCTTTATTCTTGACAACTATACCCCTTTCATCAGTTTTGTTTTTGAAGACCCACTTTGTGCCAATTGGACAAACATCCTTAGGCAGTGGTACAAGTTCCCATACTTGTTGTCTTCTAAACTGAAGGAGCTCTTCTTGCATGGCTTCCACCCAACTGTTGTCTTTTAGTGCCTCTTGGTACTTGACTGGTTGTATGAGGGATAGAAAGCCTGCAAAAAGACAAATATTTGAGGATTGGCTTCTTGTGACCACACCTTCTCTGATGTTGCCAATGATTTGATCTGGTGGATGAGCTCTTAGGTAGATTAAATCTCCCTGATATGGTATGATGGCATTTTGAGGTGAAGGACAGAGGTTTGGTGACTCTGTTGACATAACATCTGTTTGCACTTTTGTAGTGTCAACAGATGTTTGAAATGGTGGTGGAAGAATGGGTCCAAGTGGTGTAAAGTTGGACTGACTCTTGTCAACAGATGTTTGACTTTTGTCATCTGTGTAAAGTTGGACTGACTCTTGTCAACAGATGTTTGACTTTTGTCAACAGATGATTGAGCAGTGGATGTAAAAGGTGAATCAGTGGTTTGAGGATAGGACTGGCCAATAGTGGCTGACTCAGCTGTGACAGAGTTTTGACAGTTGTTTTGAACTATTGCTTCCTCTGATGCAGAATAGACTTGACAGTGATTTGGAATCACAACATCTGTTCTGTAGTCTTGTGGTGGAGATTGTGAGATACCTGCACTGTTAGTTTTGACAGTAATATCTTCAAATTTGAATTTATCCAAATCAAATAACTCAGCAGGGTTTGCTGGGATTTTTAAGGATGAAAGTTCATTGAACTTCACATTCAGAGTTTCTTCTATTGTCTTGGTCCTTGTGTTAAACACTTTATAGGCCTTGGCAGTAGAAGAATATCCCAGAAAATATCCACAATCAACTTTGGCTGCAAATTTTGAAATGGAATCTTTAAGATTTAAAATGAAACATGGACAACCAAAGATTTTGAAAAATGAGATTAATGGTTTTATTTTGAACAAAATTTCATAAGCAGTCTTTTGATGTCTAGGGTTGATTAAAACTCTGTTTTGAACATAGCAAGCAGTGTTTACTGCTTCTGCCCAGAAGGACAGTGGCAAACCAGAATCTGCTAGCATTGTTCTTGCAATTTCAATAAGAGTTCTGTTCTTTCTCTCAACCACCCCATTTTGCTCTGGTGTTCTTGGGATATTGTACTGCCTTACAATCCCTTTTGACACACACAAATCATCCAACTCCTTATTTTTGAATTCTGTCCCAGTGTCACTTCTAAAGACTTTTACTGGCAAGTCATATTGTTTTTCAACTTTGGTGATAAAGTCCTTCAAGATACCTGCAGTCTCATCCTTAGAGTGTAAAAAGTAAGTCCATGTAAACCTAGAAAAATCATCAACTATGACAAGACAAAATCTCTTTCTTCTTAGACTCATGATTTTAACTGGGCCAAACAAGTCCATGTGTAACATTTGTAAACATTGACTGGTTTTGGACTCATCAATGGATTTGTAAGAGCTTTTATGTTGTTTTCCTTTTAGGCGGGAAACACAATGCTCATCACATTTGAATTCTTTTGGTGGCAAACCTCTGACAAGGTTTTGTTTGGAGAGAGAGTTGATAGTTTGAAGGTTGGTGTGACCCAGTCTCCTATGCCACAATTCTGTCTCTTTGGTAGAGGCAGCAGAGAACAGACAGACATTTGCCATAGGATTATCCTTTAACATATCAACTACATACACATTGCCACTTCTATGAGCAACAAGTTGTGCTTTACTCTCAGCAATGATGGTGTTAATCTTTTCAACCACTTCTGGTCCAACAATCTTACATGTTTTCTTAGTGAAGAATGACCCATATCCTTTGTCACTCATTTGTGATACACTAAGTAGATTAAATTTTAGATTGTCTATTAGATTAACATTTTCAAACTTAAGTCTCCCTGCTTGAACAGTTCCAGAACCCAACACTTTACCTTTAGAATCATTACCAAAGGATATATCACCCCTCCATGTGCAAGAAAGTCCAGAAGAAGGACTCTACATCCTGTCATGTGCCTGGAGCCTCCACTATCTACATACCACAAACTATCTAAGCAAGCAGAAGCTCCCTGCACATCAGTAAAGATTTTAGTTTTGGTGAGTGTCCAAAGCCAAATGGCTTTGGATGGGTTCTCAGATGTCTCAGCCTTAAGTTGAGGAGAATGATCAGTGGTTTGAACTAGCTTTTGAACTAAGTTCAACAGCTGTTGTTGACCATTTGCCAGTGCTTGTATGTCAACACTTGGTCCAACAGATGTTTGATCATTTCCTGTCAGATGCTGATAACCATGAGGATGTCTGTTCACTTTAGGTTTTGAAGGCCTTTTGGGCTCTTCATAAACATGTGGCAGACGATGACAAGTTGGTTGTCCATATCCTCTTGGAAGTCTGGTAGCTGGTGGAACATCTGTTACCTGAACATCTCTAGGAGCAGAGTTTTTGCTCAGACCTTTGGTAACAGCTGTTTGGACTGGTTCAAAAGTCTGTTTGGGTTTTCCTTTTGAAGTACTCACCACTTGACTTTCAAGAGTTTTAGCCTTGTACTCTTTTATCTTTTCATCAAAATTTTTGAGATACAGACACTCTTTTGTTTTGTGATTCTTTTTCTTACAAATTAAACATTCATTGGTTTTAGAATCACTTAAACTTGTTCCTTTGTTGATATCATATGCTTTTAGAAGAAAACAATTTTTTGTGACATGATTCTTCTTTTCACAAAAATCACAAAACAAGTTATCTTTGGATTTCCCTTTTCCTTTCTTCTTTTCAACAGATGTTTGATCATCTGTTGGAAGATCTCTCAAAGGGATGACTTTGGCCTGTGGTGCCTTTTTACCATCAGGGGTTTTGAAGGTCATTGGTTGAAAATTTTCAAGGACATCACACTCATCTGACCAGGTTGGTTTGAATTGATATTTTTCAATCTCATCAAATGAGGGTGTACCTTCCAACTTTTCAAGAATGATTTTCTTGCCATTGGGTTCAGTAACCTTGATTTCTTGACCTTTTGAATTGGTTGGAATGATTTCAACCAAATGTGGTTCCTTTTTGTCAGTGGTTTGTGAACTTTGAGCAGTGGTTTTTTGAAAACCAAAGCCAAATTTCACATGACTTTTAGAATGTTGGTTAACAATCATCTCAAAACCTTTAGATGATTCCACCCATTTCTGACATTCAACTTGGGTGGACTCAAGCTCCTTTTTACAACAATGATATTTTGTTATCATAGTTTGAAGCTGGTCTTTGGTTATGCTTGCTTCATGTTTTAAACTGCTGATTTCAGATTCTCTTTCAGTTATTTTTGATTTTAACTCTTTAGTGAGTTTCTCAAACTGAATTTCATCTTCCAAAATTTTCTTTCTAAAGTTTTCATTCACCACTTTTATCTTGGCAAATGCTATGATACATTTATCTGAGCATAAGTCACTTAAGATTTGAGGAGATACCTTAGCAGCAGCCATCAAGGCACAGTTACACTGGCAATCACAGTCATCAGTACCCCATGGGTCTGAGAGATTCACAACCTCTACTTCAGATTCTTCAGCTGAAACAACTTCATCAACAACATCATTAGTCACATTTTCAGACATAGACACCACTCCCTCAGAATCAGTCTCTTCAACAATTGTTTCTAGTGCCACAAAGCAGAAATTATTTTCAGAATTGGCAACTAAAGCAATGTTTTCATCTGTTATCTCATCTGGTAGACTACTCCAATCAGCAAAGCCTTGAGTGAAGAAACTCTGTTGACTTTGCTGACTGGTCTCTGCAGGAGCAGAGGATGAAGCAGCAGTCATTCGCACTTGTGCCTGAGTAACAGGTGTTTGGACATAATGATACTGAGGAACAGTGGTTTGGACATAGTGCACAGGAACAGTGGTTGGAGTCTGTGCAAAGTGAGCAGTGTTTTGCACATTTGGTACAGGGGTGTTTTGGGAAAACTGATAAGTGTTGGTCTGAGGTCTTTGGTTTGGATAGGTGATCATAGGGGTACCATTTTGACTCCTACATTCCCTAGCAAAGTGACCCATTCTATGACACTTATAACACTTGATCTTTGATTTATCCAACCCCACTTTTGACCCACCATGTAAACCTGGGTACCTTATGCCAGTTTCTTATAGAAGTTATTGGTTCTAATACTGCGCAGGGCCAATTGATGCAAGATGTCCATTTCTTCTAAGTCCACAGGGTCAATGTATTGAAGGTCATTATACACAAAAGATGTGTTATCAGATGCCTGGATATCACCACTTGCTGTAAAAGCATAGCTGGGTGATGAGTAAGAATCACTGTTTAAACTAGTGGTTATATCAATGTAATGATCATAACCCTGATCCTTACTACTTCCAGGTACCTCATCTTGACCCAAAAGTGTTGTATTACCAAATACATAGTCATCAGACACTTTTCCAGAGTCCTGGAGCTTCTTTTTCTTGTTAAGCTCTCTCTCATAGGTCAAGAGCTTACCATGAAGCTGGGTCAGAGTCAGGTCCTTAATCCGATAGAGTTTCTCATAACAATTGCTATAGTGTCCCATTTGTCCTGAAGTGATCTAAGAAACCTATGATTCAAAGTTGAATTAGGGTAAGTTAGACCCACCAGTTTTAGTTCACTAATCAGACAATTAAATCTCTCAAACTGTTGTGTTAATGACTCTCCCTTCACATGACTAAAAGTTTCATATTGTTGATTAAGTATTTCACGGTTGTTTTCAATCACATCCTCAGTCCCACCAAACTGCTCTTTCAGAGCATCCCACAACTCCTTTGCACTATTGCAGTGCAATAGTCCAGCATAGATATCATTTGGTAGAGCCATGGCTACAATACTGAAAGCCTTAGCATCTAACTCAATTTTTTGAAAATCTTGCTCGGAGTAGTTTTCAACACTCTTAGGTACTTGGACCTTGGGATCTTCGGTACTCGGCACCATTGGAACATGTGGTCCAAAGACAACCGACTTCCAACAGCCAGTGTTTTGCTGTGCTAGCACATGACTCATCCGACGTTGCCAGATATTGTATTCAGATCTGACAAGCATCGGTGGCTTGTTGCTAGTGCCAGTGTTATGTGGATCTTGATTAATTGAAGTCATTCTCTGATTTTTACGAAAACAAAGTCTGTTTACTAACGGTTGAAACGAAAATAAACTATTACTCTGTTTTCAATCCGACAAACAAACGTTATTAATAAATTTTGAGCTGATCTCTTTATATTAAATTGATTGATTTGATCGAATTTAATTGACCAAGCTCTGATACCAATTGTCAGGATCTGAGTTTGATTGTTTTGATAGTTTAGATGAATAATGAAATAAATGAAATGAAGTATAAATGGAAAGTGCAGCGGAATGATAAACTATAAATCAAAACAAGAGAATAAATGTTTTTAATCGAAAGCTTTCATTAATTGAAAGGTTACAATTGTACAAGTACTCCCCCTCAACCTGATCACTCAGAGAATGTTTGTCTAAGAGAATGACTAGAGTGATGAATAGAACAGTATAATCACTATTCTATTTATAGACAAATCTAAACCTCTGATGATCACAGCTGACGTCACCTAAGACAGCGACCTCTAACAGAATAACAACATAAAACATCTGCTAACTACAACTACTGTTACATTCAAAACACTGCTAACATAAACTACTGTAAAGGAAAACTCTGATGGTCTTGTATCATCTGTTGGATCCAAAGTGCTGTTGGTTCCAACAGACCTTTGTCTTCAGTACTTGATCAGCAGTTGTTTCTTCATCAGATCTTTATTCATCAGTTGTTTGTTCAGCAGACCTTTTAGCAGCAGCAGTTGTCTTCATCAGTTGTTTGGTGTAGCAGTTGTTAGGGTCAACAGTCTTTTGGGGAAAGTATCTTGAATCTACTGATTATTCAAAGGATCAATTAGATAGAATATTTTTGCTTTCTAATCATCGGTTCTTCTCCAGGTCAGCAGACCTAACAAGCAAACTTCACGCGATCCACCGCATGACACCCACATAAGGCAAACGAAGACTCGACCTTCTGCAACCACTGGAGCAATCCCACTGCACCCTCGGAACCAGAGAAATTGTGCGGCTTGCAATCCATAAACATCTTATAGGTGCAAGTTGGAGTAGGTGGGTTAACAGCATTACCTGTGCCTACACACCAATTGAAACAAAACAAAACGAATACCACACGCAAGATAAAAACATGAGTAGTAGTAATCAAATTACCACCAAAGCCTTGCTGAGCAGCCTGAAAGGCAGCAAGGGAAACAGACACCTGTTGCTGTATCAGATTGTTCAGTTCGTCCTAGGTCATAGTGACGTTCTCACCGCCACAACCCCCAGCACGACCATCGCCGCCACTACGGCGTCCCCCAGCACAAGCACGACCACCACCACGAGCAGCAGACATCCTCTGACATACAAAAGAACAAGATATTCAGCTTTGTCACTAGTATCAACCACTAGCGACAATGATAGGGAATCATCCTGATCCGACCAATCCGTATCAACCACGAATCATCTGATCAGGATACCAAGCGTATAGGAATCCCCGAATGAATAATCATCCCGGGGTGTACTAAACCAAGTACAAGTGCAAGATAGTGTGTGCAAGCAAGAGTGTCCATTGGGGCATAAAAGGATGATGTCTGAATCACTGTATAGATCTCGAAGGTACGCCGAAGCCGCCTCAATGTACAACACTGCCATGCCAAGAATCAACAAGTCAGTCCCTTCGTCTCCAAATCCTGAGGAAGAAGGTAAGATAGAGAATAGATAAACTAAAGAAAGAATAAATGATGTAACACATAAGTATAATGATATTGTCACCCCGACAAAGTTAGTAAGTTCCCATTAAAACGACTTATACACATGTGACCGTCTAGTCACTAGTATACTAGCAATCACAAGAATTCAGACCTAAATCCACCCTGAAGCCATTCGTCCAAACACAGAGTCCACCGGGATTTTCATGCATCCCAGATTATTATTTCGTGTGCACCCGAAATGATAAACCGTTCTACATGGTCCTCCAAATGTACTCCAAATCTGAAGTTCAAGTCACCGAACAAAAACAATTAAGGATGTACTACCACAAGTACAAGTGTAAGATAGTGTGTGTAGGCGAGTGTGTCCATTGGAGTATAGAAGGGAGATGTCCGAATCCTGGACAGATCTCAAGGATGTGCCGAAGCCATTGCAATGTACACCACTGCCGTGTTAACAAGTCAACCTCTTCGCCTCAAAACCCGAAGACGAAGATAAGATAGGAGTAGATGATAGATATAGACAAGAGACGGAATGGACGCTGTAACTCATAAATAAGATTAATGATACCGGCACCCCCAAAACCAGTAAATGTATTATGTAAACCGACTCATGTGTGTGTGACCGTCTAGTGTGTGAATGTCGGCTATAGTCTAGACTCTACATGCAGTCCTTGTCACTATAACCATTGGCTCTGATACCAATCTGTCACACCCTCAAATTCCACATGCGGGGTTTTACCGCGAGACGGGTGACATACCAGGATCCAAGTCAACGGTCACAATAAACAAGTATATGCAAAAGATATGTAATCCAAAACCATAAGTTATAAACATTAAACCAACAGCGGAAGCTTTAAAATCTTGTTTACAACCCAACAAAAGTAATTGAAGTCTGAAATTATTTAAAGACATGAGACTAGAACCCTAGACGCCGTGTGAGACTTCGTAAGCCTAAATCCGATGCTGCTACCTTAGTGACCTGAGAAACCATGCCAAAAAGACGTCAACATATAATGCTGGTGAGTTCACAGGTTTTAAGTAAAACGTTTCCAAAAGTTTGAATGTTCCATCATGTTACTGCTATGTTATAAGGATGCCAACCAGGCATGAAACCGCTAATACGATACCAGGTGTGAGCTACCCGTGTGTAACCGAACTGCCAATCCAGGCATAACTGAACTACCGATCCACAGTGAACAAAACGGCCGAGCCCAGCCAACCGAACTACCGAACCACGGCTAACTGAACTACCGTCCAACGGTAAAACTGAACTATCGTACAGTAGGAACACAAAGTAACACTATCATAACATGATCAGTATAAATACGAGTACGTAGCATGTTTCTCCCCCGAAAACATAAACACTGAAAGAGGGGCCGTGAAACTCACCTTAGGTTACGTCTTCAAATAAAAGAGTAATCCCACACGTGTTTGATAGCCCCGACTAGTGGCGACCTATCAATAAGTTTTTTGAACGTTAACCGGACACACCGAACAGACCCGACATCCCGTTGGTGACCCATTACATAGACTAATGAAGTACATAAGGTTAACACACAAGTATCAAACATAAAACACTTAGTTTGCATCAAAAATATACGAAGTCGTAAGGTCAAATCGAAAGATTTCTGGGTTTGGTTCTACCCCTAGGTCCCTTGGTTTGACCCTCATGATGTTTATTCAACTTACTCACAAATTCATTAGACCTAACACATGTTTATTCGACCCTAACACATGTTTATTCGACCCTAACACATGTTAATTCGAACCTAACACGTGTTAATTCGACATAAATAGTGTTCATTCGACCTTTAATCAAGTTCATTCGACCCTATTCATGTTCATTCGACCTATTTGAAGTTGATTCGACCTCTTTGAAGTTCATTCAACCCCATGAAGGGTTGAATGAGTTTCTGGTTCGACCCTTTTGCTGCAAAACTTCATAAAACACACCAAAACGCATCAAAACAGTCCGAAAACATCACGAAACATCACCAATCATAGTAGTCAACTATCATTAACCTATCCCCACAAAACCCTATCAATTTCATCAAGAAATCAGTCCGTTTTACAAGTTACCCAAAATAGAAAATTATGGAGATGTCACATCATATGAATACAATCTTTACCCGATATGGAAACTTATCGAAATCATCTATCAATTAGCTCAACATGCTCAGATTATCATGTGTAAGAAAAACCCTAATCATTTCATCAACAATAACAACATAAATCAAACCCTAGATCTAACACAACCCCCCCTCCCCCCAAAATGGGCTAAACATCATCAATAACCAATTGTAACCCATAGCAATCATCAATCATCATCAATAACAGTCCAAGATCATTGTTATAATATCTACACATCATTCAAACATCGAATAATTTCATACAAGTTCATAACACATCATTTAACATCATTAACACATGTATTTTGCATAAAAACTCATTGTTAATGAAAAGGTTTTGTTTAGAAAGATGTTAGGAAGGTTTTTATCCATGAAAACATGTTTGAATCAGATCTGTACACTTAGGGTTTGATATAAATGAATTAAAATGGATGAAAATGGTTTTAGATTAAGAACACACCTTGAATCTTCTCTTGTTTGTGATATAGAGGATATGTTTATGTTAGGATTTGAAAAACAAGATCAAAAACTCCTTTCTACAGGTTTGGCGTTGAAAGAGAGAACTTGGAGGCGTTTAGGGTTTGTGAAATGATAAAAAATTACCAAGTGTGGTATGTATAGGTGATGTTCATTCGACCCTTATAGAGGTCGAATGAGTGCCTCACAAGCTGGTTCGAACCTCCATGAGGTCGAACCAGTTTCCAGACTTCTCAGTTTCTCTGGTTTTGTCGTTTAAATGCGTTTTAACACATGTTAACCCATTCTGACACATGAACATGCAATCCTAACATATGTTTAACATGTATAATCATATAAACATCACTTAAACACGTATTTACATGTTACACATAATATATGAAGCGTTTCAAGTTTATCATCTAATCCAATTATGTAAGTTCACCAACAACGGGACTCAAGACTCGTGTGTGCGTAAGGTGACCCCAATGATCCTCCGAATCATTGAACCCTGGATAATACGTAATGTATCCCTACTTAACTAATCCAGCTAAGTATGTTAAATAAATGTTTCCGCTATGGCAGACTTATATGTTTGAAAAAAATGTTACCCTGAGTTTGTCGGGTGTCACAGTTAGGATTAAGTACCACACGAGTGCAGTTTTGACAAACTTAAGGACCAACGGTGTAATTATTAAAGCCTTAGAACCAAGAGTGCAATATTTGTAAACCACAAGGACCATGCGATTCTCTCTTATGAATAAATGGGTAGGTTTTTTAATGTATGTTTCCGCACTGAATTAGTTTTATTTATATGTTGGAAGTTGGTTAGATGTAGGCAGGGTTAGCAAACATGTCAACATATTTTTTTTGATCTTTGTCTCCACAAGCACACCCGGTGATCCACATTTACCTACCATTGTTGTTTGTTTTTTATTCTTATTACTGTTATAGCAATTGTTTATAACATGCAGGTCACTTGATGGAGAAGGGAAAGTTACATAGAGCAATCAATGTCATTTTGCTCAACTCAATGTATGAGTTATATATTCCTCCAGGTAGATCAAAGCATATTGTATTATAGGTTTTCATGATGATAGTAGTATAAGTTCGTCATTATTTTCTATGTTGTTTAGAGGAAAAGAAATCGTAGACTAAAAGGGGGTAGTGGTTTGCTCTTAGTTTAAGATATCATTTTATGAGAAAGATCCGTCAAGTATTATACACTTGACGTGCCATGTACTTTTGGCTAGATTTCTTGTCCCCTAAGTTTGCTACGTTGTCTTCTTGCGTGCAGGGCCTCCGTGCGGGTGTGCATGGGCGTGTTGGGTTAGTCCCGGACTGGTTTTATCATTGTTTAAGTCTCGGGATGGTCTTTAAACATACAGGGAACATGCTGTAAAGTCTCGCATCCTTAGGAATCTCCGGTTTTTGCCTGTTTTCACCTGAAAATCACTTGTTTCCGGTGTGGAGCTCCAATTTCCTAAGAATTGCAAATAGGAATGAATTAAGTACCTAAAATCAGTAATTTAAGCCCAATTCTATCCTATTATGACACTGATTATGCATGTTTTATATGTTAATTTTGTGACACATCAGATACCTAAAAAGTGCTCCCACACCTGGTATCTAGTATCCAGCTAATGGAAACATTGAGCTTTCAGGGTACTCAGATAGTGATTTTGCTGGTTGTCACACCACAAGGAAGTCAACTTAAGGAGGGTCCCAATTCCTAGGTAATGCCCTCGTTTCTTGGCAAAGCAAAAAGCAAGCAGCTGTTTCAACATCTACAGTAGAGGTTGGATACATTGTTGTTGCAAGCTGCACAACTCAACTTATGTGGCTTCAAAAGCAGCTATTGGATTTTGGTATCACTGCCTTAAAGACTCCACTATTGGTGGACAGTCAAGTAGCTAAAAAATACCATAAAAAATCCAGTATCCCATTCCACAACAAAGCACATTGACATCAGACATCACTTTATGAGGGACAACTATGAAAAAGGCTTGATTTCCCTGCATCATGTTCCAACAGAGGATCAGCTAACAGATGTGTTGACAAAGGCCTTAGACACATCTACTTTTAAAAGCTTGATCTCTAGAATTGGGATGTTAAATATGGAATAAGAGCTAGAATCTATTTCTCCATAAAATTTTTGCAAGACAATTCAAAAATTCGTACTTAAAAATAGTTTTTAGTTAAACATCTGTTCAGAACTTCTAAAAGTCTGCCCAAATATAAAGAACAACAGTCCCAGATTGTCAACATCTGTTGCTTCAGGTCAACCACTGATAAACACACAACATTAATTTTGTAACATTTGTTGAAATTCTACAGAGGTTTCAAAACAACTGTCATCTATTAAAACCCTAAACAATGTTTAACTAGTGGGACAGACCTGGACCGTCAGATCCTTCATTAGATGTTGCCACGTCTGATAAAAAGCAGTTTCCCTGGCCATGTCATCATCACTTTTTCACACACTATACAACCCCTGCTTCATCTAAACAGAGCTTACATTGCCTATTCGAATTCAAAACTTCCACATAGCAGTTTTCTCTCTCGTTTACGGAAAACCCAAAATCTCTCTTCCGATCATGGATCTTCAAGTCAAGTTGCCACACACCTACCTTCCATACTTGGTGAAAACTGATCAGAACACCCAATTTCACTCCATCATTGACGTTCTAACGAACTTAAAACATATCACAGTCCTCAACGCAGACGTAGCAATATATGTTGATACCTTGCAAGAATTCTGGTTGACTGCTGAAGTTATACACACAGACAACACACCAACTACAATCACTCCATTGGTCATTTCCACTACTTTTTCACTCAATGACCTAGAAGGAAAACCCACTTTCTTAAAAAATGAGCTTCACACAGAGTTTTTGGAAAGTGGGTTTGAGGAACAAATTACAAAGGCAACACTTTACAAACCATACTTTCCACCAGAAATGAAAATTTTCTTTCATACTCTGCTTCAATGTCTCTCTTCCAAGACAACCTCATTTATTGAGATTCCTTTGAAAGTTCAATATTTGGGATATGCTATCTTAACAAATACTGATTATAATCTATCTCAGGCAATGTTCATGGAATTGGTTTCAAATGTGAAGCTTATAGGAAAGGGGTCAAACAATTTCTTCTTTCTTTATCCTAGACTACTCAGTGTTGTCTTAAAAAACTTTTACGAGAAAAAGAATTTAAAAAGGGTCAAGCATCTAGGATGAAAAGCTTAACTAATGAAACTTTTACTAGAATGATGGGTCCTAAGACCCAAGAAACAGTCTCAAAAGGCAAAGTTTCAAAAACAAAATCAAAGAGTATCAAGGCAACATATTCCGTCTCAACCTCTGATGATGAGTCCACTGCTCCTGGTGATCATGACACGACAACCAGTGTTGTGAAACCCACACCAGAATCTTCAAAAAGAAAACATCCATCCATTAAGCCCACCAAAAGAAAACCAAAAAGGTTACTCTGGAGGATGAGAAACAAGAGGATACCATTGTTGTAACACAAACACAATAGAAAACCACTGTTGATACTTCCTCTCAACAAGTTGGAAAATCTCCGCCAAGATAAACTCCTCAGGATTCCTCTCAAAAGGAACCTGTTGTAAGCTAAGGGGAACCATAACATGAAACATTTGACTCAGTTGAGCATATGTTCCAAAACCCATCTCCTAGGGCTCATTGTTTGTACACACCACACTTCTCACCATCAAAATCCATCATTCCATCTCCACTTGACACATTATTTTGATGCTATTGATAGAACTCAGGCAATAACCAGTTCCTTTCCTACACCCATTCCTGAGTGTACACACCAGATAGTGACTGGGCCTGAGACAAATCAACTCGCTATCCCACAAGAAGAGGAGGCCACACCGCTTGAATTACATGTAATTCTTGGAGGTTTTTCAAGTGAAGCAGCCACGACAGCTGTAGAAACCAATGTTTCACAGATAGACAATGGTTTCATCTTTCAGACTTCTATGAAGGCAAGAACCACAGGAGCTACATTGTAGTTTTTAAAAAGGATGGAAGTCCCCAATACTAAGAAAAAGGGGCATCTGATGACGTTAACATGGACTCACCTCCAAGAACTGAGCCAGATATAACTACCAACACAGGTAGGAATTCAGATGATCCTATTAACTTAGTTGATGAATTAAAAATCAAAGAATCGACGGAAAGAGTAAACCAGATTGAGTCATCAGTCAATGAAATGAAGACTGATATAGACTATGATGGACACTCTGGTTGGCTTCACAAAGAGTCAACCTTCCCTTCAAGACATTTCTGCTGAGCTATGGAAGTCAGTAAACCCAGTCATCATAGCTCATAGAAGATTGGCTAACATGACCGAAGAAACGTACATGAAGGAGATCAGAAACATGGTTAATGCCAGGTACAAAGATACTCAGGCAGATGAAGATGGTGATGTATTCACAGCTGATGATGCCAAAAGGGGGAGAGTGGCAGAGACAGACTCCCAAAGCTACAACCTCTTGGGAATCCACCTTCATCAAACACTGCTAAAAATTACTGCTCCTACTGAAAAATCAGTTGCTCCTGACAAGCCAACTGATAAAACTCAAAAAGCACCAATGTCCACTGCTCAAAACATTGCCCAACAACCAAAAACAGATAAAGGAAAGAAGATTAAAGAATTTGCAAATGCCCTTGCTGAAAAGATTGCTGAAATAAAGTAGAAAAGATTGCTAAAAGAGTTTTTAAAGAAAAATAGAATAGAGATGTAAATTGTAAGAGAAATCAATAGCAAAAATAGGTGTTGCTTCGGGATCCGATGTTTCCTGGTAAGAAAGAATAGTAGACTCTTGTTTAAGTGGTGTGTTCGAGGAGCGCATTAACACTCAACTACAAAAACGATTTGTGTTCTTAATGTTATTTTGAGGGTTTTCCACGTCTGGTAAGCTTACCTCTCAACAGTGAGGGACGGATCACCTCAAAATCGTATGAATCCAACCCTAAGGAACCCACCTCCCAAAGTGGTAATATTGACATTTAACTACTAGTTTATTTTAGGATTAACTTGCCGGCGGCCGGAGCATGACCGAACAAGCTTCCACTTAACATTATAGGGGAGTCGTGGCTTGGTCCACTCATGCTCATCCCCTACTAGAATTAACTAATTTTTCAAAAAGTGTTTGGCCTATTACTAATTGTGTGGCAATATAGTAATGGAAGAAAATAAAGACCGTTTTTTAATCCAACACGGGTTCATCAATTCTTGGGTTGCGCCAAAGCTTTCACATAGAACATGAAGCTAAGTTGCATGACCAAATCTTGGCTTATCACTAGGACCAAGTATAAAGACCGCACCGACCCTAAGTGAGATTTTGATATCCGAGGATTAAGCCACAAAGTGTGAATGTTTCCGAACACAAATGGGCTAATCGCTACACACGGAGTTAAGGTTAGCTTACAAGTGAGGGGGTTTTTACACTCAACGGTTACACTTATAAGTCCCTCCAATTTCTATCAAAACACCTAAAAAGATCAAATACTAAGTGATTAATTAGTTAATTCATCAAACAAATAAATAGTAGATAAAATTGTTTAAAACACAAAACACCACTTTAAACATAAATAAACTATTTATTTCATACCAAGTTCCATCTTCACCCTAGCAACACCAAGAGAAATCTAGCTAGCATGGTAGATACAACAACCTTACAATGTTGGTTTTATGTACAAAACATGGTGAGGGTTGTATGGAGATTTCTAGTGGTTTTGGGTGATTTCGGGTTGTTTCTCTCTCAAGTGTAGTGTTTATGGAGTGATCCCAAGCCCCAAAGGACACCTACAAGTCCCAAAGATGGCTGATACTTTGTGGAGAAAGTGGAAGTTTTGGGGTAGGATAGGATGATCAAAGTGTGGAGTGGAGGCATCTATTTATAGGCAAATCAGACCCTGCACGCCCGTGCATCTTGATGTGGCACGCCCCTGCTCGACAGCTGGCACTGTTGTAGAGTCCTTTCGAGCAGAATCTGTTGGGCTTCAGGTCCTGCATGCCCGTGCCAAGTGGGTGGCATGCACATGTAGGTTAGTACACTACCAGTCTTGGTCGGTTGAAGCCTTGGGGAGTACGTATCAAGCTGCACGGCCGTGCATAGGGGTGTGCACGCCCGTGCAGGTCTGTAACATTGACTTTTTGCCTGCTGCTGACTTGGTAATGTTGATTTGTTGACCCGAGATAGGTGTAGGGCCGTGCTTGGCCGGAAGCACGGTCGTGCTGCATCTGTCACAGCTTCTAAGTCTTCAATTCCTTTCCTTTTATGCTGTTTTGTGTCGTTTTTCACTTATTTCCACTTTTCAACATCAAATCCTACAATTTTAAACAAAGAAAGATAAACCATGATAAAACTAAGATAAAAGCACGATTTTGGGTACAAAATGGGTGAAAATATGTGCATAACACATGTTAAAATCTCGGCACATCACCCCCTGTGCCAAATTTGTTAGTTCTCAAAGAAATGTGAAGGCGAGTTCCCCACGAGCTACCAGTTGACATGGTAGAGGCGATGCAGCCTTCCGCGTACGCTCATCCCCTACTTGAATTAATTAAATTCCCAAAAAGTGATTGATTTATTATTAATTGTGTGGCAATATAATAATAGAAGTAACTAAATATCGTTTACTTCTAACACGAGTTCACCTACCTTTGGTTTACGCCAAAGGTAACACATAGACCATGTAGCTAAGTCACTCAACCGAATCTTGGCTTATCACAAAGGCCAAGTATACAGACCGTACTGACCCCAACTAAAGTTTTGATAGTTGCAAATCAATCACAAAGTGTAAATGTTTCCAATCACAAATAGGCTAATCACAACACGTGGAATTAGGTTAGCCTACAAGTGCGCGGGTTCTTACACACCATGGGTACACTCATAACTCCTTTCACTTCCTACCAAAACACCCACAAGACCATATACTAAGTTGATTGATTAATTAGTTCGTCAAACAAAGAAAGAGTAGAAAGAATTACCAAGAAGACAAAACATCACTCGACATAAACATAAAATATATATATATAACCATACCAAAATATTCTTCACCCTAGCAACATTCTAAGAATCCTAGCCAATAATGGCATTACAACAGGCTTACTAAGGATGATTTTATGTGAAATCATGGTGAGGGTTGATGGAGGATTTGGAGAGTATTTGTGTGATTCTATGTGGTTTCTCTCATGGCTCACTTGATCAAAGTGGTTATGGAGTGATCCCAAGCTCTAAAGGACCCTTACAAGACCCTAAAACAGCAGAATTGTGGGACAAAATTGGGTGGAATGGGATGACAACATGAAGAGTGAAGGTCTCCTTTTTATAGAGTTGTTAGGAGGTGCACGACTGTGCTTTAGGGGTGAGCACGCCCATGCTCAACCGTCGTGTACTGTCTGTTGGTAAGCTCTTTTTTATGAAGTAAAGACACTTTAAGTTAGTTCTTTGGCTTCACCAAAACCTCCCAAAATCCCCTATTTTGATTTTTAGGTGGACTCAAAGGGTTTGAAAAATATTTTTATTACTCAAAAACGTTTTTGAAAACTTTGCCTTTAAATGATTTTGGTTTGTTGATTTCGAGAGTTGTTGATTTTGAGAGGTGTTAGCATATTTTGAAATTATAGATTTTTATGATATATTTTAAGCTTAAAAAAATAAGTGGGACAAGGTCAAGTGTTTCCCTAGTTAGTTTTCAATATTACAATTACTGTATATCTACTGTATTGCCTAAGGACCTCATGTATGCTTATGATGAATTGACTGATTGAAAAGTTGTGACCATATGCCCATATAAAGATCACGTGTTGTGCGTTTCTTATTAGGTCATCATTATACAAACAAATATCATCGTCCATAAATACTAAAGATTATAAATCACATATAACTTAAGCTTCAAAGGGCTCTTCAGTTTTATCAAATAATGTCTTCCCAAAGTTTCTTTGCGATATGTAAACCTAAGAGAAATATCCAACAAATCATAAAATCCAAGACTAAGCAGCATCGTCAAATCTGTTGTGAAGACAAGACCAATGTTCTCAAGTAAATAGTCGACGAATAGCCATTTACCAGCCAACTATGTGGAGTCATGACTTCATACAGGACTTAGATGATAAATTCCCGGTAACACATCATACTTTTGTCCTGATATTGTTTGTGTACATAATAATTCTATTTGCCTTTGATGACGACCACAGGTGAACGTTGATGAGAAAGTGAGTGAGCTAGAGAAGAAAGTAATGGCATTGAATGTTTATTTTGAGAATGGTTATTTCAGTACATTGCAATTGCTCGAACACATAGATGATATCGAAAAGTTGGGTCTTGGTTATCGGTTTCAAAATCATTTACAAAGACTACTCGATCTAATCACCTCAATGTATGGTATTAAGGATGAGCTTGACGAAGAAGAAGTTAGTCTTCATGAAGCATCTCTTAGATTTAGGATTCTTAGAAAACATGGTTATAACGTGTCACAAGGTATTTTTTTTTTGTTTTTTATGAGAACTCATTGGACCATCTTCAACACAAAATGTCAAACACACACACAAAAGCATCTGAAAATCTAACTTATAGTTTTTACTTATTTTGGTAACATTATTATACCAAACATTTTTTTTTAATTCATACTAATAAAAACAATAAATATATTTTAGAGTAAACTTTCAATTTCGTCTCTAAGTGTGAGCATTTTTGTCACATTCATTACAAACGTTTATTTTTTGCAACATACCTTTTAGGTTTGCATTTTTCGCCATTTTTTTTCTAGTTTCCTAACTTCATTTACTATAAACGTTAACTTAAAAGTAGTATCCTCTTTTTACCTGTTTACTCAAGTTATTAGTTACTCATCCCTTTATTATTTGTTATTATGTTAGATATATGTTATATAACAGGTATATATTATAAAACCAAAGACAGTTTACGCATACCTTTATTATTATTATTATTATTATTATTATTATTATTATTGTTTTTCTTATTATTATTATTATTAATATTACTATTATTATTATTATTATTATTATTATTACTATTAAGCAGCTTGCGTGTGAACTTGGTTACTAAATGACCAAATTGCCAGGCCTTTCTTAATTAAAAGCTAGATGATATAGAAATTTTAGAAATATATTTCTACTTGTGTTTTCATATCAAATACAAAATAAAATATGAGAAAGTATAGGGTATAAAGTTTCTTAACGTGAGAAGTGTAGGAAGTCACTAGAATTTGCCACCTGTCAATTTAACCTAACCACAGTTAAACCACAATTAAACCTATTTTCCTCTTCCCTGTTCTAAATTTTCATAGCATAAACCTAACCCATCCTCCTTTGAAACAAACCGATCAAGATCTGACCATCACCACCACCACCACCAGAACCGTTATCTTGTCTAAAATTACATGCAAAGAAAATAAAGAGGCATGGACACATGATAAGAACCACGGTACAATCTGGATATACGAGATAGAATTTTCTAAAGGTTTTGGATAACATACATTACACGATGGGTTAAAGTGTTATCGTAGCTTATTTAAAGATCCTATGGTGACTAGTTTCATGGTTGGGTGATTGGGGATGAGCTTTGGGTGATGGTTGTAGACTGTAGCGACGTGGGTGAGGTTTCAATAGTGGTAGGCAAGTGTAAAGGGAGACCATAGGATATTAGTAAACATGAACCAGTAAACTAGGTGGTTTTTTTTTTTTTTTGGAACAAGTGCCAATACAAGTAACTTAAAGAGTTGCAAAAATTGCTTTTTAAGTTTAAGCTCAGATCTCTATTCTTCTCTGATAGACAAGCAGATCTCTATTCTTCTCTATTATATAGTGATGGTGCGTTTGTTTTGTAAAGATAGAAAGTTGAACATTGATATGTTTTTAAGAGCAGGATGATGCAACCTCTTGTTTTTAGAGCAACATATAAAGGTGCGTCTGTTATATAGTCAAGGTGCGTTTGTTTCCAAACTTTTTTTAATGAGTGCGTTTAAATTTTTAACGAATGCGTCCAAATTTCAATGAGTGCTTCCAAACTTTTTAATGAGTGCTTCTAAACTTTTTAATGAGTCCTTCCAAACTTTTTAGTGAGTGCGTCCAAATTTCAATGAGTTCTTCCAAACTTTTTTAAAGAGTTCTTCTAAATTTTTTAATGAGTGCTTCCAAACTTTTTAGTGAGTGCGTCCAAATTTCAATGAGAGTTTCAAACTTTTTAATGAGTGCTTCTAAATTTTTAATGAGTGCTTCCAAATTTTTTAATGAGTGCTTCCAAACTTTTTAATGAGTGCGTTTAAAATTTTGTTAGTGCGTTTAAAAGGCTCTGTTTTCACCAACTTCATCTTCTTTCGTCTGCAACTTTTTTAACCTAATTTTTTTTAATCATACTTATTGAAACAAAATCGAAATTATTTGACAACTATTACGAGCGTTTATTCATAATTTGTACGTTTTTTCGTATGATTAAATCGTTCCAGTGTAAATCTCTGTTTTTATAATTTTTTTCGTTTTCGTTCATTGTAATCTAATGTTTTTTGTTATTTTGATTGTGTAATTATTCAGATTGGTTTAATCGATTTTCAATTGTTGAAAAATTTTGTTTCGATTGATTTTTGTTGTTACGATTTGAAAAAAATAGACGGTTTTTCATAATTCACCCTTGGTTAGTTTAACCCAAGTATGATTAGGGTTTTTAATCTACATCCAGACATCTTTTTAATCTAATGGATGAGATTGCTTCTTACGCTTCTTACGTTAAGAAGCTTTGTACGTTATCTCTTCCCATAAAATATAGGATTTTAATCAACATTAGCAAGGATATTATACTTCTTTATGATTCTAAAAAGTAAATACATCTTATTTTATTTTTTTATGAATGTTTTGCATCATTCTGATTTGAATTTAATATTTTTTAAGAAGTTTTATTTTTATACTCTTCATAAGTTATACCAGTCCATATATTTCGCATTATAATGTAAACTATATATATACACACATATAAACACACAATTAGTTAAGGAGGATAAAATCATCGGGGAAATAGTTATGAATTTATTGAGTTATCATATCTAGGGTAAAACAAATGTCTAATTATTTAAGTCGAACATAAAAAAAGTGACATGTAGTGTACGACAAATAAAAGCACAAGTAATAATTATTAATTTAAGACAAATAAACCAAAGACCATAATTTACGAGTTTAAGCTCGAGTTTGGTTTATCAAATTTAATATAGCTCGAGCTGAACTTGTTGCAAGCTTTATATAGAAGTCGAGTTGAAATCATATGCAATGTTTGAAAATCAAGTTCATTCAAGCACAAATTTTCTTTTATATAGATATGTGTAATTCTTTAAATGGCTTTATAATTTATAATTATATTATATTATGTATAATATTTTTTATGAACTATATACATGGTATGACGACGACGACGATTATTATTATTATTATTATTATTATTATTATTATTATTATTATTATTATTATTATTATTATTATTATTATTATTATTATAAAATGGGTAAACTGCCATTTTCTTCTCTGAGCAATGAGTAAATAAGTAAAAGGGTGAATTTAACCCTGAGTTAACTTTAAAAATAGATGAAAATAGCAAACTAGATTTAATTGAAGGGAAAACGCAACCCTAAAGGGTTTATTTGCAAAACTTAAACTTTTGAAATGAAAATGACAAATATGTTTAAACCTGAAGGATGAAAACGGCAGTTTACTCTATATTTTAACTTAAAAATTTATTTTTTAAAACTAAAATCGATATGAAAACCCCAAATCAAGACTCACCACTTCCGTTTTTTAAACTGCTAGTGCCAGGTGGTGTAGATAATTGGTATGATGGGAAATCAATGGTGTTTGGGCTTTGGTGTGGTAGCGATGGGTGGATCTGGTCAAGGACGGTGGTGACGTTTGGCGTGTTTAGATTGCATCGAATGGGGTTAAGGTTTTCTATGGAGGAAATGTGTTATGGATGATGGGCAGTGGTTGGGATTATGGTAGGTGTAACGGTGGTGAACGGGTGGTCGGGGTGTGGGCAGTTGGCCCCTACGCCTTTATTACACGATATCAAACCATATACAATCTCAATATAGTTGTTAAATGTACCTGTTCTTGATCAATCAGTGTTCTTCGAAGGTGGGTGTGCAAATGAAGACCCATATTCGTCGGAAGTAGTATGGCGGCAATTGATCCATAGTGGTCACCGATTTCTTTTATATCCATCTTCGCCCGATTTGCAAATTGTCACCTTTGTCGGTGGTTGTTCAATGGTGAGAGAGTCAAGAGAAGATGAAACACCTCTTGTTGGCCATGCCGTTTTGCTCATCTTCGAACCAGGAGTACACCATTTTTTAGTCATATTCTTTATTTTATTTATTTAGTATATTATGGATTGTCATATCCATATTATCCTATACATTAATTTCACTATGTCCATGAATATGCTGCCACGTGGCAGCAGGCTGTTGGCTTTTTTTTATTTATGTAATAAAGTTGAAGGTAAACTTTAAATAATTATAATATTATATTATAAATTAAAATAATAATAGTAAATGACCATATTGCCCCTGTATTTAACGATTCAAATTAACATGAGTTCGATTTTGAGTGAATTTAGCACTAAATGATTAACAAGAAGGGCAAATGTTAGAAAAAAAATTTTTGGATGAATCTAGCAATTCTGACATAAACTCAGGGACCAATTTGGTAATTTACTCCATTCTTGAAGACTTAAATTTAAGAAATACTTATTATAACATAAATATTAATAAAAACAACAAACCCCTACAAAAAAGATGAATATCAGTGACGCCCCAATCTGTTTATAAAGGCTTTTACCGACTAAATTTCATTAGTGATTGGGTGTCTGAAATTTGACAACGGGTAATCTTATTTTCAACTAATTACCCATGAGTATCATCAATAGATGTTTTTTTAAGATTGACATAATAAAATTACTGTTTAACAAAAAGAAGTTACATAAATTTAAGATTTTAGTACTTTGTTTCAAGTATAAAAGTATGGTCTTATGTTTAAAAATGTTGTTATTTCTACCAGACATCTGAATAGCTATGACAATACTCTATCGGTAATTTCCAAAGTCATTTAAAAGCTTTTTTTTTTTTTTGAGAAAATTGCAATTTTCGTCCATGTGGTTTGCCTAAACTAACAGGTTCAGCCCACGCTTAACACCCTGAGTACCTGAGGTTTGTTTTTCTAACACTTTACGTCCCTCGACTTAACGGCCGTTAGGTTTTCCGTTAGTTTGTGGTGAAATGACGATTATACCCTTCAGTTTTTGGGTGAAATGACTTTTATACCCTTCCATCTTCTTCTCCAACCTACCCACCCACCCACCCACCCACCACCACCAACTGCAACACCACCACCCTCCCTCACTCCCTCTCCTCACCATCTCCTCTCTCCTCCCTATAAATGTTATGATTTGCAGACTGGAATTGTACCCGAGTTTGTACTTTTCCTTGATTGCCCTGAGAAAGAGATGGAGAAACGACTTTTGGGTCGCAATCAGGTTGGAAGTTAGTCTTTTGTTTATAAATTTAGATTACCACTTTATTAATATCTTTAATGTTTATTGAATTTGTTTTCCCTTGCTACAATCTTTTAATTTGGGTATGAAGAGTAGAGAAGATGATAATATTGACACGATCAGGAAGCGCTTTAAAGTTTTCCTGGAATCTAGTCTCCAAGTTATTGAATATTACAACTCTAAGGAGAAGGTCCGAAAGGTAAACACGTTCGATTATTCTTTTATTAAAAGCCGAACGTTAAAGTTTCAAATGTGTTAGAAGTTTGTAAAATTCATAAAATTTACTCTCAGATTGATGCTGCCAAACCTATTGGAGAAGTTTTTGAATACCTGGAGAAGAGAGGAGATGGTGAGGAGAGGAAGGGTGGCGGTGGCGGTGGTGGTGGTGGTAGGTTGGAGAAGAAGATGAGAGGGTATAAAAGTCATTTTACCTAAAAACTTAAGGGTATAATCGTCATTTCACCACAAAGTAACGGAAAACCTAACGGCCGTTAAGTCGAGGGACGTAAAGTGTTAGAAAAACAAACCTCGGGTACTCAGGGTGTTAAGCGTGGGTTGAATCTGTTAGTTTAGGCAAAACACAGGGACGAAAATTGCAATTTTCTCTTTTTTTTTTTTGGATTTCGTGGGAGCCGGCAACAGTTACCATATGTTGTGGATGGTCTTAAGAAATTTACCATATGTCCTAAGATATAAATCATTTCATGTTTACATTATCATGACAATGATCAACTTATTCATGGTGTAATTGCAATATTTGAACACAGATTTTCTCAGGACATTCAAGAATAATCATATGGTGGCTTCACTGGATGCCTACAGACAGATGTCAAGGAATTGATAAGTCTATATGAGGCTTCACATCTTGCTTTTGTGGAAGAAAGTGATTTGCTTGAGGCTAAGTTTTTCGCAACAGAACATCTATTAATTAAAACTTATGTCTCAAGAAAATGATGCCCTAGTTGTTGAACACATTAACCACGTATTAGAAATCCCTTTGTATCATAGGATGCTTAGAATACAAGTAAGGAGTTACATTGAAGCATACAATACACGACAAGATGCAAATTTACATCTCCTAGAGCTTGCAGCATTAGACTACAACATGAATCAGAGGGCATACAAAAAAGAACTTAAAGAATCATCAAATTATATTAAACTTGCCTTTCATCGATCAATGCTCCAACAATAAAATTAAAACTAACATGATTAATTCCCATAATAAGATAACAACCTTTCTCCACTTATATGTAACAGGTGGTGGAAAAGTATAGGCCTAGCACACAAGTGATCAGCCTTCGTTAGAGATCGACTCATGGAATGCTTCTTTTGGACAGTTGGAGTTGTTTGTGAACCTTAATATTATTCTTGTCGTGTAGGGCTAACGAAAGTCTGCGCATTAATCACTGTCATTGATGACTATTATGATGTTTATGGTTTTGTTGATGAACTAGAGATCTTCACGGATGCTGTCAAGGGGTATGCAGTTTTGAACTATAAATTCTAATATTCTATTAAGTTTCTCTTGTGTAATTAAAATTATGTAACTTTGCAATTTTGTAGGCGGGATATTAATGCAATGGGACATATGCCCAAGTATTTACAACTTGGTTTTAGAATTCTTTTCAATACGATTTCAGAAATAGGTTCTACTTCTTCAAAGGTAACAGAAGAGGATATCACACCGATCCTCGTAAAAGTGGTAACTATTAAAAGGAATTCTTAAACTCCCTTAATAGATAGCTAGCTAAAAACATCATTTGTTGTTACTGTTGGGTTGAAAGTGGGGAGAATTACTAGAAGCCTTCCTTGTGGAAGCAAAGTGGACTCAAGATAAATACATTCCATCACTCGAAGGCTATCTTGATAACGCATGGCGGTCAGTTTCAGGAGTGGTTATACTTACTCATGGATACTTTCTAATCAACCAAGAAATAAACAATGATGTAGTTGAGTCCTTGGAGAAGTATCATGATCTTATGAAATGGTCATCAATGATTTTTAGACTTTATAATGATTTGGGTACTTCAACGGTATGCTTCAAAGTTCATTATTTTCGGTAAACGTTTTATTGTTGTTCTTTTGTCTGTATTTTATATTTTTGTTGTCGTAGGATGAGATTGGAAGAGGTAAAAATGTAAATGTAATAGCATGTTACATGCACGAGTATAGTGTTTGTGAGGAACTTGCACGTGCATATATAAACAATTTAATTGACCAAGCATGGAGGAAATTGATCAAAGTGGATGTGGATTGTTCTCAAGAGTTCGCGAATCCATTTATTGATATGACAATTAATCTAGCTCGAATTTCATGTTGTACGTATCAATATGGTGATGGACATGGAGCTCATGACGCTCGTGCCAAAGATCGCATCTTCTATGTGATCATCGAGCCAGTTACCATAAAAAAATGGCAATGTGTGTCTGAGAGTTAATGGCAATCAATAAAAGGTCTTGTGCGTCGTGTATGTTACACTTCTAGCAAACCCACACAAAATGAACTAAAATTTTTATATGAATTTGACTGAAAATATTGAGATCATATTTTGTTTAATTTCAGCAAGACATATATTCCACATAATATCGAGGTACATTTTCTTGAAACATAGCTCCTTTTCATTTACAAGCGAGTAAACTCTAAGGATTAATCCTTCGTACAAAAATGAAAGTTTTGCTTTTGAGGGTAAAAATATTGTTGGTACATGTAAACTTGGCGATGCAAAAAAGTTCATGATTGGTATATGCAAAAATGTACCAAACATATGCAATTCCTTTTATAATAACTATATGTCTATATTATGTTAATGCATTAACATTAACTATATATCAAAACAAAATGGCCATGAATAGTATCTAACTAGGGTTCGGTTATACTTAACTAAACTACGGTCAGCTTCTTTTGTCTTCTTTACCTTCCAAAGTTGACTGCAAGTTGACTGCTACGTTGACCAACGTTTAACATTTCTTGACCGACTCAACTTATTGGTATAATTTACACTATTTTTAAGAATCAAATAAATTAAAGAATCATATACGTGGAGCCATTTCATGATATATATATATATATACATATACACTCCTAAAAGCATACTTATTATTGACACTACTCCACGTCTGAACCTCCATGCAAACCCCAAAGTCACCATACATATTAGAATATAAATATAAGGTACACCATATGTTTCTTCTAATAACATATCCAGCTACCACCACCACATTCAATCAACACAACAGCCTACAATGGCAAAACTAAGACTTGTCTTGCTCACCTTTGCCCCCCTTGTAGCCTTCGCTACATCACACAAAACCATCATCACCACCACCATCCATGACGGGAACTCGGTCTCAGAATAAAGACGGTGTAGCCAACGGTTACAGGGACAAAAGTTGTCTTTTAAGGTAACATTTTGCAAACTTTCAGAGTGGATTAGCTTTCTTCATAAACAAATCCGATTACCACCATCCACGCCGCAACGCGCGGGAAACCACCTAGTTTAATGTATTATCCATAAACTTCCATGAATAGTGCTCTATGCCACGTGACACAGAGCTGCTGTTTTTTTATTCCATCTTTCTTTGTTCTGAGTCTTTTTAGCTTTGTTTTCCTATTTATATTAACAACTTCTCTTGTAGCGCATTTGGTTACGTTGTCTTGTTTTTATGTTTGGTATTGAGAAAACAATCTCAAATCGAAGTGTCTAAACTAAAGACGAATGAATTGTAAAATACCTTTATTTATTTATTTATTTATTATTATTATTATTATTATTATTATTATTATTATTATTATTATTATTATTATTATTATTATTATTATTAAGGATGTTTTTGCATATGAATTTTGAGCCCAGTTTGTGGATCTACAATTAATGGTTTTCTTAGCAAGCACTTTAATTGAGAATGTAAATGGACATTACATCGTCTAATCCTTTTTTTAAAACTTCAGTACTTGATAACCTTAAAAAACTATCAATCGATAATGGGCAACAACAAATTAAAATCCCAAATATTTGAGATTCAACCATTCAATACTTGTTTGTTTTTCATTTTGGTCAGCACAAATGTAATACATGAAAAAAAAGGGGTATTGGATTTAAATAATCCAAAGTTTGGCCCATTTACCAATAATAATCCAAACTTTAATATTGGACCAGAATAATCTCAACTGAACATGTTGGTGTCAAAAATGAATCTCCATTAAATATAAACTAACTGGGTTAGTGTAACCTGACGTAGCAGCTGACAAGGCATGTTGGCGTGTACACCACTGCTAATGTGGCAACTGGGGCGTATGATGACTTTGAATTTTTTTTTTTACATATTACACCCTTGCCCAAGTCAAAAGTCTTCCTTCATCCCCAGTAAAAAAAAACAACCCTTGACCATCTAACCTTCTTCCTTTAACCCCACCCTACCATCATCTCCACACAAATTCATCTCAAATGCACACAAAATTTCCCATCACACTCTTAAAAATATCCTAAAAAAGCCCACCACCACTACCACTACCACCGCCGTCCTCCTCCTCCTCACCACCGTCATCACCGTCGTCACCCTCCCTGGCCAATCCCTCTCCGCCTCTAACCCCTCCGCCACTTGATGATCCCGTAACAACACCTTCTCCTTCCGCTTCATCTCCATCACCATAACCTTCCTCCATGACGGCAATCTCATCCTAACAAACTCCAACAACATATCATCTTGTGACACCAGTCAACGATATAGGTCAACATCCGTGCACATTTTATTTATTATTGTTATTACATGTGCATAATTAAACATTTTGCACACACAATACCCCACCCCCCGTTCTGGTAAAGCACGAGTTATTGAGAAAACTCAATATGTCACCCGTTTATGCATACAACACCCGAACTATACAAAACAATTAGCGTTGAACAGTCAAGCCAATCAAATGCTCAATTGAGAGAAACCGGATACCCGTTTACCTTACAATACAAACCAATTGTATACGTGACAATGCCCGAGTAGGAAGCTAAACAATCTACTCGAACTCGAACAATTACAAAGCGTTTTATGAGGTTACCACTCTCTAACACATGGTACCTCCTCACTATCACATGTATCCGGATCACAAATAATATCATATGTTAACTTCCGAATAACTTGTGTTCATAACTTGTAAGCATAATACATTTTAATATCGTCATCAAGTACCTTTGAAATCTAGTCGAACCCGTGACAATGTTATCACTTAAATGGATATTCCTATATCCAAGATGACTAGAATCTATCAGAACAAATCACACATATGTTTGCATGTATATATATATAGGTATATCGGCCACTATTGCCTATCCATATCCATGACCTCATGCCTATTTCCACACAAATGTTTTGAACAAACTCACGCCTATATACACTCCTATACACACATGCGTAGATACATAAAGGAGAGGTTAATGTCTTTGTCATTCTCTTATACTTATTTGTACACACATGAACATTTCCTTAGAGAGATTGATTAACTTGATTGGAAGCAACAAACATTCCCCTTTCCACATCAATAATCGGCCAACACATAAGATGAAGACAAGAGTGATGATGACAACTTATTCAACCTTGAACTATCACTATCAATGAGATCATGCCACACCTTTTCTTTTCCTTTGTTTTATTCAGCCGAAAGTATACAAACACAAGAAGATAAATCAAGATCAAGTCCCTTTCAAAACTTTCACCTAAATGGTAAGATGGTTATCATGCTTCATCACCCTTCATGAACCATCTTAATCCCATTAAGAATTTTGTCTACATTAGCCATGCATGACCACATAAGACAAGATACCTCATTTACACCCTTATGTGGGCTAAACTCTTGTCCTATCCCATTCTTGAACATGATTTGCACCTAAACTAGAAAGATTATCCTACCTCCTATACTCGACTGATTCCAAGAAGTGTGAACCAAGATGTGTGTCCAATATTATCATTAAGGATCCATGGAGGAGAGTTGCCAAACTTTCAACTATATAAGGAGGCACCATGATCATCCAATTTCTCACACAAACTCACACTCTCTCTCGGCCCTTCACAACCGGAAAACCCACCCCCTTCACCTATTGCAAGCTTCAATCGGATAAGGAGTCCCCAAGGTTTGTGGTCAAGTGACTTTGGTGGTGCAAACATCCGTCATTACTCGAACAAGGTAAGATAACCTCACCCTTAATCCATTTTTTTCCTTCGGCCCTAATGAATCACCCAACCCCGGCCTTTTACCCACCATAAACCCGATCCCATGACTCACAAAGTAAGTTGTTTCAAGAGCATTATGTGATTATTATTGGTTTATGCCAAACACACACATACAGTTATATACATGATCGCACCAAGCTACACATCCACACACGAGGCATAAATAGACTTAGATGGTACACCCACAACTTGAACAATGCTTTAAAAATGACATATTGAAAAGTGTCTTATCTTAAAGTCTTAACTTAACTTCCTTTTTCCACCGAGTCTTGGCATTTCCATCAAGAACGTACCCGTTTAAGAAAATGAGGTTTATGTGCTTTAATCCACACGACATCAGCGTCAAACTTTGAATTATTTAAATCCAATACCCAAAAAAAACTTAAACTTTGTGGGAGCTTACGCTGTGTTCCCGAGTTTACTAAATAAAAGAAAAGAAGATAAAGGGATATTAGGAGAGAAAAGAAAGGAAAATATGCAATTTTATTTCGTGTTCCCGAGTTGAAAGGAAAAGAAAAAAATTAAAAATTTTATGTGTTCCCGAGTTGAAAGGAAGAGAAAAGAAACGTATATTTTACAATTATACCCTTATAAGATTTTATTATAGGTTAAATGAGAGGGTAAATTAGTAAATGATATACTTTAAATTTTTCTTACTTTCTCTTCCTTTCGCTTCCTTTCAATTTGGAAGGATTGTTATTTGGAGGAATTTTCCTTCCTTTTCTCTCCACTTCTTTCCTTTGTTGAAACTCTGGAACACGAAATTGTTCCCCTTTCTTTTCGCTTCCTTTCCTTTTCTTCTATTTTTAAACTCTGGAACATAGTGTTAGTCTTTAGAGGCGCTAGGCCTTAGCCTAGGTTTCTATGGTAATAGGGACATCCCTGATTATTATTATTATTATTATTATTATTATTATTATTATTATTATTATTATTATCTATCTATATAATAATTGAGGTCGCTTGGGTCGAATGAAGGCCTTAGAGAGAGTTTGAGGTATCCATATTGAATATGGAGCTCCGAAAATCTATCTATAAAAACCGTTTTCTTTTATTTTTTTTCATTCTCCACAACATAACTCTCCTTTTCTTCCTAACAAACCTTTCTATCCTCCTTCTTCATCTTTCATAGTTTCTTGATTCTACACAACCGATTCATGGTAATCATCGATCTTTATTCTTCTAACATTCCTTAATATTATTGTGTTACTTATTTTTGTTAACAAAAAAATCGATTGTTTACTGTCAATTTGATTAATCGTTTCAATAACAGTAATCGTTTCATAAAATCAACTTTATCAATTCGATGTATTCGTTTTTTATTATTCTTTAGAAATACCGACTTTTTTTAATCGAATATTATTTCTCAATTCATAAAATCGAATTCCTAACAGTAAACAATCGACTTTTTACCAACTTTTAATGAACATGGATAACGAACATCTAATCATTTCAATAACTTTATCACTTCGATGTATTCGTTTTTTATT
This sequence comes from Ambrosia artemisiifolia, assembly GCA_032199755.1. Classification (NCBI taxonomy): domain Eukaryota; kingdom Viridiplantae; phylum Streptophyta; class Magnoliopsida; order Asterales; family Asteraceae; genus Ambrosia; species Ambrosia artemisiifolia. Next base: position 42,307,603 of record CM063512.1, on the reverse strand, counting down.
ATTCTTTAGAAAAACCGACTATTTTGAATCGGTATTGATAGATATACATTGAATCGGATTTACCTTGAAACGGATTTAATCATTCTATGTTTTACCATTTAAAACATCCGAATACACCAACGCTATTACGTCTTATCACAAAGGTTCTCAATTCTTCAAGGTTTTGCATGATCATTCGACAACCGTGTTGGTATGATTGTTATTTTTGTTTTAATATGCCTATTTCATTTTAAAAAGTGATTTTTTTTTTACTTTTTTTATACATGTCTTTCCAGACTGTGCCGAAGGCCATGAACAAATTTATGTTATCTAAAAACATCATATGCAATGACGTTACAGTTGCCACATACGGAGAATAATCTTGGTTGGTCCAATAATTGGTAAGTCTATTTCAAACGCGAATGTTTTTAATGTAATTGATTTGAATTTTTTATTACGATTTTGCGGTTATTTATTAGGATTTTTAATCTCATTTATTTATATTGCTATTTTTATGAATTATGAATGGTCTTGATTGCAATTAATAAGATTTCTTCAATTTTGATGTTATTTATTAACAGTTTTAATGTTAATTATTGAGATTAATAATAATTGACCGAATTTAATGTTATTTATTATGATTTTGTAATCTCATTTATTTATAATACTATTAATACGAAATTATGTTTAATCCATTTTTACGAAATTACACGTAATATTATTTATTGTTATTAACAAATAATGACCGAATTTAATGTCATTCAATTTGACCGAATTTATAAGATTTATTCATTTTTAATGTCATTTATTACGAGTTTTAATGTTATTTATTGAAAATTTATAATAATTGACCGAATTTAATGTTATTTATTACGAATTATGATTGGTCTTGATTACAATTACTATATTTACGAATTATGATTGATCTTGATTGAAATTAATAAGATTTATTCATTTTTAATTTAATTTATTAAGAGTTTTAATGTTATTTATTGATATTAATAATATTGACATTAATAATATTGACCGAATTTAATTTTTTCAAATCAATTATGACTTACCTTTAATCAATTCTCATTAAACGATAATTATCAAAATCATTTCAATAGTAATGTGCTAATTTTAAGATGTCAATAATTGGTAAGTCAATTTCAAACGCGGATGTTTTTAATGTAAATTATTTGAATTTTTTATTACGATTTTGAGGTTATTTATTAAGATTTTTAATCTCATTTATTTATGTTGCTATTTTTACAAATTATTATTGGTCTTGATTGCAATTAATAAGATTTGTTCATTTTGAATGTTATTTATTAACAGTTTTAATGTTAATTATTGATATTAATAATGTTGACCGAATTTAATGTTATTTATTATGATTTTGTAATCTCATTTATTTATATTACTATTAATACGAAATTATGTTTAATCTATTTTTATGGAATTATGCGTAATATTATTTATTGTCATTAATAAATAATGACCGAATTTATTGCCATTCAATTTGATTGATTGATTATGATTTTAATATCATTTTGATATTATGACTTTCCTTTTTTTTGGTATGATTTCATTATTGAATATATTAAAAGGTTGTTTCATCTAATGATTTGAATTCTATCAATTTAACCCGTAATTTAGGCATACCATAATTTATGCTGAGTTTGAAAAGTCAACGACTCAAGTTCTAGGAATTCAAATATATACACAAAGTCATCCGACTCATATATTATTAAGTATACGTGTTAGGATCTGAGTATTGGATTGTTTTGATTAATTATGAAATATGAATGAAGTATAAATGGAAAGTGCAGCGGAATAAAGAATAATCAAAACATAGAGAATAATTGTTATCAATCGAATGCTTTCATTAAAGTTGAAAGATTACAAAGGTACAATTATAACTCCCCCTCAGCCTGATCACTCAGAGTTTGTTTGTCTAGAGAGAATGACGAGTGACCAATAGAACAGTACAAGTACTGTTCTATTTATAGACAAGTACAAACCTCTGATGATCACTTAGCTGACGTCACCTAGAAAGCGACCCCTAACTGACTAACAAACTACAACATCTGTTAAACAATAAACTACTGTTACATTGAAACTACTGAAGGAAAACTCTGTTAAGCTAAAAACTCTGATGTCTTCTTATCATCTGTTGAACCAAAGTGCTGTTGGTTCAACAGACCTTTTGTTCTTCAGATCTTTGATCAGCACTTGTTCTTTATCAGACTTTTGCTCTTTAGACTTTATCCATCAGACCTTTCATCAGCAGCAGTTGTCTTGTATCAGTTGTTTGAGCATCAGCAGTTTGGGAATCAGCAGTTCTTTGGAGGAAGCTTTCTTGTAAACTCTGTTATTTATTCTTGATCAACACTTAGTATATTTTGGCTTTCTATCATCTGTTCTTTTCCAGGTCAGCAGACCTAACAATCTCCCCCTAGAACAGATGATGCCAAAACTCTGCTTTATTCTTGATCTTTATTCCTCATCAGACTTTCTCTAATTTGCCCTTTTAGTTGCAATTCAAAGTGCAAGGAGAAGAGGTCTTCAGCATCTCTATCCAGTGTCAAATTTAGAAGTGACTGGAGATCTTCAGCACTTGGCCAGGTGCCTCATCCATGCTCAACTTCTGAATACTACCATCTGATCTGAGCAATGTCAATTCATGGGTCTCTTTATCAGACTTCCATTTTAGAATTTTAGAATCAGAGGAGTGACTGGGATGCATCTTTATTTTGGATGAGTTTGGTGATGGTGGCCTTCCAATGAGTTCTCTGAGCCTGTCTGACACAGGATCAGAAAAAGATCTGATTTGATTCAAGATCCCCTCTTTCACATAAGTATCAGTGAACTGTCTTGTTTCTTCTTCAGTCATTTCTTTTTGCTTCTTAAATTGTCTTCTGGCAGCAATGGTAAGATCTGAAGTTTCCAGTAAACTGTCTAATGTGAAGGCCTGAGAGGGTTTCTTGGGAGCATCATCATACACTGGTTTTCTTGGAAGATCAGGATTGGTCTTTCTTTCTAGTTCAAGCTTTTTGTATGTTTCAATTAGCCTGATCTCTGACCATCTGGCAACAGACTTCATCTCTCCATACTTAGCTGCTACGAGCTCTTGTCTCATTCTTCTGAATTTCAAGGCTCTAGCTTCATCTCTCCCCTTTTTGAAATCAGGAGCAGAGACCTTAGCAGGAGGATTCTTGGCCATGTTCTCTATTCTGATTAGTTCTTCTCTTAGAGCATGTGTGGTCCAGCCTGTAAATTGATTCTTTGTTGCTTTATAAGGCTTGGATGCCAAGATCTGTTCCAGCAGTGAATCCCTTACTTCCATCTCCAGGTGTCTGCTGAGAGGCATGGTTGACATGGAGTTGCTCAGGGTCTTAGCATAATCTTCAATCCTTCTGAGTTTGCTAAGCTCTGCTGAATGGATGCCCTGAGCAGTCCTGTCATCCTTCCCTTTGCACTTCTCTTTGATGACAGCATCAGCCTGTTCACCCTTGTATTTGAGATATGTGTCTATATTGGGTGGAACAGGGAAGCCTTTAAGAGATGGGAAGGATCTTTCTGATGGCTGATCAGTATTATAGAAGGATTGAAGTTCCCCCTTGATTAAATCCAACTCAAGGGGATACTTCTCAGCCAATGGGGTGATGGTTGGTGGTGGTCTGTGTGATCTGAATTGGGCAGTGTGTGGTGAGTAAGATGAGAGTGGAATGGCATTGACTGGTGTGGATGAGATTGGGGTGTTAGGTGGTGTGTTGTGGATGTTTTCATCTTGTATAACAAAGGTGGATTTCCTTTTTCTGCTATACAAGATTTTGGGTGAAGGTGAGGATGTAGCAGTGGATTGAGAGTAGGTGACTGGTTTGGTTACTGGTTTGGAGTAGGTTTGGGAGTTGGTTGAGTTGTGGTTGGTTTAGTGACTGGTTTGGTTACTGGTTTGGGTTGTGCAGATGTTTTAGCAGTGGTTTTAGGTGCAGTGGTTTGGGTAACAGAGGTTGTGGTGGCAGTGGTTTGTGGAGCAGTGGTTGTGGTAACAGGTGTTTGTACAGCAGGAGTTTCAGCAGTTAATTTGGAAGGTGGTTTTCTAGTGTGTTTGGCTGGCATTTTCCTTCTCTTTGAAGTGCTCACATCTTCCACTTCCTGCTGCTGTTCCTTTTTCAGCTGTACCAACCTCTCTGCCTTTACTTCCAATGTGTCAGCCCTTTTCATTTTGTCTTGAGCAGCCTTTTCAGCTCTTTCATTAGCTGAAGTGTCAACCTCTTTTGCCTTTGATGCTGGAGCTGGTTCAGAGACAGGGATCTGAACATTTGGTTGTTGTGTTTGTGGAGCTGATTTGGGTGACCCTGGTTTGTCAGCAGTTGGCTTCTTCCCTTTTTGTGAGGGTGGTTCACCAAATGGATTAAGTTTTGGTAGCCTATCTCTGCCACTCTCCCCCTTTTTGGCATCATCAGCAGTGAATTCATCATCATCTTCATCTCTGAGAATTGTGGTAGGGGCAGAGCCAGTGGTCTTCAGCAAGTGGTCTTTGATCACCTTGATGTCAGCCTTTGTATCATTGAATCTGGCATCAACCATGTTTCTGATCAAAGTCATGTAGGTTTCTTGTGTCTGATCTGCTAATTTTCGATGAGCTATGATGATGGGGGAAACAGATTTCCATAGCTCATTAGCAACATCAGCAGTTGATGGTTGACTTTTTGTAAAGTTATTCAATGTTTCCAATATTGACTTGACATCAGATTTGATGTCAGCAACAGAGGATTCAAGGTTTTGAACTTTAACCGTCAATTCTTGTAGTTTTGACTCATCACCCAAATTAATAGGATCATCTGAGTCCCTACCAGAGGTAGTTTTAGCTGGTTCAGTCCTAGGAGGTGAGTCCATAGAATAAGAACCTGCTGCCCCTTTGTCTTGGTTCTGGGGACTTCCAACTGTTTTTGGAGACACAATTGTGTCTTCAGCAGTTGTTGCCTTCAAGAAAGTCTTAGCAATGTAACCACTGTCCTGCTGTGAGACAATGGTCTCAACAGCAGTAGTGGCTGCTTCTCTTGAAACCTCATCAGAAGTAACATGTACTTCTGGGAGTATAACCTCCTCATCTGTTTGTGGGATGGCTGATTGATTTTCCTCAGCCCCAGTCACTGGTAGTGGCATACTCTCAGTGATAGGTGAATGAGAGGAACTGGGGTTGTCCTGAGTTTTATCAATAGCCTCAAACAGGGGTTGCATTGTTTGTGGGACATGTGGTGGTGATGTAGGTGGAGTAAGAAGCTGATTAGCCCTGGGAGATGGGCTTGTAAACATATGATCAAGTGACTCATATGCCTCAGTTTGAGGTTCCCTTTGGCTTACAACAAGTTCCTTTTGTGAGGAATCTTGAGGAGTTTGCTTGGGTTGAGATATCTCCAACTGTTGTGAGGAAGTAACAACAGTGGTTTCATGTTGCTTTGGTGATGCAACAGGGTTAGCTTCTGGTATCTCATCTTCCAGAAGTCCCTTTTTGGTTTTGGTGGTTGTTTTGGTGGATGGACGTTTTCTTTTGGTGGCTGGTGTGGGTTTCACAGCACTGGATGAAGTGCCATGATCACCAGGAGCAGTGGGCTCACCAACAGAGGTTTCAACAACAGTTGTTGTCTTTGTCCTCTTTGGTTGTGTTTTGGAAACTTTTTGAACTTTTTGTGCTTTTTCTTGGGTTGAAGAACCCAGCATTCTAGTAAAAGTTTCATCAGTTAGACTTTTCATTTTAAATGACTCTCCCTTTTGAAAATCCTTTTCAGGTAAAAGCTTTTGTAGAATTACACTTAGAATTCTAGGGTAGAGCAGAAAAGCATTGTTTGAGCCAGATTTTATGGCTTTCACATTTGATACCAAGTCTGAAAACAATCCCTGAGATAGGTTGAAGTCAGAGTCTGACAACATAGCATATCCCAAGTATTGTATCCTCAATGGGATTTCATTGAAGGATGTAGTCTTGGCAGAGGCACAGAGGAGGAGGGTATGGAAGAAAAATTTCATGACTGGTAGGAAAAACTTTTTATATAGTGTGGAACCAGTCATTTGAGCATCATACCCCCTCTCTTGAAACTCAGTGTGAAGCTCTGTTTTTGGAAAAGTTTCCATACCTGACAAGTCGTTCAGTGAGAAGGTAGTGGAGATGATCTCAGGGGTTATGGCGATACTGGTGGCTCCAATTTTTGAAATTATGGACGTAGGCTTTTTGTCTTGGTACAAAACCTCAGCAGTTGCCCAAAATTCTTGGAGTGTTTCCAGGTATATGGGGGCATCAGCAGTAAGAACATTTTTATATTTTGAGTTATTGATGATGTCAATGGTGGAATGGAATGGTGTGTTGTCTTCGGTTTTAACCAAATATGGAAGGAAATTGTGAGTGGCTTTTGTTTGGAGTTCCATTTTAATGGATTTTGATTATGAAAGCAAGGATCTTTGATTGAGGGTTATGAGGAAGACGAGAGCGGTTTTTAGTATTTTGAATACAATGAGACAGTAAAACTGCTGTTGGGGGAAAGAACAGGGTTTTATAGGCTCTGGTGAAACCGCTGATGTGGCAAAAACTCTGCTTTAGAGAGCAGACGTGGCAAACATCTGATGGTTGAAACATCTGGTGGCAGACAGCTGTTTTGTTAAACCTCTGTTGCCAACCTCTGTTGTTTAACCAAAAGACTGATGAAAACAGTTGTTTTATCTGAACAGATGTTTGAAACAGGTTTTGCAACCAACAGTGGTTGGTTTACCTGATCAGATGTTTGAAACAGATTTTTCAACTAACAGTGGTTTTAATAAAACAGTGGTTGTTTTATCTGAATTAGTGGTTTTAAAACAGATTTTTCAACCAAAGTGTTATTTTAGCAAAATTTGATTTTCTGAAAACATTTTAATGTTTTTATTGAAAACATTTTTGTTGTTTTTAATCCATGTTTAACATTCCAATTCGAGAGATCAGATTTGTGAAGGTAGATGTGTCTAAAGCTTTTGTCAGCACATCTGCCAACTGATCCTCTGTTGGAACATGGTGCAGAGAAATCAAACCTTTTTCATAGCTATCCCTGACAAAGTGATGTCTGATATCTATGTGCTTGGTGGTTGAGTGAGAGACTGGATTTTTGATGATATTTTCAGCAGCTTGACTATCCAACATGAGTGGAGTCCTAAGTGCAGTTATCCCAAAGTCCAGTAGTTGATTTTGAAGCCACATAAGTTGGGCTGTACAGCTTGCAGCAGCAATGTATTCAGCTTCAGCAGTGGATGTTGAAACAGCTGCTTGCTTTTTGCTTTGCCAAGAAACTAAGGCATTCCCTAGAAACTGGCACCCTCCTGATGTGGACTTCCTTGTGGTATGGCAGCCAGCAAAATCACTATCTGAATAACCTGAAAGCTCAATGTTTCCATTAGCAGGATACCAGATACCAAGTGTGGGAGCACCTTTTAGGTATCTGAAGATCCTTTTCACAGCAATAAGGTTAGACTTTCTAGGAGAAGCCTGAGATCTAGCACACACACAGGTTGCAAACATAATGTCTGGCCTGGATGCTGTTAAGTACAATAAAGACCCAATCATGCATCTGTAGTGTGTCTGATCAACAAGTTCATCCTTTTCATCATCAGTGAGTGGCTTGACAGTGCTCATGGGTGTACTACATGGCTTACAATCATTCATCTCAAATTTTGTTAACAAGTTTTTCACATACTTGTTTTGATGAATGAAAGTACCATTTTGCAGTTGCTTTACTTGAAGACCAAGAAAGCACTGAAGTTCACCCATAGCACTCATTTCAAACTCTGCTGTCATGAGTTCCCTAAACTCCTCACACATTTTATTACATGTGGATCCAAAAATGATGTCATCCACATATATTTGAACAATCATTAAGTCTTTTCCTTTCCATTTTAAGAACAAGGTTTTGTCAATTTTACCTCTAGTGAAACCAATGGATAAGAGAAAAGTAGAGAGAGTTTCATACCAGGCTCTTGGTGCTTGTTTGAGTCCATACAATGCTTTGTTAAGCTTGTAGACATGATCAGGATGGAATGTGTCTTCAAAACCAGGTGGTTGACATACATAGACCTCCTCCTGAATTTTGCCATATAGGAAGGCACACTTGATGTCCATCTGAAACACCTTAATGTTGTGGTTGACAGCAAAGGTTAAGAAGAGTCTGATTGCCTCTAGCCTTGCTACAGGGGCAAAGGTTTCATCATAGTCAATACCCTCTTCTTGTCTGAAGCCTTGAACCACTAGCCTGGCTTTGTTCTTGACAACTATACCCCTTTCATCAGTTTTGTTTTTGAAGACCCACTTTGTGCCAATAGGACAGACATCCTTAGGCAGTGGTACAAGTTCCCATACTTGTTGTCTTTTAAACTGAAGGAGTTCTTCTTGCATGGCTTCTACCCAACTGTTGTCTTTCAGTGCCTCTTGGTACTTGACAGGTTGTGTAAGGGATAGAAAACCTGCAAAAAGACAGATGTTTGAAGATTGGCTCCTTGTGAGCACACCTTCTCTGATGTTGCCAATGATTTGATCTGGTGGATGAGCTCTTAGGTAGATTAAATCTCCCTGATATGGTATGATGGCATTTTGTGGTGAAGGACAGAGGTTTGGAGACTCTGTTGACATAACATCTGTTGGCACTTCTGAAGAGGCAACAGATGTTTGAAATGGAGGTGGAGGAATGGGTCCAAGTGGTGTAAGATTGGACTGACTTTTGTCAACAGATGATTGACTCTTGTCAACAGATGATTGAACAGTGGATTTGCTGGGTGAATCAGTGGATTGAAGATAAGACTGGCCAACAGTGGCTGACTCAGCTGTGACAGAGTTTTGACAGTTGTTTTGAACCACTGCTTCCTCTGATACAGGATAGACTTTGTAGTGGTCTGGAACCACAACATCTATTCTGTAATCTTGTTGTGAAGATTGTGGAGTACCTGCAGGGTTAGTTTTGACAGCAATATCTTCAAATTTGAATTTATCTAAATCAAACAACTCAGCAGGGTTTGCTGGGATTTTTAAAGAAGAAAGTTCATTGAACTTCACATTCAGAGTTTCTTCTATTGTTTTAGTCCTTGTGTTAAACACTTTATAGGCCTTTGCAATAGAAGAATACCCCAGAAAATATCCACAATCCACTTTGGCTGCAAATTTTGAAATGGAATCTTTAAGATTTAAAATGAAACATGGGCAGCCAAAGACTTTGAAAAAATGATATCAGTGGTTTGATTTTAAACAGAATTTCATAAGCAGTCTTTTGATGTCTAGGGTTGATTAAAACTCTGTTTTGAACATAACAAGCAGTGTTTACAGCTTCTGCCCAAAAGGACAGAGGTAAACCAGAATCTGCTAGCATTGTTCTTGCAGCCTCAATGAGAGTCCTGTTCTTCCTTTCAACCACCCCATTCTGTTCTGGTGTTCTTGGGATACTGTACTGCCTTACAATCCCTTTTGACACACAGAATTCTTCTAACTCCTTATTTTTAAACTCTGTTCCATTGTCACTCCTAAAGACTTTTACTGGCAAGTCATATTGTTTTTCAACTTTGGTAACAAAGTCCTTCAAGATACCTGCAGTCTCATCTTTAGAGTGTAAAAAGTAAGTCCATGTAAACCTAGAAAAATCATCAACTATGACAAGACAAAATCTTTTCCTTCTTAGACTCATGATTTTTACAGGGCCAAACAAGTCCATGTGCAACATTTGTAAACACTGACTGGTTTTGGACTCATCAATGGATTTGTAAGAGCTTTTATGTTGTTTACCTTTTAAACAGGAAACACAATGCTCATCACATTTGAATTCTTTTGATGGTAAACCTCTGACAAGGTTTTGTTTGGAGAGTGAGTTGATAGTTTGAAGGTTGGTGTGACCAAGTCTCCTATGCCACAATTCTGTCTCTTTTGTAGAGGCAGCTGAGAACAGACAGACATTTGCAGTAGGATTATCCTTCAACATATCAACCACATACACATTGCCACTTCTGTGAGCAACAAGTTGTGCTTTGCTCTCAGCAATGATGGTGTTAATCTTTTCTACAGCCTCTGGGCCAACAATCTTACAAGTTTGCTTAGTGAAAAATGACCCAAAGCCTTTGTCACTCATTTGTGATACACTAAGTAGATTAAATTTTAGATTGTCTATTAGATTAACATTTTCAAACTTAAGTCTCCCTGCTTTGACAGTACCAGAACCCAACACTTTACCTTTAGAATCATTACCAAAGGATATATCACCCCCTCCATGAGCAAGAAAGTCCAGAAGAAGGGCTCTACATCCAGTCATGTGCCTGGAGCCTCCACTATCTACATACCATAAACTGTCTAAACAAGCAGAGGCTCCCTGCACATCAGTAAGGATTTTAGTTTTGGTGAGTGTCCAAAGCCAAATTGGCTTTGGATGGGTCCTTAGCTGTCTCAGCCTTAAGTTGAGGAGAATGATCAGTGGTTTGGACTAGCTTTTGAACTAGATTCAACAGCTGCAGTTGACCATTTGCCAGTGCTTGTATGTCAACACTTGGTCCAGCAGAGGTTTGATCATTTCCTATCAGTTGTTGAAAACCATGTGGATGTCTGTTCACTTTTGGTTTTGAAGGCCTCTTGGGCTCATCATAAACATGTGGCAGACGATGACAAGTGGGTTGTCCATATCCTCTTGGTAATCTGTTTACAGGTGGAGCATCTGTTACCTGAACCTCTCTGGGAGCAGAGTTTTTGTTCAGACTTTGGGTAACAGATGTTTGGACTGATTCAAAAGTCTGTTTGGATTTTCCTTTTGAAGTACTCATCACTTGACTCTCCAGAGTTTTAGCCTTATACTCTTTTATCTTTTCATCAAAATTTTTGAGATATAAGCACTCTTTTGTTTTGTGATTCTTTTTCTTGCAGATTGAACATTCTTTAGATTTTGAATCATTTAAACTTGTTGTTTTGTTGATGTCATATGCTTTTAGAAGAAAACAGTTTTTGGTGACATGGTTCTTCTTTTCACAAAAATCACAAAACAAGTTGTTCTTGGCTTTCCCTTTTTCTTTCTTCTTTTCAACAGATGTTTCATCATCTGTTGGAAGACTTACTAGAGGGATAACCTTGGCCTGTGGTGCCATTTTACCATCAGAGGTTTTGAAGGTCATTGGTTTGAAATTTTCAAGGACTTCACACTCATCTGACCATGTTGGTTTGAATTGATATTTCTCAATTTCATCAAATGAGGGTGTACCTTCCAACTTTTCAAGAATGATTTTCTTGCCATTGGGTTCAGTAACCTTGATTTCTTGACCTTTTGAGTTTGTAGGGATGACCTCAACCAACTGTGGTTCCTTTTTGTCAGTGGTTTGTGAAACTTGATCAGTGGTTTTAAAACCAAACCCAAATTTCACATGACTTTTAGATTGTTGGTTGACAATCATCTCAAAACCCTTTGATGATTCCACCCATTTCTTACATTCAACTTGGGTGGACTCAAGCTCCTTCTTACAACTATGATATTTTGTTATCATAGTCTGAAGCTGGTCTTTGGTTATGCTTGCTTCATGTTTTAGACTGCTGATTTCAGACTCTTTTTCAGATATTTTTGATTTTAACTCTTTTGTTAATTTTTCAACCTGAATTTCTGAATCCAAAATTTTCTTTCTAAAGTTTTCATTCACCTCTTTTATCTTAGCAAATGCTACAATACATTTGTCTGAGCACAAGTCATTTAAGATTTGAGGAGATACCTTAGCAGCAGCCATCAAGGCACAGTTACACTGGCAGTCACAGTCATCACTACCCCAGGGGTCTGATAGATTCACAACCTCCACTTCAGATTCTTCAGCTGAAACAATCTCACCAACAACACCATCAGTCACATTTTCAGACATAGACACCACTTCCTCAGAATCAGTCTCTTCAACAATTGTTTCTAGTGCCATAAAACAAAAATCCTTTTCAGTGTTGGCAACTAGAGCAATATTGTCATCTGTTATCTCATCTGGTAGACTGCTCCAATCAACAAAGCCTTGAGTAAAGAAACTCTGTTGACCTGGTTGACTGGTCTCTGCAGGAGCAGAGGGTGGAGTAACAGTCATTGGCACAGGGGCCTGAGCAACAGGTGTTTGGACATAGTGATACTGAGGAACAGTGGTTTGGACATAATGCACAGGAACAGTGGTTTGGGTCTGTGCAAAGTGAGCAGTGTTTTGCACATTAGGTACATTAGGGATGGTCTGATAAGTGTTGGTCTGTGGTCTTTGATTTGGATAGGTGATCATAGGAACTCCATTTTGACTCCTACACTCCCTAGCAAAATGACCCATTCTATGACATTTGTAACACTTTATCTTTGATTTATCCAACCCAACCTTTGACCCACCATGTAAACCTGGGTACCTCCTGCCAGTTTTCTTATAGAAGTTATTGGTTCTAATACTGAGCAGAGCAACCTGATGTAAGATGTCCATTTCTTCTAGGTCCAAAGGGTCAATGTATTGCAAGTCATTGTACACAAAAGATGAATTATCAGAAGCCTGGATATCACCACTAGCTGTGAAAGCACAGTTGTTTGGTGATGAGTAAGAATCATTATTGAAACCAGTTGTTATGTCAATGTAATGATCATAACTCTGATCCTTACTACTTCCAGAACCATCATCCTGACCCAACAGTGCAGTATTACCAAATACATAGTCATCTGACACTTTGCCAGAGTCCTGGAGCTTCTTTTTCTGGTTAAGCTCCCTTTCATAAGTCAGGAGCTTACCATGAAGCTGGGTCAGGGTTAGGTCTTTGAATCCGATAGAGTTTCTCATAACAATAGCTATAGTGTCCCATTTGTCCTGAAGTGATCTAAGAAACCTATGATTCAGTGTTGAATTAGGAAAAGTTAGACCAACCAGTTTAAGTTCACTAATTAGACAGTTAAACCTTTCAAACTGTTGTGTTAATGACTCCCCTTTTATGTGACTAAACGTTTCATATTGTTGGTTAAGTATTTCACGGTTGTTTTCAATCACATCATCAGTTCCCCCGAATTGCTCTTTAAGAGCATCCCACAGTTCTTTAGCACTATTGCAGTGCAAGAGACCGGCATAGATATCATTCGGCAGTGCCATGGCTACTATGCTGAAAGCCTTGGCATCTAGCTCGATTTTTTAAAAATCTTGCTCTGAGTAGTTCTCAACACTCTTTGGTACTTGGATCTTTGGATCCTCGGCACTCGGTACCATTGGAACATGTGGTCCAAATACTACCGATTTCCAGCACCCTGTGTTCTGTTGTGCTAACACATGAGCTACCCGACGCTGCCAGATGTTGTATTCTGACCTGACAAGCATCGGAGGCTTGTTGTGTGTGCCAGTGTTGTGTGGATCTTGATTAAGTGAAGTCATTCTCTTGGTTTTTCAAAAACAAAGTCTGTTTACTAACTGTTGAAACGAAAATAAACTATTACTCTGTTTTAACCCGACAAACAAACGATATCAATGATTGTGAGCTGATCTGTGTATTAAATTGATTGATTAGATCAGATTTAATTGACCAAGCTCTGATACCAATTGATAGGATCTGAGTATTGGATTGTTTTGATTAATTATGAAATATGAATGAAGTATAAATGGAAAGTGCAGCGGAATAAAGAATAATCAAAACATAGAGAATAATTGTTATCAATCGAATGCTTTCATTAAAGTTGAAAGATTACAAAGGTACAATTATAACTCCCCCTCAGCCTGATCACTCAGAGTTTGTTTGTCTAGAGAGAATGACGAGTGACCAATAGAACAGTACAAGTACTGTTCTATTTATAGACAAGTACAAACCTCTGATGATCACTTAGCTGACGTCACCTAGAAAGCGACCCCTAACTGACTAACAAACTACAACATCTGTTAAACAATAAACTACTGTTACATTGAAACTACTGAAGGAAAACTCTGTTAAGCTAAAAACTCTGATGTCTTCTTATCATCTGTTGAACCAAAGTGCTGTTGGTTCAACAGACCTTTTGTTCTTCAGATCTTTGATCAGCACTTGTTCTTTATCAGACTTTTGCTCTTCAGACTTTATCCATCAGACCTTTCATCAGCAGCAGTTATCTTGTATCAGTTGTTTGAGCATCAGCAGTTTGGGAATCAGCAGTTCTTTGGAGGAAGCTTTCTTGTAAACTCTGTTATTTATTCTTGATCAACACTTAGTATATTTTGGCTTTCTATCATCTGTTCTTTTCCAGGTCAGCAGACCCAACAATACGAAATCAATATTCATATATATACACAAATTCCTAACAGTAAACAAACGACTTTTTACCAACTTTTAATGAACATGGATAACGAACATCTAATCTTTTCAATAACTTTATCACTCCGATGTATTCATTTTTTATTATTCTTTAGAAAAACCGACTTTTTTTAATCGGTATTGATAGATATACAGTGAATCGGATTTACCTTGAAACAGATTTAATCATTCTATGTTTTAACATTTAAAACATCCGAATACACCAACGCTATTATGTCTTATCACAAAGGTTTTCAATTCTTCAAGGTTTTGCATGACCATTCGTCAACCGTGTTGGTATGATTGTTATTTTTGTTTTAATATGCGTATTTCATTTTAAAAGATGATTTTTTTTAAATTCTTATACATGTATTTCCAGACTGTGCCGAAGGCCATGAACAAATTTATGTTATCTAGAAACATCATATGCAATGACGTTACAGTTGCCACATACGGAGAACAATCTTGGTTGATCCAATAATTGGTAAGTCTATTTCAAACGCGAATGTTTTTAATGTAATTGATTTGAATTTTTTTATTACGATTTTGCGGTTATTTATTAAGATTTTTAATCTCATTTATTTATATTGTTATTTTTACGAATTATGAATGGTCTTGATTGCAATTAATAAGATTTGTTCAATTTTAATGTTATTTATTAACAGTTTTAATGTTAATTATTGACATTAATAATAATTGACCGAATTTAATGTTATTTATTACTCCCCCCGTCCCAATTTAAATGTCCTACTTTCCTTTATTGTTTGTCCCAAATTAAATGTCTCTTTCCAAAAATAGAAATGTAATTTCCAGTTTTGCCCATAAAAGACAAAACACAATCACCACTTTTAAGGATATTATTGTCATTTTACCACATACAAACAAAATATTTCTTAAAAATGTGTGTTTTTTTAACTAGGACATTTAAATTGGGACAGAGGGAGTACGATTTTGTAATCTCATTTATTTATAATACTATTAATACGAAATTATGTTTAATCTATTTTTACGAAATTACGCGTAATATTATTTATTGTCATTAACAAATAATGACCGAATTTATTGTCATTCAATCTGACCGAATTTATAAGATTTATTCATTTTTAATGTTATTTATTACGAGTTTTAATGTTATTTATTGAAAATTTATAATAATTGACCGAATTTAATGTTATTTATTACGAATTATGATTGGTCTTGATTGCAATTACTATGTTTACGAATTATGATTGATCTTGATTGCAATTAATAAGATTTATTCATTTTTAATTTTGTTTATTAAGAGTTTTAATGTTATTTATTGACATTAATAATATTGACATTAATAATATTGACCGAATTTAATTTTTTTCAAATCAATTATGACTTACCTTTAATCAATTTTCATTAAACGATAATCATCAAAATCATTTCAATAGTAATGTGCTAATTTTAAGATGTCAATAATAATTTGTCGATAATTGGTAAGTCAATTTCAAACGCAGATGTTTTTAATGTAATTTATTTGAATTTTTTATTACAATTTTGAGGTTCTTTATTAAGATTTTTAATCTCATTTATTTATATTGCTAGTTTTACGAATTATGATTCGTCTTGATTGTAATTAATAAGATTTGTTCATTTTTAATGTTATTTATTAACAGTTTTAATGTTAATTATTGACATTAATAACGTTGACTGAATTTAATGTTATTTATTACGATTTTGTAATCTCATTTATTTATATTACTATTAATACGAAATTATGTTTAATCTATTTTTACGGAATTATGCGTGATATTATTTATTGTCATTAATAAATAATGACCGAATTTAATGTCATTCAATCTGACCGTATTTATAAGATTTATTCTTTTTTAATGTTATTTATTATGAGTTTTAATGTTATTTATTGAAATTTTATAATAATTGACCGAATTTAATGTTATTTATTATGGTTTTTTAATCTCATTTATTTATATTACTGTTAACACGAAATTATGTTTAATCTATTTTTATGAAATTATGCGTAATATTATTTATTGTCATTAATAAATAATGACCGAATTTATTGTCATTCAATGTGAATGATTGATTATGATTTTAATATCATTTTGATATTATGACTTTCCTTTTTTTTGTATGATTTCCTTATTGAATATATTAATATGTTGTTTCATCTAATGATTTGAATTCTATCAATTTAACCCGAAATTTAGGCTTACCATAATTTATGCTGAGTTTGAAAAGTCATTGACTCAAGTTCTAGGAATTCAAATATATACACAAAGTCATCTGACTCATATATTATTAAGTATACGAACTCAATATTCATATATATATATATACACAAAGTCATCCGCTTTATATTATGAGTTTATTTAAATTTCATAGATGTTACATACACGTATGTTAATTTATATAATCCCTCTTGAGTAATAATACATATACATATATTTAACATACTCACCTTTTAAAAAAACAAAATCATAACTACATATTATCATGTAAAAAACAAAATCATAACTACATATTATCATGTACACTCATCAAATATAATTATACATATAATCTATACATATATAGAAAAGATTTGTGGGTTTTACAATAAAAACATCCGTGTACTAACATCTAATGTATCGGTTGATTGTATATAATTTACGTTTCATAATTTGTCATAAATGATAATCAAAAGATGATTGCAATTAGTTTGCTAATTATAAGCATTGTTCATTGATTTATGTCAATTCCAATCCTTCCATTTTTATACTTCATCTATTTAATTACATTAGTTCACATCGATCACAATTGCTCTACCCACAATAAACCGATCGTGGAAGCATTCCAGGTTGTAAGTATACCCTTACGACGTTTGTATTATTTTGTTATTTGTTATGTTATGCTATTGTAATGATATATATACTATTATTTTATAATTCATTTTTTTAGAAATATGATGTTATAATATCCGTGACTGTTTATGAGTTTCTCATGTGGGTTTAGTATTGATTTTCCACCGTGGTTTTAGCTTGGAATGCGAACTTTGATCCAAAAAATTAGGCTGTCTCCATCTGATAAGAAGATTCCTTTCAGATTTAATAGAAGACAATTCCCTCTTACTTTATGTTTCGCAATGACAATAAATAAGAGTCAAGGACAAACCCTATTTAGGGTAGGTCTGTTGAAAGATCATGTTTTTATACATGGGCAGTTGTATGTCGCTGCCAAGTGACAAGAGCAGAGATGGCATGAAGATACTAATATTGAATAAAGATTTCAACGTTAATAATAAATAGCAAATGTTGTCTATAAAAAAATATTTTGAAGTTTGTGAATAAGTATGCGATTATATTTTGCATAAATCGTTTATTTTTTTATAATGTTTTGGTTGTATGATTTGTTAAACTACATTTATTTACTTTGAATTTAATCCTCATTTGCATGCCGTTACAAAAAAATTATGTTTATTCATTTCATTATTTGTTTTTAAATCACGTTAAATCAAACATTTGTTGATTCATATATTTGTTATTGGGTAACATTAAACTTTTTAATGATAACTTACAATCAACCAAAATTCATACGAATTGTATTACGTAAATTTCAATAAATAAAACTTGCATACTACAATCTTTATAGAATTTTTTTTTCATTTGACATGGACATGTACCGCGTGTACACGCGGGGCTCTAACCTAGTTATTATTATTTGAGGTTGATAATTATCTCTATTGCGAATGTAGTCATAACTTACTTGGTAGAGACATGTGCCTCTTAACGGCGAGGTTCAAGGTTCAAACCTTTACAACGGTATAATTTAAAACTATTGCTGTAATAGCATATGAGTTGTTAGTATTTGCCGTTTAAAAAATGACAATTATCTCTATTAATTGATCAAGCTTAAATGATAATACTCAAAGAAGAAGAATAGTGTCTCAAATCTATATAGAACATACACCATACTAGAAATCCATGGTACTAAAGGAATGATCTGATGGATTTACTCATTTTGGGAGCTCATGAAAAGTACACAGCTTATTATATATATAGTGCTTGATTATATATTTTTTCTTCTAAGTTAACTTAGTCATTATGTACTATGTTTTACATTTCCGTCCAATTTAATGACATGAAAAATAGCGCATAATTGTGGAAAATCTGTGCTTCTAACTAAGTTGGTTTATTTTAGTTTTTTAGTTTTTTTATTTCTTTTTGTTAATACTTTTTTTTTCTTCTTGGTCAACCGGGTTATTAAGTTCTATGTTTTATATTTCAGTCAAATTTAACCGGATGAAAAATAGCATTATAATGAGGAGTTGATATGAAAAATAACTTACGCTTTAGTCGATTAGTTATAGTTTTTTCGTTTTCTTTCCTTTTTTTAATTAGCTTTTCCGGTGTTGAGGAGTTGATATGATATTAGAGCTATATAGTTTAATAGTAGAATATCAATAAAGAAAAAAAAATATGAATGTTCCTTCAACAAAAATATAATCACATACCAACATTTCCTAATTGTTAGTTGTTTTATAACCAGTGAGTTATCGCTCGTCAGTGGTGAATCTAAAAATAATTTTGAGTAGCAAAGTTCAAAAAAAAAAATTCGCCATAGTTTCATACAATGTAAAGGAAATAAAGATAACAACATGATAATAGATAATGTTAGACACATACCTAATAGATTTCGCCCCTTCGGTTCTTGAAAGCTTGAAATCGAGCCATTACGTCATCTTCTTTTACTTTATCAAAAGTGTCTCTTTCAACCGTGCAAATCAAAGCATTGTTCAAATAGTCCTCACCCATTCTATTGCGTAAATCCATCTTCATAAGCTTCATGTTAGAAAAACACCTCTCAACGGTTGCGGTTGCAACCGACAAAACTAATGCTAACTTCAACACCCGATAAACCAAAGCAAAAGTTTTATGTTTTCTGATTTCCACCATTACACGAGCAAGATCACACATTCCATTTAGTTTTGCAAATTTATCATCTTCCTTTAATGTGTGATAAAATACCGAAAGATCACCCAAAAGACATCCTCTTTCCTCTTCACTAAAATCATTCGGATACATCTCACAAAATGCTAGGATCTTAGGCATGTCAAACTTAGAAAACGAATAGCAAGGATTTAAACCCGACATATTTTCTATCAAAGTAGTTGATACCTCACTAAATCGACTTCCAAGTTCTTGAATTTGCAAATCCAAAACCGTATTAAAAACTTCAACTTCAAAATGATGTCGGTTAGTAACGACATTCTTACAGTTTCTTTGATTACCATAACTTTCCGACATTTCTACCATCTCAATCTTATTTTTTTCACAAAAAGATGTCACCTTTGCCAACATTCCATCAAACCCATTTTGTCTTAAATTATTCAATGCTCGCTTCATTCCCTTGTAAAAGTATCTCTTCCACCTTGATTACCAACACTATTACTAAACAAGTAACAATGTAAGCAATATGCTTTAACTTTTTTAGGGCTATACTCTAACCAATCATACTTTTCAAACCATTTTATGTTGAACCGTCTCCGTTCATTACCATATTGTGTCCATTTAAATTCATGACCTCGTGGTTGAAAAGCCATCTTCACAAGATATGCTCTTCTTATGTCATTTATTTGATTAGGGTGATAGCTAGAAATGGGTAGTCTATCAACGGGATATGAAGGAAGATCATTCAAATCTATATATGACCTCGCGGATGAAGCCGAAGGATTAGGAACAACTGGAATTGAAGTTGTAGCAACATCATCATCCGTTTGCATATCGTTATCATTATTAGCAACATCATCATGCTCTTGCATACCAACATCATTATTCACGTCCTTATTTTCAATATCTGGAGAATTACTTGAACCAATTTTAGAATTTTCGGGGGCTTTTCTTTTAAACAAATTGCTAACAAGTGTGTGTTTAGTATTAGAATGTGGTTTCATCTTTATAATAACAAACCTAATCAATTAATCAAGTATTCAAGTTATTTCCGACAAAACACATAATCAATTCAACATTTCAACTATCCTACAATAACTAATTAACTATATGTGTATTCTAATACTAACTAAGTATATATAATAAAGTTAACACATAAAGCAATTCAACATTTCAACTATCCTACAATAACTAATTAACTACATGTATATTTTAATACTAACTAAGTATAAATAATAAAGCTAATTAACACATGTAATCTTGAATTAAATAAAAAAACTTACAGCAGCAGCCAGCAGCGGCAGCACTGCAGCAGCGGAGGGGCAGCAGGGAAGGGGTTGGAGTTAGGGTTAGGGTTTGGGTTTGGATTTGGGTTTTGTGCTGCTCGATGTGCTGCTGTCTTTCTTTCTTTTTTTTTTTTGTGAAGGATAGATAAATAATGGTGGGCTTTGTGGTTGGATTTGGGTTAGGGGTGAGGTGGGCTTGGGTAGTTGAGTTAAAATGTTAAATAGATAATAGATAAATAATGGTGGGCTTTTAGTATTGTAGGATAAGTATAAATACTAAAGTTAATTAGATTAGTTAATTTTTTTGGGTTATCATTAGTCGAGTTCGGTAAATATTTTTTCGAGTAACGTAACGTTGTAACGTATAATTTCATTTAGTAGTAACGTATATTAATTTTAGTAGCAACGTAAATTTTATTTCAGTAGTAACGTTTTTGAAAAATCGTAAAAAAAAAATTCCACTACACGCGCACGTTTCAGGAGCAGCGGGTGCAGCACCTACTTCTACTATAGGTCCGCCCCTGTCGCTCGTGCTTTAGGGCGCGTTTGAAACATAGATAAAAAATAAAAAAAACGACGATAAAAAAACCAAGTCAGGACAATATATATGAAAGTCATTGAAAAGTTATGTTGTTTTATACAAATCCGAGTTTTTTGAGATAGATCGAACAAAAAGCAAACATAAAAACGTTGAACTACGTCAGCTCATTGTGGCTTGTCAACGTGCAAAAACTAGTATCAATGTAGAATCTCGTTAACTAATGACGTAGAAATATTAAAATATATATATAAGCAAACATAAAAACGTTAACTAAATTGACCTAGAATCTCGTTAAACAGGGTAGAAATAATGACGTAGAAATATTAAAATATATATATAAGAGAAAATATGAATATTCCTTAATACAATCACATGGCTACATTTTGAAATAGTTAAGTCATTTTAATAATAAATTAACCATTAAAAATCATTAGTGTTCCTTGACCAGCAAAATGTTAGTTATTTTTATAATAATATAATTATAAAAGAAAAACCATGAATGTTCCTTCACAAATAATATATTTCTTTCTTGTATTTCTACGACAATGACGTGTCACTCTTAGTGTTTCTGACGCTTGCGCTCCGTTGTAGATGGTCCTCCTAATATAGTAACCAAGGGTGATAAAGCATGCTTTGAGAATTATTCTTCTTAACGTAAGTGATAACAAACGAATGGTTGTAGTTTAGGAAAAAAAAAACGAATGGTTGGAATTGAAGTGTGCTTCGCAAGATTTTTTAAGAAACGAAGGAGACAATTTTTTTTCTTTTGTTTTATTTTCTCTTTCCTTTTTTTAAGTTTGACATGATTCAGAAGTATATACTGACATGTTTTGGTGATATTTGCGTGGATTCATTGATATTAATGAAAAAAAGCTAGTGATATTTTAACTTAACAACGTTTTTTTGTGAATTGCATACATTTTATTATTATTATAAAAACTTATAAAATCCTGTGTATTGTATAGCGGAATAAACTTACGTATTAAAAATGTTGAATAAATATAATAATACTAGCTGATTACCCCAGTAAGGTCTCAAGGTTGAAAAATTTAATATTACTTAATAAAAAATGATAAAAAGAAGAAAACACAAATCACGAAAAGAGTAGATAACTTAAACATAATCAATCTTAGTTAAAAAAAAAATTCACTACGTGATAACCTATTGCAAATGGCTCAAGTTAACTAACCACAAAATCTCTCAATAACTGCATGTCCATATATTCCTTAACTTAAAACCTAATCAGTAATCATCTAAACAATCACTTATGTAAGCTGCAACTGTTCAAAAACTCATCAATCTCTAATGACTCCTATAATTCTTAACCTAATCAACTAAACAATCACTTAAGTTTGAAGTTGTAACCATTAAAACACCTTCATCAAACACTGCTGAAAAGACTGTTGCTCCTGCTGAAAAATCAGTTGCTCCTGACAAGCCAACTGATAAAACTCAAAAAGCACCAGTGCCCACTGCTTAAACCATTGCGCAACAACCAAAAGCAGACAAAGGAAAAAAGATTAACGAATTTTCAAATGCCCTTGCTGAAAAGATTGCTGAAACAAAGAAGAAAAGATTGCTAAAAGAGTTTTTAATGAAAAGTAGAAGAGAGATGTAAATTGTTAGAGAAATCAATAGCAAAATAAAGGTGTTGCTTCGGGATCTGATGTTTCCTGGTAAGAAACAACAGTAGACTCTTGTTTAAGTGGTGTGTTCGAGGAGCGCATTACCACTCAACTACAAAAACGATTTGTGTTCTTAATGTTATTTTGAGGGTTTTCCACGTCTGGTAATGTGACACCCGGCAAATTCAGGTTAACAACGTTGTCTAGGTCAAAGTCTACCTTAGCGAGTCACGCGTATATCATACTTAACTGGGTTAGTTGAGTCGTGTTATGGTTCGGGAACTGTTAATTTAGTCTAGAGGATCGTTAGATGTCAATCTAGAGAATCATTAGATGTCAGTCCTTAACCAAGTGTACAAGGGGTGACGATTCGTAGAATCGTCAAAGCATAGGGAACATACAAGTCTTGAGTCCCAGGAATTGGTGATCGAGTGTGAATGTGTTTGTTTGCAAGTATTATGTGTTTACAATCATTGTGTGACTTGTCGGTATGTGAAAATGTGTTAACATATGTTAAAACGGGGTTTAACGCGCAAAATACACGGAACCAACCCCTATAGGCGATTAGGGAGGGCTAATCGCCTATAGGGAGGCGATTAGCTACATATGGTAGGCGATTGGGACTGGTTTTAGGCGAGTAGGGGGCTAATCGCCTATAGGGAAGGCGATTAGCAGCCCTAATCGCCTGTAAAAGCTGCATAATCGCCTGCAACGTACCTGGCGACTAAAAACGACTATAAATACAATACTTGACCTCCTAAACTTCATTATAACAACCCTAACCGTCCCACAACTCGCCCCAACACACACACAACCTCTGGAACACGATTTTGGATCAAACTACACGTTTTCAAGCCTACTACATCAATCTATCATAAACCTAAGGTGTGGTTTTTATTCATGCAGCCTTTATTAACGTTTTTATTGAATCCCTAATGGTCCAGACCTGTTTATAAACGTTTGTGTCTTCTGAAATTCGTTAATAATCGTTGTTAATTGGATTCTAGCTATTATGCATGTTGTATGTGTAATTATAATTAAAAGATAGGATTGTTGTGATTCAAAAAGGATTGTTAACATAATATTAAGGTAGCTACAGATTGATGATGATAATATGTTGATGAAATCTGAGTAATTGTTCATTAGGGTTACGGTTATGCATGTTAATGTGATGTTTCATGCTACGTGTATTATGTTTGGGAAACATGGTTGCATTCAGGGCTGGTAGAACGAGGTTAAACGAAGGATTTTGATTGAAACATGTTTGATATGGTTGTTTGATTGATATTTGATGTTTCCACACGTTCTGGATTTGATTTGGAGTGTTAAACGCGCGAAAACCGGAACAGATGTGCTGAAGGCGATTATGAACCCTAATCGCCTATGCTATAGGCGATTAGGAGGCTAATCGCCTGCAAAGGCAGCCTAATCGCCTATAGCATAGGTGATTGGGAGCTAATTGCCTTCGTTGCATGCAATTGTGATCCTAATTGTAGTTGACTTTTCCTGAATTGCATGTCTTATGACCCTAATCGCCTAATAACTCCTGATTTGCATACCACATGACCCTAATCGCCTATAGTATAGGCGATTAGCCCTCACAATTGCCTGTTGACCTACGTAATTGCTAGTTGACTTTTCCTAATCGCCTGTACTGCTGCTGTAAGTGTATTTTAGCATTCCGAGACCCGATTTGACATCTAGGAACATGCTAGGAACCCTGTATCATACCTAATAACTTGGTAACATGTGCTCGGACTTATTTATGTGATACTTGAACTATGTGCTAGAACTTGTTGGACTTTAACGTATGTTAAGTGTGATTGCATGATTGTATGTTTGAGAGTGCAAGTATAACACGGGGAGTCTCGGGTCACCAATGGGATGTCGAGTCTTGTACATTTGGTTAGATTAACAGTCATAGTGTTTTCAAACGAACTTGGTTATTGTCTGGACATCTAGGGACTAACTAACCTACGGGTTATTAGTCTAAGTACTTGTAACTGTCATATGTTAGGTCGCCTCTTTACGGGGCTAGCATAGCTTGCTGATTTTATTCATATACGAAGTAACGCAACCTAAGGTGAGTTCACGGCCCCACTTTTAACTGGTTTCACTTTTTGGGGGAGAAAACATGTGTTAAACTTATGTTTTGGTAACTACTGTCATACTATGGGTTTCTATGGTTTACTATACGATCTTTGGAAGTCCCGGGGGAAACCATGAATGTGCGGGTTAGCACAACGGGGAAATGTGAATAGATCTATTGGGAGTGACCAACCCCACTCGTCGGCTTGGAGGGCCGGGCGGGTGCATATTGTCTCAAACAGGAACAGGTTTACTATTCGGGCACAACATCTGGTTTGCGAGTTAGTAATGGTTTTCCAATCGTAGTAGTGACAAAACATACGCCTAGCTAGCGTACTTTGGTTTACAATTTTATACAGTATGGACAGGTTGAACTTGGTACTTAACGTTATAGTGAACTAGGACTGCATGTAGAGTCTAGTCTATAGCCGAGTCGCACACACTAGACGATCACATAGTACTTAACGTTATGGTGGGTTACGTATGGGCTTGTCGGGGTGTCTCTAAATCATCTGACCCTTCTGTGTTACATCATCCGTTCTCTCTTATGTCGGGTTACTCGCTTTCTAGGCAGTGTGGTATATTGGGGTAAATCGTGTACTCTTGAGATTTGTCCAAGGCTCAGACATCTCCCTTTCATACTCCAATAGAAACACTTGCCATAAACTACCGTAGCATTACGGTATATAGCTAAGAGTCTATGTCCGGTGATTTGAACTTTGAACTAGGAGAACACTTGGAGGACCATGTAGAGCGGTTTATCATTTCGGGTGCACACGAAATCATAAACCGAAATGCATGAAAGCCCTAGTGAGCTCTGGGTTTGAATGGATAGTCCTGGGTTAGATCTAGCTTTGATCTTGTGAAGGCTAGTGGTTATCATTAGCTGTGAAACTAAATTTTCTCGTCCTTTTTGTCAGAATCATGTCTGGAGTACGAGGAGGACGTGGAGGTGGCCGCGCTGGTGGGCGTGGTGGTGGTGGTGGTCGTGGAGGTGTAAACCTGACGCAAGAAGATCTGAACAACTTGCTGCAAGCTGCCTTTCAGTTAGGGCACAATGGTGGTGGTAAGTTGACTTATCAACTTTTGCCTCATTAGTGAACTTTGTTACATCTTCCGTGGTTTCTTATGTGTTTCGTTTCAGGTGGTCCTGTTAACCCACCCCCACCTATGTGTACCTACAAGATGTTTCGGGACTGTAAGCCCCAGGAATTCTCTGGCACTGAGGGTGCTGTGAGCTTGCTGAGGTGGCTAGAAAAGGTGGAGTCAGTGTTTCTGATGTGTAACTGTCTCCCAGAGGATCGAGTCAAGTATGCTGCTGCGTTATTCCAGGATATTGCTTTGACCTGGTGGAACAATATCACCCAGAACATGGGTATAGGGGAGGCTTATGCTATGCCTTGGGAAAATTTTGTTCAGCTGTTGAAGCGAGAGTACTGTCCAAGGGAAGAGATTCAGAAACTAGAGCATGAGGTGTGGAACCTCAAGATGACCGGGTCAGAGATTGAAAAGTATACGGTGAGGCGTAATGAGTTAGCAGTGCTGTGTCCTGATCTGCATGTGCCAGAATACAGGAGGATTGAACACTATATCTCGGGGCTAGTACCAGAGATCGCAGGGTTGGTGGCTGCGGGAAATCTTCCTATATACTCAGATGTGGTCCGATCGGCTCACAGGATGACAAATTTGAAGGTGAATGAGGGTATCTTGCCTGCTAAGGGTTCGACTGTCAAGGCCCCGGAGAATAACAAGCGTAAATGGGATAATGAGGGGAAGGGATCTGTGCCAGCACCAACTCAGCAGGGTAAGAGGTTTGATAGCGGGGGTTTTTCTTCTTCTGGTTCCAAACCGGGTGGTTATGCGGGGAAGTTACCTAAGTGCAACAAATGTGGGCGTCATCATCAGGGGGATTGCGACCGTAACCGTTGCCATCGTTGCCAGCGACTTGGGCATTTTGCTAAAGACTGTCGGGCGACACTTCCATCGACCCAGGCCCCAACTACTACCCCGGCTCCTACTGCTCAAGGAACTACGGGGAAACAGGGTTGCTATAACTGTGGGGAGACTGGGCATTACAAGAAGGAGTGCCCGAAACTGAAGCAGGGCGGGGATGTGAGGGATAGAAACGGTAACGGGAACAACGGGGGCGGTGGCAGAAATGCACGTGCCTTCGTCATTGGAGCCGCAGAGGCTAGACAGGATCCTGACACAGTTACCGGTACGTTCCTTCTCAATAATCGCTCTGTTAGTGTTTTATTTGATTCCGGTGCCGATAAAAGTTTTATATCTCTGGAAGTTGGTCGACTGCTAGATGTAGTACCCGTACCATTAGAGGCTAAGTATATAATTGAGTTGGCTGACGGTAAAAAGATTGAAGCTACTAGTATCCTTCGGGAGTGTCACCTAGAGTTCTCGGGTTTGTCTTTCCCCATCGACCTTATGCCGGTACCTTTGGGTAGTTTTGACGTTGTTGTAGGCATGGATTGGTTGTCTTTGTATCGCGCTGAGATTGTTTGTTACGACAAGGTTATTCGGATTCCTTCCCTGATGGAGAATTTCTTTTTGTGTATGGTATCAAGGGCGGTGCTCCGCTAAGTCTCATCTCCAGCATGAAAGCCCTTAAGTATCTTCGGAAGGGTTATTCGGCCGTTTTGGCACTTTTATCTGTTTCCTCTACCGACGAGAAAAAGATCGACGATATTCCTGTTGTACGCGAGTTTCCTGATGTTTTTCCCGATGATTTATCTGGTCTTCCTCCCCATCGTCAGGTTGAGTTCGGTATTGATCTTGTACCGGGCGCTGCTCCTATTGCTCGGGCCCCCTACCGTCTTGCACCTCCTGAGATGCAGGAATTGTCCAGTCAGTTGCAGGAACTCTTGGACAAGGGTTTCATCAAACCAAGTTCCTCCCCTTGGGGAGCCCCGATTCTGTTCGTCAAGAAGAAGGATGGAAGTTTTCGTTTGTGTGTGGATTACAGGGAATTGAACAAGGTGACCATCAAGAACCGTTATCCTCTTCCACGTATTGATGATCTATTCGACCAACTCCAAGGTTCTAGCTACTACTCTAAGATTGATTTGAGGTCCGGTTATCACCAGTTACGCGTAACGGAAGCTGACGTTGCAAAGACTGCCTTTCGTACACGTTATGGCCATTTTGAGTTCTTGGTCATGCCTTTCGGTCTCACAAACGCACCGGCGGTTTTCATGGATTTGATGAACCGCGTTTGCAAACCGTATCTTGACAAGTTCGTCATCGTGTTTATTGATGACATCCTGATTTACTCCAAGAACAAGGCCGAACACGAGGAACACCTACGTTTGGTTTTGGAACTTCTACGACGGGAACAACTTTACGCTAAATTCTCGAAGTGTGACTTTTGGTTACGCGAAGTTCAATTCCTAGGGCATGTGGTTAACGAACTAGGAATTCATGTCGATCCAGCTAAGATCAAAGCGATCAAGGACTGGGAAGCACCAAAGACGCCAACTGAGGTGCGGCAATTCCTAGGCCTTGCGGGCTATTATCGTCGTTTCATTAAGGGGTTTTCGAAGATCGCTCAACCCCTCACCACTCTTACTCAGAAGGATAGAAAATTCGACTGGGGTGAACCACAAGAGTCAGCGTTCCAAGAACTGAAGTCTAAACTTTGTTCTGCTCCTATTCTGTCCTTGCCTGAAGGCACTGACGATTTCGTTGTTTACTGTGATGCTTCTATTTGTGGTCTCGGTTGCGTGTTGATGCAACGCGAGAAAGTGATTGCGTATGCTTCTCGTCAACTCAAGGTGCACGAGAGGAACTACACCACCCATGACTTGGAGTTGGGTGCAGTGGTATTCGCGTTGAAAATTTGGAGACATTACTTGTACGGTACCAAATGCACCATCTACACCGATCACAAGAGTCTCCAACATATTTTCGACCAGCAACATCTGAACATACGACAGCGTCGTTGGGTTGAACTCCTAAACGACTATGATTGCGCCATTAAGTACCATCCTGGCAAGGCGAATGTGGTAGCAGACGCCTTGAGCAGGAAGGAATCACCAAACCCTCGCCGAGTTCGGGCGTTGCAGCTCACCATTCATTCCTCTCTACCTGACCAACTCCGTTCTGCTCAGTTAGAAGCTTTGAAGGAGGAAAACCTTAAAGCTGAGACTATGCACGGTGCCGACAAGCACCTCGAGCGAAGGCCTGATGGCCTGCACTACTTCGCAGAACGCGTATGGGTTCCTTTATTCGGGGGACTTCGGGAGCTTGTCTTAGATGAGGCTCACAAGTCCCGGTATTCCATTCATCTTGGTTCGGATAAAATGTACCAAGATCTAAAGGTGCTCTACTGGTGGCTAAACATGAGGTCGGATATAGCCTCATACGTGAGCAAATGCTTGACCTGTGCTAAGGTCAAAGTGGAATACCAGAAACCGTCGGGTCTCTTGCAACAACCTGAAATTCCAGAGTGGAAGTGGGAACCGATTACAATGGATTTTGTCACGCAACTACCTAAGTCACCGAGCAGGAATGATAAGATATGGGTGATTGTTGATCGGTTGACGAAATCAGCCCATTTTCTCGCTATTAAGGAGACCGACACCATGGATCGATTGGCTCGTCTTTATTTGAAGGAAGTTGTTTCTAAGCACGGGGTGCCGGTTTCTATTATTTCGGATCGTGACTCCCACTTTACTTCTCACTTCTGGAAGTCTTTGCACAAGGCTTTGGGTACCCAGCTAGACATGAGTACGGCTTATCACCCACAGACTGACGGTCAGAGTGAACGCACGATTCAAACCTTAGAAGACATGCTTCGGGCATGTGTGATCGATTTTGGGAAAAGTTGGGAAGCTCATCTACCGTTAGTAGAATTCTCTTACAACAACAGTTACCACACGAGCATCAAGGCAGCTCCGTTCGAAGCACTGTACGGGCGGAAATGCCGGTCCCCTCTTTGTTGGGCTGAGGTGGGTGAGAGTCAACTCACTGGGCCTGAGCTAGTGTACGAAACTTCGGAAAAGATCGTACAGATTCGTAACCGATTGGCAGCGGCACGGGATCGACAAAAGAGTTATGCCGATCAGCGTCGCAAGCCATTGGAATTCCAAGTTGATGACAAAGTACTTCTGAAAGTTTCACCATGGAAGGGCGTCATACGCTTTGGGAAGCGTGGCAAACTTAACCCTCGGTATGTCGGACCATTTACGATCCTGGAACGGATTGGACCGGTGGCATATCGTCTTGATTTACCGACGGAGCTCGGCAACGTACATAACGTCTTCCATGTGTCTAACTTAAAGAAGTGTCTGGCTGACGAGTCTCTTATTGTTCCACTGGAAGAGATCAAGGTTGATGATCGTCTTCGGATTGTGGAGGAACCTGTCGAGATTCTTGATTACAAGATTCGTAGCCTACGTCATAGCAAAATTCGCATTGTTAAGGTTCGCTGGAACTCGAACCGGGGACCAGAGTACACTTGGGAACGGGAGGATCAGATGAAGTCTAAATATCCTCATCTCTTTCCTAAGGAAGCGTTCGAATCGAGATATGTTACCACTGCAGCTGAATGAATCTCGGGGCGAGATTCCTTTTAACGTAGGGATGATGTGACAACTCGGGTAAAACTCTCTCTTGGTTTCTATCTTTTGTCTGTTTCTTTTGTTATTCCTTTTGGTACTTGTGCAATTTTCGGGACGAAAATTCTTTTAACGTGGGGATGATGTGACACCCGGCAAATTCAGGTTAACAACGTTGTCTAGGTCAAATTCTACCTTAGCGAGTCACGCGTATATCATACTTAACTGGGTTAGTTGAGTCGTGTTATGGTTCGGGAACTGTTAATTTAGTCTAGAGGATCGTTAGATGTCAATCTAGAGAATCATTAGATGTCAGTCCTTAACCAAGTGTACAAGGGGTGACGATTCGTAGAATCGTCAAAGCATAGGGAACATACAAGTCTCGAGTCCCAGGAATTGGTGATCGAGTGTGAATGTGTTTGTTTGCAAGTATTATGTGTTTACAATCATTATGTGACTTGTCGGTATGTGAAAATGTGTTAACGTATGTTAAAACGGGGTTTAACGCGCAAAATACACGGAACCAACCCCTATAGGCGATTAGGGAGGGCTAATCGCCTATAGGGAGGCGATTAGCTACATATGGTAGGCGATTGGGACTGGTTTTAGGCGAGTAGGGGGCTAATCGCCTATAGGGAAGGCGATTAGCAGCCCTAAATCGCCTGTAAAAGCTGCATAATCGCCTGCAACGTACCTGGCGACTAAAAACGACTATAAATACAATACTTGACCTCCTAAACTTCATTATAACAACCCTAGCCGTCCCACAACTCGCCCCAACACACACACAACCTCTGGAACACGATTTTGGATCAAACTACACGTTTTCAAGCCTACTACATCAATCTATCATAAACCTAAGGTGTGGTTTTCATTCATGCAGCCTTTATTAACGTCTTTATTGAATCCCTAATGGTCCAGACCTATTTATAAACGTTTGTGTCTTCTGAAATTCGTTAATAATCGTTGTTAATTGGTTCTAGCTATTATGCATGTTGTATGTGTAATTATAATTAAAAGATAGGATTGTTGTGATTCAAAAAGGATTGTTAACATAATATTAAGCTAGTTACAGATTGATGATGATAATATGTTGATGAAATCTGAGTAATTGTTCATTAGGGTTACGGTTATGCATGTTAATGTGAGGTTTCATGCTACGTGTATTATGTTTGGGAAACATGGTTGCATTCAGGGCTGGTAGAACGAGGTTAAACGAAGGATTTTGATTGAAACATGTTTGATATGGTTGTTTGATTGATATTTGATGTTTCCACACGTTCTGGATTTGATTTGGAGTGTTAAACGCGCGAAAAACCGGAACAGATGTGCTGAAGGCGATTATGAACCCTAATCGCCTATGCTATAGGCGATTAGGAGGCTAATCGCCTGCAAAGGCAGCCTAATCGCCTATAGCATAGGTGATTGGGAGCTAATTGCCTTCGTTGCATGCAATTGTGATCCTAATTGCTAGTAAAGTCCTGAATTGCATGTCTTATGACCCTAATCGCCTAATAACTCCTGATTTGCATACCACATGACCCTAATCGCCTATAGTATAGGCGATTAGCCCTCACAATTGCCTGTTGACCTACGTAATTGCTAGTTGACTTTTCCTAATCGCCTGTACTGCTGCTGTAAGTGTATTTTAGCATTCCGAGACCTGATTTGACATCTAGGAACATGCTAGGAACCCCGTATCATACCTAATAACTTGGTAACATGTGCTCGGACTTATTTATGTGATACTTGAACTATGTGCTAGAACTTGTTGGACTTTAACGTATGTTAAGTGTGATTGCATGATTGTATGTTTGAGAGTGCAAGTATAACACGGGGAGTCTCGGGTCACCAATGGGATGTCGAGTCTTGTACATTTGGTTAGTTTAACAGTCACAGTGTTTTCAAACGAACTTGGTTATGGTCTGGACATCTAGGGACTAACTAACCTACGGGTTATTAGTCTAAGTACTTGTAACTGTCATATGTTAGGTCGCCGCTTTACGGGGCTAGCATAGCTTGCTGATTTTATTCATATACGAAGTAACGCAACCTAAGGTGAGTTCACGGCCCCACTTTTAACTGGTTTCACTTTTTGGGGGAGAAAACATGTGTTAAACTTATGTTTTGGTAACTACTGTCATACTATGGGTTTCTATGGTTTACTATACGATCTTTGGAAGTCCCGGGGGAAACCATGAATGTGCGAGTTAGCACAACGGGGAAATGTGAATAGATCTATTGGGAGTGACCAACCCCACTCGTCGGCTTGGAGGGCCGGGCGGGTGCATATTGTCTCAAACAGGAACAGGTTTACTATTCGGGCATAACATCTGGTTTGCGAGTTAGTAATGGTTTTCCAATCGTAGTAGTGACAAAACATACGCCTAGCTAGCGTACTTTGGTTTACAATTTTATATAGTATGGACAGGTTGAACTTGGTACTTTATTTTACAAACCTGTGAACTCACCAGCATTTTTGTGCTGACGTAACTCTTACATGTTTTCTCAGGTCGCTAAGGTAGCACTACGGGACTAGGGCGCACGCGTCTGCACGGCGTCTAGTTAGGGTTGCATGGTTTTCAAACACTGAATATTTTGGATTACTTTTGGTTATGTTTTGAGAATAAGCTTCCACTGTTATTTGGGAATTTTAAACTATGTTTTTGAAATTGCATATGTTCATTTAGACTTGTTTATTGTGATCGTTGATTTGGATCCTGGTTTGTCATGCGCCTCGCGGTAAAACTCCGCAAGTGGATTTTGAGGGTGTGACAGGTAAGCTTACTTCTCAACAGTGAGGAACGGATCACCTTAAAATCGTATGCATCTAACCCTAAGGAACCCACCTCCCAAAGTTGTAATATTGACATTTAACTACTAGTTTATTCTAGGATTAACTTGCCGGTGGTCGGAGCATGGCTGAGCAAGCTTCCACTTGACATTATAGGGGAGTCGTGGCTTGGTCCACACACGCTCATCCCTTACTAGAATTAATTATTTTTTCAAAAACCGATTGGCCTATTACTAATTGTGTGGCAATATAGTAATGGAAGAATATAAAGACCGTTTTCTATCTATCACTGGTTCACTAATTCTTAGGTTGCGCCAAAGGTTTCACATAGACCATGAAGCTAAGTTGCATGACCAAGTCTTGGCTTATCACTAGGACCAAGTATAAAGACCGTACCGACCCTAAGTGAGATTTTGATATCCGAGGATTAAGCTACAAAGTGTGAATGTTTCCAAACAAAAACGGGCTAATCGCTACACGTGGAGTTAAGGTTAGCTTACAATTGTGTGGGTTTTTACACTCTACGGTTACACTTATAAGTCCCTCCACTTTCTATCAAAACACCCACAAGACCAAATACTAAGTGATTAATTAGTTAATTCATCAAACAAATAAATAGTAACTAAAGATCGTTTACTTCTAACACAAGTTCACCGAGCTTTGGTTTACACCAAAGCTAACACATAGACAATGTAGCTAAGTCGCTCAACCAAATCTTGGCTTATCACCAAGGCCAAGTATATAGACCGTACTGACCCTAAGTGAAGTTTTGATAGTCGCAGATCAATGACAAAGTGTAAATGTTTCCAATTACAAATGGGCTAATCACAACACGTAGAATTAGGTAAGCTTACAAGTGCGCGGGTTTTTACACGCCATGGGTACACTCATAACTCCTTCCACTTCCTACCAAAACACCCACAAGACCATATACTAAGTTGATTGATTAATTAGTTCGTCAAACAAAGAAAGAGTAGAAAGAATTACCAAGAAGACAAAACATCACTCGACATAAAGATAAACTATATATAACCATACCAAAATAGACTTCACCCTAGCAACACTCTAAGAATCCTAGACAAATAATGGCATTACAACAGGCTTACTAAGGATGATTTTATGTGAAATCATGGTGAGGGTTGATGGAGGATTTGGAGAGTATTTGTGTGATTGTATGTGGTTTCTCTCATGGCTCACTTGATCAAAGTGGTTATGGAGTGATCCCAAGCTCTAAAGGGCCCTTACAAGACCCTAAAACAGCAAAAATGTGGGACAGAATTAGGTGGAATGGGATGACAAAATGAAGAGTGAAGGTCTCTTTTTATAGAGCTTCTAGGAGGTGCACGACTGTGCTTTAGGGGTGAGCACGCCCATGCTCAACCGTCGTGTACTGTGTGTTGGTAAGCTCTTTTTTATGAAGTAAAGACACTTAATTTAGTTCTTTCGGCTGCACCAAAACCTCCCAAAATCACCTATTTTGATTTTTAGGTGGACTCAAAGGGTTTGAAAAATATTTTTATTACTCAAAAACGTTTTTGAAAACTTTGCCTTTAAATGATTTTGGTTTGTTGATTTCGAGAGGTGTTAGCATATTTTGAAATTATAGATTTTTATGATATATTTGAAGCATAAAGAAATAAGTGGGACAAGGTCAAGTGTTTCCCTAGTTAGTTTTCAATATTACAATTACTATATATCTACCGTATTGCCTAAGGACCTCATGTATGCTTATGATGAATTGACCGGTTGAAAAGCTGTGACCATATGCCCATATAAAGATCACGTTTTGTTCGTTTATGATTAGGTCATCATTATACAAACAAATATCATCGTCTATAAATACTAAAGCTTATAAATCACATATAAGTTAACCTTCAAATGGCTCTTCAGTTTTATCAAATAATCTCTTTCCAAACTTTTTTTGCGGTGTGTAAACCTGAGAGAAATATCCAACAAATTTTAAAATCCAAGACTAAGCAGCATCGTCAAATCTGTTTTGAAGCCAAGACCAATGTTTATCAAGAAAATAGTTGACGAATAGCCATTTACCAGCCAACTATGTGGAGTCATGACTTCATACAGGACTTAGATGATAAATTCCCTATAACACATCATACTTTTGTCCTGATATTGTTGTGTACATAATAATTCTATTTGCCTTTGATGACGAACACAGGTGAACATTGATGAGAAAGTGAGTGAGCTAGAGAAGAAAGTACGACATTGAGTGTTTATTTTGAGAATGGTTATTTCAATACATTGCAATTGCTCGAACACATAGATGATATCGAAAGGTTGGCTCTTGGTTATCGGTTTCAAAACCATATACAGAGACTGCTCGATCTAATCACCTCAATGTATGGTATTAAGGATGAGCTTGACGAAGAAGAAGTTAGTCTTCATGAAGCATCTCTTAGATTTAGGATTCTTAGAAAACATGGTTATAACGTGTCACAAGGTATTTCTTTTGTTTTTTATTAGAACTCATTGGACCATCTTCAACAAAAAATGTCAAACACACACAAAAGCATCTGAAAATCTAACTTATAGTTTTTACTTATTTTGGTAAGATTATTATACCAAACAATTTTTTTTAATTCATACTAATCAAAATAATAAATATATTTTAGAGTAAATTTTCAGTTTCGTCTTTAAGTGTGAGCATTTTTGTCACATTCATTACAAACGTTTATTTTTTGCAACATACCTTTTAGGTTTGCATTTTCGCCATTTTTTTCTAGTTTCCGAACTTCGTTTACTATAAACGTTAACTTAAGAGTAGTATCCTCTTTTTACCTGTTTACTCAAGTTATTAGTTACTCATCCTTTTATTATTTGTTATTATGTTAGATATATGTAATATAACAGGTATATATTACAAAACCAAAGATAGTTTACGCATACCTTTATTATTATTATTAATTAATTAATATTGTTGTTGTTATTGTTGTTTTTTGTTGTGGTCATTGTTGCTGTTGTTGTTGTTGCTGCTGTTGTTGTTCAGCAGCTTGTGTGTGAACTTGGTTACTAAATGACCAAATTTGTCAGGCCTTTCTTAATTAAAAGCGAGATGATATAGAAATTTTAGAAATATATTTCTACTTGTGTTTTCATATAAAAAATACACAATAAAATATAGGATTTTAATCAACATTAGCAAGGATATTATACTTCTTTATGATTCTAAAGAGTAAATACATCTTATTTTTTTTTTATGAAAGCTTTGCATCATTCTGATTTGGATTTAATATTTTTTAAGAAGTTTTATTTTTATACTCTTTATAAGTTATACCAATCCATATGTTTCGCATTATAATGTAAAATATATACACACACATATAAACACACAATCAATTAAGGAAGATAAAATCATCGGGGAAATATTTATGAATTTATTGAGTTATCATATCTAGGGTAAAACAAATGTCTAATTATTTAAGTCAAACATAAAAAAAAGTGACATGTAGTGTACGAGAAATAATAGCACAAGTAATAATTATTAATTTAAGACAAGTAAACCAAAGACCACAATTTACGAGTCTAAGCTCGAGTTCGGTTTGTCAAGTTTAATATAGCTTGAGCTGAACTCGTCACAAGCTTTATATATAAGTCGAGTTCAAATCATATCCAATGTTTGAGAATCAAGTTAATTCATACACAAATTTTATTTATTTAATTGTCTTTTGTATAGATATGTATAATTCTTTAAGTCTGTTTATAATTATAATTATATTATATTATGTATAATATTTATTATGAACTATATACATGGTATAATAATAATAATAATAAAAATAATTGTATGGGTAAAATGCTATTTTCTTCTATGAGTAAATAGGTAAAAGGGTGAAATTAACCCTGAGTTAACTTAAAAAAATAGATGAAAATAGCAAACTAGATTTAATTGAAGAGAAAACGCAACCCTACAGGGTTTATTTGCAAAACTTAAACTTTTGAAATGAAAATGAGAAATATGTCTAAACCTGAAGGATGAAAACGACAGTTTACTCTATATTTTAACTTAAAATATATTTTTTTAAAACTAAAAATTCCAGAAATTGAACGTTAAAGTTTTAAAATATACGTGACATAATAAAATTTGCATAAATTTAACAATCAATATATAAAAATATATTTCATTCTTGAGAGCAAATTGCCAAATTCGTCCTTGAGTTTATACGAAAACTGCTGGATCCATCTAAAAATCTTTTGTTTTTTTCTCACCTAATCCCTTCACATTAATTATTCAGTGCCAAATCCATCCATTTATCTTACCCAGTTAAAAACTAACATTAACTAAGGGGTATTATTGTCATTTCAAATATTTGTTTTGTTTTTTATTATGTTCTTAACTCTAGTTACTTTTAACATCAGAAATAAAAGTTTATTTTTTTTACAAAACCATCCCCGTCCCTTCCCCATATCTCTCTCTCTCTCTCTCTTCCTCTCTCTCTCTCTCTACGTATATTTCTCTTTCTTTCTCAAAAAGATCATCACACCACCATGGCAACCTCCACCAACCACGTCATAGCCACCTGTCACCATTATCATTCCCACCACCAGAACCCCTGCACATGTCACCACTGCCGTCATCAACACTTCACCTTCCACCCCTAAATCGATATGAAAACCCCAAATCGAGACTCACCACTTCCATTTTTTAAACTTCCAGTGCCAGGTGGTGTAGATGGTTGGTATGGTGGGAAATCAATGGTGTTTGGGCTTTGGTGTGGCAGTGATGGGTAGATCTTGTCAAGGACGGTGGTGACGTTTTGCGTGTTTAGATTACATCGAATGGGGTTAAGTTTTCAATCCAGGAAATGTGTTATGGATGATGGGTAGTGGTTGAGATTATGGTAGGTGTAACGGTGGTGAACGGGTGGTCGGAGGGAGTGGGCAGTTGGCCCCTGCGCCTTTATTACACGATAACAAACCATATACAATTTCATTATGGTGGTTAAATGTACCTGTTCTTGATCAATCAGTGTTCTTCGAAGGTGGGTATGCAAATGAAGACCCATATTGGTCGAAAGTAAGTGGCGGCTATTGATCCATAGTGGTCACCGGTTTCTTTTATATCCATATTCGCCGGATCTACAAATCGTCACCTTTGCTGTGGTTGTTCAATGTTGAGAGAGTCAAGAGAAGGTGAAACACCTCTTGTCGGCTTTGCCGTTTTGCTCATCTTCGAACCAGGAGTACACACCATTTTTTAGTCATAATCTTTAGTTTATTTATTTAGTATATTATGGATTGTCAGATCCATATTTATGTAATAAAGTTGAAGGTAAACTTTAAATAATTATATTATAAATTAAAATTGATGGGTAGTGGTTGAGATTATGGTAGGTGTAACGGTGGTGAACGGGTGGTCGGAGGGAGTGGGCAGTTGGCCCCTGCGCCTTTATTACACGATAACAAACCATATACAATTTCATTATAGTGGTTAAATGCACCTGTTCTTGATCAATCAGTGTTCTTCGAAGGTGGGTATGCAAATGAAGACCCATATTGGTCGAAAGTAAGTGGCGGCTATTGATCCATAGTGGTCACCGGTTTCTTTTATATCCATATTCGCCGGATCTACAAATCGTCACCTTTGCCGGTGGTTGTTCAATGTTGAGAGAGTCAAGAGAAGGTGAAACACCTCTTGTCGGCTTTGCCGTTTTGCTCATCTTCGAACCAGGAGTACACACCATTTTTTAATCATATTCTTTAGTTTATTTATTTAGTATATTATGGATTGTCAGATCCATATTTATGTAATAAAGTTGAAGGTAAACTTTAAATAATTATATTATAAATTAAAATAATAATGATAAATGACCATATTGCCCTTGTATTTAACGATACAAATTAACATGGGTTGGATTTTGGATGATTTTAGCACTAAATGATTAACGTGAAGGGCACATGTGAGAAAAAAAAAAGATTTTAGGATGAATCTAACAATTCTGGTATAAACTTAGGGACGAATTTGACAATTTACTCCATTCTTGAAGACTTAATTTTAAGAAATACTTATTAAAACATAAATATTTATTATGAACTATATACATGGTATAATAATAATAATAATAATAATAATAATAATAATAATAATAATAATAATAATAATAATAATACAAATCGTCACCTTTGCCGGTGGTTGTTCAATGTTGAGAGAGTCAAGAGAAGGTGAAACACCTCTTGTCGGCTTTGCCGTTTTGCTCATCTTCGAACCAGGAGTACACACCATTTTTTAGTCATATTCTTTAGTTTATTTATTTAGTATATTATGGATTTTCAGATCCATATTTATGTAATAAAGTTGAAGGTAAATTTTAAATAATTATATTATAAATTAAAATAATAATGGTAAATGACCATATTGCCCCTGTATTTAACGATTCAAATTAACATGGGTTGGATTTCGGATGATTTTAGCACTAAATGATTAACGTGAAGGGCACATGTGAGGAAAAAAAAGATTTTAGGATGAATCTAACAATTCTGGTATAAACTTAGGGACGAATTTGACAATTTACTCCATTCTTGAAGACTTAATTTTAAGAAATACTTATTAAAACATAAATATTAATTAAAACAGCAAACCCCTTGAAGACTTAAATTTAAGAAATTCTTCTTAAAACATAAATATTAATTAAAACAACAAACCCCTACAAAAAGATGAATATCAGTGACGGCCCAATCTGTTTATAAAGGCTTTTAAGTTTTACCGACTAAATATCATCAGTGATTGGGTGTCTGAAATTTGACAACGGTTAATCTTATTTTCAACTAATTACCCACGGGTATCATCAATAGATGTTATTTAAGATTTACATAACAAAATTACTGTTTAATAAAAAGAAGTAACATAAATTTAAGATTTTAGTACTTTGTTTCAAGTATAAAAGTATGGTCTATCGGTAATTTCCAATGTCATTTAAAAGAATATATATATTTTTTTAATTTCGTGGGATCCGGCAACAGTTACCATATGTACGTTGTGGATGGTCTTAAGAAATTTACCATATGTCCTAAGATATTAATCATTTCATGTTTACATTACCATGACCATGATCAACTTAATTATTCATGTGTAATTGCAATATTTGAACATATATTTTCTCAGGACATTCAAGAGTACAATCATGGTGGCTTCACTGGATGCCTACAGACAGATGTCAAGGAATTCATAAGTCTATATGAGGCTTCACGTCTTGCTTTTGTGGAAGAAAGTGATTTGCTTGAGGCCAAGTTTTTCGCAACAGAACATCTATTAAAACTTATATATGAAGAAAATGATTCCCTAGTTGTTGAACGCATTAACCACGTATTAGAAATCCCTTTGTATCATAGGATGCTTAGACTACAAGTAAGGAGTTACATTGAATCATACAATACATGACAAGATGCAAATTTACATCTCCTAGAGCTTGCAGCATTAGACTACAACATGACTCAGAGGGCATTCAAAAAAGAACTTAAAGAATTATCAAAGTATATTAAACTTGCCTTTCATCGATCAATGCTCCAACAATAAAATTGACACTAACATGATTAATTCCCATAATAAGATAACAACCTTTCTCCACTTATATGTAACAGGTGGTGGAAAAGTACAGGCCTAGCACACAAGTCAGGATTCGTTAGAGATCGACTCATGGAATGCTTCTTTTGGACAGTTGGAGTTGTTTGTGAACCTCAATATTATTCTTGTCGTGTAGGGCTAACGAAAGTCTGCGCATTAATCACTGTCGTGTAGGGGTATGCAGTTTTGAACTATAAATTATATTAAGTGTAATTAAAATTTTTGTAACTTTGCAAATTTGTAGGCGGGATATTAATGCAATGGGACATATGCCCGTGTATTACAACTTGGTTTTAGAATTCTTTTCAACACGATTTCAGAAATAGGTTCTACTTCTTCAAAGGTAAGTATTAAAAGGAATTTTTAAACTCCCTTAATAGATAGCTAGCTAAAAACATCATTTGTTGTTACTGTTGGGTTGAAAGTGGGGAGAATTACTAGAAGCCTTCCTTGTGGAAGCAAAGTGGACTCAAGATAAATACATTCCATCACTCGAAGACTATCTTGATAACGCATGGCGGTAGGTATCAGGAGTGGTTATACTTACTCATGGATACTTTCTAATTAACCAAGAAATAAACAATGATGTAGTTGAGTCCTTGGAGAAGTATCATGATCTTATGAAGTGGTCATCAATGATTTTTCGACTTTACAATGATTTGGGTACTTCAACGGTATGCTTCAAAGTTCATTATTTTCCGTAAACGTTTAATTGTTGTTCTTTTGTCTGTATTTTATGTTTTTGCTGTCGTAGGATGAGATTGAAAGAGGTAAAAATGTAAATGCAATAGCATGTTACATGCACGAGTATGGTGTTTGTGAGGAACTTGCCCGTACATATACAAACACTTTAATTGACGAAGCATGGAAGAAATTGATCAAAGTGCATGTAGATTGTTCTCAAGAGTTCGCGAATCCATTTATTGATATGGCAATTAATCTAGCTCGAATTTCATGTTGTACTAACGTATCAATATGGTGATGGACATGGAGCTCCTGACGCTAGTGCCAAAGATCGCATCTTCTCTGTGATCATCGAGCTAATTACCATTAAAGAAATGGCAATGTGTGTCTGAAGGTCGTGTATGTTACACTTCTAGCAAACACACACAAAATGAACTAAAATTTGTATATGAATTTGACTGAAAATATTGAGACCATATTTTGTTTATTATCAGCAAGACATATATTCCATATAAGATCAAGGTACATTTTCTTGAAATATAGCTCCTTTTCGTTACAAGCGAGTAAACTCTAAGGATTAATCCTTCGTACAAAAATGAAAGTTTCGCTTTTAAGGGTAAAAATATTGTTGGTCCATGTAAACTTGGCGATGCAAAAAAGTTCATGATTGGTATATGCAATTCCTTTTATAGTAACTATATTATGTTAATGCATTAACATTAATGTATACTTTCATTTGTTTTCATGTATGGTACCTGAGAAAACAATCTCAAAACGAAACGAAGCGTCTAAACTAAAGACGAATGAATTCTAAAATACCTTTATTTATTTATTTATTTATTATTATTATTATTATTATATCTATATTAAATTAAGAACACTTGAATAATGTGTAATGGCTAAAATGCGCTGCTCAATCTGCTCAATCCAATTGCCAATCCGTAATCCATTTTTTGTTTGTCCACTTCATTCTGCCAATTTCCTTATTTGTCCACGGGACTTTTTTTTGCCCCACCTACATTTTGTAGCTTTTGTTTACTATACTAAGGCATAATGTTTTTTTACAATGTGCACCACCGTACGTACCTAATTTGCTAACATCTACTAATTGTTTACACCCTTTTTATTTTGTACCGGTTATTGGGTTTTTTTCTTCTTATGGGAACATAATTTGGTACCGGGTACTCGTACCAAATTGGTACGTTCGGAACTTGTATAGTGACATATTTTAATCATGGAGAACTAGACCAGTATTGTATTAATATCGGCATCAATACCATATTCAGAAAATGGAGTATGATTAGAAATAAAGCATTTATTCAATATTGTTAGCATTTTTTATTTGATACGAATGGAGTTCAAACAACGGTGTAATGACGTCTCGCGGCAATACAAGTGTAACAATGATTTAAAAGAAGTTTTTTTACATTAATTGCTACAAATAATAGTTACCTAATATTATCTATAATGATCATCAAACTCTCAACGAAATAGCTGTCCCCGCAGCGAAGCGCGGGTAATCTAGATTTTAGGATTTCAAACTTTGACCACCAAACTTTTAGCTTTTAGCCGCGAGTATTTTTTTGAAGCCCACGCGACAATAACAGTTACTTAATATTTGACCACCAAACTCTTAGCTTTTAGAATTTCAAACTTTGACCACCAAACTTTTAGCTTTTAGCCGCGAGTATTTTTTTGAAGCCCACGCGACAATAACAGTCACTTAATATTATCTTTTTATGTCCACGAAATCGTCCACAATTACGCGAAAGAATGCAGGAAAATCGTTACCCATAGTGCTACTAAACACTTCTGCACAACAAACGTACCCCGCCGCTTTACGGCGGGTTAACAAAAACCCTAGTTATTATTATTAATAAGGATGTTTTTATCAATCGATAATCGGCAACAAATTAAAATCACAAATATTAGAGATTCAATCATTCAATACTTGTTTGTTTTTCACTTTGGTCAGTACAAATGTAATACATGGAAAAAATGGGTATTGGATTTAAATAATCCAAAGTTTGGCCCATTAGCCAATAATAATCCGAACTTTAATGTTGGAGCAGAATAATCTCAACTGAACATGTAGGTGTCAAAAATGAAACTCCATTAAATATGAACTAATTAACTAGGTTAGTGTAAGCTGACGTAGCAGCAGACATGGCATGATGACGTGTACACCACTGCTAATGTGCCAACTGAGGTGTATGATGACTTTGAATTTTTTTTTTTTACATATTACACCCTTGACCAAGTCAAAAGTCTTCCTTCATCCCCAATAAAAAAAATCAATCCTTGACCATCTAACCTTCTTCCTTTAATCCCACCCTAACCTACCATCATCTCCACACAAATTCATCTCAAATGCACACTAAATTTACCATCACACTGTTAAAAATATCCTAAAAATGCCCACCACCATCACCACTACCACTACTACCACCGTCCTCCTCCTCACCACCGTCATCCTCTCTGGCCAATCCATCTCCGCCTCTAACCCCTCTGCCACTTGATCATCCCCTAACAACACCTTCTCCTCCCGCTTCATCTCCATCAACACCACCATAACCTTCCTCCCTGACAGCAATCTCATCCTAACAAACTCCAACAACATAATCATCTCTTCTTTGTACAATAAACTCCAGTAACATTACTCTCTGATGGAACAACTCAATCGTTTACTAGACCTTAGGTTTAAACTCATCAGTCTCCACTAACTTATCCTTCCCAACCCTCCAATCCATTGGCATATTATCCCTTCCCTAGGATCCCTCCCTCTGTTATCATGTCAAGTGTTTGGGTATTTTGGGAATTTGGGGATTTGTAGTTATAAGGGGTTGAATCCGGTATACGGGTGTACGTCACAGAATTTTGAGACGGTTGATGTAAGAGATAGGAGGAGAGGGTGTAGGAGGAAGGTGGAGATAGAGGATTGTCCGGGGAGTTTGACAATGTTGTCTCTACTTCGTTGTTAGGGTTTTGTTATTTGAAGGTGCCGAATCTTGTAGGAATGTTGATAGAGGAAGATGATGTTGATGGTGAGAGTGTTTTAACATTAAAAAAAAGCAAGTCATCATACACCTCAGCTGCCAGTCAGTAGTGGTGTACACGTTAGCATACTGTGTTTGCTGCCATGTCAGCTTACACTAACCCAGTTTGTTCATATTTAACGGAGCTTCATTTTTTACACCCATATGTCCAGTTGAGATTACCCTGGTCTAACGTTAAAGTTCGGATTATTATTGGCTAATGGGCCAAAC
Source organism: Ambrosia artemisiifolia (assembly GCA_032199755.1). Lineage (NCBI taxonomy): Eukaryota > Viridiplantae > Streptophyta > Magnoliopsida > Asterales > Asteraceae > Ambrosia > Ambrosia artemisiifolia. The sequence continues at coordinate 42,263,012 of CM063512.1, read as the reverse complement.
TTTGGATTATTTAAATCCAATACCCAAAAAAACTTAAACTTAAACTTTGTGGGCCCTTAGTCTTTGGAGGCGCTAGGCCTTAGCCTAGATTTCTAAGATAATAGGGACAGCCCTGATTATTATTATTATTATTTGAGGTTAATAATTAACTGTATTGCGAATGTATTCATAACTCACTTGATAGAGACATATGCCTCTTAACGACGAGGTTAGAGGTTCAAACCTTAACAATGGAATAATTTAGAACTATTGTTGTAATAGCATATGAGTTGTTAGTATTTGCCGTTTAAAAAAATTAATTATCTCTATTAATTGATCAAGCTTAAATGATGATACTCAAAGAAGAAAACTAGTGTCTCTAAGTCCATACAGAACATACACCATACTCATTTTGGGAGCTCATGAAAAGTACACAGCTTATTGATTGAGATTATTTGAGAACTCCTTTGAGTTGTGAGAACCACGGGAACTCACTTTATAATCATAAACTTGTTTTAATCAAAAATTAATACGTGGTCCAAAATTCAACAACAATAAAATATTTATATACTTACATGGGGTAGAATCCTTTATATCGGTGTAATTTGGCGCAAATTCATGAATTTTTTTTATTTTTTACAGCGGGGGTTTACTTGTTTTACAGCAGTGTGCAATTTTTTTCCCGCATTTTACGTCGAGTTCTCGCAATTCATTGAGTTCTCAACGGATCCCAACATTATATATATATATATAGGATTTGGATCATTTGAGAACCACCATTTAGGGAGAGAACCAAAGAACCAAGTGTGAACAAAAAAAACCCCTCCACCAAAAATTAAAAAAAAATAATAAAAAAATTATATAACCTAAAAAAATAAAAAAAGTAAAAACACCAAAATGTTTTTTTAGTATTAATCTTTCTGAAAAAAAATAAAAAAAATACAAAAAAAAATTAAAAAAAAAAAACAAAAAAAATGCCTTTTTTTACGTCATATTTACGTCAGGTCTGATGCACATGTGCATTTTGCTTTTATATATATACATACATATACCATATGAAAATGTGCATTTCACTATTTGAGTACACTTTTGAATAAATTATCAATTACCATAATGAAATGATCATTAAAGACGTGATATGATATATAAGGTGGAAAAAAATTTATTCAATGATCATTAAATAAACGCGAAGTGCATTTCACTATTATAGTTAGGTTTGTTTTCATGGGTTTAGCTTTAGGGTTTAGTTTTTAGGTATGATGGGAAGGGGGTTAGGTTTTTTGGGGTTGTTGGCGAATAAACTTAAAAAAACCTCTATATAAAACTATAAAATAAGATAATTGTACTACATGCACATTTGCATTTCACTATTATAGTTAAGTTTTTTAATGGGTTTAGCTTTAGGGTTTAGTTTTTGGGTATGGTGGAAGAGGGGGTATCTTTTTTGGGGGGATGGGATGGAGCGTTTTGGTTTTTGGGGGGTTTGGGGTTAGCTGCACATGTGCATTTCACAATTGGGGGGGGGGGGGGTTGGGGTGGTGTGGGGATGGGGGTTTAGATTTTAGGGAGTGAGGTGGGTGGGTTTAGGTTTTTAGGGGGTGGAGGTGTGGTTTTTAGGTTTTTTTTGTTTGTGTTCACATTGGTTCTCTGGTTCTCTCCCTAAAGTTGGTTCGCGTATGATCCCTATATATATATATATATAGTGGAAAGTTCAAATGAGAAGAAAAGGTATTATAAGACGAAAAAGAAGAAATTTCAACCAATAGGAATCCTTTATATAATATGTGTACTTAATGTTAAATAAATGATTAGTTTTTTTGTAACCCCCTAAAATATATTCTTTCATATCAATCCTATTTTACAATGAAGGATGATTTCGATATGTGTAGGACAAATGTAGGTTGAATTTATATATGTAGGATGAATTTTGATATGTGTAGGACAACATTTGATAATGTGTAGGATAAAGTATTAACGACTAATTAATTAAAGAGATAATAATTAATGTAATAAGAGTTAAAGTATTTAATGTGTCATTAGTTCTTTTTCTTATCAAATTAAGTTTTTCTCATTTGATCCTTCCCCTATATATATATATGTTTAGGGAAAGACTAAAATGAGAACATGGTTGAGTTGGAAGAACAGGAGGAACTCACTTTATAACCAAACACTTATTTTATTCAATAATAAATGTGTGGTTGTAAATTAAAGCATAATAAAATAATGAATAAAATATTAAAAGTCAACATCGGTGTGCTGTTTTTTACACCAGTATAAAATCATCGTAAAATTTTATTTTTATTTTTTATTTTTATTTTTTTTACGGGGAGTTACCCGTTTTTACATCAGTGTGTAAATTTTTTTTAATTCATATTTTACGTCGGAATTCCCACAGTTCTTCCAACTCGACCTTGTTTTCATTTGAACCTAATCCTATATGTGTGTGTGTATATATATAGTGCTTGATTATATGTTTTTTCTTCTAAGTTAACTTAGTTATTATGTACTATGTTTTACATTTCCGTCCAATTTAATGACATGAAAAATAGCCCATAATTGTGGGAAAATCCGTGCTTCTGCCTAAGTTGGTTGATTTTACTTTTTTTCTCTCTTTTTGTTAATACTTTTTTTTCTTCTTGCTCAACCTAGTTATTATGTTCTATGTTTTATATTTCAGTCAAATTTAGCCAGATGATAAATAGCATTATAATGAGAAACGCTTTAGTTTATTAGTCATAGTTTTTTTCGTTTTTTAATTAGCATTTTCGGTGTTGAGGAGTTGATATGATGTTAGTGCTATATAGTTTAATAGTAGAATATATGTAAAGAATAAAAAACATGAATGTTCCTTCAACAAAAATATATTCACATACCAACATTTCCTAAGTGTTAGTTGTTTTATAACCAGTGAGTTACCGCTCGTGCTTTAGGGTGGGTTTGAAGCATAGATAAAAAATAAACAAAAACGGTAAAAAAAACCAAGTCAGGACAGTATATATGAAAATTTATAGAAAAGTTATGTTGTTTTATACGAAAGCCGAGTTTTTTGAGATAGATCGAACGAAAAATAATCATAAAAGCATTGAACCACGTCAGCTTGTTGTGGCGTGTCAACGTGCAAAAACTAGTATAAATGTAAAACATAGAAAATAATAAGTAAATTGACTTAAAACCTACGGATTACAATAAAGTCGTTAAACAGGGTAGAAATGACATAGAAATATTAAAAACAAATAAAATATATATAAAAGAGAAATATGAATATTCCTTAATACAATCACATGCCTACATTTCCAAATAGTTAAGTCATTTTAATAATAAATTAACCATTAGAAACTCATTAGTGTTCCTTGACCAGCAAAATGTTAGTTATTTTTATAATATAATTATAAAAGAAAAACCCTGAGGTAGCGTTTGGTATGATGGAATGGAATGGACCATTACAAGGTAATGAAAAATTGTGTGTTTGGTTGGTTAAAGGAATGGAATCACCCATTCCCTCAAAATCATTCCATCCACCCCCCATGTTTTTTTTCATTCCATCCCTCATTCACTCTTTACTAACAACACCATAACCCACCACCCACCCACCTTCGTCACCACCCACCACCGTTTTCGCCACCACCCACCACCGCCGCCACCACCCACCACCACCGCCACCCACCACCACCCACCACTAGCGCCGCCTCCACCCACCACCTCCACTAGTCACCATGGTAACCCACCCACCATCACCGCCATCTACCTCCACCCAGTGCCACCATGCTTATGCTTTAGTTTATTCGTCATAGTTTTTTCGTTTTTCTTTTCCGTTTTTTAATTAACATTTCCGGTGTTGAGGAGTTGATATGATGTTAGTGCTATATAGTTTAATAGTAGAATATATGTAAAGAATAAAAAAACATGAATGTTCCTTCAACAAAAATATATTCACATACTGCCACACCACGCCAATGGCGGAAACACGTGGCGCAACGCTCGAAAGTATATCAAAGTCAAGATTAACACAAACTATATTTAATTAGAAAAGATCAATTTATTAAGATGTCGAAACAGAGTATCACATTTTAAACATTACATAAATAACGAATATTAAGTTCCAATGTGGGGCGTTTTCGTTTATGTTCCACCCCGATGGAAACAATAGATGAAACCCCGACAAGTATCCGACATCCCGTATTCCACCGCACTAGCCTCATATCTAATCAGCACTTAGTTACCTGAAAGATATGTTTAAAAAGAGACGTTAATATATAAAATATTGGTGAGTTCACAGGTTTTAGTTTCATAACAACATTTTTACACCCTGTGCAGAACCAGCACTGTAATACCCCGGACCTAGGGCCCAAAATTTTTCGTGTCTAAAAATATTATAACGAATGAACCATTAGTTATGTATAGTAAAATACGAAGCCGAACCGATGAGTTACATAATTATTTAAACGAGGAGAATAATATTATATCCGTTACGTGACCGGACCGACACCCGTTAACGAACCCGCCCAACACTCCTTGGTGAGTCATCAAGGGAGGACACTTGTTCTCCCCTTGTGGTGACAACACCCACCTTAAAACCGGTTGGCCTCAAATGGTTTTTAGAGAAACCATTTACCAACCCATACTATATAAAGCCCTCCCCACCTACCATTTTTCCCTGATGAAAACTTCACAACACAAACACACAACACACATTATATATAAAGAGAGAGAGCAGAGGAAAAGGCAGGAGGTCGGCCACCACCCCCCTACGGTGGCCAACGGCGGCGGCGACCGGCGAATCAACACACACACCCCCAACCCTCTACACCCACGGTACCCAACTACGATCCAGAGCGAGAAACGAGTAGGATAGATCTGTTAGAGAGAGAAAGTGAGACCAGAGAGTAAAGAGAGAAAGAAGATTAAGAGAGCAAGGGAAAGGAGACGACGGCGACTGTGGTGGTGACCAGCGGCGGCTCGAGTAGGGTTCCGGTTTGGGGTAAGTGACGGTGGTGGTGGTTATGGAAAGCAGTATGAAGATAATGGTGGTCTGGTCTTGGGTTTCAAGGATGGATGATAGTAGCGGTGGTTTAGGGTTCCGATTAGGGCCATAAGGTGATGATGGCTGGATCAGTGGTGGTTGATATAGTGGCGACCAGATTCGTAAGTTCTATAACCTCTTTCATTCCAGTTCTGAAATATATTCATAGGGGTAATGTTGGATTGTGATCTGATTATTGATGAATGGTTAGGAATAAGGATGAATAGATGAGTTATTATGTTGGCTGAGAAGAAGGGGTTCGAAGGGTGGTGATGGTTGGAACAGGGGCGGTTATAACAGTGGTGATGTTCAGATCAATGCTGGATGTGGTGGTGGTTTCGGGCGGCTGTCAGAGTGTAGCATAGGGAAGGGTTTTGCTGTGTAAATAATAAGGTTATTGACCAGTCAACGGAAGTCAAACAGAAGTGTGTCGGGAGGTATAAAGCGAGAACTCGAACCATATTAGTATTATTATTGTATACGGCAAACACGTGTGGGACATTGACAAACATATAATAATATAGCATTGATAGTTTGTAGACAATAACGGATTATAAGGATATCGGACACATAAATATTAGATGTACATTGGACATTAGACAACTTGCGGATGTAGGACATGACACGTAACATGACATCTTGAGGACTTATGGGACAATAGATAACTATACATATATCTATATACCTATGATTCAACATTTGGACTTGTGAGATTACATGAACTTATATGTATATATATAATATGAACCAATAAAATGGGTTTAACCTATATGAGAGTATTATGATTACTTGACTTTATATAAATAGGATGGTAATGGTTGATTAGATCATAGATGGATATATAACACACTTGGACCCTAGAGGATTTTGGATGACTATATGTACGGCTATATGATACTAGCTCGGATATTATATGTGAATAGAACACAAGATAATATAACTCAACAAATAAAAGTTTGGATAAAGAACTATGAGATGTAAGACTAGAAAAGAAGCATTATCAATGTTAGAATAAACTAAACCATGACAATAAAAGAACCTAAGCGTGCCCACACGTGTAACCGCGACACTGGTTACACGCACTAATATTTGTAAACTTGAATATGATCTTGTAAGTAATTGATAGATGGAAACTTGACGTGGGATATTATGTGACCGTGTGAAACGCTATCGAGGTGAGTTCGTATACCACTCCCCTTTTTCTGTTTTAAATGCTTTGGGGTCAATACATGCTTGTGTGTGTAAACTGTTTTGTGTAAACTGTTTGATGTGACAAGATACAGACTGCCGGATAATACTGACACTCATTAGCTTAGAGGTAAGCCACTTAATATATGGGTAGTACTACTTGGGGAATCCCCCACGCAAGGTGGACCCGGGACGTTGGGCCCGGGAAACCCTCCACTAAGGTGAAAGACCATTGCGGCATATATTTTGCCAGGACCTATAGTGGCAGTATATAGAGTCCATGTTAGGGTTGAGGTGTCGCTTGTACATCACGTGTGTTGAATTGTGTTAAACTGTGTAAACTGGCTTTTAAATGATAACTTGTTTTGGATCCACTTTACTATTTATACGGACTCACCAGCGTAATTGCTGACCCAAACTCTTTTAAGCATGTGTTCAGGTACTGCAAATGGATGGATAGCAACCGCGAGGTATATGTTTGCTAGTAGCGGATTAGAGGTTATCTGGTTAGAAGATTCGACTATATGTGTTGCAAGTTAGAGCTTCTAGAGTAATGAACATATAGAGAACGGATTGGCTAGTGGATAACAACCCGCCAACTGCTTCGACGACCCCCGCGTCTCGTTCCGGCATAAATATTAGTTTATTTATTTGAGTTATGTAATTATATTTTTGGATTAGAAATTGTATAAATATTAAATATTAGTCATCGTTGCTTCCGTTGTGCAAGTCTGTTACCAATCTGTCGTAACGTCCAGCCCCCTCCCGGTCGGGTTGTTACAAGCACAATTTGTGGCCTTTGTAAGGAGTGGCTAGCTCCTACAAAACTACGATGATGAGCAATCCTTGGAGCCCATAACCAAATCAAGACTAATAAATATGCCCCGCGATCACAAGTTGTTTCTCGGCAAATAACAACTTAGTTCGGAATACGTGCACCCCAGGCATACGCCGATGCATAATCGACGCTATCGATTAGGGGTGGGCCTTGTCAGGCACCAATAGTACTATCCCAATATTCCTTCGGTTTCATTTCCCTGAATTAATGGTTACAGTAGCGAGGACTCAACCCCGAGTGGCGAACACACAACAAAACTCAAGTACTCATCATGCCACTCATCACATTTTAACCTTTGAAAACATTTCAGCATGTGACAACATTTGACAAATATATCTTTCCCCCAATTAAAACAGTAAAATGGGGCCGTGAAACTCACCTGAAGTATAGCATGCAATCGAATAGCAGAGAATAGCAAGTCCGAGGTCAAGCACCTACGAACGTCCTAGTGCGTGTAAGTCACTAAGTCTATAGCGTGTGTTTTTCCGGCAAGTTGTACACCCAACTCCCAACACCACCATTTACATATAATTCCCTGTTTAAATTAAACATATGTCCTAGGTCCGTTGGTGATGGATTACCCTTGTTACAAGTTATACTTATATTTCCATAAATATTAATTAACTTGTTTAATATTGTTCTCGACTCGACTCACTTGAGGTATAATTATTTTCCCATTAAATAATTACACTAAGATCTTGTCGATCGATACAATATTTTCAACACTTGACTCGACTAACTTTACCGTATATTTATTTTCCCATTAAATAAATATACTAGGATCTTGTCGATTCGACATAACGTTTTCCACACTCGACTCGACTCACTTTACCGAATATTTATTTTCCCATTAAATAAATATACTAGGATCTTGTCGATTCGATATAACATTTCTATTACTCAATTCGACTCACTTTACCGTATATTTACTTTCCCATTAAATAAATATACTAGGATCTTGTCGATTTGATAATATATTTTCATTGTCAAGTCCATATACTTGTTTTAAACGTTTAATCGTTAGATTATTTACGTTATTTTCTCCCACGAATATGTTTCCCACACTTAGGAAAGTGTTATGTATTTTCACCCAATTTATATATTTTAAATCATTAAAATATATGTTTGCATCTCCACATTAGACGTAATGATACAAATACTTATTCGTCCGTTTTACGTCTTTTTCCGTTAACACGTCGTAACACGTCCATATCCGATTCAATTAATCTTGTATGTATATTTTGTTAATTTTTCCAAGTTTCCAAAAATATGTATTCTTGAAATTATTCATCCTTTAATTTCTACATATTTTTACTTGGAAGTTTATAAATACATTTGTATTTTTAATACAAAGACTTGGTTACTTGTACGTAAAAATGCTCCAACACTTTTATATTCCCATTCATATAAAAGTGTTCGTTTTTATACAAGTGTTCACCAAGTTTGTATTTTCTCTAACATTATTATAAAAACTTTGTTTTTATACTTTTCCAACATGTTAGGAAATTTTATACCGAAGTAAGACACAATAAACTTCCAAATTATGGAATGAATCCATGGAAAAACTGGTTAAGAGGTCATTGTCAATACGATTTATCTCAGATTAGATGGTCTAGATTAGTCCCACAAACATGGCCAAATGAAAAAAATAAATGCCAGTCGTCTAAAAATAAGGATCTAAAAAAATGGTATTCCTACGAAAAAGACCAATTATGTGATTACAAAAAAAAAAAAACAAAATTCGAAAGTCTATTTATTACCAAAAAAAGAAGAGAATTTTCAAAAAGACTATAGATTAATCGTTTATCATATCAATATATTCATTCCGAAACTAAGAAAACCTTATTTTATAAAAATGTTTTTATACAAGATATACACTTGTAAATTTGCTACCATTTACACAACCAACCTTGGAAAGTCAACATTTTGCACTTTTGTCACCAAACTTTCCAAAGTCATATTTTTAGATTCAAGTTTCTAAAAATGATATTTTATGTCCCTCAACTACTAAAGTTACCAAAATAGTCCTTTAACTTCCAAAAGTTACACTTTTATCCTTAATCTTCCAAAAATGACAATTTTCTACTAAGCTACTAAACTTAGTTTTATCAACTTTGTCATTATAGATTATTAATATGATCCAACATTATCAATAGTCCATAATAACCTTATTAAGGATAATAATAGGTGTATTTGGTGTATTAAGTCCATTTTGTCCAACTTGATGATTTTTGTCCATATCTTATAATACGTAACTTTTGTATTTTTGATTTCTAACAAGATCAAACCTATTTTTTGTTTTAGATGATCATATTATGAAGATCAAAACCACTTTTAGGTGTGTTCAAGTCACATTTATAAACAATGCCTTAGATCATCATTTAAACATGTGTATGTCTATTTTATAACTTACAAAAATAATATAACATCACCATCTAAACCCACGACCCATGTATTATTTTTAGAACGACCATTTTGTTAAAAGAAAACCATTATATCTTTTTTTTAAAACCATGTTCCAAACCCTATGTACAACTTGCTTTAAAAACATAAAGATATAAACTTTCAAGAACCAAAAGCAAGATCAAGAGACTTACTACTAGTACAAGGCTAGGGAAGAGAAAACTCTTGATTTGGATGGGGCTTAGTGTGTTCTTCCAAAATGGTTAAGCACCTAGCTTGATAACACACTTTGATCTTAAGAAAATGGGTTGATTCGGATGATTTTTAGGCTTTAAACTTTGGAAAGTGAACTATGTGTGTGTGTTGGTGACCTACGGCCCAAAGAACAACAACAAGGATTTTATTTCTAAACACATGTTGGTCTTTCCATTTTAAAATATACACTAAGATTTCATTAGTACATGAAATCTATTATTAAAATCCTTTCCAATCTTTCCAAATCCACCAAGATATACAAAAAATATTTGAAGTAGGGGGGGGGGGGGGGGGAGCTAGGGCCGATTTGGGTTGGATTTGGTGGGGTCCATTCACAAAAAAAAAAAAAAAAAATCTACAACTAGTTAGTTACATTCTAATTTTTATCGTTAGGGCTTCGTTCGGGTTTTAATTGAATTTTAATTACGCGTTATCCGGACATTAAAAAAATAGCCTCTAATAACCATTAAACATATCCTAGTTTAAGTGTTGGTTGGTTTGTTAGGCTTTCGTTGGGTGTTTTTATAAGTTTATACGCGTACCGGGTGCGGTACGCACACTTTATTCGTTACCGGGAGATTTGTATGTGAAGTTTTCATTTATGGGTTTGGAGTTCCAAAACACATTATATTTCATGAAAATACCCTTTATTTTATATCCTGGGTGTCTGGGATCCTTTTCGTTTATTTAAGTTTTACCGGGTAATCACCAACGTCCGTTCCGGACAAGTTTATTCGCACGCGATTTCGTCGTGCTTCAGCATTAAACATGTGCATCCCTATGCATCATATGGGGAATTTTCTATTCTCTAAAGGCTAAATTAATACAATTAATTTAAATATGCACTTACACCGTTAATTACATATATTAATTACGTACGGAAACACATCGATTTTTGCCAGATGTTACACATACCAACATTTCCTAATTGTTAGTTGTTTTATAACCAGTGAGTTACCGCTCGTGCTTTAGGGTGGGTTTGAAGCATAGATAAAAAATAAACAAACAACGGTAAAAAAAACCAAGTCAGGACAGTATATATGAAAAGTTATAGAAAAGTTATGTTGTTTTATACGAAAGCCGAGTTTTTTGAGATAGATCGAACGAAAAATAATCATAAAAACATTGAACCACGTCAGCTTGTTGTGGCGTGTCAACATGCAAAAACTAGTATAAATGTAAAACATAGAAAATATTAAGTAAATTGACTTAAAACCAACGGATTACAATAAAGTCGTTAAACAGGGTAGAAATGACGTAGAAGTATTAAAAACAAATAAAATATATATAAAAGAGACATATGAATATTATATATATATATATAAATAGCAAAATTTTGTGTGAGACAGCTTTACTGTTTCGCTGAATACAAGTATGTGAAGCACGGTTTTGACGACGTACAAGCACGTGAAGCAGGACAGAGAATATATATTTCATCGTTCTCTCTCCTCCTCTCTGCAATTCTCCTCCGTGATCGTCGGCTCCGTCCGTTCCGCAGCGCCGGCCACAACAGACCACACAAACCGTCCCCCCCCCCTTCTTCTCTGTTACCAAACCCAAACCCTCTCCGGTCATCCCCTCTGATTTTCTCCGGTGAAGACGTCTCGGCAACCAAACAATAACTCCCCACAACCGCTTCTTCTCCGTTAAACCCTTTCCTCCGTCTCCGATTCGAATAACTATCACCACCACCGTCGTCGTGTTCTTGAACTTCAGTTAATAAGTGACGCAAACAATGATACCAGGCGATGGCGGTTGTTCTCTTACTGATCTGTATCTGCAGCATCCTGATTCAGCCTTTGCGACTAAATCTCCGCCTCCGTCATCTTCTCGCAGGTTATTTCCGTGTTCTTTTCGTTGGGTTTTTTTGGTTGATAATGTTTATGAGATGGGCTTGAAGTAGGAAATCTTAGCTTCGTATATATATGGCTAATGGTTATCGTCACTTCTGTTGCTTGCTTTCATTCCTTTAATTGCTTCGTATTGAGTGCTAATAAAGAACCCTAGGTTGTTTCACTCTGCCCAAACATGTTATTCCTTTTTGTATATTGTTGTTTGATTCCAACACTTTACGATTTTCTAACTTAAACTTTATACAAGAATTATTTGGGAACAAAAATTAATTATTTCTTTCCAATTGATCTTGCTGTCGTGGATTAGGATTAGGATTAAAATACAATTTATAGGCTGCATTAAAAGTACTATGCAATTTGATGTTTACCATGTAATTAATTTTTTCTACGTATTATAACTGTTATATGAGCATGGGCTGCAATTTGTGATTTCGTTAGGTATGAATACGGTTTGCTGTTGCAATGCTTCTACTAGAATAGTTAGTGCAACATGGACTATAATTGAGCCTTAGGTTAGTAATAAAGTAATGTTCAGCAGGCATAAATGTATAGTTGGGGAATTTATTCATGATTTACCAATTAACCTATCATGCTGAACATGGATTCATTACATTTGAATGGATGCTTATTTGTTTGTTTGTTCATTACATTTGAATGGATTCATTTCTTTTGTAATTGCTTTGTACGGTTTTGTACGCCGACCGATTAGACGCACTTCCTTTTATAGCTGGTCCATACGTATCTTAATAAAGCCTTCACGATTAGGTTTCCTTCACAGGCGTGTTTCCCCAGGTAATTGTCTTCTACTAATGTACAGAGGGTTAGATGCAATAAAAAAAGGGAAAAAACGAGATCATTAGCTTATTTGGTTAATATTTAAGGCGTTGTTCTGCCAAGGATGGTAATGAAATGCATTTAGTTAGTTGAAACAACATTAGGTAGAAAGTGCCGACTTGAGAACTGAACAAAAAACAGTGGGAGCATATGTTAAAAATGGATAGCTATATTAATTAAGTACAGAACTCAGTGAAGTAAAATTCATTTAGACTCATCAACTATGTTTCTTACTAAAATAAAATCATAATTAGGTACATATAAATCAACTGTTAAATACAAACTCTGTTATTAATATTCCTTTTTTATATGTTTTCTGGGATGATTTTGGCCGCACTAATTGAATACTTGGGTGGCCTCTTGCGTTTTTTTCCCAGTTGCGCGCCCTACATTATCTTTTACAACAGTTGAGTGGCCTTTATAAAATACAATAGGATAATAAGTATTAACCGAAGACGCGTAATTATGCCGCAGCTTAGATAGTTAGATATTACAGTCGCAACGTTTTATCCGAATGTCTAGCATGTACAGCTTTGGCGTATTGACAAGCTTTACTTATCTTTGTACCCGAAGCGCATTAGGCGTACATCGACGCACAGGACGCTCGCCTTTGATGAATATTGGATTACAAAAGAAGCTTATGGAAAATGTTACTAACCTCTTATGAGTTTACTGAAATAGGGAAAAATCCCAAGTTAAATGCGTTAGAATTATCTTTGTACCATAGGCGCATTACGATTTTGCTAACTATAACATTACTGGTAAAGTGGTGACTTTTATCGATTTTTGTCATTTATTTGTTTTTTTTTTTTTTGGTTGCTATTATATGAGGCTTGACCTTGCTTTACATATCTCCAAAATATATATATGTTGTACATGACTTAAAATGTTCGGCTGGATGAGACGTCACATTTGGTCACTTTGAAATTCAATAACGGGTCGGTTTGGGTTGACTACACGTACTGCTTCTTTACTTATTTCTTGCTGGTTTCTGTGCATGATATGTTGGTTAAATTATGGACATAAACAACTATGCTTCTCGATATATATTCGTCTTACGTCTGCTACTAAATATTATGTAACTCAATATTATGTACTGACCGGTTAAATACACACGCCCGGTTCCAAGATTCACATGCATGATGCACAGCAACAACATATAAATAACAAAGATTACACCACCGGTTAAATACTCACGCCCGGTTCCAAGATTCACGTTTTGTCATATGCCGTAACTACAACGTGCATCGGCTATGTATAACGCAGTAACCCGATTGCCTCCGCCGCGGCAACGCGCGGCGGTATAAAACTAGTTCCTTAATACAATCACATGCCTACATTTCCAAATACTTAAGTCATTTTAATAATAAATTAACCATTAAAAAATCATTAGTGTTCCTTGACCAGAAAATGTTAGTTATTTTTATAATATAATTATAAAAGAAAAACCATGAGGTAGCGTTTGATATGATGGAATGGAATGGACCATTACAAGGTAATGAAAAATTGTGTGTTTGGTTGGTTAAAGGAATGGAATCACCCATTCCACAAGGCATTCCATTCCCTCAAAATCATTCCATCCACCCCGATGTTTTTTTTTCATTTCATCCCCCATTCACTCTTTACTAACAACACCATAACCCACCACCCACCATCGCACCACCCACCACCGTTTTCGCCACCACCCACCACCGCCGTCACCACCCACCACCACTGTCGCCCACCACCGCTGCCGCCACCACCCACCACTGTCGTCACAACCCACCACCGACGTCGCCGCCACCAACCACCGCCACCCACTACCTTCACCCACCCATCACCGTCACCCACCACCGCCACCATCCAATACCACCCACGGCCGCCCACCACCGACACCCACCCACCGCTCCCTCTACCACCTGCCACCGTCACTCACCACAATTTCCTTTACCCACCACTACCACCGCCACCCACCACCACCCACCACCGCCACTAATCACCATCGTAACCCACCCACCATCACCGCCATCTACCTCCACCCATTGTCACCGTTGCTAACGTAAGTGATAAGTAACGAATGGTTGCAGTTTAGGAAAAAAAAAACGAATGGATGAAATTGAAGTGTGCTTCGCATGATTTTTTAAGACACCAAGGTGACATGTTTTTTTCTTTTATTTTATTTTTCTTTTTCCTTTTTTTAATGTTGACATGATTCAGAAATATATACTCACATGTTTTTGGTGATATTTGCAAAGGCATATTGAGAGTAGTGTCGAGATATCCCCGCCCTCCGAACCGGACCTGGCGTGGATTCATCGATAATAATGAAAAAAGGCTAGTGATATTTTAATTTAACAACGTTTTTTTGAATTGCATACAGTTTTTTTTTACTATTATTATTTATAAAAAGTTGTGTATTGTATAGACGGAATAAACTTACGTATCGAAGATGTTGATTCATATAATAATATAGGTTAACAGATTGAGTCGTCAAAATATTTCTTAAATTTAAACTGTAATTTACTATTTACTTAATATAATGTTTTATTTTATTTTGTTTTTTTATTTATTGTTATATAAGATACATGTGTAATACAAGCTACGACTTGACCTTATAGGAGAGTCGTGGATGTCCCGCTCACGCTCATCCCGTACTAGAATAAAATAGCTATTGGCCTATTACTGATTGTGCGGCAATATAGTAATGGAAGAAAATAAAAACCGTTTTCTCTCAATACGGGTTCACCAATTCTTGGTTTGCACCAAAGCTATAACATAGACCATGAAGCTAAGTCACATAATCAAGTCTTGGCTTATCAATAGGACCATGTATAATGACCGTACCAACCCTAAGTGTGATTTTTATAGTTGAGAAATAAGCCACCAAGTGTGTATATTTCTATCCACAAATGGACTAATCACTTCACGTGGAATTAGGTAAGCTTACAAGTGCACGGGTTTTTACATGCCATGGTTACACTTATAAGTCCACCCACTTCCTATCCAAACACTTACACGACCAAATACTAATTGATTGATTAGTTAATTCAACAAACAAAGAAGTAGTAGAAAAAATTGTTAAGAACACAGTACACCACTTTAAACAAATATAAACTATTTATTTCATATCAAGTGCCATCATCACCCTAGAAACACCAAGAGAAATCTAGCCTAGCATGGTTGATATAACAAGCTAACAAGGTTGGTTTTCTATACAAAACATTGTGAGGGTTGTATGGAGATTTCTTGTGGTTTTGGGTGATTTCGGGTTGTTTCTCTCTTAAATGCAGTGTTTATGGAGTGATCCTAAGCTCCAAAGGACACCTACAAGTCCCAAGGATGGCTGAGACTTCGTGTAGAAGGCGGAGAATTTGATGGGTTAAGGGATGCCAAAGTGAGGACTAGAGCTCTCTGTTTATAGGCCTTCCAGCAAGAGCACGCCTGTGCTCCCAAGAGTGGCACAGCCGTGCACGACACCTGTTACTGTTGCAGAGTCCTTGCGCACAGATTCTGTCTGTCTTGTTGGCAAGCACGCTCGTGCCCAAGTGTGGCATGCCCATGCACCTCAGTTCGTGCAACCGTTTTGTTAGTTCTAGTCAACTGGTGCCCTAGAAAACACGCACTTGAAGAGCACGAACGTGCATCATGGTGGGAACGCCCGTGCATGCCGGTGCACTTGACTTTTTGCATCCCGCTGACTTGGAAATGTTGACTTATTGACATGGGACAAGTTTACAGCCATGCACAGCCCGAGCATGGTCGTGCTACAACTGAATCAACTTTTTAAGTCTTCAATTCCTTTGCTTTTTTTTTCTGTTTTTCTTTTCTTTTCCCTTCTCAACCTCAAATCTTCCAATTATCAATAAAGAAAGATAAATCATGATAAAACTAAGATAAAAGCATGATTTTGGGTGAAAAACTGGTGAAAATGTGTGCATAAAACGTGTGCAATTCTTGACACATCACAACGCCTCACACTTGAGCTTTTGCTTGTCCTCAAGCAAACCGAACCTTAGACAATTTTTTACGAGAAAAAAATTGTAAGTTTTGCTCGATGTGCCGAGCTCAACCTACCTCCAAAGAGTCACACTTAATAGATCTTCGGGATTTCGGGCTCAACTTGTGGTAAGACTTCTTAAACACCTCTAAAGTGTCCCAATTCCTTTTTCCTTACTAACTTTCGTTCTGTGACACACGGCAAACTCCGGTTAACAATTTTTAACAAATCACTAAGTCTACCTTAGCGAGTCATGCATACATTACATAACTAGGCCAGTTGAGTCATTGGGATGGTTCTGGGAATCATCGGGAGTCGTTACAGTGACCCTCAGGGTCATTGGGAGTCGGTCCATAACCATGTGTGCAAGGATTGGTGATTTGTAGAATCGCCGGGTTTTAACGCACACACGCAAGTCTCGAGTCCTGGGAATTGGTGAACGAATGTAAAAGTGTTAGTTATCATGCATTATGTGTTTACAATCATTATATGACTTGTCGGTATGTGAATACGTGCTTATATGTGTTAAAATAGTGTTTAACGCGTCAAAAACCCTAAAAGCATGTAAATTGTGGGTGATTGGCCTAAATGCATGTAAATAGGGGGTGATTAGCCTAAATGCATGTAAATAGGGGTGATTGGCCTAAATGCATGTAAATAGGGGGTGATTTGCCTAAATGCATGTAAATAGGGGGTGATTGGCCTAATCACCTGTTATCATTGGCGATTGGAGCCCAATCACGTGTTACAACAGGCGATTAGGCTCCCAATCGCCTGTTGCTGCACCCTAATCGTCTACAATGTGTCTGACGACTAGAAACGCCTATAAATACCATCCTTGACTTGTAAAATATCATTTGTGCAACCCTAGACGTCCCATAACCTCTCTCAATCTACAAACACACTCTGTAACACGTTTTTGCATAAAAACCTACCTTTCCAAGCTTTACATCTCATTATCTTGCAAAACCAATGTGTGTTCTTCATCCCAAACCTTTGTAATAATTTTGTTTTACTACCTAAAGGTCCAGACCTGGTTTTTAAATGTTTATGTCTTTGAAAACTCATTAAAAACAGTTTCTACATAAACCTAAACCCTCGTACTTGCCTTATGTGATAATTACCATGCAAAGATAGGATTTTTATGATGTAAATGCATGGATTCTTGTGTGTTTGATATGTTTATGAGATAATTAGGTTGTTAGCATGATTATTGATGAGTTTGGAGGTTCATGGTTGTGTATTATTGCTAATAGATATTTTGACCCGTTTGAATGATTGTGAAGGATTAAGGATGATATTATGTGTTTTGTTGTTTGAACAAGGTTAGGGTTTGCTCTAGGTTGATGCTAGAACAGTAGGGTAATATTGAACAACGTCGTTATGAGATGAAAACGGGGGAGTTACCCGTTTTTACATAAGTGTGTAATTTTTTTTTTAATTCATATTTTACGTCGGAGTTCCCACAGTACTTCCAATTCGACCTTGTTTTCATTTGAACCTAATCCTATATGTGTGTGTGTGTGTGTGTATATATATATATATATAGTGCTTGATTATATGTTTTTTCTTCTAAGTTAACTTAGTTATTATGTACTATGTTTTACATTTCCGTCCAATTTAATGACATGAAAAATAGCCCATAATTGTGGGAAAATCCGTGCTTCTACCTAAGTTGGTTGATTTTACCTTTTTAGTTTTTTTTATCTCTTTTTGTTAATACTTTTTTTTCTTCTTGCTCAACCTAGTTATTATGTTCAATGTTTTATATTTCAGTCAAATTTAGCCAGATGATAAATAGCATTATAATGAGAAAAATCCTTGCTTACGCTTTAGTTTATTAGTCATAGTTTTTTTGTTTTTTTTTCCCGTTTTTTAATTAGCATTTCCGGTGTTGAGGAGTTGATATGATGTTAGTGCTATATAGTTTAATAGTAGAATATATGTAAAGAATAAAAACATGAATGTTCATTCAACAAAAATATATTCACATACCAACATTTCCTAATTGTTAGTTGTTTTATAACCAGTGAGTTACCGCTCGTGCTTTAGGGTGAGTTTGAAACATAGATAAAAAATAAACAAACAACGGTAAAAAAAACCAAGTCAGGACAGTATATATGAAAAGTTATAGAAAAGTTATGTTGTTTTATACGAAAGCCGAGTTTTTTTGAGATAGATCGAACGAAAAATAATCATAAAAACATTGAACCACGTCAGCTTGTTGTGGCGTGTCAACATGCAAAAACTAGTATAAATTTAAAACATAGAAAATATTAAGTAAATTGACTTAAAACCTACGAATTACAATAAAGTCGTTAAACAAGGTAGAAATGACGTAGATATATTAAAAACAAATAAAATATATATAAAAGAGAAATATGAATATTCCTTAATACAATCACATGCCTACATTTCCAAATAGTTAAGTCATTTTAATAATAAATTAAAATATATTAATATACCTTCACTGTAAATAGTCAAGTTTCTCTTTTTTTATTTTTGCCACATTTTTTTTGCTTTTTTTGTTAACTTTTTTTTTCTCATTTTAACCACCAAATTTTTTGTTAAGTTTTTTTTCCCTCATTTTGGCCACTCAATGTTTTTTTTTTTACCTTTTGTTTAAGTCTTTTTTTCCCTCATTTTGGCCACATCTACCGTGCGCCATCTCCACCATGTTCCGCTGACCGCGGAAGGTTCCTGGTATTCTCCGCGTAGCTGCTGCCACTTTTGTATTTTCTCATTGTCCAAGGTTAGTCTCTATGCCTTTGTCGGTTACCAAAATCCGTATTAACGCGTCATGTGAAAAACGCGCAACGCGCGTGTTAATAAACCTAGTTAACGATTAAAAAATCATTAGTGTTCCTTGACCAGCAAAATGTTAGTTATTTTATAATATAATTATAAAAGAAAAACCATGAATGTTCCTTTACAAATAATATATTGCATTTTTTTGGAGCCAGCAATAAACAAAACTACAAATACTGCAATCGCAATCTCGGTATATTTCATTCTTGTATTTCTACGACAATGATGTGCCACGCTCAGTGTTTCTGACGCTTACGCTCCGTTGTAGATGGTCCTCCTAATATAGTGACCAAGGGTGACAAAGCATCCTATGAGAATTATTCTTGCTAACGTAAAAGATAACTAACGAATGGTCGCTGTCTAGGAAAAAAAACGAATGGTTGGAATTGAAGTGTGCTTCGCAAGATTTTTTAAGACACCAAGGTGACATGTTTTTTTCTTTTATTTTATTTTTCTTTATCCTTTTTTTTAATGTTGACATGATTCAGAAATATATACTCACATGTTTTTGGTGATATTTGCAAAGGCATATTGAGAGTAGGGTCGAGATATCCCCGCCCTTCGAACCGGACCTGGCGTGGATTCATCGATAATAATGAAAAAAGGCTAGTGATATTTTAATTTAACAACGTTTTTTGTGAATTGCATACAGTTTTTTTTAATATTATTATTTATAAAAAGTTTTGTATTGTATAGACGGAATAAACTTATGTATCGAAGATGTTGATTCTTATAACAATATAGGTTAATAGATTGAGTCGTCAAAATATTTCTTAAAATTAAACTGTAATTTACTATTTACTTAATATAATGTTTTATTTTGTTTTTTTATTTATTGTTATATAAGAAACATGTGTAATACAAGCTACGACTTGACCTTATAGGAGAGTCGTGGATGTCCCGCTCACGCTCATCCCGTACTAGAATTAATTAGCTATTGGCCTATTACTGATTTTGCGGCAATATAGTAATGGAAGAAAATAAAAACCGTTTTCTCTCAATACGGGTTCACCAATTCTTGGTTTGCACCAAAGCTATAACATAGACCATGAAGCTAAGTAACATAACCAAGTCTTGGCTTATCACTAGGACCATGTATAAAGACCGTACCAATCCTAAGTGTTATTTTTTAGTTGAGAAATAAGCCACCAAGTGTATATATTTCGATCCACAAATGGACTAATCACTTCACGTGGAATTAGGTAAGCTTACAAGTACACGGGTTTTTACATGCCATGGTTACACTTATAAGTCCACTCACTTCCTATCCAAACACTCACACGACCAAATACTAATTGATTGATTAGTTAATTCAACAAACAAAGAAGTAGTAGAAAAAATTGTTAAGAACACAGTACACCACTTAAAACAAAAATAAACAATTTATTTCATATCAAGTGCCATCATCACCCTAGAAACACCAAGAGAAATCTAGCCTAGCATGTTTGATATAACAAGCTCACAAGGTTGGTTTTCTATACAAAACATTGTGAGGGTTGTATGGAGATTTCTTGTGGTTTTGGGTGATTTCGGGTTGTTTCTCTCTTAAATGCGGTGTTTATGGAGTAATCCTAAGCTCCAAAGGACACCTACAAGTCCCAAGGATGGCTGACACTTCGTGTAGAAGGCGGAGAATTTGATGGGTTAAGGGATGCCAAAGTGAGGACTAGAGCTCTCTGTTTATAGGCCTCCAGCAAGAGCACGCCTGTGCTCCCAAGAGTGGCAAGGCCATGTACGACACATGTTGTTGTTGCAGAGTCCTTGCGCACAGATTCTGTCTGTCTTGTTGGCAAACACGCTCGTGCCCAAGTGTGGCACGCCCATGCACCTCAGTTCGTGCAACCGTTTTGTCAGTTCTAGTCAACTGGTGCCCTAGAAAACACGCACTTGAAGAGCACGAACGTGCATCATGGTGGGAACGCCCGTGCATGCCGGTGCACTTGACTTTTTGCATCCCGCTGACTTTGAAATATTGACTTATTGACATGGGACAAGTTTACGGCCATGCACAGCCCGAGCATGGTCGTGCTGCAACTGAATCAACTTTTTAAGTCTTCAATTCCTTTGCTTTATTCCGTTTTTCTCTTCTTTTCACTTCTCAACCTCAAATCTTGCAATTAAATAGGGGGTGATTGGCCTAAATGCATGTAAATAGGGGGTGATTGGCCTAATCACCTGTTATCATTGGCGATTGGAGCCCAATAACGTGTTACAACAGGCGATTAGGCTCCCAATCGCCTGTTGCTGCACCCTAATCGCCTACAACGTGTCTGACGACTAGAAACGCCTATAAATACCATCCTTGACTTGTAAAACATCATTTGTGCAACCCTAGACGTCCCATAACCTCTCTCAATCTACAAACACCCTCTGTAACACATTTTTGCATATAAACCTACCTTTCCAAGCTTTACATCTCATTATCTTACAAAACAAAGGTGTGTTCTTCATCCCAAACCTTTGTAATGATTTTGTTTTACTCCCTAAAGGTCCAGACCTGGTTTTTAAATGTTTATGTCCTTGAAAACTCATTAAAAACAGTTTCTAGATAAACCTAAACCCTCGTACTTGCCTTATGTGATAATTATCATGCAAAGGTAGGATTTTTATGATGTAAATGCATGGACTCTTGTGTGTTTGATATGTTTATGAGATAATTAGGTTGTTAGCATGATTATTGATGAGTTTGGAGGTTCATGGTTGTGTATTATTGCTAATAGATATTTTGACCCATTTGAATGATTGTGAAGGATTAAGGATGGTATGATATGTTTTGTTGTTTGAACAAGGTTAGGGTTTGCTCTAGGTTGATGCTAGAACAGTAGGGTAATATTGAACAACGTCGTTATTAGATGAAATCTGGATAATTGCCGTTTAGGGTAAGTCTTGCATGTTGATGTGATGTTTACATGATAAATATGCTATTTTAGGAAAACGCTTGCATTCGGGGCTGTTAGGATGATGATAATTTGGGGGTTTTTGCTTGAAATGGGTTGATAAATGTTTTGGGTTTGATATTGGGTGTTTCCACATGTTTCGGATCTGATTTGGATGGTTAAACGCGCGAAAAAGTGGAACCGACCTGCAGGGGGCGATTGGGGAGTCCCAATCGCCTGTTTGAACACGTGATTAGCCCAATCGCATGAGATAAGGGGCGATTAGGAGGCCAATCGCATACAATACATGTGATTACAATCCTAATCACTAGTTTGACCATCCCAATCACTAGTTGGCTTTCCTAAATGCTAGTTTGACCATCCTAATCACCAGTTGAGTTTCCTAATTGCATGTTTGATTCCTAATCGCGTGTACTGCTGTTATATGTGTATTTTAACATCCCGAAACATGGTTTTACACCTAGGAACATGTTAGGAACCCCGTGACATGTCTAATAACCTAGTAACACGTGTTCGGACTCGTTTATGTGTTATTTGAGCTGCATGCTAGACTTGGTGAACTTTTACGCATGTTAAGTGTATAATTGCATATGATTACATGATATCTTGTATTTGGCTAACACGTGGGATGTCGGGTCACCAATGGGATGTCGGGTCTTGTCTTGTGTGGTTAGTTTATCAGTCAAACATGTTTTCAAACGTATAATGGTTATGGTCTGGACACTTAGGGACTAGTTGACCTGCGGGTCAATAGTTCGGGTACTCATATGCATTTAATGATAGGTTGTCGATACTAGGACTATCATTGGCATTGTCTGTGGTTTATTAAGAAGAACGCAACCTAAGGTGAGTTCACGGCCCCTCTTTTACACACTTTTCTCTCGGTGGAGAGACATGCCACACGTTTTAACAATACAACGTTTATGTTATAAAAATGCAACTACTTTAGAAACGCAATGCTTATGTTACAAACACGCAACACTTTTTGAAATGCAACGCTTATGATACATTATTGTCTTTTGTTTACTATACGATGAAACACGGAAGTCCCTGGGGAAACCACGAATATGTGGGTGAACATAACGGGGGAAATATGGATAGATCTATTGGGCCTGACAAACCCCACCAGTCGGCTTGGAGCCGGGCGGGTGCATATTGTCTCTACTTTAGCAACACAAGCATCTCAAACACGGGCAGCATCGCAAGAATCGCTTGTCAGTAATGGTTTCAGCATCACAATCGTAGTAGTAAGAAACACTTGTTGATTTGTTAAGCGCATTTATAACTTGGTGTCTTTGTGATGAAACTCTTAACGCATGGTAACACTTTGTAAACTTAAAACTTGTGAACTCACCAGCATTATATGTTGACGGCTTTTTGTCATGGTTTCTCAGTTCGCTAAGGTAGCAGTCCTTGGATTTAGGCGCACGGAGTCTTGCACGGCATCTAGGTGCTAGAGCATAATAAATAAATGTTTTCAGACTATGTTTCATGTTTCTTTATAAACAATATTTCGCTTCCGCATGGTTTATGTTATAAAAACTTAATGTTTGGAGTTCACGTATTCTTTTCATTTAATTGTCGTTTATTTTGACTGTTGACTTGGATCCTGGTGTGTCACGCGCCTCGCGGTAAAACCCCGCAAGTGGAAATTTGAGGGTGTGACACGTTCTCTTGCGTTTTATTTGGGGGTGAACACTCAAATTATACCCGATGGCAAGCATGAATCATAGGCTTGTATGCAAATCACAACTCCACCACTTTTGTTGAGGCAATGTGTGTGAATCAGAAGGACTTTAAATGGCTTATTTTAGTGAAATGGTGATGAGTAGGGCCGGAATGGAGTCTATCACTATGACTAACTTTGGGTTTAGTGTTTTGAGGTGTTGTCGAAATCTGGTAAACCTTTCAAGTTAGCTTAGGTGATCTTTCTTTGGACTTCATAGCTCGACTTTCGCCTACTATCATGAATCGTTCGGTGCATGCCGCCTAAAAGCCTCCACTAGGTTGGGTCGATGGCTTGGTCTTCAGAAAGTGTTGCAAAACCTTTGCTTTAAAGTTTTCTTGATTCCTTTAGTTCAGCAGCATCATTATTACACACTTTTTTTACGAGTATAAATTGTTTTCACTTGATACTTTGCTGGGTGATTATTAACACTTGGTATGCTTTTCTTGATGGATCTTCTATTGTTGCCATTTTTTCACGATCGAGATCGAAGATCTTGGATGTGCGGCCTATGCTTCTAAGTCCAAAATTTCTTGAGAGCTTCCTTAACACCTCAACACTTCTAAGTCCAAAATTTCCAAAATTGGACTTAGGAGCATAAGCCGCACATCAAAGGGGAATAACTCTCATAAACAAACAAACGAGCATGTATAGTATCTATGTAGTGGGGTGCTCGATAAGGCTCAAAATACTCACATGTAGGGGTAAGGGTTAATTAAGGAATAGGGAACACTCTAGATGGTTCTTTTGACTACCAAAACCTCCATAATCTCGCGCAAGACTGTCGGGCGGACTCAAAGGGTTTGATAATATTTTTGTTTCCAAAAACACTTTTAAAAGCTTTGCCTTTTGGTCACGGTTTGTTGACTTTGTTGAGGTGTTTTAAATTTGCAAAATTTTAAACACCTCACACTTAATTCTTTTAGCACAAAATTAAATTAAATTTCCAGTGATTTGTGTGTGCAAAGAAAATAAGTAGACTACTTAAAAGGAACAAGTTTCCCCCCTTTTTGCTCTCTGTCGTTCTGCGTGCGGTCGAACCCCGTAGCTACCAAACAAAAATCTTTCCTCGAGAAAACCACTTGGCATGAACTACAATAGTTTATTAGTGACAAAAAGAAAAAAAACGAAATAAAATAATAGACAAGCTACTGGGTCCTAATGCCGAGAGGGCATACCTGGGTGATAGAAAATATCAAGAGTGAACGACCATACCTGGTGGTTCTTGACCAACTTTTCCACCGTATGTACCAATCTATCAACTTATTCTTCTAAGCTACTAATCCGGGATGCCTCACGGTAGCGCCACGTTTCACGTTTTTGGCTGGACAAAACGCGTGGTGCTCTTTCTGCCTCCTTCCTGGCCTCTGTGCGACTGGCTGTGCTTTTCTTCTTTCCACCTCTTTTTCTCCCACTACCCCTTTGACGGTTGTCCCAATACTCATCGATCCACTTGGTGTTGTCAAGCCCTAGTGAAGATTCATCTAGTGGCGTCACTACAACACCCTTGGCTTTCTTTAGTTGATAATCTAATTGTTTATCAATAAAGTTAGCCATGTCAAACGGATCGTTGGACAGATACCTCCGGTGGTGTAGTTCAGCTTGTAGTTCCCGACCCGAAGCGTAAGAACTCCCTCACTCATATCTATGGTTGCTCGAGTGCTGGCTAAGAATGGTGTCCGAGAATAATAGGAACATTACTCTCGCCCATGTTGAGGATGACAAAATCGACGGGAAAAACGAACTGTCCTACTTTAAAAAGAAGGTTTTCAACAACTCCCCTGGGTTTCTTTATCGTACCATCCGTCAACTCGATCGTAGCTGTCAAAGGTCGTGGCTCACCCAAGTTGAGTTGATTGTAGATATAAGTGGGCATAACGTTCACGCTCGCACCAAGATCGGCCAAGGCATAAGTCGTCGGCATCTTACTTATGGATCAAGGTAGAGAAAATTTTCCCAGATCGGATAGCTTTGGCGGGATACTTTGTTGTAGTAGTGCTGCGCACTCTAGTGCATTGCCCTTGATTGCTTCCTCGAGGTTTCTTTTGTTGCTCAAGAAGTCTATAAAATTTTTTGCATATTTCTGCATTTGTTGGTTGACTTCTATAAATAGTAGGTTGACATGGATCTGACTTAGGAGCTCTGTGAACTTCTGATATTGCTCATCTGTCTTCTGCTTCATCAAACGACTGGGATAAGGTATGTTAGGCCGATATTCCCTCCGTACCATTTTCGACGGTGATTCTTGCGGTGGAGCATTTAGAGGATTTTGATCGGTTGTAGGTCTCGCATTAACCGGTGGTGATGAACTGGCCGCTAAGTTTATTTCTGTGTGGCGGTATTTGGAATGGTTATTGGGTGTGGGTTCATTTTCTGGTGGGATGGCTTGTGTAGCTTCTTCGTTAGCAGGCATGGGTAGTTCGGGGTAAACTCGGCTACTACAAAGGGTTATGACACTCACATTTGCCTTTGGGTTGGTTTCAGTGTTGCCTCGAAGACTTCCTCCGGGCCTCTCTGCAAGTGACTTGGCCATAAAACCCATTTGTATCTCTAGGTTCCTCATGGTAGATTAGATCCCTTGAAGCCTTTTGTCGGTGCTGTTGAATTTCTCGTCCATTCGGGCTGATGACCGGGCTGTGAGCTTGGCAAGCATTCCATTTGCTGACGGGTTACCGTTTTTGGAGGGCGTTGTTGGTTGTTTTATTGACTAAAGCCGGTGGTTGCATGGTGTTGTTTGTGTTCTTCCACCCGAAGTTTGGATGATCATGCAAGGCAGGATTGTATGTGTTGTTGTAAGGATTTTTTGGCAGGTGGTTCGTACCGATGAAGTCAACTTCTTCAACAGTGGTCCGTGGAGGAGGAAGACTCCCGTCTTGTTGTTGCAACTCTGCTACGGAGATGGCATTGATTTGTGCTTTGCTCAATTGGTTGAGTCGAGTTGATAACGCCTAGATTTGATCTTGCAAAGAAGTGGTGTAATCAACTTAATAGAGGCCGGTGTTCGATGCCCGACTACAAGGGTTGTACCACTGATAGTTGTTCATGACGATTTCTTCGATGAAATCATATGCTTCCTGTGGCCTTTTTTTCCTGAATATTCCTCCCACGTTAGCATCAAGGTCTGCCTTGGTTGATTTGTCAACCCATTGTAAAAAGATGAAACTTGTAACCCAATTTCAAGTCCATGGTGGGGACATTTCCTCAGCATATCCTTGAATCTCTCCAAGGACTCATAGAGTGACTCTCCGTCTTCTTGGCAAAAGGTGGTGATGTCATTTCCTAGCTTAGCAGTTTTGGCTGGGGGAAGGTATTTTAAGAGAAATGTTTTAGCAAGGCGGACCAAGTGGTAATGAAACCTGCTAGTTGCGAGTTCAGCCATGCTTTGGCATGTTCCTTTAATGAGAAAGGAAACATGTGAAGTCAGATAGTGTCAGGAGTGATGTTATGCAACTTGAAAGTATCACAAATTTCGAGGAAATTTGCGATATGAGCATGGGGATGTTCTGCGGGTAAACCATGAAAAGTGCAGTTTTGTTGTATCGTGTGGATGACATGGGACTTAACTTCAAAGTGGTCGGCATCCGGCGGGTCTAGCGATGCTAGGGCCCAAGGCATTGATGGAAGGTCTAGCAAAATCAGAGATTGTTTTTCAACTTGTCTCATTTTTAATTTTTGTTATTTTCTTCTAGCTCGAAAATATCTTTCAGGTTCTTCAAGAGGAGGTACGATTATGGACGAGGGATGCAAGTTCATATACTACCCAAGAACCTTTAAGATGAGACTTTTAACAGAAACTTGATAAAAAATGAGTAATTTTTAAGAAAACCTTTCTCTGAAACAGTCGTGTCCCCGACAACGGTGCCAAAAACTTGATAGCGTGGGGTTTTAAACACATAACCTTGTTTTCTTTTAAAATGGTAAGTTCCCGACGTAAGTCCCAAAACTTGATGAAAAAGGAAATTAAGTCGAAAACAGTGGTGTGACACTTTGAAGTTTAAATTTATAGTCTAAAATGATAGTTGTTCAACGTTCTAAACCCCACACAATAGGCAAGTGTACCTATCGCGAGTAGTATAGAAATGAGCAAGTACCAAGTATCGAATCTAATGACACGATTTTTACTACTTAGCTTCCTCAAAATTACTAAGAGAGTTTCTAAAATGTGAGAAGAAAAGTAGAAGAGAGATGTGAACCGTAAGAGAAATCAATAGCAAAACAAAGGTGTTGCTTCGGGATCTGATGTTGCCTGGTATGAAATAATAGTAGACTCTTGTTAAAGTAGTGTGTTCAAGATGCGCATAGACATGATCATCGTTTGTACCAATCCATTGTGAGCGGACCATACATTCCCATGACTGAAATCCCAAAAGTTCCAGTAATAGATAGAGCACCAGCTATTCTTACCTCTCTTGTTCGCGAAGATAAAAAAATATTAGGGAGATGAGGATGCTTGCTCATCTGCAAAGGAAATATGGGATCAGTTGGAAAATCTTTTGTGAAGGAGGAGAGAAAATGAGAAGAAACAAAAGAACAAACTGTGTTTCTAGTTATGAATATTTCAAATATCTTGCAAATGAATCTTTGTCTGAAACTTATAACAGATTTTCGAAAATCCTAAATGAGTTAAAGAAATATGGGGTAACAAAATCAAATGATTAGAAGAATGTTAAGTACTTAGGAGCATCACTTAGAGAATGGAGACTACTAACCATGACACTAGCCTTAACCTTACTGCTAGATAACATGAATCTCCATGATCTCTATAGCATTCTAATCCTCAAAGAAGATGAAATATTTAAAAATTTGAGTCACAAGGGTGGACAATTAGCACTCTACTCTCCTAACCAAAAGCCAAAACTCACAAACAATTCCAACTTTCAGTGAAGCAGAAACATTTGATTCCAGATCAGATTTTCTGGCATTCACAGAAGTCGAGAGTTAAAATCCGATGAAATTAAAATGGGAAAATTCTGGAAAATGAAAATCTTACACTAAATGCTAAAATCAGTTTCTATGAAACCAAAAGACAGCAATTATATAAAAATCTGCAAGACAATTCGATACAAACATAAGAATTCATTGACTAGATTATGTAAGAGCGACATGTTCATACATAAAAATTGTTTTCATAAAAGCAACAGAAGAAATATCTAGAACCAAGAATGAATTATCTAAGTGAGATAAAATGGTGAAAACATAAACTAACTTTGATTTAATCATATTGGATCAAAACATTCCAGAAAACTAGACTACAATGTCAGATAAGATATCTGATATAAATTGTTGCATGTGTGCTAAAATTCTGAAAGTAGTCCATGCACACATCACCAAAAATACAGTTAAAGACTCTCATCTTCCTACAACTGAAAACTGCAAGAAGATGAAGAATAATCTTAATGTTAACAAACTTTTTTTAGCTTAAACACACACAAACGTTGAATTTCATTACCAAGACATTGCAAGACCAAAAATTCTCTAACTCTCAACATTGCAAGACCTTCATGTGCCCAGATTTGGCACAATGATTCTGGAAGCTCCAAGCACTTGACTGGAAATAGGAGCCTATTAAATAGGATTGTAGCTAAAGTTAGTCAACTTTGGTAATGGAATAAAAGGTAAGACCTTTGGTTATAGAAATTTTACATCAGGACCATTAACCATAGAAAAGGTCTAATATGTCGAAGGATTAAGATATAATATGCTAAGCTATCGACGATTCTGTGATAAAGGTCTTAAGGTAATTTTCTGGCCTGAATGTGAAGTAATAGGAATTCAAGATAATGTGGTATACTTGATAGGAAAAAGAATTAGAAAATCCATTAATTACTTTTATTTTAATGAAAAACTTCAAGTTATAATTGGATATGACATAGGAAAATAGCTCATATAAATTTCAAAACCTTAAACATCCTAGCCAATAAAAAGCTGGTAAGAGGCCTTCATGTCATTAAATGTACAAAGGAAAACATATGTGAAGCTTCTCAAATGGGGAAAATCAAAAGGAGGCTCAAATAAATCATTATCTAGATCTTCTACAACACAACCTATGGACCTACTTCATATGGATCTATATGGACCCATCAGTCGGGAAAGTATGTCAGGTAAAAAGTATATACTTGTCATTGTTGATGATTATTCGTGGTACAAATGTTTTGATTTATTGAGAAACAAAAGTGAAACTCCAGAATTTATAATAAAATTTGTCAGAAAAATCCAAAATCACTTGAAACTTAAAGTCAAAAGAATAAGAAGTGATAATGGAACAGAATTTAAAATTTCCAGATTAGAAAAGTTTCTGATAAAGAAAGGAGTTTCACATGATTTCTCAGCTCCTAGAACTCCGCGACAAAATGGAGTTGTAGAAAGAAGAAACATAACTCTTGTTGAAGCAGCAAGAACTATGTTGGCATTCTCAAAATAGAACTATCATCAGCAAAAAATTTCAAAGAACACCTTACCACACAATCTTTAAAAGACACCAAAATGTCAAATTTTTACATATATTTGGATGTACATGTTACATCTTCAATGACTTTGAAAGTCGAGAAAAAATTGATAGAAATGCTGAAAAGGGAGTTTTTCTGTGACACTCTCTACATCAAAAGCCTACAGAGTTTATATAATAAGTTCTAAAATAGTCAGAGAAGGTATTTATGTGTCCATTGATCATTCACCACTAACAATCAGTCTAGAAAACTCAAAATATGAAAATAACAAACTTTTCAAAACTCCAGAAAACATAGAACAAATGTTAAATGAATTATGTGAAGAAATCATGGGATGTCATTGGGAAATTAAATTCAAAAGCCATAATGAATTAAGCTTGAATTCTGAAAACCACTTGAGTAACAATGAGTTAGGTGAACCATCGGGTGCAAATGATACAAATGAAGAAATCTTAAACCAAACAACACCTGTTCCAGAAAATGAAAAACTCAAGGGGGAACAAAACACTGAAACAACAATCATTAACAATAAAAATCCCTTTCATAATATGGGATGGATCAAAAGACCATTTACTTGAAAATATAATAGGTGATCCTCAAAAGGGTGCGCAAACCAGAGTTGCAACTGCAAATGAATGTCTATATGCATGTTTTTTAAACTTAACAGAACCAAAATCTATGTTTAGAGCTTTGCATGATCCAAACTGGATACATGCTATGCAGGAAGAATTGGATCAGTTTAAAAAGAGCAAAGTCTGGACCTTGGTTCCAAAACCAAAGGACAAATTTGTCATTAGTACAAAATAGGTCTCCAAAAACAAAAATGATGAACAGGGTGTTATCACAAGAAACAAAGCCAGATTGGTAGTAAAAGGTTATAGTACAAAAGAAGGCATTGACATTGATGAAACCTTTGCTCCAGTGGCCAAATTAGAGGCTGTCAGAATCTTTATTGATTATGCTGCTCACAAAGACATAAGGTCTATAAAATGTATGTGAAATCAGCATTCCTGAATGGAAACATTGAACAAGAAGTCTATGTTCAACAACCACAAGGGTTTGTAGATCCCAGCTTTCCAAAACATGTCTACAAACTGGACAACACCTTGTATGGCTTAAAACAATCTACTAGATCTTGGTATGAAACCTTGTCCAAATTATTAATCAAATCAGGTATCATCAACGAAATAATTGACACAACACTTTTTACGAAAAAAACTCACAAAGGTCACATAATTTTGGTACAAATCTATGTTGATGGCATAATTTTTGTGTCAAATAATCCAGATTTTTGCAAAAATTTTGAAAAATTAATGACTATCAATTTTGAAATGAGTATGATGGGTGAATTAAACTTTTTCTTGGGCTTATAAGTTAAACAAACACCAGAAGGAATATTTCTATGTCAGTCTAAATATGTCAAAACCATTTTAACGAAATACCTTCTAGAAAAATGTACTTCATCCGAAACACCAATGGCAACTGGTTCTACTCTAGGATCTGATCCTGATGGAAAACAAGTGTACATTCAAAAATATAGAGGGATGATAAGATCTTTTCTCTACCTCACTGCAAGAAGATCAAAATTATGTTTGCAACATGTTTTCTTACAAGATATTGATGCAACCTAAAGGAATCTCATTAAACTACTATTAAAAGAGTGTTTAAGTATTTGAAAGAAACTCTAGACCTTGGATTATGGTATCCAAAAGATATAAATTTAGATCTTATACCTTATACTGATGTTGATCATGCAGGCTGTACACTGGATGGGAAACGTACCTCTAGAAGTTGTCAAAGAAATAGAATTGTGTATCAACATCCACAGCTGTGCAGAGTATATGGCAGCAACAAGTTGTTGTTCACAAGTGATATGGATGCAGATTCAACTCAAAGACTATGGATTAAAGATTGCAAAAACACAAATTCTATGTGAATCCAAAAGTGCAATAGCCATAACATCAAATCCAGTTCAACACTAAAAAACCAAGCACATAGATGCCATGTATCATTTTATAAAAGATCATGTACAGAAAAGTGATGCAAAAATGTATTTTGTTCCCACAACTGAACAACTTGCTGATATTTTCACCAAACCTTTGGATGAAAAGCATCACAGCTATATCATAAGCAAGTTGGGGTATGCTGAACAAGGTTATAAGTCAAGAATATGGTATGGAAATAACAAATTCTAGACTTCAGTCAAATGAGATAAATTGTCTTCTGTTGTCATCCATTTTTCTTGACAATTCACCAAGCTTGTGATCAATTGCATTGTTTATCATCTCCAATTGAGTTTTGTTCTTTAACTCCATAATAGTCATAAAGGTTTGAAGATGAGCAGAAATAAGTTGGTGTACCATCTGGTATAGGGGACCATCTGGGTTGCATAGTAGGTTCAATTCTATGCTGGAGGACCCAGGGAATTGGGTAGGCTTTTGTGATTGTGGAGGTTGTGTTTTGGGGTGATCCTCAGTGTGAACTGGGTATGCCACTTTTGGGGACTTAGGGTTTAAGTGGTCTTCAACCTGTTCTTCTGTGACTGTCTCCTTGAGTAAAGATACATGAGAATCAGGACCTTCACAGACAGCCGTCAATTCATTTTGTGGAGATTTTGATCCATCATCCAAATTAATGTAATCATCTGAATCACTGACATAGTCCACAATGAGAACGGTATCAGTTGTCTCATGAGATAGGCCCAACCTAGTTGTCTCATGAACCTTTTTGTCTTGG
Organism: Ambrosia artemisiifolia; assembly: GCA_032199755.1. Taxonomy (NCBI): domain Eukaryota; kingdom Viridiplantae; phylum Streptophyta; class Magnoliopsida; order Asterales; family Asteraceae; genus Ambrosia; species Ambrosia artemisiifolia. Next base: position 42,230,053 of record CM063512.1, on the reverse strand, counting down.
TACTGAGGTTTTCCTACTTCAGGCACATGGCCTTCATCAGTAGTTGCCATATTTGAGGTCTTAGCTATGGTACTACTGTCCTCCAATCCATCCCTGGATGGTATAAGAGTAGTAACAGCCTCAAATATACTAAAGGATTCTAAGTTTGGGCTTAGAGGCCTTGGTTCCTCCTCATCTCTTTGGTTAGAGCTAATCACATTCACATCAATGTCCATTTTTGTGTTTTTATCCCATGTATTATGTGGTGATTGGGGATTGACATTTTCAGATGGAGTGTGTTGTTTTAGCTCAGAGAGAATATTAGCTATCTCAACTGCTGGTGATGTTTCTTGTTCAGCAGTTGGGGTTTGTTCAGTTGGTTTGAAAGAAGGGTTAGTAGTTTTTGTATTTTTGAGTTTCTTTATTGAAAACAAAATGGATATTGGTGCTCTTGGGGTTTTTTGAGATGAATGAGACTGAGAGGAAGTTTCAGTCACATCTTTGAAAAGTGCAGATTGCACATCAGCAGCTTCAGACATCTCAACTTCTTGAATTGCTTTTCTTTTTGGGTTGGTGGGTTTGGATTTTTGTTGTTTGGTTTGTTTAGGCTTTTGGGAATGGGTTTTGAGGATGTTGGTTCCTTAGGGACTGTGACATGTTGGTCATCCTCTGGCAGAAGTGCCGGTTTGTTATGCCTAGAGTATGCTTGTGAGGATAAAGGGTTTAAAACGGTTGTTTTACCCACAAACACCTCTTGTCCAAGTTCTTTGATAATACATTGCATGACGAACCTTGGATACAACAAAATTTTCTTTTTATCATTTTGGTGATGCAACACCAACTCATTGAAAAAATATGAAGATGCCCTATATTTAGTTTCATTAACAATTGAATGAAAAATAGGTTGTAAAGTTGAGGACATCTGATCAGACGATCCAGTCTTTAGACTTAAACACATGATAATGTAGTGAAACAAAAGTTTATATTTTGCATCAAAATATTTCTTGTAAATGGTAGCATGTGATAATATACCTTGGTAACCACACTCTATTATGGTTGATTGAATTGTTCTATTGGGAATTTGATCAGGTGCTTCAACATCATCAAGACCTACTCTGTTTCCCAGGGTTGCCGGTGTGATTGCCATTTCTTTCCCTTTGATCTTCGTCTTTAAGGAAATGACTTTATCATCTTCGGTAATAGTCTCAGCTTTTGCCCAAAACTCATTGAGAGTGTCAGTATGGATTGGTGGGTCAATGGTGAACGCCGTGTAATATTGAGATTTTACGATCAAATCAATGATTTCATCGTACTGGACCAGGCTTCATCTTTTTCGAAGTAGCCTCTTTGATTGTGTCCCTGTTTAAGAACTAGAGCCATTGTTTTTTATAGAACAGTTGTAGGGTTCAGAGAAGGTTTTGAGAGAGGGAAGTTTTGTTTTTGCAACGATAATAATGAAAAGAGGGGTTTGAGAAGTTTAATAGTCATTTTAGGTCAAACTTCTGAGAAAAATAGGAAAAGACTAATTTGCCCTTTTTGTCTAAAACCTCTGATGAATAATTGTTCATTAGGAGTTTCCTATTTTGTTCTTCAGTAGTTTTAACTACTGAAAAGATTTCCTAAAAAAATACCCTTAAAATCAATATTTGATGATTTTATTATCATCAGTAGATTTTTCTTTTCAGAAATTTTCCCATGCTAATGTTTATGTATATCAGTAGTTTACTCTCTTTTTGTTGATCAACAGAGGTTTGGAATAGAGTTCGTAAACAGGTAAGTGAAAGTAAAATATGTACAGAAAAATGAAAACACTTATAGAGTTTACTCAAAGTTTAGCATTCCAAGCATGGAAACTAACATCTGAAATGTTTTGGTGTCAAGAGGCTTTGTGAAAATATCAACAATTTGATTAGCTATTGTCACATGTTTTACCTCAATTTTGCCCTTTTCATAGCAATCCCTGATGAAATGATACCCGATTTCTATGTGTTTTGTCTTTGAAAATTTAACAGGGTTTTGAATGATGCTAATGGCAGATTTACTGTCTACTAAGCGTGGAGTCTTGGTTTCTTTGATTCCATAATCAAGAAGTTGATATTGGAGCCATTGAATCTGTGATCTACAGCTTGCAGCAGCAATGTATTCTTCTTCAGCTGTTGATGTTGCCACAGATGTCTCTTTCTTTGATTGCTAGGACACCAGACAGTTTCCTAAAAATTGACAACCACCAGATGTTGATTTTCTTGACATTTTACACCCTGCATAGTCACTATCTGAAAAAATTGTTAACTTGGTATTGCTTGAAGTAGGATACCAAATTCCTAATGTAGGAGTTCCTTTCAGATATCTAAAAATTCTTTTGACAACAGTTAGGTGAGATTCCCTTGGTGCAGATTGATATCTAGCACAGACATAAGTTGCAAACATAATATCTGGTCTAGAAACGGTTAGGTACAAAAGGGAACCTATCATACATCTATACATGGTTTGATCATCTGGTTCAACTTGTCTGGTTGGTGTCATGGAAGTGGAACATGATTTACTGTCTTGTATAGAAAATTTGTTCAATAATTCCTTAACATATTTTGATTGATGTATAAAAGTTCCATTTGTTTGTTGCTTGATCTGCAGTCCCAAAAAGTACTGTAGTTCTCCCATTGTACTCATTTCAAATTTTGATTGCATGAGTTTCTTAAATTCTTCACACAGTTTTGTGTTTGTTGAAGCAAAAATGATGTCATCAACATAAATTTGAACAAGTAAGACATGATTTCCAACATGCTTTATAAAAAGTGTTATATCAATGGAGCCTCTTGTGAAGTGATTTTTGAGTAAAAAGGTAGAAATTGTTTCATACCAAGCTCTGGGAGCTTGTTTTAGCCCATAAAGAGCTTTGTCAAGTTTGTACACCCAATCAGGATGAGCAGGATCCTCAAACCCAGGTGGCTGACAAACATACATTTCCTCTTTTATTTTTCCATATAAAAATGCACTCTTGACATCCATTTGAAAAACTTTAATTTTGTTGGAAATAACATAAGCCAAAAATAACCTGATGGCTTCAAGCCTTGCAACTGGAGCAAATGTTTCATCATAATCAATTCCTTCTTCTTGTGAATAACCTTGTACCACCAGTCTTGCCTTGTTCTTGATAATCATACCAGCTTCATCATGTTTGTTCCTAAAAACCCATATTGTGCCAATTGGTAGCTTGTTTGGTGGTAAGGGACAGATTTATCAGACCTGTTGCTTCTTGAATTGGAGCAACTCTTCTTGCATAGCTTGAACCCAATTTTTATCTTTTAGGGCTTCTTGGTATTTCTTTGGTTCCAACTGAAAAATGAATGCTGAGAAAAAGCAAAAGTTGGAAAGCTGGTTTCTTGTAAGTACCCCTGATGCAATATCACCCATAATTTGATCCAATGGATGATCCTTGTGTTCAATCAGTTGTTGTATGTTGGGTCTGCTGACCTGGAGAAGAACGGATGATTAAAAGCCAAAATATACTAAGTGTTGATCCTTGAATAAAAACAGTTGTTACAATAAAGCTTCCTCCAAAGGTCTGTTGATCCCTAACTACTGCTGCTGCTTGAATCAACTGTTATAGATAACTGCTGTTGATGAAAGGTCTGATGAACAAGGTCTGAAGGTAAAAGTCTGATGAAGAACAACTGCTGATCAAAGAACTGAAGAACAAAGGTCTGTTGAACCAACAGCACTTTGGTTCAACAGATGATAGAAGACATCAGAGTTTAGCTTACAGAGTTTTTGTATTATCAGTAGTTTCAATGTAACAGTAGTTATAGCTTAGCAGATGTTAGAGTTTGTTAGTCAGTTAGAGGTCACTATCTAGGTGACGTCAGCAACTGATCATCAGAGTTTTGAGTCTGTCTATAAATAGAACAGTACTTGTACTGTTCTATTCATCACTCGTCATTCTCTTTCAGACAAACATTCTCTAAGTGATCAGGCTGAGGGGGAGTTTTAGTTGTACAATTGTAATCTTTCAATTAATGAAAGCTTTCGGTTAAAAACAATTATTCTCCATGTTTTGATTTATAGTTTATTCCGCTGCACTTTCCATTTATACTTCGTTCATTTATTCATACTTAATCAAACAAATCAAAACAAACCAAAACTCAGATCCTAACAATTGGTATCAGAGCTTGGTCAATTAAATCTGATCTAATCAATCAATTTAATACACAGATCAGCTCATAATCATTGACATCGTTTGTTTGTCGGGTTAAAACAGAGTAATAGTTTATTTTCGTTTCAACAGTTAGTAAACAGACTTTGTTTTTGAAAAACCAAGAGAATGACTTCACTCAATCAAGATCCACACAACACTGGCACACACAACAAGCCTCCGATGCTTGTCAGGTCAGAATACAACATCTGGCAGCGTCGGGTGGCTCATGTGTTAGCACAACAGAACACAGGGTGCTGGAAATCGGTAGTATTTGGACCACATGTTCCAATGGTACCGAGTGCCGAGGATCCAAAGATCCAAGTACCAAAGAGTGTTGAGAACTACTCAGAGCAAGATTTTCAAAAAATCGAGCTAGATGCCAAGGCTTTCAGCATAGTAGCCATGGCACTACCGAATGATATCTATGCCGGTCTCTTGCACTGCAATAGTGCTAAAGAACTGTGGGATGCTCTTAAAGAGCAATTCGGGGGAACTGATGATGTGATTGAAAACAACCGTGAAATACTTAACCAACAATATGAAACGTTTAGTCACATAAAAGGGGAGTCGTTAACACAACAGTTTGAAAGGTTTAACTGTCTAATTAGTGAACTTAAACTGGTTGGTCTAACTTTTCCTAATTCAACACTGAATCATAGGTTTCTTAGATCACTTTAGGACAAATGGGACACTATAGCCATAGTTATGAGAAACTCTATCGGATTCAAAGACCTGACCCTGACCCAGCTTCATGGTAAGCTCCTGACTTATGAAAGGGAGCTTAACCAGAAAACGAAGCTCCAGGACTCTGGCAAAGTGTCAGATGACTATGTATTTGGGAATACTGCACTGTTGGGTCAGGATGAAGGTTCTGGAAGTAGTAAGGATCAGAGTTATGATCATTACATTGACATAACCACTGGCTTTAACAATGATTCTTACTCATCACCAAACAACTATGCTTTCACAGCTAGTGGTGATATCCAGGCTTCTGATAATTCATCTTTTGTGTACAATGACCTGCAATATATTGACCCTTTGGACTTAGAAGAAATGGACATCTTACATCAGGTTGCCCTGCTCAGTATTAGAACCAATAACTTCTATAAGAAAACTAGCAGGAGGTACCCAGGTTTACATGGTGGGTCAAAGGTGGGGTTGGATAAATCAAAGATAAAGTGTTACAAGTGTCATAGAATGGGTCACTTTGCTAGGGAATGTAGGAGTCAAAATGGAGTTCCTATGATTACCTATCCAAACCAAAGACCACAGACCAACACTTATCAAACCATCCCTAATGTACCTAATGTGCAAAACACTGCTCACTTTGCACAAACCCAAACCACTGTTCCTGTGCATTATGTCCAAACCACTGTTCCTCAGTATCACTATGTCCAAACACCTGTTACTCAGGCACCAGTGCCAATGACTGTTACTCCACCCTCTGCTCCTGCAGAGACCAGTCAACCAAGTCAACAGAGTTTCTTTACTCAGGGCTTTGTTGATTGGAGCAGTCTACCAGATGAGATAACAGATGATAACATTGCTTTAGTTGCCAACTCTGAAAATGATTTTTGTTTTATGGCACTAGAGACAATTGTTGAAGAGACTGATTCTGAGGATGTGGTGTCTTTGTCTGAAAATGTGACTGATGGTGTTGTTGGTGAAGTTGTTTCAGCTAAAGAATCTGAAGTGGAGGTTGTGAATCTCTCAGACCCCTGGGGTAGTGATGATTGTGACTGCCAGTGTAACTGTGCCTTGATGGCTGCTGCTAAGGTATCTCCTCAAATCTTAAATGACTTATGCTCAGATAAATGTATTGTGGCATTTGCTAAGATAAAAGAGGTGAATGAAAACTTTAGAAAGAAAATTTTGGATTATGAAATTCAGTTTGAAAAACTCACTAAAGAGTTAAAATAAAAAATAACTGAAAAAAAGAGTCTGAAATCAGCAGTTTAAAACATGAAGCAAGCATAACCAAAGACCAGCTTCAGACTATGATAACAAAATATCATAGTTGTAAAAAGGAGCTTGAGTCCACCCAAGTTGAATGTCAGAAATGGGTGGAATCATCAAAAGGTTTTGAGATGATTGTCAACCAACAATCTAAAAGTCATGTGAAATTTGGGTTTGGTTTTCAAACCACTGACCAAAGATCACAAACCACTGACAAAAAGGAACCCCAGTTGGTTGAAGTCATCCCTACCAATTCAAAAGGTCAAGAAATCAAGGTTACTGAACCCAATGGCAAGAAAATCATTCTTGAAAAGTTGGAAGGTACACCCTCATTTGATGAAATTGAGAAATATCAATTCAAACCAACATGGTCAGATGAGTGTGAAGTCCTTGAAAATTTCAAACCAATGACCTTCAAAACCCCTGATGGTAAAATGGCACCACAGGCCAAAGTAATCCCTTTGATAGATCTTCCAACAGATGATCAAACATCTGTTGAAAAGAAGAAAGAAAAAGGGAAAGCCAAAAACAACTTGTTTTGTGATTTTTGTGAAAAGAAGAACCATGTCACCAAAAACTGTTTTCTTCTAAAAGCATATGACATCAACAAAACAACAAGCTTAAATGATTCTAAAACTAAAGAATGTTCAATCTGCAAGAAAAAGAATCACAAAACAAAAGAGTGCTTATATCTCAAAAATTTTGATGAAAAGATAAAAGAGTATAAGGCTAAAACTCTTGAAAGTCAAGTGGTGAGTACTCCAAAAGGAAAACCCAAACAGACTTTTGAACCTGTCCAAACAGCTGTTACCAAAAGTTTGAACAAAAACTCTGCTCCCAGAGATGTTCAGGTAAAAGATGTTCCACCTGTTAACAGATTACCAAGAGGATATGGACAACCCACTTGTCATCGTCTGCCACATGTTTATGAAGAGCCCAAAAGGCCTTCAAAACCAAAAGTGAACAGACATCCTCATGGTTTTCAACATTTGATAGGAAATGATCAAACATCTGCTGGACCAAGTGTTGACATACAAGCACTGGCAAATGGTCAATTGCAGCTGTTGAACCTAGTTCAAAAGCTAGTTCAAACCACTGATCATTCTCCTCAACTTAAGGCTGAGACTGCTAAGGACCCATCCAAAGCCAATTTGGCTTTGGACACTCACCAAAACTAAAATCTTTACTGATGTGCAGGGAGCTTCTGCTTGTTTAGACAGTTTATGGTATGTAGATAGTGGAGGCTCCAGGCACATGACTGGATGTAGAGCCCTTCTTCTGGACTTTCTGGCACATGGAGGGGGTGATTTATCCTTTGGTAATGATTCTAAAGGTAAAGTGTTGGGTTCTGGTACTGTCAAAGCTGGGAGGCTTAAGTTTGAAAATGTTAATCTGATAGACAATCTAAAATTTAATCTACTTAGTGTGTCTCAAATGAGTGACAAAGGCTTTGGGTCATTCTTCACTAAGCAAACTTGTAAGATTGTTGGCCCAGAGGCTGTTGAAAAGATTAACACCATCATTGGTGAGAGCAAAGCACAACTTGTTGCTCACAGAAGTGGCAATGTGTATGTAGTTGATATGTTGAAGGATAATCCTATGGCAAATGTCTGTCTGTTCTCAGCTGCCTCTACCAAAGAGACGGAATTGTGGCATAGGAGACTTGGTCACACCAACCTTCAAACTATCAACTCACTCTCCAAACAAAACCTTGTCAGAGGTTTACCATCAAAAGAATTTAAATGTGATGAGCATTGTGTTTCCTGTCTAAAAGGAAAACAACATAAAAGCTCTTACAAATCAATTGATGAGTCCAAAACTAGTCAGTGTTTACAATTGTTGCACATGGACTTGTTTGGCCCTGTAAAAATCATGAGTCTAAGAAGAAAAAGATTTTGTCTTATCATAGTTGATGATTTTTCTAGGTTTACATGGACTTACTTTTTACACTCTAAGGATGAGACTGAAGGTATTTTGAAGGACTTTGTCACCAAAGATGAAAAACAATATGACTTGCCAGTAAAAGTCTTTAGAAGTGACAATGGAACAGAGTTTAAGAATAAGGAGTTGGATGATTTCTGTGTGTCAAAAGGGATTGTAAGGCAGTACAGTATCCCAAGAACACCAGAGCAGAATGGGGTGGTTGAAAGGAAGAACAGGACTCTCATTGAGGCTGCAAGAACAATGCTAGCAGATTCTGGTTTACCTTTGTCCTTTTGGGCAGAAGCTGTAAACACTGCTTGCTATGTTCAAAACAGAGTTTTAATCAACCCTAGACATCAAAAGACTGCTTAAGAAATTCTGTTTAAAATCAAACCACTGATATCATTTTTCAAAGTCTTTGGCTGCCCATGTTTCATTTTAAATCTTAAAGATTTCATTTCAAAATTTGCAGCCAAAGTAGATTGTGGATATTTTCTGGGGTATTCTTCTACTGCCAAGGCCTTTAAAGTGTTTAACACAAGGACCAAGACAATAGAAGAAACTCTGAATGTGAAGTTCAATGAACTTTCATCTTTGAAAATCCCAGCTAACCCTGCTGAGTTGTTTGATTTAGATAAATTCAAATTTGAAGATATTACTGTCAAAACTAACCCTGCAGGTACTTCACAGTCTCCACAACAAGACTACAGAATAGATGTTGTGATTCCAGATCACTACAAAGTCTATCCTGCATCAGAGGAAGCAGTAGTTCAAAACTCTGTCACAGCTGAGTCAGCCACTGTTGGCCAGTCCTATCTCCAAACCACTGATTCACCAATCCAATCCACTGCTCAATCATCTGTTGACAAAAGTCAATCATCTGTTGACTATAGTCAAACACCTGTTGACAAAAGTCAGTCCAACTTTACACCACTTGGACCCATTCCTCCACCTCCATTCCAAACATCTGTTGACTCTTCAAAAGTGCCAACAGATGTTATGTCAACAGAGTCTCCAAACCTCTGTCCTTCACCACAAAATGCCATCATACCATATCAGGGAGATCTAATCTACCTAAGAGCTCATCCACCAGATCAAATCATTGGCAACATCAGAGAAGGTGTGCTCACAAGGAGCCAATCTTCAAACATCTGTCTTTTTGCAGGTTTTCTATCCCTTTCACAACCTGTCAAGTACCAAGAGGCACTAAAAGACAACAGTTGGGTGGAAGCCATGCAAGAAGAACTCCTTCAGTTTAAAAGACAACAAGTATGGGAACTTGTACCACTGCCTACGGATGTCTGTCCAATTGGCACAAAGTGGGTCTTCAAAAACAAAACTGATGAAAGGGGTATAGTTGTCAAGAATAAAGCCAGGTTAGTGGTTCAAGGCTTCAGACAAGAAGAAGGAATTGACTATGATGAAACCTTTGCCCCTGTAGCAAGGTTAGAAGCTATCAGACTTTTCCTAGCCTTTGCTGTCAACCACAACATCAAGGTGTATCAGATGGACATCAAGTGTGCTTTCCTATATGGCAAAATTCAGGAGGAGGTCTATGTATGTCAACCACCTGGTTTTGAAGACACATTCCATCCTGATCATGTCTACAAGCTTAACAAAGCATTATATGGACTAAACCAAGCACCAAGAGCCTGGTATGAAACTCTCTCCACTTTTCTCTTATCCATTGGTTTCACAAGAGGTAAAATTGATAAAACCTTGTTTTTAAAATGGAAAGGAAAAGATTTAATGATTGTTCAAATATATGTGGATGACATCATTTTTGGATCCACATGTAACAAAATGTGTGAGGAGTTTAGGGAACTCATGACAGCAGAGTTTGAAATGAGTGCTATGGGTGAACTTCAGTGCTTTCTTGGTCTCCAAGTAAAGCAACTGCAAAATGGCACATTCATTCATCAAAACAAATATGTGAAAAACTTGTTAACAAAATTTGAGATGAATGATTGTAAGCCATGTAGTACACCCATGAGCACAGTCAAGCCACTCACTATTGATGACAAGGATGAACTGGTTGATCAAACACACTATAGATGCATGATTGGGTCTTTATTGTACTTAACAGCATCCAAGCCAGACATTATGTTTGCAACCTGTGTGTGTGCAAGATCCCAGGCTTCACCTAGAAAGTCTAACCTTATTGCTGTAAAAAGGATATTCAGATACCTAAAAGGTGCTCCCACACTTGGTATCTGGTATCCTGCTAATGGAAACATTGAGCTTTCAGGTTACTCAGATAGTGATTTTGCTGGCTGCCACACCACAAGGAAGTCCACCTCTGGAGGGTGCCAGTTTCTAGGGAATGCCTTAGTCTCTTGGCAAAGCAAAAAGCAAGCAGCTGTTTCAACATCCACAGCTGAGGCTGAATACATTGCTGCTGCAAGCTGTACAGCCCAACTCATGTGGCTTCAAAATCAACTACTGGATTTTGGGATAACTGCACTAAGGACTCCACTCATGTTGGATAGCCAAGCTGCTGAAAATATCATCAAGAATCCAGTCTCTCATTCAACTACCAAGCACATAGATATCAGACATCATTTTGTCAGAGATAGCTATGAGAAAGGTTTGATTTCTCTGCACCATGTTCCAACAGAGGATCAGTTGGCAGATGTGTTGACAAAAGCTTTAGACACATCTACCTTCACAAATCTGATCTCTCGAATTGGAATGTTAAACATGGATTAAAAAAAAAAACAAAAATGTTTTCAATAAAAACATTAAAATGTTTTCAGAAAAATCAAATTTTGCTAAAAATGACACTTTGGTTGAAAAATCTGTTTTAAAACCACTGATCAGATAAAACAACCACTGTTTCATTCAAACCAATGATAGTTGAAAAATCTGTTTCAAACATCTGATCAGATAAAACAACCACTATTGGTTGAAAAAATCTGTTTCAAACATCTGATCAAATAAAACAACTGTTTTCATCAGTCTTTTGGTTAAACAACAGAGGTTGGCAACAGATGTTTAACAAAACAGCTGTATGCCACCAGATGTTTCAACCATCAGATGTTTGCCACGTCTGCTCTCAAAAGCAGAGTTTTGCCACATCAGCGGTTTCACCAGAGCCTATAAAACCCTGTTTTTCCCCAACAGCAGTTTTACTTTCTCATTGTATTCAAAATACTAAAACCGCCTTCGTCTTCATCAAAACATTCCATCCAAAGTTCATTACTTTCATAATCAAAATCCATTAAAATGGATCTTCAAACAAAAGCCACCCATAATTTCCTTCCATATTTGGTTAAAACCGAAGACAATGTTCCATTTCATTCCACCATCGACATAATAAATAACTCAAAATACAAAAATATCCTCATTGCTGATGCTCCCATTTATCTGGATACACTCCAAGAATTCTGGGCAAGTGCTGAAGTCTTGTATCAAGACAAAAAGCCCACTTCCATAATTTCTAAAATTGGAGCCACCAGTATTGCCATAACCCCTGAAATCATATCCACTACCTTCTCATTAAACGACTTGTCAGGTATGGAAACTTTTCCTAAAACAGAGCTTCACACTGAGTTCCAGGAAAGGGGGTATGATGCACAGATGACTGGATCAACCTTATATAAAAAGTTTTTTCCTCCAGTCATGAAATTTTTCTTCCATACCCTTCTTCTCTGTGCCTCAGCCAAGACTACATCCTTCAATGAAATCCCATTGAGGATTCAATACTTGGGATATGCAATGTTGTCAGATTCTGACTTCAATCTGTCTCAGGGATTGTTTTTAGACTTGGTATCAAATGTGAAAGCCATAAAATCTGGCTCAAATAATGCTTTTCTACTCTACCCTAGAATCCTAAGTGTAATTCTACAAAAGATTTTACCAGAAAATGATTTTCAACAGGGAGAGTCTTTTAAAATGAAAAGTTTAACAGATGAAACTTTCACTAGAATGCTGGGATCTTCAACCCAAGAAAAAGTGTCAAAAGTGACAAAAGTTTCCAAAACACAACCAAAGGGGACAAAGACAACAACTGTTGTTGAAACCTCTGTTGGTGAGCCCACTGCTCCTGGTGATCATGGCACTTCATCCAGTGCTGTGAAACCCACACCAGCCACCAAAAGAAAACGTCCATCATCAAAAACCACCTCTCAACCCAAAAAGGGACTTCTGGAAGATGAGATACCAGAAGTTAACCCTGTTGCATCACCAAAGCAACATGAAACCACTGTTGTTACTTCCTCACAACAGTTGGAGATATCTCAACCTAAGCAAACTCCTCAAGAATCCTCACAAAAGGATCTTGTTGTAAGCCAAAGGGAACCTCATACTGAGGCATATGAGTCACTTGACCATATGTTTACAAGTCCATCTCCCAGGGCTAATCAACTTCTTACTCCACCTACATCACCACAACATGTCCCACAAACCATGCAACCACTGTTTGAAGCTATTGACAAAACTCAGGACAACCCCAGTTCCTCTCCCTCACCTGTCACTGAGAGTATACCTCCACAAGTGACTGGGGCTGAGAAAAGTCAATTAGCTATCCCACAAACAGATGAGGAGGTTATCCTCCCAGAAGTCAATGTTACTTCTGATGAGGTTTCAAGAGAAGCAGCCACTACTGCTGTTGAGACCATTGTCTCACAACAGGACAGTGGTTCCATTGATAAGACTTCCTTGAAGGCAACAACTGATGAGGCCACCATTGTGTCCCCAAAATCAGTTGGAAGTCCCCACTACCAAGAAAAAGGGGCAGCAGGTTCTCATTCTATGGACTCACCTCCTAGAACTGAACCAGCTAAAACTACCTCTTGTAGGGACTCAGATGATCCTATTAACTTAGGTGATGAATCAAAACTCCATGAATTGACGGTTAAAGTTCAAAACCTTGAATCCTCTGTTGCTGACATCAAAACTGATGTCAAGTCAATATTGGAAACTTTGGGCAACTTTACAAAGAGTCAACCCTCCACCTCTGACATTGCCAATGAGCTATGGAAATCAGTTTCACCCATCATCATAGCTCACAGAAAATTGGCTGATCAGACACAAGAAACATACATGACACTGATCAAAAACATGGTGGATGCCAGGTTCAATGACACAAAGGCTGACATCAAGGTGATCAAGGAACATCTGCTGAAGACTACTGGCTCTGCCCCTACCACCATTCTCAGAGATGAAAACGACAATGAATTCACAGCTGATGATGCCAAAAAGAGGGAGAGTGGCAGAGATAGGCTACCAAAGTTGAATCCATTTGGTGCACCACCCTCTCAAAAGGGTAGGCCAGCTGCTGACAAACCAGAGTCACCAAAATCAGCTCCACAATCACAGCAACCAAGTGTTCAAACCCCTGTTACTGAACCAGCTCAAACAACCAAGGCAAAAGAAGTTGATACTTCAGCCAATGAAAAGGCTGATAAAGCTGCTCAAGATAAAATGAAAAGGGCTGACACTTTGGAAGCTAAAGCAGAGTTGTTGGTGCAGCTTAAAAAGGAACAACAGCAAGAAGTGGAAGATGTGAATACCACCAAGAGAAAGAAAATGCCAGCCAAACATACAAGGAAACCACCTTCCAAGCTATCTGCTGAAACCTCTGCTGCTGAAACACCTGTTGCCATAACCACTGCTCCCAAAACCACTGCCACCACAACCTCTGCTACCCAAACCACTGAAACCAAAACAACTGCTACCAAAACATCTGCTCAAACCAAACCAGTAACCAAACCAATCACCATACCATCAACCACTAAACCAATCACAAAACCAGCCACAACTCAAACAACAACCAAACCTACCACAACACAACCAAAAACCCAAACAACTGCTAGTTCTACAAAAGGACCAACAGATGTTAACCAAACCACTGCCACATCCTCACCTTCACCAAAAATCTTGTATAGCAGAAAAAGGAAATCCACCTTTGTTATACAAGATGAAAACATTCACACCACACCACCTAACACCCCAATCACACAATCCACACCAGTCAATGCCATTCCACTTTCATCATTCTCACCTCACACATCACAATTTAGATCCCATAGACCACCACCAATCATAACACCATTGGCTGAGAAGTATCCCCTTCAGTTGGATTTAATCAAGGGGGAACTTCAATCCTTCTATAATACTGATTAGCCATCAGACAGAACCTTCCCATCTCTTAAAGGCTTCCCAGTTCCACTCAACATTGACACTTATCTTAAATTCAAGAGTGAACAGGCTGATGCTGTCATCAAAGAGAAATGTAAAGGGAAGGATGACAGGACTGCTCAGGGCATCCATTCAGCAGAGCTTAGCAAAGTTCGAAGGATTGAAGACTTTGCTAAGACCCTGAGCAATTCCATGTCTTCCATGCCTCTCAGCAGAGATTTGGAAATGGAGGTTAGGGATTCATTGCTAGAACAGATCGTGGCCACCAAGCCTTACAAAGCAACCAAAAATCAATTCACAGGCTGGACCACACATGCTCTCAGAGAAGAACTTATCAGAATTGAGAGCATGGCCAAGAATCCTCCTACAAAGGCCTCTGCCCCTGATTTCAGTAAAGGGAGAGATCAAGCTAGAGCCTTGAAGTTCAAAAGAATGAGGCAAGAGCTTGTAGCTGCCAAGTATGGAGAGATGAGATCTGTTGCTAGATGGTCTGAGATCAGGTTGATTGAAACATACAAGAAATTGGAACAAGAAAGAAAGACCAACCCTAACCTACCAAGAAAACCAGTCTATGATGATGCACCTAAGAAACCTCTTCAGGCCTTTACACTAGACAGTTTGCTGGAAACCTCTGATCTTTCCATTGCTGCTAGAAGACAATTCAAGTAGCAGAAGGAAATGTCAGAAGAGGATACAAGAAAGTTTACTGAAACTTATGTAAAAGAGGGTCTCTTAAACCAAATCAGATACTTCTCTGACCCTGTCACAGAGAAGTTCAGAGAACTCATTGGCAGGCCTCCATCACCTAACTCATCAAAAATAAAGATGCATCCCAGTCACTCCTCTGATTCTAAAATTCTAAAATGGAAGTCTGACAAAGAGACCCATGAATTGACATTGCTCAAATCAGATGGTAGTGTTCAGAAGTTAAGTATGGATGATGCACCTGGCCTAAGTGCTGAAGATCTCCAGACCCTTCTGAATTTGACACTGGAAAGAGATGCTGAAGACCTCTTCTCTCTAAGCTTTGAACTACAACTTAAAGGGCAAATTAGAGAAAGTCTGATGAGAAATAAAGATCAAGAATAAAGCAGAGTTTTGGCATCATCTGTTCTAGGGGGAGATTGTTGGGTCTGCTGACCTGGAGAAGAACAGATGATTAAAAGCCAAAATATACTAAGTGTTGATCCTTGAATAAAAACAGTTGTTACAATAAAGCTTCCTCCAAAGGTCTGTTGATCCCTAACTACTGCTGCTGCTTGAATCAACTGTTAGAGATAACTGCTGTTGATGAAAGGTCTGATGAACAAGGTCTGAAGGTAAAAGTCTGATGAAGAACAACTGCTGATCAAAGAACTGAAGAACAAAGGTCTGTTGAACCAACAGCACTTTGGTTCAACAGATGATAGAAGACATCAGAGTTTAGCTTACAGAGTTTTTGTATTATCAGTAGTTTCAATGTAACAGTAGTTATAGCTTAGCAGATGTTAGAGTTTGTTAGTCAGTTAGAGGTCACTATCTAGGTGACGTCAGCAACTGATCATCAGAGTTTTGAGTCTGTCTATAAATAGAACAGTACTTGTACTGTTCTATTCATCACTCGTCATTATCTTTCAGACAAACATTCTCTGAGTGATCAGGCTGAGGGGGAGTTTTAGTTGTACAATTGTAATCTTTCAATTAATGAAAGCTTTCGGTTAAAAACAATTATTCTCCATGTTTTGATTTATAGTTTATTCCGCTGCACTTTCCATTTATACTTCGTTCATTTATTCATACTTAATCAAACAAATCAAAACAAACCAAAACTCAGATCCTAACATTGTAACCCTGTACTTGGAGATGGCTCTTGAACTTCTTCAAACAAACCATTGAGGTTAATAATATCTGGTTCATCTGTATGATGTGGTTCAGGAGTCTGTGGAGCTGAATCAGTAGATTGATTTTGTTCATTAGCAGTTGTTGAAGTAGAAGTTTGTAAAACTTTTGTAAAACTTCTGATGGTTTGAAAGTTGATTTAATGACTGTGTTTGGTGTCCATGATGGAGGACCATCACCATAAAACCCTTGATCACCATAATAAGTGGGTTTAGACGAAGAAACAGTCTTTTCAGGTCCAAAAGGAAAGCTGTCATGGTCAAAGAGTTCAGCAGGATGTGCTGGAATGAGAGTGTGTTTTGACTCATTAAACTTGACATTCAGTGTTTCTTCAACTATCTTGGTTCTGGAGTTAAATACCTTGTAGGTTTTTCTAGTGGAAGAGTAACCAAGAAAATAACCTGAATCAACTTTTGTAGCAAACTTTGAAATAGAGTCTTTGATGTTTAGAATGAAACATTGACAACCAAAAGCCTTGAAAAAGGAGATAAGGGGCTTGATGCCATGAAGAACTTCATAGGCAGTTTTGGAATGTCTTTTGTTGACAAGAACCCTATTTTGAACATAACAAGCTGTGTTGACTGCTTCAGCCCAGAAATACAATGGTAGACCTGAATCAGCTAGCATAGTTCTTGCTGCTTCAATTAATGTTCTGTTCTTCCTTTCTACCACACCATTTTGTTCAGGAGTTCTGGGAATGCTGAACTGTCTAACAATCCCTTTAGATAAACAAAATTCATCCAGAGTTTTGTTCCTGAACTCTGTCCCATTGTCACTCCTGATGACTTTCACGGAGAGAGAATATTGTTTCTCTACTTGTAGAATGAAGAACTTGATGATATCAGCTGCCTCATCCTTGGAATATAAGAAGAAAACCCATGTGAATCTTGAGTAGTCATCAATGATGACCAAGCAGTATTTCTTCTTACCAAGGCTTATAATCTTGACTGGTCCAAATAAGTCCATATGGAGTAGTTGAAGACATGCAGTTGTTTTTTATTCTTCAATAGACTTATAAAAGGACTTATGTTGTTTACCTTTAAGACAGGAGACACAGTGTTCTTTACACTATTATTCCTTTAAAGGTAGACCTCTGACCAAGCCCATTTTGTGACTTTATTTATGGTTTTAAAGTTCACATGGCCAAGTCTCCTGTGCCAGAGATCAGTTTCAGATGTTGATGTTCTTGAGAAGAAGCAAGCAGTCTTGTTCAGTACTTTGCCTTTTTCAATGTCCACTGCATAGACATTGCCACATCTTTTGGCTACCAGCAAAGTATGATCTTCAATAATCTTCTCTATCAACTTTTGGCCTTCTGGTGATATAATCTTGCATGCTGTTTTGGTGAAAAACGAAGAATATCCCTTGTCACACATTTGAGAGACACTCAGCAAGTTGTATTCCAAGTTTTCAACCAGATTGACCTTGTCAAACTATATTTTACCAGAGGATACATTGCCAGGTCCTAGCACATATCCCTTAGCATTGTTCCTAAAGGACACAGATCCTTCTCTTTGACTTATAAAATTACTTATCAGGTATCTGCATCCTAACATGTGCATGGAGCCTCCACTATCAACATACCAAATGCTATTCAAACCTCTGGAGACCCTTTGCACCACATAGCAAATTAGTTAGATTTTGAAACCCAAGCCAGTTTGGCTTTGGGTTTGCTCTTGAGAACAGGAACAGTTTGTTTTGGACCAGTTTTATAAATCCATGTCTTTTTGGCAATGGATTTTTCTTTTAGAGCAATGGTGGAATCCTTTTGGGGATCATCATCAACTTTGGTCATCAGTAGTTTTACCATATTCATAAAATTTTTAATCTCAGCAGTTTGTGAAACTACTGATGATTCAGGTCCAACTACTAAAGAAGAATTTTGAGAAAAAAGCCTTTGTTGACATTTAGTCTTTTTCTGAGAAAATGTGTTACTTGGTTGTTGTTTGTTGGGATAAAAAGTTTCTTCAAAATCTTGTTTGATTTGTTTTCCCACAACCAGTTGTAAAATTTTCTTGTTGTACTGATTTCCTTTTCTGTATCTATAAAATTCTATTTTGTAGTTAAACAGACCACAAATTTCACATTCTTTTGCCTTCTCCTTTCTTTTAAATTCATCACAAGATGTGGAAGGCCAATTACTGACAGTTCTAGAGTCCTGAGTTAGGTCATCAGTAGTTTTCAGGTTCTCAAGATGTAGATGAAATGACTGTTGACTTATTGTCAGCATTTTTAACTTCTGCAGGACTTTCTTTTTCAATTTTGTGACACCCGGCAAACTCCGGTTAATAACTTTCGTAAATCTAGCAAGTCTACCTCAGCGAGTCATGCATACATCACACATAACAGAGTCAGTTGAGTCAAGTCGCGTTACGTAATTGTCCATGGATCAATGATTCGGAGGATCATTGGGGTTAACACAGACGCCCGAGTTACAAGTCCTGTTGTTGGTGAACGAATGTGAACGTGTTAGTTATCATGAATTATGTGTTTTTAATCATTCTGTGACTTGTCCGTATGTGAATACGTGCTTATATGTGTTATAATAGTGTTTAACGCGCCGAAAACCCAAACCTACATGCTGAAGGTGATTACAGGGATTGCATTCGAGTACAGACAGGCGAGTAGTCTACTCGCCTATAACTAGGGGCGATTAGGCCCTACTCGTGTGTTGCTATAGGCGATTACGTCCCTAATTGCCTGTTGCAGATTCGTACTCGCCTATACTGTGTCTGACGACTAGAAACGCCTATAAATACCACCCTTGACTTGTAAAACATCATTTGTCCTACCCTAATCGTCCCATAACCTCTCCCAACCTATAAACACCCTCTGGAACACATTTTTGCCTAAGAATCCACCTTTCCAAGCTTTACACCTCATTATCTTGTAAATCCAAGGTGTGTTCTTCATCCCAAACCTTTGTAATGGTTTTGTTTTGCTCCCTAAAGGTCCATACCTGATTTCTAAGTGTTTGTGTCTTTAAAAACTTATTAAAAACAGTTTCTACATAAACCTAAACCTTTATGCTTGCTCTATGTGATGTTATCATGAAAAGATAGGATTTTTATTAAAAAAACATGATTGTTCTTGTATGTTTGACATGTTTCTGACCTAAATGAGTTATTATGATGTTAATCTATGAATTTGGGAGTTTATGATTGTGTTTTGAGAATAATACGTGTTTTGACCCGTTTGGATGATATAGGAAGATTTAAGGAGATTTAATATGTTTGGATGATTGCATAAGGTTAGGGTTTACTCTAGGATGATGCTATAACAGTAGGATAATGTTGGACAACGTTGTTATGTGATGAAATCTGGATATTTGTTATTTAGGGTAACTTTTGCATGTTGATGTGATGTTTACATGATAAATATGCTATTTTGGGAAACGCTTGCATTCAGGGCTGTTAGAATGATGATAATTTGGGGATTTTTTGCTTGAAATAGGTTGATGAATTATTTGGATTTGATATTGGGTGTTTCCACATGTTTCGGATCTGATTTGGAGGGTTAAACGGGCAAAATTGGGCTTGACACTACAGGGGGCGATTAGGGGTGTCCTAATCGCCTGAGTGTCATGTGAGTAGCCCTACTCGCATGTAAGGAGGGGCGATTAGGCCCCTACTCGTGTGTATTACATGCAATTACAATCCTAATTGCCTGTTTGACTTTCCTAATTGCTAGTTGACTTTTCCTAATTGCTAGTTGACTTTTCCTAATTGCATGTTTGATTCCTAATCGCCTGTACTGCTGTTGTAAGTGTATTTTGACATCCTGGAACATGATTTGACACCTAGGAACATGTTAGGAACCCCGTAACATGTCTAATGACTTGGTAACACGTGGTTCAGACTCGTTTATACGTTATTTGAACTATATGCTAGACTTAGTGAACTTGTGCGCATATTAAGTGTTTAATTGCATATGATTGCATGGTATCTTGTATTTGGCTAACACGTGGGATGTCGGGTCACCAATGGGACATCGGGTCTTGTCCGGTATGGTCGGTTTAACGTTCAAACATGTTTTCAACGCACACAGTTATGGTCTGGACAATTGGGGACTAATTAGCCTTCGGGTTAGTAGTCATCACACTTATGTAAGCTCATGGATAGGTCGCCACTAGTTGGGGCTATCACACACGTGTTAGATTTTTCTTAACACAGAAGACGCAACCTAAGGTGAGTTCATGACCCCACTTTTATCAGTTTTGCTTTCGGGGGAGAAACATGCTTACACATTTTAATCACATGATTTCAAGTTATACTATGGCTATCATTATATTACTATACGACACATCTAAATCCCGTAGAAACCACTAATACGGGTATGTAGCGGGGAAATGTGGATAGAGCTATTGGGCCTGACAAACCCCACTCGACGGTTGCAGGGCAGGCGGGTGCATATTGTCTCGATCACACAGGGCCTACCGGGGATGACGGTAGTCCGAAGGGTATCACACAGTAACAAATCACAGTTAGTAATGGTTTCAACCGTAGTAGTAATTATCATAACGCCTAGCTAGCATTCACACATCATAGTAGTAACGGTAACGGTTTTCAAAGGATTAACGAAACGCTTATTATAAAACCTGTGAACTCAGCAGCATTATATGTTGACTTTTTAGCATGTTTTCTCATGTCGCTAAGGTAGCAGCAGTCAGGCTAGGCGCACGGAGTCGCACTCGCGTCTAGGATCATACTTATGAGATGTTAAAACTTTAAACTCCTGTTTTTACTTTTGTTTGGATTTTGTAAACTTAAAATGCTTCTGCTACTTTTTGGATCATGGTTTTTGAATTATGCATGGTTTGGTTTACGTATTTTTTTACATATAGTTGTCGTTTATTATGACCGTTGACTTGGATCCTTGTATGTCACTCGCCTCGCGGTAAAACTTTGCATGTGGAAATTTGAGGGTGTGACAAATTTTGAGAAAGTTCTGATGAAAAGATGTGCATTCTTTCATATAAGAAGTTTGATTTTGAACTATTCTACTCCCATCATCAGCAGTTCTGGGAGTAAAATCAGTTGGTGTTTCATTATGGTTATACCCTATGCCAAACTTAACATTTGATGCAGTTTGTTTGTTAAGCAGCATTTGGTAACCTCTACATGACTCAACCTAATTTTCACAATCAACCTTGGTGTCAGCAAGCTCTTTTCTGACATTTCCTAGGTCTTCTATCATGATTTTAATCTGTGCTTGGGTTTCAATAGCATTATTTGTTAATTTAGAAATTTCTTTAGATTTTGCAACAAGTTTTCTTTCTAAATCACATTTCATTTGAGTATATTTTCTTCCAAAGTCATTGGCTTTTTCATGTAGATGCACATTGGTCTCTCTTATGAGATCAAAAGATTCTTTGCAAAAAGCTGAGCAAAGTTTTAACAAGGATTCTTTTGATACCTGTGATAAAGCAGATTTAGTGGTACATCCCTCAAAAGCCATTAAGGCAAAATTCTTTCTGCCATTATCAGGTTCTCCTCAGTTGATGTCATAGACGTTATTGTCTGCATCTGGACTGCATTCAGATGTGTCAAAAGGAAGACTGCTCCAATCAACATACCCTGAAGTAAAAAGACTTTGTTGAGAGGGTTGTTGAGTTTGTGGAGGACGTTGAGCAGCTGGAACAGGAGGTATTTGTTGTTGGCCCTGTTGTTGAGCAGGCATCTGAACATATTGTATTTGAGGCACATATTGGATTTGTGGAGGTTGTGCCTGTACAAAATGAGCACTCCCTTGAGTTCCATTATTCCTATTATAACTAGAGTTAAACTGATTTCCTGACTGTGTTTGGTTAAAGCTAGAGCTTCTACACTCTCTAGCAAAGTGTCCTAACTTCTGACACTTATGACATCTCAGTCTAGATTTGTCCAAACCAACTTTTGTTGAACTGTTCAGACCTGGAAATTTCCTTCCTAACCTTTTATAAAATTTATTTGTTTTTATGCTTAACATGGCCAGTTGGTGTAGTATGTCCATTTCTTCTTCATTGTCATAACCTGGATATGACCTTTCTGATGAGATCCCAGTGGTTATGTTAATGTGGTCAAAAGATCCAAAATCATTAGAACAAGAAGGTGAGTCTTGTCCTAAAAGTGTTGTACGACCTAGAACATAGTCATCAGCTGTTTTTCCAGAATTTTGCAACTTTTTCTTTTGATTTATATCTCTTTCAAAAGTCAACAATCTCCCATGTAATTTTGTAAGAGTGGGGGAGTTAAAATCTGGTCCACATCTAAGAACTATTAAGTAAGTTTCCCATTTTTCTGGTAAAGTCCTTAAAAATCTATGAAGCATAGATACAGTTTATAGGTCTGACCATTTAACTTTAACTCAGAGATTAATGAGGAAAATCTTTCAAATTGTTGTGTCACAATTTTCCCATTAATGTGAGTAAATGCTTCATATTGTTGAGCAAGAATTTCTCTGGTGTTGGCAATCACCTCTTCAGTTCCTCCAAACTGTTCTTTTAGGCAGTCCCAAAGTTCTTTGGCACTTTCACAATGTAAAAGTCTAGAGTAGATACCATTTGTGAGAGTCACTGCTAACATAGAAAATGCCTTAGCTTCAAGCTCAAGTTTTAGGAAATCTTCATCAGTGTAGTCTTTTGATTCTTTTAGAATTTCTTCCTTAGTTTCAAGATTTATGTTTATTGGTTTATGTGGTCCATACATGACAGATCTCCAACAACCAGTGTTGGTCTGTGACAAAGTATGTGCCAACCTTTTTTGCTAGATATTATACTCATTTCTGACCAGCATAGCAGGTTTAGTGGCAGATCCAGTATTATGAGGATACATTTTTGAGAATTTTGATTTGTCAAGTTTTTCTCAAAGTGATGGATAGTTTAAAAAGTGAACTATTATCCTTTATTTAATATCAATAAGAGCCTGTGTCTGATTCTCAGTTTGTTAGATTGATATTTGATCAGATAAACCAATGCTCTGATACCAATTGTTTGATCCGTTTCTCTATTTAACAGTTCTTATTCATGTACACTTATGTGTTGTAAGTTTATCAAAGTAGTTTTGCACGACGGAGTAAGCTAAGTGTTCAAGTTACAGTGTCACTTTTAACAGGAGTTATCACTCCCTCTCAATCAATGAACTATGAAGTAAATATGAGAATCAAAGAACAGTAAATGAATATAACAGTAAATGCAGAATGATTCTCAAATATACATTGAAATGGTTAACTACAAAGTATTTGGAAGGAAATGTTCAAGTCTAAGATGAATGTCTAAAATAGTGGGATTAACCCCTCTATTTATAGACAAAAAATTACATACAAACTAAGTTACCAAAAGATTATAATAATGTAAGATAATACTACAACAGGCTGTAGTATTGAAACTTGAACAAAGACTTTAAGCAAACTAATATAATACTAAACTGCTGAGATTAAGGGCGGTTAGAAGCTTCTAATTGAAAGTGCTGAAGGGTGACAAACTTCTGATGAGTGATCTTCAAGAGTTTGTCTTCAGCAGTTTGTTCTTAAGATATTTGTCTGGTGATCTTCAGGATATTTGTCTGGTGTATCTTCAGAACTTCTGATCCTTTTACTCTTCAGAACTTTTGACATCTTTTACTTCAGCAGTTTCACAAAATGTTAAGAGAATATAAGACTAAGGTTTATACTAGCCTGTCAATCCTCTTTGACCCTACAACTGTTCTTGAGGCTATTATCCTGGGAGTTAGGATATTAGTGAATAAGCACACCATCCGGAGTGCTTCTTCACCTCAATGATAAATGTGACATTGTTAGAGTCCACAGGGACTGGGTTACCCAAACCTTCATGCTGATGGGGTACAATGTTACAAGAAGAGCTTAGCAGGTGGAGAAGACTTCCTTGACCTTGCCCTGGCAGTTTCTGATGACTCAGGTTGGTGTCTGCTTCAGTAGAAAGACCTCCAACTTCAACCTGATTTCTCTCAAAATTCAGGAAGTGATTCATGCTTTGGTATGGGGAGAACCTTACAACTTCTCATTTTGTCTTTTTAAGGACACGTAGGAAAACATCACCAGCATGTGATGAAGATCATCACAAGTGAACTGACGTCTGGTGGTATACCTTGGTGATTCACTAGAATACCCATGGTAAACGAAGAAAAGCTCACATCTGAGACCCTAATGTTAAGCCTTAATCACAGAGGTCCTGAGAGCTTTATGTATGACATGCTTATTGTGGATGTAGACTAGGTTGTTTGTTGGTTGGGTTACCTTAGTTTGTTTTATTTCGTTCAATATGTATTATATTTTTTTAATATAAAAATATGTTTTGGAAAAATAGGAGAAAGACAAATTACATTTTAAATTAGTAAAGCTAACTTTGAGGGGGAACGAAAAAATTGACATAAAAAATGAGAGTTAAAAGTTAAAATCCCATTCAGATATAACAAATCTGACTTATAAAAGTCAAATTTGGGATAAAATCTAGACCAAAAAGGCAACAACATGAAAATTTGCCTTGGTAAACTGACAATGTTTGACTTTTGATAGTTAGTTTGACTTTCAGAAAGTCAAATATTGAAAAAGAAAAAGTCATTTAGAAAAATTGCATTTTGACCAGCAAAAAGGTCATTTTCTTTCAAAATGAAAATTGTACACTTGAACTCAAGAAACTTTTTGAAATGTTTTAACTTGAATTCAAATATATAAAGTCTAAACAAAAGGCTTTAAACCAAGAACAAATTTTCTTTTAGACTGAATTCTTAAAATACACCATTAAAGGCTCAGAATTTAAAAGATTTTAAACTTTTTACAGAATGTAACAATGTTTATAAATCAAAATATTTTTCAAACCAAATCGTCAATTGGTATATTGATCTCTCTCTCTTTCTCTCTCTCTCTCTCTCTCTCTTTATCTATCTCTCTCTCTCTCTTCAAAAAAATATGGAATGAAACTCAAAAATGGCGATGATTGTAAAAATGGTTTGTCCTCCTTCATAACTGGGATTTGAACCTTGACACACTCATTTATCATTTGGTGTCACATTACTTTTCATTACCACTTTTACTATGGGTCATTTTGAGTTTCATTCTCACCCATTTAATATTAATAGTCATATTCAGAGAATTGATAAGGACAAATCTCAGATTTCTGGGAAACACTTGAAAGAAAATACATGTTAAACTCCAAAAAGCTGGATTTATGGTTAACCTACGTTACAAGTTGCAACATTAGTGGCATAAATGGTGGGAGCACGTTCACATGGACAACATGGATTGTATGGTGAAAACGGGAGAATAATAAGTAACCGTTACACAATCAAGTGGGCTATATCAATCGAAGGCGGCATTAACATCCAATTAAAACTGATGTATATAGAAAGTTACCATCTTTAACAAATCTCATTTATATAAACACACAGCTGATCACCATTAAGAATCCATAACCATAACCCAAAATCTTCCAGCTTTTTCAAACCCTACAAACTCAAAATGTCTACTTCAACCAGAAACCTCTAATATGCACAATTGGTTCAACCACAGATTATACCAAGAAACAGATGGGTATCTTTCAGTGACGGAAAATAAAACAACATAGTTGTTGAGCTAGATTAGACCATGTATGATGAACATAGTTGTGCAAACCCTGAAAACCCTATGTAAAAACTTTTTTTTTTCCTGATTTTCTTCATAATAGCTTTTATATTCAATTTTATTAGTTTTGGCAAAAAAAATCAAAAAAGCGCCGAGTAGATTATTTTGTTACACCCTGTTACACAAAACTGGGTTTTATCATACGTCAACATTGTTACATATGTAACATCCGTGTTACGTAATTTTTTAAAAAAAATCTACTCGGTGCTTTTTTGATTTTTTTGGGCCGAAAGTCATAAAATTAAGTATACAAACTATTCTAAAAAAAGTAGAAAAAAACAATGTTGTTACATAGGGTTTTCACGGGTTTGCACAACTCAAGAGGTTTTTCACAGGATACTTAGCCTATATATATATATATATATCTTCTATAATATATAAATGAAAGCCAATGAGGGAGACATGTCACCTTATAGGAGCTTCCTTTAAGTTTTTCCCGCTCATTTTACCGAGTCAATTAAATGGGTCATGGATACTCCATCTACTATTAAATTATTTTTTCTCTCTCATGTGCATGGTACATGCACTTTCCCCATGATTTTTAAATGTTAATAACTTTTTTAAATGACATTTTTTTTAAAAAAAAGTACACCAAATTAATTAGCGTTTTATTATTTTTCCAACGAGTACCATAGTGCTATACAAAAAACGAAAAAAAATAAGTGTTTCATTATGAAACAGAGCTTAGTAACAACTGGTTAAGGTCAGTTTACTAAAGACCAAATCAAGAAGTCAATCATCTGTTGCAAGCAACGTCTACTAAGGTCTGTTCCAGAGCACTGGGTCTGCTAAGGAGAGCTGTCCGAAACAGCTGTTGCTTCAAACAGTTGTTACTAAGGTCTGTTCCATAGATGACATGTTTATGGACTTAGTAACAGCTGTCTGAAGCAACAACTGTTTCAGATAGCTCTCCTTAACAGACCCAGTGCTCTGGAACAAACATTAGTAAACAGACTTTGCTTGCAATAGATGATTGACTTCTTGATTTGGTGATTAGTAAACAAACCTTAAAAAATGTTTTAGTATTCCCATGTCTTCACACGGGATTTCACCTAGTATATATATATTCACTTTTTTTTACTTATTTGCTTGTATAAATTGATTAGTATTTTATTATAGTTGTAGCAATTATTGGAAGGTGTTGAATAAGAACTCAAGTTAATATTATACAAAATAAATAAATAATTAAACTATTTTACATATCTCTAGAAAAGCTACACATTTTATTTATTACTTTTTAAATGCACATTTCTTTTCATTCGTACACAAACTCAGACACACAAAAGCTTTCTTTCCTTTCCCCTATTCTCAAAATTACCCACTACCCCAACCGCTTCATACCCCATTTAAATATTTTGCCAGAAAAAATCGCCAACATGTAAATCGGAGCATTATCCTCACAAATCAAAGCGTTCACGATGGTGGTTTTGGAGCTATAAGTGAAGAGGGACGAGAAAGAACAGATAAGGAAGATTTGCAAGAAAGAAAGAAGACCGGCCCAACCACTATTCCCAACGATGATGGTTGTCCGACCGGTCGGTCTTATACTCAAAACACTGGTTATAGCCCTAAAAATAAATGCAAACAGTTTGGAAACTTAGGGGAAACGTCCCTCAAAATAGGAAATGGGCCTGAAACGTTTCCCAGCCGTTCCTAACGTGGTTCCGTCCCTAAACCGTTTCTGAAACGGGTACTCCACCTAAACTGGAGTCCCCATGCATCATAGTATAGAACACAAATTGGGTTGGTAGTGTAGTGGTTTGACGTGAATTTCCATAAAGGGAGGTCGTGGGTTCGAGAGTTAGTTTAAGGCAACCGTTTTTCCTAGATTTTTTTATGGTCGCTTAGGCTAAAAGTGTTGCATTGGTACCCTAATTAACCCAAACAATGATAACAATGAACGCAGGGCAACGCGCGCAGGAACCCCGCTAGTTATGAATTA
The DNA here is from genome assembly GCA_032199755.1 of Ambrosia artemisiifolia. NCBI lineage: Eukaryota > Viridiplantae > Streptophyta > Magnoliopsida > Asterales > Asteraceae > Ambrosia > Ambrosia artemisiifolia. The sequence continues at coordinate 42,202,427 of CM063512.1, read as the reverse complement.
AATAAAACTGAAGATAAATAGTGTTTCTTTGTCAATGGTCCAGACATTTACATGTTACCCTTCCATGCACCTATGAGGTGTACCAACTATTTCTTTCACATAGCCACGTATCAGCCATAGCTTTTTTGTGTTGTTACTTTGTACTTCCTTTTCTTTCAACAAACAGGCGGTGAGAGAATGTGTGATAGAAAACAGAAAGAGACACGAGATTATTTTATCGGATGGAAGGATCCGATCAAATTCATTAGTTAAGTAATCTGTGAAAAGTGATTCAAATGAGAAATCGGTCAAAGTATTTTATCGGATGGAAGGATCCGATCAAATATTTTCAGATGAGGAATATCCCATACAGTTTGCTAACTATTCAAAGATTTCTAAAATTTGGCAAGAAAGTACTATTTGGTGTCCAAAATCAGAAAGAACTAATGACATGCCACCTGAATTAATTAAGAAACTGTATGGTGATAATTCCAAACGGCCAAAAGTTCATGTAACTGAATTCATCAGACCGGTTGATCATGTAAATGGTTTTGTTGAACCGGCTTACTCATTGGAGCCTGCTCCAGAGAGTTTAAGACGACAGTGTATTGATGATCAATACCTGATCAACACATTTGCATGACATCATGGTAAGAATAAGTTTGAGGAGTATAGGGCTTGTTTTAAGTATGGGGAGAGAGGGCATTTACTTGCTCACTTCCCATACGTAAGACACAAAAGGAAAGAGGTTGAGAATAGGCAATTCCATAGAAATCCAAATGCTGGTTATCCTCAGAGGCAATCTTATTCTCAAAGACAATTTTATAATCAACAAAATTTTTATAAAATTGGAAACCAACCGATTGTCTATGACAATCGTAATCGAATTGATATGAAAAATAAGTAGAAGAGACCGATGGTGAACACAGTGAATGAGAAGCAAAAGGTTTACCTAAAACCGGCTGTTAACTCACATGCTGGACCTTCGTCTGCTAAATCAGACAAGGTAACTAAGAATGTTCCATCAAAGACTGTTTCTAAGAAAACCGAGGAGGTAAACAACCTCAAATTCGAATCTTGAAACGTTCGGAAGAGTCTTGTTCACTAAAGGGTTCTTCAAGTGCTTCAAGCTCAACTTCTACAGAACAGATGAAAAAGGTTCCTAAAGCGAAAGTTTTAGAGAAATCGATTGAAGATAGAAAGGATTCTTTCAATGTTCCAATTATTGACACTCAAAGACCCAAGACCACAAAGGCTTGGGTCCCCCGTAAGAACTAATCATCTATTGATTGGTGCAAGGAGTTCCAGCTGGCCCTGTTAGCAGTCTATGGATTGTTGACAGTGGAGCTTCCGGGCACATGACTGGAGATATGTCGTTCCTGTTTGACATCAAGAATATAAATGGATGATATGTCACGTTTGCAGGAAACAAGGGTGGTTATATAACAATGGAAGGGAGTGTCATTAATGGAATTGTGAGCTTTGAAAAAATTTCATATGTAAAACAGATTGATTATAATTTGTTCAGTGTGAGTCAAATCTGTGATAAGAAGTTCTCAGTACATTAATGGAGATCTATACTGTCTTGTGGTGACTGATGACTATTCTCGATTCTCGTGGGTGATGTGCATGCAACATAAGAGCGTAACGTTCAATAATCTGAAGATTCTGTTTACCCATTTGGAGAATATCTATGGATTGAAGATCAAGCGAATTCGAAGTGATAACGGGACGGAATTTAAGAATTCCATGATGGATGCATTGTGCGAAGAAAAGGGAATTCATCATGAGTACAGTGCACTGTATACGCCACAACAAAATGGTGTTGCATAAAGGAAAAGTAGGACTCTAATAGAAGCGGCTAGGACAATGCTTGCTGATTCTAATCTTCCGGTTATTTTCTAGAATGAAGCAATTCATGCAGCTTGTTATAATCTGATTCGTGTGTTGACTGTGAAGAAGTTTACTAAGACTTCTTATAAGCTATTTAACAGATGCAAGCCAAATTTGGAGTTTCTAGAACCATTCGGGGCGCCGTGTACTATGCTTAATCCGAAACAGAAGTTTGGAGCGAAAGATGAAGACGGTTATTTTGTTGGGTACGCGACACCAAACAAACGTGTATTCAATAAAAGAATTAACTGTGTTGAAGAGTGGGCTAACATGGATGTTCAGCGTTACACTCAGAATGCTCCCGGCGTTGGACCTAATTGGATGTTTGACTACAAAGAAATTTTTGAGTCATTCAATCTAGAAAGCTTGATTGAAGAAGCTATTTTATGACTTTATTACGAGTGTGAGAACACAGCTACTTCACCGTTAATGCCTCCGATCACCGTAACTCCTCCTGCAGCAGTTTCTAATAATACCATTGCTCCTGTGACGAATTCTACAGAAGAAGTTTTTCAAGATGTTTCTAATACGTTTGATTCTTCTGAGTTGGAAGACGATGATGAAGTCACTAGTGAAGCAGTCTTGAATGAATCTACAGTATCACCTCTAGTGAACTCGATTCCACCAGTATCGACAGATATTCCTTCTACTTTAAATGTGGGTAATGATCTAGATATCGCAGAGAATCTGAATGTTTTACCGGTGATTCTTGTTCAAGCAAATCCGGAATCTCGGATTCACAGGGTTCATCTGTTAGATCAAGTTCTTGGTGATCCTGGAAGCAGTGTGATGACACGTGGACAATTGACGCGTGCATCATCAAATGAGAACATTAAAGCCCTTGCCCCACAATCTGCAATTCAAAAGTCAGGTGAACAAAATGATTGGTCGCTTGCTTGTTATGTTTCGCAGGTTAAAGCTAGGACATACAAGGATGCATTGAACGATGAATCATAGGTTGACACAATGCAGCAAGAACTTCAACAATTTGTGAAGCTCGAAGTGTAGACTTTGACTGATCTACCACCGGATTGAAAGAAGATTGGTACAAAGTGGGTGTTTAAGTGTAAGAAAGATGATAGAGGCGTGATCGTAAGGAACAAAGCTCGATCGATCATTCAAGGTTTTCGTCAAACGAAAGGAATTGACTAAAACAAGTCTATGCACCAGTCGCACTAATAGAAGCAATCAGAATGTTTCTTGCGTATGCATCTTATATGTGTAGGGACATAGTTTAGAGGTTTGCGTCTGTCTTGGCCCATTAGACGTTTTCGGGTAGTTTAGTCTTTTGGGATTAGTGGGTTACGACCATTGGGCCGGATGTACTCGAGTTCCCCTATGAGCTTATAAATAGGGGGCTCCAAAACATTTTGGGTTTGCTAGTTCTTTTGCTTTATTTGCACTCTTGTTCTTTTGTACCTACGAGGTGTACCAGACGACTCTAGTAGTCGTGTGCACTCTTTTGATAATTCAATCATTCAACTTTGTGTTCTTCTTTTGTTGGTCTTACATTCAATCTTGGTTCCGCACTCGATTGAGTGTATTTGATAACTAGGAAGGATTCTGGACTTACAATTGGTATCAGAGCCACGTAGTCTTACGAAGGCTTGGTTCGGTATCAATACGAAGATCAAGCAAGGGAAGACTGTTTGCTGCGAAAAAGGTTTTTTTTTCTTGATTTTCATGCTTTTTAGATTCATTCTATTATTAATCATATTACAAACTAACAAGCTTTTTGCAGGATTCTACACAAAGTACTGTTTTATGTCTTAAAATCTCTAAAGATTTCAAAATCATTTGTTCCAGAAACTTGATTAAAATCACCGATTTGATCTTTGTCAAATCTAAAAAATTTGTTCGCTGATTTTTCGGGATAGTTGTTAAAAAGGAAACCAGATCTTCGGTAAATCAAAATTTGAAAAATCTCAAAACGGTTTCCATATTTTTCGAAGGTCTTGTTTTCTATTCTTGGTAGGTTGTTAAGGATTTGCTTTTGGAAGGAGTTCCCGAGTCACCAACTGATCTCGAACAGACGGACTGTATCCGAGTCACAACCAGTTCTCGAACTCACATACTGTTTTCGAGTAGGAGCCTGTTCTCGAGCCTGCACACAGTTCTCGGATCACATCTTATTCTCAAGTCTTCACACTATTCTCGAATAAGGCCTGTGTTCTCATCTCTGAGAACTGTTCTTGAATCAAGCAACGGTTCTCGAGCCTCAGTTCTGTTCTCAAATTCTGCTTAGTTCTCGAGCTGCATCACTGTTCTTGAATTCTACTCAGTACTCGAGCTACTTGACTATTCTCGGATTACTAACCTACTCCTGGACTGTTTGGACTTCTTGGACTGTTAATCATTGGACTGTGGACTTAATTATTGGACCTAAATACATAAGTAATTAAATTAATTGTCTAATAATTTTAAGTTTGATTTTCAGAAATGGAACAAGTTAATCAGATTAATCTAAGTGGACTGAATGCTGATCAGCTGTTGGCTGCTGCTCAACATGACAAGGCAATGGATTCTGTTGTTGGGATTCATCAGAAACTGCCTATACTTCAACTTGGAATGTCTTACTCCGAGTGGAAGTTTAGGTTTATCCAATTTACGAAGATCAAAGATCCAAAAGCATTGAGATCAATCTTGAATGGACCATGTGTGATCACCTACATGGTGAATGATGAGACTGGGGAAACTGCCATCAAGCCTAAGAGCATGTACATTAATGAAGATCATGCTAAGACAGATGTTGATAAAAGGGCATTAGCTTATCTCCATCAGGGATTGTCTCCTGAAGTCTCTATTGGAGTTCGTGATCATGCCTCTGCTAAGGAACTGTGGACTGCCCTCAAGAACTTGTATGAGGGGAATGAGGAGATGAAGGAGATTCGAAGAGAGATGTTGAGCCAAAAATTCAATGCCTTTAATCACATTCCTGGTGAAACTTTGGAAAGCCACATTCAGCGTTTTGTGGCACTTGTTAGTGAGATGAAGGCTAATGATATGGTGTTGGATAATTCAGTGATGAACGAGAAGTTGCTTAACACGTTGCCTAAAAGCTGGGACACTAATGTGACATTGATCAAAAGAACAAAGGAACTGGGAAGATTGACTCTATCGGAAACTATTTCTTTGATCAAGTCTTACGATCTAGATGACAAGCAATGTTTTCAAGCACACACTGCTAGTTACAACAATGCTATTGTGGTCTCACCAAGCAATGCTCTTATGTCACATTAGGAGAAGCAACGCCCATCACTTTACAATGCCTTTCTTACCGGACAACTGACCTCCAAGGATATCGGATCATGTGACCTGGAGGATGTGAATCAGGATTATCTGGAAGAAATGGACCTGACCTGGCAGATAGCTATGGTAGTACATAGAGCTTCCAAGTTTATAAAGAAGATAGGGAAGAACGTGTGGGAGAATCCTACGAAGAACATGGGTTGGGAAAAGAAGAAGATGAGGTGCTACAACTATGATGAACCAGGTCACTGTGCTTGTTTGTTTAACCAATAAATTCTTAGTCACATCATTAGCATTAGATAAAATAACAGAATCAAACGAAGTAGCCAAATCACAATGTCTAATGCTCAAAACAAACGAGCCCACACAAAAATTATTGTCTATAGCAGAAATTAAAAATTGTCTTTCTAAATCTTATTATTCAGTTCATTTGATTCAAAATAACAAACTTCATCCCCATCGTCTACCCAATCCTCAATAATCACATTGTCTGCACAAGAGTCAATGGAGTTAGTACTTGAAACATCAGATAAAACAGAACAATCAGTTTCAACATGCTCATCAATCATCGTTTGATTCTGTTATTTTATCTAATGTTTCTGGAATGTTGTTTAGTCATATGAGGAAAATCTGTGAAGGGATAAAGACAGATAAATTTCAGATGTATCCAAGGTTTCTACAAATGATCTTCGATGATAAGTATCCATTATTAGTGAGAGATTCGTTGCAGATAAAGAATCAGGAACACATGAACATGACGACTCTGAACAGAATGAGAACTTACAAAGGCAAAGCTGAGAATAAGAAACCACCAAATAGAAGGTTATTAGGACATTTGGTTAATCCCGGATATGTGCTCCTGATGATGATGATGATGTAAGGCATCCAAATAGTGATTCAGATTCGGATTCTCCTTTGGTTTCTGTCAAGGCGAATCGTCAAGTGATTAATAAAGGAGCAAACTCAAAGGGAAAGGAAAAAGAGAAGGTTGTTGAAACCAAGACAAAAAATAAGGGAAAAGCTAAAGCCAAAACATTACTTGTTGATGAAGACTCAGAGGAGACTGATGTAGGAGAAGTTGGGGATTCAGGTGCTCAACCCAAAGTTACTATTTCTGATGAAGTGATGAAGTTAGTGAATCAGCAGATAAGAAAAGTGATGAAGCTATTCACAAAGCAGGACACAGATATCAAGAACATGAAGGAAAATGAAAAAGATATGTTGCAGATAGTCATTTCTTTAAAAGAAAGACATGATAAACGGGAAGAGGAGGTTACAACTCTCCAGATTGAGAATGCTAAGCTAAAAGAATCAAGCGAAAAGAATGAGAAGAAGATTATGAGGATTGAGAAAGAAAATAAGAAGCTCAGGAAAATCATTGATGATCTATACTCCAAAGCACCTCAACTAAAAGGTGTTGATGATGATGAAAGTGAGGATGATGAGGGAGAGAAGCTTGATTATAGCGGGACAGATGATGATAATGATTCTGATGGTAATGATGATGATGATGATGCATCAGGTGGTGATAATGTAAATAAAGAGAAATCAGCAAGTTCTAAAGATTCTGATGATGATAATGCTGATAATTACTCATTCAAGTAGCGTGATTATACTCAAGAAGGGAAATCAGCTTCAAGTGGCAAGAAACCTGGTGGAATGTCTGAAGCTAACAAGAAAATGTTGAAGAAGATGATGAAAAGAGGACGTTATACGATTGAATTAACTGGTAGGTTTCCAAATATATTTGTGAATGATGACATGAGGTATTGCCTTGAATTTCAAGATCCAGAATTGGAAGATGGAGAGGTTAGTGTTGCGGTTACAAAAGAGATACTTTAAGGTGTTGCGCAGCAGGCTGGAATATCTCTAGAAAAGATACTAAAGAATCAAGAGATACCTTACATTCCAGTAACTGAACCGGGTCAAAACATTGATGATAGAGATACAAGTAACTTCAATGAGGTAGAAATAGAAGATATCACATGAAGAGTACCCCAAGTATTATAACATGAAGGACAAAACTAGTATTCTAATCATTAATGATGAGATCTTGAAAGAAGCAGAAAAGGTTGCTGAGGTTAAAGGAAAAAGATTATTGATGAGGTTTTTGATGATGAGACCGAAAAAGCTGAAGTGTTTAAGCAATCTGATGCTTTGAAGGCATTACTGAAGAAGTTAAGAGAGGATGAAGATAAACGTCCATTACCAGATGGTTGTGTGTTTCTGCTTTGCATGGGGTGTATGTGCTGGATGTGAATACCAGAAGTTATTGGGAAAAGTTATGAAGTTAAGACAAAAACCGAAGAAGCGTATATCAAACACTGAAGGTAAAAGAGTGAAGAAGAAAGTGAAGGTTACTTTGAAGAAGAAAACAACAAAAGCATCCGAGCAACAACCAAGGGGGAGTTTGTAGATACATATTGTGGCTGTCGCTTTCGGATTTGATGATTAAAGACGAAAGATTTGAAGATGATAGTTATTTACTTGTTCATTCAACCAGTCGTGGGGTCGAATGAAGATCATATGGGTCGAATGGAAGTTTTGAGTTGATTATAATGTTGATTCGTACTGTCGATGTTAGTAGTTGGTCATTTTTCAAGTGTGTGTTTTGTGTGTGTGTTAGGAAGGTTCTGGAAATCGTTTGTTTTCAATAATATTCATATTGTAACGTTTATCTTTGATAATATTAATGGAAAACAAGTTGAAAATGAATCTTAACGTGTTCTGATTACGATTAATATCATTTTGCATGTGAGTTAGGGTTTCCGCACCTGATTTACTAATACTCGTGTGATATAACTTTTTCTTTGTGATAAAACGATCCTACACTTTCTAGGCTACAGGTTGATCAAAAGGAAGATGGGATGTTCATGCATCAGAAAACATATGTACATGACATCTTGACTCGGTTCAAGATGAATGATTGTACAACATATGCCACTCCTCTACTAGTAAATCATGGACTCAAAATCCAGATACTGAAAGTGATAAGCACGTGGATCCAACAGAGTATAAGGCCATGATAGGTTGACTTATGTATTTAATTACTTCTAGACCTGACATTATGTTTCAAGTTTCTCTTTGTGCTAGGTTTTAGGTTGATCCAAAGGAGTCACGTATGATTGCGTTGAAGCGGATAATGAGATACCTTAATGGGTCACCCAAATTGGGTCTCTGGTAGCCATCAGAGGTGGATTGGATCTCGTTTCATACACATATTATGACTATGGAGAATGTAGCCAGAACAGAAAGTCAACAACAGGTATATATCAATTACTTGGGGGGAGATTAGTATCCTGGAGGTGCAAGATGCAAACCTCTATAGCAGTGTCCTCATGTGAGGCTGAATATGTTGTAGTGGGTAGTGGTTTTTCACAGGTTTTGTAGATACAACAACACATGCAGGATTATGGTTTGAATTTTCTAAATACCCCTATAATGATTGATAATAATACCACCATTTCAATCACCAAAAATCCAACCAACTTTTTCTAAGAATGAGAGAAATAATTTCTCATTCGTACCAATATGGGTACGAATGAGAGACAAAATTTTCCATTCGTACCAATGGGGGTACAAATGAGAGAAATTCTTCCTCATTCGTACCAATGAACGTATGAATGATAACAGACTATATAAGCATCTCTTTGTCTCATTTTCATTATTTAACAACCCTAACTCGCCCCCAAGTGCTCTCTCTCAAACCCTAACCTATAGAAACGGATTTTTGCACTTATTTCTTGGATTCTAAAGCTAAAAAAAGTTTTACATCAAATATCAAGTGAAGATTTAAGGTGTGTTAATCATCTAAACCCTTTTCAATACATTTTTATAGATTTTTTATAAACCCTAAGTGTCCAGATCTGATCTTAATGAGTACCTTTAAAAAAATATTTCTAACATCTTTCTAAACTAGATCTAGACCTAAATAATGAGTTTTCTTACAAAAACCCAAGTGTTAATGATGTTGGTGACTATCCTATATGTTTTGTGTTGTTGAAATGATATATGAATAATGTTTAGATGATTTAGGACTGTTTTGGAACATGATTTAATGATGTATGAATGATTATTGATGTTTTATAGACTTTTACCCATTTTGGGGAGTTATGTTGGAAACCTAGGGTTTGTAATGCAAACATGATGATGATAATATGGTTAGGGATTCATTAGGATTAGTGATTCTATGTTTAATAATATGAATAGGGTGTTATTTCAATACTTTCCATTTTTGGTAAATTTCTCATGCAATTGATGTGACATCTTCATAATTTGCTATTTGGGGTAAAGTTGTGATTTGGTATGTGAAATGGATTGATTGATGTATGAAATAGGTGTAGTACATGTGGATAGGGTATATAAGGTTGACTGCAGCGTTTGGTAGCATTTCGTGAAGTTTTCAATCAGATTTGAAGGGTTTTTGTTCGTCGAAATAGTCCATCAGCTAAACAGGACGAACGAACTCTTATTTGTACCCTCGAAGGTACGAATGAGATGAAAGGTTTCTCAGTCGTACTAATAAGGGTACGAATGAGAAGAAAGATTTCTCAGTCGTGCTAATAAGGGTACGAATGAGAAGAAAGATTTCCCATTCGTATCAACGTGTAAAATTGTGAAACTTTGATATAAACTAAATGTTTTGTGTGCATTGCTTGTATGTAAAGTATATATGCTTGAGCAACTTATGTAACGGGTCACCAACTAGATGTCGAGTCTTGTGTGGTTGTGTCAAACATTTAAACACGTTTTCAAAAGTATAAAGTCAAGTCTTAGACATTAAGGGTTATTAGACAAACATGTCATCGGTCAAACATTAATAGGCTATCTATAGTAGGTTTCCGGTAATTGGAATCACCAAACAAGCCTGTTTATTATTATCTAGAAGACGCAACCTAAGGTGAGTTTCACAACCCCACTTTTACTGTTTTCGTTTTCGAGGGAGAAACATGTTGGACAAACTTATTTTCATTAGACCACGGTATTACATTATATCACATGGGGTACTAAGCGACTTCTTCAGCATTTGAAAATCCTTACCTAACTTTTAAACCATTAATATGTATATACATAGCGGGGAGAGTGTGAATAGATCTATTGGGCCCGGCAAGCCCCACTCGGGTCGACTGGAGGTCGGACGGGTGCATATTTGTTCTATCTAACTTACGACACCAGGTGATGTCCAGTGGCGGGTATGAGGCATTCTAACGTTCAGTAGTGGTTCATAACGCTTAAGTATCATGTAACGATGTCTAGCTAGCATCAGGTATAGATGTAAGGATTGTTGGGTCTGGGTTTACGAATTTTACATACTATTGCAAACTTTAAACTCTGTGACTCACCAGCATTTCATGTGTTGACTAACATAGCTTGTTTTCTCAGGTTGCTAAGGTAGCAGCACAGATTAGGCGCACACGGGTCACACAGTGTCTCATCCGGTTTTGCATTATGTTAAACTTTGTTTCAAACGTTTGAACTATTTACATTTCGAGTTGTAAACTCTTATAAATGCTTCCGCCGTACTTATGGGATTAAACTTTTAAACTGTTAGGTTTCTACTACTTGTTTTCATATCATATAGTTGTCATGTATTGTGACTGTTGACTTGGATCCTAGTATGTTACGCGCCTTGCGGTAAACCCCACAAGTGGAATTTGAGGGTGTGAATAATCGGAACACGCATCCGGAAACATATTTATCTATACGAGTCAAGTCGAATGGGTTGAATATAATTTGGCGGATCGTAAACTAATAATCAGGTTGTAAACAAGTAGGTGATTTGTATCAATAGGTATAAAGAAATCGAAAATGGTTTGACTGTAGGTTGAAGTTGTAAACTATTATATTTTTGGGAAAATCACGAAAATAGCTCGTTAACAATTCTCTTTACGAAAATAGCCCACTCCCGTCTCTTTGGAGAGACGGGTCGCACATTTCAAGACGTCTCAGGAGACGTCTCCGGATCTAACCAATTACTCACCGCCCATTGACCAATCTCTTTACGAAAATAGCCAACTCTCTCTCTCTCTCCTCCTCTCCTTCTCTCTCTCCCCAACCCTCTGCATGTATTGATCTCCTCCTCCTCTCCATAATAATAGTTTGTAGGTATATAATAATAGTATGAACTCTTATTATTATACTATCTTCGGTTGCTTTGAAAATAGAATGAACTCTCTCTCCTCCTCTTCACGTGAACCAATTTTCCGTTGCTTTGAATTTTATACGTCTCAGACGTCGCCCATATCTCTCTTACAAGACGTCTCAGAAGTCTCCGTCTCCAAGGTGTCTTGGTGGGAAACGAAACGGTGAACGACGTCTCCATCTCCGGTGAACACGTCTCCCCAGTCACGGTGACGTCTCCGTCTTAGCGTCGCCGACCTGCCAAAGATGTTTGAGCAACCAGGTGACATATCCTGTGACGTTTACTGGAGACGCCAGTAGTTGTAGGGAAGACTAACCGAGCTAAGATTGAGTTCCCAGATGAGATGAACTGCGTGCTAGATAGAGTCCCTTAAATAAACGAACCATCTGATGCTATTTGTGGCTAAGCTAAAGCAATCATACAGAAACAAGAAAAAGAGGATTTTTTTTTTAGATATTTGATTTAATCCAATACAAAATAGAGGAGGAGCACTGGAGAGGTCTCCTTTGTTTCTCTGGTAAGTGTAGTTTAAATGAGGAGAGATATTTGGTTTTGTATTGGTCTCTAGGAGACGCCTTAGGTGCCTCGAACTTAGTGACCCATCTCTCCAAAGAAACGGGAGTGAGCTATTTTCGTAAAGGGGTTAGCCAACTGGCTATTTTCATGATTTTCCCAATATTTTTTTTTGTCTTTTTTAATTTGATATTGTTTGACAGCTCAACTTATTTGTCAACTCAAACATCACCCATTTTATGAAACAGGTTAAAAAGGTTTACATAAATACATAGCCTCCTAAAAACAGAAAGTCGTTGAAAGAGTATCAAACGAATTTTGATATATTGAACTTAGTCTAGCAGCATTGAAATCGTTTTATTGAACTCTACGGTCTTTCGCTTTTGGATTTTTATCTTTTTTGAATGTTTGTTAGATCATTGTGTCATTTTATATTTACCATATTGTGTTTTTCTGTGATTCATTTTGTATTTTTTCTCAGCATTATGTTGTATCTTGTGATTCATTATGTTGTATTTTTTAATCGATTATGTCTTTCGTATCTTTACTCACATGCACTTTTCATTTATTTTACCCTTGTATGATAATTTAACCAAACGGTCGTATCGATGAAATATTAAACGGTTAGATATGAAACTATAGAAAGTAGCTATTCTAAGTTGGTGTTCATAGCATGTTTGCGGTTATTTAAATAAAAATCATACCCAACATGTTTTTTTTAAATACAGAAGTCTAGGCTGAAGGATTTTCTCTTCTAAAAACATTAATTTTGTTGTTGATATAATTGATCTACTATTAAACTTGTAATCCCAAGTCCCAACCCTCTTTTAAAAAACTTAATCTTTTGAATTTTATTTTATGAATTGATTTTAATTATTATACACAAACCCATGTGATCATTTATCCACATATCATAAGCTAGATCCATCTCCTTACAGTTTGCATGATTATGATGAATTGACATGACAAAGCCTTGAGCAATAGTCCATACAAATGTCACGTCAAAATTTCCTGAACACATAGTTGATAAAGAAAATGTGCTTCTATAAAAATAGCAAATGGAAACATCCTACAAACTGTAAGAGCCAAGGTAGGCAACATATTAAAGCTTCTCAAGCCGACTCGGTTAGCCATGTACCAGCCAACTATGTGGAGTCATAGCTTTATCCAAGTCTTAGATGATCATTCACCGGTAACGTTTCACAATATTATTAATTATTTTTCATAAATATTATAATTGATATTGTTGTTACTACTATTACTTTTTTTTATTAGTAGTATTATTAGGAATTTAGGATAAGTATTATTACTATAAACATTGTGTAACCTTGAACTTCCACTGTGAACCCCATTCATTTGTACGAGTCAAACGAGGTGGAAACACCTTGGCAGATTATATACTAGTTTTTTGGGTGTAATCAACCAAGTTAAATAAGCTCTAAATTGGCTTGGCTCTTTGAAACTAATAAATTACTTTTTTGTATTCCTATTATAATATAAGGTAAGGGATCATGTATTAAGGACAAATAGTGGGAAAAGTGAAAGAAGTATTATGAGACTGAGAATTGTAAATGTGCAAAAGCTCTATTTGCCTCTGCCATTCTATGAGTCTCTTCCCTTTTGCGTATGGCATCGCCACTCCCTTTGGCAGCATCCACTAATTCGAAACTTAATTTGAAAGCCATATTTCGACCCGGACGTTTTCGGGATGCCGCTAATAACCAACGAATGGCAAGTGCTTTTCCTTGTGTGGATCCTATTTCACTGGGAACTTGATGAGTCGATCCACCTACACGTCTTGCTTTTACTACTATACCCGGAGTTAGTAGCTCCATGTATTGCTTGACGTAAAACAGATAGTGTTCTATGTTTCTGCTTTACGAATATGATATTTTTTGGGCATTTCTAATAATATCAAGTCTTATTCCTATTTTGGTATTTTTCATTTCGGGATTTTTAGCTCCGAGTAGCAAAGGGCCGGAGAAACTTTCTAGTTATGAATCAGGTATAGAACCAATAGGACGAAAAGAGATTTTTTTGAGGCCCTGATACTCAGCCTAGCATTGAATAGACTGGGTATTCACCTTATCAATATATCAAATCAATGATGGGGTCTGTTTGGCACCTAACTAGGCACCTAAGTAGGACCGAACCCTTGTCAGGCTATTGTTCTCTTCTTCCCTCAAAGTTATGGAGTAAGACATCAATTTCTCAATAAGATCAATTTTTTTTTATTGCATGATGCACTCCCCTGAAAAGTTGCTCCTGCTATCCAGCCGAGAGCCTTAAGCATTGTACAAGGACGTGCTGTAGGAGTAACCCATTACCTTCTGGGTGGAATTGCCACAACATGGGCGTTCTTCTTAGCAAGAATTATTTGTTGAATATGGTGAAGAGTTCAAATGAGAATAATAACTCTTAAATGAGTTAAAGTATTTAATTTTATTTCTTATTTTTCTTTTCAAATTAAAATTCTTCTAAAATGATCCTCCCCTATATAACACATAGTAGAAATCAATATTGCAATAAGCAGCTAATATCATTTTTTTAAAAAAATATAGATATCTCATATAAAACACGTTACATCCACATATAAAATATAGTCAACATCAAAGTATAACATACCAAAATTATTTTCATTCATATAAAATATTATATGGTGTATAATGATCGTAAACCCTTATATTATCAAATCAAATAAAAAATAACCCTACAGAATCAAACTCATACATATAAAATACTTTATGGTAAACAATACAACAGATATGATGTTTTTACTAAAAAAGATGTGTTTTATATGAATCAGAACGGTGATATATAGAACAAAACACATTCACCAAGATTAAACGTAAGTTTTATATGTATCTATGTAGGGGGTGTGTGTGTATGTGTATATATCTATACAGGTTAGGAGTTGGCTAAAAGTTCATTTTTCCTAAGAAGTGTAAGAAGTCTATATAGGTATTGTGTTTTAAATTTTAGGAGAAATGTTTTATATGCTTTTGGTATTGTGTTATACTGAAAAATAATAAAAGTAATAATTTAAGACACAATCAAATTGTTCTAATCACTAAATCTAAACACAATGCGAAGAAATATAAGCAGTGTATTCTACAAATAATTATTGTGATTTACAATTTAATGCTTAAAATACATTTGATTGTATTTTAAATTGTTACTTTTGTTGTTTTTCTATATAACACAATACCAAAAGAAGATAAAACATTTCTCTAAAAATTTAAAACACAATGCCTACATAAAACTTCTTACACTTCTTAGGAAAAATAGACTTTTTACACGAGCCCTACCATATATATAAAAGGTAGGGGTTCCTGTATAAATAGTATTTTTGTGAGAAGGGTAAGAAATATTTTGGCCATTAGATCTATAAATTAAGGGTGAAGATTCATTAATGGTAAATTGTAATAAATCTTATAATTCTATTTGACTAATTTGACTAGACAAGGGTGCAATAGTAATTAGTGTGTTCTAAATTTGAAAAACCCACATGCAAAATACATGTAACTTCCCCCATCTTTTTTAAATACAAATTACTTTTTTACACGTAGTTATTTTTTTTTTAAATACACTATATTAACGAGTGTTTTTTTTATCTTTAATATGAGTAGCATATTGTTATATATAGACATATAAAAAAATTACGTTTATACTTGGTAGATGTGTTTTATTCTATAAACACTCTAAACTATTATGATTCATATAAAACACATATGTTTTAGTAAAACACATCAGGTTTGCTATATTGTTTACCATACAGTGTTTTATATGAATGAGTTTGATTAAATATAGTCATTGTTATAGATGTTTTTAAATGTCAACGTTTACCATTTTTGTGTACTACAAAGTATTTTATATGAAATCACCTAATTCTAGTGTGTTATATGTTATTTGTGTCTATCATTTGTTTGTTGATGTATAGTGTTTTGTATGACTGGTTTGATTCGATATGATCATTTTTTTATTTGTTTATTTCAAAAACCTTAAAACACTCCAATTTTAATAAATGCATAATTGATTCTATATTTTATGTATAGATAAATTTACCTTAATACCCTTCTTATTTAAATTTAATTAGTGTCACATGTCATCACCCTACTCCTTCTTACTCTTCTCACAAAAACATACCTTTGTACACGATCCTATATATATAAGAGGTTATCTTGAGAACGCTAAATATCGCGAGAACCGTGAGAACAAGTGAGAAAACTAATCAAAATCATTTTTTTTCAATACAAACCTAATTATAATTAAAATATAACATTAATAAATGAATTTTCTTTCCAAATAATTCATCTTTTCTTGCAAAAACACTCAAAAATTAACTTTTTATACATGTACACACAGTAAATTTACACATGTGTAAAAACAATTTATTTTCATATACGTTTAATTTTTTAGGCGTAAATTGTATTTTTGATATTGTATTTTAATAATAAAGACAAGTGTAAAAAGATATTTTGAATTTAAATGGCTTTAGATAGCGTTCTTGCGGTTCGCATGAAATATATGTGTTCTCAAATTAACTTTCCTATATATATATATATATGTGTGTGTGTGTGTATGATAAAATAAGAACTAAATTTAGTTGTGAAAACCATAGGAACTTACTTTATAGCCACACATTTATTTGATTGGGAAATCAATTTGTGGTTGTAATTAAATAATAATAAAATATTGAATAAAATATTAATTTAGTTACATATGCGTATTCGTTTTGTTACACTGCTGTAAGGACGTCGTAATTATTTTTTTCTATTTTTACGTTGGAGTTAGCCTTTTTACATCAGTGTGTAAAAAAATTAAAATTCACATTATACGTCGGAGTTCTTGTGGTTCTCACAACTTAAACTAGTTCTCAATGGATCTAAATCCTATATATAGCAATATGGTGCTCATATCAATGATAAAAAAACGCTCGTTGTTATGGTGCATTTTTAACAAAAGAAAATTACGTATAAAAAAGTTATTGGCGTTTAAAAAGGAATGGAGGAATTTACATGTGAGTGTTCAAATTTAGAACACACCGAATTAGTATTATACTCCTATCTATTCTACTAACACCACCCGTATTATTAAATGATAATTCTAGGTCTTAGATTATAATTCCATTGTAACTTATCATACTTTTTGATGTCTTTTTTATTTCATTTTAAGTGATAGGGCATAAAATGTCCCGTGTATATGTAGCATATGCTGCATATATAATAATTTTGTTATCTTTTGATGGACCGCAGATCAACTTCATGGGGAAGCTGAGGGAGCTTGAGAAGAAAGTAAAGGTGTTGAATGTTAATTTTGAAAATAGTAGTTTCAGTACCTTGGAATTGCTTGAACACATAGATGATATTGAAAGGTTGGGTCTTGGCTATCGGTTTCAAAACCATATACGCAGATTACTAGACGTAATCACATTAATATATGGTGACGTTGAGCTTGAAGAAACAGAAGATAGTCTTCATAAGGCATCTCTTAGATTCAGGATTCTTAGACAACATGGTTATAATGTGTCCCAAGGTACTTCCTTGGTAGTTGTTTATAACTCAACACATTGGTTATATTAATGTGTCCCATATATAATTCCAATATTTGAATATACAGATTTTCTTAAGAGATTCAAGGACAGTCGTGGTGGCTTTATCGAACGTATACAGACAGATGTCAAGGGATTGCTAAGTCTATACGAAGCTTCACACCTTGCATTTATGGAAGAAAGTGATTTGCAAGAGGCAAAGTTATTTGCTACCGAACATTTGCTTAAACTTAAGGGTCTAGATGGTGAAGTACTTGAAAACATAAACCGCGCATTAGAATTCCCCTTGTATCATAGGATGCATAGATTACAAGCAAGGTGTTACATTGATGCACGCAATAAACGACAAGATGCAAATCTTCTTCTAGAGCTTGCAACATTAGATTTCAACTTGATTCAAGCATCATACAAAACAGAACTTAAAGAAGTATCAAAGTAAAGCTTGCTTCTTCCTTTTTTTTATCGAAACTCAAAATTAAATTGGACAAAAGTATATAGGTTCAGATATATTTCCATAATAATTTGATAACAGCTTTCTCGCATGTTTTATGTAACAGTTGGTGGAATGACATTGGCCTGTCACAAAAGTTAGGCTTTGTTAGGGATCGACTCATGGAATGTTTCTTTTGGACTGTGGGGATGGTTTTTGAACCACAATATCATTCTTGCCGTGTAGGGCTAACAAAAGTTGGCACCTTAATTACTGTAATTGATGATATTTATGATGTTTATGGTTCTCTCGATGAACTGGAGACCTTCACAGATGCTGTCAAGAGGTTTGCAATTTGTGTTAATTCTATTAAAGTGTCTTAGGTTCAACTTTCTGAATTTTATTACTTGCAACTTTTATAGGTGGGATATTAATGCAATGGAAAATATGCCCAAGTATGTACAACTAGGCTTTGGAGCTCTTTACCATACAATTACTGAAATGGGTTCTAGTAGTTCAGTTGCACCAGTAGAAGACATCACACCAATACTTGTAAAAGTGGTTAGTAACTTAGTATATTACAAGGAATTTTGATAATACTTTAATACACTAACTTAAAACATCATTTTTATATTGTGGTATTTAAAGTGGGGAGAATTACTTGAAACGTTCCTTCTTGAAGCAAAGTGGACTCATGACAAATTATACATTCCAACACTTGAAGAATATCTTGATAACGCATGGCGATCAGTGTCAGGAGTGGTTATACTTACACATGGATACTTTTTAATCAATCAAGAGATCAACAAAGATGTTGTTGAGACCTTGGAGAAATATCATGATCTTATGAAATGGTCATCAATGGTTTTTCGACTTTACAACGATTTGGCTACTTCATCAGTATGTTTTGCTGTTCATTTATTCATTAAATGTCGCATTTCTTTTTTTCTTAATCTTTATTTTCTTTTCTACTAGAATGAGATGGAAGGAGGTAAGAATGTAAATGCGATATCATGTTACATGCACGAGAATGGTGTTTGTGAGGAAGTCGCGCGTGCATATATAAAGACCTTAATTGATGAAGCATGGAGGAAGCTGATCAAAGTGCATGTGGCTTGTTCCCAAGAATTTGCGAACCCGTTTATTGACATGGCAATTAATCTAGCTCGAATTTCATGTTGTACGTATCAATATGGTGATGGACATGGAGCTCCAGATGCTCGAGCCAAAGATCGGGTCTTATCTGTGATTATTAAACCCATCACAATCAGACAAAAGGAGCATAGGTATACTTAATGTTGGGCGGTTTGTCAGGCAATATGCGCTCGAGAGTGGAGAATAGACATTAGCTCATTTGAATACCATAATATTTTTAGGAGTCAGGAGTTGTAGTGTCACTGATGCTTCATTTAAAATAAATTAATATGTAATTATTAAGTTATTATAGCTGATGATTTGTTGGATCGAATTCAAAACTTGTTAAATGAACGAACAGAATGATGTAGCGGGGAATTTTTTTCAGTAGTAGGCGATTCAAAGATGGAATAATGTTTTTGGGTGTTACATGAAAAAAAATATGAATATGGGCAGGTCCCTGATTCGATCAGCGACATTAAACAAAGGAATTTTAAGGTCTCTACTTCGATCAGCGACCTTCAAAGAAGATCGCTAATCCAGTCCAATAGCTTTCAAGGTCGCTTAATGAATCCAAGATCTTCAAAGAAGGTCGCTTAATGATTCCAAGATCTTCAAAGAAGGTCGCTGAATGGAGTAGCGACCTTCCTTGAATGTGTATATTTATGGCAAATTTCCAATGAATGTTGCCGTTCACACCAAAAAATTGTCCGATGCAACACATTCTTTTCCTAAATTTGCCCCAAACCCTTTTCCATGCAACCTTCCTCTGTATTTTCCATTCAAAGTAAAAAATTATACAAGTTAGAAGTGTTACAAATACGCGGTTTTGATACTATACGAGTGTATATGAAGAAAAAAATGGTGGCGTTTCATACGTTTGAAATGAAAGTCGTGTTGGAGGCTATGGTTTTTTAGTGTTGTTGGATCGGTGTTACATCTGCATGAAATCAGTTGGATCGATGTTACATCAGCACATGGTATAACACGTGTTAAATGGCAGCCTGGTCATGTGATTTCAAATATATTAATGCTGGAGCGTCCAAAGGTTGTAAAAGAATGCATCCAGCTACTTCTTTGCAACCCCCAACTACTTCTTCGATAGTGGTGGTCTTCCAGCATGGCATGTCAAGGAGATTTTTTTATCAATTTTTGTCATGCCATGGACCCAAGACCCGCACTTTTTTCACAGAGTATGCATGATCCTGCAACTTTGGTAACAATGAAAAAATTGCGGGCTGGGTTCCTCTTATTTTTGCATCGGTATTACATTTTCATGAAACTACTCGGATCGATGTTACATCTGCACGTGGAGTAACACGTGTAGAATGAATTGTTGGTATGGTAGTTTATAATACGGAGGTGGTGGTTTGCATAGGTGATCAAACTCATTCATGTTTTGCACCTTCAATCTACCGATTTGCGGAAGAAAGGTAATCGACATGGGTGGGGCTGGCATCTACGCTTGGCGAGGAAGTCGACGTGATCAATCTAGGGGCATGCGGCAAGATTTTTTTGACGGAGATCATGGTTTAATAGGCCCTTTATTTTGTTGATAAGACAAATTGCAAGGGCATCGTGTGTCTTGTGTCATATTGTGGAGAGCCCGGATTATTCGTTGAGGTTCCTTTTAGTTATTTTGGCTTAAGAAATCCAACAACGGATTTCCGGTGTTGGATTTTTTGCCTACCCTTCTACACCTGCGCTCCGAGAGAGACTGTAGGTTATCTTATTTTGAGCATTGCGGCTCCAACATCTCATCAACTTCCCCTTATAAAGTTGGAGTTCGTATTCTTGGAAAAAGCTTCATTGGATCGATGTTACATCTGCATGAAGAGTTAATGATACTTGAGAAGTGATGTGTCTCCGGGATCAATGTCATGGAGAGTTAATTAATGTAGCCTACCCTTATAAAGAACTATTCTTTTTGTCTGGGAGGATGCATGATCCTGCAAACTGGGGTACACAAGGTTGGATCGATGTTACATCTGCCTGGTCGGAGGGCGCTAAATATGTAGAAAAGTCGCTGAACTCTCAATATCCCCAATAGTAGTAGTGTTGGTGGCATGCAGGGAGGATGGATGGCAGAGGTGAAATTCCTAATTCTCTTTTATTTCTGCCATCGATAACGGGTGCTGGTGTGTTGGCGGGCAAGGTAGATGGGCTTTTCTATTGGGTCTTCTGGAATGGCATGACAGTGTTGGGAGGAATCTGTAGTACCATTCACATGGAAGTCATGCCAAAGAACTCTTTTTTTCGGGGAGGATGCATGATCCTACAACATCTCGAATGATTGTAGGTGTGATAGAACATGACTTTCCATCAACTTTGCCGGTTAATCCTCCCTGTTCTTTTGGATCGATGTTACATCTGCTACTCACACTCGCGTGTAAGGAAGACCGGACTCCATTAATTAATAATGGTGTTCGAAATAGCATTCACATCTGAGCTTTCACCAGGAGAGACTGCAGGTTTTTTTACAGTTGCTGGTGGCTGTTGGAGTTGGAGTTGGAATGGGTGTTGTTCTCGGAAAAATATTAAGTTCAAGTGGTTTAAAACCGTGTCACCTAAATATCCAAGCCGTTCATACGACAAACCATCATCTGCTTTATACGAAGTGTAACATCCCGAAATTTACTAATAAGTATATTTAGCTGATTAGTTCAACGTGGTTTTACCGAACAAGTCGACAAACGAGTTTTGGGCATCATGTGCTTAATTAGTGGCCGCGGAGGGACCGGTTAGCCTTTAATTGAAGTTTCATTATTTAGATTTGGGGTTAAGCCACAAGTTTGAAAAAAATAGAGGGGCTCGTTTTGTCGTTTTTAAAGATTTAATAGTAACTTTGGGAACAAGTTAACACATGTTTTAACTTCAAGGGCCTTAGTGAAAATTGTGGGATTATATATAATACATGTATGAAAACCCTAGCCACCATCCTCATAGAATTGTAGAAAAGAATGGACAAGAGAGAAAAGAAGGAAAAGGAGATAAACCTTGTTCTTGGTTTCATACTAATAACAGAATTTCCGGCCACTGTTTTGGCCACAGTCTGCGGGTCAGGCGGAATATGGGGATGAAAATGGTACAGGGTGAAAGTTCTGGGCGACACGGTCGCGTGGATATATTATTTGTCCCAAACGGAGTTTGTATCATAGGGTTACGAGCCGCGCGAAGACAGAAGCGTAAACAGTGACGTACGGCCACTGTTTCTCTTTCTGGTGACTGTAGAAGCAGATTCCAGCGATGGTAACTGATGGGATTGGAAGGGTTCGGCGGTAAGAACGCGTGGACATACTATTTTCCTAAAACGTAGTTTGTTTGGGTCGGTTTTGGTCTACTCAAATGTTGGTGATAGGTTTGGCACACATTGAACTACCGGATGGACGATTAAGCTGGAAGGAGAGCCGGATACGCTCGAACACCCAAAAAGCTTCCGCAATGGATTCCCGTTTTATAAAGCAGAAACATTCACTACAACAAAAAGGGCTTTTAAGAACCTTTTGTGTGGGACGCTTGTAAAATAGGGTCTTAAAAAACTATTTAATAGGACGAATGAACTTTTGGGGTCCATTTATAATATACGCTACTAAACCGGTGTCCTAAAAAGCTATTTAATAGGATGAATGATTCTTTGGGGTCTTATTATCGTATGACTTAATAGGACACTTAAAATGTATATCATAATAAAGTAATTTATAAGACATTTAGTTGTTGATGTCCTATTATGTGGTAATGTAGTACGGCACTTGATCACCGGGGGTCCTATGATAACATGACTTGATACGACACTTTGTAGTTAAGTCATAAATGTTCGATGTTATATGACCCTTTGTAGTCGAAGTCATATTAGAACATAACTTAATAGGACACTTGAAACGTGTGTCTTATAACTTTAACCTTTATAGGGCGTTTAATCGTTGTGGTGTTATTATAATACACCCTGATAGGACACATGATATTTAAGTCATAAAACATCAGTTTTATAGGACTCTTATTCGTTATAGTTTTATTATACCATAACTTAACAGGACACTTAACACTTGGGTCATATAACTTTAACCTTTATCGGACGCTTAAGCATAATAGGACTTATTAATATAAGTTGCCCATTATGGATCGTTTAGAGCTAATACGACTCATTAATATGTATAGGGCATAATATATCCGATCAACAATGGCCAATATTGGTCTACGTGTATCAAACAAAAACTTAACTTGACCAAATATAGTAAATGATAAAAACACATAAATATTTAGTTAAATATAGATATGATTTGTATAAATATACGTTACATATGACATTTATATTTTTTTGTGTTCATCTATACATATCACGTATGATTTTTTTTTTTTTTTTGTATTATTTTTGTAAAATATATACACTACATTACATTATAATGCATATGAAATGAAGAACATGGTCATTTCAACAAATTTTCAACATTTATCACCATCTTCAAAGTATGTTAAAAGAAATGGGCGGCCAATTCTAAGGATCCAAATTTTGAAATCCCGCTTCTTTTATCTACAAACACCCATTCCTTCTCTTTTCATCTGTAGAGATTCCAATTTCAAATTCAAACCCTAAGCAGTCCAATCTTCCTCTCTCTGAAATCTTCCTGGTAACCAGTCTATTCCTCTCTTGCAACCTCTAATCGCCTGCTTGTTGAACTTGATGATTGGTTCGAGGTATAGATTGTAAATGTTATTTGTCTAATTGGTTTCAATATGTGTGTGAATGTACTCATCTAATTGTTTCATTGTGTGTGTGTGTAATCGTCTATTGCATCAGTTCGAATCTAACTTCGATGTGATGATTACGAGTATTTTTTAGTTGAATTTAAAGAGTCAAAGCTGGAACCGATGGATATTGTTGGTAAGACTAGAGAAGACGCTTCAATACCGAAAGGTTTGTTTATATCTATCAGTGTTGTACTCATTGTTTGCTGTTTATATCTCATTTTTCTCTTAGTTTTTTTCATGTTTAATGCGACTAAAGATGTGACTGGAGGCTAAATTCTCATGGATTTTGTGGCTGTTTACTGGTATAAAGACACCAAATGAATGGACTTTATTGCTAGACGTGTCGGTTATGCTACACAAGTAGGTTTTTAGACTAATCCAACTTCCATATGGAATAATTCAGAATTAAAAGATAATATCTCAAGACTCAACTAAATCACTGATTTCTCTCCATGATTATCTCATTCTTTATTGTGATTGATTTGTATTTATTTGTTTGTTATTATTTCCGTATATACCTCCTGTACAAATTCTATATAATGAGAAAGTCTATCTCTCTTTGATCAAGAGAGTATTCACATACTTACATGGTATCAGCCAAATACCTACCCTTCTAATCACTTTCTTCTTCTTCGATCCTGCCCAATGTCGCCCACTGTTCTATCCTCTTCATCATCTTCCACTGCTGAATCCAAACACCCTATTGTTGCTATCCTACACATGATCACTATTAAGCTTTCACCCACTAACTATCTTTCATGGCACTATCAAATCCTCCCCCTTCTTGCTAATCAAGATCTTATTTCACATATCGATGGCTCCTCTTCCCCTCCTCCTAAAACCATCCTTATTGAAGACAAAAACCAGCCCAACCCTGAGCACTCCTCCTGGTTTCTTCAAGATCAGCAAGCGGTTCTCATTCTTAACGCCTCCCTGACTGCGGAGGTTGTTCCCGAAATACTCGGGTTATCAACCGCTAGGCAGATCTGGACTGCCCTTGAAGCAGCCTTTAGCAATACGTCCCTTGAACGTATGCACCTTCTACGTGACACCTTGCGTAGCCTGACTCGAGGTACGTCCTCTGTCGCTGACTTCGGTCGCAAATTCAAAGCAATTTGTGATCAATTATCTGCCATCGGCTACCCGGTTAGCGACACAGACAAAACCCACTGGTTTTTGTGTGGTCTTGGTCCTACTTTTGAAAGCTGGTCCACTGCCATACGAACCACTCGTGACCCGTTGCCATTCCGTGAACTGCTTACCAAGGCGGAAAGCCAAGAACAATTCCTTCAATCGCTTCATCCACCCACTCCTGCACCCGTCGCTTTTCATGCTCACACCAGCCGCACCCCTTCTTCTAATCGCATCAAATCTGGCTCCAGTTCTTCTTCACGAGGGCAGTCGGCTGTTTCCAAGGGAACTCGCCGTCCTCCTCACTGTCAGTTGTGCAGAACCAACGGCCATTATGCAGATAAGTGCCCAAAACTTTCAACCTTTGTGAAATCGGCTTCTACTGATGCAGATATTGCGCATGCCTTTCATGCCAAATGTCATGTCACTGATGACATGCCTGATTGGACAGCCGATAGCGGTGCCGATTTACACATGACGGACGACACCGGTAAGCTTCACTCATTTTCTCCTTATCATGGCACTAATTCTGTTGTCTTTGGCAACGGTCTCGCATCCCCTATCACTCATACTGGACGCGTGACTTTAAACAAACACATTCCGCTAAAAGACGTTCTAGTTGTTCCTAATATAACTAGAAACCTCCTTTCGGTTAGCAAAAATGAGTTTTATACCACTTTGCAAACTTTTTTGAGATTTGTTCAAACTCAATTTTCAAGAAAAATTAAAGTGTTTCTAAGTGATGGCGGTACGGAATTCGTAAATCAATTTGTTCGCAAAATATTTGATGAAAATGGCACATTTCATCGTTTCTCTTGCCCCTATACCGCCCCTCAAAATGGTCGAGCCGAAAGAAAACATCGACACATTGTTGAAACCGGCCTAGCCATGCTCTTTCATGCGCATGTTCCCGTTACTCACTGGGTCGATGCGTTTAGTACTGCCACGTTTATTATCAATCGCTTGCCTACAAAAGTCTTGGCAAACAAATCTCCTTTCGAGATTCTTTTTGACACTCCACCATCTTATGCTAATCTCCGTGTGTTTGGTTGTCGTGTTTATCCGTATTTGCGTGATTATGCGCCTCACAAACTTGCGCCTCGTAGCATTCCTTGTATTTTTTTGGGATACGCTCCTCAATACAAGGGCTACAAGTGCCTTGATCCAAGTTCGTCACGCGTTTATGTCACTCGCCATGCGAGGTTTGATGAGACATGCTTTCCCTTTAACAACACCTCATCGCAAAATGATGTTGCCACTCTGTTTCTTTCTACTTTTGATGAGCCCACTTGTTTTAACAATTCACCCTCTTCACCTACTGTACCACCTTCCGCCCCATGTGACCCATCTTCCAAACACACATCCACACCTTGCTCCCTATGCAAAGACACTCCCATAAATTCAACTCAGCCTATTTCTGCTACTGCAGCCCCCACACCACCATCACCTCAGCCTACCGAACCTCCACAGTCACCCTCTTCGGCTGCAGCCCCTACTCCTTTACCGTCCCCTGCAGCAGCCTCTCAAACCTCTCCCACTCAACCCCTACCTCAACATAACCCGATCCATCCAATGGTCACTCGATCAAAAATGGGCATCTTCAAACCCAATCCCAAACACACCTCTTATCTTGCTCAAGCTATGTCATCCTTTTTACATGTGGCTCTCCTTTCCACCACCGACCCAAAAGGTTTTCGTAGTGCTTCCAAACATCCTCATTGGATGCAGGCAATGCACGATGAACTCCTTGCCTTGAATCGCAACAAAACTTGGACGCTCGTCCCTCGACCCTCGTCCACCAATGTAGTGGGCTCTAAATGGGTCTTTCGAACCAAATTTCACTCGGATGGTACTTTGGATCGTCATAAAGCTCGTCTTGTGGCGCAAGGCTTTACTCAAATACCGGGGCTTGATTTCCAGCACACATTTAGTCCGGTGGTTAAGGCCTCAACCATTCGTGTTGTTCTATCCTTGGCTGTTATAAACAAATGGTCGCTTCACCAATTGGACGTGAACAATGCGTTTCTTAATGGCTTTTTAACTGAAACGGTTTTTATGGAGCAACCACCGGGTTTCGTTGATCAACGATTTCCCAATCACGTTTGTAAACTCAACAAAGCTCTTTACGGTCTCAAGCAAGCTCCTCGGGCTTGGTTCCAGCGCCTTAGCGCCTTTCTGACCTCCTTCGGCTTCCATTGCAGCCGTGCTGATCCTTCCTTATTCGTCTATCATCAAGCCGATACTATTATGTACTTGCTTGTGTACGTAGACGATCTCATTCTCACGGGTAATAGTCCCAACCTGCTTCGTGCCTTCACCGATCGTTTGCATAAACAGTTTGCCATCAAGGATCTTGGATCCTTAAGCTACTTCCTTGGTCTCGAAGTTATCCACAATAAGGAGGGCTTATTTCTTACGCAAACAAAATATGCAAATGACATTCTTGAACGTGCTGGCTTAACCAATGCTAAACCTGTTCCAACACCTCTTTCTACATCTGATACGTTTACCTCAGATGGAACACCATACTCGGACCCAACCACCTATCGGTCTCTTGTTGGCGCACTTCAATATTTAACTATTACTCGTCCCGATTTATCATATGCTGTTAATCAAGCCTGCCAACATCTTCATGCCCCAACTGACAAGCATTTTCAGCTCGTCAAACGTATTCTCCGATATGTTAAAGGTACCATCTCTCATGGGCTCGTCTTCACTCGTCCCACTTCATCTACTATTCTTGGTTACTCTGATGCTGACTGGGCTCGATGCATTGAAACAAGGCGTTCTACATATGGTTACTCAATTTTTTTAGGGGGTAATTTAGTCTCTTGGAGTGCAAAGAAACAACCGACTGTTTCCCGATCCAGTTGTGAATCTGAATACCGTGCAATGGCAAACGCTGCAGCTGAGATTGTTTGGGTTACTCATTTGTTGAAAGAATTACGTGCTCTTCCATCCACGCGACCTACTTTGTTATGTGACAACAAGAGTGCATTGTTTATGAGTCAAAATCCAGTGTCTCACAAACGAGCAAAACACATTGATTTGGATTATCACTTCGTTCGGGAATTGGTTATGTCCGGGAAGCTTCACACTAAGTTTGTTCCTACCAAGCTTCAACTTGCGGATATATTTACAAAAAGCCTGCCGCGACCTCAGTTTGAATACTTCCGTGACATGCTTCGGGTTCAATCGCCGCCGTTTCGCTTGCGGGGGGATAAAAGATAATATCTCAAGACTCAACTAAATCACTGATTTCTCTCCATGATTATCTCATTCTTTATTGTGATTGATTTGTATTTATTTGTTTGTTATTATTTCCGTATATACCTCCTGTACAAATTCTATATAATGAGAAAGTCTATCTCTCTTTGATCAAGAGAGTATTCACATACTTACAAGAATTACTAATTATGAACGATCAGTGAAAGCTTGAATTTTTGCCTTAAGCTTGGCATTAAGACAAAAGGCCAAGATATTTTTTTTTGTTAAACGAAAGTGATAATTTAGTTTAATTTCTCTTTGATCTATCCCTTGTATTAACATAGAAATCGAAACACATGCCGATTTATGGAGTGTTGGTGCCATAAATCAAAATTCCTATGTTTTTTACTTTAAGAAGCTACTTCATGTTTAAAAGTCCTGTGTTTGACTCAGAGGTCAAATAGAAAAAAAATTGATTTTAAAGTGTTGAAAACTAAAATCTAGGTTGGAGAAGAAGTTTTCCTCAAAAGCATTATAAACTCTAACGAGACTGTAGCAAGAGGATGGGTGAAGATCCTGGACCCAAATGATATAGTAGGTGGTACAGAGATTGTACAAGAATGGTGTAAGGTAAACGTTCAAGTACCAATAAAAATAAATGTAAAGTTGGTGAGACCGGTTATTTTCCACTATTTAAGATTGTATTGGTGTATCAATTACATGGTCTTGTCCTTTCATCTCGGTATGTATTTGTTAAACTCGTGATACGATACGATGGTTTATTTGTATTGGTCTATCAATTACACAGGATTCTATGCTGCTTGTTTCTTTCATTGCTTTTAATTTCTTTGTTAAATGTTACATGACTTTATGTTGGATAATGCTAAAACTTATTTATGTTTAGTGTTCTTGTAATTAATATGCTTATTTGAAATATAATAAAGTTTTACTTCTTTCATTAGTTGATGGCTTTTTTATTGTATAATAAAAACCATTATTTGGTTGTCTATAACCATATCTTAAAAGTGTGTGTGTGGATGTTTAAAAAGCGTTGTATCATATGACTTGTTAGGACATTGAATATGCTTTTCTTAGAACGCTATATGGATTGTTCATAGACATATTATGTGACCATAAAAATTGGTTTCATTATCTTATTTGAGATATTAGGACCCTTTTCTTGGTACTAAAGTACCTATAATGTTACAACATAAGGGTTCTATAAATTAATTTTTAAGGACGCTTGTTCATGTATTAAAAGATTAAAACTAGGTAAGCATATGTTAGAACATTGTAAAAGTGTCCTAATATGTTTTTATTAGGAGTTTTTTGGGTTGTTCATAGAGATATTATGCGACCCTAAAATTGGTTTCATAAACTTATTTGAGATATAGGACGCTTTTTAAGTTTTGAGACTTATTACGACCCTTTTACATGAAACGTTTTTACCGTTGGTCCTATTAAATAAAAGGTACTATAAAATACCATTTTAGGACGCTTTTGTGTGTACTAAAAACCCATTTTTGTTGTAGTGATTGTATAGGTTTTTGCAATTAAATAGTGTATTCAAAGTGTTATTTCAAATGTTGAAACCTTAAATTGAGTCGCTTTTCTTAGAAAGATAAAAGTTTAAATCGCAAATGGTTTTATTTAAGGCTAAAACTCGTAAGTTTAAGTGTTAATCATACGTTTACGGGTTAAGGTCTTACACTTGAATTCCTTCCAAAACTATTAAAGTTGCATTTTTTTCTTCTTCATATGCATGACACATGCGGTTTTCCTCACGATTTTTAAACATCAATAACTTTTTGCACGACATTTTTTAAAAGAAAAATACACCAAATTAACGAGCGTTCTATTACCTTTCCAACAAGTACCATATAGTGTTATACACAAAATGAAAAAAACGAACGACTTTTTTATTAAGTTTGTTCATGCAGAAAAAAAAAGAATACACGGTACGGTAAAAAAGACACAAATGTGCAACAGACAAACACAGTGTTTTATTTCGTTGCTTCATTATGTTATTTTCATCTATTCATTATGTTTTTTTTTGTCTCCTTCATTATGTTTTTTCAGTTCTGATCATTGTATTATTTTTGTTGCAGATTGTATTTTTTTTCTTTGAATATAGTGTTTTTTGACTTAATTTATCGAAATTCAGACATATTTAAGTTAGTTTTTGGATGATTGCTTTCATTTTTGTCATTTTGTCATACAACTTTACTTTAGCCAATGTATCTTTTTTTATTTAAAGTTGAGGTTGTGGCCATGATGGCTTTGTATAAGTAGTCACTGTGTTTGTGTTTAGGTAATTTATTAGTTATGTCTAAGCAAATCACTAATCATATTAGATGGTATATATTTTTTTGAACCTACTATTACATATTAGAACCAACTAACTACATACATATTCACTATATTCACTGATGTAGTTGGTTTTATAAGAATCTATTTTTATTTGATTTTTTTTGTATTTGATTGGTGTTGCTATAAACATTGATTACAAAGGTTCTTAAGCCAGTTAGACATAGCCTATGACTATTAGATACCAGGTAAATCTTTAGCTAATAAGTATATAATTATCACCAGTGATAGTTAATCTACCCATTATACATGCCTCTTAGATCGTTTTTAATATATGTGCTTTAAAATCAACTGACATGTGATGATTATTGAAAAAGATTATTAAATTATGTATGAGTAGAGAAAATAGTTTGGAGCCATACAAAGTTACCATTCTACAATATTTTTAAGTCGTTAATAGTTAGATGATTTTTAATTTATCTGCAACATGGATCGTCACTACTAATTACCTATTGATTGTTTTATTCCGTGTCACCCAAAGTGATCGATTATATATCCATTAAACATGTATATCATTCTTTCATATATGCTCATTTTACACATCAGAATCGCTTATCATCATCATAACTTTTTTATTTGATACCAATTTATTTTTTTTTATTTTTTTTCAGGTTCATATCATAGCTTTATAGTGTGTTAAGGTATGGGTGTTCATCGGTTCGGTTTATGGTTTATTTGGTTTATTCGATTCGGTTTATTCGGTTTTCAAAATTTTGTACCTTAAACCAAAAACCAAACCAAACCAAATTAGGAATATGAAAACCAAACCAAATTCAACCAAATTGAATTCGGTTCGGTTTCGGTTTAAAACCAAACAAACCAAATTCAACCAAACAAACCAAATTGAAACGAAGTTTTTTTTCTCAAACTTATATACCTATATGTTCCAAAATCCGAAAAGAAAGTTTGCAATAAATATAAACCATAGTTTACTAGTTTATACTCAGATTATTACCTCTATGAATTGGTGGGCTTTATTTATTTTGGGTTGGGTTTAATATTTTGGGCTTATATATTATATATGAGTTAAATATTATTATTTTTATTTAATAATTAATTATTTTACCGGTTTATTCGGTTATCCAAATAAACCAAATAAAAAAAATGTAGAACCAAAAACCAAACCAAACACCAAATAAGCAATTCGGTTTCGATTAAAACCAAACCAAACACCAAATTCGTTGTTCGGATTGGTTTTTTCGGTTACGGTTACAGTTTGATTTTTGGTTTTTATTTGGTTTGCGGTTTTTCTGAACACCCCTGTGTTAAGGTACTAAGTAGAATTAGAACCCTAGCCCATTGAATGCTCTACCTCAGGCCATCGACATCATACGCTCCACTGAAATAGATTTCGTGGAAAAATCAATTTTATAAGTTATCTATTTTTGACCCTTTGCAAGTTTTTCTTTTGAAAAACGGCCTATTATTTTTGTATACGTACATTTTTATCAAACCATATTAAATTTGCCTGTCTAAAATGTTACTAAGAGATAAACTAATTTCGTTTAAACACTTACCTAAAACAAAAAGCCATTTAATAGTTGAACAAACCGTAAATACAATAATTGAAAAAATAAAACCACATACAAAACTATATAACTTATTTACGTAAGAGCAACAACTTAACCAACTACATAATCGTACAACCCGTAGGGTTCTCGTCACTAAAGGCCGTCGTATACCTAATTTCAGTCGAGCTCGCCCGAGCCAAACTTCCGGTCTGAGGATCCACATCCGCGGCGTTCCTAACGAACCCGGGCGGCGCCTTCTTGTCGTAAACCCCCGGCACGTATGGATGGTCCACAACATCGTAGGGAACATACGGCCACATTTCGGCTTTTTTCCCAGTCCTGTGGCGGACTCTATGCAACACCTTGTCGGGCTCCACGTACCCTACCACCGTTAGCTTGCTTTGCTTTGGGTCAACGTCTACTGAGTTCACCCCTTTCATTCCTTCCACGGACTTACGGACCCTTCTCTCGCACCCTTCACAGTCCATCTTCACCTTTATTTCCACTGTCTGCATACAAAACACAAAAATATTGTGTGTTTATAAATTATATGTTAACTTTGAATATTATGTTGGACACAACAAAATAGTGTGTTTATATGTTAAGTGGTTATATGGTTACCTAGGTGATACTCCGTCAGAAATATAGTAGCGGGTATTTTGGTTTCAGACGGGGATTACTGACGACAATATTAGTGACGGATTTTCGACTTCTTCCGTTGCACTTAAGACACTGTTAACGACAGATTAGCGACGGCATACGCGACAACTTCTTTGAAATATTACCGACAGCTATCCCTCGCTAATCCGGAGGTTTATTTTATGAAAACAATAAAATAAATTTAATTTTCTTAAATTTTGTTAAAACTAAAACGTACTATAAATATCAATTCCATATTATATTTTTCTAGAAACTAATTTACCAACGGATTACCGACAGATTCATTGGCATCAAGTTCTCATGAAATCTGACGATAGTATTATGCTTAAAGGCGATCCATGACACTGTATAAATAATAGAGTGGTGACCTGAAGTTGGTTTTTCTTGAGTTTTTTGCTGGAGGCATGGCCATTGTGACAGGAATCGTAAAGGTCCGAAAGACAAGCTGCAACGCCCATGATGAGTTAATTTTTGTGTGTGACTAGTGAAGTTAAAACTTTAGAACCGTTTGTTTTGTGGGCTCAAAGGCGGTGGTAATAAGGTAGTGGTGGCTAAAGAGGTGGGTCAAGTGTTCGCCACGTGGGTTAATGAGCTCTTGAAGCATCCACCAGGTGGTGGAAGCTTCTTGGCTTATCGATCACTTATCCACGTCACTTTATTGCACTATGTGAAGTAGCCTATTTTTATGAGTTAATTCATTACATGTCGTTTTACTAGCTAAACGACGTTAACTTATATGATCTAAAATGTGGCCAGACCTCCTTTGTTTATTCTACCATATATCATCGCTATTCGCTAGTTGCTATCACCTGATTTTCTTCTTCATCTCCCACCTTTGATCATATATTATATGTCCATCATATGTCCATCACCATCTCTTAAGTATAATTGAAAGTGGATCATGCTTAGGGGTTTTGGTTGTCGTTGTCGTTGTGGACTTGTGGTGTATGATGTTAGATTGTAATTATTAGTATGGTTATTGATTTTATATTAGCATGTCATTACATAGTTGGTGTATTATGTTAGATTGTAATTATTAGTGTGGTTTTCGTTGTGGATATCATGTTTTGGTTTAACAATTGTTACGTGGTTGATAAATAGTATACGGGAAAGTGTTATCAATCCACATAGGGAGCCGTCCCCAACATGCAGCTCAGTTGGTAAGGGCTCAAGTTCTCCTTTGGGGGGGGGGGGGGGGGGGGGGGGGGGGGGGCGCTTGGGTTCGAATCCTACTAGCTACATTAGGACATTAATGAGAAATGAGGGATGACTCCTGACTTATGGTCAGGAGTTCGAGTCCTGATCTCGCCCGGGTTTTACCGGTTCTCCACAGCGGGTCTTCGGACGGGTGGGGGATCGGGTTTTCCCCGGTTCGGAAACCTCGTGGGCAAGCCTGGCTACCCTGGCCAGCCCCTTGCATAGTCTTGGGGGGTTCTTGTGTTCGCCAGTTTAAGGGTCCCATAGGTAGTCGGGCAGAAACGTTTTGTTGGCCGTTCTAAAAAAATCCACATAGCGAGCCCAATGTCTTCACATCCAAAAAGTAAGGTTTGTCACTGTGGATTTTCTTAATAGGGATTTAATGAGGCATCATAACTGGTCTCATATTCTCGTGGTATCAATCAATTTAATTCCTAAAAAACAAAAGCCAATATTATTAATTATGTAATAGCGCGAGCCCTATGTTTACGGGCTTTTAGGGTTTAAGCTAGATATACATAATGTGTATTGTTTTGTTTTTTTTCAAATATTTTCTTTCTGTTTTCGACTCAAAAAAAAGATCTTATCTTGAATCCTACTAGCTACATTAGGACATTAATGAGAAATGAGGGATGACTCCTGACTTATGGTCAGGAGTTCGAGTCCTGATCTCGCCCGGGTTTTACCGGTTCTCCACAGCGGGTCTTCGGACGGGTGGGGGATCGGGTTTTCCCCGGTTCGGAAACCTCGTGGGCAAGCCTGGCTACCCTGGCCAGCCCCTTGCATAGTCTTGGGGGGTTCTTGTGTTCGCCAGTTTAAGGGTCCCATAGGTAGTCGGGCAGAAACGTTTTGTTGGCCGTTCTAAAAAAATCCACATAGCGAGCCCAATGTCTTCACATCCAAAAAGTAAGGTTTGTCACTGTGGATTTTCTTAATAGGGATTTAATGAGGCATCATAACTGGTCTCATATTCTCGTGGTATCAATCAATTTAATTCCTAAAAAACAAAAGCCAATATTATTAATTATGTAATAGCGCGAGCCCTATGTTTACGGGCTTTTAGGGTTTAAGCTAGATATACATAATGTGTATTGTTTTGTTTTTTTTCAAATATTTTCTTTCTGTTTTCGACTCAAAAAAAAGATCTTATCTTGAACATCACTGTTTATAAACGCAAGAAGGTGAAGAGTAGATAATGAAGAAGATGAGTTATACATGATAAACTAGATTGGAATGATACTTCATAATTAAAAAAAGTTGAAGTGTGTTATTTGAGACTTGTGTTGTGGTACAGTAATTGTGCAGCCTTTGTAGTAAATTTTAATATATAGTAGTACTACAAAACTGTAATTGTCTCACGCTTTTGCATATGTCACTTTTATTAAAAACTTTTGAAGTTTAGACATAAATAATGGCCCTTTAAATTATTATGGAATTTTAAGAAATGGTGGTTTTTTATGAGCCAATTAAGCAAACATATTAATTTTTCTAATTATTACGACACTTTCAGTTCTATATCCAGTTCGACCGGTCCAACTAGGGAACCGGTAACGACACTGGTTCAACATCCGCTTCAGTTATGAAAACATTGCTTAAAATACCTAAGACTAAAGGGCACATATTTCGTGGCTCGGCTCGGGCACCTGAATTTTCAGGGCCGGCCCTGATTTTAAATGTGTAAATAGTAGTTTAAAAGCCAAAAAATATCATAGGTAAAAGGTTCAAATGTGAAATGATAATGATAAGATAAAACGTATTGGAAGTTAATCCTAAAATGAGATAACTGAAAGAAGAAGAAGAAGTCGAAGTGAAAGTGAACGTTTAAATTTGAATTAGTTTTAATTAATTGTTTTAAACTTTATTACACCGTTAATCCTTAAAGTTTGTCGATAATGAATAATGATACCCTAAGGTACTAATAGTTTCAAGTTACAAACTAAGGTAGTAACGTTTGATTTTGTTACAAGTTAAGGGCCTAACATTAACCTTTGTTTATATCTAACATTTTGACAAGGGCATTTCCATCAATTCATAAAACATCTGATTACTTTTCTAATAAAACGATTCCCACGTACATAACCAAACGTCAATTCCAAACCCTTTGATAAACCTCAGACATTTTCCCAAACCCTTATAGTGATTTTTCAAAACAATGTGTGCACTAATACGAACAGAGGAGGAATTTCGATTATGAAGCTCGTTATGGTAGGTCTTCCATATCACTAAATTTTAATGGAGAGTTTGGGACTGAACCTAACACATAATTTGTGATTTATATTGATTTCTTTACAAGTAATGAACTAGATCTTTATTCAACCAAGGTTTGTTATGATGGAGAATTTGCTATTCGGAATTATCAGAGGGTGTATTCGGGGGGCAAGTGTCGCAGCCACCGATTCATACCCCGGGAGGGGACGCTGCGACCACGAGCAGTGGTATCGGTGTTTATATATTTATTTTGAAGCAGAAAAATTCATCAGGATCGAAGTTAGGAAAAATCTTCAATACCATTATTTTATTGATAAAATGGAGGGTTCAACCCTCTAATGTACAAAATATTTACATAAGGATACTACCTTATAGTTTACAAGCGAAATTCATAAAAACATATTTCATATTTAATATCATGTGACGAGCCACTTATTTAAACGGAGTGCTTCACCACACCCCATTTCTCAACAACATCATCTTGTATTATTTATTTAGCAAGTCACCTGAAAAATGTTTTAAAAAGATTTGATCAGCGGAAATGTTGGTGAGAACATTCCTTTAAAAATGACACATTTACATTACAGTATTAAAGGTTTTCACACTTGGCTTTAATTACTATTACCTTCATTGTACTTGCCACTCGACCAGATCTATGGCTGTGGTCATACCATTTTAGGGAATTGCTCCCCAAAATGACGTGTCTTGATATACCAAAGTATAAAGTAATGTGCACAGAACCCCACGTACTGATGGTAATTAATTAGCAATTTAGCAAGCAACTTAATCCCTGTAATGTATCTAAAACCTTTGCTAAAACTCTTTTAAATTATTTATACTATCACATTGGAGCGGGTTTAAAAGGTTAAAAACTCCCACTAACAATGTTAAAACATTTAGCCCACACACATGAAAAACGTGAATGAACTCACCTTAAAAGAGGTTCTTGGTGTAAGTGTGGCTTTCTGGCAAGCAACTCCTAATTTTTGTTTAAAAAAATCCCAATATGTTAGCATATCCCATTGTATTTAATACTAACATCACGAGATAGACTATCGATACTCGGGTCTGACTCTTATTCAGTGTCATGACCGTCTCGCTCTTATTCGATGCAAGACTGTAGTATCGACATTCACTCGATCGGATATTGTCGTATAAATATAATGTGGGTAGGCTTAGATACCGGTAGGTAGCTCCAATTGGGTAAGTGTATGAGAGTGAAAATGAGTGAAAATAATTCTTGCAATGCTCGCCTTTTATAGGCCTGACCATATCTTGGCCTCCAAGTTTCTATGGTAATTGTTATCTCTATTTTATCTCAATCCTACGTATTGATACCTAGGATATAGGATGTTTATCATTATTATTATTACTATTATTGCTAGGATGTTTATCATCATTATTATTACTATTATTATTATTATTATTATTATTATTAATTAATTAATTAATTAATTAATTTAAGCTGCTTAACTCGTTTTTCTCTTATAACTTTTAACCTATAAAGTTTTAATAAATTCCGAATATACTGCTAAGACGAGCTAATTTTTATCTATGCGTTAACCTAAGTTTCATTAAAAACGGAATAAGGTTCAAATATATAATATATTTATTATTATTACAATATGTCTCCTATAATATTAAATACTCCTCTAGATCTCATATACTAGCCATGACTCGTCTAGATATCTCATATTAATTATATCTTTTAAACGATACTCGACAACGAGCGTTCATTCAAATGTTTCTCATTTAAAAGAGTCGTTTTACCCGCTATCCACTCATTTAATATTTAAAATACAAGTATCAAATATTTTACTTATTTATTTTACAACAGGATGTTACATTCTCCCCACCTTGTTTCAAATCTCGTCCTCGATATTATTGGAATAAGCATGGATATTTTGCCCCCATTTCGGATTCTAACGCCCATGTATACACGGGCCCTCGTCTTGAGTGCCATTTCACTTTGACCAATTTGAGTCTTCTATGCTTAAGATTCTTGGTCTTTCGATCTTCGATTTGGAAGGGTCTCTCGACAAACTTAAGTTTCTCATTTACTTTTATGTCTTGAAGAGGAACCTTCTAATGATTCATCAGCTAAACATTTTCTTAGGTTGCTTACATGAAATACATCATGTATACCAATCATTTCTTCTGGTAAATTTAGCTGGTTGGATTCGTTTAATGATCTCAAATGGTCCAACAAATCTTAGACTTAACATTCCTTTCTTACCGAATCGAACTACTCCTTTCCAATGTGATACTTTTAATAGTACTTTGTCACCAACTTCGAACTCTAAAGGCTTGCGACGGTGATCAGCATAACTTTTTTGTCGATCACGTGCAGCTTTTAGTCTTTCCTTAACTTGAATGACTTTGTCCGTTGTTTCTTGAACTATGTCAAGACTAGATAACGGTTTCTCTCCTATTACTGCCCAACACACCGTTGTTCTACACTTTTTCCATACAGTGCTTTGAATGGTGTGGCATTAATTCTCGAATGAAAGCTATTATTATAGGATAGTTCTATTACTGGTAAGTGATCGTCCCAACTTCCACCAAAATCTATGACACACTCTCTTAGGATGTCTTATAATGTTTGTATGGTCCTTTCACTCTGACCATTGGTTTGTGGATGATAAGCCGTTCTAAGATTTAGCTGCGTCCCCATGGCTATTTGGAAACTCTTCCAAACGTAGGAAGTAAAGCGACTATCTCAATCTGATACTATTGATAATGGAACACCATGCAAGGAAACTATTCGATCCACATAGAGTTTAGCGAGTTGTTCCATTTTAAACGTTTCCTTCATGGGTAGGAAATGTGCTGATTTGGTTAGTCTATCCACAATTACCCAAATAGTATCATTACTTTTCCTTGTCTTGGGTAATTTGGTAATAAAATCCATGGTTATCAGTTCCCATTTCCATTCAGGTATTTCTAATTGCTGGAGCAGTCCTGCTTGTCTTTGGTGCACAGCCTTAACTTGAGAACAAGTTAAGCATTTTGAGATATAATTGCTTATATCCTTTTTCAGTCCCATCCACCAATATATTTCTTTCAAGTCATGATACATCTTATCTTTCCCTGGATGCATCATATGCTTAGACTTATGGGCTTCTTCGAGAATCTTTTCTCGTAAATTTCCTTGTCTAGGTACCCATATTCTTTTCTTTTGGAATTTCCAGATCCCATTTTCATCTTTCTCCAAATCCTTGGTTATTCATTGTAGCATTTCGCTATCATTATTGATGGTGATTTCTTGAGTACTTTTCAATTGATCCATTAAGTCGACTTGCAGATTTAATCTAAGAGCACGTACCCTTTTTGGTTTCTCATGATACTTACGACTTAAGGCATCAGCTACAACGTTAGCTTTACCTTCGTGATATTGAATATCACAGTCGTAGTCACTTAGGGTTTCCATCCAACTTCTTTGCCTCATATTCAGTTCTTTCGATTAAAGATGTGCTTTAAGGCTCTTATGATTTGTAAACACGGTGAACTTACTGCCATACAGATAATGTCTCCAAATCCTTATAGCAAAGATGATAGCTCCAAGTTCTAAGTCATGAGTTGTATAATTCTCCTCATGCTTTTTGAGTTGTCTGGATGCGTAAGCAATTACTTTCTCACGTTGCATTAACACACATCCCATTCCTAATTTGGAAGCATCACAATAAACGATGAAGTCTTTTGTCCCTTCTGGCAGGGCCAGTATAGGTGCATTTGATAACCATTGCTTCAAGGTTTGAAATGCTTCTTCTTGCTTGGGTCCCCATTTATACTTAGCAGACTTACACATAAACTTGGTTAACGATATTGCTATTCGGGAAAAATCCTTGATAAATCTTCTATAGTATCCAGCTAATCCTAAGAAACTTCGAATTTCAGTAGGATTCTTTGGAACTTCCTATGTCGTAAATGCTTCTATTTTGGCTGGGTCTACATGAATACCTTTGTGGTTAATCAAGTGACCTAAGAATTGCACTTCTTGTAACCAAAATGTAAGACCCTAACCCGTAATCACGCAATCAACGCCTAATCATACGGGTTTTGACCTTACTTAAAACCACTCCCGATTAAAACTTTGATATTTAAGAAAAACTTAAATTATTGTGATCAATACTTTTTGATTTCTACATTTTAACTATTACAACATACGATAAGATTTCACAATTTCACGGGAGACTCTTGAATTCTATTGCGGAAGCTTGATGAGTGTTCGGGCGTGTTCGGTTCTTTTCGCGACTTGATCCTTGCTCCGGGACGTCCATCAAATGATTACCTAGCACCATCACACAAAGAATGGTTAGTGGGTTGTCAATAATACATTTAAACCAGTATCAGAGTCGTTAAACGTCGAAACGGAACGAACCAGGCTAAACGGCCCTATCTTAGGAGTACAAACTGCTGCACCTTATGCGTAGCATCTGTTCGGATCGCTTTTAACCCTTCTAAAACCCAAAATCTAACTTCGACTTTCAAATAAGAATTGTTCTACGCTCAGAGATCTTTCCAGGCATATAAAGAACACCTCCTAACGATTTTTCAACTATTTTATATGAAATTTTGAAAATCAGGCTGTCAGGCTGTCTAAAATCCCATTTTTCATGGTGAGCGATTGCTCACTGAGAGTGAGCAGCCCGCTCACTATTTACAGAAGGTTATGTGGTGCAGGGGAGCTAGGTGAGCGGCCCACTCACTGGGAACTGCTGCTGATTTGTGATTTTAAAGCATGGAATCATGTCACAATCGCATTTGATGATTCCCGAAACCTAAATATTGTCTTGCCGACTAAATAACCCTTTGTTTGACTGAAACTGTAGCCTGGATCACACTGCTATGACCCGTTTCTTAGTTTTGAGTGTTTATGGCGACTTTTACCCAATTTGACCCATTTAGACATTTAACATAACCAAAACACCATTTGACTACGCGCAATGCATCTAGTTTATGTTGTCAATTCATTAGACACTTGATCAACTAAAGTGTTTGTCCGATTGGTTCATTATGATTCCGATTATTAGATTTATCCTTTAGTAAATCTTTATAAATTCCCAAAATGCCCCTCCTAGCCAAATCTTTCGATTTAGCCATTCATGGCGACACTTCTTGATTCAAACCCATTGTTTTGGACTCAATGACTTGTTTAAAAACTTCTAAGTCTGTACGGACTTAGATTTTCAACATTTCTCAAGATTGTTCTAATTTGGTCGATTCTAAGCGCCTTAGCGCGTATTAGACATAGTTATGGGATTAACTTACCTATTTGGCGCCCGCACTTCATATGGGATGCTTTAGCACCCATATTGCTTCGTCCGAAGGCGTTTATTTAACTACAGACTTACCCAGTAGTGTTGACCCATTCTCATGCCTATCAAACCATCCATATGAATCCTTGACATCAAGTGTTCTTTTTCCTTCAATTTAGTAACTTGTGTAAACATCTCATTTCGCACATATTAATAGCCCGGGATCCAAATGGTGTCACGCCACCATTTGGCCCGTCTAACCCTTTGAATTCTTAATGCTCAATATTGTAGGGACAAAAAGGATTGAAGAAACCACTTTTGTTACCAAAGTTCAAATCATATTTCTGCTAAATATTCTAAGTATGGAACTACTAAAGAAGTAAAGACAGAAGTTCTGAAGAAGAAAAAGCAAAGTGCTGAAGAGTTAAAGCATCAGAAGTTCTGAAGTCTAACCAGACATTTCACTGAAGAACTACTGAAGACAAACTATTCATCAGTAGTTTGTCACTCATCAGTACTTTCATATCAGAAG
The DNA here is from genome assembly GCA_032199755.1 of Ambrosia artemisiifolia. Classification (NCBI taxonomy): domain Eukaryota; kingdom Viridiplantae; phylum Streptophyta; class Magnoliopsida; order Asterales; family Asteraceae; genus Ambrosia; species Ambrosia artemisiifolia. Next base: position 42,160,719 of record CM063512.1, on the reverse strand, counting down.
CTTATAACCGACCTAGCAACTTCAGTAGTTTAGTATTATATTGTTTTGTTAAAGTCTTTGAACAAGTTTCAATGCTACAGCCTGTTGTAAGCATTATCCTAAGCATTATCTTAGCTTATTATAATCTTGTATTACTTAGCACAACAGTTTGTACTCGTCTATAAATAGATGGGTTTATTCCACTATTTTAGACATGTGATTTCACTTGATTTTAATTGAATTCCTTCAAAGCTTTTATAACTTATAATCCATTTCACATCTGAGAATCATTCAATACTTGCACTTACTGCTTTATACTTTGAATTGCTTTTGATTCTCATTAACTGCTATAGTAAAGGGGGAGTAATAACTCCTGTAAAAGTGATACTTTAACTTAGAACATTTATCATTCCGTTGTGCAAATAAATTTGATAAAACTGCAAACACATAAGTGTTCTATAAACTTAACTGTTATAAGAGACCACTGATCCAACAATTGGTATCAGAGCATCTGGTTTATCTGATCAAATATCAATCTAACAAATTGAGAATCAGACACAGGCTCTTATTGATATCCAATAAAGGATTAAAAGTTCACTTTATTTTACATCCATCACTTTAAAGAAGTATTGACAATCCAAACTTCTTAAAAATGGATCCTTATAATACTGGATCTGCCAATAAACCTCCTATGCTGGTCAGAAATGAATATAATATCTGGCAAAGAAGGTTGGCACACACCATATCTCAGACCAATACTAGGTGTTGGAGGTCTGTAATCTTTGGACCTCACAAACCAGTAGTAACTGATCTAGAAGGAAAAACTGAAAGACCAAAAGACCCTAAAGACTACACTGAAGAAGATTTCCAAAAATTTGAGCTAGATGCAAAAGCTTTTTCTATGTTGGCTATGGCTCTCCCAAATGAAATTTATGCTGGACTTTTACATTGTGAAAGTGCCAATGAGCTGTGGGATAGTCTAAAAGAACAGTTTGGAGGAACTGAAGAGGTGTTAGCCAACACCAGAGAAATCCTTGCCCAACAATATGAAACTTTTACTTATGTAGATGGTGAAACATTAACTCAACAATTTGAAAGATTTTCATCACTCATCTCTGAGTTAAAACTTAATGGTCAGACCTATTCAAATGCATCTATGTTACATAGATTTTTAAGGTCTTTACCTTCAAAATGGGAAACTTATTCTATAGTCCTCAGAACAAGTTCAAATTTTAATACCCTGAACCTAACAAGGTTACATGGTAAATTACTAACTTTTGAAAGAGAGATTGATCAAAAGAAAACGTTACAAGAATCTGGTAAAACTGCTGATGCCTATACTCCAGGTAGCACAGCCTTATTGGGACAGGACTCACCATCTTGTTCTAATAATTTTGGATCTTTTGAAAACATTGACATAACAGCTGGGATCTCATCAGATGGATCATTCCCAGCTTATGACAATGAAGACCTAAGTCAAACTGCTGATAACATGTGTTTTATCATGGATGACTTAAAATATTTTAGTAGTGATGACTTAGAAGAAATGGATATTTTACACCAACTGGCCTTGTTAAGCATAAAAACTAACAAATTTTATAAAAGGTCAGGAAGGAAATTTCCAAGACTAAACAACTCTACAAAAGTTGGTTTTGGCAAATCTAAATTGAGATGTCGTAAGTGTCAAAGGTTGGGACACTTTGCTAGAGAGTGTAGAAGCTCTAGCTTTAACCAACCAATGTCTGGAAATCAATTTAACTCCTCATATAATAGGAATAATGGAACTCAAGGGAGTGCTCATTTTGTACAGGCACAAGCTCCACAAATCCAATATGTGCCACAAATACAGTATGTTCAAATGCCTGCTCAACAACAGGGCCAGCAACAAATTCCCCCTTTTCTAGCTGCTCAACAACCTCCACAAACTCAACAACCCCCTCAACAAAGTCTATTCACATCAGGGTATGTTGACTGGAGCAGTCTTCCTTTTGATACATCTGAATGCAGTCCAGATGCAGATAACAAAGTCTATGATATCAACTGGGGAGAACCTGATAATGGCAAAAAGAACTTTGCCTTAATGGTCTTTGAGGGATACTCCTCCAATTCTGCTCTAACTCAGGTATCACAACAATCTCTGTTAAAGCTTTGTTCAAAATCTTGCAAAGAATCTTTTGCTTTAATTAGAGAAACAAATGTGCATTTACAAGGCAAATCAAATGACATGAAGAGAAAATACACACAAATGAAGTGTGAATTAGAAAGAAAAATTGTTTTAAAAAATAAGGAAATTTCTAAATTAACAGATAAATCCATTGAAACCCAGGCACAAATTAAAAACATGATAAACAACCTAGGCAATGTCAGAAAAGAGCTTGCTGACGCTAAGGTTGACTGTGAAAAATGGGTTGAGTCTTGTAAGGGATACCAAATGCTGCTTAACAAGCAAACTGCTGCAAATGTTAAGTTTGGCATAGGGTATACCCATACTGAATCACCAACTGATTTCATCCACAAAACTGATAATGATGGGAAGAAATTGATTCAAACTTCTGAAATGGAGGAGTGCACATCCTTCCATCAGAACTTTCTCAAAAATGAAAGTTCTGCGGAAGTAAAAACAACTGACAATAAGCCATCAGTAGTTGCATTTACATCAGGAGTTGAGACCCTGAAAACTACTGATGACCTATTGAAAAATACTGATATTGTCAGTAATTTGCCTTCCAACTCTCTTGCTGAATTTAAAAGGAAAGAGAAGGCAAAAGCATGTGAAATATGTGGTCTGTTTAACCACATGACTGAACTTTGTAGATATAGAAAGGGAAATCAGTTTAATAAGAAAAATCAACAACTGGTTGTGGGAAAACAAATAAGAAAAGATTATGAAAACACTTTCTTTCCCAACAAACAACAACTAAGCAAAACCTTTTCTCAGAAAAAGACTAAATCTCAACAACAGCCTTTTTCTCAAAGTTCATCTTCAGAAGTTATACCTAACCTATCAGTAGTTTCACAAACTACTGAGGTTGAAGATTTGATAGATTTGGTTAAACTTCTGATGACCAAAGTTGATGGTGGTCACCATCATTGTTCCTAATGAAAAATCCATTGCCAAAAAGACATGGATTTCAAAATTTGGTCCTCAACAAACTGCACCTGTTCTCAAGAGCAAACCCAAAGCCAAATTGGCTTGGGTTCCCAAATCTAATTAATTTGCTATTTTGTGCAGAGGGTCTCTAGAGGGTTGAATAGCATTTGGTATGTTCATAGTGGAGGCTCAATGCACATGACTGGATGCAGATACCTGATAAACAATTTTATCAGTAAAAAAGAAGGATCCGTGTCCTTTGGGAACAATGCAAAGGGATATGTTCTAGGATATGGTAATGTATCCTCAGGCAAAATGCAGTTTGACAAGGTCAATCTAGTTGAAAACCTTGAGTACAACTTGCTTAGTGTCTCACAAATGTGTGACAAAGGATATTCTTCCTTTTTCACCAAGACAGCATGCAAGATCATATCACCAGAAGGCTAGAAGTTGATAGAGAAGATCATTGAAGATCATACTTTGTTGATTGCCAAAAGATGTGGTAATGTCTATGCAGTGGACATTGAGAAAGACAAAGTACTGAACAACACTGCCTGCTTCTTATCAAAGGCATCAACTTCAGAAACTGATCTCTGGCACAGGAGACTTGGCCATGTGAACTTTAAAACCATAAATAAAGTCACAAAAATGGGCTTGGTCAGAGGTCTACCTTTGAAGGAATACCAGTGTAAAGAACACTGTGTTTCATGTCTTAAAGGTAAACAACATAAGTCCTCCTATAAGTCTATTGAAGAATAAAAAACAACTGCATGTCTTCAACTACTCCATATGGACTTATTTGGACCAGTCAAAATCATGAGCCTTGGTAAGAAGAAGTACTACTTGGTCATCATTGATGACTACTCAAGATTCACATGGGTCTTCTTCTTATATTCCAAGGATGAGACAGCTGAAATAATCAAGTTCTTCATTCTACAAGTAGAGAAGCAATATTCTCTCACTGTCAAAGTCATCAGGAGTGACAATGGGACAAAGTTCAGGAACAAAACTCTGGATGAATTCTGTTTGTCTAAAGGGATTGTTAGACAATTCAGCATTCCCAGAACTCCTTAACAAAATGGTGTGGTAGAAAGGAAGAACATGACATTAATTAAAGCAGCAAGAACCATGTTAGCTGATTCAGGCCTACCTTTGTATTTTTTTGGCTGAAGCAGTCAACACAGCTTGTTATGTTCAGAATGGAGTTCTTATCAACAAGAGACATACCAAGACTGCCTATGAAATTCTTCATGGCATAAAGCTCCTTATCTCTTTTTTTCAGGCCTTTTGGATGTCAATGTTTTATCCTCAACATCAAAGATTCTATCTCTAAATTTGCTGCTAAAGTTGATTCAGGTTATTTTCTTAGTTATTCTCCAATGAGGAAAGCTTACAAAGTCTTCAATTCAAGAACCAAGATAGTAGAAGAAACACTGAATGTCAAGTTCAATGAATCCAAACATATTCTTATTCCATCAAATCCTGCTGAACTCTTTGACCTTGACAACTTTTATTTCAGACCAGAAAAGACTATTGAATCATCCAAACCTCCTCAATATGGTTATCAAGGGTTTGAAGATGATGGTCCTACACCATGGACTCCAAACACAGTCATCAAATCAACTTTTAAACCTTCAGAAGTTTCACAAGCTTCTACTTCAAAAACTGTTGATGAACATTTTGAAACTACTGATTCAGCTGAACCAAAAACTCCTGAAACTCAACAAACAGCTAAACCAGATATTATCAACCTCAGTGGTTTATTTAAAGAAATACCAGAGCCATCCTCAAGTACAGGTCTACAACAACTGATTGAACACAAGGATCATCTATTGGAACAAATCATGGGTGATATTGCATCAGGGGTGCTTACCAGAAACCAGCTCTCTAACTTTTGCTTTTTCTCAGCATTTATTTCTCAGTTGGAACCAAAGAAGTATCAAGAATCCCTCAAATATAATAATTGGGTTCAAGCCATACAAGATGAGCTGCTTCAATTCAAGAAGCAACAGGTTTGGGAAATCTGTCCCTTACCTCCAAACAAACAACCAATTGGTACTAGATGGGTCTTTAGAAACAAACAAGATGAAGCTGGTATGATCATCAAGAACAAGGCAAGATTGGTAGTACAAGGTTATTCTCAAGAAGAAGGCATTGACTATGATGAAACCTTTGCACTAGTTGCAAGACTTGAAGCTATCAGGTTATTTTTAGCTTATGCAATTTCCAACAACATAAAAGTTTTTCAAATGGATGTCAAAAGTGCATTTTTGTATGGAAAAATAAAAGAGGAAGTGTATGTCTGTCAGCCACCAGGGTTTGAGGATCCCTCTCATCCTGACTGGGTGTACAAGCTTGACAAAGCTCTTTATGGGCTAAAACAGGCTCCAAGAGCCTGGTATGAAACACTATCCAACTTTTTACTTAAAAATCACTTCACTAGAGGCTCCATTGATAAAACACTTTTCATTAAACATGTTGGAAATCATGTCTTACTTGTTCAGATCTATGTTGATGATATCATTTTTGGTTCAACAAATTCCAAATTGTGTGATGGATTTAAGAAACTCATGCAATCAAAATTTGAAATGAGTACAATGGGAGAATTGCAGTACTTTTTAGGACTGCAAATCAGGCAACAAACAACTGGAACATTTATAAATCAATCAAAATATGTTAAAGAATTATTAAACAAATTTTCTTTACAAGACTATAAATCATGTTCCACTCCCATGACACCAACCACACAAGTTGAACCAGATGATCAAGGAAAACAGGTTGATCAAACCATGTATAGATGTATGATAGGTTCTCTTTTGTATTTAACTGCTTCTATACCAGATATTATGTTTTCAACTTGTGTTTGTGCTAGATACCAGTCTGCACCAAGAGAATCACACCTAATTGCTGTCAAAAGAATTTTCAAATATCTGAAAGGAACTCCTACTTTAGGAATTTGGCATCCTGCTTCAAACAATACCAACTTAACTAATTTTTCAGATAGTGCCTATGCAGGGTGTAAAATGTCAAGAAAATCAACATCTGGTGGTTGTCAATTCTTAGGAAACTGTCTGGTGTCCTGGCAATCAAAGAAACAAACATCTGTGGCAACTTCAACAGCTGAAGCTGAATACATTGCTGCTGCAAGCTGCACAATATCAACTTCTTGATTATGGAATCAAAGAGACCAAGACTCCATTTGTAGATGAAGAATTTTAGCAATAGACAGGAAAATATGATCATACAAGTCACAATTCCAGGTGCGGAAACCCTAGAACTGAACAAAATGATAATACGCAAATCACAACACGCAAAATACCTTTTCAATCAACATTTTATAGATAACTTGTTTCAAATCATTCATACAAAGCCTTTTCAAGTTAATCTAAACACTTTTACACGACCTTAATCTAGAGAGCAACCTGACCTTAACACACACACTATCACCAACTGTTCTAACTTACAAATCAAGCCAAAACTATATATAGGAACTTCACTTTCGCCCTTTTCCATGGTGCGAATGTGGACTTTGTCCACATTCGCCCTGTTACCAAGTACGAATGAACATTTCTTCTGACAGCTTCCTACCTTCGTCCACTTCAAATCTACCTTCGCCCTCTAGATCATACATTCGACCTTCAATATACACATTCACCCATCCAATATTCACCTTCGCCCCTTCTCTAATCTTCTAACATATGTTAATGTGACAATCCAAAGCATTAGTTGCTTGGATTGCCTTCTAGCTTCATCCATTGCTTTGTTCATCAACTTGATCCTCAGCTGCTTCTTTTGTTCTTTCGTCATCTCAGGCTCAAGTTTTCTTTTCGTTGATCGCTTCGGTACATCAGCTATCTTCACCTTCTTGCCCAACTTAGAATCCAGGTTGCTACCGGAATTGATATCATACGCAAAGCACACTCCGACAACCTGTTGATACTTCTTCGCTTGCGATGCATCATTGGGATCACTGTATATTGGATTATAGTAAAGCATGATGATGTCTTCAAACGTACAGTTAATGAGCCACATTGGGTCAAAAACGTGTATCTTCTTATACTTATCCTTCCCATCTCTCAACACTATCACAACCTCTGCATTCCTCCAATCATAATACCAGAAGATAAAGTCTTCACTGAAGTGTTGTTGTAATGGCATCAAAGGAATCTTCCTCATCACTTCAGGTGCTTTATAAATCAAAGTTACCCGCTTCTTACCTGTTCTAGGATCAACATCCCTATGAACTTTCCTCCTTGGGTACTGTGGCTTAAACATATTCCATTTAGTTCTACTCTCCCAGACCAACCTATCAGCAAACCAACCCACAGCCATGTTATTTACAGATGCACCAGTCATTGGAAATCTGCAAATATCTCTAACCGCCCAGTACGGTAGAGTTAGTAGGTCATGAAATCAGTAGAAGTACAGAATTTCTGTTTCCCACTTGACTGCTATGCATTTAATTCTTCAAAGATACTTCCAACCAAGAGCTCTGCCTTTGAACTTCTGGTTGTGATATCTATAGAATCCACCTTGAGCTTCCGGCTTTGGTCTTTTGTCATCAGATTCTTTCAACTTCCTTAACAAAGTCTTTAAATCATCATTCTAATCAGACGGTTTCTGCTTATCTTCACCGAACACCTTTTCAACAAACTCCTCACTACGCTTCTCAGCTTTCTTTCTAGCTTCTCTTTGACGTAATTCGGTGAAGTCTGGGAATACTTCATTCTCATTATTCTCTCTGAAGTACTGAGGGTACTCTTCATGAGTAATGTCCTCTATTTCAATCTCCTCCATCTCCGGTGTATGTTTATCATCAGAATGACTTCCAATATCCTTTTCAGGAATATTTGGAATCATCTGATCCATCATGATCTCTTCCAATGTCTTTCCCACTCGCTATGCTATACCATCCAAAATCTCCTTAGCCACCGCAGCAGACACTTCTCCCTCTTCCAGATCAGGATCATTATATTCTAGTTCATACCTCATATCCTCCGTCTGAAAGATCTCAGCAAATTTTCCAGTGAATTCAATCGTCCACTCTCTCTTCTCAAGCATCTCACGATAAACATTCTTTGCATCATCAGATAGAGATCTTACTTTCTCATTCCAGAATATACTCTCATCTGAATCTATATTCTCACCAGCTTTCTTCTTAGAGCTTGACTCTCCTGCATCACCTTTCTTAGTCTTCCTTTTCTCAAAGGTGAACTGACTTGAGTCATCTCCACCATCATCATCACTACCATCACTCTCATCATCATCATTTTTACTACCCGATCCCTCAGCATCATCATCCTTGTCATCTTTATCAGATTCATCATCAGATTCTTCCTCTGATTCATCTTCTTCATCCTCTTCTTTATCTGATTCTTCAAAATCTACTTGTTCCTCTTCCCTCTCTTTATCCTCCTCTCCCTCTTTCAACTTGGGAGCTTCACCATACAATTTATCAAGTAGATCGCTCATCCGTTTGTTCTCTTTCTTCAATTCTTTGTTATCAACCTTCACAAGCTTTATCATTCTTCTATTTCTGTTACATTTTACTTCAAGTTCTTTCTTCTCTTCTTCAAGCTGCTTCAGCTTCTTATCAATCTCATCTTGATTTGTCTTTGATGCAACCACAATCTGAAGCATCTTTTCTTCATTTTTCTTAAACTTATTAATCTCAGCTTGTTGAGCAACAATCATCTTCATCATATCTTCCATCTTTTTGTTAACTTGTTTCATCACATCATTAGAAACAGTAACTTTGGATGCTTTGGAAGATTCAATCTCTTTAGTCTTCTCTTTTCTAGGCTTGAACATATTTAGAACATCAGGTTCTTTCGCCTTCTTCTGTTTCTTAGTAACTGGTGAAGATACCTTGGATGACGTACCAGCTTCAGGCACTTTCTTACCCTTCAGCAATAGTTCTATCTCTTTCTCTCTTAACTTTTTCGTACTAACTTTCTTCGCCATCGACTTGTGCTTTGGCTTCTTCAAGTTAACAACAACTGTTGATCCTTCAAAGTCTCCAACACCAAGCCCCAAATCACCTTCAACATCAATTGACTCTTTCTGCAATACTTCTTCAACAGTTTTGTTAAGTAATTCAGACTCCCCAACCGCAGTGGCCTTGCGTTTGGTAGTCTTTACTAATTCAGCTTCAGAATCCCACTGCTCTTCCTCCTCAGTCTCCTCTGAATCTACTGAATCTTCATCAACCAAACTTGTACCTTTCTTTGCAGTTGTTTTCTTTCTTGCTCCTTGTTTCTTAGATTCACCCTGATCAACCTTCGCTTTGCCCTTCCCTTTGGCTCCAGCGTTTTTAACTTGCCTCTTCCTTTTCGTACTTGCATCAGCATGCACTAAAGGATCATCAGTATCTGAATCACTCTTGTCGTGTCTCGCTTTGTTCAATCCTGGGTCAGTGTAACCAGGATTAACTAAAGCTCCAAACAAATGTCTATTCGGTGGCTTCTCATTGTCAGGCACACCCTTATATCCTTTCATCCTCACAAGCGTTCTGATATTCATGTGATCTTGACCCATCACCATTGTCGGATCTTTCTTCAAATGTGAATACTTGTTGTCAAATATCATCATCAGAAACCTTGGGTACAAAATGAACTTCTTGGACTTTAGACCTTTCAACATCTCCAGCATGTGGTCTAGTATCATTCCGGCAATATTAAATGGTTTGTTGAGAGTCAACGCAACCATTAATGAACTAAGGCTTTTCCTCATCACGTCATAACCACCACTAACACACCCAAAGACATGAATGATCACGTGTGCAAATTACTTAAACTGCACACTGAGCTTTCCTTTGTGAAGTGCACCATCTGTTATCGGACCTTTGTACTTCATTCTAAGGAAACAAACTCTCTGTTCGGTCCACGATAGAACTCTGGGATCTGTACTTTCTTCAAACTTAATCTGGAGTGCCTCTCTGATATCATCTTCAGTAATAAACATCTCCATCCCTTGAATAACACTTCTGATAATCGTCTTATCTTCCCAGAAATCATATCTCGCGTTCTTCCAGAAATCCTCCATAATGTCTTTGTATATAATTGCTGGTGTAGCAATGGCATGAATAATTCGGCTTCTCTTCAGAAAATCCACGATCCCTGAAAACTCTGTGTTCTTCAAAACATCGCCAACAAATGCACAGCAATTGTGCTGAGGTTCGAACGACCAAACTTTCGGAACATTTTCTTCTTCAGCTTCCGGAACTAGATCCTGAATAACATTTTCTACTGAAATCTCAACATTCTCTGATTGTTCAGCCATCTGTAAAAACAAAAATCAGAAAAATACGTCAAAACACAAAAACGACAAACTTAGAAAATTTTTGATTTTAACAAAATTTCACTTTCGCCCATTTTGTAGGTACGAAAGTGAGATGTTGAGGTTCGAAGGTGAAAATTTTGAACCGAATGTAGAATTTCTTGAGTTAAAACTCACATTCGTCCGTTTTGGTTTACCTTCGTCCCTTATTTTCTACATTCACCCATTCTATCAGATCGAATGTGAAACTGTTTTTGACCCAAATTTAAATTTTGTTATCTGATGTGTTTTAGCCTCTAATTTTGATTCACACTATGCCTAAAACAACCGAATAAACCTATTCAACAATCAATTTCAATTAACATTCAATCCTTATTGGTTTTCTTAAAGAATTAGGGTTCGTAACCCTTAAACAATCGATTAACAGTCTTAAACAACGAATTAATCTAATTCTTCCTATATTCTCCCCCTAAAACTAATAAGGATTGAATCCTTATAAAAAAATTGCATTAACATAGTCTAAATCATGTTCAGATGAGAAAGTTAGGGTTCGTTTTGAAAAAAACCCCAATCATGGCTTCATATCGTGGCCATTACCTGTAAAATTGTATGCAAAATGATCAGAAAAACTTAGGGAACAATATTGGTGAATCAATAGAATCAGGGCAACAAGATCTTGCAACTTAGAAAAATTTTGAAACATATCAGAATGAGGGTTCGAAGGTGTGAAGAGGTATTTATAGCAGGCAACATTCGCCCTGTTTCTGTGGACGAATGTGATAGATTTTCACATTCGCCCCAAGTTAATGGTACGAATATGAAAAACAGACCCGAAGGTGAAAAAGTTTGAATTTTAAGCCACCTTCGTCCAAACACAACAGCACGAATGTGTAAAATTTTCCACATTCGACCCATTTAAGGGGCGAATGTGAGATGGAAAATTTTGAAAATTTTACCAAATCACGAAATCGAATCCCGTTCAATCATTTTTCAACACGTTAAGTCTCAAACTGGCATTATTTCAGTCTAGAATGATACAAAGCTCAGATGGTTTCATCAAATCTCAGAAATTAACCATCAAACACGGTCGGTTATCTAAAAATAACGCTGAAATGTAAAACTTTTGGGTTTTCTGAAATTTATATCAAAACACACCTAAAATCTTTTTGAGTTTTGTATCTTTTTGACAATCAAACTAAAATGCATAAAAGTAAATAAAGCAGTAAACATTTTGTGATATCCGGTAAGAAGATCATATCAGTTATTTTGAGAAATCTGATCACAGCGTTGATCTTTTTGTTTTATATTATCATTAGAAACAATATGTGACCCGGCAACTGCTGATATTGTTGTCCACATAAGCTCACATGCAGACTGTTATGCAGTGCTTTAAAATGATACGATTTAGGTGTATTATACTAACACGTTGTGGTTTCCACACACACGATATACTCCCGTATCAAGAAATTGCACAAAACTTCCTCGTAACGCGTGATTATGCCAGAATTATCTGTTTGGCTACAAGATATATAGCACAGAGGTGTACAGGTCAGCAAACAAATGCAGCAAAGTAACATGTGCATATATACCAGGTTGAGGCTGATATCAACTAATGATTTGCATCCGTAAATGATACGATGTAATTATGATCTTTGATCAGTAATAACATGAAGTTCCTCAATTCGGTAACTTTCGGTTTTGGCATTTAAGCTCTTTTAGCAAATATTCTGATTAAACTAGGTCCGTAAATCAATACGACAAAAGTTTAATCAGAACATCCCGGATAACAATAACATAACGACCCGAAACCTCAGATTTTGGCAACTCTATCAAACGAAATTACGGTACTAAGACCATATGCCCATGAGGTGTTCAGCCACGAACGAGTAGTTCGTTATGTTTGTATCACTAATGCACGCAGTTTTAAGTCTACGAAGCCTATCAGCACATCACACGTAATCAACACACGCCTCATATTACTTTACATATCTTTAGCCTGTGTCAGATCCCCACTGATGTACTATCATTTCCTCTTTTTATCCTGGAAATCATTTTTGGTTTTTCTATTTTTATAGCTTTTTGAATTTTTCAATGTTTTTGGTTTTTATGATAAAAGACTCCCCCTAAAATGTAAAACATATTTTTGGGTTTTTGAATTTTTCTGAAAAACTGTAAAAACTTTAAAGAATATTTTAAAACTAAAAAGAGATAAACCGAGGTGATGATCAGTCCTGTTTTTCTTTAATTTTGTTAACTTTTAAAAGATATTCAAATCGGGATCTGTCAAAAGCTTTTGTGAACAAATCTGCACGTTGATAGTCAGTATGGATTTTGACCATATCTATCAATTCTTTAGCGTAACAATCACGGATAAAGTGGTACTTAATCCGGATATGTTTAGCTTTAGAATGATTGCCCGTATCTTTAGTTAATGCGATCGCGGCTTCATTATCACAGTGTATAGGGGTTTTAAGAAACTGCAAACCGTAATCCACCATCTGCTGCTGAATCCAGAGAACTTGCAAACAGCAACTCGAGGCTGCAATGTACTCTGCTTCACAGGTAGACAGTGAGGCCGAAGTCTGCTTCTTACATTTCCAGGTGACTAACCTGCTCCCTAAAAACTGGCATCCAGCTATCGTGGATTTGCTGTCCTTGTCACAGCCTCCCCAATCTGCAGGGTACCAAAGTCCTCTCGAGGGACAACCCTTCAGATATCTAAGGATACGCTTGACCGCTGTCAGATGACTTTGTTTCGGCTTCGACTGGAAACGTGCGCAGAGACATGTGGCGAACATTATGTCTGGCCGAGATGCGGTAAGATACATCAGAGATCCGATGATTGCTCTGTATGTAAACGGGTCCGTCAGCTCCCCCTTAGCGTCAACTCCAATCCCGTGATTAGGTTGAATCGGGGTATCCATCGGCTTGGAATCCTCCATCTGGAACCGGCTCAAGACTTCGGATACGTATTTAGTCTGGTGAATGAAGATCCCTGTTGGCCTTTGATCCACCTGCAAGCCGAGGAAAAACTGCATCTCCCCCATCGCACTCATTTCGAACTTTTCCTGCATAACACGTTGAAATTCCCTGCACAAAAGTTCGTTAGTTGAGCCAAAAATAATATCTTCAACATATATCTGGACTAGAAGCAAATCATCTCCTGTTTTCTTCGTGAACAGAGTACAGTCGACCAATCCGCGTTTGAATCCTTTCGACATGAGGTACGTGCTCAGCTCCTCGTACCATTGGCGTGGAGCCTGGTGCAACCCATACAGTGCTTTGTTCAAGACGTACACCTTATCCCGGTGGATAGGGTCTTCAAAGCCCGGTGGTTGACCGACGTAAACCTCCTCTTTGACTACTCCATACAGAAAAGCACTTTTGACGTCCATCTGATACACCTTAAATTTCTTGTAGGAGGCAAACGCTAGAAACATTCGGATTGCTTCTATGCGCGCCACAGGTGCATAAATTTCATTATAATCAATCCCCTCGATCTGATGAAAACCTTGTACTACCAATCTGGCTTTGTTCCGTACAATCACTCCTCTATCGTCTTTCTTACACTTAAAGACCCACTTGGTACCAATCTTCTTCCGTCCTGGAGGTAAATCAGTGAGCGTCTAGACTCCCAACTTCTGAAATTGCAATAACTCCTCTTGCATCGCTTCAACCCAGGCGTAATCCAAAAGAGCTTCTTTATATGTCCGCGGCTCGACCTGCGAAACATAACATGCAAACGACCAATCATTCTGACAACCAGATTTTTGTATTTTTGCATATAAAGCTAAAGCACCAAAACTTTCTGGTGAATTGACACTTCGTAGCTGTCCTCTCGTCATAACACTTCTTCCAGGGTCACCGATAACTTGCTCCAGCGGGTGAATACGATGAATCCGAGATTCCGGATGTGCAGGTACAGTAACTCCCGTCTGAATAGTCAAGTTCTCTACTGCATCCAGATCATGACCCGTATTAGACGATGAAGCAACATCTGGATTTGGGTTCACTGGTGGTGCCTCTGTTGCATTTTCAAGAATAACTTCTTCGAAATCTCCATCATCTTCCGATTCCGAAGTATCTAAAGTTGTGGAAGCCTCTTGAAACACTTCTTCCTCCGGTACAGGCGCATTGGTATCATTAGAAGCTCTTGGAGGAGTTACGGTAATCGGACGCACCAAAGGTGAAGTCGCTGCGTTTTCACACTCGTAAAGTAATCGAATAACAGCCTCTTCAACCAAGCTATCTAGATTGAATGATTCAAAGAAATCTTTGTAATCAAACATCCAATCAGGACCATTCCCTTGCACATTCTAAGTATACCGTTGAACTTCCACGTTAGACCAATCCTCCACCTGTCGAGTTCTTTTGTTGAAAACCCGTTTGAGCGGGGTTGCATATCCAACAAAGTATCCCTCTTCAGCTTTCGGACTAAACTTCTCGCTTGGATTCAACATCGTGCACGGAGCCCCAAAAGGTTCTATAACAGCTCATAAGAAGTTTTGCCAAACTTCTTCACCGTTAATACCCGATTAAGTGTATCGTTTGCCGCATAAATCGCCTCATTACAGAACATTACTGGAAGATTCGAATCTGCTAGCATTGTTCTCGCCGCTTCTATTAGAGTCCTATTTTTACGTTCAGCAACACCGTTCTGTTGAGGGGTGTACGGAGCCGAGTATTCATGATGAATTCCTTTGCTTTCACAAAGTTCGTCCATCTTGGCATTTTTGAACTTCGTCCCATTATCACTCCGAATTCGCTTGATCTTAAGACCATAGATGTTTTCCAATCGAGTGAACAGAACTTTCAGATTATTAAAGGTGTCACTTTTTAGATGCAAACACATCACCCAATAAAGCTCTCCAAGATGACTTTTGTGTTTGACCGGTCCGAATAGGTCCATGTGCAATCGCTCAAGCGGCATCTCAACAGAGTTAACTTTCTTCACTTTGTGGGACTGTCTGTGTTGCTTTCCCATCTTACAGCTCACGCACTTGTCATTCAAATGGAAGTGTTTAACATTCACGCCATCAACAAGTCCATTTTTCACTAAATGATTCATTTTCCTCAAATTAATATGCCCCATCCTTCTGTGCCACATAATCAATTCCTTCTCTGTAGCCTTTGATAAGAAACATGTCACTTGCCCCTGGGATGTCATTGCTTTGGACATATCAAGAATATAGAGATTGTTGACGCGAGGTGCCTTCAACATAACCCAATCTTTTGGAATTTCAAAGCCCGGTTTAAGAATATAGCAAGATTTGTCATCAAAATAAACAGTAAATTGTTTGTCACAGATTTGACTGACACTCAACAGATTATAATCGATCTGCTTCACATACGATATCCTCTCGAAATTCACAATACCATTACTCACGCTTCCTTCCATCGTGATATATCCTCCTTTGTTTTCGGCAAATGCAACATACCCTCCGTTTATATTCTTCACATCAAACAACAAAGCTAAATCCCCTGTCATGTGGCCTGAAGCTCCACTATCAACAATCCAGAGACTGCTAATAGGGCCAGCTGAAGCTCCCTGCACACATCAAGTAAACTTGTCAGTTCTTTCGGGGGACCCAAGCCTGTGTGGTCTTGGGTCTTTGAATATCACTTTTCAAAGAATCATTTACTTCAACATTTGGTTTTGAATCGATCTTTTTAGGATCATTCAAAACTTTTTCAATCTTTTCATTAGATTTTGAAGTTGAGGCTCCCGGAGTACCATTTGGTGTCCAAGATTGTTCCGAACGTTTCAAAATACGAATCTGAGATTTTGGAGTCTCAGTCGTTTTCTTAACATCGTTCACAAATGAAACCTTCTTGGGTACCTTCTCTGATTTTACATATTTAGGTCCAACATTTGACTTGACAACAGGTTTTTGTGGAACCCTTTGTCTATCATTTGTCGTGTTCACCATTGGTTTTCTCCACGGTTTCTCCATGGCTATTCGGTTACGACGATCATACTGAAATGGACGATCATTCCTCTTTTGATA
Source organism: Ambrosia artemisiifolia (assembly GCA_032199755.1). Classification (NCBI taxonomy): domain Eukaryota; kingdom Viridiplantae; phylum Streptophyta; class Magnoliopsida; order Asterales; family Asteraceae; genus Ambrosia; species Ambrosia artemisiifolia. The sequence goes on along the minus strand of CM063512.1, from coordinate 42,144,363 downwards.
AAAGTTGTTTCGGTTATAAAATTGTTGTGTTTGAGGAACAAATTGTCTTTGTGGATAGTAATGATTATCAAGTGGTTTTCTCATGGATTGCCTAACTTCAACTTCGTGCCTTTTGTGCCTCACGTACGGGCAGTGAGCAAGTAAATGCCCTCTCTCCCCGCACTTAAAGCATGCACGGTATTCTTCAAACACATTTTGAGCATTCGGCTAAGCGTATGTTCTGACAGGATATTGATCATCATACTGTCTACGCCTCAGACTCTCAGGAAGTGGACCCTTTGAGTAAGCCGGCTCATGAAAACCATTTGCTTTGTTTTTCGGTTTAATGAATTGAGTGACATGAACCTTTGGTTCTTTTGGAACATCCAAATACAGTTTCTTTAGAATTTCAGGTGGAATATCATTTGTTCTCTCATGTTTTGGAAACCATATTGTGCTTTCTAGCCAAATTTTATCAATTTTGGAATAGTTAGCAAACTTGATTGGATATTCCTCGTCAGAGATAATCTTATCGGATCCTTCCATCCAATAAAATACCTTGACTGGTTTGTCACTCATTTCCTTTTTAACCTCTTTCTTTTCAGACTTTTTATCACGATGTGCGTTAGCCATCGGATGAACATGCTGAGACGGTGACACTGGTTCATTAGTAATAATGTGATTTTCTTTTGGAATATCACACACATTATCACTTTTGTCACTCTCAGAGTCTGAATCATTATTTTCCACTGTTACTCCCTCATCATTCAAACCTAAAATCGGTCTCACATCGGAATGAGGATCACCAACACTTGAAGTATTGGATTCATATTCCGATGCAGAGTCTGATTTTACTGAGCTCTCCGGTGTCACTTGATGACAATTGTGATTTTCAAAAAGCACGGAGATGGCACAGACTTATAACTTGTGGTTTGATCATCAATGATGTGGTCAACAACATAAGCAATATGCTTGTAACTTTCTAACTTCTTGTTGACCTTTTCAGCAAAACACTTGATGGTGGTCATTTCCAACTTAGTGTTCTCAAGTTCATTAATGTAATTGTTAATTGCTAATTGTTTTAATGAAAGAGTTTTCTTTAGGTCAGAAATGTCCTTTTTGTACCCATCAAGTACTTTGTTAAAAGCAATCACCTCCTTGCGAGTAGATTGACAGTTAATTATAGCACTATCGCGTTGAATGCGAAGTTCTTTGTTTTCTTCTGTCAATCTGTCACAAGTTCCACAGTACTTATCACTTGTAACATCAGTGCTAGATTCAGAACTTACCTGTTTTTGGAGGATCTGTCATGGCCATTAGAGCAAAATGAGCTTCCTTCCCAGCGAAGAACTTTGAATAATCGATTCTGGTGAAGGCGTCATCCACTATGCATGACTTCCACGTCTTTAGAAAATCAGCTTCAGCCAGCAACTGATCAATGTCATTATCCAAAGAAGTAACACTGGCCTCTGAATCTGATTCACTGTCTGAATCCGAATATACCAACTCACACTCCTCAGGAACATCTGTAACTGAGTCAATCACCACTCCTGAACTTGCTTCTTCAGCCTGAACTTCAACAGTTTCAGTCTCCACATTCATCTCATCAACCGATTCCTCAACCTCACTCTCAGTTTCTTCATTTTGATCAACTATCACCGACTCCTCAATATCAACCTGTCGGGCAACACATGACACATTCCCACCAGTAGTTATCTCCTCAACACCAATTTGCATGCCAGTCCAGTCAAACCTCTCATCATTCTGTATCACCAAAGCTTGATTCTGATTGTTATTCTGTGGCTGTTCATTTGGTGTAGTGATGGGTATAACTGTTCTGTTTGGGTTATTTGGTGGTTGAGTTTGATTATGGTTGTTTGTGTTTGGTTGTCTGTTTTGGTTGTTGTTACAGGTGTTCTGTCGGTTTTGGTAATTGTTTTGGTTTTGATAGTTGTTGTTGTTTTGGAAAGAAACTTGGTTTTGGTTCTGTTGTTGACGGTTTTGGTAGTTTGAGTTGAATGGGTTTCTGTTACCTTGTTTAGGAGGCTGAGTGCATTTTCTTTTGAAGTGTCCTTTACCTCCACAGTTAAAGCATGTAACTTTCTCCTTGTTAAAACCATAAGTTGTGTTCGGAGAAGTACCCAAATCAGTCCTCCCGGTCTTTTCTATGAACTCGGTTGCCCTTCTCATAATGCTTGCGAAAACCCAATAAATATCTATGAGCTCCATCTCCTCTTTATCGATTTGTGCATAGTCTTCATTGGTCAAGTTGTTATTCCCAATTTGACTTGCAACTAAACCATTATACGAAGCAACCATTGCTGAGACTAGCGCTATATGTTGCTGAGCAACCTCCACAGTCACATTACTCATATTGGATGTCTCCAATACAACCGGTTGCTGATTGGTTTGGTTCATTTGATTCATTTGATTCATGTAAGGTTGTTGTTGAGGTTGTTGTTGTGGTTGGTTAGCAGAATAGCATGCAGCTTGCTGCATTGAAGAAAATGGTGAAATGAAAGAATTTGTGTATTGTTGAGGTGGTGGTGTATATGATGGTTGTGAATAAGATGAGGTTTGTGCTAGGTAATTGATTGGTTGTTTCGGTGGTTCCATGACACTTGAAATACAAGCTATATGAGGTGCCACTGTTCCACCAACATTCGAGTTTCCCACAGTTGTTGAAGTACCACCATGATATAACTCTGGATTCTGAGGAATCTGAGATCTCTTTGCTTTCCTCTTCTCCTCGAGTTCTTTATTCTCCAGCTTCTGAATAAACTCGTTGATTGTCCAATACTTGTAAGCATCCTTCTCTTTGAGTACCTCGATGTGTTGATCCCAGTACGGTGGTAATGCATCAGCAAACTTGTCCACGAGATCTGACATAGGAATCTGTATATCATAACTAGACAATTCAGTTAGTAAATGACAATATCTGGGAGTCAACTCTTTCAACGTCTCGTTCCCGACATAGCTGAAGTTCTCAAATTCTTTTCTCAGCTCTTCCATCCTCAACCTTCTCTTCTTCGCGTTACCATCATGACGATTCTTAAGCACATCCCATAACTGCTTAGAAGTAGTGCACGTCCCAAACTGATGTAGCAAATCGTTTGTGATCGCCTGAGTTAACTGAGAATATGCCTTCTTTTCCACCGCGAATTTCTTCTTCTCATCATCAGTCAAACTCTCCAAAGGAACTTGTTCACCGATGTTCTCTAAAACTGGTGCAACATATCCTTTAGCTATCATCTGCCAAGCCTCTGTACCTTCCAACCCCATGCCTTCAAGATGAATCTTGAATTTCTTCTGCCACTGGTTATACTCCTGCATCTCCATTAGCTTGGGTGGCCGATTCCCGCTACCTGAAGATAAGTCATTTATTAGTGTAGAAATAGCATTAGTAGTTTGAGTATTTACCACCGCGGCTGCTACTCCCCAATAATCTGTTGCAAGTTGTTGTGACGAAGATGCAACGCTCTGAGGCATCGAACTAGTCATCGCTAAGTAATTAATCGGTTGCGAAGACTGAGTGTTCGATTTCTGAGCTGCCACTGTCCATGGGTCCATAGTCACTTGCTGCTGTTGTTGTGTCGTTCCCGGTCTCGGTGTAGTTGGAAAACCCCACATGATGTTCACAAACTTAGAAATTCACCACACTTAGAAAATTTTCCAAATATCCTTCTACTTTCGCCCTGAACAGTCCTACTTTCGTCCAAAATTATTCACCCGAATCTAGAATTCTGACCAGAATGTAGAATATCAACACACAATTTCTACTTTCGTCCAAAATTTCCACTTTCGTCCTGTATCTTTCCACCGTCGCACCCCCGATCAACCGAAAGTGGAATTTTATACCCGAATGTGGAACAAACAACACAACACACCTAGGTTCGACCTGAAATAAGCTACTTTCGCCCAGAAAATAACCAGGTTCGCCCCTAAACAGTCCAGGTTCGCCCAAAGCTCTCTAGATTCGACCCATACATGTTTGAAAAACGGTTACACTTTGAAAAACGGTTATTTTGATCTGAGATTTTCAAAAGTTTATGGATTTTGATGATCTTTATCAGGTTATGATTCGGAATTGATTTGGAACAACTTTAATTCTTGGAAAAGTTGATTTTATCCACGAATTTGTATCCAAAACCTTCAAATTGTATCAAAAACCATTTTCATTGAAAAACAGAGAAAGATTGATCAAAATTAGGTCCAAATCAGCTCTGATATTATCAATTTGTTGTTGTATGATCTCTATGGCTCTGATACCACTTTGTAGATGAAGAATTTTAGCAATAGACAGGAAAATATGATCATACAAGTCACAATTCCAGGTGCGAAAACCCTAGAAATGAACAAAATGATAATACGCAAATCACAACACGCAAAATACCTTTTCAATCAACATTTTATAGATAACTTGTTTCAAATCATTCATACAAAGCCTTTTCAAGTTAATCTAAACACTTTTACACGACCTTAATCTAGAGAGCAACCTGACCTTAACACACACACTATCACCAACTGTTCTAACTTACAAATCAAGCCAAAACTATATATAGGAACTGCACTTTCGCCCTTTTCCATGGTGCAAATATGGACTTTGTCCACATTCGCCCTGTTACCAAGTACGAATGAACATTTCTTCTGACAGCTTCCTACCTTCGTCCACTTCAAATCTACCTTCACCCTCTAGATCATACATTCGACCTTCAATATACACATTCGCCCATCCAATATTCACCTTCGCCCCTTCTCTAATCTTCTAACATATGTTAATGTGGCAATCCAAAGCATTAGTCGCATAAAGTGCATCTACACCATTCTTAGTAGACAGTAAATCTGCCATTAGCATCATTCAAAATCCTATTCAGTTCTCAAAAACTAAACATATTGAAATCAGGTATCATTTCATAAGAGATTGTTATGAAAAAGGCAAGATTGAGGTGAAACATGTCACAACTGCTAATCAAATAGCTGATGTGTTCACCAAACCCCTTGATTCAACAACATTTCAGAGGTTAGTATCCATGCTTGGGATGCTAAATTTTAAATGAAGTCTGTAAGTGTTTTCACTTTTCCTTCTTCACATATTTTACTTTCACTTACATACTTACTAATCTGTCACAAAACTTCTGATGAATAAATAAGAGAGAAACTACTGATGTTTTGAGAAACATCAAAAATGGAATTTTTTTTTCACAAAAGAAATAACTACTGACAATTATCAGAAGTTATTTAAAGTGTTTTGGAAGTCATTCTCATCAGCTGTTGAAAACTATTGAAGAGATGACAAAAACCACTGATGAAGAAACCAGCTTCATCAGTAGTTTCATTAAAAGGGTAAAACTGACATTTCACTCATCAGAAGTTTTGACCTAGTCGGTTAAAAACTTCTCATAAATACCTTTTTCAAACACTTATCCATTCAAAAAGCAAAATTCCCTCTTTCTCTTTCAAAACAAAGACAAAACCCCTTCTCAAACCTAAAAATCACTGTTCGATCAAACGAAACCATGGCTCTTGTACTGAAACAGGGACATAATCAATGAGGCTACTTCAAGAAAGATGAAGCCTGGTCCCAATACGACGAAATCATTGATTTGGTCGTTAAATCCCAATATCACACAGCTTTCACCGTTGATCCTCCCATTCATACAGAAACTCTCAATGAGTTCTGGGCAAATGCAGAGTCGGTCACTGTGAATAATAAGGTGATTTCCCTCAAATCAACAATTCAAGGGAAGCACATGGCAATCACACAGGAGTCACTGGGAATAAGGCTTGGCCTTAATGATGCTGATGCTCCTGAGCATATTCCCACTTCTGACATTCATCTAACCATGACTGAGTGTGGTTATCAAGGTACTTTGTCACATGCAACAGTTTACAAAAAATATTTTGATCCAAAATATAAACTGTTATTTCATTATATTATTATGTGTCTAAGTCCCAAAACTGGATCATATGATCAGATGCCTTCAACCTTTCAACCTATTTTTTATTCTATAATAAATGAAACAACGTTTAAGGCATCCTCATTATTTTTCAATGAGTTGGTGTTGCATTACCAAAACGATAAAAAGAAGTTTTTACTGTACCCAAGATTTGTTATGCAATGCATAATAAAGGAACTTGGTGAGGGGATACTTGTGGGGGAGTCAAAAACTTTAAATCCATTGACTTCACAAGTATTCTCAAGGCATAACAAACCGGCACTTTTGCCAGAAGATGACCAAGGGGAAGAAGAAACAGTCCCCAAGGAACCCACATCTTCAAAACCTAAGCCAAAGAAAGCCAAGAAACCTAAACAGCAAAACAAACACCCACCAACCTAAAGAAAAAGGTAGTTCAGGAACATGAGATACCTAAAACTACTGACGTGCAATCTGCACTTCAAAAGGATGTGACTGAAACATCCTCTCAGTCCACTCCATCTCAACCACCCAAAAGAAAACCTGTTACATTTCATAGAAAAAGACTTAGAAAAACTGTAACTACTGATCCTTCTTTTGAAACTGCTAACCCATTACCCATAACTACTGATCCTGTACCTACAACTGCTGAACCTGAACCCTCTCACACAACCATTGAAATTGCCCAACTTCTCTCAGGACTAAAAGAGAAAGTCCCATCCAAACATGTCACTCCCCAAGAAACACATCAAACAGGGGAGATGCCTTCAGAAGTTGACATGGATGTGGACATCATTAGTCCTAACCAAGGAGATGAGGATGAACCAAGGTTTCTAAGCCCAAACTTAGATACCTTAGGTACATTTGAGGCTGCTTCTACTCATTTATCACCCAGTGGTGAATCTGAGGACAGAAGTAACATCCCTAAGACCTCAAATGTGACAACTACTGATGAAGGCTTAATGGCTGAAGTAGGAAAACCTCAGTACCAAGACAAAGAGGTTCATGAGACTACTAGTTTGGCTCTAGCTCATGATTTAACTGATACTACCCTCATTGAGGACACTATCAGGGATTCAGATGATTCCATTAGTTTGGATGATGATTCACAAACTCCACGACATGAATTGACAGCTCATATTGAAGGTCCTGAATCTGATGTCTCTAAGCTCAAAGAGCTGGTCACAAAAAATCAGGTTAAAGACCACTTAAACTCTGATTCCCCTAAAGTGGCATCTTCAGTACATTCTGAAGATCACCCAAAAACACACCCTTCACTTCAAAAGCCTACCCAATTCTCTGGGATGTCTAGCATAGACTGGAACCACCTATGCAACCCAGATGGTCCCCTGTACCAGATGATGAAAAATTTTATCACTGAACAACTCAAGACTTTCACAACTGCTTGGGAGTTAAAAGCTAATGAACAATTTGAGTTGCTAAACAAGCAACTTGCAGAGCTGAACAAGAAGATGGATGATAATACAAGACAGCTTGCATCATTATCTGCTACAACTTCTCATTCTTTAAGGCTTCCAGAAGTGGATGAAGCCAAAAAGGGGGAGAAGACTAAGGAACCAGTAGAAGTGTCTCTAGAAGCTGAAAAGATAGCACACAGACCAGGGAAAGAGATACTTCAAACTTCTGATCCATCACAAGGGCATAATGAAGAAACTTCTGATGACATTATTCAAACTGCTGAAGACAATCCTTCAGTAGTTGTGACTACAATCAAGCCAATCAACCCTTCAGAAGTTCTATCTTCCAAGACTGATCAAGGACAGTCTTCCGAGGCACCTGAACAAAGTCCAACACCAATACCAATTCCAAATCCTGCACCTGTAACTACTACAACCATTTTAAACCCTACTCCAATCTCTATGTCCAAAGAATTACTAAAGAAGAGATTAAAAGAGACAATCAAGAAGGCTAAGGAAGACAAGGTATGGAAAAGCCTAGAAGAAAGGGATGATCTAAGTTTTGATGAAAAGCTTGTCAAGTATCAAGAAAAACTTGATGAGTTAGAAGCTGAAGGCAGAGCCAAAGAAGCTGCTGCTGAAGAAGACAAAAGAGCACAGCTTATGCTAATGATCACAAATAATACAAAGGCTAAAAAGGCTTCTCTGAATAGACTCTCTACAGAAGAACTGACAAGAAAAGCTCAACTTGTAGCTGACAAGTTCGCAGCAGAGAAAGAAAGAAAAGCAAAGAGAGCTGAAATAATTGATGAGTTGGTAGCAAATGGATTTGGTCCAAAAACTTCTGTGTCAAAATGGAAAGAAGACACTCTTTATGACACATACAAAAAATTCAAGGCTAGCAAAGCTGCACATCCAGAGAAGTACAAAACTCCTGAAGTTCCACAAACTTCAGTAGTTAAGAGATCTTCTGGTGCATTACAAAATCCTGCTACCAGAAAGAAGAGGCAAGAGGAAACTGTAAAGACTGACTTCAAGATGGTACTATTGGAAGGAAGTCAAGTAGTACATGGAGACTTTGATATTGAAGAGAAACCTCTGCTTACACAATAAAGGGACCCTGCTACATATGCTTACCAGATATACAACAGTCCATCAAAGAACAATCTCACACTAAGGTTGTTACAACACATCACTTACCCAACTTTGCAATACCAAGTGCTGTGAACACTGAAGAGGGTAGGGACTCCCACCTGAAGGTCACTGAAATTGAAGATATTCCTCAATCAGGACAAACCCAAGAGACTAGCTTGGTCCCCTATGCCTCAGACTTTGACAGGTCTAAGGTAAACATAGTAAAGTGTTCATTCACTGATTCTAACTTAGTGAAAGTGACCAGAAGAGATCGTTCAAGCAAGGTCTATAAAAATTCAAAGGAGTTGAGCATACTGTCAACAAAAGACCTACTCACCATACAACATCTAGAGCCTGAACAAGGATCTCTCACAGAGCAACAACAAAACCAGCTTAGTATCTCTATGACTACACAAATCTGGAGAATACTGGAAGCTAGGAAAAATGAAGATAAATAAAGATTTGGATTTGGTTTTGGCTTCATCAATCCAGGGGGAGATTGTAGGGACAAAAAGGATTGAAGAAACCACTTTTGTTACCAAATTTCAAATCATATTTCTGCTAAATATTCTAAGTATGGAACTACTGAAGAAGTAAAGACAGAAGTTCTGACTTCTGAAGAAGAAAAAGCAAAGTGCTGAAGAGTTAAAGCATCAGAAGTTCTGAAGTCTAACCAGACATTTCACTGAAGAACTACTGAAGACAAACTACTCATCAGTAGTTTGTCACTCATCAGTACTTTCATATCAGAAGCTTCTAACCGACCCAACAACTTCAGTAGTTTAGTATTATATTGTTTTGTTAAAGTCTTTGAACAAGTTTCAATGCTACAGCCTGTTGTTAGCATTATCCTAAACATTATCTTAGCTTATTATAATCTTGTATTACTTAGCACAACAGTTTGTACTCTTCTATAAATAGATGGGTTTATCCCACTATTTTAGACATGTGATTTCACTTGATTTTAATTGAATTCCTTCAAAGCTTTTATAACATATAATCCATTTCACATCTGAGAATCATTCAATACTTGCACTTACTGCTTTATACTTTGAATTGCTTTTGATTATCATTAACTGCTATAGTAAAGGGGGAGTAATAACTCCTGTAAAAGTGATACTTTAACTTAGAACATTTATCATTCCGTTGTGCAAATAACTTTGATAAAACTGCAAACACATAAGTGTTCTATAAACTTAAGTGTTATAAAAGACCACTGATCCAACAAATATGAAAGTATTTAGTATCGAGTTCGATTGATGCTCACCTCATCTTTTGACCCGTTTAGTTATTTACTCAAACCATCACCCATAATCAAGTTTCATTCATGAGTTTTAATGAAAGTAACAACTTTAACTTATTTAACCCGTTTAGTTCAATACTCAATAATTGTCTTTCAAATCTTGGACTTAAGTGACATCCACACCACTTGAGTCATTCCTAAAAATACCCAATTATACGATTAGGCGTCCTTCTTCGGACTAAACTCTTTTCCTTCATTTGAGGCGATTCTAACCTATCTTAATTTAGAATCCCATCTTCCCGTAATCCTCTTTATAATAGCTTACTGGTCTTTCACTAATAACATAGAACCCCATGTTTTCATGTGTTTATGCAATCAATTATTTTCTAAGAGACTATTTAGGATAAGTCACTTACCTTGGCCACGACTCATGCGTTCCATGATCCATTTGCTTCGTTAGGTTCATCCCGTCCAAGTTCCTACCTAGCTTGACTAGACCAAACCTTCACAATACTCACAAGATCGGTCAAATTAGCCATCACATCCAATAACTAACACACCTCATGAGTTTATTCACACCATTATATCATATGCAAATCGTGGGTCAGTTTGGCTTCTAAAAGTCAACTACCCTTAGCATGATTATGTACACTAGAATAGGGCAAAGTCTCTAGTTTGGGACGATCCTTTCATTTGTCACATAAAGGTCATCAAACATATTGTACATACAACTTCCTAATCATCATTAGGCTATATCATATGGTGTGATCTACCTTTCTAAGTATGTACTTCATATTTCATATGCAAGTATTTCCATGTTTTACCTAATTAAGTTATCACCTTAGTTTACAAACAAGGTCATTGTGGCGTTTCATCAAACACCTTGAAGGCATCATTTACAACTTAGTTTCTAGACTCCATAGTTCTTATGGATGCTACCTCCTTCCACCCTATTCATGATGGTTGGGCACTTTCATAATCCAAAGCATAAATTTACCATGTTTCACATTATAACAACTCCAAAGAACCACCATGATTACTAGATGTATGTGGTTTCAACCTGGATGTTGAATCCCAAATTTCACAAATTAACATAATCATATGAGTATAATCAAATACACAATTAAAATGAAATTCATAACCAAATTAGACTTGATTGAGGTGCCCTAAGGTTAGAGAAACCTCCATCAACATACACCTTCACGTTTTTGTGAAAAACCTAGATTTTCACCATGATCAAGAATGAATCTTACATCAAATTTAGCCAAATAAAAGGTACCTTGGTGTGATTGAACCTTAGATACTTCGTATTTGTGTAATGCATAGGCTTCCCCTTTGATTTTCCTTGAGTTTGAGCAAGAATCTGAAGGTTTAGGGTTTGGTTGCCGAAGGAGTTTGATCTCTTGATGTTGAGATCGACCAACACACACACAAGTGTGTGTTTTGCTTTTATTACATTTTATTAATAAAACTAGTTTTACCACATTTGCAACTATAGTCCCTCCAAATATCCTTGAATGTCATTTTCTTATAAAACTAGCTATTCAAGCTAGTTTTCTTATATTATTAGCCCATTTATAAGATTAATAACATTAACTAGATTATTTCTCTATTAGAGCATAATCCGTATTCTTTCTTTGTTCGACTCTTGTTTTAATAATTTTGCTTATCAAGCCTAATGGTGTAGTTAGGCGAACGAATGGTTTTAGGGCGTTACACAAAACTCACATTTTGAGAACTTAGCGTAAAGTTATTCGTTTCTCAAAAGTGTTAGAAGCAGATGTAGATGCTGAGCATGATCTTCCATGGTTTTGGAATAAATAAGTATATCATCGATGAAGACGATCACGAATTTATCCAGATATGGTTTACAGACTCTATTCATCATGTCCATAAATGCGGCTGGGGCATTCGTTAGACCAAATGGCATTACTGTAGACTCATAGTGACCATACCTAGTTCTGAAAGCAGTCTTAGGAATATCTTCTTCCTGTACTTTCAGATGATGATAACCAGAGCGTAAATCGATTTTAGCAAAATAACTAGCTCCTTGCAGTTGATCTAACAGTTGATCTAACAAATCATCAATTCTTGGTAATGGGTATCGATTCTTAATAGTGACTGTATTCAATTCACGGTAATCGATGCGCATACGCATCGAACCATCTTTCTTTTTGACAAATAGCAATGCTGCTCCCCATGGCGATGAACTGGGGCGTATAAATCCTTTTTCCAGCAATTCATCTAGTTGCTTTTTGAGTTCCAACATCTCTATCGGTGCTATTCGATAAGGTGCCTTAGCGATTGGAGCAGTTCCCGGTATTAGGTAAATTTGGAATTCTACTTCACGATCGGGTGGTTGTCTGGTTAAGTCTTCTGGAAAAACATCCGGGTATTTCGGTACGATTGGAATTTCATTCAGTTCTTTTCCCTTGGTGCTACTAATCACTGAGATCATACACACCATGTCGTGCTTCCTCAAGTAGCTGGGGCCTTCATTGCGGAAATGAACTTAGTTGGCTTAGGAGTTTTGTCACCATGGACAATGATAATTTTCCCCGTTGGCGTACAGATCTCAACCGAGTTGTTATCGCATAGGATTCGTGCATGAATAGCGGCTAACCAATCTATTCCTAATACTATATCGAATCTAGCAAGACATATTGGTAAATGGTTTGCTTCGAATTTATGTCCTAATACATCTATATTGTTATTTATAGGCGCACAAGTTGGCAAAATAGCAGTTTATAAATAACTACACATAAAGCAGTAAAGTTATGCAAATAACACATATTTTGTCAAAATCGTCGACTTTGCGACATTTACTCTTTTTCTAGTGCTATATTAACATGTGTCAAACAAACCTATTTACAATGAGTATTCTACACTACCACGCATACCTATCCATATTCCAGATATTATTTATCATATCAGTGTTGTCATCCATGCTTTAAGCAAGGTAACAATATGCAACAAAAACATGATATTAGTCTAAAACAAATAATATGGAATCAATTATTTCCTAACATGCTAGTCTAAACTTAAGTACAGACACATACTTAATTGTTTAAACCAGTGGCTCTGATACCACTTCTGTCGTAGCCCCCGACCCATACCCGGGAGGGGACGCTGCGACCGCGAGCGGTGGTATCGGTGTTTATATATTTATTTTGCAGCAGAAAAATTCATTTGGATCGACGTTAGGAAAAGTTTTCAATACCATTATTTTATTGATAAAACGGAGGGTCCAACCCTCTAATGTACAAAATATTTACATAGGGATACTACCCTATATTTTACAAGCGAAATTCATAAAAACATATTTCATATTTAATATCATGTGACAAGCCACTTATTTAAACGGAGTGCTTCACCACACCCCTTTACGCAACGACACCATCTTGTATTATTTATTTAGCAAGTCACCAAAATGTTTTAAAAAGATTTGATCAGCGGAAATGTTGGTGAGAACATTCCTTTAAAATGACACATTTACATTACAGTATTAAAGGTTTTCACACTTGGCTTTAATTACTATTGCCTCCACTGTACTTGCCACTCGACCGGATCTATGGCTATGGTCATACCATTTTAGGGAATTGCTCCCCAAAATGACATGTCGTGATATACCAAAGTATAAAGTAATGTGAACAGAACCCCACGTACTGGTGGTAATTAATTAGCAATTTAGCAAGTAACTTAATCCCTGTAATGTATCTAAAACCTTTGCTAAAACTCTTTTAAACAATTTATACTATCACATTGTAGTGTGTTTAAAAGGTTAAAAACTCTCACTAACAATGTTAAAACATTTAGCCCATACACGTGAAAAACGTGACCGAACTTACCTTAAAAGAGGTTCTTGGTGTAAGTGTGGTCTTCTGGCAAGCAACTCCTAATTTTTGTCTAAAAAAATCTCAATATGTTAGCATATCTCATTGTATTTAATACGAACATCACGAGATAGACTATCGATACTCGGGTCCGACTCTTATTCAGTGTCAGAACCGTCTCGCTCTTATTCAGTGCAAGACTGTAGTATCGACATTCACTCAATCGGATATTATCGTATAAACGTAATGTGGATAGGCTAACATGCCGGTAGGTAGCTCCAATTGGGTGTTTAAGTGTGTGAGAGTGAAAATAATTCTTGCAATGGTCGCCTTTTATAGGCCTAACCATATCTTGGCCTCCAAGTTTCTATGGTAATTGTTATCTCAATTTTATCTTAACCCTACGTATTGATACCTAGGATGTTTATCATCTTTATTTTCTTATCATTATTATTATTACTGTTGTTGTTGTTGTTGTAATTATTATTATTATTATTATTATTATTATTATTATTATTATTATTATTATTATTATTATTATAAGCTGCTTAACTCGTTTTTCTCTTATAACTTTTAACATATAACGTTTTAGTAAATTCCGCATATACTGCTAAGACGAGCTAATTTTTATCTATGCGTTAACCTAAGTTTCACTAAAAACGAGGTTCAAATATAATATATATTTATTAGTATTACTATATGGTCTCCTATAATACCAAATACTCCTATAGATCTCATATACTAGCCATGACTCGTCTAGATATCTCCTATTAATTACTAGCGGGAACTCACGCGTTGCAGCGGGGCTGCATTATGTTTGGTTGTTACTTTTGGTCAATCAGGTTGTTGGTGTTGTACATTATTCAAACATACTGATAATGTGTAATATATGATCGAATGGCGTACAATTTTAGTAGAAAGTAGGTGTAGATATTGTAGTAGAATAAAACGTTAAGTTTGTAATAAATATCATGTGGTGTAAAATTAACCCACAATTTGAAACAATAGATGACACCATAGAGTTTTCTAAATACAAAAAACATATGTGAAAAATAATGATTAAAAGAAATACTCCTGAACACAGTATATGTAAGAGAAGTCCTTTGATATTGAAAGCACGTATGAAAATATAAAGCGATGCAGGACAATACTGAAAATTTGAAGAAGACAAGATTTCAGTCTCTGGTAAAAAGAAGTAGCTAAATACTATAATGAAGCCATAAAAAAATAAAGAATGGCATGTGGGATGGGTTTGCCATTCGTAGTATTAATTGGTCGATTTTATGGTATATTCTCTAATATGGTCCAAACCTATATACGCCATTTCTCATGTTGGCGATTGTTTCGTCTAATGAAACACCCATAGATGTGAAGGAGAAGTTTGTGTTGTATGCGCGGATCAAAGAAACCATGATATTGCTCTTGATTAACACAATAACCATGATGCTGCTTTTGATTAACACAACATTTGTCTTATTGTAATTTTTAATTTTTAACCGTAAACTTTTATTACATATATAATAATTTTAAACTAAAAGTCATCATGTATTCTTGTGTGACAATTATTTTGGTGGAAGTCCTTTGATATTGAAAGCACGAATAAAAAATAAAAATTAATGCGGAAGAATACTGAAAACTTGAATCAAAAGACAAGATTTCAGTCTCTAGAAAAAAAAGTAGCTAAATACTCTAAATGAAGCTTTAAAAAAAAATAAAGAATGGCATGTGGGATGAGTTTGCCATCTCGTGGTAGTAACTGGTCGATTTTGTGGTATATTCCCTAATACGCTCCGAATGTATATAGGTCATTTCTCATGTTGGCGATTATTTCGTCTAATGAGACACTCATAGGGGTGAAGGAGAAGTTTGTGTTGTATGCGCGGATCAAATAAACCATGACATTTGATCAAAGAAACCATGAGGTTGCTCTTGATTAACACAATAGCCATGACGTTGGTTTTGATTAACACAACATTTGTCTGATTGAATTTTTTACCGTAAACTTTTATTACATATACAATAACTTTTATACTTAAAGTCATCATGATGTATTCTTGTTTGACAATTATTTTGGTGGAAGTCTTTTGATATTGAAAGCACGTATGAAAATATAAAGTGAAGCAAGAGAATACTGAAAACTTGAAGCAGAAGACAACATTTCAATATCTGGTAAAAAAAAGTTGCTATATACTCTAAATGAAGCCATAAAAAATAAAGAATGACGTGTGGGATGGGTTTGCCATTTCGTGGTACTAACTGGTCGATATTGTGGTATATTCCCGAATTTGCTCCAAACGTATATACACCATTTCTCATGTTGGCGATTGTTTCGTCTAATGAGACACCTATAGATGTGAAGGAGAAGTTTGTGTTGTATGCGCGGATCAAAGAAACCATGAGGTTGCTTTTTATTGATTATAATTTTTAACCGTAAACTTTTATTATATATACAATAACTTTTAAACTAAAAGTCATCATCTATTCTTGTTTGACAATTATTTTGGTGGAAATCCTTTGATACTAAAAGCACGCATGAAAATATATAGTGACGTAGGAGAATACTGAAAACTTAAAGCATAAGACAAGATTTCAGTCTCTGGTAAAAAAAAGTAGTTAAATACTCTAAATGAAGCCATAAAAAATAAAGAATGACGTATGGTGTGGGTTTGTCATCCCGTGGTACTAATTGGTTGATTTTGTGGTATATTCCCTAATATGCTCCGAACGTATATACGTCATTTCTCATGTTGGCGATTGTTTCATCTAATGAGACACCTATAGATGTGAAGGAGAAGTTTGTGTTGTATGCGCGGATCGTAGAAAAACCATGACGTTGCACTTGATTGACACAATAACCATGTCGTTGCTTTTGATTAACACAACATTTGTCTGATTGTAATTTTTAACCGTAAACTTTTATTACATAAACAGTAACTTTTAAACTACAAGTCATCATGTATTCTTGTTTGACAATTATTTTGGTTTGGCTAATGACCGAGTCAGTCACGAATAGGACGATACCTATCTCTTTTATTTGAGTTTGAATATGTTAGTCAAATTTTTATGTATTATTTTTAGTATAAGTTAATAAGTTGTTTAATTGTTGTACTTTTAAACTAAAAGTAATCATGTATTCTTGTTTGACAATTATTTTGGTTATGTTAGTCAAATTTTTATGTATTATTTTTATTATAAGTTAATAAGGTTTTTACAAGCTTTTATAAAATAGTACTCCCTCCGTCCCATTATAAGTGTCTTGGTTTGAAAAACACAAAGTTTTAGGCATAATTAAATGATTGCTTTTTTGCTTGCCATATGACAATAATACCCTTGTCATATGTGGGTCCATCATATTCTTTGTTTATTTTAGTTGTGTTTTTAAGGGTAAATTTGGAAATTGGTTTATAAATTTTTAAAGTGGACACATGAAATGGGACAAATAAAAAAAGGAATATGGACACTTCTAATGGGACGGAGGGAGTATTGCATTACAAATATAAATGTTAGATGTAATAAAACTACATTATTGTTTGTCATTTATAACACTTCATTAGTAAATGCTAAAATGTAGAGGGACAAAATTATCAATGATAAATTATTTATGCATTAATACTTGTACCAAATGCTGAAACGGTGGATCACCTCTTTACAGGTTGTCCGGCTTTTAACGAAGTCTGGCAGCTCGTTGTCGACTGGTGTAATGTCCCGAGTTTTTTCGCTTTTCATGTTAGAGATATTTTGTCATATCATTTGACTGCCAAGCAGGGTGTTCGGCCAAGGAAGGCGTTTTACGCGGTGCTTTTAACGACGTTTTAGAGTATTTGGCGGGCACGTGACGACCTAATGTTCAATCAAAAGGAAGTTTCGGTTCGGAAGATAATCGAGGAAGTCAAGGTCATGAGTTTCTTGTGGGTGACTAACCGCGCAAAAATGACGGATATGTCGTGGGATGCTTGGTGTCGGTTTGAAGTGCATAGAATGGAATAGTTTTTCTTTTTTGTTTCGGCTATAAGAGTTTTCGGATTTCTTTGGTTGTATATTTCGGACTATTTTGCTAGTTTCTTGCTAGCACGTTGATGAATAAAAG
Source organism: Ambrosia artemisiifolia (assembly GCA_032199755.1). Taxonomy (NCBI): domain Eukaryota; kingdom Viridiplantae; phylum Streptophyta; class Magnoliopsida; order Asterales; family Asteraceae; genus Ambrosia; species Ambrosia artemisiifolia. Next base: position 42,126,754 of record CM063512.1, on the reverse strand, counting down.
TTTGTTTGGCCGTTCAAAAAAAAAACTTGTACCAAATGCCAAAACAATATTTTTATGTGTCTTAAAATTAAATGAAAATTACTATCTTGCTCATCCAAAACCCATTATATAGTAGTATAGATAAATTTAGATATAGATATCTTTTAAACGATACTCGACAACGAGCGTTCGTTCAAATGTCTCTCATTTAAATGAGTCGTTTTACCCGCTATCCACTTGTTTAATATTTAAAATACAAGTATCAAATATTTTATTTATTTATTTTATGACGGGATGTTATAGCAAAGTAGTTTTCACAGACGAATTACGTGTGCTTCACATCAGTTTACAAGATCAATTAGCTGACATACTCACCAAACATTTGACGAGAGCACCTTTTCTACCCAATCGCTCCAAGATTGGTGTATTCAACGGATTCTTTATGTTGCGAGGGCACATAAGACACACCCACATCGGTGGTTGAATTCTAGCCAAAGATTATAAACAATTATTTGTAGTTAATTCTCATTCAAACCTTTAGTTTATTACCTTAGATAGACTAGTAACTTACTCAATAACATATTCCCATTCTATGTTGTAATTTCTCTATTTAAAGACTTCTAATATCTTGAAGGAATGCAATCAATCATTATGACATTATAGAAATGACCAAAGACTTGTAATATATAAAATCCATCACAACATTTTAGCTAAAACGACACAACTCGTTGTAAAGAGTGTGTAGGCTGGCGGTTATAACTAGCAACAATAATTTGTGTTTGAATGTGCTAGAAATGAGAATATATAGTCTTATGTAACTCTGTCTACAGTCTACCTCACACCTCCAAACAATATTTATTTTCATTTCTCTATGGTTTTAAAATAAACCCAACTACACTAAAATTGTCATTACAACACCAATATATTGCATATTTTTAGTTTTCATTTTGTATGTTCATGTAATCTTATCCATTCATATTTCATATATGCTCGCACGACGTCCTCTCATACACAGGGCCGGCCCGACAGGCTTAGCAGAGACAGACTAGGCAAAAGCCTAGGGCCCCTAAAAAATAAGGGCCTCCAATTTTTATTTTCTACTTTGTTCATATATTACATGTGTATTTAGCATAAATTAACAAACTAATAACTAAAGACGTAAAAGACCAAATAAGTAAAATGTCTAGACCCAAAATTTAAAGAATAATGGCCATGTACTTTTTTTCTTAAACGCATCCTCAACTCACATCCTCATTACTCGCGACCTAGCTAATTAAAACTGACATGGATGGTGATTAGCAGAGAAAATATTAGCGAAATTAAAGGTAATCAATCGTCGCCAATGATTGCTCAATGTCTTAATATCAAGCGAAACAATGATTTTTCATGAAATGACTATTTTTTCCCCAGTAATACTAATCTATATATATAGTGTGATTTGCGATTGAGTGACAAAAAAATCAATTTTGCATTTTGATACTTGCAATTTTTAATACCAATTCAAATGGCCCTAACTTTCCCGTTCGCTTAGGGCCTCCAAAAACCTGGGACCGGCTCTGCTCATACATACATAAATACCCATCGTATTCATCTCAAGGATTATCGGTTGCGAGTTGTTTCACAGCTAAAGATACTTTTTATATGGGCGTAAAACTCTGTCTAGACCGACCGTCCACGCCCTCTCTTAACCATTCGAAGTTTGATTCAACATCTGCTACAATTTTTAGAAATAGATGTCTCGACATGCGATACCTCAGTTTAACTATGTCTCAGTGTATTTTGGTACGTCGGCAAAATAGTCATCTATTAACCGAATATTGCCTCCCTCGCGATCACGTGCGACATATCTTCTTTAGATGTTGTTGTGTCTTCCTCTGCAGCTCGCTTGGCAAGGTCCATGGGAAACTCAACACTACAATCGATTGAGTGAAAAATCGGATGCACTTCGAGCGGGGGAATGAATACTTGATCATCTTCGGCGTCAATGTCACTTATTTTTTTAAAAGTATGGAGATAATTTCTATTTTTATAGTAAATCGTGGCATTATTTTGTGTGTCTATATATATATATATATATATATATATATATATATATACAAGGGAAGGGGATACTAGAAACCCTCCAAAACGAAGAAACTCCCGGAAACCCATCTTGTGGACAAATGCTCCACATCACCAACAAAACAATTCATTTTTTTATTACTTTAAGGGTGTTTTAGTAATTTAATAATTCTGATTTTTTAAACCCCTATATATAATATTTACCTTTCTCTAACTTTTTCAAACCACATTCAAAATATATTTCCCTCTCTCTCTCTCTCTCTCTCTCTCTCTCTTTCCCTCCCATCCTCTCTCTCTTTCCCTCCCATCCTCTCTCTCTCTCTCTCTCTCTCCACCAACAAATCTGAGAACTTTTACAACGATTGCATCATGATCGACGGATTCATTGCAGCTTCACCGGATTCGATTGTTAAACCGTACGTATTCTGTTCATATTGATGTACGAATTTTTTCTGAAATTTGAAATGTTAATCGAACGGTTTCACATCTGAACTCGTTTTTAGGTTTTTTTTTTTTTTAATTTCTGATAGCATACCCTTCAATGATCTGAAACTCGTTTTTAATTTTCTGAAATCTGAATTGTTAATCGAACGTTTCAGATCTGAAACTCGTTTTTAATTTCTGAAATCTAAAATGTTTTCAATAGCATACCCTTCAATGATGGGTATTGGTGTTGTATACTAATTATTATTATAATAATAACAATAATAATGAGGATGGGCTTTAAAGGTAAAAATGTTACTCTGTTTCTTTAAAAAAAACGTTGACTTGGAATGTTGAAATGTACATACGAATTATTATTCACTGTACTCTGTTTCTCCTACTCTGTTTCTTTAAAAAAACGTTGACTTGAAATTTTGAAATGTAGATACAAATTATTATTCACTGGCCCACCTATTATTCAAAAACCTTTTTTTGGCTTTTCAATTCATGTTGATCCATGCCTACATGATCTAGACGTGATTATCTCTAATTTGGTTTGGCTCTATAAATCGACTTTTAGCATTTTTTTTATTAGTAATAATAATAATATTGGTTTGGAGATTGATTGGTTAGTATGTTTTTTATGTGTAATATTGATTAATAATAATAATATCGGTTTGGAGATGGATCGGTTAGTATGTTTTTTTATGAACGGCCAGATCGGTCAATATGTGAATATCATTATTATTATTATGAGTTTTTTTTTTTTGAATAAAAAGGTAGTGAATTTTAAAAAGTAAATTCATATGGAGTGTGTGCAATGGTACTAAGAAGTTGTTTGGTAGTAAGAAGTTGTTTGTGATGATTTTGAAAATGTACGTTTGCATTTGTTTCGTAGGTAACACCATAACTAATCATGTTTACACGTAGATAGCATACCTTAACACATAGGTTTACATATTAATTAACCTTTTTTATATGTTATTATTATTAATATGTTTATTTAATCAAAATTGGTGAATTTTAATGTCTCTTAACATATGCAACAATATGTCTGATTTGTTTTTTACCGGTATGTGCATGTTTGTATGAGTATTATTGCCCCTGATTATTATAATGTGTGGAATGTATGTTTGCATCTGTTTCCTATATTTGCGTCTGTTTCGTATGTAACAACAGAACTAAGTTGGTATAAATTAGTTGCCGATATTTTTACCAGATACAAAGGTTTGATTTTTTGACTTTTCATGAGGTACACATGTTTTACTTTCAACAGCAATTGCATATGTTAATAAATAAAAAAGTCATTTATTAGGAATGTAATATTGCATATTATAGAGGAAGAATTGGGGAAAAAACTCTTGAATGGAATGTCATTGATCATGGGATGAAATCTATGTTTGCGTTTGTTTCGTATGTAACAGCACCACTAAGTTGATATAAATTAGTTTCTGATTTGTTTTTTACTAGTATGTGCATGTTTGTATGAGTATTATAATGTGTGGAATGTATGTTTGCATCTGTTTCCAATATTGCGTCTGTTTCGTATGTAACAACAGAACTAAGTTGGTATAAATTAGTTACTGATTTTTTACCAGATACAAAGGTTTGATTTTTTGCATATTATAGAGGAAGAATTGGGAAAAAACTCTTGAATGGAATGTCATTGATCATGGGATGAAATCTATGTTTGCGTCTGTTTCGTATGTAACAGCACCACTAAGTTGGTATAAATTAGTTTCTGGTTTTTTTTACTAGATACAAAGTTTTGATTTTTTAAGTTTGATAATCTTGATAACTAAATGTATAAAACAATGTTTTTTTTTATCAGTTTCATATTTTTTTTGTAATCCAGTTGGTTAACATACGTTAAAACGGGGGGGGGGGGGGGGGGGTTACATGTAAATTGATGATTTTTGTTTTATTTTTGCAGGTGAGCATATTTTTTTGCATTAAAGATGAAGATGATTATCAAGAATGAAGTGTAGACATTTTTTATTAGTTTTTTTAGCATTTGTTGATTGTAATGGTCGTTTTGATTGTTTTTAGCATTTGTAAGAAACATTCTTGTGTACATTTGAATGTTTTTGATCAGTAAAGTTTTTCATTGATTTTATACAATCAGATTCATTTAAAAGTAGTGAATATTAAAAAGAAAACCCATATGGACCTTTCGTTACGTATGCAACAACTCTGGTGCTGATACAATAAAACCAAAACAAACATGGTGTAATAAAAAAAAATTAATAAGCATAATTTTTTTAAATGATATGAACTGTGGACAGCTTTATTACGTACGTAACATCACTGGTGCTGGTAAATTTAATCGAAAAAATAACATGATCTAATAAAAACTTAACAAGTCAACATTTTTTTAAATTAATATGAAACTGGCGTGACGGATTTTACGTACGTAACAACACTGGTGCTGGCAAATAATATGAATCTGATTATGCTTTATTAATAAATAAAATAGTTTTTTTCAATCACTAAAAATCTGATTTTGTAAAGAAAAAAATATGAGAGAGAATGTTGGGGAGAGAAGATTAGTGAGAGAAAGAGAGAGAGAGAGATGATTGATTGGATGGAGAGAGAAAAGGGTACAAATTACCCTTCTAACCTTTTTTGTCATCTTGTATGATTATAATATTAACTTTTAATTTTAACCATTGATCAAGTAGATTGGATGGTGGAGATGAAGTTTACAAGGTTTCTTAATTTTGAAGGGTTTTTATTATAACCACCCCCTATATATACATATATATATATATATATAGGGTAGGGATCCTAAGAGAACCAACCCCTATTTGAGAACTGAGAGAACCATTCTGGGCCACACATTTCATATAAAGGCAAAAAAAATTTTTTTTTTTGCTTTAATCGCACATTTTTATGCAAGGAAATTTTTTTTTTTATTTTTTTTTGAATTTTTTTTTCATTTATACATATGTGTATATGTCAATTATACATATGTGTATATAGCAATTATACATATGTGTATATAGCATTTTTCAGCTATACATATGTGTATATTTCAGTTATACATATGTGTATATTGCATTATACATATGTGTATAATGCAATTATACACATGTGTATACTGAAAAAAAAAATTCAAAAAAAATAAAAAAAAAATTTTCTTACATATAAAGCAGCGATTTTTGCAAAAAAAAAAAAAAAAAAATTTTTTTTTTTTTTTTTTTGCCTTAGAGAAATGTGTGGCCCAGAATGGTTCTCTCAGTTCTCAATTTGGGGAAAGGTTCTCATTTGAACCAAATCCTATATATATATATATATATATATAGCCATTTGATAAAAACGGTAATTACAAAATATGACCGTTTGCAAAAAATTAAAAATCTCAAATTAATATTAACGGTCAAAAATAGAATTAAAAACATATAAATTCGACCATTGCATTTAATAGACCATTTTACCAGCCCGTTAATTAGAACCAAATTTTTTTTTTGTGACGACGGTGTTACAGTGCTGGTAGTAGAACTCGTAACCATTTCTGGTGACGTACCGTCCCCTAAAGATGATTATAAAGAATTATATTTGCATGATTGTCGCCTATCAGATATTCACATCACCTACCAAACATCCAACCATGAATTCACAATAAAATATAATGATATATATGTCTAATAAATCCACGTAAATATATATCTCGCCACAAGTATTTATTTTCTCGCTTTTTAGTTTGTCATTATCTAACAGGAACTTTTCAAAGTAGGTTTCCAAAAATATTATTAAATATACAAGTCTTTTTTAAGCATTTATTTAGCTTGTCCCAAAACATTTGACAGAATCCAAAGCACATATAGAGTGTTAGGTGCAATGTGCTTGTTATTAAAAAGAGAGAGGATAATATAAATACAAGTCTTTTTTAAGCATTTATTTAGCTTGTCCCAAAACATTTGACAGAATCCAAAGCAAATATAGAGTGTTAGGTGCAATGTGCTTGTTATTAAAAAGAGAGAGGATAATATAAAAAGTGAGTTATTTTATAAAGCGTAAGAAATAATATGGAGCGTAGGATTAAGAGGGTGTTTGGGATTGAGTTTCGAAATGCAAAAGCGCTTTTGGTCAGAAATGCTTATTGGCTTTTGACTTTTAAAAAGGAGTTAAAAAAAGTGTTTGGATTAACTTTTGGGATGAGAAACGTAAAAAAGTCAATAGATTGTTTTTTAAGTGTTTCGCTTAACTTATTGTGAATATTATTGGTATGGGGGGTAAATTTGTATTTTTCTTCTTCCAAAAGCTAAAAGTCAAAAGTCAGGATTTCTAACTTCTCAAAAACAGTTTTTCCACCCTTAAAAGCCAAAAGCCAAAAGTTAAAACAAAAAGTGTTTTTAGGTTACACAAACAGATTATTGGCTTTTTGAAAAAATCAATAAGTCAATAAGTTGTTTTAAAACTCAATTCCAAACACCCTCTAAATTTGATAATCAGGGGCACGATGGTAATTTCTTAACGTCATTAAAGTTCCACCCCCATTTTTAAAACGACCATAACTTTTTCATACGACATTATTTTTTTTAAAAAATTACACTATAAAAACAAGTTTTTCATCCTCTTTCATTTCCATACCATATTGCTATATTTTTTTTAAAAAAAATTTGCTGGGTTGATAGTAGTTGCGTCTAAATGTAAACACTTGATATTATTACTTGCGTTTAAACATGTCTGAACCAGAACAAGCCTAGTAGTAATATCTGTACTTTTAAAAAAAAAATTGTTGGGTTGATAGTACTTGCGTTTAAATGTAAACACTTGATATTATTACTTGCGTTTAAACATGTCTGAACCAGAACAAGCCTAAGTTTATAGGTTCTTAGTGGTATTGGACTACCATTGGCATGGGAGTATAATGTTGCAAACCATGGCTGCTTTCGAAGAAACAAAAATAATAGGTAGCATATTATCCTTGATTAAAACAATATAGGAATTTGCAAAAACTTACATTGGGATACAAATGACATACTTCAAGAATAACTTCAAGAAGCAGATCTCCACCCTTCTGATAAACCAGTCTACTTTTTTGGCAATCCTACTTTTTAGTCATTTTATCTTAACTTATGCTTGAGATCAACTCTTTTACCATTGACTTTAGTAATCACTATATCTGATACAACAATATAAATACTTGTATGTTGATCTTCAAGATGTCAGTCTGTCCCTTTAATAAATATAGTGTTAGACTGCAAAAGTTAAAATTGCTTCAGTAAGTAATTCTGGAGTGTGACATGGAAATCAAGGTTTTGTTTGATTCTTTCAGTAGTAATGTGAGAGCGTGGGGGGCTTTATTTATAAAGCTCCCCTTTCTGATTGGTCCACGTGGCAGCTAAGTCAGCATGGAGAGATAAAGTGAAAAATGGGTGTAGTGGGGGAACCAAGTTGGGAGGCGCTATTTAAAAAAAAAACAAAAAAAAACAAACCTGGAGATGAGGTGTCAACATTTGATTGGGTGGTTCAATTGTGGTGCAGCCCTATTAAAACAACACTCGGCTGGATTTTGAAGGCATAGCGCCCCCCGTAATGGTGTGGGGGGCGCCATTTTGTTTTCTCACGCCACAAGGCGCTATATTTCAAGCCCACTACGGTGGGTCTGATGTTGTAATATTTGATTATGGGACCAACGAGAGTTTGTTGTCTTGGCTAGCTATTCGATCAATTGGGATACAATGAAATGATAATAAAACTGGAGTTACAAACTCAATATCAGAACTTAGGTTTGAACAAATTTTTGTTTAGCTTTTTAACAATTAGGCTTGTTCTGGTTCAGACATGTTTAAACACAAGTAATAATATCAAGTGTTTACATTTAGACGCAAGTACTATCAACCCAGCAAAAAAAAAATTTAAAAGTACAGATATTACTACTAGGCTTGTTCTGGTTCAGACATGTTTAAACGCAAGTAATAATATCAAGTGTTTACATTTAGACGCAATTCCTATCAACCCAACAAAAAAAAATTTAAAAAGTATAGCTATATGGTATGGAAATGAAAGAGGATGAAAAGCTTGTTTTATGGTGTAATTTTTTTAAAAAAAATAATGTTGTATGAAAAAGTTATGACCGTTTTAAAAATAGGGGTGGAACTCAACCATTGTGGGTTATACCTATTTTGCCCTTCTCCTTCTTTAGAAACTCAACGTATATTTTTCCTCTTTTAATCTCATCCATTAATTGATTTTGATCAAAGGCCCAAAATACTTCTTACACTTTGTACTCTATACAACTTTGTACCGTAAACTTTCTCTTATGAAGAAATCCCTTGAGGGAGTACTCGAGTAGAGTGGAAGTTAGCTTCCATAATTAAACATTACATACTATTAACCTTCTTTTTTTTTTTGAACGGTCAATTCGAATCACTCACGGATCACTGGAGAATCATCGTGCCAACAATGTTACCATGCGATCATATTCCACCACTAAGTCACCAATTCAGGAGGAAACTCATTAACCTTCTATTCATTCTTTTCTATGAAAACAATTAAAGTGTATACAACTTGTTATCTATGTAATCATTTTTCTTATTTTCATTTAATAAATAAACACTTTTACTAAAATCTACATCTATCTATACTTTCAATAATAGGAGAGTCGTGAGTGATGTAAGAAAGCTGAGTTGGCAGCCATTTAGAGCTTGAAAAGCTGATTTGGCAAGAATACAAAGGCTTGGGTGATGCAAGTAATGATGTCATCAAATGTCATCAAAGCTGATTAAAATATTCAAGAAAAATCGTGAGCCACTCATTTAAAGCAATTAAATAATGCCACTTGCAAAATGTGGGCCACCCAGTAAGAAAAGCTTAGCATCTGATGTTTACAGATGACCGCTCAACAACAGCTGTTCAGTATAACGATTCAAAATTGACAGATGTTTATAAAGAGGGAAAACATACAACTTTAAATTTTAACCTCCAAATTCAAAATTTGAATTACTCTGCTTCGCTCAATTACTCTCATATATATAAACGGAGAGAGAAAGCAATAATCATCAGATCAGCTAAAAAGCTTCGCTCTCTCCCAAATTCTTTGTTAATATATATCAAAACGCAATCGTCTTCAAATTGATTTAATTAAATTAATAATTTACATGTGCTGAGATTGATACTTATTTTTTGTTTAGTGTTATTTTCAGGTTCATACGATTCAAGTTTCTATCAAGAAAGTTTTGAGCTTTTCTTCCAATCTGTTTATTTTTTATTACCCTCTTCAAATTTTGTGTTTGATGGTGTTGTTTTTGTTTATGGTTACTTTCAGCTTCATCTGATTCCGCTTTGTCACAACAAAGTGCTGTGCTTTTATTCAAAGCTTTTGGTTTTCTATTATTCACTTTCTTTTAATAAATTTACATGTTCTGACTTTCATACTAATTTTTGGTTTATGGTTATTTTCAGGTTCATAACATTCAACTTTCTATCAAGAAACTTTTGTGCTTTTCTTCAAAATCTGTTTGTTTATGTTTTCTGTTTGATGTTCATGTTTTATTTATTGTTATTTTCAGGGTATAATCTAGTAAATAAATAAATAAATGTACTTTGTATCATAAAATATTTCCAAAATTACATTATTATTTTAATATAATGTTTCGTAAGAGCAACTGCAATAGTGGTCTGTCAACTGTTAGAGGCGTAAATAATGCCCTCACGTTTGGGATGGTCTAATTGTAGTTAACAAATTAATAATTAACAAAGCTTTACATATTTTCTTTCATTGTGTCTATGTCCATGTTACATGAAGTAGACGTAGAAAATAGACAAAAGAGACACACCACCCTTCTATTGAGAGAGGTGTTAAGCTATGATTTCATTGATCTAAAAGCTTTCAAAATATGTCTTCAGTAAGAAGTATTAAATTCTTAACCATTGTTTCACCTAAAAAAACTACATAGTTTGATGTCATCTTATTCAAAGATTAAATTCATTTGTTCCAACTTTTGAAGATACTGTTTGATTCTGTAAAAGATTATTATTATTATTATTAAGCTATACACAAAATAGAGATTAAAAACCTGGTATTCCCCCCTCTTCTTCATCAGACCACCACCACCGCATCATCACTGCCACCGCACCTCCTATCACAACCACCACATCTCCACAACCACACATACCCCACCCCCTAGTGCATCACTCCAACCGTCGAATCAGAATCACCACCACTATCATTACCATCGACGACGTCGTCGATTTCCAACAATTTTCTTCAAACATCAATAGTAAAATCTTGATAGCCCGTATTCCAACAATTAGCTTCATTCGTCACTATTCAACACAACACAACTTTCTTGAAACAACAACAATAAAATCTTGAACCCACATCAGAAATCATCGATAGTAACTAACAAACATGGGTGTGGATTACTACAAGATTATGCAGGTGGATCGAACAACTAAAGATGATGACTTGAAGAAAGCCTATAGAAAACTGTCCATGAAATGGCACCCTGATAAGAACCCTAATAATAAAAAGGATGCAGAGGCCAAATTCAAGACCATCTCAGAAGCTTATGATGTATGTCTGTCTCTTTGTTTGTTTCTTTTACTCAATTTGTTTTAATGTTTATTATTATTATTATTATTATTATTATTATTATTATTATTATTATTGTTGTTGTTGTTGTTGTTGTTGTTGTTGTTTTGTTTGGTTAGAAATTGTTTTGCAAAGTGTTTGAATGATTGGGAGCTCTAATTTTGTAATTGGTTTGTGGGTTTGTATAAAGTTTTGAAATTGATTGTTGTGTCTGGTTTGGTTAGGTTTTGAGTGATCTGGAAAAGAGGGTTGGATATGATCATTTATGGGATTTATAAAATAAAGAAATTGATTGATTAATTTGGTTGGGTTTTGAGTAATCTGTGCAAAAGAGGGAAATTTATTATTATTAATTAGGGAAATGGAATTTAATAGTTCCAACTTTGGGGGGTTGGAAGGGAGCAGTCCCAACTTGAAAGTTGTAATATAACGGTCCCAACTTGTCAATGTTTTTATTCTAATGGTCCCAAACTAACCCTAGTTAAGTTTTTCTATTAAGTGTCACGTGGCATCACACGTGGCAGTCCTGCGTGGCACAGTATGTCCAGCTGGTAAAAAACGTGGGCCCCACTTGTTTTTTCAATTAAAAAAAATCTATTAATTATTTAAAAAAATCTTTAAAAACATGGGCCCCACACCACCCCACCTACACCACCACCAACCACCTACCACCACCACCAACCACCTGCCACCACCACCAACCACCTGTTATGAAGAACCCTAATTCTATACTCGATCAATTGACCAACGATTCGAACCTGTTAATCAAATTGATGTTAGGGCTATTATAGAAAAACGAATTCCGAACAAAACCATACTAAATAATCACACTAACCTGTTCGTTTTTGAGGTCTAATCGATTAAAAAGGGTGTTCGGCCACCGAGCATAAAACCAACGAATTGGAGCTTGATTTGGATGTTTTTTATGGGGGTTTTTGCACAGAATGGAACGACTAAGATGCAGGAATGATTATATGGCTTCAATTTGTGGTATTTATAAACGATTCAATAAGTGGGTTTGTTAAAATGACGGTGGTGGTGGTGGTGAAGATGACGGTGGTGGCAGGTGGTTGTGGTGGTGAAGATGACGGTGGTGGCAGGTGGTTGTGGTGGTGGTGGTGGTGAAGATGACGGTGGTGGCAGGTGGTTGTGGTGGTGGTGGTGAAGATGATGGAGATGGTGGATAATGGGTCCACCCTTTTTTTTGACAGATCCACACTTTATGCCACGTAGGACTGCCACGTGTGATGCCAACGTGGCACTTAACAGAGAAAACTAACTGAGGTTAGTCTGGGACCAACAAAATAAAAAGATTGACAAGTTGGGACTGCTGTCTTACAACTTTCAAGTTGAAACTGTTGCCTTCCAACCCCCCAAAGTTGGGATTATTAAATTCCATTTCCCCTTATTAATTTGATTAATCTTTATGTTTGTTTGTTTGTTAGGTTGGCATTTGTTTTGTGAAGTTGCAGATTATGGTTGTGATATTTTTGAAGAAGATAATGGAAAATCCAAACTCGGTTTATTATTATTTTTTTTTAATTTTGTGGTGGTGGATTATTATGTGCAGTCAACAATTAATTCTTTTTTTTATTTTTATCATTAAAACAAGTATCAGAGGTGAAAAGACTAAACTGCCCTCACATGACTTGTATGTGAGGGGACTTAATCAAGAAAATTAACGGAGTTAGTCACAAAGGTTGGAACCTGTAGTAAAATCAATAGGTAAAGGTTGATTTAGATGCAAATAAAACATAAAGATTGAAACCTACAATTTTGACCAAACATAAAGGTTGATTTCGGTGATTCCGTCTAAAATAAACCCAACTACACTAAAATTGTCATTACAACACCAATATATTGCATTTTTTTAGTTTTGATTTTGTATGTTCATGTAACCTTATCCATTCATCTATACATATAATAAACCAAAGCCATTTTAATGACATGGCACTCAAAGAGGCATTCTCCTCCTTGAGTGTGCCATGTGTCATCCCATGTGGCATTGAGATATTTTAGGAAAAAAATAATTTAAAAACAAAATTGGATTTTATTCTCTTATATTTCCTCCCATAATTTTTAAACGTTAATATCTTTTATATACGAGATTTTTTAAAGAAAAAAATTACACCAAATTAACGAGCGTTTTATTATCTTTCCAACGAGTACCATAGTGCTATATAAAAAACGGAGAAAAAACGACTATTTTTTGTGTGGTTTCGTTCATACAGGAAAAAAACACAAAGTGTTCAGGTAAATCATTAATCATGTATAGGCAAGTCACTAATTATGTTAAAACAATAAATATGAATTCTATTTTCAACATGCGTTAGCATTGGAGTTATACATTGTTTTAGGTTAGATATTAATATTAGAGTTATACATTGTTAAAGGTTAGGCGTTAACAATGGAGATACATTTTTAATTGTTTTAGGTTAGGTGCTACACGAAGCTTTCCTGCATGTAACTGTAAAGCGCATCATTCTATTTCATATGTAAAATTAATATGTCATATTAGATTTCTCAACCCCGGGACGTTCCCGGGGTATAATCTAGTATTTCTATATGCTCGCACTTTCAACTATAAGGATGATTATAAAGAATTATATTGCATGATTGTCTCCTATCAGATATTCACATCACCTACCAAACACCCAACCATGAATTCACAATAAAATATAATGATACACATGTCTAATAAATCCACGTAAATATATATCTCGCCACAAGTATATATGCATTTTCTCGCTTCTTAATTTGTCATATCTAACAGGAACTTTTCAAAGTAGTTTTCCAAAATATTATTAAATATTCAAGTCTTTTTTAAGCATTTATTTAGCTTGTCCCAAAACATTTGACAGAAAATATATATTTAGCTAAAAAAAATAAAAATTGAAAGCAGTTGATTAGAATCCAAAGCACATATAGAGTGTTAGGTGCAATGTGCTTGTTATTATGAAGAACCCCCTTGGGAAGGAGTACTGGAGTAGAGTGGAAGTTAGCTTCCATAATTAAACATAACATACTATTAACTTTCTATTCATTCTTTTCTATGACAACAATTAAAGTGTATACAACTTGTTATCTATATAATCATTTTTCTTATTTTCAATTAATAAATTAGCACTTTTACCAAAATAAATAAATGTACTTAAAAATCATAAAATATTACCAAAGTTATATCATTATTCTTAATATTCGTAATTCGTTAGAGCATCTGCAATAGTGATCCGTCAACTCTCACGAACATAAATGAGGCCGTCGTGTTTGGGATGGTCTAATTGTAGTTAACAAATTAATTATTAAGAAAGTTTACATATTTTATTGTGTCTATGTCCATGTTACATGAAGTAGACGTAGAACATAGACAAAAGAGACACACCACCCTTCTCCTGTTGAGATAGGTGTTAACCTATGATTTCATTGATCTTTCAAAATATGTCTTCAGTTAGAAGTAATCAAATTCTTAACCATTGTTTCACCTAAAAAAAATACATAGTTTGATGTCATCTTATTCAAAGACTAAATTCATTTGCTCCAACTTTTGAAGATACTGTTTGATTCTGTAAAAGATTGCATACAAAAGGATTGAAGAAGGTTCAACAATGGCAACAGCTTGGGATCACTTGGGAGAGATTGCAAATGTGGCTCAGCTAACAGGTTTTGATGCAGTGCGGTTAATAGGGATGATCATAAGCGCTGCAAGCACAGCGCGTTTGCACAAGAACAACTGCAGGCAATTTGCAATGCATTTGAGGTTGATTGGAAATCTTTTAGATCAACTTAAAGTTAGTGAGCTAAAGAAGTATCCTGAAACGCGCGAGCCGTTGGAGCAGCTTGAGGATGCATTGAGGAGGTCTTACATTTTGGTCAATTCGTGTCAAGCGCGAAGCTATTTGTACCTGCTTGCCATGGGGTGGACCATTGTTTACCAGTTCAGGAAGGCGCAAGATGAGATTGATCGGTATTTGAAGATCATACCGCTCATTAGTCTTGTGAATAATTCTCGAGTTAAGGTATATGACTTGATTTTGTTCTCATTGCATTTCCTGTGGTATTATCAACTAGGGGTGTCCATAGTGTCGGGTTGAATTGTTAAATTGATGAACCCGAACACAACCATATATATTGTTTGAGTCAGAACATCATCCCCTAACCCACAAACATTTAAAATAGTGTAACCTTAACACGACCAGTGAAACCTATTTATCTAAACAAGCTAAACTGATTGAAAGATTAATGGGTTATAATCAAGTTGACGGGTTATAAATGGGTTGGCGGGTTGTAATCAAGTTGTACACCGGTGAACAAGTAACATGGATTAAATGGGCCATAAAAGAACCCTCCTTATAAAAAACATTTTTTTTATTATTATTCTAATTTAAACATTTTGACTGGTCAACCTATTTAATTGAGCGGGTTAAATAGGTCAACTCATACACGACCCGTTTAGTTAAACATGTTAAACAGATCCTATTAATTCAAATGTTTAGAAACGAAAAGTAAAACCTGAATATTTTCATGTCAGATAAAGAATTTCGCCACTACTAGTCATCTTGACCCATGTGTAAGTGTGAGGATTTGGATAACGGGTCGACAGTCGCCTAAGACTTATTTTAAAACATTCAACTAATTACTGTAATAATAGTCTTCTTGTAGTCATGATTCGCGCGCGCATTAGTTACTTAAAAAAGTTATAACAGAAAAAAAATGTGTATGCTGGTCAACCTGCTCGTATTAGAAATGATCCACTTCAACCAACAGAGATTTATAAACAAATCTTTCAAGCAGGAAAGATTGGAATATATAGAAATGGACCGGCACGAATACACATTAGATGCTGAAGACAGAGAGATGCAAGAAGTTATTATGAACCCGGATCCATTCAATACTGATATTGCTGTTTTAAGGAGATCATTTTCTTATAGCTACCCAGACTTGCCTTTCGATGAGGTTATCAAGAAAGAAAACGAAAAACTCCACTTTGAACTACAGAGATCACAATCTTGCCTGGATGCTGGCCAGAGTGAAATATATCAAAATTTTATGGAAATCGCGCAAGTTTTTGATTCAAATCCTCAGTGTGAGGATATGCTACATTATCCATATGTCAGCCGAAATCAAGAACATGAAAGTATTAATGATATGCAATTGGTTGTTCATTCAGCATCAAATTCTCATCGTCAGAATGATATGCCATATTATCCGTATGTCAGCAGCGATCAAGAATATGAAAGTCGTAATGATATGCAAATGGTTGTTCATTCAGCTTCAAATTCTCAATGTCAAAATGATATGCCATACTATCCATATGTCAGCAGCGATCAAGAACATGAAAATATTAATGATCTGCAACTAGTTGTTTATTCAGCTTCAAATTCCGAACGTCAGAACAATATGCCATATTATTCCTATTTCAGCAGCGATCAAGAACATGAAAATAGTAATGATCAGCAAATAGTTGTTCATTCAGCTTCAAATACACAATTTGAGAGAGCTATACCATATTATCCAGATGTCAGCAGTGATCAAGAACTTGAAAAAATAAATGTTCATTCAGCTTCAAATTCTCAATTTGAGAGGGCAATTCCATATTATCCAGATGTCAGCAAAAAACAAGAACATGAAAATAGTAATGATCTGCGAATAGGTGCTCATTCAGCTTTAAGGTTGGTATATATCTAATGCATACAAGAATCTAGTAAATGTACTTATGATGTTTAACAGTACTTTTATGTGATGGTAATATGTCAGAAGCACTTCTTCCACTTCATCTAGACAAGATTTACTTTCTTCTAGAAGAATCAATCGACATGAAGAATGGCATTCGGGCCCACTCGGCTGTTGTTCCGAGCCGATGATGTGTATGTCCTACATACTGCAGTATAACCTACTTTTGTTACTACTACTTTTTTTAGTATAGAACTTTTTTTTATTAATCTAGTTTTTCATTCGCATGACATCAAAACATTTATGGCTGCTCTGCCTTCTACTTTTAAGTAGAGTTTACAAAATTGATGGGTCGGAGGGATTGACTGATACAGGTCCATGTCAAAACACATGCACTGAAACGGGTCGGGTCGTTTTGGGTTGGATTGACCTTAAATACTTTTTGTCCAAAATATCAACATATTATCAAAATAACTAATGTGTGAACATATTATGCATGAAATATACACTTTGGACTATTTCTTACCCATCTGACGTGTTTCCTATTTACCTAACTTCTTGGTTTAACCCATTTGGTACACTAGAGATAAAACATACCACATATTGACTCATTTATAAGTAAATGTATAAAAGTCGCTGCATCTACGTGTAAGTTTCATCATTTAAAACTAATTCTTTGCTGCCAAAAATACTCTAAAGATTCTTGATTTTGTTAGACATTTAAAGCTTGATGTTGTTCTGTGAACTAAGCAGGTTGTACTTCTTTTGTGTAGGCTTGAAAACCTTACTTTTCCCCTGTGGAACACTCTCAAAAATTGCGACTGCAGCCACAAACAGGCATATGAGTAAGATTCTATATTTATCAATTCAAATTGACACTTTAGATCTTCATTGTTCATTGAAATATAAACTTTAATATGATGTTCTACTCATTGCGGCGCAGCTTGTTGCCCGTCTACCCGCGCCTCACTTTTAATTCTGTTGGTATCGATATATTAACGATAAAAAAAATGTCAATTTGTTATTGTAAAAAAATAATATCAATGAGAGTAATTACTTCCTGAGGATAAAAGTTTTCTGAAGAGTTAGAACAAAGGGTGAGTTGGGGAATGGATCGAATCAGTCTAAGATGAAAGCGGGTCATTTATTAAAATTAAGGGCTGGAACAGGATGGGTAACCTGCAAACACTATTGTATTCGTCTTTTTAGAACGGCTAACTTACACATCTTAAAGTGCTCCTAAATCTACACCTTTTGTCCAGCATGAGACTTGAAGCCTCACCACTTGGGAGGATACCTTTTCCGAACACATTTGGTCACTATTTTATTCATTTACTTATTACAACTTTGCAATAAAATAGTATAATTCTCTTCATATAAACTACTTAGGAGACATTAGGGACAAAAGTTTCCTTTTGGTGGCTTTCAACATGTTTGACCCGTTTAGATAGTTTTTTATTTGACCCATTTGTGATCCAACACTACCCAAATAGACTAATATAAAAGTAATGAAATTGCAAACTTTTTATGTCATCATGTAACTCAGGGTCAGCATTTTGCTATCTTTAGTATTCTTTAATAATGCAATAGAAGCTCACACCACAATTGGTGTTTGCATCAGCTTCTGCAGATGCCTGCAATGAGCTGTTGGCTTACTCTCTAATAGCATCATGTTGTTGCTATACTTGTTGCATCAGGAGGAAGCTTCGGAATACATTAAACATCAGGGTAATAATCTTTAGATAACAACTGATCACCAATTAATGTAACTTAAATATTGTATTTATTTACATAAGTTAGTTGCATCTGCATTCATCTTTATTAACCTACTTTGTTTCACAGGGAGGGTGGTGTAATGATTTCTTATTGCATTTTTGCTGTTGCTGTTGCGCCCTTGTCCAAGAATTGCGCGAAATTGAGATACGAGGAATTCATGGTATGTCCTTAACAATGTTTTTTTTTTAATAAAAGTGGGAAACTGAGAACCGTGTCACTGAAGAACCCATGACCCCTACCAATACCCTACTAATCAATGGGAGACATATAAAATGCAGTTGACACTGGGTAGGTGGCCTTCAAGGGGTTAAACGTAGGAAGGTGAATTCGAACCTGAGACCTCTACTAGAGGAATCAGGCGGTTACCACTGCATTAACCCCTTGAAGATTATTAAAATACGGGGTTTTTCTTCGCATTAAGATAAATTATTTGGAGCCATAACTGTTCATTATGTGATCAATGTGGGTTGCATATCAACATTTGCAGGTCAAATAAAGACAAAAACAAGCCCTCCTTCCTTCCAATACATGGAATCGTAGAGTGACCATATAACACATTCATTTTGTGGTTTTGGATTATTGTGTTCTTGATTCTTTCATGCCTTATGTTGTTGGTTTGATGATGATCAGCTGGTTGTATTTGTGGATGATGCATTTGAAAATGTTTCCAATTGACTCGGCGATCAACACACAATGCTAGTTTTTTAATATAGGGTTAACTGCACCAATTTGTATTCTACTTGCATGTATTGTAACTGTATCTAGGGACTATAATATACCCTTTATTCAAATTTTATGTTCTTAACCATTTTATTATCTAAAAACAAGAAACTGATAATAGCATTAATAGTTGTGTTCTGAATATCTCCAGACTCCATAACTTCTCTTGCTTTCTTGGGATTTGGCATGTGGTAGCAAGTGTGTTGGACCAGGATCAATTGTGCAGCGGATTTAACAAATAACAAACACAAATATGAAGTGAAATCAATCGAAAACAAGTGTATATTGATGAACAATGTTTCAGACAGAAACTGTTTTTACAAAGAGTTTGTGAATGGATTGTTTTTGTGTACAATCTTGATAACTTTACAATGAATGGTTTCTATCCTATATATAGTTCCTAATTGATGGCAGTTACTTCCCGGCAATAGGTGTGTCCTTTGATAAACCGTCGCGTCCGTTTGTGTATGATCATAACCATTCATCCAAGCGTTGCGTCTTATGATGCTTCCACGTGTGTAGGATTGGGAATAACCGTCAAGATAATAATATACCTACTATAACTATAATATTACATAATAATAAAGATCTATTACTTATATCTAGCTTATAATATCCAATACCCTCCCTTAAGCTAGATTGGGAGAACTTTTATTGATGAAGATATATGTTGCTTGCTTTTCGTCAATTTCTAGTCATATGATGCTATCTCTGTGTCATCCATGGGAGTTGTTTTTTTTTCTGTACCATCCATGGGACCTGTACCATCCATAGGAGTTTTTCTTCTGTGACATCTATGGGGTCTGTTAGCTTAGTCATCATGTAATTCCATTTTCCTTTTATTTTCCATGAAGGGATTGACCCTCCCTATTCCTTTCTTCTTTAATTCTCTTCCTGCATACTTTACTTGTGTGTCCGTATTTCTGGCAATGGTAACATTGAATATGTACGTATGATTTTCCTTTTCTTTCTCTATCTTTTTCGTCTAAACCATTGCTTTTGTCATGGGAATCTGCTTTGCTTGTTGATTGAAGAAGGGCTTGTTCATATGTAGAATTATCATTATGTTTCATACGTAGTTCATGAGCTTTAAGAGAGCCTAATAGGCTTTCTAATGGTAAAGCAGAGATATCCTTTGTTTCTTCTATAGCCACAACAATATTCTCGAATTCTCTTGTTAGACTACGTAAAATTTTCTCAACAACCCTTTTGACTTCAATGTTTTCCCCATTTAAACGGATTTGGTTCCATAATATGATCACACGATTGTAGAATTCTTCAACGGTTTCGTTTTCTTTCATTCTAAGGTGATCGAATTCACTATGCAAGAATTGTAGTTTAACCCGTTTTACCTTTTCTTCTCCGCGATAAGACTTGTAGAGCATATCCCATGCATCTTTTGATGATGATGCAATTGAGATTCTTTCAAATATTACGTCTTCTACGGTTTGATATATGTAGAGTAGTGCCTTGCTGTCTTTTCTTTCCCTTTCTTTTAATTCTTCTCTTTGTTGATCTGTTAGTGAGGCACTTTCATCGGGTTCTTGAATTCCATCTTCTATAATGTTCCATAAATTTTCAGATTCAAATAAGGCCTTCATTTGAATACTCCACTTGTGATAATTATTTCCATTTAATTTTGGAATTTGAATCCGTATAATGCTATTGTTATTTGATGTCATCATGATCTTGTGTCGTCTTCAATAGTAATCCATCTAAATTCTTGATAGCTCTTTCTTGATCTCGTTGGGTACTACCCTTTATTACTTTTGGAATTTGTGTATCCTTCGATATGTAGTGTTCTTCTAAAATTTTGTGCTCTTATGATGTAACCAACGAACACAACTTTCTTTTTGTAAATACCCAACAAAAAAAAATAACTTTTGAAAATAAAGTTCTATGTTATTGTTTGAGAAAAAAACAAACACTTATTTTCAAAAACAATAACCCATAATATATTAAAAAAACGTTTTTTTTTTCTTTGGTTGACTTTCAGGAAGTCAACTGCTTCTTCTTCGTTTCTATTACCGCCAGAAAACTTCGCGCCTTCTTCTTTCCTTCAATTATGGATGTATACTAACCCTTTGAATCAATATTATGCTATGATTTGAATACTTAAATCAAAGTATTCTCTGTAATCGAATAATTCTTCTTCTTCGTCAACTTTGTTCGGTTTACGTTCGACACAAAGATTCTTAATTCAACGTGGTTTATAACCAACGATTATATAATCCGGTGTTTGATTGTTGTTTTGAATTGGTTTTGTATTCACAGTAATGATTTTCTTTGAAAATTTTCTATAAAAATTTGGCGGGAAACTAGAATACACGTTTTATGAACAAGAACAATCAAAACTTTATAATCCGGATTTAAATTAAGAATAAATATTCGATTAATCACTAGAAGAGGGCAGAAATATGTAACCGTATATGTGTGCGCGAATTCCTTTGAAATCTGTAAGTTCCAGTGTTTCGCCGGAATCCTTTGTTCACCGGTTTCTTCTTCTTTTCCGGTTAAATGATTCGAGATTCGACTTTGTAATTCTCTGTTGACCGTTGCAGCGATGTTTTCTTCGTTTCTGATTTAATCTTTGTAACAGTTTTTCGTCGATTTGTGCAATCCCTGTTTCTGTATATCTTAATAGATCGATAACCGTGTCCTATTTCAATATTGGAATTATTGTTTGAACATTCGTGGATCTTCCTTCTATATTCAGGCGTCAATTTCTCTTCCTTTTGGTTTAAATTCTTCTGTCCGGATAAGATTGCTTCAATGATTTCTTCGTACTCTGTTTTTTTTTTTTTCGATCGTCTTGATGTTTGAAAGCGTTCTGTTTTTCTTTCCAATCTGATTCAATCTTGTTCTTGATCCTTCTTCTGATTACCGTGGCTCTGATACCAGTTTGTTGGACCAGGATCAATTGTGCAGCGGATTTAACAAATAACAAACACAAATATGAAGTGAAATCAATCGAAAACAAGTGTATATTGATGAACAATGTTTCAGACAGAAACTGTTTTTACAAAGAGTTTGTGAATGGATTGTTTTTGTGTACAATCTTGATAACTTTACAATGAATGGTTTCTATCCTATATATAGTTCCTAATTGATGGCAGTTACTTCCCGGCAATAGGTGTGTCCTTTGATAAACCGTCGCGTCCGTTTGTGTATGATCATAACCATTCATCCAAGCGTTGCGTCTTATGATGCTTCCACGTGTGTAGGATTGGGAATAACCGTCAAGATAATAATATACCTACTATAACTATAATATTACATAATAATAAAGATCTATTACTTATATCTAGCTTATAATATCCAATAAAGTGGTGGTAGACGGGATGTGCTTAGAAGTTCTAAGCTCAACGCTGGCCCAGGGGCGCGCCTAGGCCCACCCAGGCGCATTTTTCAGGCTAAGTTCCGACGAAACTTCAGCCAAAAACTGCCTGAACAGATTCGAACATGTTTGAAACAAGTATACCAACCCTAAATAAGCCTGAAATAAACCTAAAACGAATGTAAACCATCCCTAAAGAAGAAGGAAACATGTCTAAAACCTATACAAAATTGTATTTTTATACAAAATTTCTTGCCTAAAAAGTCCTTGCGTTTTGCCTTGCACTGAGGCCCAAGACTCACCCTTTGCGCACTGTGCGTTAGACAACTATGCTTAGAACATAACTGATGTAGTTACCAAGAGATGTGCAAATATATCAATAAACGGCAAAAAAAAACTAGTGACTGCACATAACGTAAATAAATATGATCAAATAAGACCACATTGTCATTCAACCATTCATATTATGCAGTACTAGAAAAAAACAGCCCAAATGGATTTCAAATAAACAGTTTCATATTTGAACAATAGTTCTTGTTTCTTGAAATGTATGTACGAAATAATACCTGAAAGAAACAACAAAAGCATCCAACAGCTTATATCATTAATGCAAGAACAGTGTTGATTTTATGTAATCTTTCCATTTATCATCAACATCATCGTCGTTAAATCTTCCCACCGGCCTGCTACTACAGAGATTATCATAAGCAGCACAGAATATGAATGATTCAACTGGCCATCATCGATCAAAGAGTCATTTATTCTAGGTTTCTAACACATGTCCAGGGTTCCTAACATCCAAATAACCGTTCATCATGACATTCCAAGATATCACATTTCTCTGCAGCATTTTGTCGAACAACTTATGCAGTTATGCGCATCGTCCATATCACTGACTTCCACAAAACCACATACCATAGAGTTCCAAGACACCAAGCAACATAATTATGCAAGCATGTGAAATAAAGCATTCTCTACATGCAAAGTTCTATCAACACCAACCTTCACAGCCTGCTAAGTGTTTACACAGTAAGTATCTGGAACACAAACACATCTGAACACTATATAACAGATCCTCATGAAGTTTTGACACCGACCCCTACGGAATTTCGAAACCGACCCCATGAAATTTTGAGACGGATCCCTTATAACAAGTAAAATTAGAAATTTACATGTTTACAAATATAAAATAATATAAATAATTAATCCTAACACAAATATATTATCATTTAATATGAGTTTATGAAGCCCACAACTAAGTCTAAGCAAATCAAAACATTAAGCCCAGATAAGATTCAACTAATTCTAACAAAAGTAACGCTTTTAAGGGGCGGGGCATTCCACGGCAAGGGGTTCTCAGTTAGGTATGCAGCACGGTAACACCGCCGCCACCCCTGCGGCAACAGTCAAAATCTTTATCGCTCGGCACAAAGTAACCAAGCTACAGCGGTTGGGACGTTATTTATTGTCGACCATTCTGACTTGACCGAGCTTCAATGGTCAAGTCTTGCTTTTAAAAATATTACCATTTTCACCTATTTAAATCCTACAATTACAACCATGTCTCATCCATTCTTCAACTCCACTACACTCATTCTTCAACAATCAATCAACTCTACTACATCCAATTTTCAATTCTTAACCATCACTCTTCCAATTTAATCATAACACATTGGAAGGAAGAAGAGGGAATAGCGTTGTTCACCGGTTGGATCGAATCAAAGACTCAAGGATACCATCGCGACCATCCTTATGACCTTGTGTACTAGCTCAATTCAAAGAGCTAGTTGGTGAATCAAACATTGGGTTGATTCGTTTGATTCACTACACATGAAGTAGAACGGTCTCCATATCAAATGTGAACGATTCGAGGCCACTATAAAAGAACCTCGGAGGAGGTGGGTGCTACTACCGCCGAAGACATGTCCATTGAGATCACCCAAGTTGAGTACCAAAGTCGGTACGCTTGGGAATTTCCCCCTATTTCGGCATGGCAAATGTTAAGGCCAAGATTAACTTAGTGTATTTTTTTAGTTTAATTGTGTTTTTCTAGTTTGATTATGTTATTTTTGGTTTAATTGTGTTTTTAGTTACTGTGTTTTTTAGATTAACTTAGTTTTATTTTTATGTAATGTTATTGTTTTATTTAAGTGGGGGAATCCCAATACGACCGTTGAGAGTTTTTATATATATATATATATATATATATATATATATATATATATATAGGAATAAGATCAAATAGGAACCAATACCCTAGTTAGGAACTTAGGAACCAATCTGAGCCATCCATTTTTGATTTTGATCTAGGGGGTATTTGTGTAATTAGACAACTAAATATTAACTTTTTATTTAATTAAGAATTTTTTTATATGGCAGTTTCCTTTTTCTATGCGATTTCCTTGTCATTAGAGATGGGTTTCCTTAAATCTCTCATCCATATTCATATTTCGATCATAACAAGCAGAGAATTTTAATCCAAATCTCGAAAACTCAGAAATCATCCGTTCCTTCTTTTCTTATTTATAACCCCATTAAATTCCCTAAATCAAATTTTTTTTGCATAATAAATCATCGTGGTAACGTCTATTCTTGTGATAAAAACATGAGTGCAGGGGATAGAAGGCGATTGGTATGTGTTTTCGTCAACGGTGACAAGTATCTCTTCAGCCTCTGCAGCGATCGATTATATGTGTTTTTTCTAGTGTTTTCTGGTTGCAAGCAAGTGGATATTTAACATTCTATTTGGGGATGGTAATTGTTGGTAATCATAGGTGTAGTTTTTGGTTTTTTTGGGGTTTTGTTTCTTCCACAATGATGTTCGTGGTTTTAGAGATATATGGTATTCTACATGGTACATATGTGTATATAACAATTTTATATTCCTAATTTTCCATCTGTGATGATCTTCATTTTCATTAACATATGTATGATAATTTTTATGGTTCATATGTGTACATTAGCCATTGATCGACCCTTCTAAAAATTCTTATGATGTTGTTGACTATAAAATATTCAAACTGTTTTTTATTTTATTTTTTTATAATCGTTGGGTGTGGTTGAGATTAATACAAATTCATACAATTTAGTTGATATTTGGGTGTATATAGTTATTTAGAAAGTCCTTTTTCTGATACTGTACACATGTGTATAAATACGTTGTTATACATCGAGGTATTGGTGTGAAGATACATGTATGTGAAGCATAATAAACTTTTTCCGATACTGTACACATGTGTATAAATACGTTGTTATACGTCGAGGTATTGGTGTGAAAATACATGTATGTGAAGCATAATAAATATACACAGGTGTATATTCATTAGGAAAAATGAAATGTACAGTATGATACTGCCTGTGTGTTACTCAATATACACCAATGTATATCCTTGTGTTGGTGATGATGATGAATGAAAAAACGAATATACACCAATGTATATCTGTGTTGATGATGTTGAATGAAAAGAAAAAAAGTGATATACATCAATGTGTAACCGATGTACACCGTTGTATATATGTGTTGATGACGATAATGAATGAACAAAAAAAAACTGATATACACAAATGTACACTGTTGTATATATACCGAGATATAATTTTAATATTATATATTCAATAAATACGTTTGGGTATACCATAAACACTAATTTGTTGTTTCCAAATATACAGAAGTTTCTTATTAATTACCTAATAAAAATGATATTGAACAAAAGACATTAATACCCCTTATTAAAATAACAATTAATTAAAGTTTTACTTATTTACAATCGTGCCATTGAAGATGGATGGCTCGGATTGGTTCCTATAGTTCCCACTTAAGGGTTGGTTCCTATTTGAACCCTACCCTATATTATATATATATATATATATATATATATATATATATATACAATTTCCACACCTAATTTTTTTTTGAACGGTTAATTTCCTCTCCCATTTTTTAAACCCTTTATATTACACCTCTTTTACCTCTCACCAGGTTTGAACCTTGGTTCTTTCACCAAACAAGATTAGGTGTTAAACTCCCAATTTATTTTCAAATTACACGCACTCACTTTTAAAATACTCCACAAACTTCATTTTTATACACACATTAAAAAAAGAATGGGATTGGTCATCTTCGTTTGATTATTTGGAAGAAGACGAAATGATCATTGAAGCGTGCGCATTAACAGTGGATTGCCTCAAAAGAGTGCGCTCAAAGCATTTCACGATCGTTAACCAAACGATCCCATCCCCACTTGAACGAGATTGTGAGGCCGCTATTGAACATGGAATGCGTGATTATTTTTGTGAAGATCACGTATATTATGCAAATATTTTTAGACGACGCTTT
This sequence comes from Ambrosia artemisiifolia, assembly GCA_032199755.1. Lineage (NCBI taxonomy): Eukaryota > Viridiplantae > Streptophyta > Magnoliopsida > Asterales > Asteraceae > Ambrosia > Ambrosia artemisiifolia. The sequence goes on along the minus strand of CM063512.1, from coordinate 42,099,910 downwards.
CGCAGGAGTGAGCAAAAATATGTGCAAATAGTTGGTGATTTGCAATAAGCGTATGGATTTCCAAAAAAAAAATAATCAAACAGCGCTAGAGGAAAACCCAGTTTCACAGGTTCACAAAAGTGTCCTACTAGTGGGATGAATACTTGAAGATGTTGGATAAAATATTGCGAGATAGTCTTGAATATTTTGTCCAATGTATTAGTGTTATTATTATTGTTGTTATAATTAACTATGTATTAATTATAAGTTGGGTGAATAGTGTTAGCCCATCTCCCATTGGTTGAGAAGGGCAGTGACAATTTAATATATATTTTTTTCTTTTTTACATCTTTTAAACTATGTATTAATTATAAATTGGATGAATAGTATCAGCCCCTCTCTCATTGGTTGAGAAGGGCGGTGACAATTTACATTTTATCACACAACCTGGGTTAGTGGTGGAGTGGTTTGAGGTACATTTCTTTTACTTGAGGTCATAGGCTTGAGATCGGTTAGAGGCTTTTATTTTATTTTTTTTATTTTTTGATCATTTATATAGCGTTATTTCATATGATATCTAATTGGGTTGCGAATAAAAACAAATTGAGTTGGTGGTTTAGTGGTTTGAGGTGCACTTCCCTAAGTGGAGGTCACAAGTTTGAAAACTATTTTGGGCAATTGTTTTTCCAGATATTTTTTGTGGTTGCCTAAGCATCATTGTCGCATTAAAACCCTAATAAACCAAAACGATAATGACAACGACCATCTTCGCGCCGCAACGCACGCAGGTAGAAATCCTAGTTCATATTATTCAAAGGAGTAATTTAAATCTACGGGAAGAATACATGAGGAGGTCGACGTTCAACGACATACAAATAAACATATAAATATATATGATGTGCATGAAGTACACGGCTTTCCCGGGATAATTGATAACGATTACACACATTGGCCATGGTCAACTTGTCTGGTTGCTTGGCTAGGTGAACATCATTGAGGTGACCATTCAGGCCAATCCATTATTCCCGAAGACGTGACATCATATGATCTTTTGATTATGCATGCGATTTTTGGTGTTGCTAGATCCAATAATGACGTCAACGTTTTAAAAAATATACATTAATTGAATATAAGTATTTTTTTAAAATTGTTTTTGCACTTATTGTAATATTACATATATTTTTAAGGATAATCTTTTTTGCCTCAATATTAATTTGGTTGGTGTAACTCCCTCCATTTGTAAAACAGGAAATGGAATGCGTACTATTTACAAGGTTCATAGTAAAAAAAAATATTAATTTAAATTATAAATATTAAATTAAAAATAATAATAAATAACAAAATATCAATTATTAAGAAAATGATTGATTAAGGCCCTTTTCAAACCCCTACCACAACACTTCTAAAAGTGTGCATGTATCGTTTATGTGGCAACAATGTTTGTTTAAACTAGCAGTACTAACTACTAAATAATAATATTTTTTACCAGCAAAGCGAAATAATTTATTCCACACCAAAAAAAATCCCCTCAGCGAGGGGCTAAGCACCAATATACAAACCACATAAACAAACCCGAACACTTACAACCAACAATAAGACCCAAAACATTTTCAAAAACTAAACAAATAAAGTACCACTAAAGTTGCACCAATTTGAAAGTGTAACACTTGGGATCTTCGCTAACTTTAATGCCAACCAGAAGGAGGTCTCCTTTATATCTTCGACCGTTCTTGAGACGGAAATGTTGTGCCCACTGAACAGCTTGTCATTCCTAACCACACTCTTTCTCACACACACTTAGGGGGTGTTTGTTTTTTGGTCAGAAGTGCTTCTGACCACTTATGTCTGCACCGCGCAGATTGTTTGTTTTTTGGAAGACCTTTCACTTAAAAAGGTCTTCCTGACCTCTTCTTGGTGCAGACTTGGACCCAAGTCTTCTTGGGTCTTCTCCACCTCTTCTTCTTCTCCTCCTTTTCTTTCCTTCTCTCTCGTGAGTCTCCTGCCCATTTTTCTTCTTCTCTTTCTTTCTTCTTCTTCTCTTTTCTATTCTACTTCTCCTCTTTTTCTCATCTTTTCTTCTTCTTCATCCTCTCTTCCTCCTCCTCCTCCACCCCGACTGCCGACCACCACCCTCCTCCCTCCGACGCCGCCGCCCTCCTCCCGCTCGCGACCGCCGCCGGGTTTTTTGACTCAAGATTGCTGTACGTTTTTTGACTTGTTTACTCACAGATTTGTACGTTTTCAAATATCCTTTTACTCACAGATTTGTTTAGATTCATTAATTTTTAGTTTTTTGACTCAAGATTGCTTCTTTATACTTTGTAATTTCAAATTAGATGTTTTTATTGCTGATTCTTGATGGGTTTTGTTTTACTATCTATATTGTTGATGGGTTTTGTTTTTTAGTATTAGTTGGTGACTAGGATGGTGGTTGGTGGTGGTGGTGTTGTGGTGGTGGTGGTGGTGGTGTTGGTGACTAGGATGGTGGTTGGTGGTGGTGGTGGTGGTGGCTCGGGTCCGGGTCAGATTCGGTCCAGGTGGGTTGTGGTTGGTTATGGTTATGGTTAGGTTATGCCGCAGACGTTAACAAACAAACAGTCTTCTTCTTGCAGACTGCAGACCTTTGGTCCACCTCTTCTCCTGCAGATGTCTGCAGATGTGGTCCGCAGACTGCAGACCTTTTCTTGCAGAAAAAACAAACAGCACCTTATTCTGATAAGATATTCATAATCTTGATATGCTCTGATGCTCACGGCCATGCATAGGGGTTTTGATCTTTTAAATAACTTTGAATATACTTGATCCGGAGAAAAGTAGATATTGTATTTTACAAAGTGAGAAGATTGTTCTTCTAAATTGTTTTTAGAGTTTAGCTTGTAACAACTAAGATTATCGTTCTTAACTATTCTTTAATAAATCTGCAAATTTAATGTTGACTTGCACTTATGTTTATTTGACCAGATACTGTTTAAAACTTCTAATACTTATACGACATGCAAATAAAACACATGACGATTATATTACCATGTACAGGAAATCATAATCCTTTCTATATACAAATCTATCGAAAAAAAATTGTACCTAAAACTAACACGATTAGAGAATGCCAGAAAATCATTAATGAATAGCATGAATGTGAGAGATATAGGAGGGAAGTGTTGTTTTAGTGTTAAGACCGAGTGCCAAACCTCGTATTTAAGGGAGGCTCAAGGCATGCAATGAAAGTATAAAGACTTGCTAGAGGTGTCAATATTGAATCAAAATCTCTCCAAGGGATCGTTAATCAACTTAGAGAAGGAAGGAAATACATGAAATCAAGCATTGCTTTTTTAGAGAGAATTTGTCCATTCATTAAACTAGTTGTATCAATCAGGCGTGTTGCGCCTGTGCTTCAAGATGTTATTTTCTTCTTTTTTAAATCTGGTGCAGCATTGTCCACTGGGGATTAGATCATCAACACCATGACCATACCAAACCTGTTATCAAACCATAACACGGCCATAATCATGGATTTCTATTTCATAAACAGTTGTTGCTGGGAAGTGCACATACCCAACTTGATGTTCATAAATACAGAGTTTTTTTAAGAATAATCTACAACAGCACAATAAGTGAAACAATATATGATACTAACATTAATTATCATTCTCATATAAAGTAGCACATTCACCTCTTGGATTTGTGAGAGAACACGTGAAGTTTCCTTTTTCTCTTTATCTTTGGCAACTTTCTCGTCTCGCATGTTAGCAAGACTCTTGGAAACATTATTTGTGATGTTGGCCAGGCACGTGATTTCTAATGTTGGAAGGAGTATTGTTTATAAAATTTTTGCATAAAGCGTACCATTTTTTTCCCAGCTGAAAAATAAAAAACCGAAGTGACAGTGAGATAGTAAAGGATATCAAAGTTTACATGTACAAATTATAAACCATTGCATTCCAACTGATACACATATATAACAGGATCACTGAACGCATGCAGAGTCATTGTAGATTTCTAGAAACCTTTATAATCAAACATATAAGAGGATCAAAACAAAATAAGAAAACGAATGTGGACATTAAGCATTGAGTATGCAGCCTTATTACAATAATCAAGTATTTATGAACTAATTTCATTAAATTTGAGTTAATTCCAACTTAATTTTTTGTTTATCCTCTCATGTTCCTTAATTACTGAATCCAACCATTCCTCCAAATTTGTGATTCATTGCAACATATATGACTCCATCTTGCAAACGGAGTCCAACTCAGTTAAACTAACACGAATCATTTTATTATCCCAATTATGAGAACAATAAAGTATTTAAAAAATAATTTTATTGCATTTGAGTTAATTCTAACTTCATGTCTGTGTATCATCTTATATTCTATTTTCAGAACCCAAACATTCTTCCGACATATTTGTAGTTTGGAAAGTTACATTGTGGCAGCCGACCCTACCACCATTATCGGTAATCCTAGATCCAATGGGAACGGCCACAACTGTTGTCGATTTGGCGCCCCAAAGCCGTTAAAACCCTAACCCCGCCCAAAGATCTGAAAACGTGCGAAGGGTTAGTACCTGTTGATGAAGATAACAGTGGTATTGGAGGGCTGAGGTGATGATTCCGACCTGTTGGTGATGGCGATGGCGGCGGAGGAGGCAGGTTCGCACGTACAGGTGACGGCTTAAGATAGATGTGGTGCTTACAGGGATACGCGGCGTTAGTGGGTTCGAAAACCCCAGAGATAGAAAGAGTGAGAGTGTTTAGATGAAGAAAGAAGAAACACGGAAGGTAAAAGGAAGGAGAAAAAATACTATGGGAAAATATCTTAATGATTGATGCGGTTAAAAGACGAAAATGCCACTGAAAATTCGGAATATTACAAAGGTGCCAAGTTAATATTCATTTTTCAGCTCTATTAATAACTAGAACTAGAATGGAACCCACGCTTCGCGGCGGGGTTGTAGAAAGATGCTAGCGCTAATGCATATATTACATGATATATTGGTCTAGAGTTACAAATTAGCTTTAACTATAATAAGGTAAATAGAAAATATTTATGAAGGGTTAGTTTTAATTTAGACGATGACATAAATAAGCATGTATCACAATTAAATAAACACATAAAGTTAGTGTGTGTACATATGAGGATAGGCTAAATATGTGTATTTTCGGGGGTGGTTTATAATTATAAAGTGAAATTTATACAAAAGGATGGATATGTTTGGTAGTTGGTATATAGTAAAGTAAAATATATAAATAAAAAGGATATATATGTTTGGTTGTTGGTATATAGTAAAGTAAAATATATAAAAAAAAAAAGACCTTAACATCAAGTCATCAACTTCTCTTTCCAAGTTCAACTCGAAGATCAGGAAGATGAGAATGGAGCTGTTGTTAAAGATTTTGATGTGGACAATCGTGAAGAAGGTTTACCTGCTACAGAAGAGGCGAATAGTACGAAGGCGGCAGATGAATTGGAAGCCACAAAAGCGTTTGGAGAGCGATTAGGTGTGAAGCTTCAAGGTTTTGATCTTTTGATTTCAGAAACTATCCAAGGTGAAGGCTTACAATCAGGTTTGCGATGAATTTGTTGTCATTGAATGTTAGGGGATTAGCGTCAGTTGGTAAAGTTCCTTGGGTCAAAAGCTTGGTGCTAAATAATAAGGTTGATTTTTTGGGTTTGCAAGAGTCTATGATGGTAGATAGTGGGAAGTTTGATTTGTCTCTGATTTGGGGTAATAGGGGATTTGATTATGACGTGGTTGATTCGAGGGGGAAGTCGGGTGGGTTCATCAGTATATGGAATCCTAGAAAGTTCAAGAAGTCGAGTACTATGGCTGAGCAAAACTTTATTTTAACTACTGATTGTTTGGTTGAAGATGGGTCGGCTGTCAATATTGTTAACATTTATGCACTGCAAAAAGTTGGGGAGAAAAAAGAGTTGTGGGGTCGCCTTTTGTCTCTGATGCAAGGTAAATTGGGGATGTGGATTTTTATAGGCGATTTCAATTCTGTTAGGTGGGAGGAAGAAAGAAAAAACTCGAAATTTAACTATAGGGTGGCTCTGGATTTTAATTACTTTATTGATGAGGCATGTCTTCAAGAATATAAAATGCAGGGAAATAGATTCACTTATATGACAGGTACTGGGAATTAGGATGTGAAGATGAGCAAAATCGATCGTATGCTGGTTTGTCAGGAGTTTTTCAATAGATGGAAGGGGGCGTGTCTAAGGGCACTTCCTAGAGAGTTGGCTGACCATTGTCCTCTGTTATTAACAGTTAATGATATTAACTATGGGCCGAAACCATTTAAATGGTTTAATGCTTGGCTGGAAAGGGAAGGATGTGAAAATGTGGTTTTAGACGCATTTAATAAAGTGAAATGGGAAGGAGCAGACGATGTATTAATATATAAAAAGCTTCTGGCAGCTAGATTGGCATTAAAATCTTGGTGGAAAAAAGTTTCGGTGAAGGAAGTCTTAAAGAAGGACATTGCTCGTTTAGAAAAAATTATGGAAGATCGGGATTTGGAGGAAGAGGAGATTTGGGTTTGGGAAGAAAGTAAGAAAGAGGTGGAAAAATTGTTGTTATTAAAAAATAAGGATTTGAGACAGAAGTCGCGGGTCAAATGGGCTTCTTTGGGGGATGATAATTCGGCATACTTTCACCGGTGCATTAATGGTAGGAAGGCGGCGAATGACATCCCGGGGGTCATGGTGGAGGGGGTGTGGATTTCTCAACCCTCGTTAGTCAAAAGAGAAGTGCTTCGATTTTATAGGGATCTTTTTCATGAGGAGTTTGTTCGTAGACCAAGTTTTATTTGTGAAGAATTGAAACAGATTCCTGCAGAAAAGATAGACGCTCTGATTGCTCCATTTTCAAAGGAAGAAATTAAGGAAGCGGTTTTCGAATGTGGGTCTGAGAAAGCGCCTGGGCCAGATGGGTTTAATTTCCAGTTCATTAAACATTTTTGGCCTTCTTTGGAGGCTGATTTTGTGAGGTTCTTTGAGGATTTCCATAACACGGGTAACATCAGTAAAGAGTGTAGCCTGTCTTACATTTCATTGGTCGCTAAATCTAAGACCCCCTTGGGGTTAAAGGATTATCGACCAATAAATCTGGTTGGTGTTATCAGTAAGGTTGTCTCGAAGGTAGTGGCCGGTCGCTTAAAACAGGTGATTGGGGATGTGATTTCAGACTCGCAATCAGCTTTCCTCAAGGACAGATTTATCTTGGATGGTCCGCTTGTCCTTAATGAGCTCATTGGATGGACAAAAAAGAATGGTAAAAAGACGTTTCTCATGAAGATTGATTTTCAAAAGGCGTATGACAACGTCAATTGGGCCTTCCTTATTTCTACCATGGAACAGATGGGTTTTCGGCCTAGATGGTGTCTTTGGATCAAAGGTATTATTCAGCCGGCGCGTTCTGCGGTCTTAGTCAATGGGTCGCCTACATTTGACTTTAACTGCCAAAAGGGGCTCAGACAAGGCGATCCCCTTTCACCTTTTTTGTTTCTGTTAGTTATGGAGGTGTTGGCTACCATGATCTCGCGGGCTTGTCAGTTGGGTGATATTGAAGGTATTAAAGTTTCTGGTGACGGGCTAGTTATTTCCCACATGTTGTACGCTGACGATGCGCTTATTATGGGAGCTTGGTCTAAGGGGAACATTATCATGACTACAAGGCTGCTTCGTTTGTTCTATATGTGCTTAGGTTTGAAAATAAATGTTCAAAAATCTTATCTATTTGGGTTGGGTATTAATCCTTTGGAAGTGAGTGGTATGGCTGAGGTGATGGGTTGTAATGTTGGTGATTTGTCGTTTCAATACCTTGGGATTAAAGTTGGTGCGAATATGAACCGATTGTCACATTGGGATCCGGTTTTAGAGGTGATCCGGAGTAGATTTCAATCCTGGAAGGTGAAGGTACTATCCATTGGGGGGCGCTTGACTTTAATCAAGTCGGTGTTATCTAGTCTCCCGGTTTATTATCTTTCGTTATTCAAGGCCCCATGTGCGGTTATTGAAAGCATAGAGAGATTGATGAGAAAGTTTTTGTGGCCTGGAAGTGGAGACAGAAAAGGTATCCATTGGGTCGCTTGGGAGATAGTTACGAAACCAAAAAAATACTGGGGTTTGGTGATCTCGAAGCTGGCTGATGTAAATTTGGCGCTGCTTGTGAAATGGGCTTGGAGGTTTAAGTCTAGCCATGAAGGATTGTGGAGAAAAATAATTCTCAGCTTGCATAGTGGTCGTAATAGATGGAAGTTTCTGCCAGTGAAAAAAGGTTTGGGGTCTGGAAGTCGTTAGTTCCTTTTCTGGATAATCCCACCATTAATGGGATGAATATTGATAAACTTATTACGTGCCAGCTTGGGGATGGGTCTCGGATAAATTTTTGGAAGGATATTTGGTTGGGCTCCACACCTTTATTTCTTAGATGGTCGACTCTTTTCGCGCTGGATCGTTGTAAGAATATCACAGTGAGCAACAAGTTGAAACAAATAGGGGACCAGACTGTTCTGGCAGAAAGTTGGAACTTGGGAGTTTCCACGGTTGAAGGATTTCTGAGGTCCAAGACGTCTGGAGTATGCTGTCCCAAATTCGTTTAAAAGGCGACAAAGATCAGTGGGTTTGGGACCAGAATCCGGGTACTCATTTTTCAGCTGCAGCTATTAAGAAGTCGATGTTACAGAACCTTTCTGGGCAGCCTATCCAGCGTATGGTTTGGGTGAACTGGATACCGCTAAAGGTCAATATTCTGGCATGGCGTATTGATAGAGAAAGAGTGCCGACCCGTTTTGAGCTGGTTAAAAGGGGGATTGTTTTGCCAGACACTAACTGTCCATTGTGCAGTGCGTATCAGGAGACTGTTAGCCACATTTTTGTTCGGTGTGAGTTTTCGTTTGGCGTTTGTAGCAGGGTTTGGAATTGGTGCAAGACGGGTCCAGTTTGGTTTGATAATATTGCGGATATGTTTCAGTGGCAGGAGTCTTTGTTAGTGTATGCTCGGGGAAAGAAGGTTGTCCGTTGTATTATCATGATCACGTGCTGGGCGATTTGGTTAGAAAGAAACAAAGCGGTGTTCCAGAAGACTGATTCGAAGGTTGCTGCAATAGTGGCTTTAGTGAAATCATTTTCTTTTCTTTGGTTGAATTCTAGAGCTAAGTGTTTCAGGTTAGTTTGGAACGAGTGGGTTAAATACCCGTTGTATATGTTGTAATTGGTTTGTGAGCGGTTTCTGTTTTGGGGCTTTGCTCGGTTTTTTTGTGAATGAAGTTAATGTTCAAAAAAAATTCTCCTTTTAATAGAAACAAAAAATAAATGGGTTTTTAAATTGCAAATTGCAATTCACAAGTTTCTCTAGATACTATCATCTTCTTCGTTATACTCCACCGCCACCACAAAGCATCCACTTCCACAACCACCACCCAACACCACCACTGCCACACAACAACATCACAAACAACCACAATCATCACCATCCAACACCACCAACCGCCACAGCCATAATCACCATCCAAACACTACCACAACCACAACCAAGACGCCAATAACAACCATACCACACCACCAGCACCACTAAACATCTGACGTTATAGATCTTGACCATCATCTTCACCACCTACACCACCCACCACCACATCCATTGTTTACCTCTTTCTCCTACTCTCTTTGAAAGAATAAATATGAGCGGATCTGAAACGGTGTGACGTTGATGACGACGACCGTGAGTTACGGGGTTGATGGCGAGTTTGGTGGCTGTGTGAGAGAAGTAGAGAGATGTATGCTTTTGTTTATTGGTAAAAACCAGCAAAAAAAACAGATACGTGGGCGGCCCAATGTTTTAAAAACCAGTTTTTAGATCATACCGGATTTGACTTAAAAATGGTTTAACCGGTTGAACCGGGTTGTATCGGGTGGTTCAACCGGATTGACTTGTTAACTCTACGAATCCATAAATTACAACATGAACTCAAATTATAATCTAAAAGTGAATGATTACATATTAAAAAATAATCCAAAATTTATTCCATATAAAAAAATAATCCAAAGGTATTCAATTTTTTAACAAAATTCTTTTAAATGAAAGTTTACGCTATGTCTAAGCCATTGGAGTATTGAATACATCAAGTTCACAATAGCTTAAAAGATGAAATTCACTACCATCTCTTCCTCGAAATCTAGAGTATAACTATTTTCATCTTCTACATTATTACATAACAAGTTTTAGTACGTAGAAATAACAATAATAATATAATTTAACTACCAAATATAAGTAACATATATAACAAGTAACTGTGTGTTTGAGGAACCGATTCGTGCTCTTCCTCACCAAACATGTTATGTATATCATTATTATGAAGTTCTCCTTCTTGCTTTTCTTGAACCACAAAAAAATCAATACTTCAAAACCCAAAAATTTACCTTGTGCCGGTACCGGTATAAAGGTTCAAACCGGTATACCGTATTTTACCGGCGGTACGAAGTTGATACCGTTTCGCCGTTATACCGGGGTGTTTCGTACCGGGCTCACCACCGAAAAATGATATTACCGGTATAACCGGCCGGTACGTACCGGTTTTTAAAACATTGTGTGGGCCAATAAAAAATTAACATGTGACCCAATTATGATTTAAAACTGTTCACGTTTTTTAGTTGTTAGTATATAGAATAGAATAATTCTATTTTCATCACTTTTTAAACTCATATAAGTTTTATATACTCTTCTATTTTTTTTAAATAAATTATACCATTAAATTAAGCATTCTTTTTTTAACATTTTAGTTTTTGGCTTCTTTTTTGTTAACATTAATTTGGTGTTGGGTCTACGTACCTTTTTTATTTAAATTTTGTTAACAAGTATGGTTGTCACGAAACACAAATACCCACTAGTTTATATAAATCTTTTAAGTTAATTTTGTGTTCATATCGAGTTAATGAACTAATGTTAGTGTTTCTTATTGGCTCTTTTCCCCAGCTAACCCATATAATGTTTTAATTTTACTTTTAGTTTAGAGTGGAGGGGGGAAAGAGGGGGGAAGCGCCATGTGGCACTTGTGGAGTTCATGTGGGAGGGAATAAAATTGTGGGGAGTGGAAGGGGGGAAGTGACATGTGGCATTTGTTTTTCTTTTTTTTTTTTATAAAAAACTTTAATATATTAATAAATATAATAATAATAATATTAATAATTTAATCCGAAAATTTATTAACTTAATAAAATAATAATAAAAAAATAATTAATATTAAAAAATAATATTTATTAAAAATAATAATTATATTCAAATTTTGAATTTCAAATGGTTACTGTTCCAAACCGTTTGAATTTCAAATTTCCCCCTCCCCAAACGTTTAAATTTCAAATTTTAAAATTCAAAGGTTTTCCCCCCAAACGGTCATATTTCTCACCCTATAAATACAACACTTCCTCCCAATTCTCAGTCACACATTTTCCTCATCCTCAAATCCTCAACACAATGAATAACATGGCCGGTTTTCAACCAGGAGCTGCCGAACCATCTAATGTCCGGCAGTACACTCGCCGGGTCCAGGGACGGGGACGACCCCGGAGACTACCATTCACCCCCTCTCCTCTTCCTCCTCCTCCACAACCTCCTCTTCCTGCTCCTCCTCCACAACATTGGTTATATCCCCCTCCTCCTCCTACTGCGGCACCACCAACCTTCACCCCTCCTCCTCCTGCTGCGGCACCACCAACCTTTCCTCATCCTGAAGTTGATGATGACTTCACGGATGAAGAATGGGCCTGGGCCATGGATTATACCATGGCTATTCATCAAATGGACCGACTGATGTTGTCGGCCCCCACCCCCCGCACTGCTGCTGTTATCCCCACCCCCCAGAATACCCCCACCCACCACCACCAGACTACCCCCACCACCTACCACCAACCTATCCCCACCTCCCAGAATACCCCCACCCCTACCACCAACCTATCCCCACCCCCCAGAATACCCCCACCCACCACCACCAGACCACCCCACCCCGTGAATATGGGGACCCAACTCCTGAGGGCTTGGAAGCCCTCAGGGAAGTTGAGGAGCAGGAGCGCCTCTGGAGCATGCCTACCCCTTCTCGTGAGTACTACTATTTCCCCTCGGATGCGAGATCCGATGGACGGGACAGCTCACGTTCCCTATCCCCCGAGTACTACACACTCGAGGACTGGGACAACTACTCTCCATAGTGGAGAAAATTATGATTAAATAAGTAATTTAGGAATTAGGTAATGTTTAAATAAGTAATTTAGGATGTGTGTTTTTTTTAATATTAGTTGTAATATGTTTTAATTTTTAAATATTATGTAATTTGTGTTTTAAATATTATGTGATTGTATGTTTTTAGGATTGTTTTTGTTTTTTTTTTATCTAAAAGGTTGATTAATATTTTAGTTGGTTAAAAAAAATAAAAAAAACTATAAAAAGCCTCCAACACCTATTTATATTTAAAAGGATTTTTTTTAATACAAAATAACCAACCAATAAAAAGCCTACACCTCATCCCTCCACTCTCCCCCACCCCCCCCCCCCCCCCCCCGCCCGGCAATCCCCCACCGCCCACCCTCTCCGCCCTCCTCTTCCCGCCCCCTAGGGACGGTGTTCCCGCCCACCAAAACCCGCCCCACTCCCCCTAGTCTTAACATATGGGCCCACTTGATCACCTCATTGAAGCTCGTTATTGTGCTAACGTTCGTTCAATCAACTCTCCCCCATCCCCACACACAAAATGGCTTTCAGGAGATAGATGGGGGACGCTATTGTTGGTTGTTTTGCAGAGGTGGATGGGTGCGCGAACCGGTACGAGACAACCTTAGGAAAAATGTTTTGAGAACATAAAGCAATAACAAAAGAACTGATTGTCGGTATATATTTGGATACCCACTGTGTGCGTATGACATATAATGGCACCAACACCGACACCAACTTCTAATGCGTTGTAGTTGTCGTTCTTTCAACAAAAATATAGAATTAAGTTAAAATATAGCCACTTTAGCCTAGTGGTAGAGAGATAATCCTCTTTTGGTGAGTTTGGAAGTTCACCTCTAAAGATGTGCGAAAAGGTGTAAAAATGGTGTAAAGAAAAAAGTGCAAGAAATTAGCTGTTAAAAAAAAGTTTACATATAAAAGAAAAACTATAACTAAATTTTGAGAAAAAAATATTCCCATCTAAGGATGAACAATTATTAGTAACTAAAGCTTATTATGAAAATTTTGAGAAAAAAAATCCCTAGTAGTATAGATTAACTAGAGGTTTCTAGCAAAAAAAGGGTTTCTTGATCGTACCCCTTTTTTTTCAATTATTCATCTATTTATGTTGCCTTTAAAGTCTGATGTTGTCTATCATTTTTTGATGTTTTCAAACCAGGTTTAGCCGGTTCAGACCGTTGTTTTGCAGAGGTTGGCCAAAAATCGTGGTCCGAGCTCATAGTTTTAACGATTGGCGCATAGGCGCCTAGCCAAATTATACACCTTAGCGCCTAAACGCCTACGCGAATAAGCGCTTATGCGCCTACGCGATTAGGCGCCTATGCGTCGAAGCGAGTAGGTGCCTAAGTGAATCAGATTATTTGATTTCCATTATATGCATAACTACATCGACTAAAAACTTGAGTTGGTTATAAGATTTATCAACCTTAGGATAAATTCATTTAAGTAATCAAATTGTATTAGTTATGCATCCGAACCATAGTCACATGGAACGCGGTACGTTCCGGTACACGGTACGAAAACTGGTACGCGAGTCGTGCATATGTAAAATTCGGTACGAGGGGGGGTAGGCTCATTCGGAACGCTAATCCGGTACGTGGTACGGTGTACCATATAATCTGGGACATCGTATTATATACGAAACATTTTACATGTAACCTAGTAAAGATAAATGGGGTAAAATGTTAAATTTCCAAATTAATTTTACACTTTTTATGTAAAATTTTAGAAGTTTAGAGATTAAATGTAAAGTAGTGAAAAATGAAGGGGTTAAATGTTAAAAACCTAAACTTATTTTAACCCTAAAATGCACCAACAGCGTCGGAATTTCCGCCGGAGTTCCCTTTTCAGACTCAGGTACGTGTTTCTTAGTGTTTCCAATCGCATACCCAAACAATTGGAAACGCGTACCGGTTGGAATTAGGTCGAAATTCTTAAGAATCGGGAACGGTCAATTTTAACGATCCGGAACGACTCTGTACCCGTTTCCGGTACACCGAATCGGGAACGCAGATCGTAGGTGATATAGCGTTTCCTGTGACTATGATCCGAACTACAATATAATCTGATAAATGGATAACCCTTTCATGTGAATAAAGTTTCTGTTGTGTAAAAAAGATATATAAGCATAAGAGTGGTTTGTACATTATAGTGAGAGCAATTCCATGAATTGAGTGCTTTTCTTCTTTGGTGCATTTCGTATTTTCAAAGTTTCCATGTGTTTGTGTATGTATGGATTTAGTAAAATAATTATATTGTTATTTACTGCAAAGCTGATAGATAATTGTTTAATGATAATTCAGACTTGTGTTTTGCAGAAGTTGGCGACAAATCGTGGTCCGAGCTCATAGTTTTAGCGATTGGCGCGTAGGCGCTTAACCAAATTATACACCTTAGCACCTAAACGCCTACGCGATTAGGCGCCTATGCGTCGAAGCGAGGATAGATAAAAAAATTTTGCCTCGCACTTCCTAAGAGCAAGTTTGCAAGTAAGTAGGGTGCCCATTATTCAATACAATATTGGCACTGCAACAACTAATTGAACCCGAACATGTATTTATTGACTTTCACAATAATTTAATGACTCCACTGATTTGCTTTCCACTGCTATTTTAACCCGTATCATCCGTCTTGCTACAATAGAAATCAAACACACGCGTGCTGATTCTATGCATTCGTGTGCACAGCACTTGCACGCCTGCTCAAAAGAAACCATTATAATACAGCGTAACCATGAGGTCTTTTGGCATCTAGCGTAATGAGAATATTGCGTGCTATGTCACTGTTAAGAGGAGACAAGGCTATGGAGCTTTTGGAGAGTGGCTTGAAGGTGAAGGAATGTGAGCTTTAGTGGGACATTTGCAGCCCAGCACGACCGAGTTTTGACCATTTTAATGTTAGATATGACTTAAACTGGATTTAACCGGTTGACCCTTAACATATGATCAACATTTTTACTAAATCATGGGATTAATGTAGTTATATATGATGTAACATCCACCTTTTTCTTTTTGGTAACAATTTATGTCATTGTAGGTATGATCCGTATTCGGGTATCTATGGTATGGATTTCTTTGTGGTCCTAGAACGCCCTGCTTACCGTGTGGGACGTCGCTGTCAATTGGGATTTAACACAGGGCCACCTGGACTCTGGAGTTGAAACAGTGTCTGGAAAATAGTTGAAGCAGAAACCGGTTTGTAGTGTATTGCATTTTAAAAGTTATGTTTCATATCCCAAAACTATAACAATTGATAATATTCAGAAGTAGATGAACCGCTAATAAAGATTTTGACCTGAACCAATTTTGGTCAGTGCCCGTTTTGAGCCGAATCAAATTAGCAGATGGTGTTTCGATGTGCTTTTGGTGATTGGATTTTTTATATGATTGATGGATTATATAGGTACTTTTACTCTTCTCTTAGATAAGCATTTTCTTGTAGTTAACATTAAATTGATAATCATAATTTAAATCTTATTGTTTGGTTAAATCATTACTTAAATTTTTTTATTTAGTACATGTAAGTGATTGCTTTGGTTTTTGATCCATTATTTGAATTTGTTTGTTAGGCTACAGATAGCCATCGCCCATCGACACCACCATTGGACGTCTAACAAAGGACGAAACCACAATCAATAGACGCGTCATTGCGTAGGTCCTTCTAGGAGTGAAGGACAAGCTAAAATATGTGGCGGTGAATGAACTCACAAATGAAGGTGTGAAGCCTTCATTCAAAACATTGTATATACTTATAAATTAACAACTTATTACTTTTTATAAATAACTAGTATTAAGCCCCCGCGCGTTGCGGCGAGGGTGTAAAACCATACCAAGTAGCAGTAATGTCACACCACCACCAGCGACCACTAACATCAAAAAGCTTATAAAAGTAAAATAAATAAAAAAGGAAAAATAACACCAAATGAAAAGAAGGCGTAAAATCGTAGAACCACGCACGCTCGTTACGACATGTTAATGCCAACGGCGTAAAATCGATGAATTTTAATAACTATGGTTAATGTGAAGTAACTAAGTCGGTCTAGGACCTGCGCATTGCGACGAACTTGTTATAACTCGCAAAATTTAGAATGGAACTTAAAACGAAAAAATTGCGTAAGATGAAAATTATGTGGGACCAAAGTTGAAAGAAAAAAAAGTGTTAGGGTTAAATTGTAAAAGATTAAAATCTTTGTGTTAAAAGTAAAAAAATGAGAAGTTTTGGGTTAGAAGTGAAAAATTAAAATTGTTAGTGTTAGATTATAAATGATGAAAATATTTGTGTTAAAAGTAAAAAAGAAAAACATTTGGGTTAAAAGTGTAACATCAAATTTTTTTTGAAAAACTCCCTAAGCATAGGGTACAACCCCTCTATGCACAAAAGCTTTGGTAATTAGAGTACTTTAAATGGCAAGCATGTTTAGCAGTCTAGGGGCAAAACTGGAACATTTGGAAAGTCAATAGTCGTGGGAAAGTCGAAAGTATTATTGTGCAAGAATCTTTATTGAGTTTTTAAGTTACAATATAGCAATGCCCACTATAATGCTGGAAGTGTTTAAAAATTGCAGGTTAACATTGATTAAATTTTATTTTTCTGTTGTAACTTTTGCGATACAATGTAGCATAGTTGATTACCATTTGAATGTCAATCTATTTGGGATGGGATTTGGGTTTGGTATGTGATTACTTATATTCAAGATCGGATTGATACGACCACAACGCACGTATCAATGTGTTTGATATCGAATGACGTCGCCGCAACGTGCGTCATTCGATATATTTTTTTAATCATGTTATTCTCCAACCCCATTGCAATAAGTTAAAAGAACAAAATATATTATTCTTCACTGCACTTGATTATTTATAGGTAGAAAATAATTTGTTTGTTCTATTTTTTATGTTTATTGCATTAATGGTTGTATCTCATTGTCTTGGTGGTTTGTAATTAAAATCCTTATCTTCATTCTTTTTCTTTGTGAACGGCTATTCTTTAATTCTTGATATTAGGATTTCATGAGAAGGTAAGGTTGTGGTGATTTATGAAAAGCACACAGGAGATATTCATGTATATGATAATTTGGTTGGGATCCGGTTGACTATATTGAAGAGCATGATTGCATGTACAGGTTGTAAGACAACTTCTTGTAACTACCATCATCAAAGATTGTAAAAACAGGCAAGGTAAACTCAACTTACTATAGTTATTCATCTTCACACTACTGTGTCTTTTCATTACCTATACCAAACGTATAGTTCCAAAAGTGGTTTAATGGTTCATCGAGAAATTGATTCGTGTGCTTTACTAATCAGAAAACATACAGTCAACAAATACACTATGGTTTCCAGGAAACATGTAAGTTGCAGGTCACTCGAAATTGTAACAGCGTTTTTTTTTAAATAGGATGACTTGAGGCTCACTAAAATAAATTGGGCCAGCGAAATACAAAAGTTATTGGAAATATGAATGGGTAAGTGAAACGTCCCTTTTGATTAATTAGTCGCTTCAGTTTGTGTTTATAGCGGGAATGGTGGCGGTGGTCATGGTTTACGCCTATTCCGCCGCACGTTTCTTTGTTAATTTAGGCTGCCTATGTTGGCATCTACATTTCTGGATTTGGGGTTTGTCGATGATAATTACTTGGGTTCATATTAGACGTTTTTTGAATTGCGAGCTCAATTTAGTAAGGCGTGTCCTAAGGATGCTCTAAGTACCACACAAGAAGGAACCTCACATAAATGGAGCAATGGACTACAAGTGAGCATCTCGAGTTGGTTGATTCGAAGATTCAAATTTCGGTAAATGTTTACTTACTTATTTTATATGTTACTTATTTTATATGTTTTAACTATTTTATTTTATATAATCATCTTTTAGCTAAATGTTTGTCATTCTTTATGAAAGGTGTTCGGAAAAAACCACCTCTAGGAATTGTTAAAAGTAATGGGAATGTAATAGATAAAAGCTTTTACAGGTATTGATGGCTTGGTAAATCACGCATGCAGTAATGGATTGCAAGGTGAATTTACCGGGTAACTTTTTCTTTTGCCTATTTATTTTATTGATGCAAGTAATTAACTTACCAGGATGACGTGTTCATAGTATTCTATTAGTACTCTTTTATTTTAAATGAATTACATTGTTGTAAACATTTTAAATAAGGATTTAGATTGTTGTAAACATTTTAAAGCTCTTTTGAGTGGTTTGAGTCAATTAATACATTCTCTTTTTGTGCAGGTTTGAGAAGATGATTTGGAGAATGTCATTACTCATTAGGAACAACAATCTAAATACAAGTTTGCACAAGCGGCCCATTTGGCGTGGTCTGCTCGATCCATTTCTACAAGTGGCAACAACTTTCGAATCGGCCTGGTGGATACGTTTTAGTAGCTAGGAACATTGGGTCACCGTCAACCTGTCGACATGGATTATGCAAAAGGTTAATGTGTTGTAAATGAACGTGAAAACATACACTTCATTTTTTATACAATTTGATCACATGATATTGTCATAACGTGTTTATAAATGTTGGATCCTGCCGCAACGCGTTTTGTAACATTGGATCGCCGCCACAACGCCCGGCCGGAGAAAAAACCTAGTTGTCTTAACAACGCTTAGTTTTTGAACATTACAACGGGAAAAAACATAGGTTAAAGGTAATAGATGTATATATAAATATATTTATATACGTTGTAAAGTATATAATTATATATAAATATACATTTATATATACTTTTATATATATAAAACTGTATAAACCTATATATAGGTAAAATTAAATAACTAATGTTTTGACTATATTTTTCTATGATTTTTTTATTTTCAATTTGAGTTCAAATCATAATATCATATCTATAGGAATAAATCTTGAGCCGTTCTTTAGTAATTCAGTTGATTTAGGTTATGTTCTATCTTTTTAACGGATGTAAACAAGTAAGCTGAAAAATAACAAAGATGATAGAAAGTTGCTAAAAGTGTAGTTTGATTATGAAATTTGGAGGCACGTAGTAGCAAAGTTATAGACATAAGATGTTTCTTTAGACTTTTTAAGCGGATGAACCCTTAAATGTTGACTATATTAGTCGTTAAGTAATCGAATTCATATATTTAGTTGAATACTTAAAAAGTAAAAAATTTAAAACATCTCTAACTATTATCTTTTAATTATATGTTTCCAAAAATTGTGTAAATTGCAATTATAATAATTACGATTTTTTTCTCATAAATGAGCTTTAAACACAAAATAAATGCTAATTTCTTTGATTGGTGACATTAATTCTTTAGAGGTTATCTTTTCTTAATTTAGGTTAGCGTATAATTAGTAATTATCATGATTTACACAATATTTGTAAACATCTAATTTTAATAATTACGATTTTGTTCTCATTAAATTTAGAAGTGAAGACTTTTTAACATAGTTTTGTCACCATAATTAATACATCTCTTTTACTTTTTATATAATCAATTATGTATTCTTATTTTTGGTAATAAAAAAGTTTACATATTATTTTTGGAAAATTTTATTTATATATGATTATTAAGTTTTAAATTTTGAAATTTAATTAATTAATGTTATCAATCTTTCTTTAAATAAAATAAAATTTACGTATTATATGTGCAAAGTATATTATAAATACAGAAGCAAACCAAGTCCTATAGTAGCAACTAAGTTTTCAAAGTATATTTTCTTCCACAGTTTACCAGGTAAGTGTTTAAATCTTCATTCATTCTTTACAGATCAGTTCAATTCCAATTGTATGAGCGAATCTAATTTTTCTTACTTAGTATAAAGTATAGGATTATGGATCCAAACAATGTAACATTTTTTTAATGACATCACTTGGTGGATGAGTTAGTTACAATCAAAGTTAAGGTACATAGACTTTAGAGGCGACCAAATCAAGGCCTGGAAAAATTCCACGGCGTGAAAAAGTATGGAGGGACCAATTAGAAGCCTTGGGTAATGATTGGAAGGGACTTGAAAATTTTTGCCTAACCACTACACCACTTATTCATTTACAAGACCTTATAGACCCCACATGCCACGTATCATTTAATGCCCCATAGCATAAAATTTTTCACTTACCACTATACATGATATTATAATTTTTAACTTTCTTTGGCTTTTAATGATTATGAAGAAGACCACAATATTTTAGCTTATTATTACACTGTCTTTATTACTTAAACAAAATTATTTCATGAAAAGCAACAACTATTTTTATTTTAAATTTCACCCCTTAAATTAAATTTAGAATAATATACACTTTTAACTTATCTGACTAATTTTAATTTAAAACTATAACTAGAGTATTTTAATTTCTATATAGATTTTGTTGTATTCAAAATATAATATTTATTTGTATCATAACCTATATCATATCAGTTTGTGATAAACTGAAACGATACCTGTATTGGTATTCATTTTATTGTTTTTGATTGATATAAAATAAATGTTCTTATCTTTTGGTATGTCATGAACCTAACCGAACCATACCAAAACACACATAACAAACTTGGCCCAATTAGTCCAAGCCCATTAAGTTTGGTTCAACCAACTTAAGCGATAACATTAGGCGGTTAACAAGCCAGTCGATAGGGAAAAACAACCAAGCAGATCTTTATGAATAATGATAACTGATAACGGTTATCTCCTATTGTTCCGGGGAGAACGATGACTAGGATGCGACTACGCATAGAAATCTTGAAGCAGGAGACCTCAGCTATAAAAGGAGGTCCCAGGTAAACGTAAGGGTCATTAAGAAACTCTCAATACACTCTCATTATTCCCACTGCTTAAAAGCCATACTTATTCTCACACCGGAGGGTGGTCACAGGAAAAAGCCCAATCCTGTAACGAGTCCTAACGGTGTTCTGTTTTGCAGTTAGATCACTCTGTTCGTTTGGGAAGGTTGGAAAGATCTCTTTGTGTCATCTAGAAGACTCGACCCCCTGAAGGTACTTGTTTCTTCATTGGCGCCATCCGTGGGACGGAATACAGAGACAAAGAATCATCTTTCCCACCAGACTGAATGGCATCGAATCAGGACACTCAAGTCACGATAACGCCTGGCGCTCATCAAGACCCAGGAAGGATGGTAAATGAGAATAATGAACTTTTCTCGGCGGATTCAGTGGATGAAGAAATAGTGGCGGAACATCCCCTGGGGTTCACGCCCACAGGTCGAATGGCGGATGTCCCAATAGCCCGTGGTGTACCATCATCCGCCCCCGCCCACGGGTCCCACTCCTTCAACACCGTCTTTTCCCAGAATCACTCCAACAGCTACTTATACCCCGGTCACACCCGGGAATCAACAGTACATGTCGTATTTTCCAATGCAGCCATACGGATACATGTACCAGCCTATAGGGGGAAGTCCCTATGCATATCCTTACCCATACATGTACCCGCCAATGCCACAACCGATGTCTGGATGGAGAGGGGCAGTCTATGCCGCTTCCCAATCTATGGGGACTCGCCTAGAAGAAGTCAGAACAAGACTAACATACGATGGAACACCAGCTACAAGCCAGCCAATCCCCTGTGTAACCCATACAGGGCCACAAGGTGGGAAACGCAATCAAAACGGTGATCATCTAGAAGATGAAGATGAGGAAGAGTTGAGAAGGCCATATCGCCCTTCGGCATTGGCTACTTACTCAAAGCTCGCAACAAGAATAGCCAATGCACCACTACCGCCTAACCTAAAATTGCCATCAACGGTTGGAAAATATGATGGCACAGGAGACCCGGATGATCACCTCAGCATCTTTGAGTTGATGGGGCGATCAAAGGACTGGCCCATGCCTCCCTGGTGCCATATGTTCATTCAGACCCTGGTAGGAGCAGCCCAGGTCTGGTGGGACAGTTTGCCACCTGGTTCCGTCGCCAATTGGATCGAGATTATTAAGGGTTTCTGACAGTAATTTAGCCAGCAGAGAAGACATACCAAATATAGGGATGAAGTGATGCACATACGGCAGCGTGACAACGAGTCCATGGAGAATTTCAACATTCGATTCAACAAAGAACGACTCCAAATTCCCGGGCTTACCAAAGAGTTGGCATGTACTGCCTTCACCATGGGGGTGAATGGTGATCTTTTGCTATGGAAACTCCATGGCCCCAAAGGTTATCCACAGACTATGGACGAGATGATGACTATTGCAAAGGCTTATGTTAAACAAGAAAAGTCCATAGCCATGAATCATGCCGTTAGGAAAAAGCAAGAATCTGCCAAAGCTTCCGATTCAAACGAAAACCGTGCTCATAGAGGCTCTAAAAATAGAAGAAGAACAGAGACACCCAACCAACCCTACTCCCGGAATGATCGCCGGGACGATCGGCGTGACGACCGTCGAAGATCTGACAGATCCCGGGATACATTTGTTGGGAAGGGGGAGGGCTCCTCTAAGCCAAAGCACGAATACCCTGAATTGATCAAGACACCATCTTAGATACTGGAATCGGAGGATATGAGGCTCAACGCGCCTCGCCCTCTTAAGGACTCTCCATCACAGGACAAATCAAAGTACTGTGCGTATCACAAAGGCGCAGGGCATGACACAAATGATTGTTTCCAGCTAAAGAGACAGATTGAGTACTTTGTCAAGTCTGGAAAGTTGGCACACTTGGTTAAAGATGTAAAGCCAGGCTCCTCCTCCGCGGGAACAGATAAAGCTACAGGAAAAAGACCATGGGAAATGAACATGGTTCGGGCAGACGCAAGGTATGATCGGAAGAGAACATTCGAACGTTTTGAGCCGTGGATGGAAGCAATCATGACTGTACCACCACATTACAAGGTGCTAAGCATGGAAACCCTGGTAATTTCTGCCGCAGTGGGAGATTATAGCATGAGAAGGATTCTTATGGATACAGGCAACTCGGAAGATATAATATATGAACCATGTTTCCGCCGAATGCGCCTAGAATATCAGAAAATGTTGGAGCCTACGAAAGGCCCTGTCAGAGGCTTTACGGGCGAAAGTGTCGAACCATTGGGGCAGTTGACCTTTCCAGTCACAATAGGAAACGGGCGTAGGGAAAGGACTATATTGGTCACATTCCTTATAATACCTGCAGATTCCCAGTACAATGTGATTATAGGCCGCTACACCTTGGGTCGAATCGACGCCCTGGTCTCAACCGCCAGGGGATTTCTTATGTTCCCTACCCCCAGGGTGTTGTAACTGTATCCGAGGATAGGATCTGCACGACAACTGACACAAACCATGTCATCAAGCCCCAACGAGGCTAAGGGGCCTGGAAAGATGGGTGCTAAACGCTGAATACCCAGAGCAGACAGTCTTGATCGGGGATACCTTATCACCATCCGCTAAAAACTGACTCAAGCATGTGTTGAAAAGCAATCTAGATGTATTCGCCTTTAAACACACCGACATGACGGGTATAGCGAGATCTAAAGCAGAACACAAGCTGTCGACATTCCCGTCGATCAAGCCCATTGCACAGAAAAAGACGAAGCATGGCCCCGGACCGTCGGGCTACAGTTGTGTAGGAGGTAAAAAAGTTGGAAGAATTGGGGATTCTACGGAAGGCCAAGTATCACAGCTGGGTTGCTAACCATGTCATGGTTAGAAAACATGATGGGACCTGGCGTATGTGTATGGATTATAAAGACCTCAACAAGGCATGTCCAAAGGATGCATACCCACTCCCGGAGATTGACCTCAAGGTGGACTCAAAAGCACTGTTCAAGTTCAAGTGTTTTCTTGACGCATATAAGGGATACCACCAGATAAAAATGGGCGAAGATGACGAAGACAAAACCGCATTCCATACTGACGCGGGTATCTACTATTACACAAAGATGCCCTTCGGGTTGAAGAATTCAGGAGCAACGTATTAGAGGCTCATGGATCAAGCGTTTGAGACTCAAATAGGCCGGAACTTGGAGGTCTATGTCGACGACTTGGTCATCAAAAGACACACAAGAGAAGGAATTATCATCGACGTCGAAGAGACCTTTAGGACACTCCGGGAATACAACATTAAGTTGAACCTGGGGAAGTGTTCTTTTGGGGTTGAGGAAGGGAAATTCCTAGGGTGGTGGTTTCCAAAGACGGTTTCTGGGTCAAACGTGAAAAAGTAGCAGTTATCACCAACATGCCATCCCTGGGAACACTAAAAGAAGCACAAACCCTCAACGGAAGGCTAGCAGCTATCAGTCGTTTCTTGGCACGACGTTGAAGGATTGCCTCAATAAGAATAAGTTTAGATAGATGGCGGAGGCAGAGAAGGCGTTCTAGGAGATGAAAGTGTTTGTAAGCAACCTACCTATGCTCACAGCCCCCAAACGGGACGAGGTTTTGAAGATGTGTTTGGCAATAGGACATCACGCGGTCAGCGCGGTCCTGCTAGTTGAGAGAGTCAGCCTGTAAACGCCTATTTACTACATCAGCCGGGTTCTTACGGATCCTAAGACCAGATATCCAACGTTGGAGAAACTAGTACCAGACCTAGTACATGCATCATGCCGGCTCCGCCGATACTTTCAAGCGCACAAGATTGATATGTTGACCAATTTCTAGTTGGCGCAAGTGTTGAACCTGCCATAAGTCTCAGGGAGGCTAGCGAAGTGGGCTATCGAACTAGGAGTCTTGGATAAAAGTTTCAAGAAAAGGACATCCATCAAGGGGTAAGTCATTGCAGACTTCATGGTAGAAATTCCTGATGGGGAGGAAATCCCGCGAGTCGATAATACCTCCACTTTTACACCGGCTGACAATGGTCCAGCATGGCAGTTATATACGGAAGGGTCATCTAACACTAAAGGAGCGGGAGCAGGGTTGATGCTGGTTAGCCCGGACAGGGCAAAATTCTTGTACGCCCTACGTTTCGATTTTGAATGTTCCAACAATCAGTCAGAATATGAAGCACTATTGGCTGGTATGCGCATGGCTTTGTCAATGGGCACGAAAAGGGTTGATGCTCATGCGGACTCGCTATTGGTAAACAACCAGGTGAACGAGTCATACGAAGCCCAGGACGACACCATGGTAAAATACCTGGAAAAGACCAAGGAATTGATGTCCAAGTTTCAGAAGATAACACTAAATACATGTCCGGAGGAACAGGAATGACATCGCGGATGCTCTTAGCAATCTGGCATCCTCGGGAACCGAGGAGGATGTCCACATCGAAACCCTGAAGCAGCCATCTACCCAGGTGCTAACTGTACACATTATACACGCAGTAGAGATGTCATGGATGACACCAATATAGCAATATCTAGAGCACGGCACCTTGCCAGAGAATAAGAGGGGGGCATGAAGATCCGCACCAAGGCCTTGCAATACGATCTGCATAACGACATTTTGTACAGAAAGTCGTACTTAGGCCCGGCCCTGCATTGCGTTGCCCCATCAGAAGCAAAGTTTTTTATACAAGAAATTAACGCGGGCATTTGCGGGATACACGCGGGGCCCCGGGAGGATGTCGCAAAAATAACCAATGCTGGATATTTTTGGACTGGAATGCACAACATGGCTGTAGAAGAATTGCAAAAGTGCATCAACTGCCAAAAGTATGCACCACAGACCCTACGACCCAAGAATAATCTGATACCCGTCACGGCAGCCTGGCCTTTCCAGAAATGGGGGTGGACTTGGTGTGTCCTTTTCCCCTGGCTCCCGGGAAGCTCAAGTACTTGATACTCGCCATCGATCATTTTACGAAATGGGTTGAAGCCAAGCCATTGGCCAAGATTGAGGCAGTAAATATCTGAAAGTTTTTATGGGAACATATAGTCTGCAGGTTTGGAATTCCCCTGTACCTCATCAGTGACAACGGAACGCAGTTTGCAGATAGGTCGCTGCAAGAATGGTGCAAGGAACTGCATATTCAACAGGTTTTCACATCCATCGCTCACCCTCAGGGCAACGGACAAGTAGAAAGAGCCAACCGGAGCATACTAGAAGAGATCAAGAAAAGGTTGGATACATAAGGTAAATCATGGGTTGAAAAATTGCCACACGTCCTTTGGGCTCACCAAACTATGCCAAAAACCAGTAACGGCGAGACGCCGTTTAGCTTCACATTCGGCTCCGAGGCGATGGTCCCATCCGAAATCGACATTCCCTCTTTAAGAAGAAGCAATAGTGTCACCAAGAATGAAGAATTATTGCGGGAAAACTTAGAGATGCTGGAAGAATACCGTGAAGCCGCTTGCATCAACGAGGCCCGGTACAAAAGGCTACTGGAAAAATATTACAATAAGCGGGTCCTCGAAAGGTCTTTCAAGGGAGGAGAGTTGGTCATGCGGGACAACGAAGCAAGCAGGTCTCAACATCAGGGGAAACTCGGACCAAATTGGTAAGGACCATACGAGATTGCCGAGGTACAGGGCAAGGGAGCTTATTCTTTGAAGCAGCTAAATGGCGAACTAGTCCCGCGCACCTGGAATGCGGCCCAGCTCAAAAAAGTTACATCTAATTGCACCAGGAAACAAGCAGTTTTTGCTATGCACACCGCATTGTACATTACTAGTATAGTCCATGTATTATCGACCTATTGGTCTTCATGGACAATTCTGTTTTAAGATTATTAATAAAACGCCTCTAACGGCAACATTCCATTAATTTTCACAATTACATTCACAGTCATATATTTTAGATTGATGTCAACATTAGAGCTGATACGTTAATAGTTCATCAATACGGCATGAGGAAGGACAAAAATCCTTTGCCGTTACAAAAAACTAACCTACCATCAAACAAAAGCACTACCCAAAATATGGCCATATACGGGCCCACTATATATAATAGACAAGTACTTGCACGTTCTACACTCTACCATCCCAAATAGCTAACACCTCTATAGGGGTGTATAGCAAATCTCCAGCATGAGCAAAGTCAGGAAGCACCAGGTGTTGGTCACCAAACGACCCTCCCTGGTGTTGGTCACCAAACGGCCCTCCCATCAAAAAAACCAGCGTTGGGCTCCACACCGGGTCCCTCGTCTACGGGGATGGCACCTTCAACAGGAGCCACTTCCACAACAACATCAGGAAACTGTTGAGCCTCTGGGCTATAAGGAATCTCCACTATCAATGGGCCCATGGCGTCCATATTAAGCAAGGGTGGTGGCTGATCAAAGCCTGGAACTTGCTCGTTAAACAGCTTCTAAGGCCCCCGTGAGTATGTCCCGTCGGACCGGAACATAACCAACAGTCCTATTATTGTAATCCTCCATGGCAGCACGACGCCTGTCCATTTCATCAGTATACTGGCGTAATTTCCTAAGGCCATCTAATGCATCGAGCTCTCTCAGGAGTTCATCCATGGATGCATAGCGTTGAGCCATCAAGTAAGTAAAGGAAGAAAAAGAAATAAGGGTACCATTTTGATAAGAGGCCTGACTTATAATGAACCCCTTGGGAAGATCAAGGGTTTTCGTTAAAAAATTTATTATTGATCCACTGACATACGCATTCGAAACAGTGGAAAAGGCAGCTTGTTACAAGTGCTGACGTCATCTAATGATGACATGCAATTAATAAGACCCTGAAGACTGCTGTCTAATCAGCGTTAACTCGAGATAGAAAAAGTCATGACAGTTGGCATGCATAAATAATATATTAATTTCAACAGCACAAGCATACGAACACGTACAATAAACCGTAAGGAAATACGAAATTACATTACAAACACTAACGACATATCTTAACTAGACGATGTGTCCTCACCATCAGAAGACACCAAGACAAACGGTTCCAATTCATCCCAGAGGGAGGGGGTGCCCTCATCACCAACCTTGCTATTGAGACGGGTTACAGCCTCCAGTGAATCGCTGCTCAAAGCCTGTAATGAGTCGGCAACCCGAGTAGGAAGTTCTTGTTCATGATTCGTAGGCGGAGGGAGTTTCTTCCCGGCTAAACCAACTTGATTACCATAAACCAGACCATCATGATAGCCGGCCTCCATTGACACTTCGTAGAACAAATTCATCTGGTCCTGTTACTCTGCACTACCCCGAATGTAACGCCAGGACGCGGGTATACCCCAGCTGATCAGCTAATCACGGTCATCACGAACAACATCCAACTGTGACTGCAGAAGGGTTACCTGGGACTTGGCAGATTTGGCAGCACTCACGGCCTGATCCACCCGTTTATTAGCAGCCGTCATATGCCTTTGGCATTCATTAAGCTTCTCTAAGGTGGTGTCCCTCTCCTCTTCAGCCCTCCTAACCCGGGACTCATAGTTCTCAACTTCACCAGCCATTAACTTGTACCTTTCAATGTCAGCCTGGCTACGAGCCACAGTGTTCTTCTCCGCCTCCAGCTCTTTCCCAAAAACTTTCACCCGATTCTCCAGACGGAATATATGCTTATTTTGTTGATCCTCCCTACGAAGCAAATTGAGTTTCTCCTCATTATGGGTTGTTACCATCCGAGCCTTGTCTTCCTCAGCTCTTTCCTTGGCAATCTGCTGGGCTACCACCTCCACTTCTTTCTCCGGCAATTGTTTAGACAATCTCTCATTCTCTGACATGACGCCCTTGTGCCTATCTCGGAGCTCTAACAAACTAACAAGGTCAGCACGCCAGCGTCTAAGAATTTCATATAAAGACGCAGTAGAACTAACACTGGAGCCCATGGCATTCTCAGCAAGTTGGGCATTATCTAATCCTTGGAAATAATACCTTTCAGCTGGGGGAAGGGAAGGCCCAGTGACGGATGACATCCGGATGTATCAGGCGTGTAGACTCTGCAGTTTGCCATCCGGGTACATACCAGACGTTCTTCAATGAAGGGTGCGAGTTAATGCCTGGAAGGTAAGCATTGGAAGGCATGTCACCAAACCCAGAGGAAGACATTTCTCCAGCCGGACCACCGGTACTAATGCCACCGGGGAATTTGGTAGGAGTTTGTTGAACATCTCTGAGGTGTTGTGAAAAGCTTTACCCAGACACACCGGTCGTCGCCGCCACAGCGGTCCCCGCCGGAGTAAACACGGGATTTAGAGGAATTTGGATGGACACAGCAGGCATCGAGGTCGGAACTTTCATTGGAGATTTCAACTTTGCCATAGACACATTTGGCTCAGATTACTAGGTAGAAACAGGCGAAACACTTTCCGGAACAGTCGTTATCACCACCTCAGTTTGGTGCACACAGACGATTGAGCAGCCGAGTCAAGTTGCCCGGAGACACTATCCTTTACAGATGCCCCTTGTGCTCCGCTTCCTTCAACAGGTTTTGACTGAGCAGGATTATACTCCACCCCAATCCTTTCACCTGTATACAGCAACTCCAAACATAAATAAACAACAAAGTTGCAAGCAAACCACTAGTATGAACAAGCATACTTACCCAACATTTTCTCTTTCAACTCCAACATCTGTTTCCTCTTGGCCAATAGCATCTCTACCCCGGGAGGATGATGGGTTAGTTGAGACCACAGTTACCAGAAAGAAGACTTTTGGTAGTATAAGTTATGTTTTGTAAGCCAAGGGGCTAATATTGTAATTACCCATAGTTTCTAGGGTTTTTTGTAGTTGGTTGCGTACTTATGTAAGGGCCTTGCATACTTAAGTTAAGTACGTAGGCCCATCAGACTTGACTATATATAGAACATCATGTGCAGCTCACTAGGTTAGGGTTTTTTGGTTATCTTGATAGCACAAGAAGTCATAGGTGCGTATTTGATGTATTCCATGGTGTTTCAACGAGTTTTATCTTAAATGGAAGTCTGATTATGTTCATCTTGTGTGTCGGTTTTTCATAGATCATCTAGTATCTTTGTGGTATAAAGATTTATCACTCAAACACCTAATCAATAGGTGTTTCTGAGTGTTATCAATCATTTGCACTTAACAGATCTAGAATTTGGGACTTACAATTTGGTATCAGAGCCATTGTGCTCTTGATTGTATCTGTTTAAGATACCAAAACCCTCATCTAGTTCGTTTCTTAAAGTTTTATAAACTTTCTTCTATGTTTTTATCAAAGATTTTTCTGAAACGATTTAGTTTTTGTGTTTTCACTACGTGAAAAAAGGGCTACAGCCACATCAAAAAAGTATGACTGTATGCCTTTCGCCACACAATTTTTTTCCTGATCTAGTGTGACCAAAGGTCGAGTCATCATAGGTATCATACGGTCACATTCACGTTTAGTGGCCGTAGTTACTAAAAAGTGTGGCTAAAGGGTACCATCATTTCTTGATGGATTTAAGCAATCCCTCCATTAAGTGTGGGTAAAAATTTTGTTTTAGCCACATCAATTAAAAAAGAATGTGACAAAAATGGTTGTTATAATCAAGCATTCAAATCATTAAATGTGGCTAGATGGTAACAACGGCCTCGTGAATTCATTGTAAGTGTGGCGGGTTCTATTATATAGTCACATTAATTTGTTGTATGTGTGGCTAATGGTATATATATATAGCCACACAAAATTTTGTAATTTGAAGTGTGGGTATCTTCTAACCTATAGTCACTCATATATTATTTTTCCAATGGCATTTGGTATCATTCACACAAACAAGAAACGAAGTGATTAATAGTTATCTGTAGCCACACGGAATTTAATAATTATAAGTGTGGCTATTATCTAATGTTTGGTCACAAATAACTTTTTCCCCATGACGTTTGCTATCATTCCATCATATAAACAAGAAACAAAGTAACTATGAGGTGGCTAATGCTTATTTATAGCCACACGAATTTTTGCAATTATAAGTGAGACTATTGTATAACCTTTGGTCACACGTAACTTTTTTTCTCACTATGTTTCCTATCGTTCTATCACACAGAGTGACTATGATGTGGCTGATAGGGATGGCAAAAAAACCCTAGCCCGACAGGTATACCCGAAACCCGAAGCATTTGGGACGGGTATACCCGATACCCGACGGGTATGAGACGGGTTTGGTATTGGAAAAAAAATATTTCGCGGGTATGAGACGGGTATGGTATTAGGTGATACCCGACCCGATTACCCAAAACTAAATACCCATCTACCCGAAATATATACCCGAATACTTTTAAGTTTTATATATATCTTTTCTTAACTATTTTTTAGTAATGTTTCATTCTAATATATTCATTATTTGAATAATAAACTTTTCGTCTAAAATATATATTCTAATAACATTATTATTTATATTTATATGCTATGAAATATATAAATAGTTTTCAAAATGCATACTATAATATAGATTTACATATTAAATGTTTCAAAGATTATTATGGTGGTGATAATATATATGTTACCTATCACAATTTCATATACTCTAGATTTCTTAAAACATAAGACTATAATATATATATATATATATATATATATATATACATGCAAATACCAACGGGTATACCCGATACCCGCGGGTATGCTCTATACCCGACAGGTAATACTCGACAATAACCCGACGGGTAATGGGACGAGTATGGTATGAGATTTTATAACCGGGTATGGATATGGTATTAGCCAAACCTGACCTATACCCGACCCGTTGCCATCCCTAGTGGCTGATGGGTATTTATAGCCACACGAGATTTTATAGTTATTAGTGTGACTATTGTCAAACCGTTAGTCACACTTATTTACTGTGGTTCTATTTGGTATTTTTGTTTAATTGGTCATTTTTTTGTAAAATAATTAAAAATATTAGTAAACATGCATGAGTAAACCTAAAAATTAAATTATATTAAGAACAATAAACCAACATCCATACAAAAGTTTTCAATTTAAATTCTAAAAACATAAACTTCTAATCAAAAGCTATCTACAAATGATGCACCAACCACATCGGACCCTACATCACTCCTAGCAACACTTGCAACAGCAGCATGGGCGGACCTTAGTGAAGGGTAGATCGGGCCTCGGCCCGGTCTGTTTTTTCGTTTCGTAGTGTAAATTTTATCAAAATTTTCCAAAAATTTGGATATGTATTGAGCCCGGCCCGTCTAGATTGAGCCCGGCCCTACCAGGTGTTTAGTTCAAGATCCGCCACTAAACAGCAGCAACTGGAGCAGAACCTGCATCACTCCAAGCAGCACTATGCTCCCAATGATGCAATATTCATATACGGTTAACTGTGAATGAGAAACCAATTCTTTACCAGTATAACAAGCTTAAAGACCCATGACCTCTTGGTCTAGTGGTATGGTGTCCTCCCTTACAAATGTGAGGTTGTGGGTTCAAATCCTTGCTAATGCAAGGTTAGGTGGAAATAAGGTGGTATAAATATTTAGCCATTGGGGTTGGTGGCCCAATGGCAGAAGCAAAGCTTCTAGGAACACTTAAGGGGGAGGTCATGGGTTCAAGTCCCACAAGGAGTAGAAATTTGCCATTCAAAAAAAAAAAAAAAAAAACAAGCTTAAAGTGTTGAACATTTATACCAACATTTAACTACATAACAAATGACTATAATAAAACAATATAGTCAAAAAACTATATTAAATGGTAGCAAACAATCACACAACAAAGGGGAAACATGGACCACTAAACACTAGAAACAATTTCTAAAAACTCTCCTATTTTCTTTAAGCGTCGTTTTTAGTTATGCACGTTATATATTTATGTTATAATAACGACACTAATTTACCAAATTCACCTCCTAAGAAAACTGTTGTTCCCGTTGGAGCTCAAAATTTATCTGCATTCAACTTGTAAATTAATAAATATACAAACATAAAGATGTCATGAAGCACAATTATGATAACATGAAAAATAAACTTGCTTTTTAGGAAGCTACCATATACCTAAGAGTCGCATCTTAGTCCATTTTCATGCAGCACTCCAATATCAAGAAGGTTGTAGTGAGTTCAAATTTCCACTATCAGTGGGCTCTCTTTTGTTAAATAAGTATGGTTGATTATGAGCTACACCTATTTGCAACAGAATCATTAAAGGGAAATAGACAAGAATTAGCATAATCATGCAGGTGTATGACTTTACTATATTATCTTTAACATTAGACTTCTAAATTCAAGACGAACATAAAAATAAGTTTGACTTTAATAATAACCCTTGGAAATCCAAATTTGTTAAAATCTGCATTATTTGGCGATGGGGTAACCATCATTCGGACATAGAATATAGACAAGTACTGTACGTTTTATTTTGATTATGGTCATTTAACCATGCAGACTAATTTATTAGAGCATCGAATGAAACTATATTCATGGATAAGATTCTACATGTTGTCACATAAATTCCATAGTACTCGCCTTACCAAGATCCAATGAGGGCTGAGACCTGGGCCATAATACTCAAGATCAAGATGGCTTTAGGGCATTGATGCGAGGGCAGTATGTGTCTGCGTCGAATAAGGTACAATATCCATTCCATATCTGGATGGCCATATCTTGATCCAAAAATCAGTTCGCATACATG
This sequence comes from Ambrosia artemisiifolia, assembly GCA_032199755.1. NCBI lineage: Eukaryota > Viridiplantae > Streptophyta > Magnoliopsida > Asterales > Asteraceae > Ambrosia > Ambrosia artemisiifolia. The sequence continues at coordinate 42,066,344 of CM063512.1, read as the reverse complement.
TAGTCTTTGTACCTGGATGGACAATGCGAAGTTCACACGAGTAACATTTTTTTTTTGCGAAATCAACCAGTATAGTTGAAACCCATTTGGTTTTACCCAACAACTTTTATATACTAAAAAAAAAAGAAACACACCTAATAAATTAATAGTTTTGCCTGACTAAATCTAAATTTTGATCAAATACAATTATATATATATATATATAAAGAGATAGCAAAATATATATATAAATAGAGGGTTGAGTTATTCTACAAAGGCTACAAAAAATGAAAAGGGTGAGAAGGATACAAAAAACACAATAGATCATGAAATATGACACAATGAGCCACAAAATATAACACAGCGGCAAAAAATATAACACAATGCTGAAGAAAAAGACACAATGAATTGAAAATATGACACAATGATGAAAATAAGAAAAAGACACAATGGTACATAAAAGACACAATGATATAACGCATATTATAAAAACTACAAGCTAAAACTCCAAAAAACGAAGACCTAAACACTAATGTCGTAGGGTTTGATAAGACGATTCCAATGCCGCTTGAATGAGTTCAATCGGAGTCCGTTTGATACCCTTCCTATGACTTCCTACTTTTCTTTCACTATGTATTTGACTGACCCTAACCCTATAAATAGATAGCAAAGTTCTTACGAGTTACACTTGTCGTTTCTTACTAATTAATCTAAACTCCCTTGTACAGCTATATAAAAGTGAGTCTATCACGTGGATTCAAAATTTCACAAATAAAGGTGCTCAATTGGTCAGAGTTTTTGGAATTTCACAATATAGATATGCACAGGTCAAGGTGTTACAAAATAAAATAAAATAGGGTCGAATTTAGTGACCTCAGACTCGGATATTAAAATTGTTGATATGGGTCATGGATTAGTTTAGGTGTTCAATTAGTGCTTTTTTTCTGCTATAATAAATATTATTGCATCCATAGACCCTTGTTTGAATGACCATACTACTTTTTTTAAGCTCTACAAAAGACAAAGTCCCAATTTGGTGCAAGGTCACTGGAAGTGAGTTGAATGTTAGTAAACATGGTCAGCAACCCTACGACGGTTTAGTTAACATTTAACAACAGTTAATCAGTTCACATTCATTTGGTTGACACATTTTCAAGTCTTACCTATTGTAGGTTCAATAATTCGATTAAACACTACCCGAATAAACTATAAGAATGCCAAGTCTCATGTGATTCACACAAAATTACATTTAAATCAATTCATCACTGGCAAGCAATTTACAGCAAGAAAGCACCATGAATGAAATAGGATCATAATCTAGTTGTAAAGTGTAAAAGTATACGCATATCGAAAATGAAAACAAATTAAAAACCCCAGTGCTCAATGAAATATACCAGTTGCTAGTAGGTTAAAGGTTTAGGTTTAGGTTTGTAAGAAGGTTGATTTTCAAACAATAGTAACCAGTTGACTGGAACTAAATACCAACAAATTCATAGCAATGATGACATTGTTTTTGCACTTGTGCTTGTACTGCACAAGATAATTAACTTGTAACAAACATCCTTCACCATACATGTTATATGCTCAAACGATGTGTGTTTTTGTTCCCCTTCATCAAAAAATCAAACTTTTTCTCAGTAGCTTTATAACTTTGAACATGATTAGTCTTTCCAAAAAAATTGGTTAATTTTTTTTCAATTAAATTAACTAGCCTCTCATCTAAAGTAATAAACATTAATGGAAGATTACTTGATTGGAGCAGATGAAGCTGAGAATAACATGAGAAGCCAAAGCTGCAAAAGCACCATCAAGACAGGGATACTGATACATCACTGCTGATTGCTTCAACGCCATTCTATCAGACTTGTAAAAAAAAATAAAAGCATAAAAAAAGGTTTACTAGAAGGTTACATTTTAAAGAGCTACGTCTTGTAGATGAAGCAAACATTTTTAGGCTTCAATTGTAAGATTATACAAGTGGGATTCGAGATTGGAGTTGGAGTAATTGAGTACTTTAGGGTTTATCATCCATGGGAAAGGTGAAAGGTTGATATTACTACGAAGGTTATAAAGAGGCCAGTGCGGAGCTTATACTTTAGAACATGTGTAGTGGGGGGCTCCATATATGGAGCCCCCTTCCTGATTGGTCCACGTGGCTGCTAAGTCAGTATGGAGAGAGAAACTGAAAAAGGGGTGTAGTTGTGGGATTTTATATATGGAGCCCCCTAATCTGATTGGTCCACGTGGATTTTATTTTTTATATTCTTTTAACTCAAAATAATTAAAATAAAAGGTAAATAAATATAAAAAATTAGAAATAATATTAAAAAACACACAACTAATATTAAAAAAAAAAGTTACAACTAAAATTAAAAAAAAGTTACAACTAAAATTTAAAAAAAAAATTACAACTAATATTAAAAAAAAATTACAACTAATATTAAAAAAAACCAAACACACTAGAGGTCATATTTTTTCAGGATTTGTTGCCTGTGAAGCATAGCGAGGCGTAGCGCGTCTCCGTCGAGGTCTTCGATCGATTTCGACAAAAACTCAATGTCTTTTTCCCTCTGCCTCGCCTCTTGGAGCTCGACAAACCTTTTATTCTCCACCACTCTCTGCTGCATCGTCTCCAAACGTCTTTGGCCAAGGTCGCGAATATCTTGAAGTCTACGATTCATTTCTTCGAAATCATCCTTCAAGCCACCGCCTGCTGCCGAAGAAGACTCCCCCTTCCCACCCTTTGCTGATCTTCTACCGGGTGGTCTAGGCATATCCTGCTGCTCCTCCTCCTCCTCATCAACCAAATTAACATAATCACCTAAACTCACATAGCGAGCATCGGATGACGGTGTATCCGGATCTCGCGTCGAGGAGGAGGTTTTGCTACGTTTTGATGGTCCTCCTCCTCCTGATCCTCCTCCTCTCCTGATCTTCATCCTACCACCCGACCCCATAGCCGGTACCTTAGCCCACTTAGGACTTTTTCTCAACATCTCCCAAATTTTCAAATACGGGAACGTTTGGCGGGTAGATCTCATCTCGTCCAACGCTCTCGTCAACACACCATCATCACCTTCCCCACTGCCCCTGTTGTCCATACAACGCTGGTAAACCTGAGAAAACGCGTGACATCTATTATTTATGTCCGACCACTTTCCCGATACGGAGTCGTTCTCTCGATACTCCCCTCTACCCATCGCACCAAAAAACAGCGCTCGAATCCGAATCCAAAACTCAGGAAGATGTTGATAGTTGGCTACAAAAAAAATTTATACGATTAGAAATATATAACGAACAATATATATATATAAAAATAAATAATATATATAAAACACAAACAATATATATATAAAAAATAAATAATATATATAAAACACAAACAATATATATATATAAAAATTTACTTACAAACTAGTGGATCCTCCGATACGTCGAGCCAGGCTCTCGCTAAAGCATATTCCTCGTCTTGGGCCCAACGTTCTATTTGTTTTTTTTTTACGAGGTTGGGTAGCATCTTTCTTTTTATGCGAGCGTTTTCCGCGCCCGCTCCCACTCCCACGCCCGCGGCCCCCCCGTTGAGAACCCTCTGGTTCGTCGGTCTCCACTTGAGTTTCTGGCACAAGCTCGGCCTCCTCTTGAGAACCTTGGCCAAAGTTTGGTGGAGGAAAAAATTGGCCCGGTTGTCCATAGTTTGGTGGAGGATAAAAGTGACCCTGGAGTAGTTGCGCGTATTGCATTGTGTTCGGGTCAAACTACGGCCAATTGGGTGGCAGTGGAGTAGTAGTGTTTGGCCTCGAACCCGTGCGACCTGGGACCCCGAATGGTGAACCGTATGGAAACATGTTTGTGTTTTGGTAGGTTTGTGTTGTAGTGTGTGTGTTTTTTAGTTTGTAGTGTTGTAGTGTGTGTGTTTTATAAAACCTTTGTTATATATATATATAAAACACAAAAAAAAAAATTACCGTTCAAAAAATTCAAGAGGGGCAACGGTCAATTTTTTGACCGTTTGTTTTCAACTCGTGCCACGTGTCCATCTCTGATTGGCTGCTTCTTTTCAAACATGGCGTTATAGAGATCAAGCCCCTACCCATTTTTTGCCTATAGCGCCGGTGTGTTCCGATGTGCAGGGGCGCTATAGGTTCAAAATTCAGGCAATAACGCCCCACTACACCCAGTCTTATAGACTGAGGAGAAGCGATGGATAAAAATTATGGCTTCTAGACGTTATGGATACGTAACTAGATGTATTGACCGGTGATAGTGTACATTGACGCCAGATCTGGAGAATCTGGGAAGTCAAAGGTGACGTGGAAGAGTAATTCAACAACAGGTTTGACAACGGGAATGACGCTGAGTACTGTACTGGTGAATGGTGGATTTCTCTTCGGCCCTCGTCAACGACGAATGAATAGAAATTTATAAAATATAAATAGAAATTTAAAAAAAGAGAGATATGTTTACATATTGTGTGTAAATGTAAATTAAAACTTTTAATTTGAAACAAAGAAATAAAACTTACAAAAATAACTAGGGGTGGCAAAATGGGTAGGTTGGGTTGGTTTGGTTGATGGGTCAGGATGGGTTTAAATCAAGATGGGTAGATTAAAAAAGTGGGCTAGAATGGGTTGGGTCTGGATGGTTTGGATTAGGATAGATTCACATCAAGATTAATTTTTTTTTTAAATTAAAATAACAATAAAAATTAAAAATTTTAAAAGAAGTAAAAAAAATTAAAAAAAATAATAAATGTAAAAATAAAATTTTAAGAGATCTGAAATAATTCATTTTGAACCGGGGCCGGTTAACAACCCGGATCGTTTTGACCCGATCATGCTCGTTATGGGACCGTTTTGACTTGACCTGGCCCGTTAATGACCCGAACTGTTTCAAACCGACTGACCGTTATCGATCCGGACCGGTGCCGGTAACGACCCGGACTATTTCTACACGACCAGGTCCATTAGCGAACCGAACCGTTTCGACCTGACCGGATCCGTTAGCGACCAGGACCGTTTCGACCCGGTCGGGCCCGTTTGCGATCCAGACCGTTTCGACTTGATCGGGCTCGTCAACGACAGGGTCCGTTAGCGACCCAGACCATTTCGAACCGGCCGGGCCCGGTAACGACCCGGACTGTTTCGACCCGACCGGGCCTGGTAACGACCCAGGCCGTTTTGACACGACCGGGCCAGGTAACGACCCAGACCATTTCAACCTGATCCGTCCCGTAGCGACCCGGACCGTTATGACCTGATCGGGCCCGGTAACGACCCGGACAGTTTCAACCTAACTCGTCCCGTAGTGACCCGGACCTTTTCGACCCGACCGCGCCCGGTACCGACCTGGACCGTTTTGACCCGACCAAGCACGGTAACGACCCAGATCATTTTAACCTGACTCGGACTGTTTCGACCCAGCCGGGCCCGGTAGCGACCCGGACCGTTTTGACCCGATCGGGCCCGGTAACGACCAAGACCGTTTCAAACTGACTCGTTTTGTAGTGACCCGGACCGTTTCGACCCGACCGGGCCCGGTAGCGACCCGGACCGTTTCAACCTGACCCGTCCCGTAGCGACCCGGACTGTTTCGAACCGACCGGACCCGGTAACGACCTGGATCGTTTCGACCCGACCGGGCCCGGTAGCGACCCAGACCGTTTCAACATGACCCGTCCCGTAGCGACCCGGACTGTTTCGACCTGACCAGACCCAGTAACGACCCGGACCGTTTCGACCCAACCAGGCCCGTCAACAACCAGACCATTTCAACCCGAACGGGCAACCCAGACCGTTTCGACTCGTTCAAGCCCGCTGACGACTCGAACCTTTTCGATGAGATCGGTCTGGTGAACGAACCGTGTTATTTTGACCTGGTCGTCCGTTAACGACCCGAACGGTTTCGACGGGTTTCGAACAGACTGGGGTTATTAACAAATGCAAAAGATATATTTTTTTGTTTTAATGACATTTTTCCATGAGGTATCAACGCTTTTGGTGTTGGGTGAGTTTTAGTTTAGATTTGTATATGGTTATCTAAAAATACCCATCCTGACCCATTTGTTTTTTTGACATACCCATCCTGACCCACTTACTTATTTCCTATAATTAAAATTACCCATCCTAACCCCCTTGAAATTATACTAAACCCATTTCAACCCATAAGGTTAAATTTCAAACCCAAAATAACCCAAACTCAACTAGATGAGCTGAATCAAAAAAAAAAAAAAACTAGATGGGTTGAAATTGCCAAGTCTAAAATTAACTATCACTGAATAGATGTAAACATTACTATTGCCTATTATGATCCATTAACACATATATGATCAATTATTGTCTATTGTGATCCAATAAGGCCCAATATAATCTATTAACACATACATGATCTACTATTGTTCGTTATATTCCATTAAAATATAGTTCATTAACACATATATGATCTCTATTGTTCATTGTGTTCCATTAAGATCCAATATGGTTCTTTGAGACATATATGACCTACAATTGACCACTGTGATCCATTTGGCCACAATATGGCTTTTTAAGACATATATGATCTACTATTGTCTATTGTGACCCATTTGGACCCAATATAGCCAATTAAGACATATATGATCCACTATTGTTGATTGTGATCTACTAGGGCCCAACATTGTCCTTTAAGACATATATGTTCTACCGTTAACTAATGTAATCCATTAAGGCCCAATATGGTCCATTGAGATGTATGTGATCTACTATTGTGGATTTTGATCCATTATGGCCCAACATGGTCACTTAAGTAATATATGTTCTAACATTGACCATTGTAATCCATTAAGGGCTAATATAGCCCGTTAAGATATATGTGATCTACTATTGTCCATTGTGATCTATTAAGGCCCAATATGGTCCATTAAGATGTTTATGATTTACTTTTGTCCATTGTGATCCATTAAGACCCAATATGGTCCATAAAGACGTGTATGATCTACTATTATCCATTGCAGTCCATTAAGGCATAATATGGTTCATTAACACATGTATGGTCTACCATTATCCATTGTGGTCCATTAAGGCCTAATATGGTCCATAAGACATGTACAATCAACTATTATCCATTGTGATCCATTAGGAACTAATATGGTCCTTTAAGACATATATGGTCTACTATTGTCGATTGTGATCCATTAGGACCTAGTATGTGCTTTTAAGAGATATATGATCTACTATTGTCGATTGTGATCCATCAGTGCCTAGTATAGGCCTTTAAGACATATATGGTCTACTATTGTCGATTGTGATCCATTTGATTATAATGTGGTCCTTTAAGACACACATGACCAACATCGACCCTTGTGATCCAGAAGGACCCAGTATGGGCTTTTAAGAGATATATGATATACTATTATCGATCATGATCCATTAGGGTTTAGTATAGTCCTTTAAGACAAATATCATTTATTAGGGTCCATTGGAATCCATTAAGAATATGGTTCATTAGGGGTACTAATACCCATTTTCCATTTTTCAAGAACGATACATTTTTCCATTTTTCAAGAACGATACATTTTTTCCATTTTTCAAGAACGATACATGTACCAGTTCCCATTTCTTCTACCAGTTCCCATTTCTTCCATTCTTCATGATCGGTAACGCCACCGATTCAGTATCGAGGTCATTTCTACACATTACAACTCAGTTTAAGCCTTTAGTACCTAATATGACATGATAACATGCATAAACTTCAAAACTGACGCATTTGTTATATATTCTTACCTAAATTAGTTACAACGACAAATATATAAAAGTTTGAAAAGATGGGTATCGGTACCGAAAACAACCGGTACAGTTCGGTACTGGTACCGGTATTTGAATGTAAAAATCGATAAATACCAATACCGTATCGAACCGATACTGGTAGTACCTGTACCGAAAACCAAAAGGTATTTTCTTTTAATTTGTATACTATTTTAATATATAGTTTTTTTTAAACTAAAACTTCATTCAAAAAACAAGGAATGGCCACAAAACAAGGACCACCCTCAAAGCCAAGTTACAATATATACATCGGGTATTTGACCCACTCATTCCACTCAATATTCACATATCTAGATCTATGTTTAAACCAAAGATAAGATAACGCTTTCACTGTCGCAATCACCTCTACCACCTTAGGAGAAGAATCATGGAACACCTTGTTTCGCTCTTTCCACACGGCCCAACAAGTAACCATAACAATACCCCGGACAATTTTCTTCCCCCAAGCCGATATTTTGATGGAATGCACCCAAATCAGGAGCTCCTCAATCGTATTAAGACGAGGGGGAAGCAATTTGCACCAAGACCATACCTTACTCCATACACCATAAGTAAAACCGCATGCTACAAATAAATGCGAGGACGACTCCGCATCCGCGCTGCACAGAGGGCATGAAGTATCCAATATCCGCATATTCCTCTTAACCAAGGCCAATCTAGTCGGAACTCTGTCCAATCCTATTCTCCATAGCAGAATATTAACTATAAGAGGCGCCCAACTGATCCATTTCATCTGCTGCGTAGACTGTGCAGGATATACCTTTCGCATACTCTCTTTAACAGCAGCAGTACTGAAGACCTGATCCCCTTTCAGCCCCCAATACCACTTATCTTCGACGTCTGTAAGGTTAACTTGAGTCAACATCCAATAGACATCTTGTACTTCTGATATTGCAGCAACAGTAACTCCTTTCAGCTCCCATTCTTCGTCCAAAGCCAGCAGCCCAGCCCTCTTTTTCAATCTGTCCGCAACCACAATGTTTTTCCTACTGTCCGATGCAAACAGGTTCGGCCACCTGAGCATCAGAGGCTTGTCTCCAAACCACACATCCTTCCAAAAACTTATTTTTTTCCCATCCCCAATCTTACAATTCAACAAAACCTTTAAAGGCTGCCCATTGATTCGTAGTTTATCTAAGAACCCAACGATGGTTTTCCAACAACCTGAATAAGCTTTTTAAATCGGTAAAAACGACCATTTATTTCGCCCTCCATGAATGCTTATAATCACTCTTCTCCACAGCCCTTCGTATTCACATTTGAATCGCCAAGCCCACTTTACAAGGAGTGCCGAGTTCACTTCACTCATCGTAGAAATGCCCAAACCCCCTAGCCTTTTTGGTTTAGTAACCTTCTCCCAGGACACCCAATACACTCCTCTTCCTTCTTTCCCACCGAACCACAAGAACTTCCGCATCATTCTTTCAATCTCTTCAGTAATTGCCACCGGAGCTTTATATAACGAAAGGTAATACACCGGTAAACTCGCAAGCACCGCCTTAATCAACGTTAACCGCCCCCTATAGATAACACTTTAGCCTTCCAAGATTGAAGTCTACCTCTGATAGATTCCAAAACAGGCTCCCAATGAATAAGACGATTCATATTCGCACCAACCTTGATACCCAAATAATGAAACGGTAAACTTCCAGCCTTACACCCGAGCAAATCTGCCATACTATTCACTTCGCTGTCTGATACACCCACCCCATAAAGCTGCGATTTTTTTATATTAATTTTCAAGCCGGAGCAAAGATAAAAGACACGAAGCAACCGATTAGTAGTAATAATATTATCAATGCTCCACAATCCCATTAACAACGCATCATCCGCATACAACATATGGGATACACTCGACCCCTCTTCAACGAGTTTTAACCCCTTCATTTCCCCAAGATTACACGCCTTAGAAACCATATACGCCAAAGCCTCCATAACGATCAAAAATAAGAAAGGGGATAAGGGATCCCCTTGCCTGAGCCCCTTATGACATTGGAAGTTGAAAGTAGGCGACCCATTCACGATCACCGCCGATCTAGCCGATTGAAGGATGCCTTTCACCCAAAGGCACCACCTAGGGGGAAACCCATCTGGTTCATTAAAGACAATAGAAAATCCCACGACACATTATCGTAAGCTTTTTCGAAGTCAATCTTCATAAAGAACGCCTTCTTTTTGCTTTTCTTTATCCAACCAATTAATTCGTTTAGAACAAGGGGCCCATCCAAAATGAACCTGTTTTTAAGGAAGGCGGATTGCGCATCAGAAATCACATCCCCAATCACGTGTTTAATTCTCGTCGATATCACCTTAGAAATAACTTTACTCACTACCCCTACAAGATTAATAGGTCTGTAATCTTGCAATCCCACTGGCGTTTTATTCTTAGCCACCAATGTGATATATGACAAACTGCAATCTTTGTTAATAACCCCGGTATCAAAAAATTCTTCAAACACCCTTAAGAAATCATCCTCCAAATGTTCCCAGAAGTGTTTGATGAATTTAAAATTAAACCCATCCGGTCCCGGCGCTTTATCACCACCGCAATCAAACACCGCTGACTTAATTTCTTCCTTAGAAAAAGGCTCAATTAGACTATCTTTCTTTTCCAAAGGCACCTTCTTTAAATTCTCACATAAAAGAACAGGCCTGCTCACAACATTCTCACGAAAATGATTCCTAAAAAAACCAAAAACTTCTTTTTTGACCAAAGATGGTTTATCCACCCACACTCCATTAACCATCAACCCCGGGATGCCATTAGCCGATTTCCTACCGTTAATACAACGGTGAAAATAAGCAGAATTATCGTCCCCCAGCGACTCCCATCTCACCCTAGACTTTTGTCGCAGATCCTTATTTTTAAAAAGAGCCAATTTCTCCAACTGTTTCTTACTTTCCTCCCACACCCACACCTCGTCCTCCTCTAAATCACGGACCTCCATCAAAGTCTCTAACCTTTTGACGTCTTCTTGTAACATAGTCATTTCTTCCTTTTCTTTTATAGATACCGATTTCCACCATTCCTTGAGCGCCACCTTAACCGCCGCCATTTTTTTAAGAAGTTTAACATCAGCAACTCCTTCAGGAAAAGAATTCTTCAAAGTATCAACAACTACCTTTTCACACCCATCCCTTTCCAACCACGAGTTAAACCATTTAAACGGTTTAGGCCCGTAATTAGAATCAACCACAGTTAAAAGAAGAGGACAATGATCAGAACACTCCCTAGGAAGAGCCCTAAAGCAAGCCCCAGGCCACCTGTTAAAAAACTCTTGACAAACTAACACACGATCAATTTTGCTCATCTTAACGTTATGACCAACACCTGCCAAATACGTGAAGCGATTGCCCCGCATATGATACTCCTGAAAACTAATATCATCAATAAAAGAGTTGAAATCCAAAGCAGCCTTACTATTAAATTTAGAGTTCTTCCTTTCTTCCGCCCACCTGACCGAATTGAAATCCCCTGTTGGGTCTGCTGACCTGGAGAAGAACAGATGATTGAAAGCCAAAATATACTAAGTGTTGATCAAGAATAAATAACAGAGTTTACAAGAAAGCTTCCTCCAAAGAACTGCTGACTCCAAACTGCTGATGCTTAAACAACTGATACAAGACAACTGCTGCTGATGAAAGGTCTGATGAAGAAAGTCTGAAGAGCAAAAGTCTGATAAAGAACAAGTGCTGATCAAGATCTGAAGAACAAAGGTCTGTTGAACCAACAGCACTTTGGTTCAACAGATGTTAAGAAGACATCAGAGTTTATAGCTTAACAGAGTTTCCCTTCAGTAGTTTCAATGTAACAGTAGTTTATTGTTTATCAGATGTTGTAGTTTGTTAGTCAGTTAGGGGTCGCTTTCTAGGTGACGTCAGCTAAGTGATCATCAGAGGTTTGTACTTGTCTATAAATAGAACAGTACTTGTACTGTTCTATTGGTCACTCGTCATTCTCTCTAAGACAAACAAACTCTGAGTGATCAGGCTGAGGGGGAGTTATAATTGTACCTTTGTAATCTTTCAACTTTAATGAAAGCTTTCGATTGATAACAATTATTCTCTATGTTTTGATTATTCTTTATTCCGCTGCACTTTCCATTTATACTTCATTCATATTACATTATTAATCAAAACAATCCAATACTCAGATCCTAACAATTGGTATCAGAGCTTGGTCAATTAAATCTGATCTAATCAATCAGTTTAATACACAGATCAGCTCACAATCATTGATATCGTTTGTTTGTCGGGTTAAAACAGAGTAATAGTTTATTTTCGTTTCAACAGTTAGTAAACAGACTTTGTTTTTGAAAAACCAAGAGAATGACTTCACTTAATCAAGATCCACACAACACTGGCACACACAACAAGCCACCGATGCTTGTCAGGTCAGAATACAACATCTGGCAGCGTCGAGTAGCTCATGTGTTAGCACAACAGAACACAGGGTGCTGGAAATCGGTAGTATTTGGACCACATGTTCCAATGGTACCGAGTGCCGAGGATCCAAAGATCCAAGTACCAAAGAGTGTTGAGAACTACTCAGAGCAAGATTTTCAAAAAATCGAGCTAGATGCCAAGGCTTTCAGCATAGTAGCCATGGCACTGCCGAATGATATCTATGCCGGTCTCTTGCACTGCAATAGTGCTAAAGAACTGTGGGATGCTCTTAAAGAGCAATTCGGGGGAACTGATGATGTGATTGAAAACAACCGTGAAATACTTAACCAACAATATGAAACGTTTAGTCACATAAAAGGGGAGTCATTAACACAACAGTTTGAAAGGTTTAACTGTCTAATTAGTGAACTAAAACTGGTTGGTCTAACTTTTCCTAATTCAACACTGAATCATAGGTTTCTTAGATCACTTCAGGACAAATGGGACACTATAGCTATTGTTATGAGAAACTCTATCGGATTCAAAGACCTAACCCTGACCCAGCTTCATGGTAAGCTCCTGACTTATGAAAGGGAGCTTAACCAGAAAAAGAAGCTCCAGGACTCTGGCAAAGTGTCAGATGACTATGTATTTGGTAATACTGCACTGTTGGGTCAGGATGATGGTTCTGGAAGTAGTAAGGATCAGAGTTATGATCATTACATTGACATAACAACTGGTTTCAATAATGATTCTTACTCATCACCAAACAACTGTGCTTTCACAGCCAGTGGTGACATCCAGGCTTCTGATAATACATCTTTTGTGTACAATGACTTGCAATACATTGACCCCTTGGACCTAGAAGAAATGGACATCTTACATCAGGTTGCCCTGCTCAGTATTAGAACCAATAACTTCTATAAGAAAACTGGCAGGAGGTTCCCAGGTTTACATGGTGGGTCAAAGGTTGGGTTGGATAAATCAAAGATGAAGTGTTACAAGTGTCATAGAATGGGTCATTTTGCTAGGGAGTGTAGGAGTCAAAATGGAGTTCCTATGATCACCTATCCAAATCAAAGACCACAGACCAACACTTATCAGACCATCCCTAATGTACCTAATGTGCAAAACACTGCTCACTTTGCACAGACCCAAACCACTGTTCCTGTGCATTATGTCCAAACCACTGTTCCTCAGTATCACTATGTCCAAACACCTGTTGCTCAGGCCCCTGTGCCAATGACTGTTACTCCACCCTCTGCTTCTGCAGAGACCAGTCAACCAGGTCAACAGAGTTTCTTTACTCAAGGCTTTGTTGATTGGAGCAGTCTACCAGATGAGATAACAGATGACAACATTGCTCTAGTTGCCAACACTGAAAAGGATTTTTGTTTTATGGCACTAGAAACAATTGTTGAAGAGACTGATTCTGAGGAAGTGGTGTCTATGTCTGAAAATGTGACTGATGGTGTTGTTGGTGAGATTGTTTCAGCTGAAGAATCTGAAGTGGAGGTTGTGAATCTATCAGACCCCTGGGGTAGTGATGACTGTGACTGCCAGTGTAACTGTGCCTTGATGGCTGCTGCTAAGGTATCTCCTCAAATCTTAAATGACTTGTGCTCAGACAAATGTATTGTAGCATTTGCTAAGATAAAAGAGGTGAATGAAAACTTTAGAAAGAAAATTTTGGACTCTGAAATTCAGGTTGAAAAATTAACAAAAGAGTTAAAATCAAAAATATCTGAAAAAGAGTCTGAAATCAGCAGTCTAAAACATGAAGCAAGCATAACCAAAGACCAGCTTCAGACTATGATAACAAAATATCATAGTTGTAAGAAGGAGCTTGAGTCCACCCAAGTTGAATGTCAGAAATGGGTGGAATCATCAAAGGGATTTGAGATGATTGTCAACCAACAATCCAAAAGTCATGTGAAATTTGGGTTTGGTTTTAAAACCACTGATCAAGTTTCACAAACCACTGACAAAAAGGAACCACAGTTGGTTGAGGTCATCCCTACAAACTCAAAAGGTCAAGAAATCAAGGTTACTGAACCCAATGGCAAGAAAATCATTCTTGAAAAGTTGGAAGGTACACCCTCATTTGATGAAATTGAAAAATATCAATTCAAACCAACATGGTCAGATGAGTGTGAAGTCCTTGAAAATTTCAAACCAATGACCTTCAAAACCTCTGATGGCAAAATGGCACCACAGGCTAAGGTTATCCCTCTAGTAAGTCTTCCAACAGATGATGAAACATCTGTTGAAAAGAAGAAAGAAAAAGGGAAAGCCAAGAACAACTTGTTTTGTGATTTTTGTGAAAAGAAGAACCATGTCACCAAAAACTGTTTTCTTCTAAAAGCATATGACATCAACAAAACAACAAGTTTAAATAATTCAAAATCTAAAGAATGTGCAATCTGCAAGAAAAAGAATCACAAAACAAAAGAGTGCTTATATCTCAAAAATTTTGACGAAAAGATAAAAGAGTATAAAGCTAAAACTCTGGAGAGTCAAGTGATGAGTACTTCAAAAGGAAAGTCCAAACAGACTTTTGAATCAGTCCAAACATCTGTTACCCAAAGTCTGAACAAAAACTCTGCTCCCAGAGAGGTTCAGGTAACAGATGCTCCACCTGTTAACAGATTACCAAGAGGATATGGACAACCCACTTGTCATCGTCTGCCACATGTTTATGATGAGCCCAAGAGGCCTTCAAAACCAAAAGTGAACAGACATCCTCATGGTTTTCATCAACTCATAGGAAATGATCAAACCTCTGCTGGACCAAGTGTTGACATACAAGCACTGGCAAATGGTCAAATGCAGCTGTTGAATCTAGTTCAAAAGCTAGTCCAAACCACTGATCATTCTTCTCAACTTAAGGCTGAGACAGCTAAGGACCCATCCAAAGCCAATTTGGCTTTGGACACTCACCAAAACTAAAATCCTTACTGATGTGCAGGGAGCTTCTGCTTGTTTAGACAGTTTATGGTATGTAGATAGTGGAGGCTCCAGGCACATGACTGGATGTAGAGCCCTTCTTCTGGACTTTCTTGCTCATGGAGGGGGTGATATATCCTTTGGTAATGATTCTAAAGGTAAAGTATTGGGTTCTGGTACTGTCAAAGCAGGGAGGCTTAAGTTTGAAAATGTTAATCTAATAGACAATCTAAAATTTAATCTACTTAGTGTATCACAAATGAGTGACAAGGGCTTTGGGTCATTCTTCACTAAGCAAACATGTAAGATTGTCGGCCCAGAGGCTGTAGAAAAGATTAACACCATCATTGCTGAGAGCAAAGCACAACTTGTTGCTCACAGAAGTGGCAATGTGTATGTGGTTGATATGTTGAAGGATAATCCTACTGCTAATGTCTGTCTGTTCTCAGCTGCCTCTACCAAAGAGACAGAACTGTGGCATAGGAGACTTGGTCACACCAACCTTCAAACTCTCAACTCACTCTCCAAACAAAACCTTGTCAGAGGTTTACCATCCAAAGAATTCAAATGTGATGAGCATTGTGTTTCCTGTTTAAAAGGTAAACAACATAAAAGCTCTTACAAATCCATTGATGAGTCCAAAACCAGTCAGTGTTTACAAATGTTGCACATGGACTTGTTTGGCCCTGTAAAAATCATGAGTCTAAGAAGGAAAAGATTTTGTCTTGTCATAGTTGATGATTTTTCTAGGTTTACATGGACTTACTTTTTACACTCTAAAGATGAGACTGCAGGTATTTTGAAGGACTTTGTAACCAAAGTTGAAAAACAATATGACTTGCCAGTAAAAGTCTTTAGGAGTGACAATGGAACAGAGTTTAAAAATAAGGAGTTAGATGATTTCTGTGTGTCAAAAGGGATTGTAAGGCAGTACAGTATCCCAAGAACACCAGAGCAGAATGGGGTGGTTGAAAGGAAGAACAGGACTCTCATTGAGGCTGCAAGAACAATGCTAGCAGATTCTGGTTTACCTCTGTCCTTTTGGGCAGAAGCTGTAAACACTGCTTGTTATGTTCAAAACAGAGTTTTAATCAACCCTAGACATCAAAAGACTGCTTATGAAATTCTGTTTAAAATCAAACCACTGATATCATTTTTCAAAGTCTTTGGCTGCCCATGTTTCATTTTAAATCTTAAAGATTCCATTTCAAAATTTGCAGCCAAAGTGGATTGTGGATATTTTCTGGGGTATTCTTCTATTGCAAAGGCCTATAAAGTGTTTAACACAAGGACTAAAACAATAGAAGAAACTCTGAATGTAAAGTTCAATGAACTTTCTTCTTTAAAAATCCCAGCAAACCCTGCTGAGTTGTTTGATTTAGATAAATTCAAATTTGAAGATATTACTGTCAAAACTAACCCTGCAGGTACTCCACAATCTTCACAACAAGATTACAGAATAGATGTTGTGGTTCCAGACCACTACAAAGTCTATCATGTATCAAAGGAAGCAGTAGATCCAAACAACTGTCTAAACTCTGTCACAGCTGAGTCAGCCACTGTTGGCCAGTCTTATCTTCAATCCACTGATTCACCCAGCCAATCCACTGTTCAATCATCTGTTGACAAAAGTCAGTCCAATCTTACACCACTTGGACCCATTCCTCCACCTCCATTTCAAACATCTGTTGCCTCTTCAGAAGTACCAACAGATGTTATGTCAACAGAGTCTCCAAACCTCTGTCCTTCACCACAAAATGCCATCATACCATATCAGGGAGATTTAATCTACCTAAGAGCTCATCCACCAGATCAAATCATTGGCAACATCAGAGAAGGTGTGCTCACAAGGAGCCAATCTTCAAACATCTGTCTTTTTGCAGGTTTTCTATCCCTTACACAACCTGTCAAGTACCAAGAGGCACTAAAAGACAACAGTTGGGTAGAAGCCATGCAAGAAGAACTCCTTCAGTTTAAAAGACAACAAGTATGGGAACTTGTACCACTGCCTAAGGATGTCTACCCTATTGGCACAAAGTGGGTCTTCAAAAACAAAACTGATGAAAGGGGTATAGTTGTCAAGAACAAAGCCAGGCTAGTGGTTCAAGGCTTCAGACAAGAAGAGGGGATTGACTATGATGAAACCTTTGCCCCTGTAGCAAGGCTAGAGGCAATCAGACTCTTCTTAGCCTTTGCTGTCAACCACAACATCAAGGTGTTTCAGATGGACATCAAGTGTGCCTTCCTATATGGCAAAATTCAGGAGGAGGTCTATGTATGTCAACCACCTGGTTTTGAAGACACATTCCATCCTGATCATGTCTACAAGCTTAACAAAGCATTGTATGGACTCAAACAAGCACCAAGAGCCTGGTATGAAACTCTCTCTACTTTTCTCTTATCCATTGGTTTCACTAGAGGTAAAATTGACAAAACCTTGTTTTTAAAATGGAAAGGAAAAGACTTAATGATTGTTCAAATATATGTGGATGACATCATTTTTGGATCCACATGTAATAAAATGTGTGAGGAGTTTAGGGAACTCATGACAGCAGAGTTTGAAATGAGTGCTATGGGTGAACTTCAGTGCTTTCTTGGTCTCCAAGTAAAGCAACTGCAAAATGGTACTTTCATTCATCAAAACAAGTATGTGAAAAACTTGTTAACAAAATTTGAGATGAATGATTGTAAGCCATGTAGTACACCTATGAGCACTGTCAAGCCACTCACTGATGATGAAAAGGATGAACTTGTTGATCAGACACACTACAGATGCATGATTGGGTCTTTATTGTACTTAACAGCATCCAGGCCAGACATTATGTTTGCAACCTGTGTGTGTGCTAGATCTCAGGCTTCTCCTAGAAAGTCTAACCTTATTGCTGTGAAAAGGATCTTCAGATACCTAAAAGGTGCTCCCACACTTGGTATCTGGTATCCTGCTAATGGAAACATTGAGCTTTCAGGTTATTCAGATAGTGATTTTGCTGGCTGCCATACCACAAGGAAGTCCACATCAGGAGGGTGCCAGTTTCTAGGGAATGCCTTAGTTTCTTGGCAAAGCAAAAAGCAAGCAGCTGTTTCAACATCCACTGCTGAAGCTGAATACATTGCTGCTGCAAGCTGTACAGCCCAACTTATGTGGCTTCAAAATCAACTACTGGACTTTGGGATAACAGCACTTAGGACTCCACTCATGTTGGATAGCCAAGCTGCTGAAAATATCATCAAAAATCCAGTCTCCCATTCAACCACCAAGCACATAGATATCAGACATCATTTTGTCAGGGATAGCTATGAAAAAGGTTTGATTTCTCTGCACCATGTTCCAACAGAGGATCAGTTGGCAGATGTGCTGACAAAAGCTTTAGACACATCTACCTTCACAAATCTGATCTCTCGAATTGGAATGCTAAACATGGATTAAAAACAACAAAAATGTTTTCAATAAAACATTAAAATGTTTTCAGAAAATCAAATTTTGCTAAAATAACACTTTGGTTGAAAAATCTGTTTTAAAACCACTGATTCAGATAAAACAACCACTGTTTTATTAAAACCACTGTTGGTTGAAAAATCTGTTTCAAACATCTGATCAGGTAAAACAACCACTGTTGGTTGAAAAATCTGTTTCAAACATCTGATCAGATAAAACAACTGTTTTCATCAGTCTTTTGGTTAAACAACAGAGGTTGGCAACAGAGGTTTAACAAAACAGCTGTCTGCCACCAGATGTTTCAACCATCAGATGTTTGCCACATCAGCGGTTTCACCAGAGCCTATAAAACCCTGTTCTTTCCCCCAACAGCAGTTTTACTGTCTCATTGTATTCAAAATACTAAAAACCGCTCTCGTCTTCCTCATAACCCTCAATCAAAAATCCTTGCTTTCATAATCAAAATCCATTAAAATGGAACTCCAAACAAAAGCCACTCACAATTTCCTTCCATATTTGGTTAAAACCGAAGACAACACACCATTCCATTCCACCATCGACATCATCAATAATTCAAAATATAAAAATGTTCTTGTTGCTGATGCCCCCATTTACCTGGAAACACTCCAAGAATTCTGGGCAACTGCTGAGGTTTTATACCATGACAAAAAGCCTACGTCCATAATTTCTAAAATTGGAGCCACCAGTATCACCATAACCCCTGAGGTCATATCCACTACCTTCTCACTGAACGACTTGTCAGGTATGGAAACTTTTCCAAAAACAGAGCTTCACACTGAGTTTCAAGAGAGGGGGTATGATGGTCAAATGACTGGGTCCACACTTTACAAAAAGTTTTTCCCACCAGTCATGAAATTTTTCTTCCATACCCTCCTCCTCTGTGCCTCTGCCAAGACTACATCCTTCAATGAAATCCCATTGAGGATACAATACTTGGGATATGCTATGTTGTCAGACTCTGACTTCAACCTATCTCAGGGATTGTTTTCAGACTTGGTATCAAATGTGAAAGCCATAAAATCTGGCTCAAACAATGCATTTCTGCTCTACCCTAGAATTCTAAGTGTAATTCTACAAAAGCTTTTACCTGAAAAGGATTTTCAAAAGGGAGAGTCATTTAAAATGAAAAGTCTAACTGATGAAACTTTTACTAGAATGCTGGGTTCTTCAACCCAAGAAAAAGCACAAAAAGTTCAAAAAGTTTCCAAAACACAACCAAAGAGGACAAAGACAACAACTGTTGTTGAAACCTCTGTTGGTGAGCCCACTGCTCCTGGTGATCATGGCACTTCATCCAGTGCTGTGAAACCCACACCAGCCACCAAAAGAAAACGTCCATCCACCAAAACAACCACCAAAACCAAAAAGGGACTTCTGGAAGATGAGATACCAGAAGCTATCCCTGTTGCATCACCAAAGCAACATGAAACCACTGTTGTTACTTCCTCACAACAGTTGGAGATATCTCAACCCAAGCAAACTCCTCAAGATTCCTCACAAAAGGAACTTGTTGTAAGCCAAAGGGAACCTCAAACTGAGGCATATGAGTCACTTGATCATATGTTTACAAGCCCATCTCCCAGGGCTAATCAGCTTCTTACTCCACCTACATCACCACCACATGTCCCACCAACAATGCAACCCCTGTTTGAGGCTATTGATAAAACTCAGGACAACCCCAGTTCCTCTCAATCACCTATCACTGAGAGTATGCCACTACCAGTGACTGGGACTGAGGAAAATCAATCAGCCATCCCACAAACAGATGAGGAGGTTATACTCCCAGAAGTACATGTTACTTCTGATGAGGTTTCAAGAGAAGCAGCCACTACTGCTGTTGAGACCATTGTCTCACAGCAGGACAGTGGTTACATTGCTAAGACTTCCTTGAAGGCAACAACTGCTGAAGACACAATTGTGTCTCCAAAAACAGTTGGAAGTCCCCAGAACCAAGACCAAGGGGCAGCAGGTTCTTATTCTATGGACTCACCTCCTAGGACTGAACCAGCTAAAACTACCCCTGGTAGGGACTCAGCTGATCCTATTAATTTGGGTGATGAGTCAAAACTACAAGAATTGACGGTTAAAGTTCAAAACCTTGAATCCTCTGTTGCTGACATCAAATCTGATGTCAAGTCAATATTGGAAACACTGAATAACTTTACAAAGAGTCAACCATCAACTGCTGATGTTGCTAATGAGCTATGGAAATCTGTTTCCCCCATCATCATAGCTCATCGAAAATTAGCAGATCAGACACAGGAAACCTACATGACTTTGATCAGAAACATGGTTGATGCCAGATTCAATGATACAAAGGCTGATATCAAGGTGATCAAAGACCACTTGCTGAAGACCACTGGCTCTGCCCCTACCACAATTCTCAGAGATGAAGATGATGATGAATTCACTGCTGATGATGCCAAAAAGGGGGAGAGTGGCAGAGATAGGCTACCAAAACTAAAAACACAAAAAGGGAAGAAGCCAACTGCTGACAAACCAGGGTCACCCAAATCAGCTCCACAAACACAACAACCAAATGTTCAGTTCCCTGTCTCTGAACCAGCTCCAGCATCAAAGGCAAAAGAAGTTGACACTTCAGCTAATGAAAGAGCTGAAAAGGCTGCTGAAGACAAAATGAAAAGGGCTGACACATTGGAGGTAAAGGCAGAGAGGTTGGTACAACTGAAAAAGGAACAGCAACAGGAAGTGGAAGATGTGAGTACTTCAAAGAGAAGGAAAATGCCAGCCAAACACACCAGAAAACCACCTTCCAAATTAACTGCTGAAACTCCTGTTGTACAAACACCTGTTACCACAACCACTGCTCCACAAACCACTGCCACCACAACCTCTGTTACCCAAACCACTGCACCTAAAACAACTGTTACTCCAACACACACCACTACCAAACCTACTTCAACACAACCTAAAACACAAACAACTGCTGGTTCCACAAAAGGACCAACAGATGTTTCTCAATCCACTGCTACATCCTCATCCTCACCCAAAATCTTGTATAGCAGAAAAAGGAAATCCACCTTTGTTATACAAGATGAAAACATCCATAACACACCACCTAACACCCCAATCTCATCCACACCAGTCAATGCCATTCCACTCTCATCTTACTCACCACACACTGACCAATTCAGATCACACAGACCACCATCAACCATCACCCCATTGGCTGAGAAGTATCCCCTTGAGTTGGATTTAATCAAGGGGGAACTTCAATCCTTCTATAATACTGATCAGCCATCAGAAAGATCCTTCCCATCTCTTAAAGGCTTCCCTGTTCCACCCAATCTAGACACATATCTCAAATACAAGGGTGAACAGGCTGATGCTGTCATCAAAGAGAAGTGCAAAGGGAAGGATGACAGGACTGCTCAGGGCATCCATTCAGCAGAGCTTAGCAAACTCAGAAGGATTGAAGACTATGCTAAGACCCTGAGCAACTCCATGTCAACCATGCCTCTCAGCAGACACTTGGAGATGGAAGTAAGGGATTCACTGCTGGAACAGATCTTGGCATCCAAGCCTTATAAAGCAACAAAGAATCAATTTACAGGCTGGACCACACATGCTCTAAGAGAAGAACTAATCAGAATAGAGAACATGGCCAAGAATCCTCCTGCTAAGGTCTCTGCTCCTGATTTCAAAAAGGGGAGAGATGAAGCTAGAGCCTTGAAATTCAGAAGAATGAGACAAGAGCTTGTAGCAGCTAAGTATGGAGAGATGAAATCTGTTGCCAGATGGTCAGAAATCAGGCTAATTGAGACTTATAAAAAGCTTGAACAAGAAAGAAAGACCAACCCTGATCTTCCAAGAAAACCAGTGTATGATGATGCTCCCAAGAAACCCTCTCAGGCCTTCACATTAGACAGTTTACTGGAAACTTCAGATCTTACCATTGCTGCTAGAAGACAATTTAAGAAGCAAAAAGAAATGACTGAAGAAGAAACAAGACAGTTCACTGATACTTATGTGAAAGAGGGGATCTTGAACCAAATCAGATCTTTTTCTGATCCTGTGTCAGACAGGCTCAGAGAACTCATTGGAAGGCCACCATCACCAAACTCATCCAAAATAAAGATGCATCCCAGTCACTCCTCTGATTCTAAAATTCTAAAATGGAAGTCTGATAAAGAGACCCATGAATTGACATTGCTCAGATCAGATGGTAGTGTTCAGAAGTTGAGCATGGATGAGGCACCTGGCCTAAGTGCTGAAGATCTCCAGTCACTTCTAAACTTGACACTGGATAGAGATGCTGAAGACCTCTTCTCTCTGCACTTTGAATTGCAACTAAAAGGGCAAATTAGAGAAAGTCTGATGAGGAATAAAGATCAAGAATAAAGCAGAGTTTTGGCATCATCTGTTCTAGGGGGAGATTGTTGGGTCTGCTGACCTGGAGAAGAACAGATGATTGAAAGCCAAAATATACTAAGTGTTGATCAAGAATAAATAACAGAGTTTACAAGAAAGCTTCCTCCAAAGAACTGCTGACTCCAAACTGCTGATGCTTAAACAACTGATACAAGACAACTGCTGCTGATGAAAGGTCTGATGAAGAAAGTCTGAAGAGCAAAAGTCTGATAAAGAACAAGTGCTGATCAAGATCTGAAGAACAAAGGTCTGTTGAACCAACAGCACTTTGGTTCAACAGATGTTAAGAAGACATCAGAGTTTATAGCTTAACAGAGTTTCCCTTCAGTAGTTTCAATGTAACAGTAGTTTATTGTTTATCAGATGTTGTAGTTTGTTAGTCAGTTAGGGGTCGCTTTCTAGGTGACGTCAGCTAAGTGATCATCAGAGGTTTGTACTTGTCTATAAATAGAACAGTACTTGTACTGTTCTATTGGTCACTCGTCATTCTCTCTAAGACAAACAAACTCTGAGTGATCAGGCTGAGGGGGAGTTATAATTGTACCTTTGTAATCTTTCAACTTTAATGAAAGCTTTCGATTGATAACAATTATTCTCTATGTTTTGATTATTCTTTATTCCGCTGCACTTTCCATTTATACTTCATTCATATTACATTATTAATCAAAACAATCCAATACTCAGATCCTAACATCCCCTAACATAATCCACATACCCGACATCCCTTGAATCAACCCGTTTAACCGCTCCCACAACGACCTTTTTTCCCCAACTTTTTGGGGAGCATACACATTAATAACATTAAGAATCGCTCCATCTTCTACCAAGCTCCCAGAAGTAACTATAAAGTTTTTATCAACCACCGAACCCGTTTTTTTGAATTTTTTCTGGTTCCACAAACTTACCAACCCCCCTGATTTCCCAGTCGCATTAACGAAATCCACCCCAACCAGCTCATTCCCCCCAACCGAAGAAAAGTCAAACTTCAAACTATCTACCAGCATAGTTTCTTGAATAACTAGAAAATCCACCCCATTTTTATAAACCAAACCCTTAACCCCAGAAACTTTATCTAAAGACCCAATACCTCTGATATTACAGGATAAAAAAATCATTTTGCACCTGATTGTAAACCTTCGCCTTCTATGGTTTTAGAAATTAACTGCTCAAATCCTGACAATTGAGCTCCTATCCTTACTCCAAAATCAACAGTTTCAGTCACTTCCTTTTCCAAATCTTTATTCAGACTTTCGCTACTTGGTCCCACCGATAACGGTACAGTTGAACCCGAGTCCTCTGAGCAAGATTCGTTGACCTCAGACTCCTGATCTGGAACTTCGATCTCCATCTCCTGTTCCATCATAAGAGCCTGAAAAGAATTCTCAACCTCTAATGGATCATGGCCTCTTGTTTTTACTACATTTTTGTCCATACCCAGGATTAAAGGTTCAAGCCCAAATGGATCATCCACCACTTGTTTGGGCTCCTTATTGGGCCGTTCATTGCTAGAATAATTACCCAAAGAATCCTGAGCCACCAACTTTTTTTCAATAAATTTTTTCCTTTTATTATTTTTATCATACCCCATGTGACTTTGACTAAACACCTCACAATTATTCTCAGCTTTAGAACCTTCCTTTCTGTCAACATTAATAGCCGAAAATTCCTCCTCTCCCTTAAAACAAGGAGTTTCTAAAACCTGAGCATTAATTTCATTTCCAAATTTACCTCTCAATCCCGAAACATTCTCCTCTCCATTAACTTCATACACCGGCGAAGCTTCCACCCCAATCTCCGGCGAAAGATTCCGATCAAACCGATCATCCCTGGAATCCGAGGTCTGATCACAATCTTCAACAAAATCTGCTAGCCACTCCTTATGTTCTTCCGTAATCCATACCTTGAAATTCTTACCACGCCATTATAAATAAATCTCATCTTGAATAATGGCACCTTGTCGGACAAGAACTCCAACGAAGTGAAACGACGAATCCATCTCAAGACTCCCCAGAGCAGCTTGTTTAACTACCGAACCAAAAAAACTCCCAATATTATGAAGCACCCGGTCATCCAGGATACATAAAGGAATTCCAACTACCCTCAACCAAGCAATTCGCTCAAAAGGCACCTCTTGCCCCTCCCAAATAGCTGCATAGACGAACTGCCCCGGTCTGCCGAAAATCTCATCTCTCGCCATTATAGCATGTGCCTTGGTTTTAAAAGAGATCAGAACGTAAAAACCACCCAGACACCTGACCTCCCCCTCCGAAAGTCCCATTTCCTTCAGGATTGAACGGATCTTTTTGAGGGTATCCAAAGAAGCCACCTTAACCACAATTGCTCTTCCATGATACTCCTCAAAAGCATTAATGTTATCATCAATCTTCACAGTTTTATTAGCCGCAGCCCCTGAAAAAACGTCCTTGAACGACATCCCATCGACTACACTAGCCTTCCTCACATCATACCCCGGTTTGAAACTAGATGCCTGGTTTGTTTTCATCCGGTCATAGTAAGGTTTACGATCGTTAACCTCTCCATCCTCCAACACAAACCTTGCAACGTTAACCTTCAACTTGAAATTCCCCATCTGGATTGTGGATAGTTTTTTTCTCCATATCACCACGATCTTTAACATCCAATAAAGAAACGAAACCAAATCTTTTTCCTGTCTTATCCCTTTTTCTTGCAAAGTAGATATCAAAAATTGTACAAAAAACCCGCACTTCCTTCGCTAGATCTGCACCGCTACAGCCATCAGGGAGGTTTGAGACGTAAAACTTTGTTATCCGTGCCTGAATCTCAACCGGAATAGGTTTTCGGTGAGCACCCATTAGAGAGAAAAGTTTAGAAGATTGTATTAACAATCCTTACTAAATACTCCTTCCGTCCCAATTTAAATGTCCTTTCCTTTTTTGTTTGTTCTAAATTAAATGTCCCTTTCCAAAAATAGAAATGTACTTTCCAGTTTTGCCCATAAAAGACAAAACACAATCACCACTTTTGAGGATATTATTGTCATTTTACCACATACAAACAAAAAATTTCTTAAAATGTGTGTTTTTAAACATGGGACATTTAAATTGGGACGGAGAGAGTATAAATTTTTATCTTCTAATGAAAAGTATACCAATTTCTATGATATGTCTTGGTTTCCCCCATTTTCATACCCCAGTTCCAATTTCCCGCCAATGAAATTGACAAAATCCTACGTGTGAACAATTTCGTCTCTTTTTATTCTTGAACCATCCAAGATGACAGTCATGTATAGTTGTATTCCTTAATCTACAAACAAGTTCATGACTGTAATGCACACGACGTATTCAACTGTAATCGCCTAAAGGGTTGCGCTAAATCATCACCTACAACCTTAATCGCCTCGATTGGTGAACAATTTTTATTATCCATATGGATTAGTATCTTGAGCCAAACAGTGAACTCATGGTACGCATGCCTATTTTTATTATCCTTATGGATTATTTATTGGAATTGATGATTGCTTCATGCCATTTTGTATTGGCCGGTAGAGTTTTTTTAATCACCTCGATTATTGTTATTGATACAGGACTCACGAGATCGTTTGAAGGATTTAGTATGCTTTCTTAAAAGTTTGGGGGTTTTAGTTCATCTGTGCGTACTTGTTTCTTGAACAAAAAGCCTTGAAACCCTAACCCCTGCATACCAGATATCTTAAACAAAAGTTTGGGGGTTTTAGTTCATCTGGGCGTACTTATAAGGACTATGGACTACTAAACTACTATGTGACCTGCGTATTTACCATACATATATAAAACCAAATCATAAAAGTCATGCTAAACCATCTAACTCTATCACAAGGCAACTATAAAATAAATTGGTCTAAATCCGTCGTCCGTCCAAGTCTAAATCATCATTCATTGGTTACTAGCATAGGCTCAAAAATTCCAACTTGCTTTTCGTTTACATGATTAGGAACAGATGGCGATTCCGTGGGACGGTACGAATAAGCATAACCAGTCTATCAACCTGGACACAGATTATAACAAATTCAGAGACGTTGTCACGTGGATTCGTCGAAGCAGAATCGGGCACGCTGTGGAACACAATCTGCCAGTCTACATAGATCACATAGAAGATTTCTGGAGATCCGGAAGATATGAAATCATCGACCGTGTAAGAAGAATCGACGCCACTGTCAGAAACAAACCCATGATCATCACCGAAGATACAGTCAGGGATGTTTTAAGGCTCAGAGATCAACCGGGAGATTTTTTACATTTAGCCAAAGCAGATCTTCTAAAAGAATTCAAGAAAATTGGGCACGAGGGAGACTTCGCCAAAAGAAGCGACATTAAGAAACGTTCGCTAACTCGAGACTGGAAACTAATCTGCCACATATTCACAATGTCTCTCTCCCACAGAAAAGGTGGTTATGATGCACTGAGTCCGGAATGGTCACGTGCTATGATTAAAGTCTGCAAGAATGAACAGTTCAATCTATCTTGGATGATCTTTGACTTCATGGTTAAGAACACTAAAGCCACAACCACAAAGGTTGCTATGTATCCGAGGTTTGTGCAAATGATGATCAATGTACAGCAAGAAAACCTGCCTCGAGACTCAAATAGAGAATTCAATTTCTCCAAAGCTGGCAGATTCTTCGCTGAATGGAACACTGCATAATGGGGACCCATGTATGAGTGTATCTACCCAGCTCAACGCTATCCCTTCATCATGGAATTGAACAACAAGATTCAGAAGAAGAAACGAGATATGGCAGAAGCTGGACGTCTAGCTACTTCTGAAACAGCTCCTTCCTCTACTCCACAAACTGGTGAAGAAAGAGTACGAGAAAAGGATAGAGGTAAGAGGCCAGCCGTGGAAGAAGCTCCCTCTCAGGTCATAAAGAAAAGGAGGCCATTCTGTTGGCAGAAGGTAAGGAATCACAGTCTGAGGAACAGTTGCAACTTGCACGTGATTTGCAAAAGATAGCAGAAATGAAAAAGGCAGAAAGAAGAAGAAGAAGAGAGGGTATATCTGAAACTGAAGCTCGAGTTATTGTGACTGAGGAAGATAGAGAAACGGAGGAGATGCTTGCATCTATGTTTGGTGACTGCGAGGGCTCCAATTCCCAAGGCTCCTACAAAGAAACAGACAGAACCTTCCTCTTCAACTTCTGCTGCATGACGTCCTAAACCAGTGCATCAGAAACTATATGAAACATTGGTGAAGGAAGTCGGTAAAACTGCTGCAAAAGAAATCTGCACCCTAAAGAGTTCAGTGCACAACACTCAGGAAATTAAAATGAAACTGAAAAAGGTGAAACACAAGAATAAGAGCCTAGAAAAGACTGTCAAAGATCAAAGAAATCTCATAAAGTTCCTTAACAATGTCCAAATGAAGATGTTTGAGATGATTCAAGATTTGCAGAAACAACAAAACATCGAATCCAGAATGTCGTATGAAGAACTATTTGACTTTGGAAAGTTCGTGGAAGAATAGAATGAAAAAGAAAGGATTGCAGCAGAGAGCGATGTGGATGAAGTGAGCGAGGATAAGATGCCAGAGACATTCATAGAAGTTGGCGAAGAAGAAACTGTGTATGAGACGGCTAATGGTCACAAAATCAGTCCAGAAAGACCTAAATGGCTCCCAAGAAGAGGGGTTACTGTCCCAGTTTTTCATCAAAACATCAACCACAACAAAGAAGCTCATCAAGAAAGAATCATATCGTGGAAGTACGATGAATCAAAAAGGCTGTTTGTCAACAAGCGTCGAGGGAGAGTCATTCAGCACTTCAGAAGCCAACATGACTTGCAATCTCTCCCTCGTTGGGACATCAGGGAGCTTAACAGGGTACCGCTTAACAATCCTACTCACAACTCTGTTGGGAGCAGTCTTGCTAGCCTTATCGAGAGGGAATGTGTTAGAGACTTCACACTTTTCAAGACGAAACGTCGAATATCGAAGAAAAGAATTGACCCTGCTACTGGAGAAGGAAGGATTACTTACGTGATAGATCCAACAAAGGTTGTCACCAGGGTTCCGATACCTGAAGAGCATCCGGTTGTGTTGAAGGATTTCAAGAAATGGTTCTACGATAGTGTGCTGGTGAAGCGGTGATCAAACCAAAGGATGGTGCTGAGATTATGAGACTGTTTGATCCAGTGGATGTATTTATTCTAAATCTGTCTGACCTGAATATGCTGTTCGCAAGCAAGATTAATGTGGGAGCAGGGAATGCACTGTATGAAGAAGCGTTATTGTTCCAGAGAGCAGTGGATCGAGCGATGAAATTGAAACAAGAGTTGTTGGATGTGGTGAACAGGATTAACGCAGCTGACATAGCTAAAGAACAAAAGGAAAGGGCTGCTAAAGAAAAGTCTGCAGAAGCTGCCACTGACAAAGAAACACAACCTGAAGCTACTGTTTCCCCGGACGTGATTGGCCAAGAGCCTTCTGTACAGGAAGAACCTGCAGCCGTGATCGTTCCAGAACCCCCTGTGCAGGAAGAGCTTTAAGAGGGGGAGACCAGTGATATCTCAATCGGATGATGTATGTGGAAGATCTAGTAGCTGTGGTCTTGGGGGAGTATTATTGGGTTAGTTGAGACCACAATTACGAGAAAGAAGACTTTTGGTAGTATAAGTTATGTTTTGTAAGCCAATGGGCTAATATTGTAATTACTCATACTTTCTAGGGTTTTTGTAGTGGGCTGCGTACTTATGTAAGGGCCCTGCGTACTTAAGTTAAGTACGCAGGCCCATCAGACTTGCCTATATATAGAACATCATGTGCAGCTCACTAGGTTAGGGTTTTTTGGTTATCTTGATAGCACAAGAAGTCATAGGTGCGTATTTGATGTATTCCATGGTGTTTCAACGAGTTTTATCTTAAATGGAAGTATGATTATGTTCATCTTGTGTGTCGGTTTTTCATAGATCATCTAGTATCTTTGTGGTATAAAGATTTATCACTCAAACACCTAATCAATAGGTGTTTCTGAGTGTTATCAATCATTTGCACTTAACAGATCTAGAATTTGGGACTTAAAGAGGATCCACAGCTTTCCTCTTCTTAGATCTCTCCTTCTTCTTCTCCACAACCACATCTTCCTGAGGCATGGCCACATTTAGCAGATCAACGTCTATATGGTCAGCAGTACTTTCCCTTTGAATGGAGGAAGAAGCTTCCTGCACGTCTACTGGCACAGCCGCCGAAGTTCCCTGACCACCAGCTAGAACGGCTGGAGCAGGAAATAAGAATTTGGCAATGGTCTGACTGAGCACGTCAAGTTCTTCCGGCCCAAGGATACGGTCATGCTCTATCAGGTTGGACGCGGCTTCCGGATCTAATAAATCAAAGTACTGCCACCGTTCCTGATCCTCACGCCGGTAATCAGGAAAAACCGTCTCATCCACCCATATACGGCTCATACCTACCGCAACCATGGCCCACTCAGGAATTTGTGTACTCATGTGCAGCTCACTAGGTTAGGGTTTTTTGGTTATCTTGATAGCACAAGAAGTCATAGGTGCGTATTTGATGTATTCCATGGTGTTTCAACGAGTTTTATCTTAAATGGAAGTATGATTATGTTCATCTTGTGTGTCGGTTTTTCATAGATCATCTAGTATCTTTGTGGTATAAAGATTTATCACTCAAACACCTAATCAATAGGTGTTTCTGAGTGTTATCAATCATTTGCACTTAACAGATCTAGAATTTGGGACTTAAAGAGGATCCACAGCTTTCCTCTTCTTAGATCTCTCCTTCTTCTTCTCCACAACCACATCTTCCTGAGGCATGGCCACATTTAGCAGATCAACGTCTATATGGTCAGCAGTACTTTCCCTTTGAATGGAGGAAGAAGCTTCCTGCACGTCTACTGGCACAGCCGCCGAAGTTCCCTGACCACCAGCTAGAACGGCTGGAGCAGGAAATAAGAATTTGGCAATGGTCTGACTGAGCACGTCAAGTTCTTCCGGCCCAAGGATACGGTCATGCTCTATCAGGTTGGACGCGGCTTCCGGATCTAATAAATCAAAGTACTGCCACCGTTCCTGATCCTCACGCCGGTATTCAGGAAAAACCGTCTCATCCACCCATATACGGCTCATACCTACCGCAACCATGGCCCGCTCAGGAATTTGTGTACACTCCGTCGGATTATTAGTCAGAGCAATGTACAACGGATCTTTCTCATAAACAGCGGCAGCAGGGCACGCGTCCGCTAGTTTGGTTTTCACCTCCGGGTACCTTATAGGTGCCTTCACTGGAAGAACACGTTCATCAATAAAGAAGAATTTCTTTCTCAGTCCTTGTCTCGGACGCTTTGCGGAAAATTATCTATACAAGATAAGGCACCGGGATGGCGATCAAAAGTGAAATACTCCCCTTTAAACTTCAGCACATATAAAGTACGAAAAATCTCCAAGTGTGGAGACATTCCAAGCCTTAGGGCACAAAATTCAAAATGGCAGACCTTTATTAAGCCTAGTGGGTGTAGCTGAGAGATGTTTACCCCATAATATGACAGCAGATCAAAGACGAAATTTGTCATCGCCAAGCGAAAGTGAGAGAAGGTAAAAAAAACTCCCCGTATAGGGTCAGTTTTCCCTCTTTCAAGAGAAAGGCAACAACTTCCTTACCAAAGAGCACCGGATTCCACTCTGATGGAATATGATACTCGCTAAGAAAGGATTTAAATGCCGATAACGCCAGCTACAATGATCCTCGGCAACACTCATGACTGTGCGCGTAGAACTGCCTTTGGGTGCCATTCCAGGTGAGGTGATAAATTGGGTGAAAATAGTCTCATGATTATTTGGTCTGACCAACTACTTCCAAGACGCAATTTTATAGGCAACCCAAAGGGGGACGTTTCAAATTTCAATTTGAACCGCCAACAGTCACCACTCATGTCAATCAGACTGTTCAAGAACGGCTGATGGGAAACTTGTGATGATGTTATGGCACGAGCATAGGTCATGTGACACCAATCCCAAATACGATTTAAAAAGTGACCCATTTTTTCACTTTATTTCCTTTCCGTACGTATAGTTCATATTTTTTGTTTCTTTTTGAGTCTAGTAATATTAACATGCTCTTATCACTAGACTGTGGGGTGATGTGCGATGTATGGTCTAAAAATAACTACCTAACCTAGACACCTAGTAATATAAAAAAGACTCAACTAAACTAGACCACACGACAGGCAAGTGTACCTATCAATGCAGTACAGACTAAGTAAGTCCGAGTATCGAACCCACAGGACACAACTGGAAAACAAAACTAGACTCGACTAAGACTTAAAATAAATGGTTTAAAAATTGATTTTTGGTTTTTGTAGATAATTAATAATTAAAATAAAATAAATAAAGTAAATAAAGATAAATAGACAGCAAGGATAACTGAGGAAAATATCAGGATAGGAAGGCAACTACCTAGGCCAAGAATCCTACATGCAAACTCACAACTCTCGGTAATGGAAAACTGAATGGATACCAGATTCTAAAAATAACTTAAGAAACCTTAAGACGTGCTAGATCTCCTCCCGGTCTCACCAACACACCCAAAAGAATCCTAAGGAATAAAATACTGGTTATCTAGCTCGGATCACCTTCCGGTCTCACCTCACTAAGAATGTAAAGGTACTCTAATGACTCGATCACCTCCCGGTCTCTCTAATCACAATACACCCAAAGATGTAAAGGAGTAATTTAATTGGGTTAACTATGACTTGGAATTGCAAGAAACTAAAGACAAATAGGATAGGATCACCTCCCGGTCTCACCCAAAACCTAACACCTAAAGCTCTAGACAACCCAACATTCCATCACCTCCCGGTCTCAAGAATGGAAGAATACCTAAGTCCTCTAAATTCTCTAATCAAGTTCCTATGGCTTTCGGTACCAAAACCATAAACTAAGCTACGAGCACAAAGCAAGCAACCCTAATAAACATCCAAACATGAAAGACATTCACTAAGACGTTTATGGAACTCTCAAAAATAATAAATTACACTTAAGTACGCACACAAATCGTAATAAACACCAACTAAATCATTACCAAAACATTAACCATTCAATAATATCCATAACCTGAAAGTATAAAATTAACATGTTATCATCATACACCTAGGTAGTGGTTTAAGATTTAGTTATTCATAGTCATGGAAAACAATAAAAACAAAGGTTCAACATAAAAAATTAATCATGGTCTCAATATTCATGAACACGAAGTAAATAAATATAAAAACTAAAATTTTTAGTGGTCAAACCCGTAGCCTCACTCTTGAACCCAAGCCTTCCTGGCCTTGAATTAACCTCTACCAATTTCAATTAGAGCCGTCGCATGTTGTTCCTCGCCTAAAGGCGGCTGTCAGTCCTCAACGAAAGATAATGTATCCCTCCAAAATATGTGCCGCCCCATGTTATAATATGTGCCTTTTTTTTAATTATTTTCGTGACCTCCAAGACTCCAAGTTATTTGCCATTTTGGGCTTGGGTCACGACCCAAGTCCTTTCAATTCTTTTTTTTTGTTTTTATTATTATTATTATTATTATTATTATTATTATTATTATTATTATTATTATTAAACTCCAAGCTAGAATAGGGTGTTCTTGGCTCGACCAAAGCTGCTCGTTTACGCTCCAACGTCCATGAACACTAGGTGCTCGCTTCTTGTTTATTTTTCACTGTTTTAAGCTCATTTCTCACGAACAACTACAAAATAATAAAATAAATAAATACGTAATAAAAACGATATAAAAACGAATAAAAACCTGACCAAATAATATACAAAATACATAGTAAAAGAGATGTGTTTTGTAACACATCAAACATCCCCACACTTAAACCTTTTTCGTCCCCGAAAAAGACTGCAATGGAATCATAATCAGGACTCTTGATTTCAAAAACTTTTAGGTTCATTAATTAAGATTTAATCACACATCAACCAAAACTGTCGGTATTGTTATCCACCTAAACCCAACCACCAGCTAATCAGGCCCCAATCATGTAAAGCAATTAAGTTCATGTTTACAGTCAATCTATGGGTCTCACACTTAAGATATCCAGCTTCACCTAATCCCACCTTAAGCTTTCGAAGCAAAGGTTAAATCATATAGATTTACCAACCACTGCAAACTAAACTCCCTAATGTATTAGAAATTAAGTTTATGATGGATGATGGATGAATGTTATGAGCTTAGATATTTTTTTTTCTTTTTTTTTCATACCTAACCCAGAGGTTGTCTCAATCAGAGTCACCATCCCCAAGAGCGACAGCATGAGCTTCGGTAATTTTTTCTTAACTTGACCTAGAGGGAGTTTCGATCAGAGTCACCATCCCCAAGGGAGACTCTATAGGCTTCAGTTATTTTTTATTTATATATTTTTTTATCTAGCTCAATTGATGGACATGTGGATTTTTTTTTCGGGCGCCACTTTTCACCGGATTTATTCTCATAAAAATGATCAAGTGTGCCATTTAACTAATAATACATATGGGATTTCAACCTACAGTGGTACCTCTAGTTACTCTCAGCGGTTTCAGTTCTACCGTTTCTCCTAAGATGAGAACCCACAAGATATCATGATTATTAAGGTATATTAAGAACAATCCTGGGACCTTTCAAAGCTAGCTGGGCCTACCGACACATCTTAAGCAAACGCACTTTCAATTTATTTATTTTCTCATATATATAATATTTTGAAAACCAAAAATCCCAATTTTACTATCATTTTCCATATAAATTGCACAGAAGATCAGGGACTTTTTTTTTTAATTTTTTCAATTTTTTTGGATTTTTTTAATTGATGATTCAAACTACCTAAAAAGAAAAACGAAGTTTCCATCCCCACACTTGAACGACACATTGTCCTCAATGTGAGAGTGGAATAAAATAAAGCAGAAATAAAAAAAATACAACAAAAAGGAACAGACTCCCCTGGATATAAGCGATGTAGCTGCAAACGCTCTGAAGCTGTCCTTCCAAACCCGGTCGTATAGCATTTCATTCGCGGCCTTTAACTCAAACCTGACAAATAAAAACTAAAAAGAAAATATAAAAACAAATGGTTGCCTTAAATGATTGTTGGGTCGTCCCCACCCGAATGGAGATTGAGTACGGGTGGCTAGATCCAAGCCTGCAATAAAGTATACAAGACAAACCAAGGACTCAAAACTAACTCTCTCCATCATCCCCACACTTGAAGGAAAGATATCCCCAAAGTGAGTTAAGAGAAAACTGACTCAAAAATAAAATAGAAGACTCTAAAAATAAAGTACAGACTCCAGCGACTCAATATACAAAAATGCAGGAAACGTACCTGGAAGGCAAGATGGTGGAATGTGGTGGGTGTTGGTAAAATATGTGGTGAAATGGCGGTGAATGGTGGTGGAAGAAAATAGGGTGGAAAATATTTTTTTTCTAATCAACTCGCGCAACGTGAAGGACACTGGTGATCTCAACACGTGTCGTGGGTGAATAAAATATAACTTTCCGGGGTAATTGCTGTTCATGTGAGACGAACAGGTCAGCCCAGGCTCTTCGCATTACGCGACGAACCTTTTTCACAGAAAGTTAATTAAATTTAATGTTTAGAAAAAAAAATATTTCTTTTTCTTTACCCAAACCTCCAGCCAAATCCCAGTCATATAAATATATAAATAAATACCTAGGATCCGCTCATGATGTAAGTTGTCTTTGCCAGACAAACACAAAAACCTGCACAAAGACTCAAAAACAAAAATAATACCAAAAACCAAAGAAAGGAAATAAAAGAAATAAAAAAATAATACAAACTCTACAACTAAGTTTTCACACAGTTTCAATCAGGTGGCTTATATTTTATCAGTCTCATATCCAACCCGTTTAATTCTTTTCGTTCACCATTGTTCATCAAGAAACAACTAGTGAAGTTAGAAAGCCGTTTGAAAATTTCAAACGGGTCGGGCCACCTAATTCTTGACTTACCTGGGCCAAATCTGAATCGTGGCGTGTACTCTTTGTCCATGTAATCACTAGCCTTCTCCCATTGTGGTGGTGGTGGCAGTGTAACATCGAATGCCAGCACGGGCCGGCAATCATCAACCTGATGAAATGGGATGGTTGCTTCAACTACTTGCTCATCTTCCATGGCCACGTCTTCCTCCTCAAGTGGCTCGATGTATTGAGGCGGACAAAAATATCTAAGAAAATCCTCGTCACTGATAGCCTCCATCTCTTCCTCCTCTTCAATATACCTAGCTAGTATTGGAGGACCCTCCATCACATCAAAATCCTCTTTGTCCCCCTCATCATCACTCCAATAGTAATTCACTTCTTGCTGAACCAGAGGTGGGACTGAATTGTCCATTAACGTCTCCGGCTTTAGAGTGAGATGTTCAGCTATCCCTTCTTCATCTTGTGTGTCATTAGAGAGACCTGCAAGAAAAAAATTAGTTTGAGTAGTATGATTATTTATTTCACAATTTAACTACAGCATCTCTTTTCTTCGTGCTTCATGTCACACCCCAAGCGATGGCGGAATCATCAAGGTGAGACTTAGTAGTAGATTGTTCAAAGACTTCATGACACTAGATTTTGTGACAATATAGTTTAAAGATAGAATTTCATTTATTGTCTAAAAATAGAAATATAAGTAGTTCATATAACGAAAAATACAACAACAAGAATATGATAACTTGAACTAGAGTGTGTTTCTATGTCCAATCCTAAGTAGATTTCTTGAATGTCCTGCAACAAATATTTCCTGCAACATGTATAAAATATCCGTCAACACATAAAGCATTGGTGAGCATACTAGTTTTGACATACATACATAGTATAATAAAGTTTTGCTTATAGGCATATGCAAGAGAACCATACAAACGGCGACTAGCCAGAAGAATTTTGCTTAACATGACCCATGTAGGGGGCGGATAGCCAATCCTATAGCGCTATACATGCAAGGTGGGTTGTCAACTATATGAACATTTGTATGTTAGAGTAAATAATTCTACATAGCATAGCGTACAAGCATATAATAGACTTTAGATTGCGCATGATAGAATTTAGAATACGATAGACTTTAGACTAAGCATAATAGATTGTAGAGTTTAAAATCGTTTGAGTTTTGATAGTGATACATGTTGAGCCCCAAAGGATAAAGGATAAAAGGGGGACAAGTATGAACTCACCTTTGGGTGCGTTTTGATAGAGTTCCAAAAAGTAAGTCTTGGAAGATTAAGCTTTAGCTCCGATTAACTAGAATTAAAGAATTAGAGGGTCTTAGGTTCGAGTTTTAGATTATAGATTCACGAGAGTCATGCAAGCCTTTTAGGCAAACCAAGCACAAATTGCCTTTAGGGCAATCCGGATGGTCATGAGATTAAGTTAGACCAAGCACAAAATCATCATAGATGATTCGGATGGTATAAGGTTAGGAATGTGAATCCATTTGATAGGTTCATGTCATAACCACTTCGTTTATGGAATAAACGTGGGTTTTGGACACGGGATTTTCCCTTTCTAGTGTGGATAAATCCGTAGCACAAGAAGGGTCAAGAGAGTTGGTAAGGTATGGTGTAACCACAAACCTTCCAAAGATTAATAATAGGATAATAACATAGAAGATTGAAAGTAAGTTTATAATAATACATAGTATAATCAATACCATAGCACAAATCCATCTAACATTAGATTGTTAGTAGATTTGGTTGGTTCCTTCACAACAAACATTCTTAGGACATAAAAACAATTCAGAAAATAAACCCATTTGGGACCTCTTTTAGGTGCTCTACCCTTATCACACTTTTGTGGATAAATATGGGGAAGATCCTAGAGGTTCCTCCAAGGAGTTTTGGATAGAAAAGAGAAGGAAAAACTGAAAAGAAAGAAGGTTTGAGCTTGGAAAACTTACTGATGTGTTATCAGGAAGTATGCTCAAGAAACTTGAAGTTTAGAGAGATTTTTAGGAAGAAAAGAGATGAACAAGAGATTATGGAGTGTGAAGGAGGTGTATTTATAAGTGGGTTAAGGTGATTGGGTATTAAATAGAGTTAATGGGGTGGTTAGGAGGAGATTAGTAGGGGCAATGTTTTAAAAACCGGTTTTTAAGTCATACCGAATTTACCTTAAAAATGGTTCAACCGGTTAAACCGGGTTATACCGGGTGGTTCAACCAGGTGTAGTAGGTAACTTAATAATTCCATAACTTGCAACATTATCTTATAAAGTAATCCAAAAGTATATGATTATATATCAAAAGATAATCCATAATAAAAAAAATCCAAAAGACAAGTCACAAAGTATTCAAGATAAATTTTTTTTCAGCAGATACATGAAATAATTTACTACACCATAAATAATTGACTATCATATTGTAAATAACACATAAAATATTCAAGCAAACATGAACTTTAATATGAAAATAACCCTTACCGAAGATTAAGAAAAAAAAATATGAATGAACTTGGAGTCACTTCATGCTTAATTGCTTACTGATACTATCGTAACAAAGAAGAGAGTTCAACAAAAACTAAGAGAAAAGATAATCAAAGTAACACATGTTTATAATTAATAATCTTAATATACTTAAAGTGAAAAAGAACAGAATCACTTTATATTACCCACCGATTAATAATAGGAGCTGAGAATGTTTTCGAATTTCAACTGCACTTTGAGTGATTTGGTGGATGAAATTGAAGTGATTAATCAATAATGATTGGCATACATGTATCCTACGGAAGACTAAAACGAATGGGCCATTTAAGTAGTAAAAATTCAAACCCAAAATTACATTGTGCCGGTACGGTATGCCGGTTCGAACCGGTATTCACCAATTTACCGGCGGTACAATCCATGTGCCGTTTTCCCTAAATACCGGCATGTTTCATACCGGACACACATCCGGTAACCGGTATTACCGGTATTACCGACCGGTTCGTACCGGTTTTTAAAACATTGAGTAGGGGTTAAACTTGATTAATATGGTGCCATATTTATTAATAGTCTTGCTGTTGTCTGACTTCAAAAAAAAAATAAAAAACGAATGAACAGACAACTTACAACTTGGTTGAATGTTGTTGTTTCCTTTTTGGTGATATAGTCAAAGTGACTATGAAGTCACGTTTTTTTTTTCCTTTTTTTATAAACGGTTTATTATTATTATTATTATTATTATTATTATTATTATTATTATTATTATTATTATTATTATTATTATTATTATTATTATTATTATTATTAGTTCAAATAAATATATATTAATATTAAGATCTTAACTAAATGAGTTTCTTTATATTGACGACTCGCCATGAATTGGTAGGAGTAACATAAAAGAAGCGGGTAAAGGCGAATTTATTAAATATAGAATTTAGAATACGAGAAAATTAAAAATCACACGACGTTACATATAGTTTGCGTCACGTAGAATAAATGAAATAGATTAAAATTAAAATTAAATGTAATTGGCAAAATACTTTTCCATTGATCATAGGCTCGGGTTTACAAGGGTATAAAATGACAAGTTACAAGAATACGAGGACTAGAATGGTAAATATGAAAAATACTAATGTTACACTTCAGCCTCAGCCCTTTTGCTCTCTTCTTTGATCCTCTATTCTTCCATCTGACGAAGAAGTTCCTTCGTCTGTCTTTCAAGAATATCCAGAGTGGACAGCTCCTTCGGCTTCTTTTCTTCAATCCTTTGCCATCCATAGTATCGACTACATGTTTCCATTAATGCTCTATGGCTTTCGAACAAGGCTACGCTTGAATCTCTCTCATATGAGTGCGGGTGATAACAGTCATAATAATCTGTGGAGTACCCAGATGAATAACGACAAAACTGAGTTGGATGGGGTTCTCCACAAATCTCACACCACACAGTGAAACTTGGGTCGTTCTCCCGAATATGGTCTGCTACAGTCTTTCTTCCTGCCATCACTGCATACAGACACTAAAAAAACACGATCACGGGCACCAAATATATAAAGAAAACAAAAATAAAATAAAACACACAAAAGCAAAAAAGACACACAAGCACACAAAAAGAAAACAAAAGCCTACGACTCTACAGACGCACTAAAAACCAAAAAGACTCAAACAAGACCAATTAATCAGTGAAGTCCTAATCAAAGCTAGTTTCGCAATCGCCAAGTGTCCCCGGCAACGGCGCCAAAAACTTGACGTGCGATGTATGGTCTAAAAATAACTACCTAACCTAGACACCTAGTAATATAAAACAGACTCAACTAAACTAGACCACACGACAGGCAAGTGTACCTATCAATGCAGTACAGACTAAGTAAGTCCGAGTATCGAACCCACAGGACACAACTAGAAAACAAAACTAGACTCGACTAAGACTTAAAATAAATGGTTTAAAATTGATTTTTGGTTTTTGTAGATAATTAATAATTAAAATAAAGTAAATAAAGATAAATAGACAGCAAGGATAACTAAGGAAAATATCAGGATAGGAAGGCAACTACCTAGGCCAAGAATCCTACATGCAAACTCACAACTCTCGGTAATGGAAAACTGAATGGATACCAGATTCTAAAGATAACTTAAGAAACCTTAAGACGTGCTAGATCTCCTCCCGGTCTCACCAACACACCCAAAAGAATCCTAAGGAATAAAATACTGGTTATCTAGCTCGGATCACCTCCCGGTCTCACCTCACTAAGAATGTAAAGGTACTCTAATGACTCGATCACCTCCCGGTCTCTCTAATCACAATACACCCAAAGATGTAAAGGAGTAATTTAATTGGGCTAACTATGACTTGGAATTGCAAGAAACTAAAGACAAATAGGATCGGATCACCTCCCGGTCTCACCCAAAACCTAACACCTAAAGCTCTAGACAACCCAACATTCCATCACCTCCCGGTCTCAAGAATGGAAGAATACCTAAGTCCTCTAAATTCTCTAATCAAGTTCCTGTGGCTTTCGGTACCAAAACCATAAACTAAGCTACGAGCACAAAGCAAGCAACCCTAATAAACATCCAAACATGAAAAATATTCACTAAGACGTTTATGGAACTCTCAAAAATAATAAATTACACTTAAGTACGCACACACATCATAATAAACACCAACTAAATCGTTACCAAAACATTAACCATTCAATAATATCCATAACCTGAAAGTATAAAATTAACATGTGATCATCATACACCTAGGTAGTGGTTCAAGATTTAGCTATTCATAGTCATGGAAAACTATAAAAACAAAGGTTCAACATAAAAATTAATCATGGTCTCAATATTCATGAACACGAAGTAAATAAATATAAAAACTAAAATTTTTAATGATCAAACCCGTAGCCTCACTCTTGAACCCAAGCCTTCCTCACCTTCCATTAACCTCTACTAATTTCAATTAGAGCTGTCGCAGGTTATTCCTCGCCTAAAGGCGGCTGTCAGTCCTCAACGAAAGATAATATATCCCTCCAAAATATGTGCCGCCCCATGTTATAATATGTCTGTCCCTTTTTTTTAATTATTTTCGTGACCTCCAAGACTCCAAGTTATTTGCCATTTTGGGCTTGGGTCACGACCCAAGTCCTTTCAATTCTTATTATTATTAAACTCCAAGCTAGAATAGGGTGTTCTTGGCTCGACCAAAGCTGCTCGTTTACGCTCCAACGTCCATGAACACTAGGTGCTCGCTTCTTGTTTATTTTTCACTGTTTTAGGCTCATTTCTCACGAACAACTACAAAATAATAAAATAAATAAATACGTAATAAAAACGATATAAAAACGAATAAAAACCTAACCAAATAATATACAAAATACATAGGAAAAGAAATGTGTTTTGTAACACATCATGGGGACATGATGAGATGGGGCCCAGTTAGGCTAAATTGGCCCACACCAAAACACGCATAACAAACTTGGCCCAATTAGTCCAAGCCCATTAAGTTGGTCCAACCAACTTAAGCGATAACATTAGGCGATTAACAAGCCAGTCGATAGGGAAAAACAACCAAGAAGATCTTTACGAATAATGATAACTGATAACGGTTATCTACTATTGTTCCGGGACTAGGATGCGACTACGCATAGATATCTTGAAGCAGGAGACCGCAGCTATAAAAGGAGGTCCCGGGTAAACGTAAGGGTCATTCAGAAACTCTCAATACACTCTCATTATTCCCACTGCTTAAAATTCATACTTATTCTCACGCTGGAGGGTGGTCACAGGAAAACCACCAATCCCGTGGCGAGTCCTAACGGTGTTCTGTTTTGCAGTTAGATCACTCTATTTGTTTGGGAAGGTTGGAAAGATCTCTCTGTGTCATCTAGAAGACTCGACCCCATAAAAGTACTTGTTTCTTCACCTAACCACTACACTTATTCATTTACAAGAACTTATAGACCCCACATGCCATGATTCATTTAATTCCCCATAACATAAAAATTTTCGGTTACCACTATACATGGTATTATAATTTTCAACTTTCTCTCGCTTTTAATCAGAGCCGGCCCCAGGGGTGGGCGAGCCGCACCCCCGGCCAAGGCCCGTTTCTTCGTGAGGGCCTTTTTAAATATTTATATATACATACATATACATTGCCAGAATTTATTTTCAATAGTGATGGAGAGGATGCGAGAAATGAGAAGAGTAAGCTGAATAATCTAATTTTTGTTTTGATCAACGGCAGCAGCAGCGGCTCTGCAAGTAATACAGGAAGTTTGAAAACTATTGAAGAAGAAGATGACCTAACACTAATATGACGAGTGGGCCTTTTTAATACCTATACCATAAGGCCCAATAGTCAAACCAATTAATTGTTACAATTTAATTTTCTTTTATCAATTAATTTAACTTAATATTATACATTTTAACATTTATTTTTCCGTACATTTTCTTTTAAATTTATATGTTTATCCTTTATTTAGTTTATGGTTTACTACTTTGTGTCTTTTAATATTTGCATCACTTTATTACTTACAGAACTTTTCCTAAAAATATTAAAATAAAAAAGACAATAATTTTTTTTTATCATATCCTTTAAATATCAATTAAATAATGTTGAAAGAACTCACCACTTATTTTTGTGTTGATAGTACATTGATTGTTAAAAAACTTAGGCAATATAAATTTGTTGTTTTCAAATGTTAAAATAAAATTAAATAACAACTCTCTACTTAGTGTATTGACGACTATAGCTATGGAGAACAAAATATAGGAGAGCATAAACTGGAAGAAGTGTATGTTACTAATACTAAAATTTTGCTATTTTTATTAATATAATGGTAATCATCCTTTAAAAAAATAATAATTCATATAATTCGTTAGGGCCTTTTATTTTGCTCGGACGAGGCACTTAAATACTCAGGACCGGCTCTGCTTTTAATGATTATGAAAAAGACCACATTATTTTAGCTTATTATTGCAATGTCATTACTACTTAAACAAAATTATTTTCATGAAAAGCAACAACTAT
This sequence comes from Ambrosia artemisiifolia, assembly GCA_032199755.1. NCBI lineage: Eukaryota > Viridiplantae > Streptophyta > Magnoliopsida > Asterales > Asteraceae > Ambrosia > Ambrosia artemisiifolia. The sequence goes on along the minus strand of CM063512.1, from coordinate 42,022,951 downwards.
TTTTATTTTAAATTTCACCCCTTAAATTAAATTTAGAATAATGTACACTTTTAACTTATCAGATTAATTTTAATTTAAAACTATAACTAGCTAGAGTATTTTAATTTCTATATAGATTTTGTTGTATTCAAAATATAGTATTTATTTGTATTATAACCTATATCATAGCAGTACTGTGATAAACTGAAACAGATACCTGTATTGGTATTCATTGTATTGTTTTTGATTGATATAAAATAAATGTTCTTATCTTTTGGTATGTCATGAACCTAACCGAACCGATACTAGCCAAAACCGAATTCTTGCTACATCTTCATGGGGATTGAAAGATCATATATTTATGCTCTTACATAATTTGGTTAAAATTATCTAGGTAGATTCACTAGACGATTAGAATGAAAAGAGTGTCAACTAAGCAACTAGCTAGGTAGCTAGTTGCTTAGTTGATGTGTCTGGATTGGCGAATGGTGGGGCCAATGAGAGTTTAAAATCTAATGGTGGTAACAATATTGAGGGGATACAAGAACAGTCCAGGGAGCCGTTTTCATTGGGTACTATTGGGCCTGATAATATGGACCCTAAGGGCAATAATGGGCCGGATAGTATGGACCCTAAGGGGTTAAAGATTTGGTCCTCAGTTTTTTCTGGTGATAAGTGCAAACGTAAGAGACAGGCCAAGTTTAAGTTTTCAAAGCAGAGAACGAATATTAAAATTCCTGACCTGAACTTGTACAAGGTCGTATCCGGTGGTTCTTCCTCTAGCTCGGGGGGGCGAAAGAAAAAAAGGAAAGGGAGTAAGATGAAAGTTAATTGGCCGGATATGGAGTTTCTGAATGTACCACCGGAGCTGGCGAACCGGGATAACGGGACCGTAGATGATGGGTATGCGTCGGATTGGGCTGATGATTCCGGGGGGTCTGAGTCGGATCTGGGTAAAATAGATAGTCAGCCGAATCCTGGTCAGGTACAAGGGGACCAACGTGAAATTTGTGCAGAAGCTGGGGCTACCCATGGGGTAGGTGAGGCGATTGGTTTGGGTCTTTCGGGGTTTGAAGCAGATGTAATTGCTTCTGTGGTTGCAGAAAAGGTGTCTTCGGGTCATCAATGAATTATTTAACTTTCAATTTGAAAGGGGCGGGGGGTTGTGGAAAAGCATTAAAGGTGAGGCAGCTTAAGAAAAGGTTCAACTTGGCGTTTATTGCAATTCAGGAGACGCAAATGGCAGCAATCACTGAGGCTCAAATGGACAAATTTTGGGATAACTCAACCCATGAGAAGGTCAAAGTGGACGCAAATGGCAGGTCCGGGGGCTTGATATCTATTTGGAACTCTTTAATTTTCAGAGTGAACGTCATACTATCAGGTCAGAACTTTATCCTTACAGGTGGTCAGTTAAATGGTGTAGGTAGTAACTTATATGTCATGAATATTTATGCACCTACGGACCCGGCACTTAGGAGACAACTGTGGAACGATATTCTGGAAATTAAAGAGAATTATACCGGGTTGTGGATTATGTTAGGTGATTTCAATGATGTTAGGAATGAAGATGAAAGGCATAATTCTGTTTTTGTCCCAGGAAACGCGTTATCTTTTAATAATTTTATAGCATCCGCTGGGTTGGTTGAATATAATATGGGGGGTAGACGGTTTACTTATTTATCGTACGATGGGCAAAAGCAAAGTAAACTTGATCGGGTTCTGGTATGTGGGGAATTCATGTCGTTATGGCCGAATGCTAGATTGGTGGCACTAGATAAGGATGTCTCGGATCACTCTCCAGTGGTTCTTTCAATTGGGGAGGCCAATTTTGGTCCATACCCCTTTCGGTTCTTTAATTCATGGCTTGGCAAGCCGGGACTTGAAGAAATTGTGTCTTCAGGTATGTTATTGCAGGTGGAAGCTGGTAGAAGTGATGTCTTACTGCTTCAGAAGCTGAAAAACATTAAAAATAGGGTGAAGGTTTGGGGCCGTGAATTATCAAATGCTGAGGAAAGGGATCTTTTAGGGGCTAGGGCTGAAGTTAAGCGCTTGGAAGATATTGCGGAAGACAGAGGTCTGAATGAAGATGAGAGGGTGTTGTGGAAAGAAAAGAAACAATGGATCAGAGTCTGGGAAGGTGAAAGGATCAAAGACCTTAAACAAAGGTCTAAGGTTTATTGGGTTAGCCAGGGGGATGAAAACTCGGCGTTCTTTCACGGTATTATAAACAGTAACCGAGTTCGCAACAGGGTTGACGGTCTTATTATTGATGGTTTGTGGAACTCGGACCCTAACATCATTAAGGCGAAAGCGGTGCAGGTGTTCTCAGAGAAATTTAATGAGCCTATGCTAATTAGACCTTTGCTGGCTGGTGAGGGGTTCAAAAAGCTGTCAGAATACGAGGCCTCGGGACTGGTTGTGCCGTTCACTATAGAAGAGGTTAAAGAAGCGGTATGGGAATGTGGGGGGGACAAGTCACCTGGTCCAGATGGGTTCTCATTTGGATTTATCAAGAAATTTTGGGGTAAGCTGGAAGGTTCGGTCATGGGAATCATGGAAGAGTTCTATATACATGGCTCGTTACATGGGTCGTGCAACTCGTCTTTCATTGCCTTAATACCAAAGGTAAATGATCCACTTTCTTTCAATGATTTCAGACCTATATCGCTCATTGGGGTCATTGGTAAGATAATATCTAAGGTTTTGGCCTTAAGACTCAAAAAGATCCTTGGGAGTTTAGTATCTCAGGAACAATCAGCGTTTTTGAAGGGTAGAAATATCTTTGATGGGCCTTTAATAGCTAATGAGATTGTGGGATGGGCAAAAAGGTCAAAAACAAAAATTCTTATGTTTAAGGCAGATTTTGAAAAGGCATACGACTGTGTCTCATGGAAATTCCTCATTAACACAATGCACAACATGGGGTTTCCAACAAGATGGAAGACATGGATTATGGGTTTGTTGTTTACTAGTAGGGCGTCGGTTCTAATTAATGGTGCTGCTACTGACGAATTCCAATTGAAACGCGGCCTGAGACAAGGAGACCCATTGTCACCATTTTTATTTACGCTTGTGATGGAAGCACTGCACGTAATGATGGCTATGGCGATAGATTCAGGCACATTCACTGGGGTTAAACTTCCTAACGGGGGTCCGATTTTGTCACACCTATTCTACGCAGACGACGCATTATTCATGGGGAAATGGACAGAAGATAACGTTAGGAATCTTAACAGAGTCTTGAGGTGCTTTTTTCTTGCATCGGGACTAAAAGTGAATTTAAGGAAAAGCAACTTATATGGTATCAATGTGGGAGAAGAAGAGATTGAAGATATGGCTATGATACTAGGGTGCGGGAAAGGGAACCTACCTTTTATTCACTTGGGACTCATGGTAGGTGCGAACATGAAGAAGATAGGTAATTGGAAGCTGGTTATCGACAAATTTAATGCTAAGCTCTCAAATTGGAAAGCTAGGAATCTTTCATTTGCAGGGAGAGCAGTGCTTATTAAATCAGTTTTGGGGGCGCTTCCAAACTATTATCTCTCCCTTTTTAAAGCTCCGGCGTGCGTCATCAAAACTCTAGAAGGTATCAGGAGAAGATTTTTATGGGGGGGTGGAAATGGGTCAATAAATAAGATTAGGTGGGTTGCGTGGGATAGGGTAACTAAATCTAAATCGGGGGGTGGTTTGGGGGTGGGTAATATTAAAGATATGAATGTCGCTCTATTGTCAAAATGGTGGTGGAGAATTAAGACATCGGCGGAACAGCTGTGGGTTAAGGTCATTCATGCGATTCATGGTAAATGTAGAGGGTCGGGGGTGGTTCCATGGGTACGGAATGGGGCTGGGGTGTGGAAAGATATAGCTTCAGTGGAGAAAGATTTCTTGAGCAGAGGGATAGATATAATAACTCGGATTAAATGTGATATCGGGAATGGAGCGTCTGCGAAATTCTGGACAGATTTCTGGTGCGGAGATGCCAGATTGTGTGACGAATTCCCATCGTTGTTTCAAGCATGTACACGGAAGAAAGCCACTGTGGTTGAGTCTTATAATCAGGTTGGTGATAGTATTAATTGGGATGTGGTTGGGTTAAGTGGGTTGGGGTCTGTTACTGTTTTGCAGGTGTATCAGCGAATGGTCGAGCTGCTGCAGCAGCAGTTAGTTTCAGGTGGACAAGACAGATGGTTCTGGGTCGAAGCAGGAAAGAAGGAGGAGTTATCAGTCCGACAGGTGAGGCGCTCTCTATCTCTGCAGGTGCAGCAGAGTAATTCTGCTTTCAGGTGGAACAAGATGGCGATCCCAAAGGTCAACTGTTTTGTGTGGCGAGCGATCAGTAACAAAATACCGACATCAGAAGCGCTGGCGTTTAGAGGCGTTGCTGTTGGGGATGGGCTGTGTAAGATGTGCGGGACAAGTATTGAGACAACAAACCACTTATTTGCAGGGTGTTTATGGGCGAGAACGGTTTGGTGGAACGTGTGCGCATGGCTGAAAATTCCTGATCCGCCGTGGTATGATTCAATCTCCCAATTGCTGGAATATTGTGACTCACTGGGTGGTAGCGAGAAGAAGAAAAGTGTCGTATATGCCATTTTCCTATTGACAATTTGGAGGATATGGTTGAGAAGAAATAATAAGGTTTTCAACGACAAAAACACGAGCACGTTAAAGGTTATTGAAGAAATAAAGGAGGAGTCTTATTGGTGGGTGATGAAAAGATCCAAGATCCCCGGCGTCGATTTAGCAAAGTGGCATGAATTTTCGAACATTGATTTTGGGTAGATCCTTGGAGAGTTGGTAGTTTATTTTTTTTTTTTTTTTTTTTTTTTTTTTTTGGTAGATTATGATGGGTATATGTACAATTGTTAAGGCATTTCGGGTGTTATGCCCAGGTAACCACTGGCTAAATGGGCCGTGTAGTTATGCTTTGTATCTTTTTGGGTGATGAATAAAGTTTCGTTTGGTTGTTCAAAAAAAAAAAACTAGCTAGGTAGATTCACTAGACGATTGCAAGCTCATTTACACATCTCTATACAAGATTAAGTTTGTGTTAATCGGGACTATATTTTAGAACTTGAGTATACAGAAAGGGTAATTTCATGTCATTTTCCATACTGATTAGGATTGCTAAATTACCAAGTTATACAAGGGAGCCAAAAGTACAACCCTCAAGCTTCTGCATGCTTGGAGAAATTGACCCAAAATAAGGCAACATATATAACATTCTACCTTCCACACCCTTCCTCTTATATCTAACTTCATAAACGCACCCTCAAAATTTCCTTCTTACCTATCTTAATCTTTCCTAAAATATACCCCTCTTTGTCTTAAAATGGAGCAGTTGATGTTCTCTGGAGGCCCCTCTTTTTGGTCATCTGAGATGCTGCTGCCGCTTGCAACTGTTCATTTATACAATAAACACATATAATTAAATGAGATATGATATGTTAAGCACATGTAATATGAAATATCTAAACGAAAGCGACCATATGAACCTGTTGTTGCCTTTTGAGCATAGCGTTTTCTTCTTTCAGACGTTCGACTTCATTTTCCAACTCATTGGTGTAAGCCTAGGCAACATTTGGTTAACATTAACAAGCATATGAGAATCACCTAAATACAAATTCAAAACTAAAATCATATGTCATTTACCTATTTTTTTTTAAAAGGATGCCATTTGGATAGTAGATGAATCACTAAATAATTTTCAAGAGTGACACTGGTAAGAAAAAAAAATCTCTTTAACTGTCCACCTATTATTAACAGAATCCAATGTTCACCAGTCTTCTATGCACAACTAGGATAAATCCACAATAATGAAATAAAACTGACAGAAACAATTCAAGTGTAACTTAAGACATTAATAAATTATTGTTATTGTTGTTATTATTATTATTATGTTATTTTAAATTTTGTAATAATAAAACACCAAATTGTGTGACATGATTAGTAAAGTGCCAACATTGCATTCATTCGCCTTTGGAAACCATTATGGCATATAGGGACTCTAGTTTCTCTTGCCCTTTAAACTACCAGCCCATATATATATAGTGCTTTAACAAAAAATGTAATAAAAACAAATTATCAATTAGTGATACTTTTATTGCCCGGAAAATTGTTCATTAACAATGACCCAAAAGATACAAAAGAACAATATGTGTCTACCCCACCAAAAAATACAATCAAAGAATCATGCTTTTAGCAAGGGCCCACACAAATGATCGAGGTTTTTAAAAGATTAAATCTGATTAAGATAATTTAATAAAACTAATATAATTTAAGTTATTATTTTCAATTAACAATTCAGATGTGTAGGAAAATTAGAAAAATATATATATATATATATACCATATATATGGCACATATTCATTTATAGAGAAAATAAAACATATTAATTAGAAGGAAAAAAAAGAACCCTTTAAGCTTATATGTATACTCAAGTAGTAAAATGACAAAATTCTTGTTTACTTGATTCCATTATTATAACTTATTAATTATTATTTAAATCATAAAATGTTTTGATGATAAAATTAATTAAGGTCATTTTCAGTTTTTTAATTCAGATATGTGTAGGAAAACTTGAAAGAGTATACCATATGGTCCATTTTTATTTTTATTTAGAGATAAAATAAACATATTATTTAGAAAAAAAATAATAAAACCCCTTCAAAACTATATAAAATGTTTGTTTACTCATTCCCATGCTTATAATTTATTAATTAAATCAAATCTTCTGATGATTAAAGAAAGGGTTGCAATAATTAATACTTAAAAAAGTTAAAAACACCTGAGCCAACAAGAATTTATGTTCATATAAACCTGTTTTCTAGCCCTTGACCGAGCAGCAGACTCCCGGTTCTTAATCATCCGTTTGTGCCGGCGGTCACCACCGGTCCTGTCCGTGACCGGCAACATCCTCAACCCACCAATAATATTATTCCCCAACAGCCCAGAGGACGAGTTAGCCGACACCAACACATTATCATCCGTCAGAAAGTTCATCTGGTCAGGCCCAGAGTTCAGGTTAAACACCATCGGCTGCTGCGGCGGCGGTGGTGGCGGAGGCGGCGGTGACGGTGTTCCATACCCAGGTGATGACACGTCAACAACACTGGTGGGTGTGACGTCATTACTTGAAAAGGGTTTTGCAAGAAAGTCTTGGAGGATAAACCCTCGGTAGCCTTTTCCGGTGGCGTTACGGTGGTTGGTGGTGGTGAGGTTGATGTCATTCCATACCTCCTCCATTGTTTTGGTGGTGGTTGAGCGGTTGCAAGATGTGTCAGAGGAAGAAGATGATGAGATATTATTATTATTATTATTGTTGTTTAAGGTGGTGGATATTGTTGAAGAAACCCTAGCAAGATTATGGTGATCTATGGTTAGATTGGCAGTATCATTACCATGAGATAACATTTGTGTGTGTGTGTGTGTTTTGAGTACGTGTAACAGTTTAAGAGATAGAAGTGAAATCAAAGTGTCATATATTGGACACAAGAGGTCTATGAAGGTTTTGTACTAAAAGTGTAATAGGGGGCAGTGAGTCTTGAATGGTCATTGAGAGATAATTGGCGTTTTGTGCTATCAAAAACATAAGATGAGGTGGCAACAAAGATGCTTGAATCACAACAAACCATATAAGGATGTGACAAAGATTTTGCTGTTTCCAATTGTTGAGTCTACTAAGGAAATTCTGAGCTCTTTCTCTCTTTATGTATATGCCAATTTCATTGGCCTTTTTAATGATAATAAGATGTGTCATAGGTTCTTTATAAGAGGTTCATAATAACTAAACATTTGTGGACCACAACTAAATTTTCAGAAATTGTAGCATAACCTAGATACTGACAATGAAAGATTCTATGTAATGAGATCTAGGATGAATCATGGGACAAACATATTTTAAGGGGTTTCTTGGCTAAAGAAATAAATATAAGATAACATTGAAAAGCATGTTAGATAGGATGATATGAGTTTCCTCCTGAACTGGTGACTTGGTGGTGGAATATGATCGTGTGGCAACACTGGTGGCACGATAATACTCCAGTGTTCCGTGAGTGATTCCAATTTGTTGGCCGTTCAAAAAAAAAGATAGGATGATATGAAATGGGTTGAAATGATTCCTCGTATCCTATAATAACACGTGTATTATGCAAACCATTTTGTCTAAATAATAAATATCCATTTATATAATTTACCACTTTGAAAATATTCTTAAAAGTTAAACATTAGAAAGATGATAACAACATTCACATCTCATTCATCAAACAAAAGATTTATAACTGTCATACGAAAACTATTTCGTTATCTAATTATCACAAGTAGACTTCAAAAATCTAACGAGTATGTTTTGTGGAATTAAGCTGCTTAATTAATAATTTAGTTAGCCAAACACCCCCCCCCCCCCCTTCCCGCAAAGGTACAAAATACTTTGTTGAGTGCTCATTGTAAACCGTCCAGAGTTCGGGAGAAAAGTTTAAACTATCCCCACACTACAAAGCGGTGTTAGATCGCTTACGTGGACCTCATGCCCATTATTTCCTTTTTTGTTATTCCTATTGATGGATTGGACAACATATGTCTATGGTTGAATATTGGTTCATCCTTAAATACTGTTTAATGATCCTCTTGTTTCCAGTCGACAAGCATCGCCTAGTTTGTCGTAACGCCTGTTTGGATAATTTTGGGGATCATGCAGTTGTTTGCAAGGAGCTGAGGATTTCAAATACCGACATAACTTGTTCTGGGATGTCTTATAGGATGTACTCAAGAGGGCAGCGATTCCGCGAAAAAATAGGCCCTCATAAACTTTCCAACATACCCGTTGTATGGGAGGTCTACTTTGCGCCCAACGGATGTTCTTGTGTTCGGCTGTGTAGGTAGGACACACGCTTGTGTAACACTCGAATTTAGAAAACTCTAATTTAATAATATTAATCCATTAAAACATGGGTTGATAAGTATTTTACCTAAACTCACTTAAGCAAAACACTAAAGTTTGTCTAGAACAAATGGTGGCTAATTAGATAATTTAAAAGACATAAGGACTAAAGGTGTCATATGTGCAAACTAGGGTGTGCATATTATCAAGAAAACATGAAGGTGGAATGGTCAGACATGGTGTTCGACCAAAACACCATAAAACACACACTAAACACACACTCTTATACTAATCACTGATTTATGCAAATCCAAGAGGGAAATCAAGGTGAATCTACTGCATGTTAGCATAAAATTAATCACCATCAAATTCTGAACAAGAGGTATGTTAAAACTTTTGATTTGGTAATGATCTCCAAAAGTAGGGTTCTTGATGTGAGCTCTAATTAGTAGGGAAATCCTTAATTTATGAAGTAGATTAGCTTATATGTGGATGGGGAGATAAATTCTCTAACCCCAAGTTTCAATTGTTAATGTTGGGGATGAAACCACATCATTCATGATGATAAGGGAGGGGTTCGACCCCTTTGGTAAAAACCCCAAGACCCTTTTCAAATCTGCTTTAAAATTGCTTGATTATTGACCTATTTTGCTAAATTATAACAATAACTTGATGTTTGGTTATGATACTTGAAATTGGGTAAATTGTGAACTAGGAGTTAAACTACAAATTACTAGTCAAAATGTGCCCGCCAAGTGTTCGTTATAACGCTTGAATGAAATACGGATTAATATGTTGTTGGGTGAAAACCACCTCCGATAATTTGAACACTTGTATGAGTTGTGTATGTCGTAGGACATTGATAGTAGATTCTAACGATAGCTTGGTTTGCTTGAATAGGCAAATCAAGTCGAATCAAGGAAGTTAAGAGCGAGACGGACACTCACCAAAAGGGGAAGCTTTATGGTACGTATTATGTACATCGTTTGTATGAATTACTTAGCTTATTTCTCCAAGTTATTGATATGTTATTATTGAAAAATAATTGTTGACAACAAGTTATGCGGTTGACCATGTAGTAAGGTTAGACTTAAGGATTTGTGACAATTGATGCACTTTGACATGATGGGAATGATTGTTGTTTGTAGCTTAGAAACTATCAAAGTAAAGACAATAGTCGAGACATGATGCCTTAGTGTTTAGCTATGGTAAACTAGACAAAACATGACCATGTGTATAGTGGTCACCATCTTGATCATAATATGGGTCAAAATGGGTGAATTCATGAACATCGAGCAATCGATGTGTAAGACCAAGGCATAGACAATTCCCTAAAGTGGATTGTAGAGCCCAAGGCATAGATCTTCGTAAAATCGCCTTAGAACGAGTCTACGAGGGTCGAGTTACTCATCCGAGCTAAGGAGAATGACTTATAATGACCCAAGAGCAGATCAAGCAATCCGAACGGCCGTTCGGAAGGGTGAGCGGCCGTTCAGAGTGCCCAGAATCAGATCAGTAGCTTCTGGAAAGGGCGAACGGCCCGCTTACTCAAGGTGAACGGCTGTTCACCTAGTCTGCGATGCTTAGGGACTTCCGTAGTTGATGTAAATCGTATTCCAAGGCTAACTAACCTTGTATGTTATGTGTTTGACAGGTTGTAGGTATGATGGGACTCCCGGACAAGGATCAAGCAAGCAAACCGAATGAAACATGTCATTTTGGAAGTGCTTGGGTAGTGTCGATTCAGAACATGCCGTGTCCAACTAACTATGTTTTCCGCTATGTTAAACTCTGTAATTCAGTCTGAAGTTTGTTAAACAATAGATCCTGTCCGCTATTTTGAAACTTGTGTTGTTCTAATGGAAATGTTTGACTTTTAAATTATCCTTAGAAATGTACATTTTATAATTACCCACTAAATCATGATTAAGATTAGATTTGGGGTAAGGGTCTTACAAGTGGTATTCAGAGCCAAAGGTTATGTTCGGTTTGCAAGCTTGATCAAGGAATCCGGGAAGAATACCTCAACTTAGTACACGTTAAAAATAAGAAGAAATGATATGGACAAAATTCAATTGGTGGGAGTAGACTAAAACTCCAACCATGAGAAACATAATATGATGATGTTTGATACATAAGTGTTAGAATCTTATGCATCACATGGAAATGAAAAATACTAAAATATAACAAATTTTAATGAATATTTCAGTTAGCAAAATGACAAGTGATGCAAGTGAAGAAAGTAATCCTCTCACTCGAGAGGAAATAAACGAAAAAAATTCAGAAGAGATTGGAAAGGCATTGGAGAAAGGCTTAAAGAAAGTGACTGAGGACATCCAAGGGGCAATTCTAGCCGCCGTGGATGAGAAGATAAATGAGCTAAAGGAGAATCTCTCAAAAGAAAGGGAAAGAACAAGAGAGAAGAAAGGTTGTACCTATCATAAGTTTATGGCATGTAAACCACCTATTTATAAGGGGGAGGTGAACCCGATAGCGTGCCAAAAATGGGATGACATAGCAGGAGTGTTTGAAAGAAGTCATTGCGATTCAGTTGATCAAGTGGCGTATGACACCGGCCAACTTCGTGATGATGCAAAGTCTTGGTGGGATGTGGTTAAGGCGGAGAAGGGCACAGAAGGCGTCCGAAACATGACATGGGAGGAGTTCAAAGTACCATTCCTCAAACACCATAGCCCGAGAGCGGTGGTGAGTAAAATCAAAGAAGAATTTATTAATCTTAGGCACAAGGGAGAAACTATTTATGTGATCACTGGGGTATTCCTTGACAAGTTGAAATTTTGTACCGAGTTGGTAAAAACTGAAGAACAGAAAATCTATAATTATCATAACATTGTCGGTGGGGAATATCGGGAATTTTTGGAAACTTCCAAATACGTGACCTTGACTGAGATTGTGGATGCCGCAAGGAACCGGGAAATAGAGCTCAATAGACAAATAGAGCGGGGTGAAAGGAGGGCCACCGACCCAAATCCGAGCCCTTCTAAGAAGCAAAAGAATAACGAATCCCCAGCGAAAAGTGACCCGAAACAAGGACAAGGATCCTCAAGTTGCAAGATTTGCCACCGAACACATAATGGGGAATGCTACTTCGAGACTAAACCGTGCCCAAACTGTGGAAAGGCCGGACACATACTTAGTGACTATACCTCCCAAGTGAGAGTTTGCTATCATTGCACGGGTCATGTAAAAGTCGCGTGCCTGGAACTGTTGAAGACCAAAGAAGCAAAAGAGACTAAAGCATCAAAGGAAGAACTCCCTAAAGCTAGAGCAATATCTTTTCTATTAACGGCCGAGGAGGCCAAGGTGGAGCCCGACGTGGTGGCAGGTATATTCTTAGTCAATTCTATACCCGCCCATGTTTTGTTCGATACGGGTGCTAACAAGTCATTCATTTCACATGAGTTTATTAAACACCCCTCATTTTACTTGACAAAACTAACCATACCCATAGAGGTAGAGGTAGGTAATAACCGAAGTTTCCTTGTTTGTGATGTGTGTCGAGGGTGCAACATCCTCATTGAAGGTGAAGAATTCCAAATTGACTTAATGCCAATGGCTATGAAAGAATTTCACATAGTGGTGGGGATGGATTGGTTATCGCGCTACCGCGCCAACGTGCAATGCTACCGCAAGGTGATCGAATTAACTTCACCAAGCGGGAAACTCATTACAATACACGGGGAAAAGAAACCAAACCCCATGCTATGTTCATATCTTGAAGCTACCAAGTGGATCCAACATGGGTGCAAGGCATACTTGACCCATGTAATCGATTCCACTCTACAATCACCAAAGTTAGAAGACTTACTGGTAGTGAAAGAATTTGAAGACGTGTTTCCGGATGAATTACCGGGATTACCACCCGAGAGAGAAGTAAAATTTCACATAGAGTTGGTGCCGGGGGCTAAGCCGGTTGCTAAAGCACCCTATCGGTTGGCACCGCCCAAGCTCCGCGAATTGTTCTCACAGTTGCAAGACCTTCTCGAAAAGGGGTTTGTACGGCCAAGTGTTTCCCCATGGGGAGCACCGGTCCTTTTTGTAAAGAAAAAAGACGGTAGCATGTGCATGTGCATTGACTACCGGGAATTAAACAAGTTGACGGTAAAGAATATGTACCCTCTTCCCAGGATCGATGATCTATTTGACCAATTACAAGGCGCAAGCTGGTTTCCAAAAATAGACCTGAGGTTGGGGTACCATCAATTAAGGGTGCGCGAAGAAGACATACCGAAGACCGCTTTCTGGACCCGTTACGGTCACTATGAATTTCTCGTGATGTCCTTCGGACTAACGAATGCACCCGCGGCCTTCATGGATCTCATGAACCGAGTGTGCAAGTTGTTGCTTGACAAGTCAGTGATAGTGTTCATCGACGACATTCTAGTCTACTCCAAGTGCGACGCAGACCATGCCAGACACTTGCGGGAAGTGCTAGAGACCTTAAGAAGAGAGAAGTTATATGCTAAATTTTCAAAGTGTGCTTTTTGGATTCGAGAAGTACAATATCATAATCATAACATAACATGCAATCATAGACAACATATGAAAAAACATCTATTATCCAAAGAATCGACACATCTTAATAGTCTCTATTCGTATAGCAAAACATGATAAATAAAAACAAAACCATACATGAATGAAATCATAGTTTTATAACTAAGAAACTCTTAAACCGACAAAGATAGAACCCGAAAGGATCAGACCTTTAGTCCATGATGTTTCCTTATGTTTTAGCCTTCAGTGTAGATTAAGTTGAACCTTCTTTGTCTCTTAGACTGGTCTATTTTCTTTAGCAATTGTATGAGTCATACCCCATAAGCGAGTACGGGTCATGTTTTGGTCAACAATTAACAACTATAAATTAACTTTGTATTCCAAATTAGAAATGTGAGGTAGTGTGCTAAAGATGTTTGTTAAATATGAAATCAGTTATATTCCGAGGATGATTAAGCTTAGGATATAAAAGAACAAAATTAACAACTACGATCAGGATGTCAAAGTAAATAAAATAGACAGTTGTATCCTCGGGATGGAACTGTGATAGGAAAACTTGATTATACTAATGAAAATGAAATAAAGCAACACAAAAAAACTTGATGTCGAGGAAAGCCCTTGATCAATATAGATCGCTGGCACAAAACCTTGGGAGGAGACTAATTGTAGATACATATTTCATATATGTGTCTGTAGCTTTCGGATCATCAAATTCATAATCGCCAAAGTTTAAAGACAAAGTTGATTTTGGATGAACTGGTTCGGGTGATCGTGAGGTCGAACCAATTTACATAAGGTTGAATGAAGTTGTAATATTTTGATTAGTGATAAATCAAGGTCGAAAGGGTTGATTCGAACCCACAAAGGGTCGAACCAGAAAGTCTATATATATGTATATTGGTTAGAGAGTTTTAAGGAGAGTTGGTTTGTCTGTGTGTCCAGTGTGTGATCATATACACCGTGAAGTGTGTGTTTTCATTATATCGCGTTTGTAACCGTTCTTAACAAGTTTAAGATTAATGAAAACATTTGAAAATGGAAATCAACGTGTTCTGATTACGATTTTCATCATTTTGCATGATAATTAGGGTTTTCTGCACCTGATGTATCTTGACTCGTGTTGATTAAACGTTTCTTTGTCTAACACCGATCCTACACTAATGCCCCTGCCTTTATTATTATTATTAAGTAAAAATGTAAATGACACAACTTTGGAAATGTGGTGAACGATCGACTATGATTACAATATCAAGGGTGTAAGTGTGTGGCAGCTAAGAAACTAGCAAGAGAGTGAAAGAAAAGCAAGTGTGTTGTCCCCTATGATCGTTCCACACATCCCTATTTATAGTAAGAGATAACAGCTATCATCCCGAAATATCCGGGATATCATCAACTAAGTCCACTAGTCGCTTGCAAGTCTTCCCATGTTCACACGATTTCCAAACGGTCATCAACCAAGTCTCTGAAATTACGCAGGACTTAGTCAGCCACTATATTCGTCCAATTGATACCTGCATTCGAATAAAAATAAAGTAAATTGTTAACTCATCCTCAGGATGTACACTTCGTGTTTTTTTCCTTTTGGTTCTAACAATTAAATATAAAATTGAATAGCAAATGACGTTTGTGTCTGTCCTAGAATATGGGGGATTCAATCATACAAATTTGATGGATGGAATGTAAATGCTCTAACATATTAAAAGACAAATAATTTTAAATATATATAATCACCATAGTTTAAAATATAATGTAATTAAAGATATAACTGGAAACTTATTTAATCATTTAAGAATTGGAAAAAAAATGAAATAGTATTATTGTGATGAAATGTTTTGATTTTACTATACAGAAACAGAAGGATAATGACATTAATGATTTAAAAAACAAAAAAAAAAACAAAAGCGAGCTTGAAGTGAACTGGAATTGAGTGATGTAGAAAGAGAAAATGGTGTGCATAGTGCATACAGATATGGGCAAGACAAAACACTAGATTTCCTCGGTCTAAACCTGTCACAACCACGCCAGCATATAACACTCCTCACCTTTCTACCAACTCTCTAGCTCTCGACACCCTTTCTCTCTCTATAATCTATATGTCGTCTACATTACCTATACGTACTGCATCCTTCATATGTCTACATATACATACTTATATATTGTATAGAAATATATGAAAGCAATTATTTCCATGTGCTTATTGTATCTATGACGATATAAGATATTATGAAGTACGTGATCAATACATTTCGATTGCTTATCAACTATTGCGACCCACAATTTATTGTTATTGATAGAAACTGAGTTGCAAGTTGCTATAAACTAGTGCTTTCGTCGTTTTCGCATCAGTACCAACTTAATTTGCTACCGATTAGTTTTTAAAATATGTATTCAGTGATGTTTAAATACACAATTAATTAATTAGCTCCATTTTGTAGTTTTCTTTCACTCCAACAAAGTGTAACATCAAAATATTATTGTCCTCTTAAATCACCTATTCTATAATTGGCAACCTAGCGATTTTCAAAAACCTTATAGAATATTTTTGGGCAACCAAAAAGTTAAATGCCAAACATGTCACCATCTTACATAGAGATGAAAAAAACCGTTTTTGAACGGAAACCAGGACACAAACCAAAACGGTATATACATAAACCAGTACAACATGGAGGTTTCTAAGTGGGGACGGGATACTCCCTATCTCCATCACTTGAACACCCATCATGATCCTAGTTTACTGTGACACGTCATCTCCATTACTTGAAACTCAATTGATCAAATTAGTTGTGGCGGTGTATCACTTGATCCTGCCCCCACTTTCCAAGATATTCCCTACACTTACTTCCATCAACAACCAACCACATAACGACACATATCTTCATCCACCAAGACATCACGCCCGGGGTCAACATCACGTGAAATCATTACTTGGCCATGATCAACCCACTTGTGGCGGTGTATCACTTGATCAACTGAAACCAAGCTCCATTACAGGAGTGCAACGTTCTCTCTAAGCGGTTTATAATCCTCTCCTTTAAAACTGGATTAACCCAAACCGAACCGGTAAAATAAATCTGTAAAAAATGTTCAGTAGAAAAAAATCCAAACGGATTTAAAATGCAACCGGGTTTTGACTTTTCATCGACCAACTTGAACCGGTTTAGGGTTTAAACTTGATTTATTCACCTCTATTCTCACATCTCATAAATAGAAAAACTAACTTTGAAAATTCCAACATGAAACATCAATAATGATTAAAGCTTTGGCAGAATATTAAACGAAAAACCTAAAAAATAGCTCAAATAAATATTGATAGGGTGAAAAAACATATATATAAAACGTTGCTAGAAGGTAAAAAAAAAAATCATTTACCCAAACACCAAAAACGACCATTTATTAAACAAAAATGCGAAATCGATTGGTCGTGAGTTTCTCACAATTGACACATTTGGTTATGGTAACTCATACACACTCAAAATATGTAGACGTACATATAATAAGAGACTGAGAGGATTCATATGAGAGTTTCAATCTTTATCTCTTAATTTAACTAAAAATATATATTTATCTTAATTATATACTATTAATAGGCAAGTGATTTGAATAGTACTTTTATTATTATTTTATTCATTTTGTTATGTTAAATACGTATGGTTCAATAAGAAATAACATAATGGAGGTAGTAGTGGAGTTGTTTGTGGTGCTTATGTGTTATTTGAGGTCTTGGGTTCAAAACCCATTTGAGTCTTTTTTTTACAACACTTGTTTATATATAAATACATATGATTCAATAAGAATTAACAAAATGGGGTAAGTGGTTTGTGGTATATGTCTGTTTTTTGAGGTCTTGGGTTCAAAACCCGTTTAAAACATGACTTTTTTTTCCAACACTTATTTATTTATAAATACATATGATTCTATAATAATTAATTAACTAAATGGCTTGGTGGTGGAGTTGTTTGTGGTGCATTTGTATGGTTTGAGATCTCAAGTTTGAAACCGGTTTGAAACATTGGTTTTTTTTTTAAACAAATACAAAAAACGCGCGTATACACCTAGTTTTGTTTATTTTTCTAAAACCTTCCACAACCAACTCTCTATTTATTTTATTACTTTATTTTTGTATATCATAATAAAATATAGGTTTGTTATTTATGAGTTTCTATATATAATAAAGGTGTACTTTAGTTTTTACAACTTTTTATCTATTATAGAAAATCTAATGTAGTACCATGTATTTTAGTTTTTACTTTATTTTTTCCTTCATATTTTTAAAATATATTTGCTATATATACTTCAATACAAGTGCTCCTCGGCTATACAGTGTGAGACGTGAAAGGGGTGGGTTGAAGTCCCTTCACGGCTCACACCACCAACACAACCCCGTATGTGGCATAGTAAGGGACGAAGATTTCCATTGGAGTGGGGGCATTGATGATGGTGATGTGTCATATTTTGGTTTGCTGGTCTCAATCCTTCTCGGCTAAGGTACTGTCACATGTGACACGTCGCTTCACACCTGATGACGTGGGTAGCTTAAAGCAAAAATAAATAAACAACATTACTGCACAATGCTTAAAGGGTTGGAGCCTACAAAGGTTCAAAAGCCAGGAGCATCCTAAGTAAAAAAGGTGACTTGTCCCGTCATCTTTTCATCGAGCAAAACAAACAGCTGCTGATGGAGTAACATCAGCAGATAGACCGCAGGTCCATAGCAGCCACTTACCATTTGTGGATTGTCCTTTAGTTGCAACAAGGCTCAAGGCAAGATGCTTTCTTCTAATAGAGATCTCCTTTCTCTATAAATCAGAGGCTGATTCCACAGCTCTGATTACACCATCACAATCACTTCCACTTAATTCTTCTTATTCTTTTGGTCTTGCACGTGGAGAGAATAACTCTCTTCACTCAGATCTCAAGAATCTCTACTTCTGGTTTCGAGTACATCTCAAACCAAAAACTTAAAGCATCTAAAACAATAAAAATAACCTTGAACCTCCTTCTACGTTTGCAACGTAGAAGGACACCACGACCTGCGTTAGGCAGAGTGGAACCCTTGAACCTCTGAACCCCCTTGTGACTCAGAACCAACGTTAGGCAGTTATTTGTTGTAGCAACAAGTTGGCGCCCACCGTGGGGCTGCGCCATTTTCTTTACTAAGAAATTAGTTGTGTAGCTCCGACTCTCTCCATGTCTGACCCTGAGTCTCAAGAAGAGGTCAACCAGATCTCTCCTAGCACAGATCAGACCTCTCCGGCCAGATCTGTGTCTTTCTCCACTCCAGGAGGTACTCCAGCTGGGACTCAGTCCCCACCTGCTCATCCTGCGTCAGCAAACCTGCAAACTCCACCTCCCACTTGCTCAGGAGTGATGTCTCCTCTCCCTGATCTTGCACAAACTCCCCATCGCATAGATCTCACCCCTGAAGGAGTGGAGAGGAACTTCTTGCAGCTTAGATCCCTTTTGAACCAGTATGTTATGAAGGAAAGGGACAAAGGAGTTCGTCTCCGGCTAGACTATGATGAGGAGGAAGAGATATCACTCTCTCCTGGACCTCCTCCCCCTCTCACTGCCACTTATGGACACAGACCTTCACCCAGAAACAACAATGCTGGTCCCAGCAACACCCACACTACTTCTCACTACGAAGCAAGGTCCAGTCCTACTGCTTTCCCACTGTTCACCACCCAAGCTGCCACCACTGGTATGCCACTTGGACATGAAATGACTCTGGATCAACTCCTACAGTCACCTGTAACCAGTATCCCACCACCAACAGCCACTTCATGGGAGCAGGCCATGACTTCACTCCCCATGGCCAGAAACGCTTCTATGAGCATCCCCATGACAACCAGCAATGTAGCTACCGAAGGCATTCAAGGCTTCAACCTTATGCCCTACATGATATCTCAAATGATGGCTAACTTTCCTTGGCAACAACTCATCAGTCAAGCCATCGCTGCCCAACAAGGAACTCCTGGAGGAGTAACCAACAACAGGGTGGAACACACTGTTAACCAACCCTACAAGCCAAACAGTTTGTCTTGTTTCTCACCAGAGATAGCAGACTATGATTTTCCCAACAAGCTAAAGATGCCAGCTCATATAAGAACGTATGATGGCACTGATGATCCAGAAGATCACCTTCAGATCTTCTCAGGGGCTGCTCGGATCGAGAAATGGGGCGATCCCGAGTGTTGTCTAATGTTCATGCAAACCCTTGTTGGATCTGCACGAATTTGGTTCAACGGCTTGACGACAGGAAGTATTCATACCTTTGACGAACTTGGTAAAGGATTCCTAGCCAACTTCTCACAACAGAGACGTTGTGTCAAGGATGCAACCGTCATCTTTCAGATAAAACAGAAAGATGATGAAAGCCTAAAGAGCTTCATTGAAAGATACAAGAAAGAAGGCCTTACCTACGTTGGTGCAGACGAAAAGATGAAGGTTGCAGGGTTCATGAACGCCATCAACTCGAAGTACCTCACCAGGGAGTTCAACAAGAGTCTCCCTAGAACCATTGAAGAGGCCTTAGAAAGAGCTGAAGCTCATATTCAAGGAGAGGAGGCTGTAGACATCAAAGAACAAAGGAAAAGGGCTTCCAGCTGGAGAAGCAACAGTCCTACTCGAAAAAGAAGCAACTATGGTACCTATGACAAAAGACCCAGAGGGTCTGAGTCACGAAGGTCTGAAAGCAGGAACCCTCCAAGCAGGGACAGAAATGTCAACTTCACAGCTCTCACCAAAACTCCTCAAGAAATCCTGGCAACCGAAGAAGTTAAGCACACCTTCAGACCTCCTCGTCCCTTACCAAAAAACAAAAGAAATGAAAACTCCAACCAATATTGCGAGTTTCATGAAGAGAAAGGACATCACACCAACGACTGCTTCCAACTCAAGAAAAGAATCGAAGAAGCCGTCAAATCTGGGGAACTAGCCCATCTGGTCAAAGGTGTTAAAGAAAACATGGCAGATGGCAAGAAGAAAGACGTTGCCATGGTGTTTGTTGAAAATGAAACCCCCAGCAAGCGACAAAGGTTGGAGGATTGGGAACGACAAGGCATCTACTTCCCTTGTACCAAAGAAGAAAAGCATTGTGATCCACTTGTCCTTGAAGCCTTCGTGGGTTCACTCAAAACACAAAAGGCCTACATAGACACCAGAGCTGCTACTGAAATAATGTTTGCCAAGTATTTCAACCTTTTAAGCTCTAAAGAACGTTCCATGCTGCGGCCTGCTAAGGCTGCCATTAAAGGCATTGCCGACATACCCATCAAGCCCTTGGGCGAAATAACGCTTGATGTAACCTTCTCTGATGGCCAAATGCGAAGGACGGAACCATTAACCTTCGTTGTTCTAGACCTACCATCTAGCTATGATGTCATCATTGGAAGGCCAGGAGTGGTAATCTTTGATATGACGGTTTCCATTAGCCGAAAAAGTGCAAAGTTCCCCACCAAAGAAGGTGTCGCAACCCTCCAACCATCCACTTCGGTGTTAAAGATTGATGAAGACCAAATACCCTGATCAAAGGATACGGGTCAACACAACCCTTCCCAGGGATACTCTCACAAGGCTTGAAGCATTGCTGAAAGACAATGTTGATGTTTTTGCTTGGTGCCCAAGTGACATGACTGGGATCCCACGAGAAGTTGCTGAGCATGAACTCAGGATTCCCTCAAACGTCAAACCCATAGTTCAGAAGAAAAGAAGTCTTGCTCCAGAACGAAGCAAGGCTGCATGTCAAGAGGTAGACAAACTGGTTGAAGCCGGGATCCTCCGAGAGGTAAAATATCAATCATGGGTTGCAAACCCTGTGATGGTTCGAAAACCTGATGATTCATGGAGGATGTGCATCGACTTTAAAGACCTCAACAAAGCCTGTCCCAAGGATTGTTATCCTTTACCAGAGGTTGATCTGAAAATTGACTCGCTTATAGGCTTCCCCTTCAAGTGTTTTCTGGATGCCTATAAAGGTTATCACCAGATTCAAATGAAGGAGGAAGACGAAGAAAAAACTGCCTTTCATACTGACAAGGGTATTTTCTGTTATAGAAAAATGCCCTTTGGTTTAAAAAATGCAGGTGCTACTTACCAAAGGTTGGTTGATAAGGCCTTTGCCAAGAAAATTGGCAAAAACATGGAAGCTTATGTGGATGACTTGGTCATCAAGAGCAAAACTGAAGAACAAATGCTCACTGACATACAAGAAACCTTCAACAACCTCAGAGAAATCAACATGAAGCTAAATCCTGTCAAGTGTTCCTTTGGTTTCGAAGAAGGAAAGTTCTTGGGTCATGTTGTAGGAAAACAAAGCATAAAGGCTAACCCGAACAAGGTTCGAGCCATCCTCAACATGAAGTCACCCCAAACCAAGAAAGAGGTTGAAAGCTTGAATGGCAAACTTGCTGCCTTGAAGCGTTTCGTGTCAAAATTAGCTGAGAAATCCCTACCTTTCTTCAAGACCCTCAAAGGTTGCACTGACAAGAAAGACTTTAGGTGGACAGAAGAAGCAGAGGAAGCCTTCAACAGCATGAAGCATTACCTGGCTTCCCTTCCCACAATTGCAACACCTGAAGCAGGGGAAACGATCTCTGTCTATCTTTCAGTTACTGATGAAGCCTTCAGTGCTGTTCTCACCATAGAAAGATACAAAGCTCAGGTACCCGTCTATTTCTTCAGTAAAACGTTAAAGTTAGCAGAAGTCAAGTACCCTCCTTTGGAAAAATTGGCCTTAGCCTTGGTACAAACGGCCAGAAGGCTTCGAAGGTACTTTCAAGCACATCCCATACAAATAATCACTGACCAACCAATCAAGAATGTGCTTGAAAGGCCTGAAACCTCGGGACGACTAGCCAAATGGGCTGTTGAGCTAGGTGAACACAAAATCACCTACGTCCCGAGAAAAGCAATAAAGGCACAAATACTTGCCGATTTTATTGCTGAAATTCCAAGGGTGGAAACTGCCGAAGTTAATATTACCACAGATGAACCCATTGACACGGAAGCCTGGAAGCTTTACACAGATGGGGCTTCCAGTGTTGAAGGTTCAGGGGCCGGTCTTGTACTAATCAACCCTGAAGGGTTAGAATTCACATATGCCCTTCGTTTGGAATTTCAGACAACTAACAACGAAGCAGAATACGAAGCCCTGGTGATCAAACATCCTGCAATATCTGAACTTGAGGTTCAAGACGTCATCACTGAAAATGAACCAAATTGGATGACTCCATTTATAAGGTTCCTAAAAAGAGGTGAACTGCCCCAAGATCCTGTTGAAGCTGAAAGGATTCGGATCAAGTCCAAGCAATACATCATCCAGGACGAGATACTCTATAAAAAAGGGTACTTGGCCCCATTGCTTCGATGTGTTGGTCCTGAACAAAGCAGGTACTTGATCAAGGAGGTTCATGAAGGAATATGTGGAGCTCATTGTGGTCCAAGGTCAGTCGTGGCAAAACTTATGAACCTAGGCTATTTCTGGCCTTCCATGCATCGTGATGCATCCGAACAATTGAAGAAATGTGAAGCCTGCCAAATTCATGCTCCTGTCCCAAATGTGAATCCGGTTAGGAACCGAACTCGTGGATCGAATACGCGTAAACAACTCGGTTTCAGACGGGAGATTCGAGACGAGACAGAAAATATACGATAACAACGTCATCACAGATTCGTATTACTACAGAAACGGTTACAGACACTGTCATCAGTAGGATAAACATCTATCTCGTGGCCGGGGGAGGTCGGGCATGACCTCCCCCTTGAGAGCATTCAAAGTACAAACTCAAATCACCAAATGAACAATAACACATGAGATTGCTATTTATAGTCCAATACCCAAAAGCCACCTTCGCCCCTTTTGAATGGTCGAATGTGGAGCATTTCCACATTCGCCCATTTGTAATGGTCGAATGTGGAAAACTTCCACATTCGCCCAGTGTATATAGGTCGAATCTAGCTTTGGTATTGTCCTATATTTTACAAATGCGTCAGATCCATAAAATGCCCTTATGGATCACCACAATCTCATGTAACACATCACTAAGACTCAACCCTAGTCTTATTCGACAGTGACGTCCACAGAAAGTGCATCAACAATCTCCCCCTTGGACGTTGCTGGCGAATCCACAAATCTCTTGCACATCAACACATTCTCCTCTTTGAAAATTCCTAGCATCTTCAGTCAATAATTGTTGAAGTATCAGACACATTGTTACATCAACAATCTCCCCCTTGACTGATGCTTCACCAAGTTTCTCTGAGATCCCGTATGATAAATCAATCATGTTCTTGAGTAACTTCATCTGTTCGACAGAATACAAGCCGTAGACGAGTGGAACAAGCAATCAGAAGCTTTCAGTAGGAACTACCAATACTAATTGAAGGACTTGAAATGCTTCAGAAACTGAAGTTTTCGGACAGAGCCAACAATATCTACCAATAGCTCTTGAAATCTTCAGGACTGTGATCTTGAAACTTTCGTTGAACCTACGTGCCACATGACTCCTACTAGGATACCTCATTACTTTCAGAACATTGAAATCTCAAACTTGATTTCCTTCTTCATAACAACTCTTTAGAACAAGTTCCTTCAAACATACAGGAACTGGGTTGACTGTTCTCTTCATGCGGAATACAAATATGTTCTGTTTTCTGGCCCATAATAGTCAATTGAATCTGATTATCATACTGTTGATTCTCATGACTAACCCACAATAACACTGTTTCATCATCATCAATTCTTCAACAAATTTGGGTAAACCTCATCACCATTCTTCCGAAAATCTTCAAAAATACCATTTCGAAATTTTTTAGGCCTTAAATTCTACATTCGCCCCTGGGAACTCCACTTTCGCCCAAACTAGAGACCCGAATGTAGAATATGAATAATACTTTTCACTTTCGCCCATTTACACTCACGTTCGTCCACTTTCTATCCACATTCGCCCGCCCGATGAACCGAATGTGGAAATAGACACCCGAAAGTGAAAATCCACATAACAACATTCCAGGTTCGCCCAAAACATGCTACATTCGCCCAGTAAAATTCCACATTCGCCCAGTGGAATTCCACGTTCGCCCGCCCGACTTTCTGAAAGGGGCGAATGTGCAGACTGAACGTGTTCTTGTTCAATATTTTCTTCGAATCAATCCATAATCACTCTAATTCTTTGAATATGATGATGAAACTTGTTCAGAAAGGTGCGGAAATGAAAACCTAACCCTCGAATTCACAAAAACATGGAGAAATCACATGATTTCAGGTTCAATTAAGAATCTAGGGTTTCTAGGGTTTCAACCTTTCATTCAAAATCTGATTTTAACGTCTGAAAACAGTAAAAACGAGCTGTGATTGATTCAAACGACTGTTAGATCGTTCAAATCGGTACCTCGGCTTTGATACCAGTTGTGAATCCGGTTAGGAACCAAACTCGTGGATCGAATACGCGTAAACAACTCGGTTTCAGATGGGAGATTCGAGACGAGACAGAAAATATACGATAACAACGTCATCACATATTCGTATTACTACAGAAACGGTTACAGACACTGTCATCAGTAGGATAAACATCTATCTCGTGGCCGGGGGAGGTCGGGCATGACCTCCCCCTTGAGAGCATTCAAAGTACAAACTCAAATCACCAAATGAACAATAACACATGAGATTGCTATTTATAGTCCAATACCCAAAAGCCACCTTCGCCCCTTTTGAATGGTCGAATGTGGAGCATTTCCACATTCGCCCATTGGTAATGGTCGAATGTGGAAAACTTCCACATTCGGCCAGTGTATATAGGTCGAATCTAGCTTTGGTATTGTCCTATATTTTACAAATGCGTCAGATCCATAAAATGCCCTTATGGATCACCACAATCTCATGTAACACATTACTAAGACTCAACCCTAGTCTTATTCGACAGTGACGTCCACAGAAAGTGCATCAACACCAAAGAGTCCCAAGCATGATCTGGTTCCCATTAGTTCGGCATGGCCATTCTACAAATGGGGAATGGATATCGTTGGACCCTTCCCACCAGCAAAAGGAGGGGTCAAATTCTTGTTGGTGGCAGTTGACTACTTCACGAAATGGCCAGAAGTGAAGCCTTTGGGAAAGATATCTGGGAAGAAGATAATCGAATTTGTCTGGGAAAATATCATCTGTCGATACGGCTTGCCTGGGGTACTTGTTACAGATAATGGCAAACAGTTTGCAGAAAGGCCATTCAGTGCTTGGTGCAAAGAGTATCGAATAACACAAGTCTTTAGCTCTGTAGCATACCCTCAATCCAATGGCCAGGTTGAAAGGATGAATAGAAGTGTGGTTGAAGGGATCAAGGCTATATTGGGTCGCCAAGGAGGAAATTGGTTGGAAGAATTGCCAAGCGTTCTTTGGGCAATTCGAACCACCGAGAAAACAAGCAACAAGAAAACACCTTACAGCCTTACCTTTGGATCTGAAGCAGTTATACCTGCTGAAATTGGGGTCACCACACCTAGAACCCTTCATGTTGACATCCAGGCAAATGAACGAGAAACGTCACTCAATCTTGATCTTCTAGAGGAAGCCAGAGACTTGGCAGCAATAAGAGAAGCCAAGTACAAACAAAAGATGGAGTCCTACTACAATGCCAAAGTCAAGCATGAACGCTTCAAGCCAGGTGATCTGGTTCTAAGAAACAATGAAGCAAGCAAGAAGGAAAACCAAGGAAAGCTAGGACCCAAATGGGAAGGTCCCTACACCATCCTTGAATCCCACAAAGGAGGGTCTTACAAGTTTGCCAACATGGAAGGCAAGAAGCTCCCTCGACATTGGAATGGCAAGAACCTTAAAAGGTTATTTGTTTAAGTTGTAAGAAAGTGTTGTTCTCTTTTAAAAGTGATGTAATGTTAACCTATCTAATGAATGAAAGGATCACTGAATCCTCTTTTGGAAATTTTGTCTTTCTATCCTATGATCAGGTTGAGAACCTTGCAAGAAACTCCATGGCAAGGGCCATGTAAGGGGATGAGCTCCCAGGCCATTTCGCTCAATAGGTTCGAGGGTTGAACGGACCTATATAAGGGGTGAGTTCCTAAATCAATTCGACTCCATGAGATAAACAAAAAATAATTTTACAAATCTCGTTGACAGGCTTGAACAACCTACACCAATCGTTCCTTAAGTTTAAAAAAACAAACTTACGAAAATACATTAAAACACTTGTATAAGTGTATATAGGATAGGTGGTGACATGTTTGCCTAGACTACCTTAAGGATGAATGACTGCAGCATTCAACCTTTGAAGGTGCTACCGGATAAACATTCCCAAACAATAACAAAGACAAACACACATAGTAACAAAAAATGAACAAAAGATGAACAACGATAAAAACTTAAACAACAGCCCAAAGGGCTCAACATTTCAAGGCTTTTTAACAAAGCCAGATAGTAGCATAATTGTTCAAAGGGCAACAGCCCACAACCATCAGAGAACCACTAAAGGTTCCCGCAAAAGATAAAAGTGTTTTGAAACATAACCACAAAGTTAATTGTTTTAACAGACCAGATGCTAAGAAAGCTACGAATAGGGGAATTCAGGCATCGTTACCAGATCCTGAAGGCTTGGAGGCTTCATCCTCATTCCCAGCCTTGATCACTTTTGCCTTTTTTGTCTTCTTCCCTTTCTTTGGTAGCTTCTCCACAAGACCACCAGCTTCGGAGGCTTCAACGCTAGCATCCTTGGAAAGTGTTTCACCCACATCCAAAGTCTCTTCACTATCACCAGAATGCGCCCTCTTCCTTGAAACAGATTGAAGCACCTTAGCAGATACAGCTTCGTTTAGACCAGCAGGCTTCAATTCTCTCAGCTCCTTCAAGGGTTTCCCATAAAGGGAAGAAACTTGAGCAACATAAGGATAGCTGGAGTGTTCCATCTTGAGGACGGTTTCCTTGAACACATCTAAGGAGTTAGGCTGATAGAAGGGAGACTCTTCCAAGACTTGGCCGGACTCGTGAGCTTTGAACCCTGCAACAAAACCAGCATGCTTACCATGGGTTAGAAGCTTGGTATACACCTCTCCAAGGGAAGAGTTGAATTCAGCAGAGTGAAGGAGGTAGGTAACAACTTGCTGAAAGTCCTCTTCTATTAACCATTTGTTATCACTTTGAGCAGCAGCAAGGGAACCCTCCAACTCCTTCTTTTCACTTTCAAATGCCTTTTTCTCTGCTTCCAAAGCCAACTGATCTGCTTCCACCTTAAGCCTGGCAGCTTCATGCTTTGCCATTTCAGCCTCATGCCCTCTCTTCAGTTTATCAATTAAAGCGATCAGGGTAATCTCCTTCTGAGTATACTCCTTAGCATCCTTCTTCATGTCAGCAATCGATTGTTTCATCTCCTTCTTCTTCTTGGCAAATTCACTATACTCACCCATAACCTTCCTGAACCTGCTAATCCCCTCTGGCAGCATAGCAGCAAGGTTGCAGGTACCAACCATCATCTTTGCCAGCAAGGCATCATCATCCAACCCCTCAAGACAAGCCTTGGCACCAGGAGTGGCAAAATGTGCCAGAACCTCCTCACAAACTGCCGAAGACTTAAAGTTGTGACTTGACTTCACGTTCCAACTAGGAACATACAAACCCTCCTCATCAAAACTCGCTGACCCATCAGTTTCCTTCACCACCCCAACCTTCACCTTCTTACCCTTGCTCTTCTTGACAACGACATCAACCACAGTATCGTCCACAGTTTGATCCTTCTCATCATCAGACTCTTCAATATCATCACTGACTGTCACCGCTTCAGAGGCATCAGCAGACTTGGCAGCCTTCAAAAGCCGTCTGCTAGATCTCCTTGTTGAAGCCTTGGAAGAACTAGCCTTAGCAAAACCCTTCACATTAGGGACAACAACATAATTGGTCCCATCATACCTTCCTTTCTCATACTTGGTCAATGCATCCTCACCATCTGCTGCCTCAGCATCCTTGAAGACAACACCCGAAGCATCATCCCCTTTGATAAAGTCAAGAGCCGACATAACTACAAAAGAAAATACAGCACATAAGGAAAAAAGCCAAAAATGAAAGAAATCAGCAACAAACAAAAGATTCATACCCTGATCATCCTTCATCACTACAGGATCTCTACCCGGCTTGTCCCAACGAGTGCTAATACCAGATAATACTAAGAAAGGTTCAGCAAATGGACGAAGCCTCGAAGGGCATGCTCTAAGAGCCGTCAGAAAGTTATGGTCTAATTCAGACTCTGAAGGTTCCCCTTCATTAAGAACGGCCTCAGGATGCCTCCACACAGGCTTAAAGGGGAAAATAGAATCAGAAACCCAAAAGAACCTAGTCTTCCACTGCCCAACAGTTGTAACATGGGAGGAAAGAAGGTTAGTCTCCACTGATGACCCCTCGAAGGTGAACCAGTCACTGTTCTTGGCAAGACGAAAGAATCGCCTGAACATCAACAGAGTGGGATCATACCCTAACGCTCTACAAAGACATTCAAAGTGTAAAACACGGCCAACACCATGTGGATGGATTTGACCAAGAGAAATTCTATAGTACTCAAGAACATTCAACAAAAACATAGAAAATGGATGACGAAGGTTTGCAAACTCGAAATGACGACAATACAGAGCAATAGACCCAGATGGACAATCAGATACAACAAGTTTTTTACCGGGAGCAACAGGATTAAATGATAAATCTATATCCCATTCGGCACAAAATGATTCCACTTCTTTCTGAGAAAGAGAGGAAACAGTAATGGCCATGTCCTTTTTAGCGCCCATTGTGCTTCAAAGGATGATCAGTGAACAAAACAAAAAGAGGGAAAGACAAACCTGCTGTGGTGAAAATCACGAAACCCTAAGATGGATGAACGGTTGAGAGGAAGAGGATGAAGAAAGGAAAGAGTAAAGTGAATAATAAAATGAAGAAGGATTAAAAAGAAAAAGAAACGGTTATTTTATTTAAAAAAAACTGTAATTATGACATGCAGTAATCACTTCTGTACGAACTGCCACATGTCACATCAGCAGTCTAATCAAGATTAAACTGCTGAGTAATAACCGCCTAAAACACAGCGAACCCTCGAACCTTTCAAGCAAAGGATAAACTAAGAAAACAGTCAGAAGCTTTTAAGCTATCTCACCAAACCTTCTGACTTGGGGGGCTGATGACGTGGGTAGCTTAAAGCAAAAATAAATAAACAACATTACTGCACAATGCTTAAAGGGTTGGAGCCTACAAAGGTTCAAAAGCCAGGAGCATCCTAAGTCAAAAAGGTGACTTGTCCCGTCATCTTTTCATCGAGCAAAACAAACAGCTGCTGATGGAGTAACATCAGCAGATAGACCGCAGGTCCATAGCAGCCACTTACCATTTGTGGATTGTCCTTTAGTTGCAACAAGGCTCAAGGCAAGATGCTTTCTTCTAATAGAGATCTTATTTCTCTATAAATCAGAGGCTGATTCCACAGCTCTGATTACACCATCACAATCACTTCCACTTAATTCTTCTTATTCTTTTGGTCTTGCACGTGGAGAGAATAACTCTCTTCACTCGGATCTCAAGAATCTCTACTTCTGGTTTCGAGTACATCTCAAACCAAAAACTTAAAGCATCTAAAACAATAAAAATAACCTTGAACCTCCTTCTACGTTTGCAACGTAGAAGGACACCACGACCTGCGTTAGGCAGAGTGGAACCCTTGAACCTCTGAACCCCTCTTGTGACTCAGAACCAACGTTAGGCAGTTATTTGTTGTAGCAACAACACCCGTTACAACTTAATGACCACACGTCCACACTATATTGTCTTAGTTAAGTGTCTAAGAAAGAAAATAGAAAACTAAAAAAAAAATCAACATATAACCTAAAACCTAAAAGTATAGAAGGTACATGTAGCACCACATCTTCTTAAAAGTGTTAATATTTTTCGACCTGAACGATTGAATTACTTTAGTCAGGCACTAGTCTCCTGCTGATAGTTGTCAATTCTTATTGGGCCAGCCCCAATTGTCATCATTGCCAGTTGTCAGGTTCTCATTGACTCACGTCCTTTTGTAATTTACACAAAACACCCTTTGTTTTCTCTATACTTCAATAAACTACCTTTCAAAGAACATATCGGTTTTTCTTCATGAAACTATTTTTGTTTCTTCCTAAAATTTTAAGGACCACTAATGTGATGCCTCAATACCAAAGGCATTGGAATCTGGTTTGTTTGATTGTGTTATTGTGTTTCATTTTAAAATATTTTTACACCTAAAATAATAGATTAATTATGTTGGATTTTAGTTGTTGCGATTTCTGATATGAACCAAACCATGACTTCAATTCAATACGAAAAGAATCATGTTTTGAGTTTGTTAGTCTAACTTTTTCGACAAACAAATTGTATTTAGGTTGAATTGTCTAACTTGTTTAATAAACTGGTCATGTTTGGAAAAGTAAAAAGTAGGCTTGTCAACCTATATAAAACTAGAATATTTAAAAAAAAACAATTATAAGCTCAACATGCTAACGACCGCTAAACTTAGAACTTTATTAGGTGGTGTGGTGGAAAACCTAGACATCCCCGGATACTTCCACATGGGATTGGGCATGGGAGTTACGGGTACTCCGCTCCCTCCCCTCCGAGTATAAGAAAATCGAGTTATGTTCCCAGGTTGTACTATTTCACCATGGCGTGTGTTTGGAGCCGTTGTACAACTGTTATTTGTTTTCTTTCTAAAACTGTATATCTCACAATTTTATCATCCCTTCACTACAGTTGTTTATACTCTATTTTTTTATTCTCCAAATTTACTCTCACCAACTAGAGTACACGGAGTGGGGGGGGGGGGGGGGGGGGAAGGGGCATGGAAGGCATTCAAGCCCATATACACCGCCCCACCTGGGCGTGGGGGGAGGAGGGGAAGCCCCTTGGGCGGCGAGGGTTCCACCGACCGAGGGGCGTGAAGGCGACGTGGTTGATCATGATTGACCGATTAAAAAAAATAATCTCAAATGACCGTTGAAGAAAAAAATTAAAAAAAAAACTCAATTGACGGTTGCTCAACAGTTGGGAAAAAAATTAATTTATTGTATATATATATAAACCAAATCCTCTTCTACCCACACAAACTCTTATATTTTTAAAAATACTCTCCAAAATCTCATTTTTTAAAAATATTCTCCAAAAAATGCAATCTTCAAGTTCATCTTATTCGTTTGATCTAGACGCTTTGGAGTCCTCATCCGACGACGGCGCGAAATTGATAATATCGAGCGTTCATAAAGTCGTTGAAGCTATAGTGGGGGATGAAATTGAAGGGACTTCCGAACCCAAACGTAGAAAGTATATACTTCGTGAACGATAAGCCACAAATGATTTATTGGTACGTGATTACTTCTCACCCGAACCAACATATGATGAAACAGTTTTAGGCGGCGTTTTCGTATGAGTCGTAATTTATTTTTTAAGAATATCAACGATTTAGATAATAAATACGAATATTTCCAACAAAGACCCGATGCGCGTGGTAGCATGGGATTTGCCCCGTTGCAAAAGGTCACAGTCGCGTTTAGACACTTGGGTTATGGACAAAGTTCTGACATAATAGACGACTATCTAATGATGTCGGAGCGAACAGCTAGAGAAAGACTTTACTATTTTTGTGCGTACGTCATTTAACAATATTAAAAAAATTATTTGAGAAAACCTACATTTAGTGATGTACAACAACTTTTGAAAGTTTCACGAAGAAAAACATGGTTTTTCGGGATGCTCAGGGGTTTAGATTGTATGAAATGGGATTGAGAACTTTGTCCAACTGCATGGCAAGGCCAACACTCGAGTGGATATCATAAAAAGTCGTCTATGATGCTTGAAGCGGTTGCATCACAAGATCTTTGGATTTGGCATGCATTTTTTGGTGTGCCTGGTTCGTTGAACGATATAAATATTCTTAATCCATCACCAATTTTCAACGATCTTGTAAATGATGTTACACTGAAAGGAACTTTTTTCGTAAACGGGGTAGAATACAAGTACGGGTATGTTTTAACAGATGGGATTTACCCTGAGTGGACCGTGTTCGTAAAATATTTTACACAGAGGACTACGTTAGACGATAAGAGAGAAAAGTTTAACAAAGTTCAAATGGCTGCACGGAAAGACATTGAGCGAGCTTTTGTGTTTTGCAAAAAAGATGGCGCATTTTGTCCATGTCATGTAGAGTATAAGAAAAAACCCAAATAAGAAATGAGATGTACACATGCGTTATTTTACACAACATGATTTTGGAAGACGAAGGACGTGCAATATGTGAGTACTTTTGTGAGGAAACGCAATCAAGTCAAGGAAACATTACTGATGAAGAAAGAAGGTTAAACAACTTTGAAATCAAGAATAGCCAAACAAATCACAACCTTCGAGTGGATTTGGTTGATCATATTTGGAGTCTACCGAGATATAACGAATCCGACGATGACGACAGTAACGATAATTAAAAACATATTTGGTAGTGGTTTTATTTTAAATTTTCGTTTATGTATTTTTTTAGTTCATGTATTTTTTTTATTTGATGATTTTTTTAATTTTTAGGTTTTTATGTAATTTTATTATTAGTTATTATGCTTTTAAATATCTTTTTAATTAAAATTGTGTTTTTAATTAGTTTATTTAAAAACTAAAAAGAATTGTCATGTGTCGAATCATGCCCCCCTTCCTCTCCACTCCTCACAATTTTCACCTTTCAAATAAGGGTCTCACAAGTGCCACATGACGCTTCATGTCCCTCCCCTATAGGCTTATACCATAGTCTTTTAAACTCAATTTTTTTTCTCTACATTTACTCTCTACAACGTCTATGCCAAAAAAAATGAAATGAAGGCAAAGCAAAACAAATTTAGATCAAAAGTCCGATCAACTTGACTGCTTCCCAAACGAACCAAAATGAAACCCGGACCGGACCGGTCGGACGACCGGGTCCGGACCCCGGTCCGGTCCGGGTTATCGGGTTGGACCGCTAGTGCTGCGAACCGGCTGAGAACCGGTGAACCGGCTGAGAACCGGTGAACCGGCCGGCCGGTACCGGGAGGTTGGACCGGTTTTTTTTATTTTTTTTTTGTTTGCGTCGAACCGGTCGGACCGGTGAACTAGCCAGGGGTCCGGTTCAACGTTCGGTCCGGTTCTGAAAACCTTGCTTCTAGTTCTAACCCAACATTTTTCAACACATTCATTTCCATCCCAAGTGATGCCGGCACAAAATACAACGTACGACCCAGTTAACCATTAAATTAACTAGGTGGTTTCCGCGCGTTGCGGCGGGAATGGTGGTAATCGGATTTGTTTATGAAGAAAGTTAATCCACTTTGAAAGTTTGCAAAATGCTACCTTAAAAGATAACCTTTGTCCCTGTAACCGTTGGCTACACCGCCTTTATTCTGAGACCGAGTTCCCGTCATGGATGGTGGTGGTGATGATGGTTTTGTGTGATGTAGCGAAGGCTACAAGGGGGCAAAGGTGAGCAAGACAAGTGTTATTTTTGCCATTGTAGGTTGTTGTGTTGATTGGATGTGGTGGTGGTAGCTGGATATGTTATTAGAAGAAACATATGGTGCACCTTATATTTATATTCTAATATGTATGGTGACTTTGGGACGTGGAGTGGTGTCAATAATAAGTATGTTTTTAGGAGTGTATAGGTATATATATATATATATATAGGGAAAGGTTTAAATAAAAACCCACTCAAAACGAAGAAACCCGGTAAACTTAATCTTGACCACTGATCACTTTAGATCAATGGTCCACATTTAATTCATGATTTTTGATTTAATATAATAGGCTAAAGGACATATAAAGGGCAAAAGGGTCAAATGACAAATTCTGAAAAAGCATGTATGACAAAGTTGACCTGACACATGTCACATCATCTCTCTCATACCTTTTTTATTGTTGTCCTAAATCTGCCAGATGCCCCTGTTACATATGTAAAATGTATTGTGTTACGTAGGTTAAAACTGAGTGACCAGTTTATATTATTTAAAAAATGCTGAATTATTTTTTTTTATATTAGACCATATTTTTTTCAGTTTTATTGTAGCAGCACCAGAATTTGTTGCATATGTAACGAGATGTGATATGGTTATATGCCTTTTGTTACTTACAAAAGTGCTAAAAACAAACAAAATGGTCATTACAAAGTGTATCACCAACATAATATTGTTGATCTGCCTAAAAACATACTACTGAAGAAAATATATTACACTAAAACTGTATCAACAACAAAACATATAATTAAAGATTCATACCCCCCCCCCCACCCTTGCTGCATGCAATAACCCCGACATCCCGCGCTGCAACGAACAATATCTGACGGCATCCGATAACCATACTTTGCATAAAAAGCCCACTGTTCCTCAGTATAACCTATACCCTCCCATTCAGCCCTAATACGCCGACCTTCTGGATACGTGAACGGCAACACGGGTTTGTTAAGTTTGGGTTCATATGGTTCTTCATATTCAGCCCCTGGGTCTGATTCGTAACCAACCGCCCATTCAGGTGTGTGCTTTACATCATACACGTCATCCTCCGGTGTCATATAGTCTTCTGGTGGCGGATATTCTTCGGGGAAGACGTAATCATAGGCCGCATTCCAATCGAAATCTTCATCACTCTCAAACCCACCGTCCGCCTGCACTACGGGTATAACCGGTTCTAATGGCGGGATGTCCGCGGCAACGGGGGCAGCGGGTTCATGTTCGGCTCCAACAGGAGGG
This sequence comes from Ambrosia artemisiifolia, assembly GCA_032199755.1. NCBI lineage: Eukaryota > Viridiplantae > Streptophyta > Magnoliopsida > Asterales > Asteraceae > Ambrosia > Ambrosia artemisiifolia. Next base: position 41,987,808 of record CM063512.1, on the reverse strand, counting down.
ATGTCCAATCCAACCGGTGGGGGTGGTTCAGGTACAATTGCAATGTCCGGTTCATTTTGAGGTGGCTCGTGTACAATTGGGATGAGATTGTGACGCTCCTCAAAAACCTCCGAAGGCGGAGTGGTGGGGTTAGAATCCATGGTTTGACTAAAAAACAGGACCTGTAACATATGTTATAGCAGAGTAAGTGTTGACATTGGAAATATGAAACAGGGAAAAAAACTATTCTCTGTTAAAAACACATAGGTAACAGAAAAAAACTCATACATGCAAAAACAAAAAAAAAAATCTATAACGAAAAGGTGCAAAAAACAGGAGTGTTACATGTGTAACAGGGTTTTTCTGGGAACAAAGACAAAATTTATACCAACTTAGTTCTGTTGTTACATACATTCCACACATTATAATACTCATACAACCATGCACATACTGGTAAAAAAACAAATCACCAATTTTGATTAAAATTGTTGCATATGTTAAGGCACATTAAAATTCACCAATTTTGATTAAAAAAAACCTATTAATAATAATAACAAATAAAAAGGTTAATTAATATGTAAACCTACGTGTTAACGTATGCTACCGACGTGTAAAGATGATTACTTGTGGTGTTACGTACGAAACAGATCCAAACATACATTTTCAAAACCATCACAAAAAACTTCTTATTACCAAACACTAATTCGCTCAAATTCAAACTCTAACCATTAATTGTTTTCTAAAACCTTTCAAAATCATATTAAAAATGTTTTCTGCTGTTACATACGCAACATAAAACAGAGGAAGTTTAAAATTAGAGGTCAACAAAACAAAATCAAAAAAACCTATTACTTCAAAACGATAAAAGCCCAGTATCTCAACAAAATACCCTTAGACCCAAATAACTGTCTAATATTTTTAACCCATCCCATCTTTTTAAATGGCCTAACTTTCTAATAATAAAACAAAATACCCTTAGACCCAAATAAGTGTCTAATATTTTTAACCTATCCCATCTTTTTAAATGACCTAACTTATTTTAGGATTACCAAAACAAACTACTTTTCTCTAATAATAAAACATCTAATTTTGAACATAATCAAATGTTGTTACTAAACAACTTTTTTTTAAAAACAAATCTAATTTTTAAAACAATCAAATGTTGGTTTTATTAGTTAAAGAACAAATCTGATATACATTGTGCTTCCAAAAAATACTTTTCTGTTTTAACAAACATCCACAAATTGTTTCAAAAATAAAAATATCGAAAACAGATACCCTAATAATAAACCTAAAAAAATAACCTGAGAATTAAAAAATAAAAAAGGCATAACCGGTTACGGTGATAGGGAGGTGGCGACGATGATGAATCTTATGTGGTGGGCTTCGATGATGATGCCACTGTTCTCGTGAAACCAACGACGGTCCTCGTTCGAACAATGGAACGACTGTGCTCGGTGGTGGTGTAATTATAGATAGAGAGCGATGAGGGTAGCTGGGATGGTGCGGTGGTTGATAGGGTTGTTCGGCGGTGGTGGTGTAGTTGCAGGGGATAGTGTTTGAGAGAGATGAGAGAGAGGGAGTTGGATATAGGGGTGAGCAAAATTGGACCGGACCGAAAATTACCCGAGAACCGAACCGGAAAACCACCAAAACCGAACCAGACCCGAAGTATAGGTTCTGTGTACGGTTCTGTATATCAGCCCCTTTCGGGTTTCGGGTCGGGTCGGTCCAGGACCCGAGGTTAAACGTGACAAAACCGAGGACCGAAATCAATTCCATATTTAACTAACTTCCAACTATTTTGGGCGCTAATTCTTGGGCTTTATTCAATTTACAGCTACACATGGTATGATATTAACCCAATTATGACCTAATAATATACATATAGTCATATACCAATCATAAAGGCTGGTAGGCTGCTGTCAATCTTTAGAACATGGTATAAAAAGGTTTGTTGTCTTATCTTTATTGCTGCATAGAGTTGCTGACTTGCTGCAGCTAGTTTATGCAATATTTATGCATACATATTACAGGCTGCAAAGAACTAGTTGCAGCCGACCAACGACCAACGACTGTTTTACAGCAGTGCAGCTGTAAAACGACTGTTTTACAGCAGTGTTTGCAGCTGTAAAACGACCAACGACCGTTCGGATGAACAGCAGTGTTTGCAGCCGTAAACCAGCAAGCCAGCAGTAAAAAATCAGAATTCTTATTTACATATTAGACTACGAATTAGACTACAAAAACTAACTTCAGTTTAAATGTATATATGATGAATAAACGACCAAATTAGTTTATTAAAAGGCTGCATATGGGTCATAGATTGCAGCTGAAAAAACGACCAAATTGGTTTATTAACGATCTTTTGGTTTTCTAATTTATTTCTTACAAATGTTTTAGTTTTTAACTTAGGCATTCTATCGAGCACTTGGTGTGCAAACATTTTGCATAAATGTACAGAACTACAGATGACAATACAAATAACCTATGTACCTGAGTGATGGCCTTGTTGGCAACAAGCTCGTTAACAGTGCCAAAAATTTCAATCCAAATCCTAATGAGCAAAATCTTAACGGGTATTTGACTAAAGGTGAGTTGTTTTAATCCACGATTATAAGCTTAAAAATTAAATTTTAGTTTTAAGGTTACAATCATTCTTATGATTGATACAATGATGTACAGAATAGTTAGATTGTATGAACAAACTATATAATTACATTCTATGATCAAACTATATCTATATAAAAGACAAACCATAACACGAATCATCAAAGACTCACCAGACACCTGAACGGTTCAGGCTGAACCCTAGGTTCCAAGACATCTTCGTTCAGATCTCCTTGTCAGAATAGGTTGGCCAGTCGGGTCGGGTCTTGGACAATGGACCGACTGGAACCGACCATGCAGGAACCGAAGACCGGACCTGTTTTTAGGGTATGATTTCGGTCCTTGTATTATCTGTTTTTCGGGTCTCGGGTCGGGTCGGTCTTGGACCTATGCTCACCCCTAGTTGGATAGGAGGGAAATAGATTTTGAATGGGGTTTGAAAAAGTAAGAGAGAGGTAATTATAATATATATGGGTTTAAAAAAATCAGATTTGTTAAATTACTAAAACACCCTCAAAGTAATAAAAAAACAATTTGTTTTCTTGGTGATGTACCGTTGTGTCTTTTTCTTATTTTCATCATTGTGTCATTTTTTAAATTAATTGTGTCTTTTTTCTTCAGCATTGTGTTATATTTTTTGGCACTGTGTTATATTTTGTGGCTCGTTGTGTCATATTTCATGATCTATTGTGTTTTTTGTATCCTTCTCACCCTTCTCATTTTTGTTACACTGTGTAGAATAACTTGACCCTTACTAAGTATTATATTTTACTTATTTTTTGTTTATCATAATTTGGCTATAAACTTGTGTATTATATAAAGTTGAATCAATAAATATTAAATGATTATAATGAGCGGATAAAATAAAAAAAATAATTAAGAAAATAAGTACTAAATAAATAAGAGAGAAGTGAGAGAGAAACAGTAGAATTGTGATTTAATAATAACATTATTTAATAGTAAAGATAAAGATAAATAAATTAAAGTTGAAAAAAGAGATTTGATACTGACACGTGACAATGTTTGTGACCCTTTATTAGAATCTCTATTATAATACAATATTTCAATTAATGTCACATGTCACGCTTTCCTTTATATTATAAATATATACTCCCTTCGTCTCAATTTAGATGTCCATTTTTCTATTTTTGGTTGTCCCAAATTAAATGTCCATTTTCAAAAATAGAAATGCAATGTAACATCTAGCCTCTCTTACCACCAATATTGTCCGCTTTGCCCCCGATGGATTGCCCATCCAGGAGTTCACGGCTTTGTTTTTGGTTGCCATAGTGGAGACTTCCCAGGAGGTCACCCATCCTAGTACTACTCCCACCTGAGCACGCTTAACTGTGGAGTTCTCCTCTCATCCACTAACATTAAGCCCAAAACGCGTTGGTGATTTAAGAGGCTTTGGATAACTTATGAACCAAGGATCTCTCCTGGCCACAGCCGATGTGGGATTTGCCTAGGGTGTCATACAATGGTCCATGTTAATCTTCTCAGAAATCAGTACTGTTACAATCACCCCCCTTAGGGACTCATCGTCCTCGATGAGGTTTGCCCCACCATCCCGAACGACACAGGAGTGGCTCTGATACCATTTGTAACATCCGGCCTCTCTTACCACCAATATTGTCTGCTTTGCCCCCGATGAATTGCCCATCCAGGAGTTCACGGCTTTGTTTTTGGTTGCCCTGGTGGAGACTTCCCAGGAGGTCACCCATCCTACACCTGAGCACGCTTAACTGTGGAGTTCTCCTCTCATCCACTAACATTAAGTCCAAAACGCGTTGGTGATTTAAGAGGCTTTGGATTACTTATGAACCAAGGATCTCTCCTAGCCATGACCGATGTGGGATTTGCCTAGGGTGTCATACAATGGTCCATGTTAATCTTCTCAGAAATTAGTACTGTTACATGTAATTTCCAGTTTTGCCCATAAAAGACAAAACACAATCAAAGATTTGAGGATATTGATGTCATTTTACAACATACAAACAAAAGATTTCTTAATATGTGTATTTATTAGCCCATGACATTTAAAATGGGACGGAGAGAGTAATATTATTAAATTATTAAGATATAATCTTTATCTTTATCTTACATTCTATTTTTTCGTTTCTCCCTCCTATTATATATAAAAAATAAATCATAATTTTTCATTTCTGTCATATTTATTTAATATTTCTTTTATCAATATTCTATTGTTCCACTTTTTTTTTTGAACGGTAAATTCTATTGTTCCACTTATATGTAACCATTTAATACTTTGTTTATCCAACTCCGTGCATTATACATAATAACCTATGATAAATAAAAACAAAGTCAAATATTATAATAAGTAAATAAAACATCAAGGTTCATTCTTTAAAGACATATCTTGACGAATGTTTCTATTAACTAACTAGATTACATTATATTTATTCAACCCACGTAAGACACGAGTTTATTCAGCCCGTGTAATACGTGGGTTTTTAAAGATATAATTGGTTTATTAATTAGTATATAAAATTAGATACGCTCAAGCCGTGTAAACACAAGGTTGTAACCTAGTAAAAATAAATAAAGATAAGGATTAGATATTAATTATTTTATTATTATTATTAGATATTAATAATATTATTGGAAATTGTAAGAGAAATTGATTCGAATCGTTTATTATAAGGAAGGGTTTCCATTGTTTGCCAATATGGGTAGTATCTTTGCACATATTAAAAATTGTTTTTCTTTCTCTCTTTATTAATTTTAAAAAATAACATTCTTGAATGTTTGTTAGTATACACATACCTTTGAAAAAAATCGAGGTAGGCTACATAAAAATTATTCAACATTCACTTTTCCAACATTAGTAGGACAACCGTTACGCTTGGTTCGTTGAAAATAGAAAAGAGCTAATTGAACAAAACCAATATTTTAAACGGGTAAAAAGGCATTCTTGAAAAGTTACAATAAGTCTACGAGCATATTGTAGGTTAGATAAGAATAAAACAAAGGAGATTACAAAATTAAAAGAAGCAAATATAACTTCATATCTAATTCTTGTCAATAATAAAGTATCATCTAAGTATTCTTTCGGCTTGACTTACTCCAATCATCAGTTAGGTGATATAACCAAACCGGTGATTGGAATAGGATTTTAATCGGCTTTCGTTCATGAGTGTTATCATACATTGATATGTGTACAATCAGTAAACATAACAATACAACACACGTATTCATATCGTAGTGAACAATCATCGTACGAATGAAAAAAAAGTTCCGGATTCATACGCAATAATTTGTAATGTTTTTGTATTTAATGAAATACAAATCATATCCAACAACCTTTGTATGTATAAAAGAGTTTAGGAGTTATATGCAACACTCATCGTACATACAAAAAGGTTCCACAAATGGGTAATTTTTATATTTGGCCAATGTAACATAACATGAGATTGTTGAAAGGAAACTAACATAGAAAGGGGTCCCCAGATGTCATTGCCTCCACACCTTACACACAATACCTTTGATATTGGGGTACTAGTTTCTTTTTCTAGGTCAGAAATACAGACTCAGCATAATAGCTCAATAAAAAAATACAATTGGAAAAACAACCACTACCATCCAACATTACCGTTTCATACCATAAAAGTACACCTTTTGTGTGTGTCTAATCTAATCTAGCGGTTTGTGTATTTATTAAGGGAGTTAGTAAGGGTATACCAAAATCTTAATTTGACACCTACCGAATAAACAATAGTTTACCTCCGGTAAGGGATAATAAATCACTGTAACTACAGAATTGATCATTCGCTAGAATATAACGGCAGGGCAAAATGTGAGTGAGTGGTCACCTGAAATAGCACAAAGTAAAGCCGGTGGGAGGTGACTGCTAGGAACCGAGAACGATTCCAACGTACAGATACACAAATGGTAAGGGCTCTATGTGTGTTCTTTAGGGATTTCTGAATGGCTTATCCAAAGAGGTGAAGTCCTCCTTAAATATGTTTCACACGGGCCTCCAACATTAAACCTTAACATAGCCATTGGTAGTGTCGAAGCTTGACCCGAACCTTCAGGGGGTCGGAAGTCACTAGTTTCGGAGGCGTAGAAACCTTATATACCAAAAAATTTCTATCCGAATACTATATAATCGGAACTTCTGAGCGAAAATTCGGGGGGTCGGCCGCCCCTCCCGCCCCTTAAAAGCTGCGCCCCTGGCCATTGGGCCTCGGCCAAGTTAAGAGGGTACCTCCACTACCAGCCCATAATCAGTAGAAGACAAGATATATTATATAAAACATAGAAAGAAAATATCCCGTCATCACGCGTGACTGAAGGTCATCGGTGATTGCCTGGTTTTTGTACGCGTGTCATGCATCGGTTGGTAACAGGCATCTCCCGCCCTGATTGGCTAATTCTCTTTATCAACTGTACATTTGTTGCCTCTGTCGATGGACGTTAATGAGACAATTGGTGAGGTGGCCTCATGCAGTCTTATTGGCTTAAGCGCCAGGGAATTGTACTTGTTGTTCCCTGCACGCGCGGAGTGCATGTATTATGGCAACCTTAAGTGCGCTGGAGACTTCTGATTGGTCTCACGTCATTGTCAGGTGTACTATCTGGTCCCCTTGTCCTTAAGTAGACGTTAGGATTTGCCTTGCTGTCATTGTCAGGTGGGTTGTGCATCATGATCTCTGCCACACGTCCTTTCAATATCATTGGTTCGTACAAGGTTGTACGTTTGTACCTTTCATCCTCCTCATGCTCCTTTAGCTTTGCTTGTAAGACACTCCGAGACGCTGTGGCGAGAGTGGTCGCGCTTTGGTTCTCCTCACGCGGGTGTGCATGAGCTAACCTCATGCTTCTTCGCAGCTAGGCTTCCTCTAGTTGACTTGGTTTGGGCTTTGCTAGTTTGGGTTGTTCGTAATTCCTTGTAGATTTGGACACGTATCCCTTCATCTCCTATACGGTTGTATAACCTCATACGGTTTTTATAGAAGCACATCACACGACAAACGTTACTCTACAGCCTTTGATTCTGTACGTGCCGTATAAGTCTATATGAGTAATCTATATGAGCAGTGTATATATATATATATATATATATAATATAACTATATATAAAAGAATTGAAGTTAGATGATATGGCGTTCAATGGTAGCTTCATCTTCCCCCTTGAATGTGCCACGTGGCATCATGTGAAGCTCTCTTTTAAATTTATTTACTTTATTTTTTTAAATAAAATCTATATCTATATTATCTTAAAATTTCAAATATGTTAATTAATATCTTTTCCTTATTTTCTTCTCACATTTTTAAATGTTAGTAAACTATTAATTATTATTTTAAAATTTCAAATATGTTAATTAATATTTTTATCTTTATTTTTTCCTTATTTTTCGCTCACAATTATAAACGTTAGTAACTTTTATGTATGACATTTTTTTGAAATTTTTTTTACACCAAATTAACGATCGCTTTATTATCTGTCCAATGAGCACCATAATGCTATACAAAAAACGAAAAACATGGTTTTTTTAGTGAGTTTTTGTTCATGCAGAAAAAAACACAAAGTGTTTAGTTAATTTATTAATCATATATAGGTAAGTCACTAATCGTGTTATGATAGTATATATGTTTTTGAACCTACTATTACATATGAGAACCCGCTAAATACATATATATTCACATATTTCAGTTTGGTAAGAATCAGTTTGTTTGTATTTTGATTGGTGTTACTAGGAATATTAATTACAAAGGTTACTAAGCCGGTTAAATGTAGCATATGATTTTTAGCCACCTGGTAAATCTCTAGGTGATAAGTGATAATTAATCAACCTACCATGCATGCCTTTTAAATCAATTATCATCATGACATATCATTTTATACCAATTTGGTTGTTTTTTTTCCATGTTTACATCAAAGTTTTAGAATGTCTTGAGGAAGTGGCAAAGATGTACAAAAAATCCACTCGACTAAGATGTGCACACGTAAAACTAGAAGTAGGTTTTATGAGTTATTGGGTGTTGATCTTTTAAAAAAAATTATTGAAAAAATGACATATTCATTTTATAGTACACACATTTTGTCCCTTCATATTAGATTTGTCTATCCCGGGAAGCACCCGAGGGATAATCTAGTGTGTGTATATATATATATATATGAAGAAACAATAAGTATCTCGGAGATTATCACTAATCTCCAAGTGGTTAATACTTACGTAACTACAGGAACTATCCTTTACCCAAACCGTAGGTTCAACCCGAAGAAGGAAATGTGAGTGAGTGAGTGTGTGTGTGTGTGGTGAAAGTAAGAACACAAGATGTGAGTGAGTGTGTGTGTCCGCGGGGCCTTGTCTTCTTCATCCAATTGTTGGAAACACTGATCATACATGATGTCAGTGCTGCTGCCGCCGTCCAAGAACATGTACCGCGTGCGGTAATGTCCGAAAATGGCTATGATAACGAGTGGGGCGGTGCAGGAGGCGCCGTCACGGACTTTTGGTAGGAGGACGTAGGCCTCCTTAGAGGAATCATCATTTTGTTGCACACGGGAGCATTTCCCGCGGTTATTCTTCTTTCCGTGCCTTGTCATGTTGCATTGGTGGCGCGGAATGAGGGTGGCGGCATGAGTGTTGAGGTCACGGATTTTCTTCCTCGACCCATCCGCCTGATTATCATCACCATTGTGCCCCTTAGCGGCCTCTAATTCCATCTTCAGACTGTAGCAGTTGTCTGTAAAATGGCCAAAATCATTGTGGTACTCACAGTACTTGCTTGTATCCACGTTCCTTCTTTTCCCAAGGGGCTTGGGCTCCTTGAGAGTGACTTGCTCCGTCTTAAGGACTTGAGACGGATTTTTTAGTAGCGGGGTTCAGTCGTGGTTCTTCTTGGAGTGGCCACGCTATTCCCGTGATTGTTTGTCGCTGATAATCTAGCGGGCGTCATTAGCGGGGGAGTACTTCCCCTCGTACGTTGAGCCCGAGATGCGAGTCCAGACGGACTTGTTTTTGATCTTATTATTATTATTATGGTGATGTGGTTGGAAACCATGCATCTGATTAAAGGACTTCTCGGATGAGGCGTATATTTTGGCGGAATGGATGACCTCGTCCCATGACTCTGGGATGCCATCCTTGCCAGTGAGGCATTTCATAAGCTCCGGGTTGCGCACATTGTGAATGAACGCAGCGCGGATAAGTTCTTCCCGACAGCCTATTTGCAAGGCTTCCTTGTTAAAGCGGACAATGAAGTCCTCAATGGACTCATGATCATAACGGCGACACAACAGTATGTGCGCCTTGTCCCGCTTATGTTTTCTCAAGTGAGAGAAGTGGTTGCCAAACTTGTCAATGAGGTCGTCGAAGTCCGTAATGCTCCCCGCGGGGAGATTATCGAACCAGACTCTTGCTGCGCCTGTCAATGTTTGGGCGAAAAGATGGCACCAAACCTGGACGGGCCAGTTTACAGACATTCCCGCACATTCAAAGTCATGAACGTGGTCGTCTGGGTCACGCAGGCCATCGTACTTGCCGATGCTGCTAGGGAGCTTGGCTTTCTTGGGAATTCTGGCGGTCGCTATGCGAGCGACCAACTTGGATTTCTCAGCAAAGGACTTTGGTCTGAATGGTTTGACCAAATCATCGTCCACATCCTTGCGGTGTGAACGGCGGGAGCGACCTCTCTCGCTGTAGTCTGAGTCTGTGCTGCTTGACTCGTAACCATCGGACTCGTCGTGTGATTTGGCGTAGCCCCGAGCCCCAGCGCTTCCACCGGGCTCCCCGCTACGACCATCACGATGACCAGTCGTGTCTTTGTTCTTATGACCCTTCTTTGGTGGAGAGTCATAAGTGAGGGTCTTACCCTTCTTTTTTGCGCTCTTCAAGAGTTTTCGCTGGTAGATAGCGGCACTCTTGGCATTCTGACGGATGAGCCACTGGTCCGGGTCCTCCTCAAAGTTCTCGTCACTGTCATCGTCAGTTTCCACATCACATACCTCGAAGGGTTGCTTCTGGAAACGTGAAGTGGGCTGTTTGACGACAGTGCCTGGTGTAGTATAGTTTCCGAGGAGTTGAGCATCAGCGTCCCCGGCTTGGTTGGTGACAGAAGTGTTAGGGTTGGGTTCAGCCATGGGTGGGTTAAAAGATGAAAAAAGAGGTGTTCTAGCCGTTGGATGGCGCCAATGAAGAAACAATAAGTATCTCGGAGATTATCACTAATCTCTAAGTGATTAATACTTACGTAACTACAGGAACTATCCTTTACCCAAACCGTAGGTTCAACCTGAAGAAGGAAATGTGAGTGAGTGTGTGTGTGTGTGGTGAAAGTAAGAACACAAGATGTAAGTGGTTCGGTCGAGCTTGACCTACGTCCACTGTGAAGAGCCGGTTATCTTATTACTTTGGAGAGTACAAAGTGTTACAAGTAAATCTAGCTCTATATTACAAGTGAGTATCTTCGAATCCTTTGAAAAGGAGTTGAAGTCTTCTATTTATAAGAGAGCTCGTGGGCTTGGTGAAGAAGCCCACGAAGAGCAGATCCGGTTTGGGCATGTCCTTGGGCCCAAAGCAATGGTCCCAGGAAAATGGCGGGAAAACCATGATCCTGTAGATGACGTCAGGTTGCTGTTGAATCGTCCTGCAAGGTGGACACGTGGCGCCTTGCTGTTGGCTGTCGGTGGCATTCGTCTACTACAGTGTTTGACTTACCTGCTGCCGTCTGAAGTGACGTCTGACAGCAAGTAAGTATGTCTGCTGGTTACTGTAGATGACAGCATGGAGGAGGCATGGAAGGAGTCAAATCGTTGTTCTTGTCAGCAGTCGTTGTACTGACACTGCCACGTGTCATCATCCGGTTGGCGCATGCTCTGTCCCAGATCCTGCTGAATCTTCCTTGTTTGTTATCTTCCGTACCTCGTACCGAAATTTGTCTAAGGATATTCCGCGCGTGGGCGCACGCGCGTATGTCCTTGTGGGATGCTGGTGTGAGTTGACTTACGTGTTTACTGTCTCTGGGTTGTGAAGTCATGTCCGCCATCTTAGTTCCGCGGATGGCGGACCTGATTGGCGCCAGGATTGTTAAGTAGAGGGATAGGGATGCCGCCTCCGTCAGGATTAGGCTCCCTATCCCTTCAATATATATATATATATATATATATAGGGGAGGGTTATCTTGATAACGCTAAATATCGCGAGAACCGTGAGAACACATGAGAAAACCAATCAAAATCATTTTTTTTTCAATACAAAACCTAATTATAATCAAAATACAACATTAAAAAATGAATTTTCTTTCCAAATAATTAATCTTTTCTTACAAAAACACTTTCAAATTAAATTTTTGATTTGAATGGTTTTAGATGGCGTTCTCGCGGTTCGCACGAAATATAGGTGTTCTTAAATTAACTTTCCCATATATATATATATATATATATATATATATATATATATATATATATATATACGGGAGTTGGAAACACAACCTTGACGACTCTAGTTGTTTTCGTATACGTTTAAATTTTTACGCGTAAATTGTGTTTTTGAGACTGTATTTTAATAATAAAGACAAATGTAAATTTTTTTTTTTGAATTTGAATGGTTTTAGATAGTATTCTCGCGGTTCGCACGAAATATATATGTTATCAAATTAGCCTTCCCTAATATATATATATAGGGGATGGTTCTATAGAAAACCCTATAATAGGATGAAGACCATGGAAACTCTAACTTCCCGAGCTTTTTAGGGCTTGAAAATTTTAGGGCATGTAATATACATAATTCTAAGCATTTTGGGCAAAAAAACAAAAAAGCGCCGAGCGGTTTAAAAAAAAAAAACCGTTTTCAGGTAACACATGTTACACAAAAATAACACATGTTATTTTTGTGTAACATGTGTTACCCAAAAACTTTTTTTTGTAAAAAAAAACCGCTCGACGCTTTTTTGATTTTTTTTTGCTCAAAATGCTTAGAATTATGTATTACATGCCCTAAAATTTTCAGGCCCTAAAAAGCTCGAGAAGTCAGAGTTTCTACGGTTTTCACCCTAATATAGGGTTTCTCATAGATACTTAGCCCCTCTCTCTCTCTCTCTATATATATATATAGACGAGCAGTGTATAATTATACTAGTACACATTTATACAATCTAAAAGACAACATAACATATATACGGCCCATGTAACACCAGACAAAAAAAAAATATTCTCAAACTTTCACTTGTGTTTCCTATAAGGCCCGTATAATTTATACGGGCTATATAAATGATAGGGTGTGAGAATAAGATTAGGGAGTGTTTGAACTTTGAATAGAATGAACTTTTATTAATAATGTAATCAAATATTATTTAAGTCGACCATGGTATGCATTGACACAGACCTGTTTGGACGACTTCTTTGTTGGGTCAAAGGCTAGCCTTTTATCATCGATATGATCTAGACTCACTGGTTCTAACTAGAGTCGTCAAGGTTGTGCTTCCAATTCCCGGCCCGTGTGGTGTCGAAAAGTGTATCAAGACACAAACCTGACACTGCAAAAGACAGAAGTTACCTGGAATTCATGTGAAAATCACGTTTCTAAATGGACATGATCATGAACATTTGCCTTGTGAGATTCTAACATCACCAAATCGCGCACCCCCTTATGCATGTTGCTCATCGTTTAAAACTTTAGAAGCACCACAAATAATTTGGTTTAACAGTTCATTCGCAAGACAGGTGTTGCAACGAGTCGGCATATAATCGTTAGTCAGCATACACTTACTAATTTTCAGTCAAGTTAATCAGTCAACTAATAGGTGGCAGGCCTAACCACCTAAGCCATGTCTAGTTGGACCAAATTGCCGGTCAAAAGTAGGTTGGAAGTCGATCAGGATGGGTCAAAATTGGACCAAATCGATCAAGTAAAAGATGCTCTTAACTTCGTATCTCAAATTCAGGATACTCCATGATTTTAAAACCAAACTAGAATAAAATTCCTTAAATGAATTTTAACTCTAGTTGCATCGGATGGAAGGAGGGGAAGAAAAACAGGGGTATGATGAACGATGGGTGGTTATGTTTATTTATTTTTGGTATTTTAACATTGAAACTCCCTCCATCTTCATTAGCTTATATGTAATTGTTAAACTTTTAAATTTATACATAAAAATATAAAATTAACAATGTATATGTATAAAATACATAAAAAGTCCAATCCGGTTAATACCTAGTCAGTACCCCCATCGTCTAACTAGCGCATAAGATTTCTACAACATTTCGTAAGACAAATCGAATCATATAAATGTGTTAGTAAGAAATGTGAGACCTAATGAGTGAATCGGTACCATTCTGCAAATGCCCACATCAACAGCAGGCAGGATGCCTCTTCACCCTCTCACAATCCCTCTTCCCCTCCCCCCATCACTCTGGCCACGAATTACCTACTTGCATCATAGGTGGCCATGTGAGACTAATGGCTGATTCATGACTTCCATACAAACGCGAAGGGTCCACCAATGTCACAGACAGAACTATGATAACAAGCTCTCATAGGTTCCAACAAATACTTTAAAATGACCAAGTGTTAACCCAAAAAAAACATTAATAGCTGATCAAGTAGACAAAATAGCACATACAAAATCCTGATCATAGGTAAGTCTTCAATAACCGCACATTGCACCATTAAACTCGATATTCCAACAATACCCGTCAAGATAAAAAATAATACTCTAATGCATCTGACTACCTTTGAACCAGTTCAATATATAATATAAGCACACAAAACCTTGAGGTCAGAATCACCTGTAATGAGGTAACAAAACCAAACTTCCAGCTGACGACAAGCATGGAAACTTAAGAGCACAATGGCGGAAAACACAATAGAAAAATATAGTTTTTAAAAACATGTCCTCCAAAAAAATAATCCTATCCAACAAACCAATACCAACATCTACAAAAGTGTTCATGTTTTTATTCAAGTCTTTTTTGTATTTTAATTTTTTTTTTACTTTTTATTTTTTTACTTTTTTTTTCTTTTGTTCTTTTTTTAGTTTTTTTTTTTCTTTTTTGTGCATTATGTTTTTTCATTTCATGTTTACCTTTGTCTATCCATGTGCTTGCTTTGTAAAGCACCATTTCTCCTCTCTTGTCAAAAACATTGCTTCTTAGTGAACAGAATCCTGAACTGTCGAAGTGGCGTCATCCAGTGACACGCCCTGAAGCTGTGAAGCCAATACATCTTGATTCTCACCAGCCTGGGCTGGAGGCTGCATCAGCCATTTCATCCAATCATTACGTCTTCTTATTTTATCACCCTGTCGTGCATATACAAATACCTCAGAAACTTCAACTTAGATGATTCAAAACACTAACAATCATACACACCTGCACTTCCACAATAGTCGAAGCTCTCATTGCATCCAGTATTAGCTGAATATTATCTGTCAAATACAAAACCTGTAACCATGCAAATGGTTATCTTTCAGTTGGAACAAAATTAATGTACTACAATGAACAACCGTATTGTATAAAAACGTCATACTCCTAAATGAACTAGGATTTAGATAGATGTATGTTTCTTTGTATATTTACTTTTTTATTCTAATTTCATGTGATAACAGCATAAAATAATGCTGCTACTCTACTAGGCTCGAGAGACTGACATCGTAAAAGATCATGTTTACATAATCCTAATAGGTATATAAATGCAGACCTTTTCAAAAGCATAACAATACAACTATAAGCAAAAGACCAACATTCTCAAAAAGTAGATTTACATATTACAGCTAACATAGTTCAATGTTATATCTATGTTCTTTCTTCCTTCCTTCAGTTCAAGTCAATTGAATGATGTCTGAACTTTTTATAAAACAATTCTAACAAGTAGTGTTATTTTTTGTTTGGCTTTTGCAAGTGTAGTAACCAGGTAAATGGGTATAAAGGCTATATGAATCCCGGGTTCTAGCTTACACTATTTGAAATAAAAAAGTTTTCTTTATTTTTTAGTTTTCATTTTTGAAAGAATTTGATTTTCCTCTAATGATTTATAATATTAAATTTACATCTATATTTACAGTTTTGTCTGAATTTCAATAGAACTTTATTGAAGAAAATGAGTTGGTGTATCCAAAAAAGTGCTTTATGCTTAATTATAAACCTTAATCATATCAAATTGTGTAAGCGGCAGGAGAGAGAAACCCGGGATTATAAACTCCAGTTAATACACTTTCAAAACGTAAAAATGCATTACTTCTAAAAGAATTTTTAAAAAAGTACAATTCTTTAGTAAATTGTGTAAATAAGGCAATATGGCATAAGCATGGCAATAATACACATGATGAAATGTGAGTGGTAGGACAACCTGTACATTGTCACTACATAAGGTGCGCCTTTTAACCCCTGATGTGTTTTCCTTAGCGCTTCCGCCGCGCCTTTTTAAACCAAACCCACAACAACAACAAAAGCAAAAGCAAAAAAATATTGTTGTCCTAGGCACCCAGCTCCCTCTTTACCCGATTGCATAACACAAATGATAAATGAACAGAAGATATTGACCAAAACCGATTGACACTTCTATTAAACCCGATCAGAAATTTTGAAGCACACAAAAATACTGTAGCAAATAATCCTGTTTAACCTAAACAAAACCTTAACCTAACCAAAATCATACTCCTATCTTCTAGTATTTCAAAGAATCGGCAAACTCGCAAAACATTAAGACCACTAAACCGATAATTCTAAGCATTCAAACTAATAATAAATTCTAACCATGGTTATCAACAGCGAATAGCGGATGATAGCAATAAGCTACCTATACGCTATGTAGTGACAGCGATTAAATAGCGGGCACTATTCATGTTTAGCGATACACTAGAAGAAAATTATAGAAATATTTTATCTGTATATTTTATCAAAATACGCTGTTTTTCATCTAAATACGCTACTTATATTAAATAGTTACATCAAAACAGGGAAAAAAGCCTAATGAGCATCGCTATTTATATTATAACAAAAAAACTACAATCCCGATATTGTCACGCTTTGTAGTCGATAACCATCACAAAGAGACCTGATGACACGTCGCCACGTTATTCGCTATAGTAGGTGCTATGCTCACTATTAACAAGTAACAACTATGAGGCTAGCTAATTAAACTCTTTTATGGAATCACCCATTCAACTTTAACACTCTTTCAAACCCGACCCGTTTCAGGATTAAAACTAACAGATATCATATAAAAGAAATGTTTTATATGTTTATTTATCGGTAAATGTAACATCATAGCTCAATGTAACATGTAAGCCTCTATACTTTAAGGCTTAAGTTGCAAAACTGAGCTCAGAAAATAAAAGAAACACTACAGGCAGAGTCACAGAGAAGTCAACACATATTCTAACTCACTGTTCTTGACTTATAAAAGCAGCATAATATACTAAATATTCATTTGCAGCCATTAGGCAGAAGATCCTAAAGATGAATTAAATCCAAGCTAAAATAAAAGTCATGCCGTGTTTGCAAAGAGGGATTTAGGAAAGAAACATGTTGCATACTCAACTATACAATGAATCGCATTCCACTTAGTATTAACTAGACATGCTGCAAAGAACAATCTTCAACACAAATATATAAGACTCTTCAAAAAAAAGTACTTACTTTTTTGAAGCCTGCTATCAAGCTTACAGGAACCCAACCCTGCTCATCCATGTTCCTCCGCAAGTATGTATCTTTAACTAAGTTATCGTTGCTGTAACGAACATAAAAATGAGTGCAGGCTGTTAAATCTTTCAAATGCCACAAAGGAATAAGTATATTTTTAACTAAATTTTTAACTAAATTTTTAACTAAATTTTTAACTAAATACCTGAAATAGTAATCAATTTGGGCCACTATTCTAGCATACAACATGGGATCAGATACAAAGTACATGGGAGGCGGAATCGGTGGTCCAACAACAGGCGCCATACCTCTGAGTGACTCTGCCGGAGGCGGCGGTGGACCTTGATAATAAAACATCGGAGATGGCATCTCTGCATACACATTACGCAAACTTAAAGATAAACAAAATCAAGCCTGTGAGTATAATGAAACCGAAACTCAAACTCACCAGGATACATCATATTATTGCCAAAAGGCCTCAACATAGGCATCTGCGGAGGAATAAACGTAGGAGGCGGCGCATGTACCGCAGGTCGTACATAACCACCCCTAGGATAACCCCTCTGCGTATGCGCGTCTCGTCCATTAAAACTCCTACTATGCTGATTCCACTCCCTATCCTGATCCCGCTTCCCGCCATACCCATGATGATACGACCCATCTCCACGCGAATGCGGCCCACTATTACTCCTCCTATACGCATGCCTTTGATTCTGTCTCTCATTCCCATTATTCGACTGCACCCCCACCCCTCCTTTCATCGATTCACCCTCCTTTCCAGTAGCATTTTCCAACTCCGGACCCGTAACCGCCACATTTTTATTAAAACTCCCTCCACCACCCCCACGCTTCATCGATCGTTTGTTATTAGCATTTGTTTGTTTACGAGGCGAATTCGCCGATATATTCTCAGTCCCCTATCATATAATAATAATAATAACAACATAACATAACAAACAAACAATCAAACTAAAATAAATAACTGTAAATTATTAAAAATAATAAAAAAAATAAAAAGTGTAAATTAATTAATAAAATAGAAGTACCAGTTGTAAAGGAGGGGGGAATGGGGAATCAGTGAGGGTTTTTAAGGAGTCAGAGGAGGAAGACTTGGGAGAGGACTTATTATTATTATTATTATTATTAGTAACGGGGGTTAAAGCAGGCCAAGAGAGGGCGTCAATGACAGGGGTAACGGCGTGAGAAACGGGTGGGTTAGAGGGTTTATTCCAGACGGGTTTTTTGGAGGCATTGTCGGAGTCATCGGTTGAAGGGTCCGATTGAAGCGGAGGAATAATCGGGTGGGAATGTGACGACGGGGATTTAGGGGTTTCGTCTGATTGGAAGGTGGTGGCGGCCATGGATTATTATTATTATTATTATTAGGGTTTGTTGAACCGGAGGATCTGATGATGATGATTATTATTATTATTAGGATTTGGTTGGACCGGAGGATCTGATCGGCGGTTGATGATGATAGAGATGGACCGGACCGGTGGAGGGTGAAGGACTGAAGGTGAAGTTTGCTTGCACACAGCTAGAGACAGAGCGAGGTGTATCTATCTCTGATTCTCTGCCCTCTCTCTCTCGTCTATAAATGTTTTCTCAATATTTGTGTCATGTTATGTACGGTGAAATGACATTAATGCCCTTTGGTGGTTTTAAAGTCACGCTTATGGAGTATGGTCTATGACCAAGATAAAATTGGGATGAATGTGTAGTCAACATTGGAATAGCTTTATTGTTTGGAAACGACCAAGAAAATAGCAGTTTGCTTTTGTAAATGAATTAATTAAAGAGATTAAAAAAACATGAATATATCAGTTAGTGTTTGGATACGTGAAGAGTAGTGAGGAGAGAGGAGTAGGCTTACGACGGAGATTCCACGGGTAATTGCAGCACGTGCAGCTTCTAGGGCCATATCCGTGCTAAAATAGAAAGAAGAAATAGATGACAACTATATAAGTAAGGGAAGAAGAAAAGAAGAGATAGGGTAATGGTTGTGGTGGTTATGGTGGATTATGGTTTTAAGCAGGGGCGTAGCTACCCTAAGCTCAATGGGTGCGGGCGCACACCTTGAAAAAAAAAATTTAGTGTTTATATATACGCGTTTATCACATCCGCACCCCACAAAAATTTCAATCGCACCCCTTGGATTTTTGAAACCAACCCCTAAGAAAATAATATAATTACATATATTGAGTTAGCCCATTTTATTAGTTAGTAGCTCAAATTCAAAAATAAGACCAAGCCCAAACTTTATAATAAGTCCACAGTTTTAATATTGATTAAAAGAAAAAGAAAAAAAAAACCTTCATAGGAAAGACCAAGATTTGTTAAACGGGGTTTTATTGGTTTCTACTACCAAGAACCAACTTACAAAGTTTAGATTTGAGGGTTATGACAAGTTCTTAGAGTTAGTTAACCCTTTTTGTGATAAGCATAAACTTGAAGTGGTAAACATGGATGGTGAATACGTTGACCCAATGATACCAAGAAAAAAAAAACAAACGTCACATTTCGCCACAATTATAAAGTTGAATGCTTCAATTCGATTCAAGATATGCAAATCTAAGAATTTGGAAATCGTTTTAACGAGGTAACATCTGAGTTACTTGTTTGTATTAATAGCTTGAGTCCTTGCGATAATTTTGGTGCATTTTATGTTCCAAAACTACTACGCTTAGCCGAGATGTATCCACATGATTTTGATGATGAAGATAAAAGAAGGCTTCCGGTTGAACTTGAGAGCTACATAAACTGATAATGTAAAAGCGGGTACACGATTTACCAAATTGAATGGTTTATCCAATCTTGTACAACTAATGGTTGAAACAAAGAAACACCTTCACTTTATATTTGTGTATCGTTTATTGAAGCTAGCTCTCATATTACCCGTCGCAACCGCAACTGTTGAAAGAAGTTTTTTGGCAATGAAGTTTGTGAAGAACAATTTGTGTAATAGGATTGGTGATGGGAATTTAAACGATAGTTGTATGATTTTTATTGAAAAAGACTTGCTTAGAAACGTGGAGATAGAAGATGTTATAGATAGATTTCAAAAAATGAAGACCCGAAGAGAACAACTTTAAATTTTAGAATTTTGTTATGCATATGTAACAACGTTTGAATTACTTTTGGCTTCTTTTTGTTGATTATATAATTTTAGTGTTATTAATTTTGGTATACGACCCGACCCGACCCGAGCCACATGATGATAAACGACCCAGAGGCTTAGAGATTCCGCACCCCATGAAAAAATTTTCTGGCTACGCCACTGCTTTTAAGTTGTGCAAACTTTTTAATATTTTGTGTCATGTTATGTATACTGAAATGACATTGATGCCCTTTGGTAATTTTGAAGTCATACCTATGAAGTATGGTCTATGACCAAGATAAAATTGGAATGAATGTGTTGTCAACATTGAAATAACTTTACTGGGAAATTAAGATTTAAATGCGAGTACTTTTAATGATACGGATGGAAATTTGGTTAATATCGATTGGGTTTATTATACGAGGGAATTCGGTTTGTAATGTTATGGTATTGATACTCGATTTAAAGGTGTTATGTCTAAAATAATGTCGAAATGTGTTTTACATTGAAAGCAATAAATACAAGATCTTGAAAGTATGGAAAGGAATATTGTTACGGTACCGTTTTTGGTATAGGTTTGCTTTCTCACTATAGTATTTTGAGTAAAACTCGATTTTGAAAAAATTCAACAAAACCTATACCGGAACTTTCCATAAGAGAATATTGAACACGGTCGTGCATTTAAACGGATTGCTGCTCTTTTTTTTGGAGTTGTGGGCATTTCTGAAAGCGGCATCTTTATCCCTAGGTACAAAGGTAATGTTTGCCTATGTTTCATTCTCCTCAAAACCTTACTAATATTTTTTTTTCCTTTGTAGGAATTATTATAGTGTCTATTCACTTCTAGTTGTTCTTTTAATATATATATATTGGCCACTAACTTTTAGTTTAACTTTATTTTCTGCCACTAACTTTTAGGTTAACTTTATTTTCTTCCAATTTGACCACCAAACTTTTAGCTTTTACGATTTAAAACTTTGGTCACTAACTTTTACCTTAACTTTATTTTCTTCTAATTTGACCATCAAACTTTGACCATCAAACTTTTATCTTTTAGGATTTAAAACTTTGACCACCAAACTCTTAGCTTTTAGGATTTCAAACTTTGGCCACTAGCTTTCTTACTAACTTATGTACTTTAGTTTCTTCTAATTTGACCACCAAACTTTGACCGCCAAATTTTTAGCTTTTAGGATTTCAAACTTTGACCACCCAACTTTGGCCACTAACTTTCTTACTAACTTATGTACTTTCTTTTCTTTCAATTTGACCACCAAACTTTTACCTTTTAGTTGCGAGTATTTTTTTTGAAGCCCACGCGAGAATAACAGTCACTTAATATTGTCTTTTATATCCACGAAACCCTCCACGCAACAAGAGCTCCCACAGCGACGCACAATCTTTAACGTCTACCAAACCCTCAACCAACAGGAGCTCCCGCCGCGAAACACGGGTTCATAGAATCCTAGTTGGATATGATTAATAGGTATAAAAACAGAATTCATTGCATTACAAAATCATGTTTGATTGACACATATAAAACTGGAACTTTTATCATTCCAATTCCTTCATTTGGCAAGGAATACAACCAATATGCATCCCTCACTATATCATAATCTTCTATTATATATAATGTTAATGATCAAATACAAATACAAATGAGCTTAACCTATTAAATATGAGAAATGAAAGGGGACAAATTGTTTTAGATTTTTTTCCCATCTGCTTAAACATGTTTTCTAGATGAATAATATAAAAAAATTATTAATTTTTGTGTAATATAGTAGTTATAGTAGTTTACGCTAGACTAGTTATGTAATTAGTCTACTAGAGAAATTACACTAGCTTTTTTTTTAGTTTTCGTTGGTCTTTTTAATATTGGCATAATCAACTTTGTTGTTCATTATCATCAAGGTTAGTGTATGATTTCGGTTCGGTTTATTATTTGATATATGCAGATTATATGTCTTTACTTGTCGTCGAAAGAAAAGGTGTACATCGTTTAAACACTAAACAAAGATATTAATATTCCAAGATTTATTGTTTTCACATTACGTTACCTATTTACTTTATTTTCTTATGTTTGCTATTGCACATGCTATCTTTCTTAATTTATTTCATTTGTTTTTTCATTATTATGGTGTAGTTTAGTTTTACTTGCATTGATGATATGAACACCTACGGGGAAGATAAAGTTATGATTTTCAATTAGTTAGTTTAATTATGGTTTGTAGCCACCTTCCCGATAAAGTTGCATTGATGTAGATTAACGCCAACCTTCAAAAGTTGCTCCTTTGCAGCCACCTTCCCGATAACAGCTCTCCAGACCAGCACATTGCATTTCGGGGGCACCCAGGAGTTCCATTTCATCACGAATTCCCCGTTGTTTTGACCCGTAGCAGCAGCCAACTCATGTCTGAGATGCTTAGCCGAGAATCCCACCCCAAGAGGATTATCCCAAACCCACAAGTCCCCACTAGTACCAATCGAAGACTGATCCAGCAGCCGTAGCAGCTCCTGAAGACGACTTCGCATGCTATTTGACAGCAGGCCTCCCTTCCAGTCCCAACCCCAGTTGACCATATCCCCAAGTCTGTAGTAACAGTCCGCAACAGTCGCGTTTTTGGCAGCAGCCAACTTATACAGATCCGGAAAAGACTCCTTTAGAGTCTCATTCGAAAGCCAGCGATCCTTCCAGAAAAGTATCTTGGTACCGTCTCCCACTTTGGCTTTAAGCTGTTCCCGAATTCATATGCCCCGCTTGTGCAGAGTTTCTTCCACCCCGCAAATGTTCTTCCACACCCCACTAACCCCCTTCTTTAAAGGAACCATCTTATTACAAGAATCCGTCGCATGTATGGCAGTCACAACTTTGACCCAGAGCTGCCCAGGTTCGTTCTTTAGTCGCCACCACCATTTGGAAAGCATGGCGACGTTGAAGTCTTCGATACCACCCCACCCGAAACCCCCAAGTTTCTTTGGTCTAGTCATCTTATCCCAACGGATCCATCTCAACTTGACGTTATTACTCGTTCTTCCCCAAACAAAATCCCGGCGCATCCCCTCAAGCTTCTTTAAAATACATTTTGGGGCAGAAAAAAGCGATAGATAGTACGAAGGCAAACTACCTAGAACCGTTTTTGCAAGAGTAGCACGCCCTGCTAGAGACAATTGCTTGGCTTTCCACGCGGACAACTTCGTGCTGAATTTATCAACAATCGGCTGCCATGACATAGCCTTTTTCATGTTTGCTCCAATAGGTACCCCCAGGTACACGAACGGGAAAGTCCCGGCTTTACACCTTAGTCTTCTCGCAATAGAACCCCTATGTAATTGTAATTCTCATCACCTCCCAAGTAATAAAAATGTCATGCTACTTGTACTTGTGGACATAAGTCAATTTAGATCAACCGTGATACTAGCTTAACATGTTGAAATACAAATGGCAATCATTAAAGCTAAAGAATCAAATTGTAATCCCATTCATAATAATGTGTCTTTTATTCAAACATGGTACATTGAGTAGACGAAACCCAAGTGCTCAGGATCATCTTCAACCATATGTGATGGACGGACGGATTAATAATCTACATATACAGTTTTGAGTTGGTGTATCAAACAAAATACTTTACTCTTAAATTGTAACTAGTGGTATTAAGGCAGCGTGTTATACCATGTTGACCCAGGGTTTTTTTTTTCTACAATTGTTATTAAGTCAAGCAAACCCTTGCTTCATAGCAACCCGGTAGACGCATGGCGAGCCAAGAAAAGGCAATGATAGTACACCACTGACCCAAGGCACCAATTAAGTTCTTTAACTGTTCATGTCCATTGATGCATCCCAGCCTTACCTGCAACAAACATACACCAAACAGATGCAAAACATTTAATCCACAATATCGGCACGAACATTTAATCCTAGTTGCCAACCGAAAACAGTCATAATCATTGTCGAAACTTAATAGCTTAAAGCAACCCTAATCCGAATAAATGAAGCAACATGTTACAACCAAATCCATCTATGTTAACTTTCAAAAACTTATAGCAATTCTAAACACACACACACACACAAAAAAAAAAAAAAAAAAACGAAACAGATGCAATTACTAACACTTGGACATTAAACAAAGCTTTTCTACTTATCACACTTAACCACAAACCCATAATTCTTCGCTAAGTTAAGGAAAAGGAACAAAAAGAACAAAAGCAAATTACCTTAGATATACTCTCCATAATCTCTCTCTCAATAACTGTTTCCTGCACACAATTAGTGAACAAATCATGCAACGGTTGAGCAGATTCAAACTATATATGATACCAAATCAACCACATATATGATGTACTTGAAAAAATATTTCCATACAATTATTGTAAAGGTTATTCCCAGCTGTTAGTTTCATCAAACATTAGAGGGAAAAAAGTTAAATACAAAAACCAAAAAGTGGATTAATATTACTATATTCAGATGAGCGTTGTCTGTAGTTGTGTACCCTATAATACTTGCAGAACCGTCAAAAGCACGAAGGCGAGCATGATCACCGATCATTAGCTTTCTAATCGGAGAGATCACTCCTATCAAAAGCCCAACAAATGGATCGGAAAAAGTATATATGCAAACAAATCTTACATCAACAAAACAGTTACAAGATCATATATACCATCGCAATGTTGGTAGGTGTTAACCACATTTTGAGCTTGATCTTGTCTGAAACGGCATGAAGATGCGTTTCAATCTTCCTTAACACGATACCCTTCTAAGATTCATCATTTCATCAACAACAAAGAGGATGTAAAAACACAAATTCTTAACAATTAAAAATGTAACTACCTTTTGGTCTGAAACATATTCATGTACTATACTATGTTCCCGCACTTACTCATATTCATCATCGGGAGCTTCACATTCATTAAAACTCCTCTGCCGTGACTGTAGCAACGCGTAGGTGTAGTTTTCCTTGAACATATCAAAAGCTCTACCCAAACAATCAATGATAATAGCTGATGCTTTCCCGATGTCTTTGCCACTCAGGTTCCCATATTTCCATATGATAATGTAAACATACGTCCAATTATAAACTGCACCTATCTTAAACCCCACGAAAAGCATTCACATCATATTCTTAACCAGTGCTTGAAGTTAAAATTAGCACGTGATCAATTTCTAGACATGTACAGACATAGATAGTGAAACCAGACCCTACCCATTAGCTGAGCAAGTCGCTTTGTCCCCAAACGGGCACTTACCCTCTGCACAAATTGCAGGACTGGTGATCAGATGTAAGTTTTCAAGGTTTGTTGCTTTCCTGATGGAGGAGGATTATAATATTAGAGAATCATTTTAAGTTAACCAAATGTTTTACTTTTTATGCACATGATATATATTTTTATAATGTGATGTTTTCGCAAGAAAATAAAAAGAAACTGAACTGCCAAAAACGGTTTATTAGTGATGGAGCAAGTTACTCTGTTGAAAGAGGGACAAACAAACAGATTTGACTCAGAAGGAAATACATGTACAGTCACTGTTACATGACCACTTTTTTTTCAAATAATTCGTTCTTTTTTTAATAAATTTTACCAAATCACGTTGCTTGAATTTTCAAAATGAAACAGTGAATAAAAAAGGCAGTGAGATAACTTTCCATATTCTAAGAGGGTGTTTGGCTGTCCATTTTTCCCCTCCTTTTAACTTTTGACTTATTTAATAAGTCAAAAGTTAAAACAAAAGTGTTTGGGTAATTGTTTGAAAAGGAACCCATGGAAGATTTTGTGCTTTGAAAAGAAGAAAAGAGGGGAAAAGTCATAAGTCACGATTTGTGACTTTTGGGATTAAGGCCATGTTTGGCTAAACTTCTCCTTATCACCTTATTTCCTTTTCCACCTCCTTATCTCCTTAATCCCAAAAGTCACAAATCCTTACTTATAACTTATCTCCTTTTCAACCCACAAAAACTCCTTTTCAACCCATTACCCAAACATTATTTTCTCCTTATCTCCTTCTTGATTAAGGAGATAAGTTATAAGGAGGTAAAATAAGGAATCCCAAATTCTCAATTCCTGTTGGTGCGTCGACCTTCAAATAATACTTTATCACTGACATCAATTTCTGCTCCGCCTCCACCACCTGTGAAAACTTCAATCCTCGGTCTTCATTCTAGAAAAACATACACAAAATACCCAATTAGAAGATAAAGTAGAAAAATAACTAACAAAAATTGGCCTTAATCGTTCACTACCTCGTCATGCCTATCCGTCAAACAACAACACTTCTTCATCACACCGGACGTGAAGGTGGGATTCCACCACCGCAGATATTGAAGGTGGTGTTGGAGGTGGAGCAGCGGTGAAGTACAATTGACTGTCCGTTGAAGATGAAGTCGGTGTAGGGAGAGAGAATTCCCCAATGAAAACCGTACACCGCCATTCACCTAGTTGCCGGATCGAAATAGAACAGAGCCGATCTTAACACGAAATAGAAAACCGCTTACGAAAAACATGTTGGAACCATTCGAAAAACCTAGCCGCATACTCTCTGACGATGACTGTGTGACGAAGCTTTGCTGGGATTGACAGTAGGGTTGTGGTGCGTGATACGCCGGTGGCGGTCTTCTTAGAATGAAGCTGAAGCCAAGAAAGGGGGTTTAAAAGGTTAGAGGAGGTGGGTGGGTATTCGCGGCTCATTTTAGCATCAGCACGCTATTCAAATCAAGGTTTATAAATATATAGTGTATAATATAATTGTCAAAGGCGTAAGGCGCAATGGGTAATTCTTAGGCCTAGACGCAAGGCACTTAAACCATGGTAATAAGTGTATATAGCCCTGGTTTGTAAGCAACGAGAGCGAAAACCCGGGTTACTACACTTTTAAAACCTATAAATTGTTTTGCTTCTAAAATAACTTTTAAAAAGGTATCATTCTTTTATGAATTGTTCTAAAAAGTAATATACATTTTAGAATACTTACTCTCTCCTAGAAGACATTTTCATCAATTACAATTTAACAGTACCAAAGTTCTAATTACGGATTTACGTCCATTTAGTTATTCATAATAGCCTATGGCAATATGGCATAAGCAAGGAAATAATACACCCGATAAAATGTGAGTAGAATGAACTAACTACCTCACTACAAATGATCTAAGAAGATAAATGTTAGCCCTCCATATTGACTCAAAGGCACCCTTAACCCCTGGAAGCTTATTAGAGACTATGTCCATAAGACACTATTACCCACTGCTAAGCATGAGGCGATTCAAGGCATTTTTGCCTCAAAACCCGAGGCATGCTCACACGTACCAATACAACCATATAAGCTTTATTACAACAAGAAACTACATATCTCTCCATCTATTTTACATAAAAACCCACTTATCGAGTAAGCCTTTCATAATTTCTTCATCCATTGGGTTGTTTTTACAAACCTCCTACAAACCCTAATTTTGACCCAGAACAACATACGCATGCCTTTCTGCCCCTGATGCGTTTTCCTTAGGGTCACAGGCATGCTTTTTTTAAACCAAGCCCACAACAACCAAAAAAACTTGGGAAAAAGCAAACACAAAAGCAGCCTAAATCACCTATTTGTGTAAGCAAATCTAGAGCTTTGAAGAGAATAGAGTTAATATCGTATAGGGGGCATGTTGTATAGTTGTATATGTGATTTACTTACAAGAGGAACAAACTGTTATTGTAGATTTGATGGTTTAATTAACATCATAGCTCAATGTAACATGCAAACCTCTATACTTTAGGGCTTGAGTAGCAGAGAAGCCAACATATATTCAAATCCACTGTTCCTGACTAAAAAAGCAGCATAATATATTAAATATTCATTTGAATCCATTAGACAGAAGATCCTAGTAAGTAGTATAATTAACATAATTCAAACTAAATAAAGAAACATGTTGCATATTGATTTGTACTATGAAATATGAATCACATTTCCACTTAGTATTAACTAGACATGTTGCAGATATCAATCTTCAACACAATAATATTGGCTCTTCAAAAAGTGCTCACCTTTTTGAAGCCTGCTATTAAGCTTACAGTAACCCAACCCTGGTCATCCATGTTCTTCCACAAGTCGTCATCATCATCATCATACTCAGTTTATCCCACCAATAGCAAAGCTAAGGTAGGGTCTGAGGAGGGTAAGATGTAGACAGCCTTACCTCTACCCCGTGGGAATAGAGAGGCTACTTCCAGTGAGACCCCCGGCTCGATAGTGGTTTTGTATCAAGCCTTAGACATAAGGCACATAACACTTAACAATCGGGACAAGCCCGATTGGTGCATGTGCCCCCTGTCTTTTGGCTATCAACGCCACCACATGATGCATGATTAACCGTCCGTCGTTTTTAACGTTATTTTCACGAAATTAGTAAAATAACGTTAAAATTAGTGCAACTTTACTTTTGCCCCCCGAGGGCCACACATATATATATACATTATATGCGCACAGCCGTAAGCGGGCCTATGTTCTTCCACAAGTATGTATATTTAAATAAGTTATCGTTGCTGTGATGAACATGAAGAAGAGAACTAACTGTTAAATCTTTCAAAATGCCACAAAAGAATATTCTTTAAAATTTAAATAACTACATACCTGAAATAGTAATCAATTTGAGTCACTATTCTAGCATAAAACGTGGGATCAGATACGAAATACATGAGAAGCGGAATTGGTGGTCCAACAAGAGGCGCCATCCCTCTGAGTGACTCTGCCGGAGGTAGCGGACCTTGATAATATAACACCGGAGTGGTCAGTTCTGCATACAGATTATAATATCCCACAAAGTGAAAGATAAACAAAATCAAGATTGTGTCTTGTGCTTATAATGAAACACACCAGGATACATTATATTGTTGGCCTCAATAGAGGCATTTGTGGAGCAATAAACGGAGGAAGAACATGGTTCACTACCATTAAAATTTCTACTACGTTGGTTCCATTCTCGATCCTGATCCCGCTTACCGCCATACCCATGATGATAAGAACCATCTCCATGCGAATGCGGCCCACCATTACTCCTTCTATACATATGCCTTTGATGCTGTCTATCATTCCCATTATGTAATTGTGCATTATCTCTCGTAGAACCCTCCGCAGGAGCAACACCAGATTTCCCAGTAACATTATGAGGACTTTCATTTTCCATCACCAAATCTTGACCTGTTCCTGACACATTTTTATTAAAACTCCCACCACCTCCTCACTTCATCGATCTCTGTTTCGCCCATATGAGTTTGAGCTAAAGTAGTAAACTTGTTATTAGCATTTGTCTGTTTACGCGGCGAAGACGATATGTTTTCAGTCCCCTATGATATAGTATTACAAACAAACAAGAATCATAATAGGGCAATTAGACACAATCTATTTTTTTTTTTTTTTTGAAAAGCATTAGACACAATCTATTAATGATTAAAAACTGTAAATAAACAGTAATAGAAATTTAGAAACAACAATTAACATTCAGGGCATATGATATGATATATAAAAATTTAACTAGTTTAAACAAACAAGAACTAAATTTATAATTACCACTTGTAAAGCAGGAGACAATGGTCCATCGGACAAAGAAGAATTGGGTGAAAACTGATTATTATTATTATTACTAACCTGGCCTAAAGCAACCCAACCTGGTCCGTTTCATCCCAAACCCATGTTGGCCGATTTCATTGAGATCTTGCATGTTTAACACTAGTGATGCACAAAGACCCAGTTCCGGGCGCGAACTGGAACCGGTTCCTACCCTACCCGCAGGTACATACCGGTTCCATATCCAGGATAGGATAAGAAATGAAACCAACCCGGAACCGGTTCTGGGTTTAACCGACCAAAACCCGAAAAAAACCAGGGAAAACCGGTCAAAAACCCGAACGTACCCGGAACCGGTTCCTACTCGACCACGGTGTTGACTCTGTTGACCGAACCCAGAAGGCCGGAATCAGTTCCTACCCAATATGCAATGTTTGCAAGAACTTTGTAAGTTTCTGTTTCAATCTTGGTAATGCAGAGACACATTTGCTTTTTATGCAGATCAAATGTACCTGGTCTGATAGGCACAGCCTTTCTGGATACTCATGAATTTGAACCCATTTATCTTGAAAATAGAATATTAAATCTTTTTTATGTAAAAGAACTGGAAGTTTTCCAGTTATAGTATTTTTTTCTGGGCATATGTATTTTGACCTAAGATATTATGCAATTTTTCACTCATAAAACCAGATAATATACAGGCCGAGGATGGGGGAGGACAGATACTTGACAAGTTTATTCCACAATCATTGCAGTTATCTTAGTTTGACAATCAAGAGTGTCATAAAGTTATGAACATAATATAATGATTATAATCAGATTCACATTAATTGTAAAGACTGAAAGCAACAGAATACTAGCAGTGATAACAACTTCTAATACGGAAGTTAGATTAGATAAAATCACCTGTGTTCTTTATTTCTCAAAATAATGACTTTGTAACACCTTGCAGAGATGAACTTCTCGTCTTCTGCTGACTCGTCTCCTTCCTGTCAAATCTACCTCATATTGTGACATGTCAGCGCACATGGATACCGGAAATATGTCTGATCTCTTTGGTATCAGATGTCCGAGTACAGCAGAAGCCAGCAATCTCACTTGTGACAAGCAGGGTGTGCAATTTAACCGCTTAAAAGACATAATATCAGTGTTTTGATCTTCCTGGTTCTTTCCAAAAATGCCACGGTTATACATGGACGTAGCATTATCAAGACCAATAATCAACTTAAACATAGTAATATCTAACATACACTTTATTCTATAGATGAACTAATAACATTCTCATATTGAAACCAACAGTACCTTGAATATCACAGAAAAGAAGTGGAAAAGTAAGCTAAACTTCAAATACATTTATATAAACATATAGCACAATCCAAACTAATTTTCCACACACCTAACTAATTGTTCAAGGTTTAATCTTCAAATAATCATGAAACCAAGTGCTAATAAACCTTTAAACTACAAAGAGTGACCAACATTTAAGCTGCAGGACACTCAAACAGCTTGCCTGGTGTTTATGTTGGTGGGTTCAAACCCCACAAACCCGATTGACTAAAAGTATGCCACCATCGAAATAAAGAAGATTGCAAACAGATACAGCAGAAACATGGCTCAAATACTAAAGAATGTTAGCTGCTGAAAATTAATCAAATTCTCTTTCCAGATCCGTTTATTTGAAGCCTAAACTCATGGCATTTACGGGCCTTCTCTACCAAATCAGCGATGATTTTCTCCGACTTGTCATATATCTCTTTCGGTAGCTGCACTTCTAAGTAATCAAAAAAGTCCCCTAACGTCATCTTCTCCAAGTCTACCCACCGACCATTATCACAACCATCTTTGATACTCTCTGACTCCTCTACCGCTTCCTTTCCCTTCGATAAATTTTCACCTACCATAACATTATTTCCTTCACAACCTCCTTGAGTTGACACCACCTTCTCCCCTAAACAACTGTCTTTTACCTTCTTCAACTGATCCACCGACAATTTGTCGAATGCAGCCTCATTTCCTTCATCAACTTGTAAAGACTCCTTCACATTGTTCACATTCTCCTCCAAACCACCGCTTTCCGCATTCTCCAACGCTTCCACTCTCGTCAACCCTTTCCTCCTCCCTCGCGTCACTCTACCTACTACCGGAACAACACCAACATTCTCACCCTTACCTTTATCCATATCACCATCCACACAAACCATCTTTTCCTCCACCACCTTCCTCTTCCTCCCTCGCCTCTTCTTAGGCTCTACCGCCACATTTTCCGTTACATCCACATTCAAATTCTCCGGAACTTCATTCAATTCAGGAACAAAGCTCACCTCTTCCTTTTTAAAACTTCTCAATGTTCTCCTACCACTCACAGTTTCCACCTCTTTCTTAGCACTACTACGCAAATTCCGCTTCGTAACCGCTTCTTTCCCCTCTTTTCCCCCATCAAAACCTAACCCTAACCCTAACTTTCTACTCTTAACAACAACACCAGCATCAGATTCAGATTCAGATTCAGGTTCAGGTTTTCCTTGCCGTCTAACATTCCGTTTCGGCCGAACCGCTTCGACTTGAACAATATTATCAATCTTGACAAGAATTGAAGTTAACTCGCCGATTTTGATTCGGTCAGCGTCGTTGATAACTGAAGGGACGTGGGGCATGAGGGTGAGGCCGTTCAAAACGGTGCCGTTTGAGGAATCGAGATCAAAAAGAGTCCATTTGTTGAGATGGGAATCGAACTTAATGGACAAGTGTTTGGAGGAGATACCTGAGTCTTTGATTGCTACTGTGTTGCCTCTGACAACACGGCCGATGTTGATTAAGGAGGTTGATGGGTATGTTAGGGTTTCACCTGCTCTTGGTCCCTTTTCTATTATGAGCTTCATCGTTGTAATTCCATCCATTTGATGATTGATAAGCTGTGTGTGTGTGTTTTGTGGAGCATTTGTTTTGAAATGAAATTGAATTTGGGTTTTTAGGCGGTATGTCGGGACCCCAAAGTGTTCATATCTATGTTTGGCAAAATTAGCTAGTGGCTGGAAGCTGAAAGCTGGTAGCTACAAGCTGGTAGCTGGTAGCTGCAAGCTGTAAGCTTTTTAAATATATTTTGGTGTTTGGGAGAGTAGCTAGAGCTTTTAATAAAATGTATAAAATGACTAAAATGGGCATAATTAAAAGCTTGTAAGGAATGTTTTTATTTTATTTTTAAAATAGAATGGGTATTTATGTCATTTACTCATTAAAAGCTTGTAGCTAGTAGGAGCTTTTTCTTAAACGCTAGTACTAGTAGCTTTTCACTATAGAGCTTTTTCTCCAACCTAAAAGCTTCCAGCTCCTTCAACCAAACAAAGCTTTTTATTGAGTAGGAGCTTTTTCTTAAAAGCTTGAAGCTTGAAGCTCCTAAAAGCTCTTAAAAGCTCCTTGCCAAACATACCCCTAGACCGAAAAAGGGTTTTTCTTTTGAGAATCCAAAAATCTAAACATGGATTCGACTAGGGATGGACATATTGCATCGAATATCAAATCGATTCTGATTTTGAAATGATCACGTATTGAACCGAGGGTGTTTGGTATCGGTACTCACATTTAGAGGTTTTTGGTTTCGGTTTCAGTATTTTAAGGTAAAATATTGATATCATACCGGTACCATACCGTATGTTTTCGGTATCGGTATTGGGTTTTGAGAGTTTTCGGTATCGGTATTTTTGGGATCGGTATCGGTTGGTACCGATACCGTCCCGAGCTCATCCCTAAATCCAACCAATTTTTTCAATAAATAAAAGTAGAGTTTTGAGGCTATATGGGGTACGGGAGACCTCTCCCCATACTTCCCCCAAGTTCACATCAGCGTCACGTTGCTTCCCCCAAACCAAATAAATGATTTCACTTCCCCCTTTCATTTTTTATGAGGAAAAGGACAAAAAACGAGGAAAAATTGATTTGGGAGAACGGGAAATATCCTTGTGGCCACCGAATGCAACTCAGGGGGGGGGGGGGGGGGTTCCCCTTAGGGATGTATGCCACCGAAAGCTTTCCCGAGATCACACTCCATGGTCTTAGGACAGAGACTACATAAATTCCTACACTCCTCATAGTCATTTTGTTAAACCAAAACTCATTTAATACACATCACTTGGCAATAGAGGTGTACAAACCGGGTAACCGGTTTTAAAAAAACCGGTTTTTTTAAAACCGTTTTTTTACTCGAGATTAAATCGGTTTTTTTTTAAACCGGTTCGGTTTTAAAACCGGTTTTTAGTGCTTAAAACCCAAACCGGTGAAACCGGTTAGGGTCGGTTATTAAACCGGTTTAAAAAATCGGTTTTTTTTTTTTTAAATCGGTTTTAAAACCGGTTCTTCCTTGGTGATGAAAAACTGAAAAAAAAACCGTTTTTTTTAAATAGTTTTTTTTTAAACCGGTTGTTAAAAAACCGGTTTTTTTTTTTTAACCGGTTTCGGTTACAATATAGGTTTTTTTTTAAAAACCGGTTTTTTTGTACACCTCTACTTGGCAATGTATGATATAAAGAGTAGCTTGAGCGATGTAGAGGCTTTACCTTAGACGCTTTAGCTAAAGAGACCTCATGGACTTGTTGCATCTAAGGGGACACGGCGAAAAGTCTATGGTTAGGCTGAGAGTCTTTACCTTGGATGTATCTACAAAACGTGTGAAACGGCTATAAACCGGTTGGAGGCATCTGAGCCAACTGAAACGACTAAGGTAAAAACTCTTGGTCCACGTGACCTCTTTAGCAAAGCTTCTAAGGTAAATCCTTTGTACGAAGCACTGCCTTATATCGCTTTTTTAGTTGGATCTTTAATTTAACAAAGCGTCTATACTAAATTCTTTTGGTCCGCTTGTCAATCTCTGAGTAGTCTAAGAATTCTTGCAGTCTCTATCCTAAAGTCTCTACACTTGTTTATTTTGGCAAAATTAGTTTAGATTTGCGATTTTCCCGTTTTCTAGTATTTTTTTTATTTTTTATTTTTTTTTTTAGGGGGGGGGGGTGGGGGTGGGGTGGGTTATCATTTAGCACGTAGGTCCACGTAACATATCTAAAGTCAATAAAGTTTCACAAATTAAGTTTGATTTATAGATTAAAGATCATGGAAAATCTTTGGTTGAAAGAAAGGCAATCACATAAATTTCGGTAAAAATTTAGATTTTGTTTTGCTATTAAGATATTAGAAAAAATTGTCAAGGTAAAGTGTAAGTTGTTTAATAAAAGTGATGTTTTTTTTAACTCAAAAGGTTTTGTTGCTTATGATTGGGGGAAATGTTTAGTTACACAAAGGTGTATAACATGTTTTCGTATTTATTTGGAAACTTTTTAATATCATGGAAAAGTAAAACACAAAATACAGTCTCACAATCTTCTAGTTAGATAGAATATATCAAGGCATGTGTGTTTTAAGTTGTGAGATTATTAGGTTCATTGGATTGGAAAATCTTTTGAACCTAAACATTTGAAAACTTGCATTTGATTATAATACAAACTTCATATCTTAATATATCAAACATTTATTACATTAGCCACATGCAATTTCTATGTTCAAGCATAATTACAATCATTGTATACATCGTTATAGGTTGGCTAAATGCTTAATCAGTTTACAACCCTACAGTTCTTCCTGATCTCCTGACCGCCCCCTGCAATGCTACTCATCTTGATCATCGACTTGGCGAATGCTTTTGAGAATGCATCATTTGAGCTAGCAAACCTAGATACCAAACTTCTGGTCTTAGGGAAATTGAGCAAAGCATTATCTGAAGAAAATAGAACTTTTTGCTGCAAGATTAATTTGTAATATGTATTATCAAAAGTTGAAGATGAAGGATCCATCGCGACTCCTGCTTGCTTTGCATTGTTTTTGGCCAGGCAAACACGCCGTAAACTTGCAGCAAATGATGGGTGGAGTGACGGGTCGATGTCAGTTGTCGAGTTGAAGTTGTGGATTCTGTTGTTGAAAGACGAGCAATGCGAGAATCCGAGAGTATGCCCACCTGACAAGGTGTCAAACGGGTCAAAAGTCACCTAATATATTTTTAATGTTTATAACTTGGTTTTTGTAACTATTCATAGAAAAGTTAAATATTGAATAAAAACAGCAGTACGGGTCAACCTAACCTAACCCATAATAAAAATGACCCGTTTTGACCAATAACTCATTTTGACCCGTTACGCAGTACACACCACACCCATCATGACACCTCTATACAACATGCTATGAGAAGTCTGAGTATTATTTCGATAAAAACCATATAATTTTTTTTAAATAAATAACCTGAAAGTGCTGCTAGATCTTTCAAGGAAAGACCTCTTTGAGAGAAACTTTGTTGAAGTTGAGAAATGTTGAAGGTAGGAGCTGGTAGTTGTATGGTTTCACTTGCCTTAGATATTCTTCCATCTTTTCTTCCTTTAGGCACATCCCAAGATGGTCCTCCAGACTGCATTAATTTAAATTTTCTTAAGATGTACTTTGTGCACAAAAACTATCTGATGCGCGTACGCCAGATAGAGTTAGGGGTGTTCACGCCCTGATTTAGATGAGTTTTAATCATTGTAAACGAAAACTAAACTATTGAATTCCAGCATGTTACTAGCGGTTTAGGTTATTGGGCCAAAAAATGCAATTAAAAAGGTGTAACAACTTTAACATAGATATAGCACCATAACATTATAACATATTAAATAACATCTTTTGATTTAAATAATAAAACTTTAAGTAAAGAAAAACATTTAAAGAAAATTTACACAAGGAGAAAACTAAAAATGATCGGGTGACCGACTGTAAAACCAAACCTATGACCGGTTTGAACATAACCATGAACACCTCTAGTTACAATACAATGTAACATTTGCATAATTTTCATGCTTACCACGACAACTGCATCTCTTGCAGCTAAAGCCAAGATATCAGCACACGAGACGACCCCAGGACACACAGATTCTACAGCTTTTTTCGCGTTATCAACAACATAAAACGCGTGGAGCGAAACATTAGGTGGCCCGTCCTTTTCAGCTGTGTTCTTACCCTTAGAACTCAACAAAACCGAGCCATCACACCCCTTCAAATTCATTATCAAAAACCAACACATATTGACATTAGTAGTACTAATAACTAAAAGATCAATGACTTTATAAAACAAACAATATACGCCCAGTCGCTGATCATACCCGTATGAAACAGTCATGGAAATGCATCCGAAGGAGCCCAGCCGGGGCGGTTTTATCACGTCTTGTCGCGTCAGTTACGGCTTTCCGGACTAGTGATTCTACAGCAGGGCATGTTTTTTGGTAATAATTTAAGGTCAATGAAGTTCCAAAAGAGAAGTATAAGAAAATAAGTAATGAGCTTAAAAATGCAGCCATGCTTACTTTCTTTACACTTAATGAAGTTGCAAGGACTTCATGATTTAATGGTCTATTTGTACATCAAACAAGCCACTTGTTATTGGTTTACAACCAATCACACCTTTGCTTTTAATTGCCACCTTCACTATACCCATATATAGTATAAAGAAAATAATAATAATTGTAGAGGTACCAAATTTATTGAATGATTGGCATCGTGACTAATAATAACCAAATCTATAACCTATGATTGGGATGATCTGGTGATTGTCCAGAGCTAATATTCTCTAAACAAATATTGTGCTCCTATAATGACTTGTACATTGTACAAAAAAAAGGTGCATTTATGAAAATTTGTTACTTTATGAAAATTTGAGGTCTGGAAAAGTGGCTACCTACTCGTGATTGATACTTTATGCTTTTTTCAAACTTTTTGCATGAACCTTCTCGTCTATTTAAATGTCTTTCTAAAAGAAAATTACATAAATCTTACCTGTCTCTAATGTCTAAATAATGATTAATTATACATTTGTGTTGTGTATAGACTGATATGTCATCATTTATAAATATTTTTAACGTATTTACCCTTGTATTAACCATCTCTGAGGACGTTTTTACGCAAATTAGTGCTTAAAGCCTTCTATGTGATTTATATAGTAATGTTTGGCAATTTAGCTAGCTAAAAATGTCTCATGAGACGTTGCGCGTCCGTGCCAACAAAATTATAAGAACACGCACGCCAGTGCCAACACGTTAGTGCACGTTGACTTTTTCCGGTTCAAGCTCACATGAACAATCGTGCCAACCAAATTTTAAAAAGTACAAGTATGGGAGGGAACAATAGGTTGCGGCATGATCATGCTTCCACGTGCACCGTTGTGCTTTTACGTGCACAGCCATGCTCAACCAGTCAACCATATTTTTGCACTATAAATGAGAGGGGCCTCTTTACCATTTGAACATCAACCACCACATCACAAGCTCTAGCAACAGTTTGGGAGGAACCCGAGCGATTCTCTTCCCTTTTCTACTCCATAAACACGTTTTTTAACACGACACTTCATATTTGGTTGATCACTGGTGATCACACCTTGGTTAATCCACCAACTGTCGATTATTGTGTATAATGGCCACATGGCTAGTTTTCTTGTATCACTTTAGTGTAGATGAACCTTGATGTTAATCTATAATATTTAAAGTTGTGTTTAAGTGGTGTATATATGAGTAATACTTGAGATTTGAACTTGCGTGTATATATGTTCGCCCGATGCAGTCTTTGCACACATCCGAGTTGGTACGTCTTTATACAAGCGTGGTTATCACACTAGAGATAGTGAGTAGGGTTTTCATCTCACACCTTTACTATTTCAGACGTGTGATTGGTTTTTGTGTCTTTGAATGGTAATTAATTAACCCCTGCATGATTTTACTTCCAAGCTTATAATTAATTTCAGTCGTAAGTCTCGGGGTATCCAAGCCACTGAGCCAGGCCAGGGTACGTACTTTACACTTGAAGTATAATTTGGAATGTTTTTAACTTTGGCTTATGTGTGTGCTGCGCATTTCGCTGTTACAAAAAAGCTCGTGAGAGATGTGTGACCAATGTGGTCTCTCCATTTTAATACAGTTGTTACGACGTGCCTATTTTAATCTACGTCTCGAAAAAATTTTGTTGAAAATTTGGAAGGTGGATGGAGGTTTAATTTAATGAAATTATAATTTAGTGAAATTATAATTATTGGTAAAACTCTTCGTGTTGTGAATTGAAGAAAAACTCTTGAGTAGAGTTAATTTATTTATAACACTTGATTATAGTTTTAAGACTAAAATTAAGTGTATAACTCTTCATGTGGTGAATTGAAGAAAAACTCTTTAGTAGAGTTAATTTATAATTTATTTATGACACTTGATTATAGTTTGAAGACTAAAATTAGAGAGAATTACTATTTGCGTCCCTGTGTTATAGTGGTTTTAACTACTTGAATTCAAAGTCAAAAAGTTTAACTACTTGCGTCCCTAAACTGAAATTAACTAACACCTTGAGTCCAAATTTCTAACTCTGTTAACTAAAACCACTATAACACAGGGACGCAAATAGTTAACAGAGTTAGAAATTTGGACTCAAGGTGTTAGTTAATTTCAGTTTAGGGACACATGTAGTTAAAGTTTTCAACTTTGGATTCAAGTAGTTAAAACCACTATAACACAGGGACGCAAATAGTAATTCTCTCCTAAAATTAAGTGTCTAATTATGTTAGACTCTTCATCCACCATTGACTCTTGTATATATAAGAGACTTTTGTGTCATATTTGTGAGATATGAGAATACACATACGAAAACACATACACTCAATCACAACAACCAAGTTTCATTTATCTTTTAGGCAAGTGTGCAAGTCCGGCAGTGCACTATCACTGTTAAGAACCGATGTACCCCGGGAACAGACCACGAATCTATTTAAGGGAATTGTGTCAAACACAAGCCCGGATCACATTCATGATTTCGTCTTCGATTTCAATGTAAGTTTTCTAACAAACTTAAACAAATTAGTAAAACAAACTTTCGTGTAGATTGAGAACCAATCTTAAAACCTTGTTCTTAAGGATTTTTTTGGTTCGTGAAAGTTTGTAAATGTTTTCTTTTGAAATATGTTGTGGTACATCGAATCGGATTAAATTTATGATTGGAGTGAAATCTTTAATCCGAAGATTCAAGGTTTTTCAAGTTCATGGGTTTTGCATCGTGTTTAGATAAACCGGATTATTAACATATATTTAGACGTTTTTGAAATACTAAATTTCTAATGAGAGTATTAGAAAAGACATAATATTCATAAACCCATGTAAAAACGTTTGCTAACGTTTTCTTTCTAGTAAGCATATTAGAAAGATAATTTCAAAGTTTTGAAATGTTTACATTTTCTAACGAGAGTATTGGAAAATAAAAGGTTTCGAAATATAAGGTTTCGAAACATGTATTTTCTAACAAGCGTGTTAGAATCGACGGCGTTGAAAGAATAATGTGTCATGAAACATTTCTAATAATCGTATTAGAAATCATTATTTACAAAATCGTAAGTTTGATTTTTAAACTTATATGTTGATTTCTCTAACGAGCGTGTTAGAAATTAATGATTTTGTAAAGACAAATAAGATGTTTATACTTTCTAACGAATGTGTTAGAAAAGATTATTGTACAAATACACAAACGTGTTAGAAATTATTATTTTGTAAAATAATAAACATTGAACCAGTTTGATTAAAATTTGATGGTTTCTAACAAGCGAGTTTGAAACGGGTGCATTTTAGAAAATCCAAAGTTAATACCGTTTATGTAGATGGTTTAATTTTCTAACGACCGTGTTAGAAACGGTTTATTTTATATATAAACCAATAAGATCTAAAACGATGGTCGTAATCGTGTATTTCTAACAAGCAGGTTAGAAACTGTTGAGAATATAAACCAACGACCTTTAAAAAGATTTTGGGTAATCGTTTATTTCTAAAGGGTGTGTTGGAAATAGGTTTATTTAATATAACCAAAACTCTATATGATGAAACGTGTAATCGTTTGTATTATAACAAGTATCTTATAAATCGTTAATTTTTTAAACCATATATGTTTATATGGTACACGTATAGTTTCTAATGAGCGAATTAGAAGCGGTTAATCATGAAAACCATATACATTAACAAGTGAGTTAGAAATGGTTTAAAATAATAAAACTATATTAGAGTTTATGGTTTTGATTTATAATCAAAACATAACTATGTATAGTTTATGGTTAAAAACAGTTGTAAAAGGAGAAATGTTTTTAAAGGAATAAAACATGTCTTTTGCAAATTATATATGGTTTGATGCTTGTATGAGAAGTACGATGTCTTGAACCATATAATAGTCTTGAGAGACTATTTAGTGTAAAACAACTTGATGTTGTTTTGGACATATTTACTTGTTCGACTACTTGTGAGTAGTTAATTATAAACAACTTTGTTGTTTTGAACAGTGTATTGAGGGAGTACCTCGAAACATGCCACGAGACGATATAATTGCTATTATTTCGTCGAACGATAAAGTGTTGAAGAGAATAACACTTTGAGATTTGATATTTATATATCCTTATATGAATCCGTTTAAATATATTTGTAATATATTATATATTTTGGATTATCTATTATTTTTTTTAAATCAAGTGGATTAAAATATAATAAACGATAGATATAAAAAGGAAATGTAAGACGACATCTTTTACTATTATTATTTCTGGACAACGAATTTGATAAGGATATTTATTTTAATGGGTTGTACAAGGAGTGGCTTGCAAGAACACAATGAGCGGGTTGTGATCATGACTTATGCAATAAGTCACATACCAAACATCAAGCGTACAACCACATCATGAGCGAATCATGATGAACGTGGCAATTTGTATTGAAATTAAATACACAAATAAGAGATATGTCATCTAGTGTTGAGAACACCAACATGGAAATACACATTTGTGAATTTTCAAATATTTTAATATATGAAAGAAATATATGTAATTATTCATAAGTCTTTTGCAAGATTTATTATAAAAGACTTACAATAGTGATGGACGTGTAGAGTTTATACAAACCATCAATATTGGTTAAACTATGTGAAGGATTAGTGCTATGTTATGGGAGAGTCTCCCAATAAATGGTTTCAACAAAATGTATATATATCACTTAAGCATATGTGAATGTCATGTCGTTGAGTGCCAAAGTTACTTTATACAGTTCATTTTGTTGATGATGAATATGTTCATCAAAGTGACTTATATTAAGACTTATGTTTAAGTCCTAAAGAGCCAATGGTGAAGCCTTGGAGATTTTAGGCAAACGAGTTTTGATCTTAATGGACGGAATGAACTATGGTTTGAAACATTCTTAAAACTGAGGTTTCAGAATGATAAAACAAAATCTCATTTTGTGTCTAAAACAAGACGTGAATGTTAGGAAGAGATAGTGCGTTATATCTTAAGGCTAAGTATTGGTAGTCTAAAGCATGCTAGACTAATACTTGTTAATTTAGATGCTCCACGGAGAATAAAGTAACTTTGAACATTCAAACATATGTGACGACATAAGAATGAATTTTGTAAAAAACAAATATATAATTCATTAAAAAGGATGACTCGACAGGACCGTATATATAGTTCATTGGTTATGATTCTATTTGGTTTAATATGAGGAGAACTCATATAACTCAGAAACAACTCGTGTGAGAAATCTGAGTAGAGTAATATAATGGGATGACCTCAATAACACAAAGATATAGATAGTCGTCATCTTATCACAGGTGTCTAATGTCATCATGGGTGATATTACTCAAAC
The DNA here is from genome assembly GCA_032199755.1 of Ambrosia artemisiifolia. Classification (NCBI taxonomy): domain Eukaryota; kingdom Viridiplantae; phylum Streptophyta; class Magnoliopsida; order Asterales; family Asteraceae; genus Ambrosia; species Ambrosia artemisiifolia. Next base: position 41,945,266 of record CM063512.1, on the reverse strand, counting down.
TTAATCAAAGTGCAAGCAATGTGGGGGGGGGGGGGGAGCCATTTAAGAAACAACCCATAGGGATGTTGTGACACCCGCCACTTTGCTAGGTCAAAATACGTACAGTTTCTAGTCAACATTTAATTCTCTATACATAATTAATATCATCTTATACGCATAAGTCCCCCGAGAAAGTCTAGCAAGGCCCGAACGAGTATAATTTCACCCATATCAACGAACATTGGTGACACGAGTTTAAACGACTATAAACTATTTTCTAAAAACATGTGTAAATGTTCAGTCATTCAAATATATGTTAAGAGATGTGATAGAATCCATGTATAAAAACAAGTATTTTTCCAACTTACATATCTATATGTGTCAATATATATATATATATATAGGGTAGGGATCATACGAGAACCAACTTTAGAGAGAGAACCAGAGAACTAGTGTGAACACAAACAAAAAAAACATAAAAACCCCACCTCCACCCCCTAAAAACCTAAACCCACCCACCTCACTCCCTAAAAATCTAAACCCCCCATCCCCCACACCGCCCCAACCCCCCACCCCCCAATTGTGAAATGCACATGTGCAGCTAAAAACCAAAACGCTCCATCCCATCCCCCCAAAAAGATACCCCCTCTTTCACCATACCCAAAAACTAAAGCCTAAAGCTAAACCCATTAAAAAACTTAACTATAATAGTGAAATGCACATGTGTATGTAGTACAATTATCTTATTTTATAGTTTTATATAGAGGTTTTTTTAAGTTTATTCACCAACAACCCCAAAAAACCTAACCCCCTTCCCATCATACCTAAAAACTAAACCCATGAAAAAAAGCTAACTATAATAGTGAAATCCACTTCACGTTTATTTAATGATCATTGAATAAATTTTTTTCCACCTTATATATCATATCACGTCCATTTAATGATCATTTCATTATGGTAATTGATAATTTATTCAAAAGTGTGCTCTAATAGTGAAATGCACATGTGCATACGGTATATGTATGTATATATATATATATAACAGCAAAATGCACATGTGCATTATACCTGACGTAAATATGCGTAAAAAGCCATTTTTTTTGTTTTTTTGTTTTTTTGTATTTTTTTCAGAAAGATTAACACTAAAAAAACATTTTGGTGTTTTTACTTTTTTTATTTTTTTGGGTTATATAATTTTTTTATTATTTTTTATTATTTTTTGGTGGAGGAGTTTTTGTGTTCACACTTGGTTCTTTGGTTCTCTCCCTAAATAGTGGTTCTCAAATGATCCAAATCCTATATATATATATATATATATATATATATATATATATATATATGATCCACACATACACATATGTAAATATGTGAATAAAATTGAAAGACATATTTAATACATGATTTACATGCCTTTTGTCCTTTCTTAATGAACAATCCAATCTAAATTTTGTGCTTAACTACAAATGGTGGAACAATTAACCAACACTAGGATTTAGATTAGATACTTGCCCAAAATATTTTCTCTTGGATGCCACCTTCACCTCCTTTTCCTTTTTCTTTTCGACAAAGGACACACCACCGCCACTTTCCTTCTTGTCCCATTATTTCAAGACACTAGACACTTTAAATGAAGTGTCATATCCTTCACTTTTGTCCCAAGATTAGCCAACTTATGACATCTTCCAAGGATTGTGTGAACTTAACATATAAGGAATTATTCCTTAAACTTATTGATCCATAATGTTGGAATTACCACAATTATTAAAGGTCTTGTTCCTCCCTTTTGTCCCCTATTTCGGACGCCACCACCACCATCAACATCACCATCACCTTCATCACTAACCTAGAGGATATTAAGTGTATTCACATCAAATCTAAACCCTACCCTCCATTGACTAATCAAACCAGATTTGTTAAAACTTTCTCCACGCTTGGGGCGTGGAGAAAGTGCGTTGGATTCGGGATGGGAAAACAAGTTAAGGGAGCTCTTTTATTCTTATTCAGGAGTTGAATCTTGAGCAAGTTCCAACCAGGTTTGTGCTTGCCTTTGGGGAGCCAGGGTTTGAGATGGAGTTTCTCAGTTTTGTGGGTTAGTCGGGTGGTCTCCTTTGTGTCTGGTATCCTGTTTTCTTTGTGAAGGATAGTGTGACCAAAAACAGAAATTCCCTTTTAGTCTCCGAAATGATCAAGGGTTCTAATGAGCTCCTCAGCGTCATGAATGTTTATGTGCCTTAGGGTATTGTTGTCAAACTTGCCCTATGTAATTCTATCGAAGCTGTTTTTTGAGTTCTCCGGGGCTATAGATTACCGGTGGTGATTTCTGTGATACCCCGTAATTTCAGGTTCTTAGTTAAACTAAACTCAAGTTACTTTCACTTACATTCCTTGCATTCTACTTAAGTAGGGTTAGCTAGATGAGTCACATGTTGCACAGTTATAGGTTAATAACTGCATGAAGTGGTAATTTGAGGAATTACCAAACTATATACATGAGTAGTGAACCCCGGACATTGGTAAATTGTGAAGTTAAATAATTGTGGATTAATTGATTGATATCGATTCCAATTACGTGTTTCTGTGAAACTATGTGCAAACTGTATGTGATTACGTGAACATAATCCGAAAGCATTATTAAAAACCGTAATCGATGAACCGTTAGGATGGTTGGGGTCTAAATACATGGGGTTATGCTTGATATGGTCCAAAATAGCGAAAACATCGAAGAAAACATGCAATACATTGGACCAGACCAAGCGAATCGGACCACGGATGAGTGAGCGGTCGCTCACTCAATCCGAACGGCCGCTCACTAGTGTTTGACGTGTTAAACCGACCTAAAACCTCTATTTAAGCAATCTTAAGCCCCAAGTATCCCATAAACTTAACCCTAACTGTCCCCTACTGCCTATTTACAAAACTATCAACCCCAAACACCTGCTAAGGCTCAAGAACACCATTCGGGAAGTTTGGAGAGCATTCGGTTGGTGGTTTTGAAGTGCTTTTGGTATAATACTCAACCCTACATGTTTTGATTATCTTTAACGTATTTTAAAACATCATAACCGAGTTTTTCCAGGTCTGAAACACTTTTGTAAAGATTAAAACTTCTTGTTCATAAAGATTAATGGGGTTAAACATGATGTTATGCGATGATTATTGTATGTATTGCATGAGTTTGCATGTTCTTGATGTTTTAGACTTCTAGGGTTTATGATTGATGATGTTTAACATGTATCTTGCAAGGTTTTGATCAGGTTATGTGTTATTAATGTTATATGATGTTTGTTGAGTATTGTTGATCGTTAATATGCAAAGATAGTGATTAAAACTAGGGTTTATGCATGATTCAAAATCTGGATTGAATGTTTAAATCAACTTGCAGAGGCTGTAACATCATGTTAAATTGTTTGTTTTGATGATTTCTTTTTATGAAAACATTATACATGGTCTTAGCTTTTCATAATGGGCAAAATCATCTGATTTGGACGTCGTTTGATAGGTTTTTGGAATTTTCTTTGATTAAAGGTCATATCAGATTTTCGGATTAGTAATTTGGGTCAACTTTAAACGACCATAACTTGAGTTTTACAAAGAGTTAGATTATGAAATTTGGACAGTAGGTCGACATTGATGAAACTTGACTTTTCCAAGTGGATTCATCCCGTTTGGATGAATACACAATTTTTGGGAATTTATCTACTAATCTGATCTGTTGTGAGTATTTTCTGGACATAGCTGTATTGTGTGATTTTTCATAAATTTTGTGTATGGTTTTGTCATGAAATAAAAATATGGACTTGTCTGGTAGACTCCCTGAAATATTCAGTAAAATCTTGGGAGTCTAATTCATTGGATAAGTATTTTTAATAAATTGGTTTTCACAGCGCATAATTTGTCCTAAAAACGCAAATTATGTAATGTACACTTATGTGGCTATTTGGAGTCTTGTATCACTTGTAATTGACATGAACTTGTATGAGCACTGATGTTAATCAGTGTGTTCACCAACAGGTTCGTAGGGTCTACTTGTGCATTTAGAATTATTAGGTGTCACTTACACGGTTTTGAACTTTTAAACGTCTTGGACAAACGGGTCATATGGTGTAATGATATTACACATATACTCACTCAGTGACACATGTAATAGGGAGTCGGTAGTACGTCCTATTTGTGAAGTTTGGATTATTTGCTTGCAACCTAAGGTGAGTTTCACTACTCTTTTCTCAAAAGCATGGGTCTCGGGTTGAGACAACTTACTTAACTTTTCTAGTCTATTTGGGACAACTCACACATCCTGTGTTACGTGGTGCTAAGGTTCACAGGGTGAATCTGTTCTTACTAATTCATGTTTTATGTCCTTTGTGAACTAAGCACACTCTATCACTCTAAAGTCCTTATTATATTATTGGGTTAATCGCCGGAGGCGAACGGGGTATTAGTTGATAGCGCTATTAGGTTATGCAGCAACCTCATGCTTGAGGTGCTTGGGGCACGAGCATGAACTTTTGACCACGCTCTTGCAGAGCTTAACAAACTAGTGTTGATAGACACTAGTGCTAAGGCAAATTAACAAATTCTGTATGTTCCCAATAATCAGCTGTTTAGTTACAATGAGTGGGCTAGCTACCCCTGGCATGTGAATTAGCTGTTACTTGTTGTTACGTGGTCTGGGAGGCCTACGTATTTACTTGTTGTTATGTGGTTTTGGGAAAACCTACGCGTTTACTTACTTATTTACTTTACTTGTAAACTCACCAACATTGTTTGTTGACCCACGATATACATGCTTTTGCAGGTAGTTAGCTTCTGGTGTCACGATTAGGAAGCACTGCACGTTTCACTGCATTTGGGGTCTTGGGCATACACCTAAATTACATATCGTGCTTCTACGTTTTCATTCATATGGTTTTAAATTGGACGTGTTGTTTTGCGCATGGTTTTAAAATGTTTTGAATTTGGTTTATGCTTCCGCAGCTTAACTAAACCTGATTTTTAAAAACGAACTAAATGGTTTGGGCATTTAGAGTTCGTTCATATGACTTGTGGCTATGGGATCCTGGTATGTCATGCGCCTCGCTGTATAAACCCCGCAGTGGAAATTTGAGGGTGTGACAGATTGTTATCAGAGCCATTGGTTATAGTGATCAAGGATTGCATTCTAGTCTATAATCATCATAGCACAAGTACTACCTTAGTTACACTCACAGCTTAAGTGCACAACTAGCTTTTGGCTACATATATCTCCAACACATGATTTCAGGAGATATGTTATCTTCTAGTTCTGAGCCTGATTCTAAACACGTCACTGGTGGGGACCCGGGGTTACACCAGGTGGCGCATTACTGGGATTAGTATCCTAACAAACCTCATGGATGAGGAAACAACAATAGTACAGGGGAGAGAGCCCTTGCGAGCGTTGTGGCGCACGTACACGGGAAGCTGTACGATGCCTATGACGTGGTACCACTAAACCGAATCGAACTCAAAGGAATCAAATACTAAGACTTATCCTTTTTCTCACTGAGCAAGGAGACATTAGTTTCCTGTTCCTTGTCGCTCAATCTTTCTTACATCCATTCGAAACTCAGACGAGACTGGGTTACTCATATAGAATTTTATTCTTACTCTAGTACATTTACGCCCAGTACGAGCGAGCGATTATATGACATGTGTGTCCCTGTTCCACATGAGTATATAATAAATTCATGGGAACACATCAGATCGGGGCTTGTTACACACACTCTTAGGGAGTTATGTAAAGCCTACGACGCAGTGCAATATCTCAAGGGAAGACGAAACCCACTAATGACTGACAACCATGATTGGTGGAACGAGTGGTGCAGCTGACCACTGAACTGACTTACACAGGACTGGAGTAGGAGACTATACGCGACGAGATCCATATAACACTAATACCCGCGAAAAAGGAAGAAGAGGGGATGGAAGGAAAACATGAGCAGGACGAACACATGGAAAGTGAGGATGAAGGGTCTACTAGCTCGACAGAGCGCGACGACGATTTGCTCCTACCTTTCCTTGCTAGTATTTCCTTTTTCTTTTGTGAACTTAGATAAGAGTGAATTCTTGTGATCAACAATAGGGTGGTTGAGGCCCTCGCATCTTTCCAAGCTAGTAAAGATCTATTCTGCTAAATCATTCTTTTCCCTTGACTTTCGCAATTGAACTTCCTTATTCCTTGAGCGCACATGCCACAACAACAACTCGCTAGCGTATTTCCAAGGCTAGGCTTTTATGAGTTGTAAGCCTCAATAACTCCAACGGGACTGAAGGAGACTGTTTGATTACTTCGATTGTATAGGTCTTTGCCATGTGCAATTGCCCCAGGCAAGATGGGTAATGTATGCTACATGCACACTCGATGAGTTACAGATACTTGGGTGGAGAATGTAACACCCTGTGACGAAATTTAGAAATTTGTTATCTAAAGACGGTTGGGTCTGAGATCGACGCCTACACTACCAAGCTACAGGAGTTAGCTACTATATGCTCAAATCTATTTAACCTACCTTACAACTAGATCGAGCTTCATACCAAAAGGGTTCGTCCCACAGATTCGTGGCAGGGCTACTACTGCTCACCTATCCAGAATCTAACAAATCTTTCACCTGACTCGCAACCTCACTGACAAGGCTGCGAACATGGTACTTTTTTTTCAAAGCATAGTGCGTCATCTTCTGCCGTTGGTGATAGCAAGAGAACATTGGATGGTGTGAGATATAAGTTCTTCAAAAGCAACAACTAGAATAGCAACAACCTCAGAGGTGCTCGGGGAATAGCATGCGTAATTGGCTGGGAGAAGCCAAGAATAACATCAATGTGTAACGGGTATGTTTCCTGTGAAAGACAATCTTGATATTGTTCCTTTCGATTCTGGTGCGAATATCAGCTTTGTGTTTTCTTTTAAAACTTAGCAAACTCATAGGGATAGTTCCCACTCTTCCTGATTCCCTGCATTCTATAGAGTTAGCTGATGGGAAGCATGTTGAGGCAACCCACATCCATCGCCACTGCAAGATCGAGCTAGATGATCAAGTATTTACCATCGATCTTATGCCTATCACCCTCGGAAGCTTTGATATCGTGGTCGGCATGGACTGGTTGTCCAAGCATCACGCTGAAATTCTTTGTCATGAGAAGATTGTTCGTATCCCTCTCCCTAGTGGAGAACTGTTATCTATACTGGGTGATCGAGGTGGTGCCATGGTGGGCATCATCTCATTCTTGAAAGCCCATAAGTGTATTCGAAAGGGCTATCCAGCCATTTTAGCTAACATTTCTGATACTCGAGCTGAAGTTGAAACAAAGATTGGGGACATCCCAGTAGTTCGTGACTTGCTAGATGTATTTCCAGAGGAACTACCTGGACTTCCACCTGTTCATCAAGTGGAGTTTCAAATTGATCTTGCACCTGGAGCGGCCCCAGTTGCACCCACACCATATCGCCTAGCCCCAGGCGAACTTCAAGAACTATCTACCCAACTCCAAAAGCTATTGGATAGGGGTTTCATTAGGCCTAGTTCTTCACCTTGGGGAGCCCCAGTCCTATTTGTTAAGAAGAAGGATGGGAGCTTCCGCATGTGTATTGATTACCGGGAGTTGAACAAGGTGACGGTTAAGAACCGCCACCCTTTGCCTCGTATTGATGACTTGTTCGACTAGCTTCAAGGGTCGAGTTTCTATTCTAAGATTGACTTAAGGTCAGGGTATCATCAGCTGAGAGTCCGAGAGGAGGATGTGGCGAAGACAGCCTTTCAAACTCGTTATGGACATTATGAGTTTTTAGTAATGCCATTTGGGCTGACCAATGCACCGGCTGTGTTCATGGATCTTATGAACCACGTATGTTAGCCTTATTTGGACAAATTCGTCATAGTGTTCATAGATGACACATTGATCTATTCTAAGAGCAGGGAGGAGCATGAGCAACACCTGCAGCTGATCTTGGAACTCTTGAGGAATGAGCAGCTGTATGCGAAATTCTCTAAATGTGACCTCTGGATTTAAGAGGTCCAATTTCTAGGACATGTGGTTAACGAGGCAGGAATACATGTCGATCCCGCCAAGATTGATGCTATTAAACAGTGGGAGACTCCTAAGACTCCTACAGAGGTGCGCCAATTTCTTGGTCTTGCGGGATATTATCGCATATTCATTGAGGGATTCTCTAAGATCGCTCAACCCCTCACTTCTTTGACGCAAAAGGGTATTACTTACAAGTGGGGAGATGCCCAAGAATCTGCTTTTCAATTGTTAAAGGCAAAGCTTACAGTGCACCCATACTATCACTACCTGAGGGTACAGAGGACTTTGTGGTGTACTGTGATGCGTCTATCCAAGGTTAGGGTGTGTGTTGATGCAGCGTGATAAGGTGATCGCGTATGTTTCACGTCAATTGAAGGTTCATGAGAAGAATTACACCACCCACGACTTGGAACTAGGAGCAGTGATTTTTGCTCTAAAGATTTGGAGGAATTATCTCTATGGGACGAAGTGTACGATCTTCACTGATCACAAGAGCCTCCAACACATATTCGATCAGAAGGAGATGAACACGCAACAGCCTCGATGGGTCGAGCTTCTGAATGATTACGACTGTGCCATCAAATACCATCCAGGGAAAGCTAACATAGTAGTGGATGCCCTTAGTCGTAAGGAAACGAAACCCAAACAGGTGCGAGCTTTACAACTTACTGTTCATTCTAATATTCCTGATAAGATACGTGAAGCCCAGGGTGAGGCTTTGAAAGAAGAAAACATCGGGCTCGAGACATTGCATGGTGCTGATAAGCACCTGGAACTGAGGATAGATGGTCTTCAGTACTTCCTGAATCAAGTCTTGATTCCACGTTTTGGGGATCTCAGACAACTTGTGCTTGACGAAGCTCACACCTCTCGTTATTCGGTACATCCTGGTTCAGATAAAATGTACCAAGATCTCAAAACTCTTTACTAGTGGCCAAACATGAAAGCTGAGGTAGCCACTTATGTTAGTAAGTGCTTGACTTGTGCGAAGGTTAAGATCGAATATCAGAAACCTTCGGGCTTACTTCAGCAACCGGAAATTCCCATGTGGAAATGGGACGGTATATGTAACACCCCACCCGTAACCCGGGTGATCATGCACAATTGATACCACTTACAGCGGAAGCAACTAAACTTTCATTATAACTTATAACATCCGAGTACAAAACATTATTTATTTACAACTCTTAACAACTAAAAACTCCATAGTCTCTAGGCTTCACTACTGTCAAACGGGTTCTACAGCTGTCCTCATGGTTCACCTGAGATAAGTATACTCAAAACGACGTCAGTATATTACTGGTGAGCTCATGTTATACAATTGACACAAAACATCACATTAACATTTATGCATACACAATATGGGTTATGACTACCGTACTGGCTATCCCATAACCACTGTACAACTGACACACTGACCCCCCAGTAGTGTCACCACAGCCACCTATAGGTATGGAATCCGTTACTGAGCGCATGGTTACTCCATACTGGACACCCCTGGCCCTATTTCAGCTTTTCGTAACGTACCATTAAGCATACAAGGATCCTTTATACCCCCATAGATATACGCATATTGCAGCACTCCCATTTATTACCAGTTTTGACAAGACGAGTATACTATCACAGTTTTATAAACAAACATGATAACTCACCTGTTTAACGATGCTCAACACTTGCTAGTATAACCAGGCAATATCTCAGGGTCCTGATACAATTATACAATCCAAGGTTAAGTAACGGTACACCTAACTAGTTATTATTACGGTTGGATATTGGGTAACGCTACCTTGTTTAAGCATGGGTGATCAGTCCATGCCTAACTAAGGCTAGGCTACCCCATACCCACCCCTAATAATAATCTTAATACCTTAAAATAATAATAATACTATACTAAACTACTACTAATAATACTAATAAAATAATAATGAACTAAACGGGAACATACCTCAATACTATCTACGACCCACTGGTGTAGAGTCCCCCTACTCGTGCTCCAAAACGACTAATAACAACACCCAACGGGGTATCGTAGGCTAGGGATTCTCTTATACTTGAGCGTTCCCAAATAAACTTATATATATCTATATATTACAGTGAAGGTGCCTATTTATTTATACTATAAATGGACGGTGGCTTTTTCACAATCAGCCGATGTGGGATGTAGGTGACGTGCTAGCTTGCTAGCTTGGTTCCTCACAACAGCTGAAAGTCTTGATGTGAACAATAACTTCAATAAAAGTTTGGTTTCGATGTGGGATGCTGACTTAAGCTAGCACACCCAACTTAAGCTAACACACCCAAACCTCCATCTTTTTCTACATAATCGATGCGGGACAACAAAGTTCCTTTCTAAATTTCTAAGACAAGGAAGGTGGCATTCAATTATTTTGACAGCCAAATCTCCATATTAATAATTACCTCACAATTATAAATTTGTTTAAATACATGTACTTATCCTCTAATTTAATTATAATATGTACATTAGAAATAAACCAACTTAGCCAATTGTTACTGTACGAAGCTATGTGTATATATCATCTTGTTTATTGTTTTCATTCATATATTTCATCTTAATTAATCCATATTATATGTATGTAATATATTTTATTATTAGTATTATTGAACGGTCTCTTACACTAGCCTGAGTTCGCCTGCGTACCACAGATCTCAAATAACCATCTTACTCGTACTTAGTAGTTCGACAATATATAAGTTTCATATATTTTTATTTTGTCCATAAAATGGGGTGTTACAACTCTACCCCCCTTAAATTAGGTTTCGTCCTCGAAACCTGTCAAATCGTAAACAACCAAGAGTAGGATTTCTCTATCTACTCTTCACTTCTCCATGTAACATTGGATAATTTATATGTTTCATTATACTCATACTTCTTTCATTGGCTTATGACAAAAGTTCCGTATCTTATTAGTCGTCAAGTAGATGATATCATTCTCATATAACTTATTTTTGTGAACTTTCATTCAATAGATGGAACTTATACATCTCACCCTATATACCGTTTCCTAGGTTGCATCTTTCATGCCGACTTGATAAGTATTATCGGATGATGAATCAATCGATGGTAGATGGTTGTCCTAATTACCATCTAAACCGATTACACATTTACAAAGCCTTTCTTCTAATTTTTGTATAGTCCATATCTTTATATCCATACCAACTTAGATTTATTTGAGTTTCTAGATCTTACTATAAACTTTGACATAACCTTGAAATGAAACAACAATTGCTAATAACTATGCACATGTTAGATACACAATGTCACAATACTATCTCTAAATGTAGAGTTGGACTTACATTTAATCCTATAGTCCTCACGGATTGGTAGAAAATGTGCTGATTTGGTAAGCTTATCAACTATCACTTAAATAGCACTATATCCGCGACTCGATCTTCAAAGTTAAGTAACACAACCCATTGTTACTTCTCCCATTTTCATTCTACGTTTCAGGTTCTTTTAGGTATCTAGATGGTTTCTGATGTTCTGCATTAACTCATTGGCAGGTAAGACATTTCTCTACATGTCTTATACTAGATCATTTCGTTTCTGGCTACTAATAATCACTTCTTATTATGATGTACTAGGTACTAAAACGTACCGATTTTCTCTAGTATCGTATCTTATAATCAGCCAAAACTAAAAACTCATATTCAATTGTCGAATCTTAAGGCCTAATCATTATCAGGTCTTAATAGTTTTTATACGCAAACCATCAATTCCTTCTTAATATGGTTAGCCATCAATGCTTTTTACTATACCTTCTTAATTTATTCTAAACAGTTTTTCATAACTACCGTTTTCGATGCACACACTCGTGTTGGTTGGGTTCTTTATTTTCTATTGAGTGCATCCATAATCCCGTTTTTCTTATAAAATCGGTTCATGAGATCCATAAATACTAAAGGTGTGTTGGTTTTATACGAATGACATCATTAGGTGTATTCAAGTCTTTATAATCAATGCACCTACATATCATCCTGTTTTTCCTCTTTGCAAAGAACCTGAGTTGCGGGTTTAGGTTATAATAACGTTCTTCATCCATTCTATTAGGTTTCTTGATAGCACTAGTTTCTCGTTGTTAACCAGTCTAAGTTATGGTATCTTTGTATTGCACATGATTTCTGCTTAATAGGGTAAGGGCTACTCAATCCATTTTTAGAACTACACTGAATTTTCCAAGTTTCATAGGCATTAAGTATATAGGAATCAACTTATTGTTCAAACTTACTATAGAGTTCTTAATGATTTCTACTATCTCCTTTTGATTGTCATCAGTCATTTTGACTATAACGATATGCCTAAATCTTAGGATTCCTGTTTCAGATAACGTTTAAAGATAGTTGATACTAAGCTTCTCTTCACACTAGTTTCCATGGTTTCAAATACTCCTAGGGCTCTAGCTTTAACCAATGCTCTGATTTATGATGGTACACTTCGCATAAGCGGATTCATCGGTTGTTCTCCTATTGCAACATGGTAGGCAACTAGGCTTCCTTAACTTCCTGGCATATTTCTTTATGCATGGCTTCCCAATCTAATATAATAAATACATCTCTAATCATGTGGGCTTACTTTAAGAACATAACTTCTATAGAAAGTCTAAGGTAAGCTTTGCCTGACTCATTTTCTTGGCGATGTATTTTCCTTATGTTCGTAATATAATATTCCACCAATATAGTGTTTCACAGTGAAAGAAATGCACCACCATTCGGACCTTACTGCCTTTATGTAGTCATAATGTCAAAGATAGGTTCCATTCGACTTAACAAGTCATACAACTCTATCAATCCCCTTCCTACCATCAAGTTTTGAAGGGTTATAAGATATCTAATATACGTAAACTCATTTTACTTACTTTTCATCATTCTAGTTTTCTTAATCTATAATCCTAGTTATAGACGACAAATAACTTTCTTCTGGTTTACTCCCCAGACTTGTTTTCGGTTAAATAACATCAATAATCATGGCTATCTTTAAAGAAATCCTCCGTGTTAGTCACATCGCCTAAACTTACTTTCACATTTTCCAAGTCTTGACATTCTGATATGGAGTCTGGGTTTAAAAGGGCCGAGGTTTCTATTATTAATAGAGTTTTCATCTTTGTTTCCAGATACAATGTTTGTTTGATACTTTATATAAGTTAGTACATAGATTACTTTCTTCTACAATACTTTAGAATGTATACTTATTTTCCTAAGCCATATGACTGCGTCATGCTCGATGGCATATGCTCTTATTTCGATTAATATTTAAAGAACATAGACTTGGGTTGGTACACACCTAATTACCTAGTGTGTCCACATTGACTTTTACATGTATGGGTATACATGTCATCCACCTTTCAAACTAAACAACCACTCATACTGAGCTGGTGTAACTCCATTATACAAGATGGTGGCATACTGCCTATGCATATATGATACATCACATTTATTTATATACTCAGGTGAGGTGTTTTGTCGGCCTTATATGGTGTCAACACCTCACTAACCTTACATATATTTATCATACAAATATATCCTATATACATATAGTTCTAGGAAAACAGTCATGATACTCAAGTTCACACGGGCCTCGTATCTAATACTAAACTTTCATTTTTTTTTCCTTGACCGAGTATAACCTAGCAATCATGGCATATGACAATAATTTTAGTAACCTGTCTATTAAGTCTCTTTATTATTTAGTAGTCAGAATAGTAATCAAACTTAAGGGTTCCATAATTCATACTTATGTATTAGGGCAACTAACATAATCACGTCTTAATGTTTAAGTCTAAGTCATCCTAGTCCCTAAGATGTTCTGGTTAAAGCCTAGGTATTCTCAGTGCAATACCTAATTCGCTAAAACCTTAGGCTCTGATACCAACTGTAACACCCCACCCGTAACCCGGGTGATCATGCACAATTGATACCACTTACAGCGGAAGCAACTAAACTTTCATTATAACTTATAACATCCGAGTACAAAACATTATTTATTTACAACTCTTAACAACTAAAAACTCCATAGTCTCTAGGCTTCACTACTGTCAAACGGGTTCTACAGCTGTCCTCATGGTTCACCTGAGATAAGTATACTCAAAACGACGTCAGTATATTACTGGTGAGCTCATGTTATACAATTGACACAAAACATCACATTAACATTTATGCATACACAATATGGGTTATGACTACCGTACTGGCTATCCCATAACCACTGTACAACTGACACACTGACCCCCCAGTAGTGTCACCACAGCCACCTATAGGTATGGAATCCGTTACTGAGCGCATGGTTACTCCATACTGGACACCCCTGGCCCTATTTCAGCTTTTCGTAACGTACCATTAAGCATACAAGGATCCTTTATACCCCCATAGATATACGCATATTGCAGCACTCCCATTTATTACCAGTTTTGACAGGACGAGTATACTATCACAGTTTTATAAACAAACATGACAACTCACCTGTTTAACGATGCTCAACACTTGCTAGTATAACCAGGCAATATCTCAGGGTCCTGATACAATTATACAATCCAAGGTTAAGTAACGGTACACCTAACTAGTTATTATTACGGTTGGATATTGGGTAACGCTACCTTGTTTAAGCATGGGTGATCAGTCCATGCCTAACTAAGGCTAGGCTACCCCATACCCACCCCTAATAATAATCTTAATACCTTAAAATAATAATAATACTATACTAAACTACTACTAATAATACTAATAAAATAATAATGAACTAAACGGGAACATACCTCAATACTATCTACGACCCACTGGTGTAGAGTCCCCCTACTCGTGCTCCAAAACGACTAATAACAACACCCAACGGGGTATCGTAGGCTAGGGATTCTCTTATACTTGAGCGTTCCCAAATAAACTTATATATCTATATATTACAGTGAAGGTGCCTATTTATTTATACTATAAATGGACGGTGGCTTTTTCACAATCAGCCGATGTGGGATGTAGGTGACGTGCTAGCTTGCTAGCTTGGTTCCTCACAACAGCTGAAAGTCTTGATGTGAACAATAACTTCAATAAAAGTTTGGTTTCGATGTGGGATGCTGACTTAAGCTAGCACACCCAACTTAAGCTAACACACCCAAACCTCCATCTTTTTCTACATAATCGATGCGGGACAACAAAGTTCCTTTCTAAATTTCTAAGACAAGGAAGGTGGCATTCAATTATTTTGACAGCCAAATCTCCATATATAAATTTGTTTAAATACATGTACTTATCCTCTAATTTAATTATAATATGTACATTAGAAATAAACCAACTTAGCCAATTGTTACTGTACGAAGCTATGTGTATATATCATCTTGTTTATTGTTTTCATTCATATATTTCATCTTAATTAATCCATATTATATGTATGTAATATATTTTATTATTAGTATTATTGAACGGTCTCTTACACTAGCCTGAGTTCGCCTGCGTACCACAGATCTCAAATAACCATCTTACTCGTACTTAGTAGTTCGACAATATATAAGTTTCATATATTTTTATTTTGTCCATAAAATGGGGTGTTACAGTATATCCATGGACTTCATCACTAAACTTCCTAAGACATCCAGCGGGCACGATATGATTTGGGTCATTGTTGACCGTTTGACCAAATAAGCGCATTTCTTGGCAATTAAAGAGACGGACAAGTTGGAACGTCTAGCTGCCCTGTATATTAAGGAAGTTGTCTCTAGGCATGGGGTGCCTACTTCTATCATATCTTATCGCGACGCGCGATTTACTTCTCGTTTTTGGAATACTCTCCAAGATGCTTTGGAGACTCGCTTAGATATGAGCACAGCCTATCACCCACAGACGGATGGACAAAGTGAACGTACCATCCAAACATTGGAAGATGTACTACGAGCGTGCGTGGTGGACTTTGGCAATAGTTGGGATAAGCACTTGCCTTTAATCGAATTCTCCTATAACAACAGTTACCACACTTCTATTCAGTGTGCGCCTTTTGAGGCACTACATGGACGCAAATGTAGGTCTCCCATCTGCTGGACTGAAGTTGGGGATAGCCAGTTGACAGGTCCCGAACTCGTGCACGAAACTTCTAAGAAGATAGTGCAAATCAGAAACTGGATGGCTGCTGCTCGTGACCGACAGAAAAGCTACGATGATAAGTGTAGGAAACCTTTGGAGTTTCATATTGGGGACAAGGTACTACTAAAGGTGTCACCTTGGAAGGGTGTGATACGCTTTGGGAAACGGGGAAAGTTGAACCCGCGATACGTTGGACCATTCGAGATCGTTGAAAGGATTGGTCCAGTAGCTTACAGGTTAAACCTGCCTGATGAACTCAGTGGAGTGCACAATGTATTCTACGTATCGAATATAAAGAAATGTATATCTGATACAACACTGGTAGTGCCACTTGAGGAGATCCAGGTGGACGACCAGCTACGGTTCATGGAAGAACCAATGGAGATTCTTGAGTAGGGCGTCAAGAAACTCAAACAGAGCACCATACCTATCGTTAAGGTGCGATGGCATTCCCGTCTAGGACCGGAATATACGTGGGAATGCAGGGATCAGATGCGGCTCAAATACCCACATCTCTTTACTAAACCTGAACCTGTGCATTGATCAAACGCTTAATAATATTGTTTATTGTTTTGATTTGTATTGAAATGTTTTGGATTGGTTTTTGATGGCAGGAGGAGGATGTGCCTGAAATTGATAAAGAGACTCACCGGCTTGCGGTTGTTAATTTGGATTGGAATCAAGTTCAGGTGAGTGAGATGCTTAGTTTACTAATTGGAAATGTTGCTAGTTTCATATATATCATTTCAAGCATTTGTCTTTGGTCTTTTACTCCTTTGGAATCACTAAGTTCTTTTATACATGTTAACACTTGCTTACTTGCTTGTATATGTGCATCTTTTCTCTTGCAAGTTGCAATGTAGTTGGTCTTAGGGAGTTAGGGGTGTAAATGAGCCGAGTAAGCCAAGCCAGGTTGGGCTTGGGTCGTTTATCTGAACAAGAGCGGGTCCTAAGGATTCAAGTGTCTTATACAAGCCGGGAAATAGAGGCCCTTAGGCTCTAATGAATTATGTAAACCTATTTTTTTAAAAACGAAGATTAATGTTGGAGTAATAAATATTGCAAAAGTATAGTATTAGAATCATAGTTGTCAAAAGCGTAAAGCGCACTCAAGGCGCTTTGGTACCGCCCGTGGCCTAGGCGAAAAGCGCAAAAAAAGCATGGGCCTAAGAAAAAAAAGGCGCAAATAAAAAAGAAGGTAAAATCACTAAAAAATAACTATCACCAATAAAGATCAATATAATAAAGTAGCACCATCATTAAAAACCACCAAAATATGCAAACAGCAAATTCTTCATACTTGAAAACCAAAAAATAGAGGTTGTTTATATAGATCTCTATGCATAACCTGTTTAAAAAATAAAATATATGATTTATCTATAAAAAGTTGTTAAGTAGATATTATTAATCTTCAAAAATCGGCTAAAATTTGGTAAAGGGATAAAACTTTCAAAAAAAGTCATTGCTTTTTTTTATCTAGGAGACAAAAGCGGTAGGAGGTCGCTTCTAGGAATTTTCGTCGACTGGGCGAGCTAGGCGAGCGCTTTTGACAACTATGATTAGAATGACATACCGTAATATATAATGAATGATTTGTAAAGCTCTCCTAGCATTTGTGATCAAGATAAGTTTATTTGGGCCCAATAAGACAAGTTATAAGGTTTTAGATGGAGGGCTCAAGGGCTCAATAAATTTTAAGGGTTTAAATTTTAATAGACAGAGCCACTAAGTTTTTAGGTTTCATATTTAAAAAATATATTTATAAAAACAATTAGGCTGGCGGTAAAAACGCGCCTTGTCCTGGGGTGCGGCTCGCCATCCCAATGTTGATATGAACGATTTGAAATGTTGAGCTGAAGATTGGCATGTAAAAAGCTTGGGACAGGTCATTTATTTTTAAGAGTAAATTCCTTTTTGAGTCCCCGAGTTTTGTTGATTTTAACTACTTGAGTCCAACATTTTCATTTTTAACATTCTGAGTGCTAGTGTTTTAAGTTTGTTATGGTTTGAGTCCAATTTTCTAACTCTGTTAGATTTTTTCTGTTAATATTTATGAAATGACCAAAGTACCCCTACCATTAAAAATAAATATTATTAAATATTATACTTTATTATATTATAATATTAAATATATATACACATAACTACATCTACACACACAATAGATCTCACCTACCCCTCTCTCTCTCTCTCTCTCCTCTCTCTCTCTCTCTCGTGCTTTTCTTCTGTGGGACGGTTACAAAGTCCACCACCTAAAACCCTTCTCAACAATCCATTCACACACATATTATTATTAATCATGTAATCAGCCTCAATTTCAGTTGCAGATGCCCATTTATTATGTGTGTTGGGTATTGATAAAAATTATATTTTTATGTGCGTTGTTATGGTTCTTGATGTTAGGTGGTGTTTGGGGGTAGTGTTGCAGGTGGAACAGAGGTTGTAGTGGTGGTGGGAGGTGGGCGGTTGGGGATTAGGGTTCAGGTGGACGGAGGAGGTGGTTGGGGGTTAGGGTTCAGGTGGGCAGGTGGAGGTGGACGGGTTCAGGTGTGCAGGTGGAGGTGGACGGGTTAGGGTTCAGGTGGGCAGGGGATGACGAAGAAGGTTGCGCCGCCAGGAGCTCCGCCACAGTGATGGTGGTCGGCGTCCAATCTCCTCCTATGGGTCTTTCTCTCTCTCGCGTCTCTCTCTCTCCCTCTCTCGTAAGTAAATCGAGGCGGTAGTGGTGGTGGGAGGTGGGCGGTTGGGGGTAGTGGTGGTGGGAGGTGCAGCGGTGATGGATTTGGGGGTTGGATAGGTGGTGGTTAATGGTGGTGAGGCAGTGGTGGAGGTGTAGTGGGGTTGCCGGCGGTGGTGATGCAGATTGGGGTAGGGGAAGGTGGCAGTGGTCATGGGTATGTAGGTGTGTGTGTGAGAGAGAGAGAGAGAGAGGGAGAAAGAGAGGGAGAGAGAGGTGTGGAGTTGTGTGTGTGTTTGTGATATATAATATTATTTTTATTTATTTAAGCATTAAAGACTTGTACGTTATACCTTATGCATTACAGAGTTGTACCTATGTGTAAAATGACTGAGATGCCCTTATAGTTAACTGACTTGGTTAACGACGTTAGAAAATTGGACTCAAACCATAACAAACTTAAAACACTAGCACTCAGAATGTTAAAAATCAAAATGTTGGACTCAAGTAGTTAAAATCAACAAAACTCAGGGACTCAAAAAGGAATTTACTCTATTTTTAAACTTTTTATGTTATTGCACATTGATATATATCAAAACCAAAAGTAGTATTTTTAACATAAACAAAATGCAGAATTTATAAACTAGATATTTTATAATTAACTAGATGTCGTCCCCCGCGCGTTGCGGCGGGGGGCATGTTGGTGATAGTGTGGCGTCATGCGTGGATTATGGGTTGGTGTCACCAAAACAAATATAGAAACCGTTTATAAGTTAGTCGAAATGTATAGTTAATCAAGTCTAATGTACCTTCGATGAACATCTAAAAACTAAATCCAACGAATCACGAACTGCTAAAAACTAAGTCCAATAAATCATGAACTGCACATAAACAACAAATGAAATTGACATTGCCACCTTTTTTTCTCAATGTGAAACATCAAACATGAAGTGTATATAATCTTGAATTTAAAGAGATGATAACATACTTGATACCAAAATTAACATGTTCTTGAATAGCAGATCCAAAGCAGCAAATGTCAGTACTAAAGTTGCATCTTAGCAGCTTGTATTCCTGGACCTTCAACCCACCCTTCAGAACCCGCATTGCTTTATCACTTTATATAGCATGCGATCTTTTCACTACACCTGGTCCCGAATGACCTGACATCGTACTTTGTAGTACCAAACAATCAACACCCATAAGCATAATAAACCACAATATAGAAAACCATATTTTCAAGTAGTTAAAAAATGAAGTTCAGACCGGAAAAACCGAAAACCAACTAAAAGTTCAAAAAGCACATATATAGTCAACAATTCAAAATCAAGTAATAAGTTAACTAAATAGGGATGCCTATGATTGTTTATTAGAAAATCAACCCTTAATCCCAAACATCATCTCCTTTGTCATGAAAATTTAGAAGAAAATGGCTACCGACTTACAATATATATAAGCTTCGATGACCTCCACCTAGCTGCAACACAGGCAACCCATAAATCATTCAACAATATCAAGACAACTATTACTATAAGTCATTAATAAAAATTAGTACAATAAGCTTAATCAGTATGAATAAAGAGATAAAGTCCTGAAAGGCTCAGACAAAGAGAAGCGAAGGCTAAGATGTATAAACAAATATGGGAACTAATCATCATTTACCTCTGATGTATCAAAAGAAACAAATTCGATCCCACATCACTCGATGCCTGCTTTAAAGAATAGAAACCAGTTAGTATAATTTAAAAAGTAAAATAGTGTTGTCAAACAATAAGTAAAATCATATTAAGGCAATTAATAGTTTCCTTGTCCACTTTTTTTTAATTGTAGTATTAATTACGTATACTGGTGGTTTCCTACCATAAACCATTAATCCTTAACAAATTATTATCCTTAACAAACTATTGTCTAAAAATAAAGAATTGAACTTGAATAGCATTATTTTGAAACATAACAATCCTGTAGTTGGGAGAGGTGTCGTCTTATATTGTAAAAATGTCCTTTGTCATTACCTTAACAACTCAGTGACATAAAATGTGATTAAAAGCAATGGTAATTGAAAGGTGATTATATGAAATAGAGATGTTATTCTAAACAGCTTTTTGGAAGTTTTTATGGCAACATGACTACAAAAAATGAAGCTAATCTACTCAAGTACAACAAAAGTTACAACCTTATAATCAGACAATCGGGAAAAAAATCGCAGCATTAGCTAACGAATTACCTTTCAATCCAACATTCGAGTAGATTCTCGAGTTTCCAAACATGAAAACACAATTAAAATGTCATTAGACAATAAGATTGTAACTGAAACAACAACAACAACAACAACAACAAAAACCAAGAAATTGATCTCTTTTTTTATCTTATGACTATAGCAGACAAATGGATCAACCAAATTAAAACATTGGTAGTAAAAAAAGCAACTAAAACAGAATATATACCGACAGATGAGACGAATGTCCAGTGTTTGATAGAGATGTAGAGCGTCCTATAGACGTCTCAATGCCATCATCAATCTGTGAATAAGGCTTTAAGACTTTTTCTTTTTCTTTGAGAGAGGTTTATCCGCCATGATTTAGTGACAAAAGAAATTTACTGGTGACTGTGTGAAACAAATAGAGACCCAAAATATTATTTGTTTGATGATACATAGGTTCAGTTCGTTCCTAAAACCCTAAGCAGAGTAAACGTCAAAAAATCCAGCAAAATCCAAATAAAACCATCAACAATGTTGAAATTAAATCTAAAAAATCCTGCAAAATTGAAAATTAAGAAGCTTTACCTTTGAAACAGAAATCGAATTTGCTCACACGCTTTCTGTTCTTCCTCGAAACCCTAGTAAAAAACCTAACAAACCCAGAAAAAGACCAAAGAATCTTGAAATTAAACTTAATAAAGTATGCAAAATTGAGAATAGAAGAAACTTTACCTATCAATATTATCACCCCTGGTTAGAGTTATCATCCGCGCTCAACATAAAGCCAAACGAACAGAGTTATCGCGTGCTATTGAAGCCGATGAACAGCAACACTTACCAACACCGCCAAACGACGGTGGGTTTAACAGAGAGAGGGTGGTGGACTGGTTGTTTTCTAAAGAGAGCAACATGAGAGAGAGAGAGAATAATTTAGAGAGTTGAAGAAGAGAGAGAAGAAGAGAGAGAAGAGGTTGGTGTCTGCTTTTGATGATGAAGAAAGAAGTTAGAGAAGTGATGTAGATGATGAGGTAAATACAAAGAAGAAGATGATTGGTAAAGTGAAAGTATGGTGTGGGGTGAGGTAGGAGTGGCAGGGATGGCACATTTGATAAAAAAATTGAAGTAGAGTCATACACAAAAGGTACAACATTTCTAGCATAAGGCACAACCAAATAAACCATGTACAATCCTTAAAGCACACCTTATAACACCCTATTGCATAAAACCTTTGGTTTTTAGAATTATATAAATATATATTAAAATTTGGGTTATAATTTAATATTTGTATAAACGGACCAACTAATGAGCGAGCTTACCTTGGCTCGGGCTCGGCTTGTTTACAAATGAGTCGATTTTGAGTGAGCCTCGAGCTGTGAGCATTTTGAACAAGCCTAGTTGGTCTATGTGCTATTGTACAGTCCCTGAACATCATGTCTGTGTTTCTTCTGTAGGCAGTCTTGACTTATTTGTTGTTTTAAGCTCGTTTCTGCCAAAAACAGGCCAGATTTTGTCGGTATCTATATATCCATCCATCCAGAGGCGGATATACTTCATTAACACGGTGGGCCGGTGCCCACCGTCCAACTCCAGCCCACTCTTTACTAGTAAGTCTTTTCCCCTCATCAAGCCTAAGTGTCCAAGCCATTTTTTATGAATCCAAGTGCCCAGCCCAACCCCAAGCCAGCCATATGATATCTTTGAACGGCCCATGTGCCCACTTGCTTAATTTTTTTAACAAAGTCCCAAACCTAGAATCACCTATCAGATTCAGAACGGCAAAACATGAAGGCATGAGATTGAAAGCTACAAGTCCACGACCTTTACACAGTACGATTGAAGTTGTTGAACCAAGGTTTGTTCTCATATTTGCGATTCTCCATTCTATTTATTGGGTTTTTGATTTTTTATTTTGTATGTAAGTAGTTGCTTAATCTAATTCGATTCATAATTGTTTCATGTATGTTTCTTTCTAATCTAAAGTGTGTTCTCTTTTAACCAATGGAATTTGTTCCACGAGGGTTCTATAAGATTACATAATTATCAGAATGTAAGAGATGGGTGTGTGATTATGAACACTGAACAATAAGCAAAACAAATCAATTTGTCACCGACCCATTTTGACACGACTTGTTTTGGCCCATCTTGCGTTAATCCATTCAATTTGTGCCCCCCGTCAAAAAACTTTCTGGATCCGCCCCTGCATCCATCTGAGTTTGGACTCAAGCGCATGGAAGAAGAGGCAGTGCGTGGTCCAGTTGGTTTATTTGATGACGAGGATGGGAAAAATAAAACCGATGATGATAGTGACAAGAGTGATGATGACAGTGAGATTGATAACGAAAAATTGCGTGCCTATGAACTAAGTAGATTAAAGTAATTGAATCTTAATTAAGCCAAAATTTTAAGCATCTGTTTTCAATTTTCATTAAATGTAAGTAGTTTGTTGACTTTTTTTCTTAACTTATTTTTGCTATTTTTTTATGTACCAGATACTATTTTGCAGAAGTGGTATGCGATTCAATTGCTACAGCTGATTATATTTACAAAAGTTGTGACGGTATTGAGTTTGAAAGATCATCAAATAAGCTAGATTTGAGGTTTATTCCAGACTCTATGGAATTTAAACACCCTGCACGTGATTTTGCTACTGAGGTACTGTTATTTAATTTATTTTTCATTTTCTGTATTGCAGTGTGCATATTAATGCTTTCACGAGTTATCTATGTAATTGTTTTTTTTTGTGTATCTCAGGCTCCATCAAATTACGAAGGTATAGATTTTCAGACTCGAGCATTGCAACTCAGTAAAATTGATCTTACTTGGGATGAAAACGAACCCCAGCGTGTCAAGAAGTTTAAAAGAAAAATCAATGTCGACCAGGTATGTAAACGTGTTTATTGTTTAATTTTTTTTAAAACTATCGTATTACATTAGTAATCTGTTTTTTAGTATTTGATGTATGTTATGGACCTTATGGTATCATTTTTATGTTTATGAAGGAATCCAAGTACGTTAAGGATGAACTTGAATTGAAGGAACTTATTGCTTCAAGTGATAGTGAAACCGATGAAGATGAGAATAACGATGATGGCGGAGATAAGAGAAGACGGAAAACAGATGCATACCGCGCTTTACTTTAATTTTTATTTATTTGGATCATTTGTCAGTGGAATGAATGATTTATCAATGTTCTGTTTTTGTCCTGGTGTTCAGGAGCGCGACTTACTTGCGCCAGTTGGCACACAAGCAGAGTAAGGGTGATGTGGATGAGATGGAGGGACAGCGTAAAGATGAAAAAACCCATTCAAAGAAAGATAAGCACGAGATTGCAATGTTAATGAAGTCTATAAAAATGAAATCCAAACAACTTGCTGTGCCATCCCATGGTAAGAAATCCAAGAGGAAAGAGAAATAGCTTTACTGTATCCCAAAATATTGAGAGGCCTGGGCGTTTGCTCTATGGTCGTAAGTTTTGTTTTTGTTTTATTTAAAAATCGCGTATTTGGATCTGGGAATGCGTATCTTGCAAATGAAGAATTAGATGTCTTGGGTTCTATACATGGCGGGAGATTATGTGATGGAGGCAGAGGTGCGGGGTGGTTTGCTATTGTTTATGTCTGATTAATTTAAGCGAGCTAACGAGCTTGCAAAGTTAGGGCAACGTACCATCATTTTTCGTTTTGTGATTAGTTCTATCGTGAAACAAGAGACGCTAGGGTTTTTTACAATATGTACTCTGAATTTTGATCACATGAGAGTGTTTTTTTTAATCTTCACAATTGTAGTTAGAAACTCATCCAATTGTATGAGCTTTTTGTTTGCTTTGGAATTCCAGATTTGGTAGCTTAAACTTATGTGTATACCTGGTAAAATGGGCAGGTCAGGTTAGAAAAAGTTGATTAAATTTTTTTACTGTTGTAGTTAACAAAGTCTTTTTATCATATTAACCAACAAGATCAATGGCATTTGTAGTCTTGTTTTTAGTGTTACTCATCTCAACCTCCATTAGACAATTTTGTGTAAAAAATAATCAAAAACAAAACCGCACATGTAGTAGAGACCCATAACAAGCTGGTATGCTGTGAACTCTCAGGATGGATCTTGTAATTAGACGTCCCAAATCTAACGCTTTTAGCGAGCTGATTTCGAGTAGCTTATGAGCTGCGTGACTCAGCAAGAACAGGTGTTCTTAATTTCATGATCGGTTAAAACTTACTTCAATGTATATGTGACCTAGGAACTCTGTTGTAAAACAAGGTCTCGAAGGCCGAGTACTCCCCGAGTACTCCCCGAGTAATCGCTACAAGGTAGGTTGCCGAGTACTGATTACTCTACGCCTAGGCCGAGTAATCCCCGAGTACTCTCCGACTAGGCCGACAACTCCCCGAGTATTCCCGACTCCGACTAGGGGGCGCCTAGCGACTTTTGCAACCATGCCTAGGAAGTCTAAAAATGATCTGAACACAATTGTATCAGTTGATACTAAAAAGCTAAGATAATCCATTCAAGCTTGAAGGGGTAGGGTACTATTCCCTAGCGCTTTGAGGCGCACCCTACCCATCATCCAGATACTCCGCCTAAAACACCTCAAGCAACACACTCAAGGAGATAACGCAGCAGCGCCGAAGCGCACTACTCACTCCGCGCAGAAGCACCAGTTGACAGCGCCTGGGTACATCCCCCCTTGGAGCTCAACTTGCCACTTCCCATCAGATGTCAGCTGACAACTGGTCAGCCGCCTGACATCATCTGACAGCAGAAGAAAATGAGTCCCTTCTGCAGAACCAGCCACAAGTACCAATGGCAGGGCACCGCCCAGCCTTCCAACCACGTAGCACCACGTGGCCCAATCAAAAGCAGCCCTCCTCAACTTGGATCACTTTACCTAACTAAGGATTGGGATCCGACTAAATGGGCTCCTAAGCAACCGGTCCAGGCCCCGGGCCCAAGCCCATTAACAATCAAAGTGGGCCCGATAACCTCAGGCCCACATACCTCCTATAAAAGGAGGATTTCACCTCCTTTCTTATGGTAGCCAATCAACCAATTAGAATCAATACACTTGTATCACTACTTGTACTCGATATTAATAAAAGATCATCCCTTGTTAGTGGACGTAGGTCTCACGAGACCGAACCACTTATATCATTGTCTTTTATATTACTCTGCTTGTCGTTTATGCATATAACCATAGATTAACCATCGTTGTGAGCAAAGAATTATACCCTGCAGCGAACACGAGTCATTGCATCCCACTCCTATTATCCCATTATACTCGTTGTTTCTTCAAAGCTGTTTAGTGTGAAACTGAACCTAATTTAAACAAAGACTTAGCCCTGTATAAGATCAAGAAGACATGAATTGGATTTCTTATTTGATGTTGAAAAGTTAATATATATGAAGATTTGAGATTTTAAAATTTGTTGCTATATAAAGGTTTTAAAACTATGTGAAGTAAGAAAGTTTCTTAATATATAAAGTTTTAAATTTTTGACCGATATATAAAGAGATCGTCTATAGCCACACACCTTGCTTTCTAATCCCATATCGTC
The DNA here is from genome assembly GCA_032199755.1 of Ambrosia artemisiifolia. Classification (NCBI taxonomy): domain Eukaryota; kingdom Viridiplantae; phylum Streptophyta; class Magnoliopsida; order Asterales; family Asteraceae; genus Ambrosia; species Ambrosia artemisiifolia. The sequence goes on along the minus strand of CM063512.1, from coordinate 41,918,736 downwards.
ACTCAAACGTCTGTTTGAAGTACCTTATGTCAAATCATGACTCCCTCATGAATTTTAAACAGCCCGTTTGTAGGTCTACATGCCCCTTAATTTTAAATGTTTGATGACATGGAACGGTGTGAAATTAAAAAGCCAAGGGTGTGGCTATAGTTTGAACCAATAAGTCATTTACTTTGACCTTTTTTTATTAGAAAACTGATACTTTTGGTTTAAAGTGATACATCCAAGAATGAAAACCAAATCCTTACACCTATCCTTTGTTTCACATTCACAAGTCATTCAACTAATATTTTTTAAACAAACATTGGTTATATATCAAAAGAAAACCTCTTTTATTTCAATGTAAGCAATAAGTTTGTCTCTACAAACAAATCTATATATTTACATCAAACCTATATAAGAATCGATAAGTAGCTCGCTGTGTATGTTCGTATATAAAATCGTATGACATGATTCTATACCTATACCACATCATATATCAATAGGTTACCACAAAACACACATCAAAAAATTGGTAACAATCGAGAGTACTAGTATGAAACGCGTGTATGATAATGTAGACGCGCTACTTCCTGGCCGGACTTGACTTGAGTTAGGTGAACCATTCTTGGCCGTTGCTTCGGGCCCCAAGGACATAGACGGAGAACCACTAGGCGAGGCCCGCGGGCTTATTGGTAACATGTTTGATTCTGTGCCATTGTAACCTGAAGATGTAAGACGACCCATTAATCATAGAAATAAATATTCACGAAAAAGCCTAGATTCGTGAAATAGTAATCAAGTTTCAATATTGTTAAAGTCGCTCGATACTTTCTTTAACGTTTATCAAAATATTTTACTACAAAGAAAACATATTGAAACTCGAGTGGTTCTTAGAAAAAAGTGAGCGCCGAAGAAACTTAGTTACTACTGAGTGGAATATTTCCTTAAAAAAATGGTAAAGATTCACTCACAATTAGAAGCTTTCCAGCCCAAAATATTCTTCTCGCGATCAAACACTACTCGATAACCCGTCATGAAGTTTTCTGAAGAAAAAATAGACAAACATTAGTTACATTTCAGAAAGTAACTTTATTAGGTAAAGAAAATGAAAGCAACGATGGATACTTACGCCCAATGATGTTTACATCCTCGCTTTTGACGATACCCAAACAGAACGCGGTTCCACTGTCCTATGTAATCATAATAATTATAGAATTATAATTAGAATGAGTTAACATTTGATAAAAAGTAAAGAAAAAGAGCAAAACTTATGCTTACTCCAACAGGAACGAAGACAAATGGATTTGCAACAGAATACTGGGCTCCTCCTTTCATGGTTAGATTCATCAAAGGCGCTTCGAAAGTCTGCTGATTTGGACTGCACAAAAACATACGGTGATAAACCTAATACCCAAAAGTTTAAACTGCACAATTATCGTTTTTAACCAGGCCGTGGCTTGATGGTTAAGGTGGTACATTGGAGGGTAGGGTAACGTGTCAAGAAAAAGGTTTGGATAGAAACGGTAGTTCTTTATTACACATCAAAACGGTGCCAATCGACCCGCAAAAATTGTTGCTTGTTCACCTTTCATAATTTTTATAGATATTACAGCCTTAAATATGATCATACAGAATTTTATAGCTAGAAATAGTAAACTATTATTTAAACAAAGCGATGTAAGAGGTTAAACACTTTAAAAATACATTTTGGGTGTGTTTCTATTCTACAACCCATTTGACCCGTTCCCTATATAGATTATTGTTACTTTTTTTTGGTTGACCCGTTTGAGGTAAAACACAAGCCAATTGCATAAGTAATACGGATACGGACCTTAAGTCATAACAATATTCGAAGGGAATGTCAGAATTTGGTTGACTCCTGGTCTCTTCTATCTGTGAAGCAAACTGCAATGACAGATAATTAAATAAATAGAATTCAGGAAACAAATTGATCATTTCACCACACAAAGCACAACTTTACTTACACTTTCAGTTAAAATCTTGTACGCAGGATCGTTCAAATACGTGAACGAGGTACCGGTGTCATATATCGCAGTGAAATTAACATTAGTAACGTTGTCTCCTACGACTATTTGTGTCATGCTGATGTTATAAGTCCGGCTGGTACAAAAGTACAAGAAACAAAAGGTTGAATACTACACAACTTCAAAAGTCAAAGTCAAAACAAATTACCACACAACTTCAAAAGTGATCAAAATCAACTTACTGAGGAGTATCAAGATTGAGGGGGGTTTCTCCCTGATCTGAGCTGCCTTTATCTCCAAAATCGATTCTTCCTGCACCATCAGGACCGAAACACATGGAGAACGAATTGGCAGTAAGACCACTGCTGGCTAATATGCTAGGAACCGATAAGTTCTCAATCCCGAGCCCAAACAGACCATTGGGGGCTGCACCGTCCAAAAATGAGCCAGTTTGGATCATTCCACAACTGCAATGGATTACAATGAGTACATATAACCGAATATAATTCAACTTTCGAGGTCAATACGGATACATATTAAACTTTAACAGCGATATGTGTTTTCCATAATTACTACCAAGTGTTAAACAAAATCGATGGGTATAAACTATAAAATTACCATGAAAACCCACACGATTTTTTAAGTTAATAATAGTAGATTTGACCTGAAAAGTCAATGTTCATATTTTCTTATGGCTTTATCTACTTTTTGAATGAGTCAATAGGTATTAAACATTTGATATACTAAGATTGACATCAAAAGTCAATGATCTAAAAGGTATAGGTACAAACCCGAATTTGATCTTTGCATCAACGGTTTTCTCTGAAGTATCATCGGTTATCAAATGCAAATCATCTTCTATCAAGATCCCAGTAGACGAAGTATTACTCGAAAGATAATTGACCTGATACGGACAAATATCAGGTCTTGCAGAGCACTGTTTCTTTAGTCTACATGAGTCACTACTGCAAGGAACTCTTTGACTCGTTGTGGACGCGTTAGGGCTATATATATTGAAGTCTAGCCGCTGTTAACCAAACAACCGTAAGTTAATTGATATACACTAAAATTCTTCTGAAAAGATTGCAAGACATGTCCAACAATTAGTAAATGAGTAAAGTTTCTATATAAGTGAAATTAAATCTTAGTAAAACGCTTACTCTTCCTGTTCGTGTGACCAATCCCTTCACGCAGCTGCGACAATCACAAGGAATCCAAAACAAATCACTCCCTGTGTCGAGCGCAACCAAAAACCATAAACTCGGGTTACCAACCGAGACATTTGCATAATGCAAGCTGCCAATTTCCCACAAAATTTCAAGAATTATGCATACAGAAATTAGATAAAAAATATCATAACTTCAAGAACTATGGACACACAAATTAAAGAAAATATAAGAAGTACGCATACAGAAATTGGCCAAACTATCATCTCAAGAACTATGCACACCAAAATTTCAAAAATATCAGAGTATGGAGAATATATGCACACAAAAATTAAACAAATTATCAAAATTTCAAGAGCTAGGCATACCAAATCAAAGAAAATACGGAAGTTTGGATAATTTATGCTTACATAAATTAGACAAATTATCAAAATTTTAATAACTATGCATATTACACGAATTGAAGAAAATGTAAAATTTGGAGAAATTTTGCATACATAAATAAGACAAATTATAAAAAAAAAATTTAAGAACTATGTATACGCAAATTAAAGAAAATATCAAAATTTGGATGACTTATGCACACAAAAATTAGACAAACTATCAAAATTTCAAGGACTATAAATACCAAATTTTAGAAAATATGGAAATTGTAGAACTTATGCCATACAAAATCAAAGAAAATACCAAAGTTTGAAGAACTTATCCTTACAAAAATTAGACAAATTATCAAACACATAACAACTATGCATACACAAGTTAAAGAAAATATTGAAATTTGGAGAGCTTACGCAGACAAATATTAGACGAATTATCAAAATTTCAAGAACTATACATACATACATACCAATTAAAGAAAAACATCAAAGTTTGAAGAATTTATGCATACAAAAATTAGACAAATGATCAAAATTTCAAGAACTATGCATACCAAATTAAAAAAAAAAACCAAAATTTAGAAAATTTATGCATATGAAATATCAAAGTTTCAATAAGATTAAAAAAAAATTTAGAAAACACACACACACAAATCTCATATAAACAATAAGATTAAAAAAAATGCATCTTTAATTTGCTCACTTGTTAAATTAAATAAATACATAAGAATTTCCAAAACTCATCATCAAAAGCCAAAACCCTTTAAAAATCTTGAATTAATAATATAAAAACTTACAAACCAAGAGACTGAAATTGGTAAGTTTCATTGCCATCAAGGAACGCTAAGGAAGCTTCAACAGTGGCGAGATGACGGCGATGGAAGAGACGGTCACGGTGGGCCATAGCAGAATAATAATCAACCGAACCCATGTGAGGTAAGTCATGATCATCTATGTCTAATACACCCTTCACTCGATCAGAGTATCTGTGGTGTATATCGAACCCAAATGTTCCAAACCCTTTTATTAATAATAATAATCTTGAACACAGAAAAATTGTTAACAAAATGGAATAAGAACCAAAACCCATTTCAAGAATGGAATAGAATTATGAAATGAATAGAGAGATCTATGTGGTGATGAGTGTTGGTGATGATATTATTAATATATACATATGTATGTATAGGTTTAGAGAGAGAGAGAGAGAGGAATTACGGAGTTGATTAGCTACAAATAATCAAGGAAAGTGGTGAGTCTTTTCTGGTGTCTGTGTCATAAATATGAACACGAAAGCAGTTTTTTTTATTTTTTAAATAATAATAATAATAATTCTGCTTTTTTGGGGAAAGATGAGAAAAAGACGGTATGTCGACTAGGGGTGTTCATGGTTTGGTTTTCGCGGTTTTTAGGTCAAACCGTGAACCGAACCGTTAGTAACGGTTTTTGAATTTTGTAAACCAAAACCAAACCGTAGAAATTTTAAACCGAACCAAACCAAACCGTTAGTAACGGTTTGGTTCCGGTTCGGTTTCGCGGTATAGACTCGTTGAATCTTTATACAAGATGTCTCAAATTTGCAAAAGAAAAAAGAATGGCGTCCACAAATCCATGTTCTATTAAACATAAAACAAGTTTTTTTGCAATAATTAACAATCCAAATAGCTTAAAAGTTCTTCTAAATTAGCAAATACATAAATAAAATATACCTAAACACATCAAAGCAAATGTTGAAGTTGAAATTTAAAAATAAGGAATTAACTTACCAGTTAGCCCACTTTTGTTTTACAACAATTTAGATATAGGCAAAAACAAGTTTTATTTTATCTATGTCTATATATAATATGAAAATATTTATAAGAAAATATAAATAAATCCTTACGGTCCGGTCCGGTTTTATGCGGTTGGTTTTCGGTATAAACCGTAAACCAAACCGTTTGCTACGGTTTGAAAATATTGAAACCGACCAACCGAAAGTTAAGTAAAAAAAACCGACCATGAAACCAAACCGACGACCGGTTTGGGCGGTTTCACGGTTTGAAACCAAACCATGAACACCCCTAATGTCGACTCTCTACTTCTTGGTATGGTGAGTCATCTCGGTTATGAAAGGTAAAGGTGTAATAGATTGATTGATATTTAGCTCGGCGTGTATCGGACTTTGTAGGTCGCTGTTGGTTTCTACAATAAAATGAGCTAACATTTCGACTTGATTTTGTTTAATCTAGGTTTGATTATCATAAGGAGTTTAGTGTGAGGGCGATTAACTATAAAATACCATCTGCAGAGGCGCTGGCTTTCAGAGGGGTCCACATAGGCGACGACTGGTGTAAAATGTGCAGTACGAGTATTGAAACAACTAACCATTTATTTGCAGGTTGCTTATGGGCCAGAACAGTGTGGTGGAATATATGCTCGTGGTTAAAGATCCCGGATCCGCCTTGGTATGATTCAATTCAACAACTAATTCACCATTGTCTGTCAATCAACGGTGAAGAGAAGAAAAAGGAGGTCATATACGCTATTTTTTTATGACAATATGGAAGATTTGGTTGAGAAGAAACAAAAAGGTTTTCAAAGGCAGAAATATGACTACGACGAAGGTGGTATAAGACATTAAAGAAGAAACTGATAAAAAGATCAAAGATTCCCGGCGTGGACGCAACAAAATGGTATAAATTCTCAGATATTGATTTTGGTTAAAGGTTGGAAATGTTTAAGGTTAAGGCCTAGTTGTAAGGTTAAAGTCTTTACCAATATAAGTTGATTATGGGGATCTTGCCCGAGTAATCATTGGCTAATTGGGCAGATTGTTGATGTAATGTTTTCTCTTTGGTGTTGAATAAAAGTTCCGTTTGGTTGTTCAAAGAAAAAAAAATTAACGAAAGGATAATGAGCAGATCATAAGGAGTTTACTATAAGCAAAGAGCCCCAGAGTAGTCGCTATCTTCATCTCTATAATTACGTAGTATAATAAAAATCACTAAATTTCTCTCATTCTTTTATTTAATAATATTTTTTCTATACTTTTAACATTACTTTTCTCTCTCCTCTACTCACAATCACTTTCAAAAGTATTAAAAAATTATGGAGGATGAACAGTGGCTTCTCCAAATTTACCGATGAACAGTAACATTTTCTCTCTTCTCTACTAACACCCACTCAAAACTACTTAACAAATTATGGACGACTCGCATATTTATGAAGAATCTAGTGTAAATGCTCTAATAAGTTGTTTTTCAAATATTTTATACGTGTACAAATTATGAAGGACTCACTCAAATGTTTTTTAAATACTTTATATTTTAAAGGGAATGGTTCTAGAGAAAACCCTCTTTATTTGGTAAACTCTGGAAACTCTGACTTCCCAATATTTTTTTTTTTTTGAAAAAAATAGGGCAAGTAATATACATGATTTTAAGCATTTTGGGCCAAAAAAATAAAAAAGCGCCGAGTAGTTTTTTTAAAAAAATAAAATAAAATTTTGACTAACACATGTTAAGCGCTAATAACAGGTGTTAACCATGTGTTAACTATATGTAAACAGTAGACGTTTTTTATTTAAAAAAAAAAACCGTTCGGCGCTTTTTCGATTTTTTTGGCTCAAAATGCTTAAAAAATGTATATTACATACCCTATTTTTTTCAAAAAAAAAAAAAATGTTGGGAAGTCAGAGTTTCCAGAGTTTACCAAATAAGGAGGGTTTCCTCCATATACTTTACCATATTTTAAATACTTTATATACAGAGCATATTTGTTTTTCTTTTATTTACTATAATATAATATTCTTATTCCATCAAATACTTTATACGTGTACAAAAAAAGGTACTATATATAGTCAACTTCATAAACTTTCGTGGTATGATCAACACCTAACCTTAAATAAAAATATACCTTTGTATAAATTTAAGTTAATTTATATATATTATATCATAACTAGGGTTATTTCAGTAACGCGCGTTGCGCGTTTTGAATCCAATTTTGTATTGTGCACATTGATCCTAATGTGAAAATAGATGTATTTTGAGACATCAGAACATTTTTATATTCTTCGCTGTACCATCAACTTGGTAATAGATTTGTATGATTTGGAAAAACATAAACATGTTTCATTTGGAACTAATTTATTTATTTATAAATTGTATTATTAGGTACACGTCATGTTGGCGTGTTTAATTGGTGGTCCATATATTTATTCCTGTCAAACCCATCAACCCTAGCCTGAAGACAATAAAGATTGTGTTGTATTCGTGTTGAGTCAGCAATGTTCATCCCTAAGTTTATAGGGGATAATGAGGGTGCAGGAGATACAATAATGAGGTTTCAAGATATAATTTGTAGGTAATTTATACAGTGATTTAAATAGAGTAAAAATATGCAATGTCCTTCTACCCATGTATATGCAAACGAATACGAACTTCTTCCCATTGCTTTATTTATGTATATATTACATATATGTGATTGATGAACAGAGCGCGCGTTGTGCGCATTGTAATCCGGGTTTTACCAAAAATGGTTATTACCCTCTTTTTAAACACCTGTAGTGAGGCATGCCCATGATGATGTGAGGCATGAATGCAGCAGCTGATGGCTCCAATTGGTCATAAGCTGGGCAGGCACCTACAACAACATGCCAATGATGATGTGAGGCATGAATGCAGCAGCTGAACATATAGATAGAGCACAATCTTACTATAGAAACTGAAAGACTTACCACAAAATCAACTACAAGCATCCCAGTTTCACTTAGTGGAGATGCATCGCGAACCAACTAACCCAAAAACAAATCAAATACGATAATCAAACAACATTAACATTCGGGTTTTACAAACTTACCGACAAATAAAGTTGAATACAAACTAACAGTAACAGACCTGCTCTGTTTCAGTTTGCATACCAAGCGGTCGGGTTTAATTAAATCCTTTGTGGACAAAGGTTGCCTAGCAGTACCAACAGAACATTAAGTTTAGTAACAGTGCAATGAAGTTTCAAATAATACATATATATTGTTATTAAGAAGCTGATAAAGAAATGAATACAACAAAACAAACCTGGATTGTACCACGTGGTATTTGTAACAGCCTTCCATTCATGTTGACAAAAATATTTCCCCTTTTGCATGATATTTAAAGCCCTCACCACCTGCAAAATATAACATCTTCTGTATGATTCTGTTCCAAAATTTTAAAATTATTATTATTATAACAATGTCACAACATAAAACATCCTTAATTAGCTTGTTTCTACTTACTCGTTCTAAAGGATAGTAAAAGACTGAGGAGGAATTGGAAGTCTTGCCGCTAGCATGTAATGCAACTGCCCTTCCTTGCCAATCAATGACTGGGGACCCACTTGGACCGCATTTAGTACCTGAAGCTGCCTGTTGTGCAGCAAAAATTATGAACAAATTTAAACTACTTAATTGGTGTTAGTGATTATTCACCTAACCTTGGACTGGGTTGAACATGTCAAAACGCTACCTAGGTAGGTAATCTCCTAATTAAAGCGCCTAAATTTTAAAAACTAAACTTCTAATGTCAATTAACTTGTATGTATTCGTGTTAAATATAATGTTGGCAGCTCAAGCCAACCTTACTAATTTTGACTAACCTGCCCTTGTTACCGTCTAATCGTGTATATTAAATATAATGTTGGCAGGAAACACACTTGTATGTAGAATGTATTGAAATCGTTGTAGCCATCTCTGCAGCAAGAAGAATATGCCTTATTATATATGTGATGAATAGTGTCTTGCAAATGCTATAACTTAACTTCACAATTAAGGAGAGAAGGCGAAAGAAATACCGGGGACAAATATGTGCATTATAAACCTAACATCAGTCCAAAAAATGAAACAAAAACATAAAAGGAACACATACCTACCATCGTCACCCCAATCTGAAACAATGGATATTTCTTTGAATTTAACGATTTGGTTGTCGGCGAGGTCCTTCCTTACTGAGCATCTTTTGCATAAGAAAAGAACGGATCGCTATACATCTTTGTAGGGAAGGTTGCTGCAACAAAAGATTCAGCACCACCCATGCCACGCTATAGCCTCACATTTTTTCAGAAAAAACTTTAAGGCTCAGAAAGGGTGATCAAGTGTGCCTGCGACTAAACTATCACCTCGCAATAACAATACAATCAACCCTTCTTTAACATCATCGCCTTAAACCCTCTTTTTTCATCATCACCAACACAAACAATGACAATAATGGCACAGGTACTGATCAGAACGCATCATAGCCTCACGTTTTTATAGGCTCACATTTTCTTAGAAACAACTTTAAGGCTCAGAAAGGGCGATCAATTGTGGCTGCGACTAAAGTATCACCTCGTCATAACAATACAATCAACCCTTCTTTAACATCATCGCCTTAAACCCTCTTTTTTCATCATCGCCAACACAAACAATCACAATAAGCAAGAAACAATAATCTGAAAGAGAAAGAGAGATAAGAAGATGAGAAATAAAATCAGCCATAAAAGCACATTTAATTACAGAAATGCCATCAATTACTGTTCAAAGACACTCTATTATTAATATAGTGTAATAATAATGGCATAGGTACTGATCAGAACGCATCATAGCGTCACGTTTTTTAGAAACATACTTTAAGGCTCATAAAGGGCGATCAATTGTGGCTGCGACTAAACTATCGCCTCGCCATGACAATACAATCAACCCTTCTTTAACATCATCGCCTTAAACCCTTTTTTCCATCATCGCAACAGAACGATAATAAGCTACAGATGCCATTTAACATATGATATTAACAGTTGTAAAAGGCATAATACAGATTCCCTTTAACATATGATATTAACAGTTGCAAAAGGCATAATGAAAACGCATGCCCATCAAGTTAAGTAAGCGAAATGAGGAAAGGGCCCAAATCGCCCATGAAAATCAGCCGGTGTTCATAGCACTGCCACCATCCACCACCATCCAAACGGAAGGCGACAAAGGCGGCAGACAAACCAAGCCCCTTAGTCGACTGCTCATCACAAAATTCATGACTTAAAGGATGGTTATCGTATCTAGTAAATCAGTTGCATCCTGTATTCCTGTTAACACAGATTTTTAACAGAGGTGAAGCAAAATGTAACAAATGCTAAGTCTTTAAAAAAAACTGTTGAATGATGAGCAATATGCGAACCCAATCAACCATCGATTTCGTTGTCACAAAAAACATTAATTTAACAAACTTTAAGGTAATAATTAACGTTTTATCTGTTCATCATTCGCGGATTTCAGCGCCTTGGTAGCCTGTATTGGATCACCAGTAGTAATTAGAAATCAAAAGTGCAAAAATTTTTAGAAAAAGAAACATAAGAAAAAAAACCCTTTGGAACCGTCATACCATTACCAGCACACACCAGTCCAAAACACTAACGTGTAAAATTCATTAAAGTCAAATATATAAAATCAATACAAAGTTTTTTTTTTAAATTTAGTTTATGCTAAGAAAATGTAACATAAATTTGACAATATATATTTATTTTAGGTAACTGAAAAAAAAAATAGGTAATGGATATTTAGATGTGTTAAACATCAGAACACAAGCAAAAACGTTCACATTCAAATGTATTTATTAGTACTTTTTTTATTAACTTTTAAAAAACTTACAAGTAATGGGTATATTAAATATGAGAATATAGCCATCATCAAGCTAATAATCCAATTGTTTTAAATAACTAAAAAGAAATGGGCACAGAGGTTGGTTCGAGTTCGATCGAACGTGGATTCCACAACAAATGCACTTTCATCGGCCACTAAGATTTAGCCACCAACACCCCATCATTTGCACTCCTATTTGCATTGCTTTTAAGTTCATATTTTAACAAACACCCACAGTTGGTTTGTTTGTTGCTATTTCCATTTCAATCATACCCATATATTTTTTAAAAAATAATTTGTTTTAGCTAATAATTGTTGCTATCATATCTTCTTACATTTCTTACAGCCACTCCACCACCCTATTGCAATACCCCCAAATCAAACACCTCTGCCACCACCGAACGCTCATCCTCCCCCGCAAAGTAAGATCAACGATTAGAAAAAGGTATTATGCCATATATTGCAAATCATTACAACACGGTATCTTATTATATCATCTTACTTTTCAAAAAGAAAATGAAAAATAAATCAGCTTCATTACATCTTATTTTAGTTAGTTATTTGTTACTTTGTTTATAATTGATAATAATCTTGACTGGTAATACAAATTTTGTTACTAAATACGAAATAAGTGCAACTTACCTGGACAATCATAGTCTGCCCCTAGCTGGTGACAGAGAACCGTAGCTGGGGCTTCCGACGATGGCGGATAGGGTTCCGACGATGTTCTGATCATACTCCGTCGAATCTTTGGTAAGCTCTCCCCAAGTTTCATGTATTATCGGTTGCTAGATCGGTCTTTGTAATAGCAATTGACCATTCATAAGTGAACAGATCTTGAGATAAAGGCATAGAAATAACCCAAGGAAAGGTACCTGAACACAAAAGCGAAATCGAAAGCAGATCAGGGCGATGTGTTGGTGGTTGGGTTTGAAGCACCGGCAGAAGCATTTAACTCACCGATTGAAGACCCGATGTAGCATTGAAACCACTATCTTCGCTTGATTCCACCGGATTACCGGTTATCGTGGTTTGCATGGCTTGGGTTCGGTGAAAAAGACCCTTCAATAACGCGATCCGGTGAGGAGCTGTGATGGTTGTGTATGGTTGTATTGGCCACAGGTAGGGAGGTGCTTGGTGTTGGTTATGGTGGTAGGTGAACATAAAGAAGAAACAATAATCTGAAAGTGAAAGAGAAAGAGAGATAAGAAAATGAGAAATAAAATAAGCCATAAAAGCCTTTAATTACAGAAATGCCATCAATCACTTTACTGTTCAAATCAGTTGGTGTTTTATTATATATATAATTTAGTAATATAAAAAGTTTAAGTTAAAGGTAACCAAAACAAGTGGTAACCAGAAGATTTTTATAAAGAGCAAAACACCATTAACATTGTCCTTGGAAGCTCTCTATATCTTAAACCAGGTCGGCCTACCTTTTTCCAATTGTCAAGCCATGATTGATGGCGTTGTTTTTACAAATTTATAGTAGCTGAAATTTAATCACTTAAAAATATAAGAAATATAAATAAATTAGACACCTTTTTATTATAACTATAATTGATCCCGCTGCGTTGCAGCAGCAGAAAAAAAAACCAGAAAAATATGTAAAGAAACAGATTTTGTAACACCAAGTGGGTTGTGTGACGTAAAACGTAGACGAACTCAAACCTATACCGACACGTATTAGTAACTTGAAAGGATTAAGAAGTTATTGTATAAAAATTAGAAAACGTGTCAATAGTTACAACTTTGAAACTTAAGAGAAAACGAAACTCTTTACTACAAGGAAAAAAAGTTAAGAGATCAAATATGTCCACAAACAAAATTTGGTGGCATAAAAGAAAAGATACGAAAGATGTTTTAGATTAAATGGAGACTTAATGATATCTAGCAACCTAGTGAGTTGGTGTTTTCAAATGTATATTAATTAAAATTTTTGAATATTCTAGGGGTAACCCTATATCAATAGAAAAGTGGCCAATTTATAAAAAAAAAATTCAATGTGTAGATATAAAAAGAATCAAGAGATGTTTGGTGCAAAGTATAACAATTGGGGTGGGGAAATATGACACATAGTGAGGCCATCCTCATTCTTAAATTTCTGCCAAAATATTTAGGTTATAAGGGAGGACGGGGCACATGCGATATGGGGTTTTTGTCTTGGTAGCCTAATCGGCTATCCCCCCCCCCCCATTTAGGCTAGCATTTTAGGGTAGCAAATTCGGTTTCTGCAAGCCGAAGAAAGAAGAAGAAAAACTGCTTTTTTTGTGGGGACCATCTCATGGGGTGTGCGTGATTGATGGGTATGGTAAAATGGTGGGGACTTTGGTTTCAGACTACTCTAGGCTTGACATTTCCAATGTTTAAGTTACTTTAGGCTAGTTTGGGTTAAAATGACGTGGCATGGTGTGATTTGTGTACCCCCGGCTTCCTTAGGCTTGTGCCTCGTGGTGCCTAAATAATCCAATATTTTATTAATTTATATCTTTTTTTATATTTATATTTATAATTACTTTACTATATAATAAATAAAAATCTTATGATTATCTTATTTCTCTCTCATATAAATAATAAAATTATATCCCGGAAGCTTTCCGGGATAGATAAATCTAATATGATGTAATAAAATATGTCTTATGATCTAACATATAAATTAATGTAATATAATATGAAGAAAAAAAACAACAATTTTAATGATGTGAATAAGAATGAAAATGTTTATTAAAAAGAAGATGTATGTTTGAATGAGGAGCAGAGCTAGAAACAACCATTGCAGGGCGTGATTGAGACGTTAGTCTTGAGATGTGACTTTTTTTTTGAAGTGAGGGCTTTTAACCTATTCTGCTCTTGATGAAAATAGAATTCTTAGTTTGAATATGATTAGTGACTTGCCTAGACATGATTAATGAATTGCCTGAACACATTGTGTTTTTTTTCATGTATGAAAAAAACCGACAAAAAAAAACCATTTTTTTCGTTTTTTGTATAGCACTATATACGGTACTCGTTAGGAAGATAATAACACATTCGTTAATTTGGTGTATTTTTTTTTTAAATCTCATATATAAAAGTTATTAACGTTTTAAAATTGTGGGGAAAATGAGAGAAAAAGAGACTTTTAGATGGAAATAAGGAGGATGTCACATGGCACACTCAAGGGGGAGGATCCGCGCGTTGCAGCGGAGCTACACGTTGTTTAGCTTTTGCATTTGGTTAACAGCCTAGCTATTGTTTATAGTTTGATTTGAAGCGCCATCAAAATGGTGAAGAAAGTAAAGTGACAATTTATGCCGGTTGATTGGAGTATCTAACTAATAATATGTTACATGCAAGCCCCTACGTATGTGTCTGGTGTAAAATTCGTTTATGCAAGCTAGATAATGTCGTGCCAACCTGTGTGTTGTAGAGGAATCGACAATTTACAACGGTGGGAGTTGTAACACCCCGACCGATGGCGGAAACATCGAGGTGTCACGTAGTGACGATTGTTCAATAGCTCATGGACTAAAAGTGTAAATATTGATACATTGATTAAATAGTTTATTACATTGAATTGAAAAAAACAAGGATTCTAAATGCTAATTAACTGATATACAATGAATCAAAAATCTAAATATGAATCCGAAAGCTTAAAGAATGCATCTCAAAACAACCTGAAACATGTACGAAAATAATTTGGTCAATACAAAAATGTATTGGTGAGCATACCCTGTTTTGAAAACAGATAGTAAGGAAAAGTGTTTAGCAAATCATGTGCGGTACCATTTGCAATTATGTAATAAATAATATCCGTTCAAAATCAACCCTATGAAATGAAAAGAAATATATATAGTATGCGCTAGTAGTAATGAAATACATAGCAATGACAAGGACTCTCAACAGAGTCACAAGGGTATATACCATAGTACTATTCATTGAAATGCCAAGCCCTCAAAGGTTAATGATTTTGACAAGTCATAGACACACAAATTAACATAAAGCAAACACACATGAGAATTGCATTTAGTTAAAGAATAACATTTAGTCATAGTGTACATGAATAGCCCCAAAAGAGTAAAACATGAAAAAGGGGAAAGATATACTCACAGTTTTGCTAAGCGTATCCAATCCAACAAAACTTGTCACAAGATTAATTTGGGAATTCCGAAGAATTCAACCTATACGTATAAGCATACTAATGAGGAAAAGGTCTAAAAAGTCTAAGGTATCTAGGGTCTAAGGCATTAGGGTTTGCTAAGTCGATTTGGGGAATTAGAGTTTTTATGATAAGTTGCGTTAATGTAAAAGTTGTATATCACAAATAATATATGAAAGGTCGTAAATGTGGTTTAGGTAATATAATTATTACCTATTGAATATTTAGATAAAAATATGTTTGAATAATTATGACAAAATAATTTAGTTAATTACTTTAACTAAATTAAAATAAATACAATAATCCTAAATGTATAAATAAATATTTATGTTGTTCACAATGTTCCAAAAAATGGTAAATAAGATTTTCAAACATAAAACATTTCTATTTTATAAGAAAAGTATTTATAAAATAGATGTTTAAATAGTGTAAATAAATAAATGTTTAATTATGTCTAATTAAACATAAGTAATGCTAATAATACAACACATGACATAAAAATGATATTTTTATAGAAGATGGATGATTTCTGTTGTAACTTAATGACAGTAATTTTCCCATAATTTTTATAAACTTATTTAGATTTAAAACTGATTTAATGAATTTAAATCATGTTTAAATGATAAAAAAATAAGAAAATTAAATAAAATAAATGTTTTCTGAACCAAATATTTTTATTTCAATTCATAATGATTAGAAATAATTTCCCAAAAAGTTTGAGATTAAAATCGTTAAAAATGAATTTTTAATCAATTAAATATGATTAAAACAAATTAAATCAATAAAAATATAAAAATAAGACATTTTCCAGAAAATAAAAGTGTTGAAATTTTCTTTATGGTGTCAAGAAGCTACAACTAAATTTTCATAATTTTTGAATCAAAAATGAATTTATTATGAATATTCTAAGAATAATGAATAAATGATTATTTATAATTTAAAAAAAAATAGTAATAATAAGAAAGAAAAATAAAAGCTGGAAAAGAAGGGTAGGCGCCTGGGTTCGAACCCGGGCGGCCCTTGTAGTACACACACACACAACCACTCCACTACAAGCATCTATGTTTATGAATTTAGATTTCAAAAATATTTAACAAAACATCATAAACCATCATCTTCTTCCCCAAAATCTAAACCCTAACCCTAGATTTTCAATCACCAAAATTCGACAAGATTAACAGTCGATTCATGAGGGGTTTTGTTCGGAACCAACTAATAAACAAAACGGCAAAAAATGAATTAGACTTACAATGTGGAATTCGGCTCGAAAAGGATGATAATCGGCTGATACTTTGAGCCGATTTGCAGAATTCACAGGTCACGATTAGGATGCTTTGAAATTGGGTTTTAGTCGAGCAAAGGTCGGAGAATGATTAGGAATAATCAATTTATAAGATTAACAAAAAAAAATAAACTGTTTGAATTCGTTTTAAAAAGTCGACGGTTACTATCCTATAACCCGATTAAAACTCATTAACATACGCGTTTATGTAGACATTCCCTACTTGTTAAACAACCAAAATCATTTACTAATTGTCAATGCAACCGACAAAAGTTAAACAACCAAAATCATTCCAACAAAAGTTAAGCCATGAATGATCCATCTTTTTTTTTGTTATTAAAGCGTTTTTATCATATCTAGCATCAATTCTCTTATAAGCTTTTGTGCATCATCATTTAATTTTAAAGCCATTTTAACAACTCTCATGGATATCAAAGCTTCATCATAAAAGTCATTTTCTGCTACACATTTGACATTGTTAATCTGTGAAAACCTTAAGTCACCAATATTAAACATGAAAGATTGGATCTATCACTTGGATTTCTGGAAGATAATCCCTCTCTATTCTAACCTCTTCAGTAGAAAATTATAGTACCAACTTCTAAAATTTTACAGGCATGGAGAAGGTTATTTGGGAATCTTAATCCTTCTCACAACTTTGTTGGTAGTTGTACTACGGGTCGGAACAGAGGTGGTCGTGGTTTAATTACTAAACTTAGGTCTGCAGGAATGTGGTCAGAAACAGAGAGGGTCAAGGGAAACAAGTTTGGGTCGTGGGTTTTTTTGGTCTTTAAACAGATGTCTTCCGATCAGTTAATTGCTTTAATGATGATTGAATCACATAGAATGGGTTGAATTGAATGGTTAGTTACAAGTTAATGGTTAGCCGACCATTTCTCTTTTCCACGCCGGTTCCCTTTTCTATGACGATGTTCATATAAATGGTGAGAAGATGAATGACATGTTTCTTTTCTTATCTTATCACATTTTATAATTCTATTACTTATTATCATTATGACGGTTATTATTATTATTTGTTTATTCATTTGGATGTATAAAATATCATATAAATTCTCTTTTTTTTTTGTTTTTTTTGTGCATTTAATCAATAAAATAGTTATTTAATTATTGTATTAAATTTGTCTTACCAATTTAATAAAATTACAAGCTTGCCCATATAGATAAATATGAAATGACTATTTTGCCTGCCCAGCACCTATTATATAGTATATATATATATATATATATATAAAATAATATAGATAGATTATCAAATCATAATTTCACAATTTTCTCTTATTTATTTGATATTTATTTTCTTAGCTAATTATTTTTATATTTTCGATCATTAAAAACCGCCTCAATCACGCCTCGCAATGGTTGCTTTTGCCTTTGCACCTCATCCAAACATACATTATGTCTTTAATATACATTTTCATTCTAATTCACATTATTAAAATTGTTGTTTTCTCATATTATAGTACATTAATTTCTAGAGGAGAGATAACGTACAAAGCGTCATTAACATAAAAATGTAGGAAGGATGTCAGCCATTAGATATAGGCAATTGCAATATCATAATTTAGAAACCTAATTAATGTCCCGTAAAACAAACCAGGGGTAGATTAGGGAATCTAACAACAAATAATTTCAATTTTTTTTTCTTAAAAGCGCCTAAATTTAAACTTCCTTTTTTGACGGTTATGTGTAGTCCGTCGATCAATTATACAACAAATTGATTACAGATAATCATTACAAATACACGAAATACAAAACATGGTTGCTAAACGTAAAGGATTATTGGATTTAAATAACCCCAAGTTTCACCTTTTAGCCGACACACTCCCAACTAACGAATTGCCTCTAACCACCCCGACTTTCAATGTATTTTCCCCCACCACTCCCAAATTAACACAACTCTAACCCAATTGGTTTTTATGGCTGATGTGGACGTTTTTTTGGTGAGGTGGATGTTTATTGGTGATGTGGAATCTGTTGTGGCTTATGTGTAAAAAAAGATTAACTTAGAAAAAAAATCTTAACTTTTCTTCAAATATTTATATTAATAATATACACATATACATACAATCTCTCCCTTCTTCCTACTCTCCTCCTCCACTGCCACCACCATCACCATAGTAACTACCCACCCCCACCAACCACAGCCACAATAACCTTACCTCCAACATCCTCAAAAACCCTAGCCCCCAACCACTACCACTACCACCACCGGCAACACAACCAGCCCCATAGCCACCATCGAGCACCATAACCACACTCAATTGTCTTAGTGTTCCAATCGGTCTTAATGGTCATTTTTCAGAGGAGGTGTGTTCTCGTACGACCACCACCGCTAACGATTCTTAGATCTCATAGGCGGGGCTTTAATCTAAAGCTTTAACTAGGGCTTCTTTCTTAAACAGAAGATGGTGGCGATTGTGATGAATGGTTTCACTAGATTTAGGGTTTGTATGGTGGAACCTGTGAAGGAATGGTGGCGAGCAGGTGGGTTTTGGTTAGGGTATTGAATGGTGCAACGCTAAGATGATGGGTTTTGGTTAAGGTTTCAAATGGTGTTGGTGGTGACAATGAATGGAGGTTTGTAATGCGGTTGTGGTGGTCCAGTGAAGGAGGTTGGAGATAAATGTGAGTGGTGGTTGCAGACTTGCAGGTGTGGTGATGGTGCTTGCATATGGTGGTTGGTGGTGATAATAGTGGTGGCAGTGTTCTAGAGAGAGAAGGAGGTGGGTGTGGGGTTTTATAAAAAAATCTTTAATTTTTTTAAAATCAGATTTTAAACAAAATTCAAGTAGATTTTTTTAAAAAAATAATGTTTTATTACACATAAGCGTGCCAAGTCATAAAAAACCTCCACGAGCAAGAAAACTAACTAGGTTAGGACTCAGTTAGTTTGGGGGTGTTAGAGGAAAATAAGTTGAAAATTAGGAGTGATGGGAGGCAATTCGTTAGTTGAAAGTGTTGTTGGCCAAATGGTGAAACTTGGTGTTATTTAAATCCAATAAACCAAACGTAAATGAATAAGATGAAATGTATTAACGTGTGTTATCGTTGTAAAAAAACTTTTACGAACGCATGTATGCTCTGTTTTTAAATGAAAAACAGAGCATGGTTACCAAACAGAGCTACAAAAAAAACTAAAAAACACAGCCATAAAAACAAAAAATGCACCCATAAAATCATAAAACGCAGCCATACAATCATAAAACGCACCAATAAAATCATAAAACGCACACATAAAAAATCATAAAACGCATGCTACCTTGATCGTTGTTTTTCTGTAATCAGATATAATAATAAAAAAACCTAAATCTCCATTATCAATTATGAAAAACATTTAAAAAATGACTGAAAAAACAAAGCATAATGACTAATACTATAGAACTACAGGATTATCGAGATCTATGTTCGAATCATCGGCTGATATGTTTAAGAGGGTGTTTGGGATTGAGTTTCCAAACAACTTATTGACTTGTTGACTTTTCCAAAAAGCCAATAAGTCAATAAGTTGTTTGTGTAACCCAAAAGCACTTTCCGTTTTAACTTTTGGCATTTGAAAAAAAAAATTACAAATTTACCACCCATACAACCAATATTCACAATAAGTTAAGCGAAACACTTAAAAAAAACAATCTATTGACTTTTTGATGTTTCTTATCCCAAAAGCTAATCCAAACACTTTTTGAAAACTCATTTTCAAAAGTCATAAGACAATAAGTACTTCTGACCAAAAGCACTTTTGCATTTCCAAACTCAATCCAAAACACCCTTTAAATCTGCATAAACATGATCAAAACATTATGAACTATTGTTACTTACTGGAAACTAGGCTGTTTGGTAGCCTCTTAATCAGTCTCTTAACCATTCAGTTCTGAATCATTCAGCATTCAGACTGTTTGTTTCAGCATCTGAATGGAATGATTAAGTGCTGAACCATTAAGCTAATAAGGGATGCTGAATGATTCAGCTCTTAACCATAAAGAGCCTCTTAACCATTCAGATAATCTTAATGATTCAACACTTAATCAACCAAACAGCCCTTAAATTGCAAAATTTGTTTCAAAACACTATGAAACTAAATCCGCGTTCTTCTCCATCACCTGCACTTTGAACCCTTACCCGTTGGAGACCTCCTATCTTGACGAGGACATCCCAAAACCTCCACCACCCTAACTTAGATTTGCGATGGAAGGAATGAGACGAGCAAAAAATGATTTTGTGATGGCCAGCATCACAAAAATACAAATAATCAGAGTTCACTCGAATAATCGTATACTGTTGGAAATTTATATGTGAATGAGAGTTGGTTTGTCCCACATTGGTTGGGAGATGGAAATTGGAGAAGCTTATAAGGTGAAGCTTGAGTGGAAGAAGTAAAATGTTAAGTTACTTTATACTCTGGCGCCTACCCGCGTGCGCAGGGGGGTGCAAAAATGGGTTCTGGTTCGGGAAAAATTCCTGAACCAATGCGACGCCCGCATCTGCAGACACGAATGCAGCTCGAAAAACCCGGGTCCGCGCGACACTGGTTTTTTGCTACCCGTTTTAATTTTTGCTTCTATTAAATAACATAGTTAAAAGATTTCTTCCAGGAGAACTCTTGGTCTTCAGCTTCCAGCGTTGTTAACAGAGTTTTATGGAGCGTTTAATGGCCTAATGATGGTGATTAATTTGAGAATTAATCACGAAGTTGAATGGCCTATCAGTTTCATACTTGACTATTTGATTATATAAAACAGTCTTCATGTGTGCAGAAGACACACACAACAGAAACCACTTTCACATAAACTAATTTCGCAAACACAGAAGCAGCAGCAGTTCGGTTCCTTTTCAGGCAAGTGGGATAGTCCGCAGTGCACCGTCACTGTTGAACCGATGCACCCTGGGAACAGACGACGAATCTGTTTAAGGGAATTGTGTCAAACACAAACCCGGTTCTGTTAATCTGTTTCGTTTCTTTCTGTTTCTTTTCTTTGCAGAATCTTATCGGTCTCCATTTTACTGTAAGTTATCCAACAAACTTAAACAAATTTTTTGTTCTAATACTTCTGGTTTCCTTTTCAGTAATGGAGAATACATCCCAGCCCTTGATTTCTTCTGCTCCTCTCACGAGTTCCAGTGCTGTTGGACTCTCTGCAGTGTTCACGTCTGCAGTTGCTGTTACCGCTGCCTTGGTGGCGCCTTTGCCTGCTGCTGTGGCAAGCCACGCAGAAAAACCCGAGAAGTTTGCATGTGTAAACTTCAAACGGCGGCAGAAAAGATGTTGTTTTATTTAACAACATTGAACCTTGCGAGGTTCTTGACTGAAACCGCTCCTCGTGTTGCAGAGGAGGATATGAATGCTCAAACTGTGAGCGCGGTTCAGGCTTGAAATCATTCTGATTTCTTGTGCAGAAACTATATCCTAAAGGGAATGGTTTATTCGCTCTACAATGTGTATTGCAAAGCTGTTACTGCCAAAGAGTTATGAGAATCTTTGGAACGTAAATACAAAACTGAAGATGCGGGCACTAAGAAATTTGTGGTGGCAAAATTCTTGGATTTTGATATGATTGACTCAAAAACTGTTATGAGTCAAGTTCAAGAATTGTAGGTGATTCTTCATGATATTCATGCCGAAGGAATGATGCTTAGCGAGACATTCCAAGTTGCGGCTATCATTGAAAAATTGCCACCAAGTTGGATTGATTTCAAGAACTACTTGAAGCATAAGCGAAAGGAAATGACAATTGAAGATTTGGTTGTGCGTCTTCGTATTGAAGAAGACAACAAGGTTGCTCAAAAGAAGAACGTCATTCCTAAAGCCGCTAAAGCAAATGTGGTTGAACATGGTCAATCATCTAAGGGTAACAAAAGCAACAAACGGGCTGGGTTTAAGAAAACCAATGGGAAGAGCTCCCACCTTGGACCTAAAGGTGGGGTTGGGAAGAAGAAGTTCAATGGAACTTGCTATAACTGTGACAAACCGGGGCATAAAGCAAGTGAATGCAAGCTTTCCAAGAAGGAAAATGCCAAACAAGCTAGCATGATTGATAAGCTTGTTGCTATGATTTCTGATTTGTCAATGATGGTGACCGAAGCAAACCTGGTTGGTACGGATGCCAAGGATTGGTGGGTTGATACCGGGGCAACCCGACATGTGTGCTTTGACAAGAGCTTGTTCGACACCTTCAAGGAGGTTACTGGTGAAAAGCTCTTTATGGGAAACTCCGCAACTGCTGATGTCAAAGGAGAAGGAAATGTGATCTTAAAGATGACTTCGGGAAAGGAACTTACTTTGTCAAATATGTTGTATGTTCCTGAGATTCGTAAGAATCTCGTGTCTGGTTGGCAGTTGAACAAGTTTGGTTTTAAAATGGTGTTTGAGTCTGATAAGGTCGTGTTGACCAAAAATGGTATGTATGTTGTAAGGGCTATGTCCTTAATGGTATGTTCAAGTTGAATGTAACCGTCATGAATGGAATGAATAACGCTAGTTCTACTTACTTGCTTGAGTCTTCTAATGTGTGGCATGGTAGACTAGGTCATGTGAACTTTAATTCTATTTGTAACTTGATTAAATTGAATAGCATAACAAAATTGATATTGACTCAAACTATAAATGTGAAACTTGTGTCGAAGCAAAACAAACACGAACGTCATTCAAAAAGGTTGAACGAATCACCGGTCCCCTTGATTTGATCCACACAGATTTGTGTGATTTGAAAGCTATTCCTAATAGAGGTGGGAACAAGTATTTCATAACATTTACTGATGATAGCACACGATATTGCTATGTGTACTTACTTAAGAGTAAGGATGAGGCTATTGACAAATTTGTTGTGTTCAAGGCCGAAGTTGAAAATCAACTTAACCGAAAGATAAAAAAGGTGAGGAGTGATAGAGGTGGTGAATATGTTTCACCTTTTGCTGATCTTTGTGCAAAAAGTGGAATCATACATGAACTCACACCTCCTTACTCACCACAATCAAATGGCATAGCAGAACGTAAAAATCGAACATTGAAAGAAATGATGAATGCCATGTTGATAAGCTCTGGGGTGAGCGAGGACATGTGGGGGGAAGCGTTGTTATCAGCAAATTTCATTCTAAATTTAATTCCCCGTAAGAAGAAGGATGTAACACCGTATGAATTATTAACGGGAGTTAAACCATCTTACAATCACTTGCGAGTGTGGGGGTGCCTAGCTAAGGTGGTAGTGACACCACCAAAGAGTCTAGTGATAGGACCAAAAACTGTAGATTGTGTGCTCATTGGATACACTCGTTTGGGTGGTCCACTTCGTTTTCTTGTACATGACTCGAAAAATCCTGGAGTGTCTAACGGCACTATATTGGAATCTAAGGATGCTTCTTGGTTTGAGCACATATTCCCATGTTTCGAGAGGCCTAAGTTGGGTTCACCAAACCCATTTGATGATAGTGTTCTAGATGATGAACCGGGCCCATCAAACCCAACTAGGGAAGGTGTTTCAAGAGAAGAGATTGCAAATGATGAACCTCAAATTGATGAAAGTGAAATCCGAATGAGTAAAAGACAAAGGACTGAAAAATCCTTTGGTCCAGATTTCCTCACTTATGTGGTCGAGGAGGAACCACAAACTTACCAACAAGCGGTAAATTCCTCGGATGGACCTCAGTGGAAGGAGGCCATAAAATATGAAATAGAGTCTGTTTTACAAAACCACACCTGTGAATTCGTGGATCTTCCTGCGGGATGCAAACAACTAGGATATCGATGGATCTTCAAGAAAAAGATGAAGCCAGATGGCACCATTGATAAATACAAGGCAAGATTGGTGATCAAAGGATATAAACAGCGAGAAGGCTTGGATTATTTTGACACATATTCGCCTGTTACGCGAATAACATCCATTAGGATGGTTCTTGCCATTGCAGCTATTAGAAATTTGGAAGTTCACCAAATGGATGTGAAAACGGCTTTCTTAAATGGAAATCTAGAGGAAGAGATTTACATGGAACAACCCGAGGGTTTCATAGCCAAGGGACAAGAAAAGAAAGTATGTAAGCTTGTAAAATCTTTATATGGTTTGAAACAAGCTCCAAAACAATGGCATCAAAAGTTTGATCAAGTCATGCTTGATTTTGGGTTCAAAATCAACGAATGTGACAAATGTGTGTATGTGAAAGACACACCAGATGGATATGTCATCTTATGTCTATATGTGGATGATTTGCTCATTGCTGGTAGTAATGAGAAAATAATAAAATCTACAAAGGACGTCCTTAAGGCAAGGTTTGACATGAAAGATATGGGATTAGCGGATGTGATTTTGGGAGTACAAATCACACGAGCCCAGAATGGACTTGTGATAAGTCAATCTCACTATGTGGACAAAATTCTTGGGAAGTTCAATGCAAATGACTCTAATGTGGCTAGAACTCCCATTGACACGAGTCAACATCTAGCTAAAAATCGAGGTGAGCCTGTTAACCAATTAGAGTACTCAAGAATTATTGGCAGCCTGATATATCTAATGAGTTGTACCAGACTAGACTTAGCATATGCTGTAAGCAAGCTAAGTAGATACATGAGCAACCCAAGTTCAACTCATTAGGGTTGCAGGACACGGGTGCTTCAGTACTTGAGATACACACGAGATTACGGGCTGCATTATAGTAGATATCCAGCAGTTATTGAAGGCTACTGCGATGCAAATTGGATATCTGACACGAATGATTCCAGAGCAACAAGTGAGTATGTATTCACACTTGGTGGTGCAGCGATATCGTGGAAATCATCTAAGCAAACTGTTATTGCTAGATCCACGATGGAATCAGAATTCATCGCTTTAGATAAAGCAGGTGAAGAGGCAGAATGGCTACGTCAATTTGTTTAGGATATACCAAGGTGGCCGAAGCCGGCATCGGCCATATGCATACATTGTGATAGCCAATCGGCAATTGGCAGAGCTCGTAGCACAATGTATAACGGTAAGAACATGCATATAAGACGTAGACATAATACGGTACGGCAACTAATCTCTAAAGGAGTTATCACTGTTGACTACGTGAAGTCAAAGGATAACATCGCGGATCCGCTAACAAAAGGCTTAAGCAGAGAGTTAGTTCAGAAGTCGTCAATGGGAATGGGGCTAAAGCCCTTTAAAGGCTAGGTTTATGCGAAGGAAATCTAACTCAGCTGACTAGAGATCCCAAGATCTGAGTTCAATAGGACAACCTAATTGTATGAACTGGCGAAGATCACTGTGGGGGGAGAGTTGTTGGAAACCCAACGCTTTGAAAAAGGGAGCTTACTATAAATTTAATAAGCTTCCTAGTCCATTCCTAAAAGTGACAAGGTTAAGGTTAAGCTTATGACTTTTAATGATTTGACTGAGGTAACCAGTCCCAGTAGATCACCTATGTGAGAGAGAAGTGGGGTCGCTTCGAAGGGTATTGTTGGGGCACAATACTTAAGAGCTCTCGCAGAACCAGGCACGTGTCCATGACCATAACGGACACAACTATGAGGACTTGACGTTGTCAGGGAGAGTTTTGTGTGAAGCGTATTGTCGTCCACACAAACGGCAGACGAGTTCAAAGACATCGCGTTCTACTCAGAGCTAGTGGGCTAAGTGCGTTTCATAAGCGAAGGTTCAAAGGGTCACACCTACCTATCGTATGTAAAACTCAACTGTTGAAATTTAATCGGGATGAGGTTGTTTCTAACTCCCATTCATGTGGGGGATTGTTGGAAATTTATATGTGAATGAGAGTTGGTTTGTCCCACATTGGTTGGGAGATGGAAATTGGAGAAGCTTATAAGGTGAAGCTTGAGTGGAAGAAGTAAAATGTTAAGTTACTTTATACTCTGGCGCCTACCCGCGCGCGCAGGGGGGGGGGGGGTGCAAAAATGGGTTCTGGTTCGGGAAAAATTCCTGAACCAACGCGACGCCCGCATCTGCGGACACGAATGCAGCTCGAAAAACCCGGGTCCGCGCGACACTGGTTTTTTGCTACCCGTTTTAATTTTTGCTTCTATTAAATAACATAATTAAAAGATTTCTTCCAGAAGAACTCCTGGTCTTCAGCTTCCAGCGTTGTTAACAGAGTTTTATGGAGCGTTTAATGGCCTAATGATGGTGATTAATTTGAGAATTAATCACGAAGTTGAATGGCCTATCAGTTTCATACTTGACTGTTTGATTATATAAAACAGTCTTCATGTGTGCAGAAGACACACACAACAGAAACCACTTTCACATAAACTAATTTCGCAAACACAGAAGCAGCAGCAGTTCGGTTTCTTTTCAGGCAAGTGGGATAGTCCGCAGTGCACCGTCACTGTTGAACCGGTGTACCCTGGGAACAGACAACGAATCTGTTTAAGGGAATTGTGTCAAACACAAGCCCGGTTCTGTTAATCTGTTTTGTTTCTTTCTGTTTCTTTTCTTTGCAGAATCTTTTCAGTCTCCATTTTACTGTAAGTTATCCAACAGTATACGACAACTTCTATCATCAAACAATCGGGCCTCGCCATATAACACATACCAACAACAAATCTCAATATCAATAGTTCTACTGATTATTCCAATCAACTAATCCAAATGCAACAAGAAAACAAAATCTCAAAAACAATGATTAAGTTACCCGTTACAAGCAAATAACATAGACTATTGCTCAATAAAATAACAAAATATCAGTTACAAGAAAATAACATCGTTAGCTAGAAGCCTATAAATTACATCAAGATATCTACTCTAAAATGCATTAACTTTTTTTCTCGTGACAACTTGGGACATAGAAACCTATTTGTTCTCGAAGTGTTATCAAATGAACGAACCCCTAGACAAGAAAACCGCTTATAGTTTAATTCCTTCTAAGGGCTGGTCAATATTTTTACAACTGATTTAAAAGCCAAAACTTATATGGATGAATAAGTGTCTTAGAACAATATTTATTTTTTATTAAAAGAAAAAGAAATAAACATTTCATATTAAGAGAACGATCGTTGATATTAAAAACCAAAACTTATATATTTTTTTTTTTTTTTGAAAGGTAACTTTATTAAACCACCAAACGACACCCTATCTCCAAGGCAGAGACAGAGGCCGAAAACCACAATACAAGGAAAACGAATTACATAATATCAAATCTACACCATCTATCCCAATCCACTACGTCTCTTTTAAACCTATTCTTGTACCAAAGAAATCCAAAGATCTTGATATCCGCCATAACGTCTACAACCTTCACCTCTTTATTCTCGAAAATCTTCTCATTCCTAGCTTTCCACAACCTCCAACACGCTATGATCAAAATGCCATGAAAAACCACCCCTTTGTTCCCACCCATACCGTAATAGTCATGCATGCGGACCAAATCATTAACATGAAAGACCACAAAAACCGGAACCTTGCACCAAGATGCGATCCCGTTCCACACACCCGAAGCAAACCAGCAGCCCGTCAACACGTGCTCCGTAGATTCTAGGGCGGCATCACACCAAACACATCTAGGATTATCAACCACAATACCTCTCCGATTAAGAGCCTCCTTAGTAGGAATACGATCTAGAAAGGCCCGCCACATAAATATGTTACATTTGTTTGGCACCCACTTGCTCCACGAAAAACCAAAACGCTCACCCGGGTTGATCGACCCAAGCATCCATCTTTTAACCGCTTTCACAGAAAACTCGTCTCCTTTCCCATCTTCCCACCTCCACTCATCACAAGAATCATGTAAAATCACCGACTCCATTAGACCTTCAAGATGTTGCCTGCCTTGAATCTCTTCAACAAAAGCCGGCGCACGCGACCACTCCCATCTAATACATCTGTTTCTGCCGATCCCACAGACCCGATCTTTGACCAACACCCTCTTTTGTCTCTCCAGATTAAACAACATCGGATAAGCATCCTTTAAAGGTTGTGACCCTAACCAAGTGTCTAGCCAAAACCTCACGGTACCACCATCTCCCACCTTAGCTTTTATCAAACTGTTAATACCCAAACCCTCAACCTTGTACCCATTCCAATGCTTGGCCAAGTTCTTCCAAACACCCGTTAAAGTGGAGTTAGTCGGAACCAAGCCCCACCCACGACTAGACCCGTGCAAAGACACAATCACCCCGCGCCACATCGCACTACGTTCATTCAAATACCGCCAGATCCATTTCGCTAGAAGCGAATCATTGGCCACCTCCAGTTTAACAATGCCCAAACCACCCTGATCAATACTCTTGGTCACATTATCCCAAGACACCCAATGTAATTTGCGAATCTCATCGGACCCGCCCCACAAGAAGCGCCGCATCAGACCCTCTAACACTTGGACTACCGCTTTAGGCGCCTTGAATAGAGAAAAATAATAGGATGGCAAACTATGAAGCACCGATTTAATTAGTGTTAATCTACCAGCTATCGACAACGTGTTCGCCTTCCACTTAGACAATCGCTTTTTGAAAGTCGTAACAACCGGCTCCCAATTAGCGACTCTATTCATATTAGAGCCCACCTTGATGCCCAGATAAATAAACGGAATACTCCCATGGCTACACCCCAGGGTTTCCGCCACACCCGCCACATCTTGGTTATTGACCCCTATACCAAATAAAGTAGACTTGTGTAGATTAATTTTCAAACCTGAGCACAAGTAAAAAATCCTGAGAATCCGCTTCATATTCTTGAAATTGAAAGACGACCATTCTCCCATTAACATAGCATCGTCTGCATACAATAAGTGAGATAACACTGGACCGTTATTAGGAAGACGTAACCCATCAAACGCACCTATATCGCAAGCCTTCTTCATCAACCCCGAGAACGCCTCCATAACCAGAATAAAGAGAAACGGCGAAATAGGATCTCCTTGTCTAACCCCTTTTTGACACCCGAACTCAAAAGTCGGGGAACCATTCACCAGAATAGAAGACCGACTAGACTCCAAAATGCCCCGAATCCAATCACACCACAAAGTCGGAAACTCCATTTGAGCCATTATAGATAATAAGAATTCCCAGTTTACGTTATCATACGCTTTATCAAAATCAATTTTGAATAAAAATATTTTTTTACCTCTCTTCTTAGCCCAAGTGATGATCTCATTAGTAATAAGAGGGCCGTCTAAGATATATCTACCTGATAAGAAAGCGGATTGATGCTCTGACACAACATTCCCCATAACCATCCTCAGGCGATTAGCTAAAGTTTTAGAGACCACCTTGCTAATACACCCGATAAGGTTTATAGGCCGAAAATCATTTAGAACATTTGGATCCCCTACCTTAGGGATTAAAGTGATAAAAGACGAGGCAACACCCGGACTAAAACGCCCCGTCGCATGAAACCGGTTCAAAACACCCACGAAATCAGCTTCGAAAACATCCCAGAAAGCCCGAAGAAAACCAAAATTAAAACCATCCGGCCCGGGCGTTTTATCCGCACCACAATCAAAACTTATATGATTGTAAAGTAATAAAAAAGAAATCATGATTTTGAATTAACCACACGTAAATAACTCTTGAGAAATGATAGAAAGTAGGACCCATGTTGTCTGCAAAGTTTAGTCAACAAACTTTAAGTGTATTCCTCGTTTTGGAAATTTGTCAATATTTTTTTAAAACGCGGTTTGTCTCATAAGACACATTTTACTACTTTATTATATTTTTGTTCTAATTTTATTATATTTTAAATTAAATAAAAAATATATATAACTAATAATTCATAATAACTAGTATATATATTAAAAGAATCTTTTGAACTAAGGAAATTTACTTATTTAGTGATTTGTGGCAAGTTTCTAATTTCATGATTTTCATCTTTAGTTTGAGGCTTTTTTTATGATTTCTTCTTATCACACGTATACATCCTTGATGCTTGTCTAGGGCAAAGCTTGGTTCGCCAATTGTGGGGGGGGGGGGGGGCTCAATTCTTTTTTCGATCGGTAGTGGCAGATCGACGGGGGCCGGAAACAACCCTGACTAAGTTTACTTACGAAAATCGCAAATTTGCACCACTGCGCCAAAAAACAGGGGCCCTGACCCTCACAATGCTTCATCCATGTGCTTGTCTTCCTTTCCTGCTTTTTGATATGTGTCTTCCTTAGATGCTTCACCAGTTTCATTATCTGAGATGGTTCACTGTGTTAAGGGGTGGTGTGAAAGTTTCTTTGCCCAAATGAGTACGTTGCCCTTAAACCCTGGGTAGCTATGTTCTTGTGGTGGCTGTTGGTTTGAGTGTTTGTCACTAGCTTCGTTGTCGGCTTATGGGTGTTGATGGGGTTCCTTTGCCCAAACCAATTGTCGTTATTATTTCTCGGCGAAGGCCCTAGGTGGCAAGGTTATGGTGGTGGTCGTCAATTTCATTATTCATGAGTTAATCTCTTGCCGTTTTGTCGTCAGGTTATGGGTGGTGTCAATGTTGCTTGGACTAAATAGAGCCGAAGACAACTTCATTTTTGAGTTTGCATTTTGCATGCATTTCCCGATCATATTTGACAAAGGATTGACATGTGTAATATGATTGTGGCATCGATCGTAGTTTTCTTGTTCTCTGGCTCTCAAACTATTGGTTTTATAATATACAATACTTGGTATGATTACACGATACATTTTATTTAACAATGAAAGATAACATTGATATTTTGTTCGTGATTTGTAATTTGTAATTATATATCATGACTAATCTTATCTTATTTTTAGAGATAAGTATAGTAAAAGTGTACGACCTATAAATTACAACAATATTTGAGGTTAACACTGTGAAACCATTTTGTACTAAACTCCAACACAATGTTAGTTGTAACTAGATCAAGACTACGTACCTCCTCCCTTCCTCGCTATCACTATAAGAGTAATAAGCAATAGAGGCGACATTTTTAGCGACGACTTTCAAAAAGTCGCTGCTAAAAGCCTTAATCCGGACGCAGGCTCAAGGAGGAACATGAACCGTTGATTCGCATGCTGATCTAATGGTTGTGATAGTGTTGTCGCTATTGCCTTTAGAAGCGACTTTGCAGAGCAATAGAGACGACATTTGTCGCCTCTATTACCCTGTTTCCTTGTTGTGTATATATTACGGGCCTTCGTTATCAACAAACACTGCCACCTCCCTATTTGCTATGACTTCAAGCTCGGGGGACCCTACTAGTTATGTTAAACAAAAGGATACGTGGCTAATTGATTAGCCATGCTATAAATTATATAACCAGAATCATAACTAGTTTATTTATACATAAAACACGGGTAGTTTTAGTTTCTAATTTCAAATTATAATTTGGTAACCAGTTTCTAAACACACGTCTAAACACCCCTAATAAATTGGCCACTTGGTCACATGGAGTTAATCAAAGTACACTTAAATACATGCCAAACTATTATTCAAGTGTTTTAAATACGCTTCTAGAAAGTGGAAACCATGCTAAATGCCAAAAATGCACTACGAGATAGTCCTTAAGCCTACAATGTTTCTTTTGTTCTTTCATTTATATGGGCTAAAAACTTTAAGTTCACAAGTTCAAATATGTATTCACACGGGTAAACATATACAACTTATGTCCTAAGAATAGTTTAAAGATATCTAATGTTAATAGAATTTTGCTATAGTGTTTCCCTTTTAATTTGGACTCCACGTCTCCACAGTAATTGACATTGACGGGATTTAGATGACACGATTCTTAAACTCAACGACCAACTTATTAGCAACACCACATAAAGGGTAAGTGTTAAAATAATATGTTATAAATAATTCAAGTATTAAATAGGTTCAATAACATGTTATTGTGTTATATTTGTTTGGGCTTTTTTGTTGTTTGTTTATTCTCAGGTTGGGCTGCATATTGAACAAGTGAAGCATAGCCCAAGATTGAGAGCCCAGTTTGGTTCAGCCCATTGGAGAGCATTTAGGGTTTCCCTATATATATAGAGTATCTGTTTTATTGTTGGTGTGGTTCGTGTACTCTCAGTCTTATTATTGTATCTCTCTCTCTCTCTGGTTCTCGAGTCTTCTGTGAAGACTCATCGTCTCACCCCTCTTTCCCTGTATTTTCTCTGGTTGTTTGTAAGTATTTACTTTGTTATCTTGTGTATCAGCTGATTGGTTATAATCAGCTGATTACACAGAACATCTGTTATTTTAGGGTTTCACTGATTTGGTGAAACCTAGGGTTTGGGGGGATCTTTTCTGGTTTGGGTTAAATAAGAGTTTTGACACCTGTTTTTGTCGCTATTCTCTTTGTGTTCTTTGTTGATTGAGTTTCTGGTTGATTATTATTGTATTGGTTGATCCATAAAACTTTACATGGTATCAGAGCCCTAGGCTCTTGATTCTGGTCTCTGTTCTTGTTTTATTCCGCTGTTCATCGTTATATTTTAGATCAGATCTAAATAATAGATCTGTATCTTGTCTGTCTTATAATAGATCTGATCTTCTGAATAGATCTTGTCTATTATTGTTTAGTCTGTGTTTTTTAGATCTAGGTATCCTGAGGTCAACTATTGTTGATTATCGTGGAGCATCGTCTTGGTGAGTACTTGGATTGGAAGCTGGCACTCTGGTGTGGATCTTGATTCTGGTGTATCATATTGATTGCTCTCTGGTCGTGTAACCCTAAGTGAAGGTTACAGACTACGAGTTCTGGTGAGATTGTTCTTGTCTTATCTTGTGTCTAGGGCAAAGGCCCGGGTTAGGAGGACCGGATTTGCGCCATCTATTTGGTGTCTTGTTTGTGTTGTGTTTATCTGTTATTGCTTTGTTGGTTACCTGTCTTATATTACTATATACATATATATATATAGTTAATAAAAGGCTCCTGTGTAAAGATCTGCGAGGGCACCTTGAGTGATGAACCCTTGATCTGAACACCTACACAGCTTCGCCTTCTAGGGTTCTTTATTCTTTTGCTTTGGTATTAATCTGGTCTTGTTGTTGAGTTAGCTATTTGCTAGCTTATCTGTTATTGTTCTTGTGGTTTGCTATCTGCTAGCTGGTGTGTTTGTCTGACTGTTCTTTATCTGTTCTCTCTGTCTGTCTTAAATATGAGTGGTGACTCTGACCCTTCTCACCCTGCCGTTGGAGATGATCCTAACTCAGGAGCTCTCCTTGTTGGCACCTTGATTAGCAAATTAGACATCAGTGACCCATTGTTTCTGCACCCTAGTGACACCAGTAGTCTGACTATAACCAGTATAAAACTGAAAGGTACTGAAAATTATTCTGTGTGGGCAAGTTCTATGAAATTAGCTTTGCAAACTAAAAATAAGTTTGGATTTGTGGATGGAACCTGTGTTAGGTCTACTACTGATGATGTATTAGGTAAGCAATGGGATAGATGTAACTCTGTTGTTTTGTCTTGGTTGCTTAATTCTGTGAGTGAAGAGTTATATCTTGGTCAAGTATTTTCTAAATTTGCTCATGAAGTGTGGTCTGATCTGAGAGACACATATGATAAAGTTGATGGTTCTGTGGTGTTTAATCTGTATCAGAAAATTAATTCTGTTAGGCAAAATGGTAGTAGTGTTGCTGAATATTATCATAAACTGAATACTATGTGGAAACAATTTGATGCTATTGTTCAATTGCCTGCCTGTGTGTGTCAAGCCTCAAAAGAGTTCAATGATTTTAATTCATTAATAAAATTGATGCAGTTTCTTATGGGGCTTGATGATGTTTACCAACCAGTTAGGACAAATCTATTAACAAGAGAACCTTTACCTACTATTAAAAATGCTTTTGCTATTGTTTCTAGGGAAGAGTCACATAGGGGTTCTAGTAATTCTACTAAAGGACAAAATGTGGCTTTTGTGTCTAAAACAACACAGTCTACTGATACAAAAAAGGGTTTTAATAAAGGTCCTAATCCAAATCTAAAATGTTCACATTGTAATAGGATAGGACATACTGTTGATAGGTGTTTTGAACTGGTTGGTTATCCACCTGGTGGAAAAAAAGGGAATACCAGGCCTGGGAATGGTAAGGGTGGGTCAAACAATTTCAATAGTAATAAATCAAATGCTTCTTCTGGTACTGCTGGTTTGCCTTTCACTTCTGAACAGATTTCAAAGTTAATGAGTCTTATCAGTGAAAAGACTACTAGTGATCCTCAATCCTCTAATACTGGAGGTAATATTTTTTATGGTTTTTCAAGTTTGTCTACTTTGGAGAATCTTAAAACTGTTTTAGAAAATTTTTCAAATTGTTCAAATTTTGTAAAACAAGTTATCTGTGATAGTTGGATAACTGATTCTGGTGCAAATCAGCATATGACTAATAGTGATCAATACATGATTAACTGTTTGAATGTATCTGATTTTGATGTTAAAGTTAAACATCCCAATGGCACAAGTGCTAAGGTTTCTAAGATAGGGGATGTTGTTCTTGCTAATAATGTTGTTCTGAAAGATGTTTTATATGTTCCTGACTATTGTGTCAACTTGTTGTCTGTTCACAAACTAGCTAAAGATAATAAACTGACTGTTTTGTTTGATGAACATAAATGTTTTATCCAGGATTCCAAATCCAAGAAAATCCTGGTGACTGGTAGACAGAGTGATGGATTATATTTTGTAGGTGATAAAGTGAGTATTAATCATGTCTGTTTAAATAGTATTAATGATTCTAATTTGTGGCATAATAGGTTAGGTCACCCTTCTGATAAAGTTCTTGATGTTTTAAAAGATGTTCTAAATATAAATGTCTCTAGTTCTCAACCATGTGAAGTATGTCACAAGTCTAAACAAACTAGGAATCCCTTTCCCTTGAGTGATCATAAGACAAAAGAAATAGGAGATATTATCCATCTTGATGTTTGGGGTCCTTATAGAATCCCTAGTAGAGAAGGATATAAATATTTTCTAACTGTTGTTGATGATTACTCTAGAGCTGTTTGGTGTTATTTAATGAAAGGAAAGGGTGAAGTATTTGATAATATAATGTGTTTTTATGAATTGATTAAAACTCAGTTTAAAAGACATGTTAAAATCTTTAGAAGTGATAATGGTAGTGAGTTTGTTAACAATCAAATGAGTCAATTCTGTCTACAGAAGGGTATTATACATCAGACATCCTGTGTATATACCCCTCAACAGAATGGCTTGGTTGAGAGAAAACATAGACATCTATTAAACATGACTAGAGCTTTGTTATTTCAAAGTGGTTTACCTTTAAAGTTTTGGTCTGAGTGTATCCTAACTGCTACTTATCTTATTAACAGGATTCCTTCTTCAGTTTTAAATGGTAAGAGTCCTTATGAGGTCATGTTTGGGTTCCCCCCCACTCTTGACCATCTTAAGACTTTTGGTTGCTTAGGTTTTATAACAGTCTTGAATGAACCTGATAAAATGGCTTCTAGAGCTGAAAAATGTGTTTTGATAGGGTACTCTAATGTTAAAAAAGGTTATAAACTGTGGAATTTAGAACAAAAAAATATTGAGTACTCTAGAGACGTTAGGTTTTATGAAAATATTTTTCCATTCAAGTCCAGTTTTAATAAAGATGATCTTTCTGAAAACAGTGAGTTAAATCACTTAAACTTTTTTGATTTTTATGAAACAGAAGCAACCTTAGAGTCTGATGTGGTTAAGGGGAACAAACCTCCCAATGATGAAGGGGGAATCAATGAGTCTCATGTTGATCTGTCTAGTGAGCAACCAGGTCAGTCTCCCAGAGCTACTTTTCATACTGACTCAACTCAGTGTGAAGGCAGTACTGGTTGTAGACAACCTGAGGATGCTGACCAGGATGATAGGTCAACACATGCTGAGACAGTTCCACCTGAGGGAGGGAGTACTAGAAAATCTTCTAGACAATCTGTTTTTCCGAGAAAGTTTGATGAGTTTGTTGTAGAAGGGAAAGTAAAATATGGTGTTGAAAATGTTGTCAATTACTCTAATCTTTCTAGTGAGAATTTTTGCTTTGTTTCTGGTCTTAATAAGACTGTTGAACCTAGGTGTTTTTCTGATGCTGCCAAAGACCCTAAATGGGTTGAGGCTATGAATGCTGAGATGGAAGCATTGCATAGAAACAACACTTGGGTTCTAGCAGATCTACCTAAGGATAGAAAACCTATAGGATGCAAATGGGTGTTTAAAATTAAATACAAGGCTAATGGAGAGGTAGAAAGATATAAGGCTAGACTAGTGGCTAAGGGTTATAACCAAAGAGAAGGTATAGACTTTGGTGAAACTTTTTCACCAGTTGTAAAAATGGTGACTGTTAGGGTAGTCCTTAATCTTGCTGTTTGTAATAATTGGCCTTTGTATCAATTAGATGTGAATAATGCATTTCTATATGGTTCTATAACTGAGGATGTTTATATGAAACTTCCTGAAGGATATTATTCAAATAATGAAACAAAAGTTTGTAAATTAGTTAAATCTCTCTATGGCTTGAAACAAGCTCCTAGAAAATGGAATGAGAAATTAACTAAGGTTCTTATTGATATTGGTTTTGTTCAAAGTGTTTGTGATTACTCTGTGTTCATTCTGTCTAAAGATGATGTGTTTGTTATTCTTTTGGTGTATGTTGATGACATTGTCTTGACTGGTAACAATGAGAATGAGATAAATAAAGTCAAGAAGTGTCTGAATTCTAAGTTTCTTATTAAAGACTTAGGGTTGTTAAAATATTTTCTTGGTATTGAGGTTTTAAGAACACAATCTGGTATTTGTCTATCTCAAAGGAAATATTGTCTTGAGTTGTTAGATGAGTTTGGGTATTTAGGTTGCAAACCTGTTGCAACTCCTATTGAGCAGAGTTATATAGTCTCTGTTAAAAGTGAAAAAAATAATAAGCTTCTTGATGACATTACTGGTTATCAAAAGTTGATTGGAAAGCTTATTTATTTATCCTTAACTAGAGCAGATATCACTTATGCTGTGCAATACTTAAGTCAGTATATGCACAAGCCCTCCACTGGGCATCTTCAGGTTGCTCTTAGGCTTCTAAGGTACCTAAAGTTGTCTCCAGGAAAGGGTATCTTGATTAGCAAAGGTGATAATTTCGATCTAGTTGGGTATACTGATTCTGACTGGGCTAAATGTCTTGAGTCAAGAAAGTCAGTTTCAGGGTTTTGTATCTATCTTGGAAAGTCATTAGTATCTTGGAAAAGCAAGAAGCAGAATACAGTGTCTCGATCTTCAGCAGAAGCTGAGTATCGAGCCATGTGTTCTACTGCTTGTGAGATGATTTGGCTTAAGAATCTTTTATATGAGTTAAAGGTAAATGTTAGTTTACCAATGAAGCTGTTTTGTGATAGCAAAGCAGCTATCTCTATTGCTGCAAATCCTGTGTTTCATGACAGGATAAAACACTTTGAGTTGGATTTACATTTTTTAAGGGAGAAAGTGGCTGATGGTATTGTTCAGCCTGAAAAGATTGAGTCTAACTGTCAAATAGCTGATGGTTTTACAAAAGGTCTTGGGGTTGAGCAACATAAAGTTTTTTGTAAGGAATTAAATATGTTGGATCTCTTTAATACTTGAATTAAGGGGGCATGTTAAAATAATATGTTATAAATAATTCAAGTATTAAATAGGTTCAATAACATGTTATTGTGTTATATTTGTTTGGGCTTTTTTGTTGTTTGTTTATTCTCAGGTTGGGCTGCATATTGAACAAGTGAAGCATAGCCCAAGATTGAGAGCCCAGTTTGGTTCAGCCCATTGGAGAGCATTTAGGGTTTCCCTATATATATAGAGTATCTGTTTTATTGTTGGTGTGGTTCGTGTACTCTCAGTCTTATTATTGTATCTCTCTCTCTCTCTGGTTCTCGAGTCTTCTGTGAAGACTCATCGTCTCACCCCTCTTTCCCTGTATTTTCTCTGGTTGTTTGTAAGTATTTACTTTGTTATCTTGTGTATCAGCTGATTGGTTATAATCAGCTGATTACACAGAACATCTGTTATTTTAGGGTTTCACTGATTTGGTGAAACCTAGGGTTTGGGGGGATCTTTTCTGGTTTGGGTTAAATAAGAGTTTTGACACCTGTTTTTGTCGCTATTCTCTTTGTGTTCTTTGTTGATTGAGTTTCTGGTTGATTATTATTGTATTGGTTGATCCATAAAACTTTACAGTAAGGGAGCTGGATGAGTCCGTTATGTTGTTACTTCGACTCTCAAGCCAACACAGTCATAAAGGACATGAGAAGTGTGCATGAATGTTGTGTGTTCATGATCAAGGACATGAGAATTGTTATTTACAGATTTACCATATAACATCCATATTCTACAATGTGACGTCATTGTAAGCTAGACTACATATCAATACATCCTCATTCAACAACCTCTAATAAAAACATGTATAAGATTTTTACCGTCTGTCTCTACCGGCTTGTTTCGATTATTGAATTTGGAAGCTTCAATGTACTTCATACCCATTTGGTTGTTCCACAAGGCTAATAATATTGTTCCTGGAATTTTTTTTAAATGGGCTCGATGGTTTTAGAATAGGGCTGACAAATCATTTTTATCGTGTTTTACAATATAGTTAGAGATGATGCCACTAACACACGTATTAAACATGCATGAATACAACCTGTTTAACTAATTTCCATCTCATGTTTTTATGTGTTATATTCCAAGAAAAAGAAATAATTGAGCTTATCCTTCTAAGTTTAATAATTTGTTTTTAAAAATTATAAAATTGCATAATGTACTTTTTATTAAATAGGTTTAAATGTTTAATCGTGTCTTAAATTGGTAAAAAATTGTTAGCCCTATTTTAGAAACATCCTTTTGAGTTTTCAGTTTCACGAACTTAAGAGCTCTCTATGTCTTGATAGTATCCGTCTTCGACATATTTTCGAGCACTTCACTTCTAGAAAACCATTTATATGCTCTCCGAAGGTGGTTGTGCTATATGGAACTAAATTTAATCGCTCTAGATCCATGGGCGTAGCCACATACAACCCAAGGTGTGCGGCCGCACACCTTGAAAAAAAAAAATTTAGTGTATTTTTTAGGTGAAAATCCCGATCGCACCCCTTGAAAGTTTGGAAAAAGGCCCCGATCGCACCCAAAGCCCCCTAATCGCACCCCTTGAAAAACAATCCTGGATCCGCCACTGTCTAGATCCACGTTTAAGAATTTCGTATAATTAAGTAAGACTTTACCTCGAGATTAATTTGGACACTAGATCAAGCTCCGACTTATTTATTTAGTTATACCGTATTCGTGGGGTAATTATACCATTAGTATTCAGTACACCCTTAAGTCTTTAACATGTGTCAATAACATGTTAAAGAAACAATTAAAAAGACTAGAGGATGTTAACGAAGCTTTGCTTTTTAAATGGGCTTGGAGATTTCGTGCCAATAAAGAGTTATTATGGAAAAAGGTGGTTGAGACGTGCCATAGGAACAATAATATGTGGGATTTCTTGCCGATTAACAAGTACGCGGCTGGGAATTGGAAAGCGATTGTCAAAGTAGTGGCTGGTTTGAAGGTGGATGAAGTGCCATTGTATTCGTTCATCAGAGCAAGGGTGCGGGACGGGAATACAGTGAGATTTTGGCTGGATGTTTGGACAGGCGATTGTACCTTAAAGTCAAAATTCCCTCTATTATACCGATTGGAAAACAAGAAGGATTGCTGGGTCTCGGAGCGCACCAGAATAATGAATCATCAGCGAGTCATTGTAGCCGACTGGATTGATTTTATGCAGGAAACTGAAGAGCTGGTTCAATGGATATCTTTATGCGAAGATGTTGCTAATGCAGGTACAGACGCGGGTCAAGACTCTTGGTTCTGGGCTGGTAATTCGGATGCAGGCTTCTCTTCAAAAGGGGTCTCTCAGATGCTGCTGAAGCGGACCAGGTTTGATCACTGTTTCGTGTTAAAGTGGGTCTCGTGGGTGCCGTCGAAGTGTCAAATCATGGCATGGAGAGCTGAGATGGATAGACTCCCAACAAAAGTGGCTTTAGTCAAGCGGAAAATTGGTATTACGAATACGACTTGTCCTTGGTGCAACTGCTATGAAGAGACGGCGATGCACATACTGTCCGATTGTTTAATCGCTACTAATGTTTGGGATGGGATTAGTAAATGGTGTCGATTACCCCCAATTTTCGCATTCGAGATCAAGGATTTATTAGAACTTTACAAGACGATGAATGGAAGCAAGAAGGGCAAAAAGATAGTGCACGGGATTATTATCGTCACCATGTGGTCTTTGTGGATAGCGAGAAACGAGTCCACTTTCAACGGGAAGCGGCCTATGGTGGGAAATATTGTGGCGAATGTCAAATCTATAACGTATTTATGGGCTAAAAGTAGATTAAAATGTAATGGGTTTGGTTGGAAGGATTGGTGCCGTTTTCCTTTGAGTATGTTGTAATGTTTGTTTGTGCCGCCGGGTTTTTTTGAGTCCGGTTTCGGCGTTTTGTGTATGAAAGTCTTTTTCCAAAAAAAAAAAGAAACAATTAAAAGATTCACATTTGGTCGTACAATTTAATAATCAACGTTTGAATGAATTTTGACTTTTGCGTAACAATTTCTTCAACAATGGAAGTAATTGCAATAAAGGTAACACGCTTCAAATTGAACCATAAGTTCCGATATTTTCAATATTTCCTTATACCAAACTAAAAAGTGTATATAATGAATTGACGTGGCAAAAAAAAGGCTACAAATAAGCATTATTTTTTTGTGTTATTCGTTTTATAAATTTTATTTAATATTATTCTTTTGTAAATTTATGAAATTATCGATTTATAAACACCGATATGTAAAATGGATCTCTTAGTCATGGTTATGGTTATATTGACTATCTATGTTTTGGTGTAACTTGTTATTTGTTATATTGGGATCAAATTGGTGGGTCAAGTTATTCCACAGTGTAATAAAAATGAGAATGGTGAGAAAGATACAAAAAACACAATAGATCATGAAATATGACATAATAAGCCATAAAATATAACACAATGCCGAAAAATATAACATAATGCTGAAGAAAAAAGACACAGTGAATTGAAAAAATGACACAATGATGAAAATAAGAAAAAGACACAATGCTATATAAAAGATACAACGATATAACAATCGGAGCCCGTTTGATACCCTTTCTACGACTTCCTATTTTTCTTTCATTGTATATTTGATCATAACTCAGGGGCCTCAGGTGAATAGAAAAAGTGAGACTTTAAAATATAATTTTAAAAAAATACATAAAAAAGTGAAACATAAACAATATTTCTTTAAAAAAAAGTAAATGTAATTCTTTAAAAAACAATTTTGGGAACCCGCCCCCACCCCTCCTCTCATCCGGCCATGGTAAGACCCCCCGTAGTGGGGCGTTATTGGGTGAGTTTTAAACCTATAGCGCCCGGTAACACTGAAACATACCGGCGCTATAGGGGGAAAAGGGGCCGGGGCTTTATCAACATAACGCCAGCTTTGAAAATGCTCAACCAATCAAGCGCTGACACGTGGCACGTTTGAAAAAAAAACGGTCAAAAAATTGACCGTTGCCCTCTTCCATTTTTTGAACGGTTATTTTTTTTTTTATCTTTTATATATATATATATAAACAATGGTTTTATAAAACACACACACTACAACACTACAAACTAAAAAACACACACACTACAACACAAATCTACCAAAACACAAACATGTTTCCATACGGTTCACCATTCGGGGTCCCTGGTCGCCCTGGTTCGAGGCCAAACACTACTACTCCACTGCCACCCAATTGGGCGGAGTTTGACCCGAACACAATGCAATACGCGCAACTACTCCAGGGTCACTTTTATCCTCCACCCAACTATGGACAACCGGGCCAATTTTTTCCTCCACCAAACTATGGCCAAGGTTCTCAAGAGGAGGCCGAGCATGTGCCAGAAACTCAAGTGGAGACCGACGAACCAGAGGGTTCTCAACGGGGGGGCCGCGGGCGTGGGAGTGGTAGCGGGCGCGGGAAACGCTCGCATAAAAAGAAAGATCCTACCCAACCTCGTCAAAAAAAACAAATGGAACGTTGGTCCCAAGACGAGGAATATGCTTTAGCGAGAGCTTGGCTCGACGTATCGGAGGATCCACTAGTTTGTAAGTAAATTTTTATATATATATATTGTTTGTGTTTCATATATATTATTTATTTTTTATATATATATTGTTTATTTTTTATATATATATTGTTCGTTATATTTTTCTAATCGTATAAATTTTTTTTTGTAGCCAACTATCAACATCTTCCTGAGTTTTGGATTCGGATTCGAGCGTTGTTTTTTGGTGCGATGGGTAGAGGGGAGTATCGAGAGAACGACTCCGTATCGGGAAAGTGGTCGGACATAAATAATAGATGTCACGCGTTTGCTCAGGTTTACCAGCGTTGTATGGACAACAGGGGAAGTGGGGAAGGTGATGATGGTGTGTTGACGAGAGCGTTGGACGAGATGAGAGCTACCCGCCAACCGTTCCCGTATTTGAGGATTTGGGAGATGTTGAGAAAAAGTCCTAAGTGGGCTAAGGTACCGGCTATGGGGTCGGGTGGTAGGAGGAGGATCAGGAGAGGAGGAGGATCAGGAGGAGGAGGAAAACGAAGCAAAACCTCCTCCTCGACGCAAGATCCGGATACACCGTCATCCGATGCTCGCTATGTGAGTTTAGGTGATCATGTTAATTTGGTTGATGAGGACGAGGATGAGGAGGAGGAGGAGCAGCAGCAGCATGATATGCCTATACCACCCGGTAGAAGATCAGCAAAGGGTGGGAAGGGGGAGTCGTCTTCGGCAGCAGGCGGTGGGTTGAAGGATGATTTCGAAGAAATGAACCGTAGACTACAAGATATTCGCGACCTTGGCCAAAGACGTTTGGAGACGATGCAGCAGAGAGTGGTGGAGAATAAAAGGTTTGTCGAGCTCCAAGAGGCGAGGCAGAGGGAAAAAGACATTGAGTTTTTGTCGAAACCGATCGAAGACCTCGAAGGAGACGCGCTACGCCTCGCTATGCTTCACAGGCAACAAATCCTGAAAAAATATGACCTCTAGTGTGTTTCGTTTTTTTAATATTAGTTGTATTTTTTTTTTTAATATTAGTTGTAATTTTTTTTAAATTTTAGTTGTAACTTTTTTTTTAATATTAATTGTGTGTTTTTTTAATATTATTTGTAATTTTTTTATATTTATTTACCTTTTATTTTATTTATTTTGAGTTTAAAAGAATAAAAAAAATAAAATCCACGTGGACCAATCAGATTCAGGGGCTTTATACATAAAGCCCCACCACTACACCCCTTTTTCAGTTTCTCTCTCCATGCTGACTCAGCAGCCACGTGGACCAATCAGGGTGAGGGGCTTTATACATGGAGCCCCATAAAGCCCCCCACTACACATGGTCTAATACGATCACCTTTGATTGAATTATTACGCCAAAGTGCTAGCGTCACAATCCGTGGAATATTTCTTTTCTAATACTAACTTTAAGATCTACACGGCACAAATTTATGTGATTGAAATGATCTCTTGACCTCATGAGTCGAGACGACCAATTTTAGACTTGAATATATGGAAGAATTAAATGTCGTGTTTGACCATGAAGGTTTCATATGTATTATGTTTTGGTTGCACATAATACATATACTTATATTAAATTTATGACACTATGCAGAAATCATAATCATAAATGATTTAATAGTTAGATTTATAAATGAAATACCTGTTTCAAATTCAGATAAAATATAACTCAAAGTTGTTAATATAGAAGATCGTTTAGGAAAAAAAAGCTATTATAATAATGCATAATTTGATCTAAAATTTAAAATTCATCTAACGAAGGTACGCAGGTGACGC
Organism: Ambrosia artemisiifolia; assembly: GCA_032199755.1. Taxonomy (NCBI): domain Eukaryota; kingdom Viridiplantae; phylum Streptophyta; class Magnoliopsida; order Asterales; family Asteraceae; genus Ambrosia; species Ambrosia artemisiifolia. The sequence continues at coordinate 41,874,420 of CM063512.1, read as the reverse complement.
AATTTCGTTAAAACTTAGCGTGTGAGTTCCACGTGTATTGTTAGATTGGATGTTCTTGTGAAACCATGGTACTTTTCAAGATTTTTGTGCTAGTTAATTTCTAACTGGCTCTGCTTATGTGACATTTTTTTTATTGTTTGTTTGTGTGTTATTTTTTGGGGTCTTAGTTTAATTACAAATGTGAGTTAAATGTTTACTTTGTGGATTTGTTTTTTTGTTTATCTATACAAATAATACGACAATTGAAGGAGCAAGACAAACCAAATAAGAGAATAAATATCCTAAAACACTGTGTCTTAGAAGACCAACACACACCATAGTTCCCCCAACGGTTTCTTATAAAATGTTGGAGTGGAAGCACATACTCATCACTCATTTTATTTATGCATGTGATGTTTTATCAAGACAAATTGGTATCTGATGCAAGTTATAGCTAGAGGTTTATAATTTACAGGATTATTATAAAATAGGACTATAAAACATATACAATATTTATATAACATAATTCTGTCACTTTTATATAAAAACAAAAGACAACATATATGAAATTGAGTTTTTATGCGTCATTTTATACGAGTGAAATTTTTGTTAATAACCGCGACTACTATTATTTTAATTTAGGTCTAACGGTATGGGGAACGTGGGAGGCTCGTGAGAGGGCTGTGACCCCGTGACCTCACATCAACACTAGCCCCTTTCCCTCACGGCGTGATGACCGTGAGGGAGCTCACGAGAGTCACGGCCAATTGCTTTCAAACTTTGGAATGTTATGGAGGGTAGTGGAGGATGGTGACCATACCATAGTGGGTAGTGATGGAGGGTGGAATGATATGGCGATGACGTTGAGGGTAGTGATGGTGACCATACCCTATGGACTTACAAGTGTATAATAAATTTGGAGAATTTATATGTAAAAAACAATCTAAAATGAGTTATTCAACAAAGTTTAATTACTCTTTCGTTTTACTTAATTACAAACGATTGCAACTTTTTGATTCTATATCTTAAATGATCAAAGTTATTTTGAACTCAACTTTATGAGATTTTAAAAGTCTCGATGCACATTAAAATCAAATAAAGGTGACTCGGTTATCAATGACTTTCATTGTAAAAAGTCGTATCCAATGTTACATCGATTGTAAATTTAATAATACATTTACCTAATTGAGTATGACGAGCACTAAGTTATTTTAATATGCAATTGTCACTTTATTTAAACGACATGAAATTAAAAAAAAAATGTGAAATATGGTAGATTATAAATCTAAAATAAAATATGATGATTAAAAATAAAATAAAAATGTATGGTATCAAATAGTCAATACGATATAGTTTAATTGGGAGGTATGTGGTAGATACAAGTTTAAGAAAATGAAATGATAGAAGTAGATGGATATAAATACATCATCAAGTTTAATAAAATAATTTGAAATACAATACAATGCAAGGCAAGGCAAACGTAATGGATTAACAACCACAATTATTGTTACAAAATATTATCTTCATATGATCACAATGATACCAAATCTTTAAAATAAGTGTCAAGAGTCAACTCATGACACCCAACTTACAAACTTCTTGTTTTTCCAAGTCTTAAAACATAAAAAAGTACTAAGATATGAAATACTATAACACAAGAATTGAAAAACCAAAGCTACATTGAATTCATTAATACTAAAATCATGGTGAATAAACTAGGGGTGTGCATCGAGTCAGTCTCGGACTGGCCTAGGACCAAAACCGAATAAGCTCATTAGACGGTGGGTCGGTACGGGTTTTCCGGTTAGTCGGGCCGGGTTGGATACTTGGATAGGACCAAATTCATTTTGGGCTGCTAAATTCCGTTGGGCCAGTAAGCAAGTTAATTCGTTGGACCTGTATAGAGATTCAAGCCAAGTAATGCATTGGGCCACTGCTGTTTTTGGACTGAATAAAAGTGATATAGAAACTTAATAGTTAGGGCTGAACAATGGTCACCTAATAAGTCAACAATTGAGCTGAATTGTAGTAATAACTTAACAGTAAGATATATTTTTTTAACGGCCACAAATCAATCACGATCACTCACGAAGTACTCACTGGACAAATGAGTACTTCGAGAGTAATCCGGGTCCACTAATAATTTCACACCAGTTCCCGGGGAAAACCCGCCGGCTGAAGGCCCACTGCGGTAAAACCCGGCCAACCAGCAGTATTTTGGTGCCGGCAGGACTCGAACTCCCCAGCTCCCATAAGGAAAGTAAGAAGGGTGTCACTCCACCATAAGAGGATTGGCAGTAAGATATTAAACTTTAACTAACTTCATAAAAAAATATATAAAAACTAAGTGATATAAAACTTCAAAAAAGTACAACTTAAGAGTAAAACCGAATGACGTAAATATTGATACAAAACTTCAAAACGTAGTCGATCCTTGTCAACTCGATTTGCTCATAAACATCTAAAAAACTTAAAATTAGAAATTTAAAAACTTCGATCAATTATATAGCAAATTAAGAATAACAAGAACCTCAAGGTTTTTCTAAATCTCGATTTCATTATTTTGTTTTTTTTAACTTTCAAACTCAATGTTTCGTACAAATTAATGTCTCAACAACAGAAGGGGATAATAAACTTCTATACTGAGTCCAATACCGAGTTATAGGGAGTGACTTCCTTATAACCAAAATTACATGTCGTTATACCTGTCCGTTGGTCGTATATTTCAATATGATATTGAGCAATGACAAAAGAACTTCTAATACATTATAAACATCACTTAGCTAAATACAAATAAGTCTCAGTTCATGTATCACAAACCTAAATACGGACTTTTAGCAATAAAATGCTCAACTTTATAGTCACTATATATTGTGACATAATTGTTATGATTAAAGGCATGACCTATAAATAAATAATTATAACTTAAGTTTAGATTACTTTTCTAACACACCACCATCAACAAAACTTTAGGGTGCAAGATCATCACTTGTGTCATAATCACCCTCATAGCCATCCGTAGACTCCATGATCTTCCTCTTCTGGCATGCAATCCAACTCCTTACATGAGATCATTATCTTGTTTGGAACATAGAGACTTCTTGATCTTATAATACCACTCAATCATAAGCCAAATCCCTTGCAATTACACTCCAAATGTTATTCCTTGTAACCCTTCTATACCCACCTTCTTTCTGAACTTCCATGTAAAGGGATTAATCAGTTAAGCATTTTGAAGTGAAGGTGGTAGAAGCCTTTCACTTTTTGTGAAAAATTGGATTTTAATAATTTCAACTTGAACTATTGGGCCGGGATTAATCACAGTCAAGAAATGTTTACATACAGTCTCAATTTTGAACATATTTTCCTTTAGTGATCCTATTGACTGAAGTTACCATGTTAGTTTTTTGATGACGTGGACTACCACATAAGCATTCCATGACATCAAAACTTTGCCACATTAGCAATCCATGTCATCAAAAGTTCAAAACATTTATTTATCACATAAGCAATTTATATCATCAAATCTTTATCGTATAAATAGTCCATGTGATCAAAGTATTAACTTATTTGCCACATAAGTAGTCCACTTCATTAAAACAATGACTTATTTGGCCCTATAAGCGGTATGTGTTCTTAAAAAGCTATTTGGATTAACTTTCACTTAATATGGGACAATTTTTAGATATTTACTGAGTTGGGATTAATCCTAACTCATGATAAATAGATCAAAGTTGGGATTAAATCCAACTTGCCTTCTTATTCTGAAGAAATCAACCAAAGTACCATGTGACCATTTGAAAAACATCATTCTGTACCTTGTCACTTTCATATCTTTCTCACAATCCTGCACTTCATTAATATCTGATTAACAAAAGAATGGTTATTTCTAAATGATCACACTCGTGATGTATTTACATTATCTTGCTATTCAAGACTCAACTTCTCGGCATTCACAAAGATCGTATATGACTTCCTATAAGCGTAGTGTACAAGCGTAAACAAAAACTATAACAAACGAATCAAAAACCACAGCCACATTTGAGTCCAACAACAAAAAACCTTAATATAAAATGGCGAACCACCTGAAGTCACGCCAATGTTTCTGGTCCTTTCACGGTGACCTTGTAGCCCGGCTGCCACAGCAGGAGGAACGTTGTTCGGGTTCAATGGTTTTGAACTTGAAGCAATTGAATTCTCAATATCATAGCCTTCATGAGAAACACATCCATCAGTGATCATTTACTTTAATTTTGTATGTAAACAGAAATCTGAATTTAATGGAGCTTACAATCAGATTTTTTCCAGCCAAGAGCAAGTTCTTCTCTATCAAACACAATTCGGTAGCCAGTCATAAAGTTCTCTGCATATTAAGATTCATCAACACCAATTATTAATATGACAGACAACATAGTCACAGACACTGTTGGCAAAACAATTAGGAATAACTGAGGACTTACGACCGATGATGTTCAATTCTGCACTCCTGATTACGGCCAGACAGTATACAACTTCGTGCTGTGTAGTTTTTAGCGTGATAGTTATCAGCAGGAATGCAATAAAATCAAGATATACGTTTAAGCGAATTTAGCACTTACATTTGCTGAGATGATAATTACTGGATCGTAGATGAAAAATTGACCTTCCCCTTTCATTGTTAAGCTCATGCTTGGGATGAGACTTGTATTTGCATCAGGACTAGACAATTACATGATAAAAAAGACGATTACAAAAAAATTTAAGCACAAAAAGATTTGGAAAATTTCAAGCACGTACCTCATATCGTAACAATATTCAAAAGGAATCCTTGGGTCTGCTGGATGGCGTGAATCTTTAGTTTGTGCATGGAACTACGGTAGATAAAACATGGAAAATATTATTAAAAAGAAAATGTCTGAAAGAAATTTAATCCCGAGAAATGTTTGTAGATTGCTGATGAATTACCCTCTTTGTGAGCCTTGTATAATGCGGGTCTGTGAGATAGGTGAAAGAGGTACCCGAGTCGAAAAGAGCAGTGAAAGACGAGTCAATCAGAGATGAACCAACACGTAGTTGCGTTACTGTAATATTATAGGTTGGACTGCACACAATTCGAAACATTTAACAATGAGAACATGTATATAAAGGGTAGGAATGAGACTACATGATGTGCAGCTTACTGTGACGACTCTACATTAAAGGGAGTGACTTCTTGATCAAGGCTGCCTTTATCACCAAAGCTAATCCTACCAGCTCCGTCATGTCCAAAACACATAGAAAACGAATCGGATGTGTAGCCTTCACTCGACAAAATGCTCGGAACTGATATTTTCTCCAAACCCAGCCCAAATAGACCATTTGGAGCAGCAATGTCTAAAAACGAACCACTTTGCACCTGTCCGCATCTGTAAATTATATATATAATGAGCGTTGTCTACGCACTTGCTAGAACGAAGAAAAAATGCTACTGGTGACGTCCCAAAACTGAAAGAATAATGACGGTTATTAAGAATTTACCCAAAAGTGACGAAAGCATCAACGACTTCACCTTCGCTATCTTCTGTTTCTAAGTGCAGAAGATCCTCCATTAGAATCCCAGAAGTTGAAGTTTGAGACGAGACATAAGAAACTGAATACGGGCAAGTGTCATATGATTCACTTCCTAAACATTCATGGTGACTGGTGCACATACTGTGGTTGCATGCAAGTTTTTGGTTTGTTGATGATCGTGTTGGACTGTAGATGCTCATCTTAAAATCCTAATAAATACAAAAGGCACTTAACGCATGGTATATTAATATGCTATAAACCACCACACCGATAGAAGAACACAATACGTTGATGGAACGTTGGTAACCCATTTATTAATAGTAAAGCTATATGCTATTCGTAGACACAGAGGATAGAGAGGTTGCTTCAAATAAACATTACCTATATAAAAATGAATGAAACTCAAGAACGAAAAAAGAACATACAGAGTTATAAGCCGTGTTATCAATGGCGGCACATCTACTACAATCACACGGAACCCAGAATAGATCACTCCCTGTATCAAGCGCCACCATAAACTTCTGTCCAGGAGTCCCCAATGAAACCGTTGTGTAATGCAAACTATGGTCGAATAATAAACAACACATAATTAGAAGCCCCAAACAAAAACATGTTCTTCATTACATCAGTAATACATTTACACTACATACTTTACCTATAATGTATCACTTCAATCCCCCAAAAAAAAATCCTAATTTAACTAAATAATCAAATAAACAACAAAATTAATCACCAAAATTCATAATGTCAATTCTAATCCACCTATTTCACATCTAGTAACCATGAGAACAATTTCACAAGCCCTAAATCAAGAACACAAGATTTTTTTATTTTATTTTAATTTTTTTAAAAGGTAACTAACATGACAATTTTCACAAACCCTAAATCAAGAACACAAGATTTTTTTTCTTTTTTTAAAAAGGCAATCAAAATGAAAGATTTCACAAACCCTAAACCAAGAACACAAGATTTCATTTTTCTTTTAAAGGCAACCAAAATGAAATTTTCTACAAACCCTAAATAAAGAACACAATTTTTTTTTTTTTTTTTAAAATGGTAATTAAAATGAAAACTTTTACAAATCCTGTGAACAATTTCACAAATATTATATCAAGAACACAAGATTAAATAAAAAATAATAATAACAATAACAATAATAATAATAAACAACAACCCAAAGTAGAAGAAGAATAAGATACATACAATCCCAAAGAACTAATACGGAAACTGGAATTCCCATCAGAGAACGTAAGGCGTTCGTCACCGGAATCAGATAATCTCCGGCCACGGAAAATCCTGTCATGGTGAGCTAACTGAGAATAATATTCGACACTGCCTTTGGCGGGAACATCACCAGCTATGAACTTCATGGGGTCGGAGAAACGATGGTGCATCTTCAATGTGAAGACACGGGCATTAACAATGTGGGTCGGGTTGTAGGAATGGATTGACAGGAATGTCATGAACAGGAAGAAGAACAACAAGGGTGGTTGCATTTAGTTAGTTATTGTTTGTTATGTTTGTTCATGAAAGTGTGGTGGTTGCCTGGTTGGTTTACAGGATGATGATCAAGATCTGTGTAAAGTAGAGAGGGTGGTAGATGATGAAAGGTTTTGAGTGATTTTGTTACTTGTTGATAGTTGTTGATACTTGATAGTGATACCTCTTGTTCTAGATGTTGGATTTGTTACAAAAGTTATGTAAAAAAAAGTACATACAGAAAAAATTTGGGATTTTGAACAACAAAAAATACTTTGATGAGACAAAACAATAGTCAAATTCAGAACACTAATATGTGCTGAAATGGGAAATTTTATAAATTTGTTTTTTTTTAACGCAACTTCTTTGTGTTTGGTCATTGCACTCTCTAAATTTGGAGAGTCTTGTTGTCCTATTTTTATCAGACTATGTTGTTTTAACTGGGCGCACGCTGGCTTTAGAGTTTGGCTTGGGCGTTCCCATGGGAAACCATGCCGGCGGCCACTTGATAGTCGTTGGCTGCCACAAGAGCAAAATTCTCTGCCGTAACAAACGGCGGGATGAAAACTCACGTGGGCTTAGGATTCGAACCCACAACCTCATAAGGCCTACCTCAAATCATTTATTGTCATTATCCACCAAAAGTGACACAAGTGGGGATTGATCTTGCGTCTCCACTAGAGAACCCAAACCTTCCTATCACTAGGCCACACGTGGAAATTTTTTTATAACTTCGTTGGATGAATATGGGGGACGGTGTGCGGCGTGGAATGAGTGGTGTGAAGCCGGAAGCCCCTCCATGCCACTAACACTGGCTCGTGTGTAGCGTAGAAGACGATGTGGTGCAAATAGGGTGGGAATATTTAACGGCGCGGGTAAACCCACTAGCTTTAATAATTTTAATAGTGTCATTAATGGTAGCATCTGAGTTATTTGCAAGTTAAATTTAGGATATGCTCATGATTAAAATTACCAGATACTTGTATCTACCAAGGTGTTAAAAATGCACACAAACAATAAAATTACAGCTAATGTCATGATTCAACTATAAATGACACTCAATTAATGGTTTCATCGAGTCATACATTGATCGTCCATTGGACAGTTTAAAATAACAAGCACCTGCATAAAAAATGGAACCAGGGTCGACGACACGAGTCGATCGTGGATCAACCATCAAACTTCAAACATGGATCGACTATCAAATCTTCGAACAAATTTTCAAGATCAAACCCAAACACACATCGCAATCCCAAAGGATGACTTATTCACTATTAGGGAGGGAGGGCGCAACCCATAACTTCACTGAACTACCAAGATTTCCACCAATCCTGTGCTGCCACATCATTTCACTAATTTATTACCTTGAATTTTTTATTTTATTAAACAAAAAAGACATTAAAATTATAATTACTACATAACTAAAACTAAAATTAAAATTAATACATAGCCAAAATTAAAATTCATACATACCTAAAATTAAAATTAAGACTTCATTAATTAGACATTTAAACATACGATTAAATAAATTATTAACCAAAGAGGGAGTGAGACGATGAGTAATCACGATCACTATCACACTCGTCCAACCTCTAGTATCGATATCCAGATCTTTTCGGATGACGGGCAAACCATTTCTTCATTCGAATCCATTACTTATTCAACCTCGGGATTGGTTTCGTAACCTTCAGCCCAACTTGGAATATTTGTGACTGTAACAACGTCTCCAATCCGTATTGCACCTAGTTGTAGTAGAGCCGTTGTGTAATCATAAACATAATTCAACTATTTAACAGTTAAATCTTCAGGATGTTGTGGCTCATAAATTTCAAACATTGGAGAGTTTGTAGGCAGTGGATTTGTAGTTGGTTGATTGTTTGTAGTCGGTGAGTTGTTTATATGTGGACGGTTGCACTGCGATGGGATGGTCATTGATGATATGTAAGTGGAAACAAATCACCATCACCTATCTATACTATATTATAATGCATGAGGTAAGGACTTCTTAAATTTTAAACAATACAAATATAATTGCTTAAAGTACAACACTTAATGCACACAACAAAGATTTTTTAGGGGCAAATATGACTTTTAGTTAGTGTCTAACAACCCTAAAATAGGGGTAAAATAGTCATTCAAACACTTTTACACTTTAATACCCTCATCTTATTTACACTTTAATCCTTCAACTTTGCTCAACTTTTGCTTATCTAAATAAAAGTTATATTTTTTTCCTCTTGTTTTAAGGTAACTACCCCTCACGATTTCTAAATGATCATAACTTTTTTCATACGATAATATATTTTTTATAAATACATCATAAAACGAACATCTTATTCTCTTTAATATGAGTATAGTTTTGCTAACATTTTTTTTAATTTTAAAGAGTAACCCAGGTCCACGATATACAATACGCAATGCTTGGTCATTTTACACTTAAAGTGTTAATGCATGTTGTACAAACAATTGAAGCTTAAACCCTTAAGCTGGTTATATGAGCGGGAATTTATGAGTTCTTAAATTTGAAACCCTAGCTACTAAGCTACAAATAAGCGCGGCATATTATTCGGCAAAGATATTCAATTTTTGAATCCCAAGCCCAAATATACGGAACAGAAAGAGAATTTATAAAGAGAGGGAGAGAAGAGACGCAGAGGAGTTAGAGAATGAGAGATAGGGAGCCGACCAAGGGTTCTTCGGCTGGCGACGGTGACACAAATAACGTCCTCTTTCTCCCTAACGTCTCAAATCCATTTTTAATTCAAAATCAGTTTCTCGACCTTTGTTTGCTCCTTATTGGTGAGATTTACCTTGTGTTTGTAGTCTCAGACTTTCAGGCTGTGACTTATATCTTGTGTTTTCTTTGTTTAAAGGTTTTCATGTTTGTTTTCTAGGGTTTTGAGTGAGATATTGTGCCAAATAATGAATCAACCTTTTCTTTTTTACATTCTCATGAAGGTTAGCATGTTATATGGATGATCCGTTGTAAAAAGTTGAGTTATTTCCAAATCTAAACCTTATTGTTGAGCTTTACCCTGTATAGGAACCAACATTATTTTATACATCCAAATAAGATGAGAAAATAGTTACAAATTTTTTTTTGCTATTTCCCAGTTGTATGTGAATCATTTTAAGTATATTCTTTTTGTTATTATTATCGTTGTTGTTGTTGTACAATAGTTCAATAATCATCTCAGATAGTTCAATATCATCTCACATAATGAAAATATAAACTCTAGCTAAAATTCCTCTGTTTCTAGGTAATTTTGTTTTATGAACTTGTTTTCCACTTTAATTCCCATTGTGTAGAGGAGTGCAATAATCTTGAAGTCATTTATAAAGATTGAGACAACTTTAATAAAGTTGTGGAATGTTATTAGATATTTTATCTCAGCATTGCAGGTGTTGGTGTCTCCTGATTTACTAATACTGTAGAACTTATTTTAATAGATTTTTGTTGTTCTTTTAATATTGTAGAACAACCTTGGGGTTGTCTTACAGTACAGGTACAATTTAATCAATCAACATCTAACATGGCGATATTGTTCAACTACTTATTGGATTATAGCATTTTAAATTTATCTATAGGGCAAAATGGATGCTGCTGCTAGCATGTTAGAGAAACCAATTGTAGCAAATCCTATATATGAAGAAGCCTACAATAACTCAGGTTTGTTCCAAAATAATTATACATTGATATTATCAACCACTTTATCGGATTGTGGCAGTAGAAAGGGTTAAATGGCCTTGTTTTATTGGGAATTGTAATCACTAACATTGAAATAACTTAAAAGTGAAATTGTAGGAAAACTAGACTGGAAATTAATTAAGAGTGAATCTGTAGGAAAACTTGATTGTATTATACGGTTATATATATGTCAAAGTTTGCTAGGTGTGCAAACCACTATCAACTGTATATAAAGATACTAATTAATCTTGGAAGCTTTTGGACTTGTTATAGTCGTTTCCGTTATCAATATGTCACCTCAATTTTGTCAAGTGGGTCAACAATTTCCAAAAGTATACATTGTTACATTTTTCACATTATTGTTTAAAAAATTGTTGACCCACTTGACAAAATTGTTCTCTGACATTCAACCACGAAGAAATAAACATAGGTTACAATTACAATTTCCTTCAACTGTCAACTGATCTTTTTTTTACGTGCATATTTTATCCTATACTTGCGTAGGTAATCTTAAAATCGTACACTACCTATTTTTCATTTATGCTAAAAGATTCAGAGTTAATTGTATTTAAGTTATTATTTATTTTTTTAAGATTCAAATAGGCAAGAATAATCCTTATCCAGTTACTCCTAGATTGCTACATGGGCTTGTCAACCCTGATTAAGGTTTTTAATCACTCATTAACTTGGATTCTTCATCAGCTTATTATAAGTTCAGCTAAATAGGCTGGTCCGGAAATAGGTTATTTAAATAAATGTTTTATATGGGTTGGGTTGATCATATATACCTTTTGTCCAAATGTGTATATATATATTTTTATAAAAAAAGTTAGTGTCAAATTTGATTACAAAAGTTATATTATTTCTATAAAAATGTATCTTCTGGAATAAAAATGGGCGACTTACAACCAATTTGACCCATTTGAAAGATTTCCTTCTAATATATTTCTATAGTTTTTTCCCTTTGATCTATTAGAGATATTACATAACCCAAAACGACCCCTTCATAAGTAAAAGGTTGAAATGGCCACATCCAACTCACTTTTATGCTCTATAACCCGGACCCGAAGCCACTAACAAAATTTATTAAAATTGATTGTGTAGTAGATGCTATATTAAGACATGTTAGGATTAGGAAATCGTAAGCATAACTTGAGACGGTTAAGTAGGGGGTGCTAAATGGGTTGTTCTATTGTTCATTTTTGTTGTTTGAAAACAAACTAGGCATGAAATAATACTTCTTATATGCATTTTGAATGTCTATGAGATCATATGCATGAATGCTGTTGGAATTAAAAGATCGAGAGGTTCTTCTTCTTTGGTGTAGATCTAAAAAAATAAAAAGAGAGATATGACTTAGAAAGAGTGTAGATAGGTAGATCTAGATGAAGGTGAGAGAGTAGAGAAAGAGAACATGATGTAGAGATATCTAGATAAGAGTGATGAGAGAAGGATGTATAATTGTGTCAGTATCTAGAAAGAGAGATGCATAATCTCTATAATACCCCTCCTTCAAAATTAAGAATGATATACGTGGAAGAACCATGGCCATACAATGGGGTTTCTTTGGTTTGCTCAACTAAAGGTGGTTTCCAATTTAGAATTAGCCTATATATATATATATATATATAGGTAGAGGATCCTGTAGGAAAATTGATTTGTGTGAGAAGTGTAAGAAGGATTAAGAATTGACATGTAGCCATCATGTTTTTTATTTTGGAATGATGTTTTGGGTTGTTTTGGTTTGAAAAACACTTAACACAGCAATATACAAAAATTTAAAACATAATCCAATATAACGAATAAGAAAAATAATGGATGTACAATACAACATATCACGAGATGATTGATAAACTAACAGAAAATGAGTATCGCGTTGTAAAATATCACCCCGCTGCATCGTGCGGGTTTCCTACTAGTTTATGATAAAATGTGAAGAAATCTAATGAATTTGTAAAGAAATGCTTTAAATTTTATATTGTGGTTTGAAAAATAATGGTAAATAATTTATATAGAGAGTTAAATTGGTAAAATGTTTTTTGGGTAGCAACTGTTGAATGGAGGGGGCAAATTAAACTTGCAATTGTTCATTTACCTAATTTAAGTTATCTAACGTTAGAATTGAAGCATTTGTATGAAAATTCGAATCACAATTCGATTTGGTTTTTCCTAAGTGCAAACGAGTCGAGCTGAGCCCGAGCTCGATTGACTTATAAGAGCTCGAGCTCAGCTCGTTTAGTATCAATTAGTTAATAAATTGAATTAAAATAATATATATAATAGTTCGTTTAGGCTCGTGAGCTCGATAAGTGAAGCTCGAGCTCGGGGCTCGTTTACTAAATAACTTTAAATGAGTGGTAAATATTATTAAATATTAAAAACAACTAATATTACACTATGCTCGATAAGGCTCGACGAGCCTAAAGAGCTTTGCATGCCAGGCTCGAGCTTGGGCTCGATAAATAAACGGGCTTTGATTTAGGCTCAAGCTTGGCTTGAGCTCGATAAGGCTCGTCTCGTTTCAAGCTTTTTACCGAGCCGAGCTCGAGTAGCTCGCGAGTGGCTCGGCTTGTTTGCACCCCTAGTTTTTCCCTATTACGGATATAGTATAATTTTCGCTTCTTTTTTTTTCACACTCCTACATCAAATCTCCCGGACTTAAACTTTCTTTCGTCTGAAAAAGGTTCGTATGGAATCCTAATATACACAACTAAAAAATTACAATAGCAGTTTTAGACATATGAGAATGCCTTGTTTGTTGGTTTATTGATCCTCCTTATACTTTTTTCTTTCACATGTTTTACCCATGTGCTAAGGGGCTGTTTGGTTGATTAAGTGCTCAATCATTAAGAGGTCTGAATAGTTAAGAGGTTTGAATGGTTAAGCGCTGAATCATTAAGTTGGACCTCTTAATGGTTAGTTTTATTGTCCCACGTTGGTAGGGGAGTCTCATTAAGATTCAGCCTAGTTCAGTGCTTAATAGTTCAGTGCTTAATGGTTCAGCAACATCCCAAATCTTAATGATTCAGACTTAACCATTCCATTCAGAAACTGAAACAAACGCGCTGAATGCTGAATCATTCAGCGCTGAATGGTTAAGAGCCTCATTAAGAGGCTACCAAACAGCCCCTAAACGACAACAAATATGTTAAAATATCTCCATAAAAACTCCAAACTTGAAAAAGAAAAACTGAATAGACACGAACGCGTTCGTTTCATGCATGTAATAGAACTGGATCGTTCAAGGTACAATACTCACCATGTAGAGTACATTATCATTCACTGCTCCCATTTCCTCACATTTGATCTCATTAATTAACTACCTATGACAATATCTCCAACCATTATACCTACGAAACGTCTGAGTTTAGTCATAAGACATATACACGTACGTGACAAAGTTAACTCATTCTAACATTTGGACCAAAGATGGTCTTGCCGTAACTCATGCTACTACGATCCAAACAAAACTTAAGTTACCAATTCGATGTCGATGGATGTGAAGCGTTTCAGGCAACAAAAGAGGGTTTTTTTATCGATTGTTGCTAAGCAGTGGACAGTGAAGCCAAAACTGGCGGCTGTTGGCACGTGTTGTGTAGTTGGTGTGATATGTAGTAGGACGCTTAACATTGCTAATGCTGGTGATTCGCATGCGGTTTTGGGAAGAAGCGTGAAGGCAACTGATGAGGTTATTGCTATCTAGTTGTTAGTGGAACATAATGCGAGCATAGAGTTGGTTAGGTAGGAGTTGCACACGCTGCATCCAAATGATCCGCAGATAGTGGTTTTAAAGCATAATGTATGGCGCGTGAAGGGCCTCATACAGGTACAGACCTACAGTTTTTATCAACTTTAGTAAACTGATTATGATACGCATACTTGTTTTAATTATAGATTTTGATGCTTCAAGTCGCGGTAATCACTTACAAACACACATCTAAACACTCCTTGTTACCACTTTTATGTAGTGAGTTTGCTTTAACTTGTTTATGATCATATTATATCTTAAATTGTTTAAGGGCCACGTTTGTTTTAAAATCAATAATATGTTAAAAACTGCAAGAACTGCACATGGCACTTGTACATGGTGCATAAAAATAATCAATAGTAGTTGAAGAGAGAAACAGAGGCCGTTACATAACTGTCTTGTGTATCTTCAAAGCAATAGCTTCAGGTGCATTATGCGGTTTCAATATATTATTGGTTTTGAAATTAATGAACTTGTATTGTTGAAATACTATGACTTGGGAGGATAATGTTTGGGATTGTGTTTGCAGATATCAAGATCTATAGGTGATGTATACTTGAAGAAGGCAGAGTTTAACAGGGAGCCATTGTATGTCAAATTTCGTCATCGTGATCCAATCCAACAACTGATATTGAGTTCAAACCCATCCATATCTGCTCATGAAATCCTACCACACGACCAGTTTCTAATATTTGCATTCGACGGCCATAGTTACAATCTCCGTACTCACGAGCTACGAATTTATCTACACGAGTAAGCACTTTTGAAATTCATAATATTCAGTCTCTCAACTGTTTTCTCTTTTCACCCATTATCGAACCATCCATAATTCACATGTAATATTGATTTTGTTAAAGAACTCCTTATGTATCTTTTCTTGTTATA